>CM070669.1:16722361-18086613 GCA_036346575.1 Dendrocalamus sinicus
ATATTAAATTATTTTAACTGTTATTAAATTTATTTAAATAGAACTCCAGACTTAGACTCGACTCAAACTTATTCGAGCTCCATAAATATCTACCGGACTTGAGCTTGAAAAGTTAACTCCTCCAAATTTGGCTTGGCCCTAGTGGCGTTGCACCAACCTCTTTTGTTTCTTCTGTCGCTCGATAACTCAAAACATTATTATTATCTGCATTGTAACCGGTACGATGCGGGAAGCTCAGCCAGCCGCATGTTCCGCTGGTTTTGAGTTCCTTCATCCCCATAACCATCTATTCTGCAGTCCACCGTGTGCAACACAAACCGACCAGTCACTGAACGTGTAGGCGTGTGGCGACCACTGACCAGCAAGCGCTTCGGTGACGCCATTATTTAAAACTAACAACCGCCGAAGCCACACGAGAAAATCAGAGATGTCGTTCGTACACCGCAATCACCAAACCGTCTCATCCGGATGGATACTAGGAAGAGCTCAGGTTTTGCCAAGTTGGTGTTATTCTTTATTAAGTATGTTGTTAAGGAGAATATTAGGCTAAGCCACTTGCAGCTACTCTTTGAAAAGTACACTCGCGCTCCTACATGCAAACCTAAGTTAAAAATCTGCCCTACACACAAAACCATTGGCTGCAGAGTCAGGATAACAATTCATATGGGCCATCCATTTCTGTTCCGGCTTAGACATGTGAATATATTTTATGGTTTACATCTAGAGCAAAAGTTTATGTAAATATCGATAGATTATTTTGAAAAGACGATGAAAAAACTATTCTATTTATTTGTTTGAAAACAATAAACTACAAACTATAGGTCGAAAAAATATGACCATAACTTTTGAGTGTAGTTTAGAGTTAATCTGATGTATACACTTAGTGAAAGAATCTACAGTCGAAACAATAAACCTACAAATAGGTGAGTTTTCCTGATTCCCCTGCAGGAGAATCACGGCTGCTGCCCAAGCAAGTGGTATTGCGAAAGCTGCGGGATTAATATTTATTTAAGAATCAGCCAACCGCAAGGTTGCTTAACCATACCAACACCAACCGGATAAGGCAAAGTTAGCCTGGCGTTAATTTTAATGATGATTAGTTTGTTGTCCGAGGTATCAAACAGCTGGTAGCGCATGAGCCGAGGTTTTGGACTTTCGTAGTTTGCCTAAGTATAAGAATATTTCTATCACTACAAGCCCCTATAGTAACGTTGTATTGTTATATTTGATACGCTTTATTTCGTCCTCACAGAATATAGGCACGCTTTTTATAAAGCGTGTTAGAAGCGTCTTCACATGGACCGTGTCGGGGTTGTAGAGGCGATTTCTTTAAGCATATCTATGAGATAAAAAGGCGTTTTAGAGACGCAATGCATGCCTACATATATTGATACACTTTTATAGACACATTTATAGCGTCTATCTGGTATAGTTACGTCGTATAGTAGCACTTCATCACGTATTAAGAATTGTAGAGACATTCTGTAGGTAGGGGTGGAAGCGGATCGGATACGGTCGAATAGTCTCAAATCGAATCACGAATCCATATTTTTAAGCGAATACGAATACGAATTCGAATATTTTGAAATCACGGATCAGATATTCTCGAATCGAATACGGATATTTTGAATACGAATTTTCTCGGATCACGAATATCGGATCGGATTCTAGCGGTTTTGCGATTTTCATCGGTTTTGACCGTTACGATTTTAACCGCCTAAATTCAAGTTTTGAATCACAAAATTTTATGCGGATTTTCATGGGTTCTAGAAGCGAATTCGAATCACGAATCGAATAGTCTCGAATCGGATACGGATACGAATATTCTCTAGATACAGTCACGAATCTGAATGCTCTCAAATCTGGATCTGAATATTCTCGAATACGAATACGGATATTTTAGAATCACGGTTTTGCTTACCATATTCGAGTTTCTCTCGGATACGAATATCGGATAAAACGAATTATAGTTACCGTTTCACCCTACTCGTAGGTACATATTTATATGCGTGTCTACTAATATAGTCACGCTTTGTAATGGCGCTTTAATGCGTATTAGAAGTATAGTCGCTTTCTAACAGCGCTTTGATGCGTTATTAAAAGTATAGTCGCGCTTTATAATGGCGCTTTAATGTGTATTAAAGTATAGACACGATTAATAGATACATTTATATTCGTGTTTAATTATATAGACACACGCTGTATAGTAACATAGCCGTGCTCGAAATGTAGAAAGCGATATGATGATACATTTTACATTGAGTGTGTATCAATATAGTTTCGTTGTATAGTAACATCTTGTTGCGTCTCAAGATATGTAGAGACGGTTTCATATGTACATTTATATTTAAGTGTCGAGTAATTTTTTGTGTATATATTAATATATACACGCTTTTATGTAACACCTTCTTACGTATTAAGAGCGTGATGTTTTCTTCAAAATGGACAATGCAAATCACCAATAGTATTCCATTTGTAAAATCATCTCTTTAGCATCCACAAAACAAGATAATAATTAGTTCACTCCTGGACATCATATAGACCCGATAACTATATCAAAGCTGAATGGTTCATCAAACATATGTAGATGCGGACAACAGAAACTCCTAGTCCTAGTAGCGAGAAATACAAAGGCTCCATCTTCATCACCTTTGCTCACACCGGCGACAGGCAATGAAGAAGACCTCGATGCGGATGCGGATCTAGCCACGCAATTGAGCAGATCATGATTGATAATAGCATTGAGACAAAAAATTGCAGTTTGAAAAGATGACATGAGTTAAAATAATGTAGCTTCAACATTTTTTCTTATTGCGATTGACACAAATAAGAGACTAAGAGTCCAAGCATATCCATGAGAAGCAATGATATAAGCCGAACAACGATCCTCTATGGTTAGCTTAGGCATGTAGCATAAGTCGGTATTTATAGAAAATTAGCTGCGAACACCATATTTTTCTTTATTAGATAAGCATTCTACTACTCAGAGTCACATCTGTATAGAATCATGGCATAGCTAATGATTTTATACCCTATGCCAAGCAAGCATGAGGTCTTGAAAATTGATATTGGTAGTCAACATAAAGAAAGTCATATAATAAGCATGACGCAAGGAGTGAACAGATATAATCTTAACATTACCCAAACATAAAATTTTTAGAAATGACACAAGGATATGAGTAAATTTGAAACATTCACTACTAGTACATGGCACAGACTTATAATGGAAACAAAATTAAGATGCAACATTACACTATGCTTCTTGTGAAGCAGTTCTTTGGATAAATTGATTATGTAATATTATCTCTTACACGGTTCCTTCTCGTGCCACTAGAATGTGAAAAATAAGCAAAGAGATCATGAATAAGTTCTTAGTGTGCATTATTTTGCTCTGACATAGAATAATTAGATACTAGAAAATCATGTTAATATGAAAAGCCTGCAAGTTTCTAAGACTAAAGCATAAGCGAATCATAAACGACATGGCTACATTGCATGATGGCCGTAATTAAAGAATAAAACATACCATGTTGTTTGGGACTGAATTGAACTCTTAGGTTTTCTCACCTAAAAGGAATGGGTTTAGATGAAAATCATAATTTGAATAAATTAAAAATTGAAGCACTCAAACAACAAAAATTAACTTACATGTGAGCAGGGCCATGCAATAACATAGCCAATAGCATCTCTTAATAGTTGAATATCGAACAATGGCCTAGGCAACACCTCATCTCTCAATATTTCCATTGGCTACGTTTTCCAAGATGTCAACATGAACCCCAACGAACTTGTTTCAAGCATGCTTTCTCCAATAACTCGTGTGCCATCGGTAGTTACTAACTTTCCTTTGGCCACAACTTTACCTTTGTTTCTTAGTGAAATAAGAATGACTTGATTTGCCTCTACCATTTTGAAAAAAATAAAGCTATGATAATTGAACTTGTGACTAAATTAAGTTAAAAGCAACATAGCAAACAAAATCATCTTGATTCTTGATGATTAACATCCGGAGCTTTGATTCTTGAGATCTCTCTGATAGACATAATTTTAATTAGCAAAATGTATCATCACTCACGAAAGTTTAATCTAACTTGCTGTTTGAAGTAATAATACACAATCACAACGAGACATACCATGCTAGCCAATATGCTATCACGTGTCATGCCTACATAATCCTTATCACCTTGCCCATGACGCTCCTCAATATGTCCCACAAAGCCATAATTCACCTCATTTTTGTTATATGTATCACTTTTGTTCTGATTTTTGAAAGCAAGAAAGAGGATTCAAGATCACATTACAAAGCGATTAGTACTAATTCATGTACAATGAACATAAACAACAATGAACAAAACTGAACAATATGCTTTATAATGAATTTTGCTCTCAACTTTCCCATCTTAGTTGGCCCAGATTTTATTTCCTTGTAAAAGCCTTCACTACTCATGATCTGTCCATTGGAGTAGTGTATATAGTTCTATATCTTTTTTTTTGAAAGACTATGGTTTCTAAATAGCCTTGTGCTGTCCAAGACTAAAATTGTTGGAAGGGTAAAATGGGACCTCTTGCTTTCACAAATACATTGCCCAAATTTCAATTGTTAACAGTGTATGTATCGATCTTTCTGTACTCAATCTTTCATGAAAAAAAATTTTAAAACTTTTTACACACCTACAATATACAATGAACATAAACTTTTATTACAACTTCACCGTATTTTTTTACCCGTTCAACGTTACAAAATTCACAAAATCTAAAACAATCACGGGGGCTACATGAAGTCGCCCTACGGGATGGCGTCGCATGCTAGTCGCCTAACGGGATGGCTTGTGCATGCTGGTCGCTTAACAGTGAGCGGCCGGATGTAGTCGCTCTCATCAGCGCGAAATACTATGTCGCGATGCAGTTGGTGAAGGCTCTCGATCGCCCAACCATTAGGCGGCTGGAGCCTATTTTTGTAAAAAATTTCCCGGCGTATATTTATATAATTTCAAATAAAAATGAATTATCCGTCGAAAAATTAGCCAATTTTGGCCGCCCAAGGTTGCCCAGGAAAAGACTAGAAAGACAAGGGCAAGCCAAAAATTTGGTACCAAATCAGGGCCGAAATGCAAGGGTAATACCAAATTTTGGTAGGGTTAAGCTGGACATTGAATCAAACACGCTCTATAGACACCCTTTTGAAACTTAGGAATTTCATACGAATATCGGAACCTAGGAATTTCGTAGTAATATCACATAACAGTCTAATTCTCCCGAAAAAATCCAAACCTGTTCCGAACGGAATTCTCTGGAAAAAAGTCCAAACCTGTTCCGAACAGGCCATGGCCTTTTTACAACACAGTTTGCCAGGACACCGGCTCACAGATAGACTAGCAAATAGACTTTTTCCAAACAGACTCGAACACATGAGCTACTGTGGTATCGGAACAAACAATCAGCGTTGCAAATTTGAATCTATTGCAAGAGTTGCAAAATGTGAACTATCTGAATATCTCTTATATTTTAAATCCCACTACAATCTATTCAGAACAGTTGTGGTGTACACGCTATTCAGAATTAGGTGGAGAGCCCCAATGGTTTGCGGTTTTGCTGGCAGAGAACCAAACTCTGTAGGGTACTCAAATATCAACTTTGGAAACATTCTACAAGAACAGGAATTTATCGCAGTTACTCAGCTGTCTGATTTCACTGGCTTCACCTTCTCTTTGAGAAATTGCCGAATATGCTCTCGCTTCAGTTGTCGATCCTGCAAGTTCAGTTGGTTTTAGAAAACGAATCAATGAATGGATGGTAACATGGTTTTTATCATAAATTGGGTACGTTCTGTATGCAGGAAAGAATGAAACTATTCAATACAGGGACAAAATCTTTCATCCATAAACAAACAGTGTACCAAGGAGATATTCAAGCCACTTATGCAAATGACCAATCACTCAAACGTACTACTGCACCTTCACAGAGCACTCTAGTGCTAACTACTAACCAGTTTTATGTCCATGCAACAAAGTTAAAATGAAAAGCAGTATACCGACACAAACAAAACAATATGCTTTGCATCAGTCGTTGGATTATAATATGAATGATGATCTACCTGAGTAATGCATAGCGCTTGCCCTGGACAACCATTCAGGCATGTTTCAGAATTGGCCAGTAGCAGCATATTTCAAGTCAGTTTAATAATAAACAAAGCAGCACATGTGACATCTCAATAAATAAATGGCAAAACATGACAGAGTTCATTCATAAGATAAATGGACATCAAAGTGTCAACGTTTAGAGTACTAATTTTGAAGCCACCGTTTGGAGTCCTAAATATGCGAAGCCCAACGTTTAGAGTCCTAAAAAACCAATTACCTCGTAAAAGGGGTTAGGAACAGTAGTCATACTAGCTTTGTAATGGACAACAATTTCTAGTTACCAAACTGGGAAAGATCATTTCAGTTTAGACAAGGGAAAACTGCACTAAGGTGACAATATGGGTTGAAGAAGTCACACATACCAAGTAATAGAAGAAATTCAGAATTGGATGGTCAAGAACGTCGAGGTCAGCTTCTTTATCAAATGCATTGAAACACATCTGCAAACAAATGTGCAGTAGCAAAAGTATGTGAGGAACTATGTGACTTAAAAACATGCCCAAGGACCAGAGAACAGAAATTCTTACCATCACGCATCGTGCCAAGAAACAACAGAAACATATAGTGCCAACACCTTCACATTTACCATCTGCAGACCAAAACTTGTTAAGGTAAGATGACATGTTTTGTATTGTCTGAACATGTCCCAGTTTAGACCATGTCAGACAGCAATGGAGTGGATACAGAAAGCCCATAGCTGTGTGTACACAATTCTATCCGTTTAGGAATGCAATAGTAGAGTGGATACAGTGGAACCTTAAACCTGTAGTAGTGTGGCTATAGTCACAATTAGTCTGACTACAGGAGAAAACTCATCAATTAAATCACAGCAGGAGCACTTGCATGGGAACTTACTAGTATATTAAAAGAAAGCTAATAGTACCTGAAGCCCAAGGCAAGTCTAGTCTGCTTCATCTGCTGTGATTCATTGCCCATGTCAAAAGTATCTCGTGGGCTAACTCCACCACAACGTTCCATCCTTCAGCTTTTGGATCTTCAACGTAAAATACTTGCTCCACTTGTGAAGAAAAGACAAAAGGATCATGCTCTAGTTTTTCTCCGGTGTGTATTTTTAGAAAAATTCACAGGATGAATCCAAACTGATCTTTTCAATAAACCATGATGATGGACATCATACCAATCACATTTGAAAAGCACTACCTTGTAATCTCTATATGTCAATTCTATTATATCTGATAATCTACCATAATAAGTGCGTTTGGTTGGGCTTTTGAAAATGCTTTGCTTCCAAAAAGTCAAAAGCTAACCAAAGGAGTGGAAGTCATTTGCTTTTTGAAGCGAATACTTTTAGTAGTATAGTTTTGAAAGCACATTGGACCTGCTTTGGCTTTTGGCTTTCGCTTTTGAAATGGTGAAAATAGAGAGCTGTTTCACAGTTGTTTCAAGGAAAATAGAGATTGGAGGTAAGATTATACTTGTTTGAACCAAGCGACTTACAGACTTTCCACACCCACAATCTCAGACTTTTCCAAAGCCCACGACTCACAATGCCTTTTCGAAGCCACAGCTCAACCAAACACACCTAATTAACCCCATCATCTGCAATGTTCACTACACCACTGTTTTGTGTCGACCATACAACTCACGACTCATAGTGTGGAACTGAAACCCTTAATAATATAGCCGCTATATCTCACACCATATCTGCTTGGTTTTGCGGTCAAAGCTTTGATCTTTTCTGTAATTCCTAGTCCATCGCCTAGGATAACCTGCATAGAAGGAAGTTATTGTATCCATTCGTCATATTAAACTCATGGCTTGATAAGCAATTTCAACGATCTTGCACCTTTTGTTCCAACTTGATCGGAAAGTGTTCATTGATCAACTTCGATGGAAGCGGTGTTAAAGTAGTTGAAGGACACAATTTTCTTTTCTCTCATCCACAAACTCTCTAAAACAATAGGATTAGTTATACAATGTCGGGGCACCAAATTACTAAAAAAATAGGAGGGAGAGCTATATTACGCTTGCGGAATTCTTCAAGTTCATCACGATTAGCAATTGTCGTATCGATGTGCTGAACAAGAAGTGGCTATCAAATTGACTTACAGATGGTAGCCTTTCCAATTGGTTCACACACTATCAAACAAGTACATGTCTTTCATATTATGCGAAGGTTGGGGTTTCTAGTTGGTTTTGTAAAGCGTGTAGTTCCTTCAAGAAATCTCGAACAAAAGGTCATGCACTCCTCCATGCAATATCCTTCAACAATTGAACCTTCAGGTGAGCTCTATTCTTCACGAGTGCCTTTAGCCGAACAAAAATCTAAATGCAATTATGAAGACATATTAGTTGAAAGAAATATTGATAATGAGCGAGCAATAGGTAATTCCATACCTCTCCATGGGGTACATCCAGCGGTAATGAGCAGGGCCACGGTTTAACTTCTTCTACCAAGTGCACCATCAAATGCCTTGTCACGATAAAAAATGATGGCGGGAAAATTCTCTCCATATTACAAAGTGTCATCACGATACTCTCTTGAAGTTTGCCCACTCATCAACATCTATCACCTTGGAGCATAACTTCTTAAAGAAATTAGCTATTCCAATAACTATTTCCATGACATCTTTCTTTGAGTAACAGGATCGAAGTGCCACCGGAAGAATGTCATGTAGTAAGACATGATTGTCATGACTTTTAGTCCACTCAATGTACAATCTTTCATGTTGACACACCTAGAAAGGTTTGATCGTGCTATCGGGTGTCTGATGCTTTGAATTCTGAACAAAGAATCTCCTTTTTCCCTAGACATGGTAAAAGGTGCATCAGCATAGTTTCCTTCCCTTCTTCATCTACCACGGGATGAAGATTCATTAATTCAAGTTCCACTAAATCTAGTCGTGCATTAAGGTCATCCTTTGTTTTAGAACAGATATCCAATAAGGTTGCAATAAAGTTTTGCACACATTTTTCTCTATGTGCATTACATCTAGATTGTGCCTTAGTTTGTTGTGTTCCTAGTAAGGTAGCTTGAAGAATATCGACCTCTTTTCAACCAATCTTACAGCTTCTTCTCCTTCTTGCACGATTCCCATCTAATTGTTTATTTTCTCCTCCACTCTTACGCTGCGTTTTTATGGCTTTCATCTTGTTTTTCCTTGTTCTTGCCTTTCTCTGTGCCCTCCGTTTTCTTTGCTATGCCCCTTTTCCCTAACACAAACACTCGCCTTCTAACATTCTCAAAGCAGACGTACCATTCATTGTTTCAGGTGCAAGTCCATACTCGATCGTGCCATCAAAGCTGTATCTTCGCCTTCGATATATGTGACCTTGTGGAAGCCATCGACGATGTCCCATATAGCACATCTTTTACCTTTCTTCAGTGAAATGCTTTTGTTGCTGGACCACATGAAGAGCATGCATATGTACCACAGAGCTCCAACCATATAGGTAAGCTAATGCAGAAAATCATTTATAGTCCACAGTGGTGCAGCTCGGAGAAAATTTCTTTCGGAAGAGGCATCACATGTTTTCACTCCACGCCACAACAATAAGAGCTCATCGATCAAGGGCTGCAAATATACATCAACATCGTTCCTGGAGAACTTGGTCCAGAATGATCATTGACAACATTAAAGATGTTTGCTTCATGCAGATCCAAGGTGGTAGGTTGTGGGAACAAGCATTCTGGCCATGTAACATGCTTTGAACTCATATTACGGAAGGGTTAAATCCATCACTTGCAAGACCGAGGCGTACATTACGAGTATCTGCTGCAAAATCAGGATATCTACCATTAAAATCTTTCCAAGCTTCACCATCTGCGAGGATGTCGCGATTTTCGTCTTTAGTCGACCCTCATCATGCCATCGCATGTCATCTGAAGTTTTCTAGTTAAAAATAACCTTTGGAGCCTTGGTATCAATGGAAAATAACGTGACACTTTTCTGGTTTCTTTTCCTCTTACATTCATTGTAGATCCATTCTTCTTATCATCTTTCCAACGAGCTCTTGCACATCACAAAAATCTTGTTTGCAGCACCTCGGAAGAGCATGCAATCTTTAGGGCAAGCATGAATTTTCACATAGTCAAGGCCTAAAGCACGGATGATTTTGTTCACTTCATAATATGTCTTAGGTAGGTTTGCCTCAAAGTGGAAGTGCAGATGATAGTACAACTAGGAGTGATGTAAAAGATTCTTGTGTCCACCATGTAAGCACTTTAAGTGATATAAGTTGACCAAAAATAACATTTCGAAAATTTGCACCAGGTATAACCTTGTGTGTGCATCCTTCAAGTATCTTTCATACGGTTTTGTTCCCTCCCATAGCATCATCGGATTTTGTTCCCTCCCCATAGCATCATCTTACATTGGATTCACATCCTCATCCACAATATGTTCCATATTTGCTGATCCCGATTGAATATTATCGGCTTGACCAACCAAAGCGACTGTGAAGTTCTTGCATGCCATCTTGTCTGCTGCCCCTTGGGACACCAGTAGGCAAATTTCTAGTGTCATTTGGCACGTCAACAAATGAAAATGATGGCTGTCATACTTCTCGCCATGATGAACCAGGTAGTATAACCTTGAATAATACCATCACATCTCAAATGTGTCACTGACTTCATCATGACTATGGTTTAATCTGTTTTGCATTTTTGCAAGGACAAAGTATCTCCCTATCATGTGGAATGTCCCGTAAGCAAAAGCCAAAATTGCTCAACGCCATCTTGATATGCAACCTCCGTTTGGCCTACTCATCCAACTTGATCCATCTCCCTATATATATCATTTGTCAAAATGAAATAAAATCAATCATATTTTTCTTTTCTTATTCTTTCAATGCATAGTTGTCGAGGATGTATAGTACTTGGCTAGCATCAAGAAATTTGATTAAGCTCCTTTTCAACTAGATGAACTCACATGTTCTCGGATGATGATTATTACTTAGAATGTGAGCATCAAAATTAGTTTAGCAATTACATGATAAAAACAGTATCATGGTTACGATATCCATTAGTTTAAGTTAGTTCATTTACGAAATCATCCCAAAATGCGGTGTCTATAATCACCGTAGTGGACCTTACTACCACGAATGCTAGGAGTCTTCCTAAATGAAGCTGATCATCGACAATCTTAGTATCTCACAATCATCTTGATCGGTGATCATACATTCATCTTGACAATCTCACAATGAACTAGGGTGCAATCGGATCGGATTGAACGGATATTGCTCAAACCATATCCTAACCCATATTTTTCCTCGGATTGAAATCGATCACGGTAAGACGGATACGAATACAGTCGGAATATTCAGAGTTTAGAATACGGTATCATCGGGGCGATATATATCGTTTATGGATCGAGCGGATAATATAAGTGGATAATAATATATGGCAGTAACTAACAAGGAGTCGGTAGCTAACATTTCCACTCTGTATCCCCAATGTCGAAGACGGTTCCTTCATTTTTGGTACTTCACATCAACAGATTCTGATTTAGTGAAGGAAAATGAAGCTAACCCTAGTTGGATACATAAATTATAAATCAAGTACTTTTTGCTTCTTGAGACATGTAATGAGAGCTCTTTGTTATAGAAAGAGACAAGGTAATAAATACTGAAATTAACATAGCATCCACCATTGTTAAGTATTTTCCAAGCGGTAGAATGAATAATCAAAATACCCACAATGGCAAACGTACTGAAGCAATCCAATTTCACATAAAACAATGTAAATGAAGCGTACACGCAATAGAGAGTCGAGAATAAAGACTAATGAACCTACAATTCAGTACTTCACCATCTAACAACATCACATTAAATATCATATTCTGTTTCATGCATAATGATAGGTAATTTTCTATCAAATCGCGCTTCTCTGGCCTCCATCGTGCACACAAAAAGAGCCTAGCCTTGAAAATAACAATGTATGTCATTGAGCAATGAGTATAACTCTATTCTTATATCTTAAACTTGTTTTCACAGGGAAAATAAAGGGCAAAAAAAAAAAGAATGCAATGGCATGCAGAGAAGTGGAACCATATATACTCACCTTATCTATATCAACAACATATCATTTGATACGAGATAATACCATAAGTTTCCATCTTTAAAAAAGGGAACGGGTCATGATCAAACACAAGTCAACTAATCAATATTGCTAATCTGCTATCTTATTCTAACTAGTAACCAAGGATTCTTGAGCATGCAAACAGGGAAATGCGAAAGCTCAGGGAGTGGCAGTGGGGTGGCGTCGCGGCCGCTGCCGGAAGCAGGAGAGAAAGCGAGGCGAGTCGCGGAGAGGAGAGGCACCGAGCAACCGAGCGGGGCGGTGCCGCCATGCGCTGCCAGCACTGGCGAGAGGAGGAGGATGGCGAGCGGAGATCCGCGAGATGAGGAGCTGCTGGAGTCGCGGAGAGCGAGAGAGGCACCGTGGCGGCCGGCGGGCTGGGCGAAGAGGTGGCGGGGGCGGCGGTGCCAGCGTCAGCGGAGATCGGCGGAGCCGAGAAGAAGAAGCTGCGGGCGCGAGCGGAGAGCGGGCGGCGTCACGGCTCACGGGCGGGTGGGCGCGGTGGGGGCTGAGCGCGCGTCACATGCTGCGCGGGCGGAATCGGCGAGAAGGCCTGAGTGGTAGGCTGCGGCGTGATGGGCGCGAGGTGCGCTTCGTCGATTGCTCGCTCGTCCGATTACATGTATATGAACGGTTGTAGATACGCTATTCAATGTGTCTAAATGCTATTGATGATTTAAATCGTGTCTAACTCGTATCATTTGAGACGTTTTTAGTATCGTGTCAAAAGGCATATTTAGATGGCTATGGACGATTGTATGATACGTTTTATGTCATGTCTAGATGCTATTGACGATTAAAAGTGTATTTAACACCGTGTCATTTTGAGATGTTTTTAATATCATGTTAAAAAGTGTCTTTATATATCTCTTAACAATAAAAGCGTGTCTAATGTCATGTCAAGTTGAGATGTTAACAAAATCATGTCAATAAGCGTCTTTACATGCCCATGTAGAGACGCTTTTAGCATGCGTTACTATGGAGCGTGCCTAGAGGGGTTTTCTTGTAGTGTATTATGTAATGTGGCCATGTAATTTATCGAAATAATTCTAGTATTGAGTGATCTAGTGTGATGATTAGTAGACAAAGATTTGGAATTATGGGTTTAGATACCTCTTCTCTTCCTATAAACAACATTGATCTGTGTATATATGCATGTGCACGACGTTAATTAACATTTGATTTGAGGTTGCTCAGTGGGGTTAAAGGATACATTTTACATGTATCGTAAGTATCTTGTAGCGGAAAGAATTCGCTAGCGGTGATCTATAATATTCTGAAGGCGAAATAACCTTTTTGAGAACCTGTGCATAATTAGATAAACGGATGCATGAAAACAAGATGTTTTGGAATTTTAAAGGAGACGTTTTTGGAGCGAGTCATACGAGTAGTTGGAGATCGAATCGAACTCGTGCCGTGATAAAGGGACATGGAGGAGAGGACCCTAGACCTAAATCAAACCCTAGCCATGTTGGTTTTATTCTTTCCCAGGCACTGTCGCCAGCACTGCCGTCACTCTTCGCCACGCACCAGCAGGACCATCGCCAACGTGTCACCCGCCGGTGATGCACTTGCCAACATTGCCAGCCCTTGCCTGCACATTGCATGCATCTCCGTTAGCGCCTGCTTGCGCGTTCCCGCACATCACCCTAGCCTACCTGTTTGCGCAACATAGCACTGCCCGTAATTATGATTTTGCCTGTAAGTAGAGCGTGCATTGCATAAAAGCTTATATTAAATATTTGATATGTCAGTAACAACAAATTTCTGTTTAGGCACTGCCCCATGGGCCTTCTTTGGACCTAAACATCCATCACTGGAGAAGCATGTTTCAGAATGAGAATTATTCTGAAGACTAAGAGTGTGGGTATTATTTGTTCTTGTGAGTTGTTTGGAGTTCGGTGCTCATAGTTCTCTCAAGTAAATCAGATGGTCTACATGCAAGCTGAAGATGATGCCACCAGGGTGAGATTTCTGTGTTGTTGAGGCCAGCCTACAAGGCACACCAAACAATGGATCAGGGCTTTGCATTGTAGCTGCAGACAAATTGGAGTTGTGCTGCCGTTTTCCAGGTGCATTATATCATGTCTTAACCACAACAGCAGTGTCATCATTACTCTCAGATTGTTGCTGCACTAACACTTCCATGGTGTACAAAATCGTAAAATTTTGCTTTTAGCCCAAATTTTTAAAGTTTTTACATATAGACCCTGGAGAAAAGATTTGCAAAAATGGACTAACACGGCGCCAAATCACATGGCACCCAGTGTACACATCACAGCGCCATATGCTTTGGCGTGCGTGCGTGGACACGTAGAATCCACAGTGGCACAACCGCGGCGCCAAAGCACATGGCGCCGTGCAATACATAAACGGCGCTAACGTCGTGGCGCCGTTTCTGGACTTAAGACCGGCGCAGCCCCGCCCCCCTCACTCCACTCGTCGGACCAACACGAGAACAGCCGCCGCCGCCTCTCCCCTCAAAATCCACCCAAATCCATTGATTGTTTTCGCGATTTTGCTTCCAAACCGAGCTAGCAAGGTGAGCTCCCTTTCCTCGTTTGATTTTTGCGTAGATATGGATTATTTGAGGTACATTTCAGTAGGGCAAAAGTTGAAACCTAGATGAAATTTGTTGGATTTGGCTCGGTTTTAGGTTCGATTCGCAATAGATATGCGTAATGTATTAGTAATAGATCCATTTTTAGGTTGAAATTAGTTGGATTAGGGTTTGATTTGGGTAACTAGCTAACCTAGGGTTAGAAACGAAAAAATTATAAATCTTATTCATTTCGCATTTTAGGTTGTCATGGGCTTCACTCGTTTGCCACCTCTATCCGGTGTTCCGGTGCCGATGTGTTATTGCAGCGATCCTTGCAAAGTGGAAAGGTCGGATGATCCGGATACATATAGGCGATCTTCGGATGTGCGCCAACCGGCGTTCGATCCGCCACGTGCGCCGTTGTCCTCGGCAAGATGGTATGTTGTATTGTTGATTCATCAAATTGGTATTAATTCTTGTTGGTTTAACGAATGCGTACATTTGTAGGAGCCTCCACCGCTTTGTGATTTTGAGCGGTGGATCGACAACTGCGATCGGCGAGATGACAAAAATATCTTGGCGCCAATAAGAAGTGGGATGAAGAACGAAAGGAGAGGTGGAAAGGAGAAGAAACGAGGAGGCGCGAGAACACCGTGAGGAGGAGCGTAGGAGGGCGCGGCAAAGCACAAGGGAGAAAGCGCGGAAGAAGCTAGAGAGCGCGGCGCCAAGGCGACCCTTGGCGATACGATGCTCGGAGGAAGGGAAGTGGCCTCGATGCACTCAATAGGTTATTGCTATGCATATTTAATGTTTGATGTATGCGGACGTATGTATTTGCTGAAAATTTATAAACTATGTATGTGGACCATGTATGTATGTGGGCGTATGCACTAAGTATGTTATTTTGAAGGTGTGAATGTCAATTAGTATTGTTTGTGCGGATGGAACGAAACAACTAGGTGAGCTTGCACTCTTAAAGCAAGTCGCAGATAATCACGCGCGCCAAACACCACAGCGCCATATATAAGTAGTACGGCGCCAAACATGTTGGCGCCGATATATTTAAATACGTATAAAAAAACTTTGGCGCCACGATGGCGCCAAAGGTCTGGTCTTTATATTTCAATATCTCGGCGGCACATGTTTGGTGCCGTCTCATAAACCTTATCAATTTTAAAGTCTGAATATTTAATTTCCTTTTATAATTAAACTCCAAAGTCAAAATACTCCAGCCAATTAACGCTCTTAACGGGAGCAAATTAAAACTCCATTCCTGGCTAATTGCTGATCTTTGTCTTTGTTCTGTTTTCTCTTTAATGGGCTAGATCTCTTTGTTTAGCTTTGTTGTTTTAGGTCCCGTTTGATACGGCTCCACTTCACAAGTGAAGCTGTTTTTGACTTCACAAGTGGAGCTGGGTGAAGCTACTTTCAGCTCCACCCAAGGAGCTACTTTTATCTCAATGAGTTTTAAGGGACTCTTTAGGTGGAGCTATTTTGTTGTACCCCATTTGACACAAAACAGCTCCAAACAATTTCAGAAGTCGGTGGTGAAGCTGTGCCAACGGACCTTATTGTTAAACTCCTCTCTTTAACCAAAGGCAGAGCTCCTGTCCAATTCTTGTCTTTGTTCTTTTAAGAAAAGCTCTAAAAGATTCCATCCCTACACGCCCATTATGCAGGCAGCACGTCCGTCCGTGCGACGGTGCGATCGAGCGTACGTACCTTGAGCTCGTCCTCGAGACTCGAGAGCAGTGAAGGCGAGTAAGAAGTGCACACTGATATAACTTTTTTATTTTCTAAATTTAATTATACTGAAAAAGTTAGAATTTGATTACGTTCCAACCTCAGCAGTAGAACGACCTAGACTATGTGGGCTGATCATAAAAATATTATCCAGATTAGACTGAATTTATTCAAACTGTATACTAAATATTTTTTTCACATCTCGGACTGAAGCCTATCTTACCTATGGTGTGATTCCGCCACTGCTACCAGTCGATCGCGATCGAGCAAAATAAAACGTGACTGGCAGCGAACACGATCCTCCTCCTGCATTCCTGCCTACCTACATAGCCCAAGACTCCACTACGAAAACTCTTTTCCGTCTAGAACACAGAAATTCCGTTAGAACATGCGAATTGCCAAAATCGTCATGTTTATACAAAAGCTCTTGCAAAATCCCTAAAATCCGTTTAACATACTCGTCAATAGACCGTGATACTCAGCATGACCGACGGGTATTGGGAGATCATTTGGTTCCCACCCGGGAACTACAACCCCGTTGATAGAGCCCCAAAGGATAAATCCTATCTAGTATATATGAGGCCTGTTTTTTTCTGCGGTTTATGATTTTTGGCTGTGGCTTTTGGCTTTTGAACTGTTTGTGCGAGAGATTATAGAGTAACAGAAACTTACGTGCGATTTTTGCAGGTATAAATGAAGTCGGTACAGTATGTACTACAATTAACTAATATACTCTATTTTGAAAAGATACTCCGTTTAAAAGTTAGTTACTATAAAAAATCGAAAATCAACTTTTAAAAGCTGAAAAGAACAGGACTACTATGTGCCAATTAACACCGATCATAATAAGAGAACCCAAACTCAACTGGACCAAAACGAGACAATACAATCGCATTTTATCCGAGAACATAACGTCCTGCTGCCGGAAGCCAACACCGTCGGCGTCCTACCGTAAGTAGAAAGGATGGACACGGACGGGCTACACGGTTCACCCCTGTTCTCACATCCAAACCCCGCTAGCCGTATACAAAGCTGTCTCCATATACCGTACATAACAGTAAGAGCCGAAGATTCGCTGTCTCCATCGTCTACTGCTTTTCGGAAACTTTCTACAGGTGATGGGGAAATATACAGGCCCTTTTAGGGGCAATGCCCTGTTCTTTTAACCTGTGATTTGTTAGTTTAAACAAAGACAATTACTGAGAAAAGTCAAAAGCCACTGAAAAGCTAAAAAGAATAGAATCAATTGCCGAGAAAGTCAAAAGCTGCTGAAAAGCCAAAAGAACATGCCCTATTTGGACCTGTAAGCGCAGATTCTACTTGAAAAGATAGAAGTTCCCCAAACGGTCTAGTTTCAAAGCAATTTATAGGATAAATCAAAAGCCAGACGAGGATAATGAACTAAAAGTTGAAAAGCTATGTAAGAGATGTTTTTCTGTCTTTCAGTGGGTTAAAGTTAGGATATTATCATTAAAAGTTGGTGAAAAACTATAGATGCTTGGTAGAAAGCCAAAAACACATTTTCAGTGAGAAAACCAAAAGCTACAGACTTCTTCAAACAGGATCATACATACACATAGGGATGCAAATGGATCGAATACGGACGGATAATGTCTCTACCATATTTGTTTTCATATTTTTTTCTCGGATGCGATATGAATACGGATATGAATACGGATATCTCGGATCTGAATACAAATCGAATAATATCGAATCTGATCTGGGGTGAATACGAATCGAAGCGAATACGATCACCAATATTTATTGGAACATGAAAACCCCTTAAACTATACATCCAAAATCAATGAAAACACATAAATAGTTTATCTTGTCAAAACATTAATGAAATCTAAATAAGCATAAGTATTTTTATCCACAATAGTCATACCATTGTACAGATTTTAATTCTTCAAATGGCAGTTAATTTTTTATAAAGTCCTAAATAATTCTTAATGGATATCTACCATTTACATGTGACTAATAAATTAATTAAGAATTTAAATTTGCATCAAAATGATTTAAACGACAGTACATCAAATTAATCAATACAAATTTAATCTACCGATAATACTAAATTTATTTTTAATAAACACAAATATTTGCTAGTGGGCTAGTGGCAGGGGAGATTAGAGAGGTTGGCTTGGGCTTGGCAATGTTGGGCTGAAATCTCAGATATCCGAATCCGTATTATCTGGATAATCCGTATTCGTATCTGTATTCGCCGGATATCAGGTCTACTGTATTCGTATTCGTTTCCGACAAAAAATCCGTATTCATTTCCGATTTGAGAATTATTCGAAGAAAATCCGATCCAACACAATCCATATTTATTTTCATCCGGATCGATCAGAAATTATCCAATCCATTTTCACCCCTACATACACGTAGACGGTTGGGACACCGGCTGTGCTATCTGTTGGGCACGTCGCAAGCCAGCCAAAGCCGAACCGAGGCAGGTAAAGTGGTTTCCGCCAAGAAAGCAATTCGAGATGGAAATCAGGAGGACGACTATTCTTTTTTATTTTGGTTTATAGCTATGATATATGACTTTTGGTTGTTTATGTCGAGAGTATGGAGACATAGATAACTCACGTGCGATTTGACATATATAAATGAAGTCACTACAATTGTGTACCATAATTAATTTATAGATTTCGTCTTTAAAAAATACTCTATTTGATAGCTAGTTACTGTAAAATAATAAAAAATCGAATAGTCCAAGCACGCCATCGTGGCACACAAAAGTGATGCTAGTTGGTTGCGACGAGAACCAAAAAGGTCTGTTTGGATCGTCTAGAACTAATTATTAGTTCACTAGTTGGTGGACTAAAAATTAGGTGACTAAAAATTAGTCAAGTCTGTTTGGATACATGGACTAAAAGGTGGTGACTTTCATGGGCAAAGACATTTATACCCCTATATTTGTTAGTGTGTTGCATGTGGAGTAGTGGAGAAAGGGTAGCGGGGGTATTTTCGTCTTTTGCTGTTTGGTACCACCTTTTAGTCCACAATTAGTCCACATTTGCCAACTAATGAACTAATAGCTAGTTGGGGATAAACTAAAAATTAGTCCAGGTATTAATTTATCTGTTTGAATGGACTAAACCTAAACTTTAAATAATTAAAAATTAGTCAAGGGATTCAAACAGGGCCTAAGAAATTTCGCAGCTGGTGATCGAGATGACGATGCGAATTAAGTTGAGACGCGTCTGGCGCCGAAGAGGGACGTGCGGCTCTGCTCAGGATCTGAATGTTACTCGTGGCCTTCTCTCTGCCTCTCTCTCGATCGAGACCCGTCTCCTGCGTGGACCAGTTAGAGGGACGGGGGCTTCACCGGCTTCTTGCTGACTGGTTCTATTTTTTTTTCTTTGGATCGAGACGACTCATGACTTACTGTTTGTGAGTATCAAGTACAGAGTAAAAATTTATATATGATTTTAATTGATATAAATAAAATCGTTATAATATGTATTATAATAAATTTGTAGACTATATCTTTAAAAAAAATACTCTATTTAGAAATCAATTATTATAGAAAACCAAAAATCAGCTTGAAAATATAAAAAGAGGTCAGAATCTACTCTCTAATAAAAAATGAAAGAGAAATGCTAGTATCTTTCTAGTAAGAAAAGGTTCTTCTCGTGGTCTTTCAAAAGTGTGGTACGATTGTATTTCACACAGAAATCTGTAATTTAGGATGGTACACAAATACGCGATGTTGATCAATAATTGTTTTAGAACAACTTAATGTCTTATGCCTCGTTCATAGTAGCTTCTAAAATCTGCTTTTATACATGATGGTGGTTTTTACACTATATAGCTTTTAAGCGAGTATCTTTTAAGATGAGATCTACTAATCAATTGTAGTATATATGATAGTGACTTTATTTATATTAGCTAAAATTATATGTAATTTTGTCTCTTAAATACGACACTCTACAAGCTATTATTATTTATAAACTAAAACTGAAAAGAAAATTATTAATAAAAACTAATATAAATAGGTCTAAATCGAAAACCAAAGCACCAGCCCAATTGGGAGCATGCGTGCACCTCAATCAGACCGCATACATACCCACAGAACCCCGACTTAATTAGCAATTTAGCACACATGTTGAAATGCAGGGATTTTGGGTGCAAACCCGCGACCCCATCTCTGCTGCGTGTGAATACAAGCGGGTCACGCACACATCATCCATCAAAAGCTTGTGGGAATCCATGTGTTCTCTCTTTTGGTAGAACTAGCCTAATAGGTGCGGCGCCACGCGCGCTACCATACCGTTGTGCCAAAGTAAAAAAAGCGATAATTCGTGAGGACTTTTAAAAAATCAAGAGCACATGTATTTTGAAAAAAGCCAAAGGACTTTTGTAAAAAGCGAACCTGTGCGTAACTAAACGAGAACCCGTCGTAATTTAGAAAATGCGGGCAAATCACTGCAAAGTACACAAAATTTCGGTGAAGTGGAGGGTGTTTTATAAAAAAGCGTTTTAAAACCTCCTAGGGACCTTTTCGCGAGGAAAAAGGACCTTTACGTAATTTTGGAGTGGCGCCGCGCCGGCCACCGTTTGTACCGAAGTAAAATAAGCGATAATTCGTGATGACTTTTTAAAAAAAAATCAAGGGCACATGTGTATTTTCGAAAAAGCCAAAGGACTTTTTCGTAAAAAAGCGAGGGCCTGTACGTAACTAAACGAGAACCCGTACGTAATTTAGAAAATGCGGGGCGCAATCTTGCAAAGTACACAAAATTTCGGTGAAGTGGAGAGGTGTTTTCGCAAAAAAACGTTTTAAAAAACCTCCTAGGGACCTTTTCGCGAGGAAAAAGGACCTTTACGTAATTTCGGAAAAATACAGGGGTTTTTTCGCAAAAATAGCTCCCCCGACCGTACGCAAATTTTGCTGGACACGCGGCGGACGGAGAGAGGAAAATGCTGCCGTGGCGCTCCCTCCGGCCGGAGAATCCCCCGCTAATAATAGGGGTAGTATAACAGTAGCCAAGCCACAATAAATGTACGAGGGTATAGTTGTACCTTTAATATTTTTACAAAAAATTTTTGATATATACCTCTCTTAATAAATGAAGTATACATTACAGCCAACACAACATCCGGTAGCCCGGTAGCTCCCCTAATGCACATCTTCTAGCCTAACAAGTCAAGCCCAACAACCAACACAACAGCCAGTAGCTCCCAGCGCCAGAGAATGAATGGATCCCCTCATCCCAACCGGCCGTCCAATGACCCAAATTCCCCAATCGGCCAAATCCCGCACAATGGCAAGGCGAGCGACAGTGGACAGTAGAGAGTGTCAAGGTCCTTCGACGAGAAGACAGGCGGCGTGCTGGCAGAAGGCAGCGGCGTTAGCAGGGCGGCAGGACGTCACCGGCAACGTTGTGTGCCGCCACTTCTGGAGCTACCAGGGGTTGCCCCTGCTATGAGTACCACCACATTGTCCATTCTCCAAAGGTAAACCCCATATCTTCTTTTCTTGCTAGAACTAGTAGTGCTGTGATGTGTTAGTTGGCCGTGAGCTTGTTGGGAGCTCGGATTAGTTTGTTTGATTTTGTTTTGGATGCGTCAGGGCTGAGTTCAGCTGCAGATGAGCTGATTTTGATGGATGAATCTTTGATTAATCCTCCATCTTAAGATATTGCACATTTAATTTGTTTTCGAATAAGATTTAGGTTTCATTCCAATTAGAACTGATTTTTGACATCAATGCTTTCGATTTGGCCTAAGATTTAGGTTGGATTTTGGAGTTGGAAATGGGGGTCCGGCTCAGTTTAGATGGAGAGGATTTGGTCTACTGTCCTTGGAAAACTATTGGTACAGGTAAATGTGAGAATATATTTGGATAGGTAGGATTTGATGATAACCCAGTAAATCATTTATGTAGAGTTAAACTAAGGAGGTGTCTTCTCAATCCATACATAGATTACTTGTGCACACAGTACCATATAAGATTTCATTCCTTGGGATTTTTTTTTGCTTTTTCAAAGTTCTCTATCTCAGAGCGCTTGGTGCCTAGAATTGGTTCTCAGGGTTTGTTTTGGTAGAACTCAATCCATGAATTATAAGTAAATATTTCTTTCTTTGGTTGTAGTGTAAATATATAATTTGTCACATTTTAACTTCCATACTATATCATCTAAACTTGTGTTAGAACATGTATGTCTTAAATTCGCACTCTTATCATTAAAATCATAGCTTCGCCACTGAGAAAATGTCGATTAGTTTGGCTTAAAGATCACAAATAGAGATTTCGGCCATTTTGTTCTCTCGAATAAAGTCATGTGCAATCATAGAACAGGTCCGATGCCTGGTATTTGTGTTTCCATCAGCATTCAGTGACTGACCACTAGCTAATCACGTGTTCTATCTACCCTTTAACATGCAAATCTCCTGTACAAACCTTGCAAACACGATCCCAAAGCTACACAGACTCTGCTAGTACCATGCAGTTTCTAATCCAAAGAAAAGAAATTCAAAGCGCAAGCGTGAGATGATCACGCTGCGCGTCGCCGCCGCCCGGCGGTACGGATCACCGCGTGCGGCGAGCCTGCCCTTTCTCTTCTCCATGAACCGCTGCAGCGACGCCTTCCTCGCCATGGGCAGGTCCGTCGCGGCGGCGAGCTCACCGCCCACGCCGCTCGCCTCCTCTCCTCGCCCGGCGGCCGCGCCCGCGGCGAGCCGCAGCAGGGCGGCCGCCTTGTCCGCCGGGCACTCGTCGAGCACCAGCACCCGCCCGCCGTAGAAGATGGCCAGCTGCCGGGCTCCGCTCGCCGGCCCCGCCTTCTGCTCCTGCTCGTGCTCTTCCCTGCCGTCGGGGACGACGTCGGCGCCCGGCATGAGGGCGAGAGGCCGCACGGCCGGGGCCGGCCGCGCGTGATGCATCCTGTGGTCGGCCGCCCTCACGTACTGGCTGAGCGCGCCGCACGCCGCCGCGAACCTGCTGCTGGCTGGGCCGCCCGTGCCCGTAGTTGCCGCCGCCGCCATATATATATCCCCGGCGATGAGCTGCCACGGCTTAGGATTCCTCGTGGCTGGTTTCTCCTGCTCGATCGACGAGGCTTGCGGGAGGGAGGAGGAGGAGTCGAATCTTGGGTTTGGTTTTCGGCGGGTTTGGGAATCGAGAGCTTGGCTTTATAGGTCGGAGGTATCGTCCGTGCGGTGTGTGAAGCGCGCGGCGCCGGCGCGGTTGGTCGGTCGTCGTCGTCGGCACGAAGAACACGTGAAAGTTGAGGAGCAGTCGCAACTCGCAAGCAGTAGTGGGTGGCTGACGTGGCTGTCAGTGGGACCCACGTCGACTCAGTCGCGGCGCGTGGCTGCAGCCTGCACGTTGAGAGGTTCCTACACTGTGGCCTAATACAAACAAAAATTAGTCCATTTTATAATCATTACCACATGTCTAGGAGGCTGCCTGCCTTGTCCTCTAGCGAAAAGCGACAGGATCACGGCGCATTTTCTACTTTTTCCAACTTTAGGGCCCCTTTGATTTGATTTGGAGGAAAGACAATGGAAAAAAAAGTAGTAGGAATCGACCTCCTATGGGTTTAGTTCTTGCAGCACCGTTTGGTTCGAACTTGGAAGGAATAAAGCAAAGGAAAACACACGAAAATTTCCTTTTGCACACGGTTTCAAAGGAAAAATTAGGAAAATTAACGTCCACCAAGAGCTCTTATCTTTTCCCCAACGCGTAGGATCAAGGCAAAAACATGTTACACGTGTCACTAAAAGCAAATGAGATTACGCCTATTCACTACAAAAAAAATCCTGCGTTCTTCATCTTCCCATGTTCCAAACGTTCAATGCTATAAAATTCTTATATTTTTCAATTCTCTGTTTTGCACATGCATTCTTATCATATTTCTATGTTTTTCTATTTTTATGTTTTTAGAATCTTACAAATCAAAGAGACTCTAACGGTCATGGGAATCTAGCACAAACCGCTGTAAAGAATGAGAGGAATATTGTATGCAAAATGTCTATACTACCCTTGATTTTGGCACATGTATATTGTTTTTACATATTACTAGCTTATTTATGTCGTTTTTTTATATTTCCATTTCGGGCATTGTTTAGAAAAAAAAGTTTTAAGCCTTTTTGGTTAAAAATATTACGAATTTGTCATGGTATAACACATAAAAATACAACCATCCTAGCATTCAACAAGTTACCATAACAAATTAATAGCTTATTTTTAAGTGGTTCTTTTGTATTTTATTTTTTCAACATTATTCGAATTTTTTTTATGTTTTGGCCAAAAATATTATAAATTTATCATGGTATACACATGAAAAATACAATGATCATAACATAAAGTTCCAATTGAATAAGTTATCAATACGATGGCATGTTTACAAGATACGAAATCAGCATTTTTCATTGAACACAGTCATTCACCACACATCGAGACAACAAAGATTCATTTGCCAAACTTGGCCCCAGAGACCATTTGGCCTGCCTAGTACAACCCAATGGGGCTTCCTATCCCTATCCCCTCTCTATTCCCCTCCTATCCCTCAATCTAAACCACTCATTTCATCCAATGGCTAGTTTTTCACCATTTGCCCATCCATCATAAATAATAAATAAATAATAAAAAAATACAGAAAAAAATAAAATTTATTTTTTATTATAATTTTTTAAGAAAAAAATAAAATTATAATTTCTGTAAAAAAAATTATAATAAAAAATAAATTTTATTTTTTCTGTATTTTTTATTATTTATGATGAATGGGAAAATGGTGAATATATATAAAACTAACCATTGTATGAGATTTAGTGGTTTAGATGAGGAATAGGAGAGAGATAGAGAAAAGCCCCATTCAGTACAACCTGATACAACTCTAATTGGGAAAAACCTGACTACTACAACATTCACAAATTGAACAAAAAAATTACATCATGGAGACGCCCTTCTTCTGCATGCTTGCTCTTCACCTCTCCAATCATTCCCAGGTTTCTGGTTTTCACCTCTCCTGCTCTTCATGTCCATTGCTACCGGGCAGCGGTAGGGAGAACACACTCACCGTCAAGCTGCACAACTGATGTTACCACTGAACTACCTACCTAAAATTTTCTATCCATCAAACTTCCACAGCTATAGCACAGGACTGAAATGATTTATAACTGAACATTCTCCATGTACAGGCTACATTTACAAAAGTTCGAGTAAATAGTGCATTACAAAGCTTCAGTACAAGTAAAATTTCCTCAGAAATGTTTTGTGTTCTTTAAAACTGTAATTTCATATTCCTATATGCTTGAGTAAAAGTCATTTCAGATTTTCTAACATCATCTAATGCAATAGATAGGCCAACAAATTTTCTAACATCAGAATGCAGATTCCGCAATAGCAGGCAGGATGATATGTGAAACATAAGAAAATTACTCACTTCTGAATGTAACTAAGAATGCTCCATGGCCGTGGATACATAGAGCACAACGCATTCAAACATTTTATGTGTTTTTCAGACACTGGAATAGCACCATAAAAAAAATGAAATATGGCCACTACTTGATAGTCCAACATGTTCAATATGGCTACAGAGTAAGCAGTAATGCAAGGTGACAGTAATTTCATACAAGATTTTCTCCATATTGTACTTCAAAATATAACAATGAACAAAGATTGCATTGTGATCATCCAACACCATTGTTTCACTAGCGCTTTCCGAGTAGAGCGGTTGCTGGTTTATTTCACAGGCAAATCCCTCAACCAAAGTGCAATGATCCTCTCGATCTGGTTTATTGCTAATCAAATAATCGTCCCACGCAGATCTGGCCATCCATTCCCTTTCCAATCCATACATTCATCCACAAGCAAGGCTAACCTCGAGTTCGGGAGGAAGAAGATGAGGCACGGGAGATGGCGAGGTCGGAGGAGCGAGGAGGCGCGTCGAGAGCTCGGAGACCAAGCGAGAGGGCGAGGCGCGCGCCCGCCGCGGCAGCCAGATCCGAAGCCGCCTTCCTCACGCCGCCTCCCCTCGATCTGTTTGGGAATGGCGAACCGATACGCACATAATGGCATTTTGCGGGTAATTTTCGGCAACTTCGGTGGCATTTCCGCTCGAGCGGGCAGCTAGGTCGGCCGCTCCTCGAAATTGTGCAATTTGGTGGCATGGGTTAAGGGTCTCTTTTTTCTGCGGTTTATGGTTTTTGGCACAGCTTGTGACTTTGGGCTGTTTGTATCGAGAGTATAGAGTATGAAACTCACGTGGTTTTGCCGATATAAATGAAGTCGATAAGGATGTACTATAATTAACTAGTTGATCCTATTTTGAAAAAATACTTCATTTAAAAGTTAGTTACTATAGAAAAGTTGGCTGACTTTTAGAAGTTTGAAAATAACAGGGCCTCAGATTTTTGGACGTCGAAGCGTAAAGTCAGAAGTCAACCCGCAACCACTGTAGCGATCGCACTATTTGTGAGCACTTTGTAGCAAAATTTGCCTTAGCTATACGGTCTGTCCATCTAAGGACTTATTCTTTTTAGTGTGGCTTATGGCTTTGTGAAATTTTTGAATTTTGGTTATTTACGGTACAAATTATGAAGAGACAGATATTTACTTGCGATTTTGGCTGGTACAAATGTTGGGCTTTTAACGTGTAAATCGTTTAACTTATAGACCCCGTCTTGAGAAAATACTCCGTTTGAAAGTTAAGTACTGTAGCAAAAGCCAAAAGCCGTCAGCTTTTGAGGTATAGAACAGGCCCTAAGAATTGAACGGGTGGTAATCATTAAAGTCACAGCATTATTCACTCGGTTTTATGTCTTGCTCATTTCGGCTTGAACTTCTGATTTCTACCTTATTTTTTACTACTTATAAATTTCATTTTTTTTCTAACTTTTTTTTTTTTTGAGCTTTTTTGCTTGTTCTTTTTTCTATATTCGTTTGTATTGTCTGTAAACCCTTTTTTCTATTTTAAATTTTTTTAAATTTAGTTACTTCAAATGAGCCACTATCAGCTATAGTGTAATTTTAACCAGCTACAGTACAATTTTAACTATAAACTAACTTATTTTAGTTGAACCGAGCGACATTTAAAATCTCAATACCGGCTGAATGGAGGCACACACGCCTGTGTAAAGGAAAGCATTTCGAGCCGCAGACCGGAAGCAGGTCGCGCACTGGAGACGGCCGCGTGGTACGCGAAAACGAGTTGAACGACGTTGTGTTCTAATTGGAAGAAGAAATTTCGCAGCAGCGTGGAGGATGTGCGAAACGCTGCCGGCCTGACGGGGGAACGCGCGGTACAGCAGCGGAGAAGCGTTGTCAGCTAGGCACTTCTGCTTCCAATCGATTGACGTTGTTTACTCAGTTTTTTTTTTCCGTTGGTGTTTCTCTTTGGTTTCTTTTAGTAATCTCTATTTATTAAATTAAGAAGCTATAATATAAAACCGTAATATAAAACAACGTTCCGTTCTGGAGCCCTTGTTTTGCCAGAGCAAAATGCTACTACTTTGCATACAAGATTCGATCTTGGTGATCTAACGAGTTGTAAGAGTGGAGCGCAGCCACAACCGTTTCTGCAAATTCATTCCCGCAATTATTGTAAAAATGAACTGAGACAGACTCATAGCACAATGTTGCAGCGTTGTATTGCTGTTCGGTTGTTCCACAACCGTTGGTTCAAAAAACGACATTTTAGGGAAGCAGAGCGTTTTTGGCAGGGCGAGATGTCAACCACACTGCAGACCAATCTTGAGGGTGTGTTTTTTTCTCATAGGCCTATAGCTATGATTGATGGTTTTTTTTATCTTAGTATAAGTATTTATACAAACAAACCAAATGCTAATAAAACACTTCAAAAAAACTGTTGCTATAGACCCTGCTCTTTTTGTCAGTTGGCTTCGGCTTCTACAGAAATCGAAACAAACGAGATAACTCCTCCAAACCGCTCCAAATAACTTCCTGAGTCTAAAACCGTATGCGTCGTCTACATCTCGGCATCTCCGCCGTTCGTCACCTTTTCAAAAAGTGCAAATAAAAATTATCGATCGTAATCTAAAAGGACAAAGATAAGTTGAAAAGAATAGAGCTACAGTGCACACTTTGTTGAATGTTAGAGTTCCTAGCCAAATTTTTTATTACTATGTTTCAAGTGACCTCGGGCAGTATAGCAAAATAATGTAGTTTGGATTTTTAGTAGGACGGTTAGCGTCCAACTAATGGCAGGTTTAGAGACCGCTACAATGAGTTACCACCAAGCTAAATTTGTATGGCGATTTTTAGTTTTTAAAGTCATTCAATTGAAAAATTAAAAATGAGAAAAAGAAAAACACCGTTATATCATCATAGACAATAAAAAGGAATAAGGAAAAAAGTCAAAAACTAAAAAAATACTAAAATTAAGAAGTTGATATGTTCTAAGTAACTTCTAACTTCTAAAAGTTGGAAGCTACGAGCCGAAGGTTTTTAAACCGGTTCAAGCAGGGTTGTACTTGTCCCACTGTAGAAAGCGCATGCTAAGTTCTTTTGGAATTACAGCCAGTTTATTTGTTCTGTACGCTCCAATCTTCCTGCAGACCTATACTACAGCGCAAGTGTGAGATGGTCGCTGCACGCGTCGCCATCCGGCCGGCGGTAGGGGACGCCGCGCGCGGCGAGCGGCCCTTGCGCTTCTCCATGAACCTCTGCAGCGACGCCTTCCTCGCCATGGACAGGTCATCCGCCAGCTCGCCTCGCCGGCCCGCCCCTTGCGCCGCGGCGCGCCTCGGCAGCTAGACGGAGTAACTCTGCCGCCCTGTAGGCCGGGAACTCGTCGAACACCAGCACCCGCCCGCCGTAGAAGATGGCCATCTGCGACTGCGCGTGCGCGGCCGCTCGTCGGCGCCAGCCCCGCCTCGTGCTCTTCTAGTTCTCGCACCGACACGTCCGCCCCGGCATGAGAGGAGGGCCACCGCAGCCGCCGGCCGCGCCTCCGCCGCCGCAGCAGCCTTCTTGACGTAGCCGCTGAGCACGCCGCACGCCGCGGCGAACCGGCCGCTTGATGCTCCTCTCCGCCGCTGCCATAGTCGCCGCTCGCTCTGCTTGCTCGGTTTGATGAGTAATGAATTCGATGGGTTTGGAGTGTTGGGTTTTGATTTATAGGTGTAGGTAGGTCGTAGGAAGCGGCGGGCTGGACGAAGGACTCGCGCGGCACCCGCACGAAGAAAACGTGACGGTTGAGGGAGAATTCATGGGCACGGCGCGATAATTCAAACGTGGTGGGCTCCGCTCGCGCTGCACGTCGAGTTGCCGACTGAGTCGCAAGTGCTTTGGTTCGTGTTGCGATTATGTCGTACTCTAGACCCTGCTAATTTCCGTTTGAGCTTTTGGTTTTTAGTTTATATTTAAATTTTTTACAAATTTAATTTTTTTATTTGAGTTTTTTATCGGTTCTTTTTTCGTATCCGTTTGCATTATTCATAATAAGTTAACTTGTTTTTTCTATTTTTAATTTTTTTAAAATTTAGTTACGTCAAATAAGCCACTATCAGTTATAGTATAATTTCAGCCAGCTATAGTGCAACTTCAATCATAAACCAGCTTATTTCAACTTAACTAACATACATCCTAATCTTACCATCCAAACTCCACAGGCTAAAGCACGGCTACATACTCCAGTTTTATACTAGAACCATTCTTTCTATTAGTCAGGTTTGTCTCTACTCTTGATCATGTTTGTTTTTGTCTTAGCCCCTCTGAGCTACTATGTCTCTGGGTGATGCCTAGACACACCTTTCTAAAACATACCACACCCGTTTTTTTACTTTTTATTTTGAATATTGACATGATCTCCAATACAACCATTTAACCATAGTATTTTTAATTATATATTAGAAAAAATTATTTAAAAAATATTATGACGTGGAAGTAAATTTGATGACAAATCTTATAGTATAATTTTCCTGTGACAATCCTAAATACAGTTGCGTATATTTGCAATCAAAATTTTAACGTTTTGTTTTGAACGCAGGAATCAAGAAAATGCAGGAACAGGAAAGACACAGAAGTTGAGGTGGCATGTCTAGTTAAGCCTTTGGAATTCTAAAACGCGTGAATTGTTCAATTTTGCTGTTTGAATGCTTCACAAGAAGAAAATACAGAATTCTGGAGAGAGATAGACACAAAGAAAAATTACCAAGAGGTCCAAACTCATATTAGATTTCCTTCGAAACTCCTATGGATTGAGTCATTCCATCAGAATTCTTCGGACTCAATTCTTTAGTTCAAAGGGACATATAGGAAAATTTTCATAGGATTTCTGTCCTCTAAAATTCCTTCACTTTTCCTCCATTCCAAATAAGCCCTAAAAGGTTAACTACATGCATTTCAAAACAACGAACGAGTAAAAAAAGAACAAGAATGTAAGTTGTACAATGGAAGTGTTTCCATGCTTCCCGTTTCTGCTAGGTGCCAAGGCGCAATTTCTGAAGGTGTGATTTGTAAGAATTCACGCTTCCACTAGGTTTTGCTTTATCATTTATGCAATTTAGTATATGAATAATATAAAATACTACGGATAATATGTTCGCATTGTCAGTTTTCCTAGAAAGTGGACATTTCCAATCAAGAAACCTATCGGACAACTTTTTGAAATAGTCTTTTGTCACATTTCTGAAATGACTTATCGTGATAGTCTTTTCGATGCGCTTATTGGGATAGCCTTTCCGCAAACTTATCGGCTTATCGAAGTTCGATTCGATGCACAAACACTTATATTAGAGATAAAAGCCATCAGCTATAGTAAAAGAACCCACTCAATATGTAATCACTGGCGGGTGAATGAATGGAGCGGGAGTACCTTCACCCACCGTATCCTCACCGTATGCACTGCATACCACTAAGCTGCCTTTTCTTGTGTTGGAGTATCAAACTTGTAGGCTTTGCCCGATCCGCTTGCATTGGTGTATGTTTGATGGCTCGTGCCGCACCCACGTTGACTCGCACCGCGAAGTCCGCGCAGACCGATTCCTAGTTGGCCGAAACTTCGCCTGCATATATTATATACAAAAAAAGAAGGTTGCCGTTGTCGCCGTGTAACTCATTTTTTATTAGAAACTGGGCTCATGGCCAAGAGTCCGACATATTTGGGCACCCACCGTAGACTATAAATAGAGCCATACCCCCTCATTATGTACACATGAAAGAAAAGCAATAAGAAAGACGGGAGTTCTCTCTATCTCTCGTGTGTTCAATCTATTCTCTCGTGATTACGTGATTGATTCATTCTTCTTCTAAGCGAGAAATCGTTGGATGGTCGCCCGGCCACGGTTTCTCAATACGTTATCGGCCGCGACCGCTCCCGGTGAACGAGGTAATCATGGAAAGCAGATTGATTTTCTAGATCGCTTTTGAATCTGTATTTTCTTTCGCGTTCTAGATTGAATTTCTACGGTGCAAATCCACCTAATCTACGCGCGCAGGACTTGAAGTCGCCGCGCACAATGCCGATCGGTAGATTGTGAAACGGGTAGATGTTGATTGCTCATAGACTAGAACGATGCAAATCCGCCCCAAATCTACCGGCGGATCTGAAATCGCCGGCACAATGTCGATCGGTGATTGCTGAGTAGATGAATTGATTGCATCGTAGATTGGAAACAAAATTTTGCTTGAATTTGCTTGATTCGCATGATCATTGCGCAAGAAAAAGTAGTTGTCGCATTCTCTGTTCGATCACTACATGGAAAAAATGCATGGATTCGGTGGCCTATGATCCTCTATTCGGTTTTACACGCACTACATAAAAAGGAGAGTGGGAGAATCGGCCTGGGCGAAATGAGCTGCGGCCTCGGCGCGGTGATCGCTCGCCGCACGCGTGTGGTGACCCCTCGCCGCCTCGGCCCGCAGCCGCCCGCCATCGTGCATGTCGCCACCCGTGCGAGATTCTCTGCGCGCCGCGCCACAACCCGCGCATCGCGGTAGCTTCGCCACGCCGCCTTGCCGAACCCTCGGCCCCACCGGGCCGGCGCGCCAGCTCGCCAAAGATCCGGCCCGCGGCTGGCGCCGGCATGCCTCGGTGTCTCGCTTCCGCCCGCGCATGTGGCCTCGCGCCGCCATAGTTTGCGCACCACCGTCGGCCTCCACCACGCACGAAGCCGCCCGGCTCTTGGTTCCCTCACCGCTGCCCCATGCTGGCAGGCCGTCGCCACTCGGCCGAACGCCATCCGTGGAGATGCGGCCGCCACCGCTTGCCAGCCGATCGCTCGCCGCCGCCGAGCAACTCGACCGCACCGGCTCGCGCCTCGCTTCCCGCCGCCCCGCGCCGCGCGGCCCGCTGCTCGGCTTCCTGTCTGCCCGCGCCGCGCACACGCCTCCGCCTCGGCGAAGTCGCGCCGCGCCGCGGTCATTGCTCCCGACCTGCCGCATGGCGACCAAGCGAGTTCGCCGGCCCGGCGCTCGGCCTCGCCCTCCACCGCGCCTCGGCATGGCCCCGTCGTGCCGCCGCCCGCCGCAAGCGCGCCGCCAGTCGCCCGCCCGCAAGCGTCGCCGCCGCACTGCCGTCCCGTTCCCGCCGTCACTCGATCCTCGCCCGGTTGCCGCCGCCATTCCGCCTTTCCGGTGGTGCGCCGCCCTGATGAGTGGAGTAGGGTTTTTCCCTGCCGTTTTGTGTAGGGAGGCTTGTGCATGGGCCCAAGCATGATGGGCGGCGGGAAAAGCCCCGGACGAGAGGAAGGCAAATGGGCGGGCGGGAGAAAAGGCGAAAAAAGGCGAATGGGCGGTGCTTGGAAATCATGGCCAACCGGGTTGAGAAATTACCGATTGGTCCTTATTTTCGCATTTAAGTCCTAATTTTTGCAGAAAAGGCCTTGCGGTCTGAAAATTGCGAATAAGCCCTCAAATTTCTGGCCAGGTCCAATTTTGCAGAAAACCCTCTGTAAGTAAATTATGAATTTTTCTCTGAACGAAAATTTGCGAAAAACCCTTTGGAATTGCATAATTTGCTCAAATTTTATATTTTAGCATAAAAGACCTCGGGAATCTGAATTTTGAATTATTTTTAGCATTTGAAGCTTATTTATTTATGCCATTATTATTCTCTGTATTTTACATGTTTATTCTTTGTTTTGGTTAATTGTAATTGTTTAAATTGCTTTTAATCACTGAAATTAGCAGTAAAATTATAGAAAATGCCTGAAAATTATGAATCATTATGAGAACCTTTTGTACCATTAATTTACATGATAAATTATTCCGTGCATGTCTACCGTGAGAGACTTATACACATTTAGATGATTCGCATCACGGCTGGAGTTCGAGGAGTGCCATGCCATGAAACTATCTCGCGTAGGCATCCAATGTCGAGATTGTGCTTAGAGGCAAGCTCCGCTGCCGCTATTGGGATCGGTGATAATGACCTCGCCTCCACTCCTCACTCTCCTCAATGAGTATATGGCGGAGAAAAGCGCTAGCACTCTGGTATACTCGAAGCGGTTTTGAGAGGCTAAAGTACTCCATTTTCTCAAGCGAGTAAGAATGGATCGGTGAGGTTTGCGACTTTAAGACGGTCGGGAAAATAATTACGCCTTGCAGTTGTTTGCCCCAATTGAGAAAATCCTTCCACCCCAATGCAAGATAATCCGCTTTACAATTATCGTCCAAGACGGCTATGAGGAATATGCGAATTGATTGATATGATGCAAGTTCACGAAGGCTTAGGACAAAGTTCTCGTAAGAACTAAGTCACTCGACCACTGAGCTCATTGCCGGTGAAGCCAGCAGAGCCATAAGGTGTGAAATCCCTTAATGAAGAGAAGGGAAGGAAGGGGCTTGCGCCCGGAAAGGCAAATTAGACGCTCCACATGAGAATAAGGCCAGCAAGCCAAAATGGGATGGCAAAGGGCAACATGAAGCCCACGTTGCATTGATTGAGGGAGAATTCGAGCGCCGCCACGCTAATGGAGGTTGAGACCATCCAGTGACGCAACTCCCTCTCGACCTAGAAGCAGCCAACGCCATGATTTCTCTTTAAGAGAATGTCAACCCTGAGAAAATAGAAGAACAAGTCTAGTGCACTGAATGCATTTCGACTTTAATTGTCATTTATTTTGTGTGAAAGAATATATTAGAATTTGCATGGATGGTGCTTAAGAATTGCTATTTTCTCGTGATGGTTGGATGATATTTGAAGAATTCATTCATTTATTCAATTCATGATGGCATGATATGTTCTGATATTGGTGTATTTTATTTATGTGCTGATTGCCTTCTCATGCATATTAATAAAATACCCTATATTAGAACACGTGTAGCGCCCTATAAAGGGAGTAGTGCTGAGCGGCGGCTAGCGCATACCATCTTAAGAGAGATTAAGTATTTTTAGTCGATTTGTAAGAGCACTAGCAGCCTTACGACAATCGTCGGAAGCGATGCATGGTTCAGGAAGAGCCACAAATGGGCACAACTTTGGTCATTGAAGAAGCCTTATTGTACAGGGATCGACTAGAACTCTCCTAAGTTTTAAGAATATTCGCGCTAATGGTTTCCACGTTGAGACTAAAGAAGAGTGCAGTAAGAATACCGCTCATCACAAAGCGTGAAGAGAATGGCAAAGAATATTAGGAAAACTTCCTTCACTTGAAACAGGGCTATATTATACCACAATTAAAGCGCCTCACAGCGTACTGCTGAAACAACGGTGTTTAGAAGCTCTGAACTCTTACGTCGGCTCGCATGATTAGGCCACCCAAGTCTTAGGATGATGAAAACATAATAACTCGCATGGGCATAATATTAATGTGAAGAATTTCCTCTCATGAAGATTTTGTGTGCCACATGCATGTGAAGAAACTAATTACTAGACCCTCCACTCCTAAGTGAAGGATGAAGTCCTGCATTCTGGAACGTATCCAGGAGAAGATTTGCGGTCCCATTCAGCCCATCTTAGGGTTATTTAAGAATTTTATGGTGCTCATTGACGCTTCCTCGAGGTTGTCATATGTGGGTTTTGTTGTCCACAAGGAACCTCGCCTTTGAAAAATTGATTCTCAGATCATTCGCATCGAAATGTGTTTCGAGATCATCATATCAAGTCCATCCGAATGGATGGCCGGAGAATTTACTTCAAAGGCATTTGATGGTTAATGCATGGCGATGGGAATTGCAGTTGAGCATTTGGTACCGCATGTCCATACCCAGAACGGTTTGGCAGAGGCTTTAATCAAAAGAATTAAATTTATTGCTCAACCCCTCTTGCATAAAAGTAATTTGCCAGCTACATATTGGGGACACGCAGTCCTTCATGCAGCGAATCTCATCAACCTTAGACTTTAGGCCTACAACATCCATTCACCTATGCAACTAGCGCAAGGGTAACCACCGAAAATTTCCCAACATTAGGGGGAGGAAATCAACCCCTTGATGAAGAATGTCGGGAAATTACGTGGCAAACCTGGGAAATCCATGCAGATGACCCGTGCACTAGAGATATCCAGAAGACAAAAGAAGTCTATAAGACAATAGAAGTCCAGAAGACAAGAGAAGTCTACAAGACAATCGATTTGCAAGAACTAGCAAATCAACTGCCTGATCACTTTAGTGATTTGAAGAGCGTGACTAAGTCGCATGTGCCTGAACGCACTCCACCGGAGAGGGTTGAAATACCAAAGAAAATTGAAGGTATCCCTAATCTCGTCCAGAGGCCTCAGAAAAATAAAAAAGAGGACGAGAACTCCGGTTCCTCGAATCCTTAGTAACCGGGGACGCCTGGTAAAGAAGGATAAGAGGAGGTTTATCACGGCCGATCATTGAAGTACCCGAATGAGAAGGGGAGCCGTTGAGACACTGCACAAGTATGACACCTTCGTAAAAGGGCATACGGATCTGAATATCCCCATCGGCATGGATGTGTGCGCACATCCGAAGCCAAACTAAAGGACTTGCCACGCATTGAAAGAAGCGATGTGCAAGGTAAAGCTCTAGAAGCAATCACTCCAGAAGAAGCAACTCATGAAGAAATAGCTATAAATTATGTGCACATGGGAGAGTCCCTGAATAGGACACTAGCTAATATCGATATCTACTTCGCAAAGAAAATTGCCACCATCATCGATCTTGATCCCGAGCCCTGCATCGCTCGCTAGATGTAAGAAAAGATCGATTGAGAAGATTGGAAGAAGGCAATAACAACTGAATTGCTATCTCTCGAATAAAGAGAGAGGTGTTTGGGCGTATGCGCACACCTCCCATACACCCGTTGGGCACAAGTGGGTATTTGTTGAAAGAGAAATAAAAGAAATGAAGTAGTGAGATACAAAGCAAGGCTGGTAGCCCAAGGTTTCACTCAACGTCCCGAAGTTGATTTTGAAGAAACATACTCCCAAGTCATGAGTGGAATTACCTTTAAATATTTGATCTCAATGGCAGTGAACTTGAACTTGGAAATGAAATTGATGGATGTTGTGATTGCATACCTCTACGGTATTTTGGATTCGGAGATTTATATGAAAGTCCCTGAAGGAATATCTCTCCCGAACCAAGACAGAGCAAATAGAAATCTATGCGATGTGAAACTGAAGAAAGTCAACTTGTATGGATCAAACAATTTGGAAGAATATGGTATAATCGCTTAGAGACTTTCTACTGCAAGAAAGGCTACATGAACAATAAAGACTGTCCTTGTGTATTTATACGGCAATCCCGAATGGATTCTGTATAATCTCGCGTATGTAGATGATTTGAATATCATCGGACAGCCAGAAGACATAAAAACAAGCTCCTACTTGGAGTGAATTTGAAATGAAAGATTTGGGCAAGACCAAGTTTTGCTTAGGCTGCAGGCTTGAGCATGTCCCCGAAGGAGTCTTGGTACATCGATTGACCTACACCTAAGGTGCTTAAAGGTTTGGCTTTGAGAAGGCATTTCCTCGAAATACCGATGATCGGTGGGTCTTCTGACGAAGAAAAAGATCCTTCCGACCAAGGCAAGAGGAGGAAGTCCTGGGACGGGAATTCCCATACTTGAGTGCAGTTGGAGCACTCATGTATTTAGCAAACCGCACTAGACCGGACATTGCATTTGCCGTGAACCTCTTAGCAAGGTATAGTGCAGAGCCCACCAAAGGCATTGGCGGGGCATAAAGGACTTTTTCCGATACCTCCAAGGTAGCAAATACCTCGGATTGTTTCTGAGAAAGAATCAAGATCTGAACTTGATTGGCTATCGAGATCTTTGGGTATCTGCCGAGACCGTATACCGCTAAGTCACAAACAAAGCTATGTATTCTGTGTGGTGACCTGCACTTTCATGGAAATCGTCTAAGCAAAGCCGGTAGCTACTTCGACGAACCCTCGAAATTATAGCACTGTATGAAGCCGCACGAGTGTGCTTCCAGCTCCGAATGGTTCACCACATCCAGCGAGTCATGTGGGATGAACATTGTGCAAACCCCACAATTATCTATGAAGATAATGCCGCTGCGTTGCACAAGTGCAAACGTGCTATGTGAAGAGTCATCTCACAAAGCATATCAACCCCAAGTTCTTCTATGCATGAATTGCAAACGATGGACGAGATTAAAGTACTGCATACTAAGTCATGTGAAAACCTACTGAGATTTATTCACTAAGTCACTCCCGCATCTAGCTTTGAAAGGTGCGTGCGTGGAATGGAATGATGAGACTTAGAGAAGTCACGAGAGAGTCGGGGAGAATTCTCACAAGCCCGCTAATAAATCTTGATCATGAAGATTAAGTACCCAAAAATAAAGTCTTGCAGACTAAATGAATTTGGGTGAATTGTACTCTTTTTTCCCTTGTGAGTTTTCCATGAAGTTTCTCGACCAAGGTTTTTACGAGGCAATTAGTGCATCGCATGACATCACATGTATCATGTACTCTTTCTCCAAATTTTCCCACTGGGGTTTTTATGGAGTTTGGCGAGGCATGAGCATGTTGGGTGAGTGCAAGGGGAGTGTTAGGAACTGGCCCATGGCCAGAGTCCGAACATATTTGGGCACCACGTCAGACTATAAATAGAGAGCCATACCCCCTCATTATGTACACATGAAAGAAAAGCAATGTCGCCGTGTAACTCATTTTATCCATTTTGCAGCCTCGGCCAAGTTTAGAGTCATCGTTTTCAGGTTCCCCTTGATCTACTCTTGTGTTCGTCACGGTTTGGTCGCGTGGCCAAGGTTGGACTTTTGTTATTCTGCCTCGGCTTCTCGTCCTTTCCATGAGCCTAAATAGTAGCGGCTGAAATCAATGGCCGCATCCTTGCAACAAGAAAAAGAAGAAGAAGAAGAAATCAAGGGCGGCGAATTAAGTACGCAGCGAATCGCACGATCAACAGCCCGTTCAGTTGGGCTTATTTTCTATGGCTTATGGCTGAATTTTCACTGTATTTGATTGAAATTATACTGTACCTAATAATGGTTTATTTGGCATAATTAAATTTAAAAAATTTAAAAATAGAAAAAAAAATAGGTTAGCCCAACACGTACAATCAGTGATCTAAAAGGCGGGCTGGGCGGCCGCCTAGGCCTCGCCTAGGCGCTCGGCAGCCACCCGGCGCCTCGCCTAGGGGTGTTGGGCGGGGAAGAAGCGGCCGGCGGTGAGTCGGCCGCCTAGGCGGCCAGGCGGCGTGAGGCGGCTGGACCACAAGAATAGAGGGGACCACAAAAGACAAGCCACACTTCCACAGTTCCACACCACAGTACCACAGTCCACACTCCACAGTACCACGAGCGGGAGACGGGAACGGGCTAGGGTTCTGTGTGCCGCCTCCTCCGCGCCGTCGCCGTGCTGCCTCCGCACTGTGGCCACCACCTCTCCGAATCCAGGCCATCGCTGCCTCCGCGGATTCGCCGTGGCCGTGACTAGCTCAATCCGGCGCGGAGAGAACAGAGGAAGAGCGGGGAGGAGCTAAGCTAGTACCTCAGGTGAAGGAGAGCTGCGCCGGCGTGCGGGAGCTGCGCTGGACTGCGGGAAGGAGCACCAGCCTGCAGGGAGGACCGGAGGAGCGCCGCTGCGCCGGTGTGCAGGAGCTGCGTCGGAGTGCCGGACTGCGGGAAGGAGCATCGGCCTGCAGGGAGGACCGGAGGAGTGCCGGCCTGCGGGGGAGGAGCGCCGCTGCGGGGAGAGGAGCGCCGGCGACCGGCCTGTGGGGAGCTGATTTCCGATCTGCGGGGGGAGGATCTGCCGATCTGGAGGGAGTAGCGTCTGCAACGGAGGAGTGAACCGACTGCTGTGCCGACTGCCGAGTGAACCGAAGCCGAGTGAACTGATTAACCGAAGCCGAGTGCGCTGCTTTCACTGCCGATGCCGACACGTCTTCACTGCCGACGCCGACACGTCTTCATCGCCGACCACGACACGTCGCGAGCCAGCTACGGGCGATGAGTCGGCAGGCAAGTAAGGTATTGTAATTTCTAATTTGTTTCTCACTTTCTTGAGCTAGTAGTTTTTTACTTCCTTGAATAATCCATTTTGTCCTGAAGCCATTTGTTTTGACCACATTCCACAAATCAGAATATATCACTTTGTTGTACAAAATGCATATATATATAAACTAGGATGTCATGCGCCGCGTCAGCTCCTGGGGTGGGCACCGAAGATACTACTCAAGATAGTCTCAAGAGAAAGTCGGGAGACGTAGGGTGGGAATATGGAGTGTTAGTGAACCCAAACAATTTGGACAAGGTGAAATATATCTTGTGCGGAAAGGTTGTTTCCGGGGGCATCTATAGGATCAAGCAACATATTGCACATATTCAAGGAAATGTTGCAAGATGTCCCAAATCTATAAAAGAAGACCAAGCAAAGTGCCGTAATTCTATTGAGGAGGCAAAAAACAAGAAGAAGTGCAAGAAAGCGCAAGAAGATGAGGTTAGAGAAAATATGAGCATAATAGGTGGTAATGAAAATGAAGAACAACTTGAAGAGATCGGAGGATCGGCACCAAGAAAGTTAGGGCCTATGGATAGATTTGTGAATCCGATTGATCCTCAAGAGAGCAATTTGAGCACGCAAGAGTTGATGAGGCAACAAAAAATTACAGAGGCAATTTGGAAAGAGAGACATCACAAAGTGAAGCAATATGTGGTAAGATGGCTTTATGTTTCCGGTAAAGATTGCAATTATCATTCATTTTATTCTTATTATCTTCATATCTTGTATGCCATTAATTCATTTTTTGTTAACCTTTTACTCTTTAGGTGTTCCTTTCAATGCCATCAACAACGATGAATTCAAACAAATGTTGGAGGCCGTAGGTCGCTTTGGCCCGGGCTTTGGAGGTCCCTCTCAATACGATGTTCGTGAGCCGTTGTTGAAAGAGGAAGTGTTAAGAACTAATGAGTTGTTGAAAGCACATGAAGAAGAAAGAGCCATGACTAGGTGCTCCCTCATGACCGACTCATGGACGGATCAAAAGAGGAGAAGCATCATGAACTTATGTGTTCATTGCAATTTGGGGACAAGTTTCATAGGATCAAAAGAGACGTCGGAAGATGCGCACACAAGTGAGTATATCTTTGACTATGTGGATGGATGCATTGACACTATTGGTCCTCAAAATGTGGTTCAAATAGTAACGGACAATGCTTCAAATAACATGGGAGCAAAGGAATTAATGAAGGCTAAAAGGCCAAATATTTTTTTGGAGCTCATGTGCAACTCACACCATCAACCTTATGCTACAAGGAATTGGCAATATGCCAAAGTACAAGAAGATGCTTGACCAAGCAAAAACATTAACGGTTTTTATCTATTCACACCACAAGACCTTGGCATTGATGAGAAAACATACAAAGAGAAGAGATATAATAAGGCCGGGGGTGACTAGATTTGCTTCGACATTTCTTACTTTACAAAGTTTAATTGAAAAGAAAGCCGAACTAAGGGTGATGGCACTTAGTAAGGAATGGGAAGAATCTGCCCACACAAAAAAAGGCAAAGGCATCACGACAACCGCAACACTCATTAGTAGATCATTTTGGAATGGCATGAACAATGCTTTAAAGGTATAATAGTGCTGTCCATTATGTTATGTATTTGATTTTTTTCAATTTGCTAACATGTTATGTTACATTGCTTGAAGGTTTTTGAGCCGTTAGTGAAGGTTCTTCGCATGGTTGATGGGGATGGTCCATCTATGGCCTTTCTTTATGGAGAAATTTTAGAGGCAAAGAAGCAAATCAAAGATGCCTTGAATAATTCGGAGAGCAATTACAACTTAATCATTAATGCTATTGATGGAAAGATGAAGGGAAGGCTTGATTCTCCATTGCATTTGACGGCATATCTATTAAACCCATATTATAGCTATCGTGATCGATCTATTTTTTTGGAACAAGAAATTATGGATGGGTTTATTGAATGTGTTGAAATATTTTTTTCATGGTGATGATGAAGCAATGGATCAAGTACTCAATGTTGACTTTGATATATTCAAGGATAAAAAAGAGGCATTTGGGAAAACCCCGGCGCGACTTGGATGTCAAAAGTTTGATCTTATTCCCGGTAAAGTTATTCTCACTTCTCAAATTTAATGAATCAATACATGCAAATTGTCTTTTGTCCATTATTAATATTTTTGCTTTCTATTATGTAGCCAATTGGTGGTGTAAGTATGGATGCCATGTTCCTCGCTTGTAAAGATTGGCTATAAGAATACTTTCCTTAACCTCAAGTTCATCCGGATGTGAAAGAAACTGGAGCACTTTTGACATGGTTACTTACTAACTCTCAAATCCCATCTTTTATGTCACTATTTCAATTTAAGTACTTAACTAATCTTTACTTTGCAACTCATAGATATATACCAAGAAGAGAAATAAATTAGATGCTCACCGCCTCAACAATCTTGTCTATCTCCAATTCAATGCAAGACTTCTGAATAGAAAAGAAAAGAGCAAATCAAAGAACATAGATGTTCTTTTAGCTTCGCACGCTACTTTTGCTCAAGGATGGGTTATTGAAGGTGGAGATGAGGAGGTTGACCCTAAGACAGGTCTTTCATGGAAACTTATTGAAGAAGCAAGTGGAGCTAATGAAGCCACACAACCTCGTAGGAGCACAAGAGTGAGAGAACTTCATGAGGATGATTTCGAATCCGAAACTGAAGAGGAAGAGGAGGTGAATGAGGAACTTGAGGATGTTGAGTTTGAATCCGATCAAGATGAAGTGATTCCAACAAAGGATTACGGTCACGAGGATAAAGATTGATCATTTTATCTATGCATGCTACTTTGTTAAAGTTGTTTAAGAATTATTTTGCTATGTGTGGTTGAGAACTTTTAGTGTGAGATGTTATAATGTGAACTGTGTCTATGTATGGTTGTGAACTTATTTTGTATTTTTATTTGATCTATGTGACTATATTTTATTGTCTTGCAGTTATTTCTTATTTCTTTCATTTTTTTTCATACTTACATAGAAGCCTAAAGAGCAATAATTGTATAAATTTATCCACATACCAAGAGTCTCATGTATTGCTTAATTTTTAATGTACAGGTTTACATGAAGCATTTACATCAAGAATTTACATCAAATAATGCAATATCCATCATCATCTATCAAATTTACAACATCACAAATCATTCTAGGTAACAATTCTTCCTCTAAACATCATATATGTCTTGATATCACCAGTAGGACATCATGCTACAGTCGGCCGCCTAGGCCCCCTAGGCGCTAGGCCCCACCTCGCCGCCCGCCTAGCGCCTAGCGCCTTCTTGAACATTGCGTATAATGCAAATGAATATGGAAAAAAGAACCGACAAAAAAGCTCAAAAAATCCGAAAAGTCAGAAAAAGACGAAATTTAGGAATAATAAAAAATAAGCAGAAAGCCAGAAGTCCAAACCCAAACGAGCGGAGCCCAAATATGAGCACTTGTTTTTGAACAGTGAGTGGTGTACAAATGCCTATCTATCTATCTATCTATCTATCTATCTATCTGTACTTTTACTAGTAAAAGGCTAGAAATTTCCATATTAATTAAAAAAAGAAAAAATAACTAGAAATTCTCACGTTAATTGAAAAAATCCTAGCCATCTAATACTTTGTATTGTTAGTATCTACGGCTTAGGCCCCATTCCAACCGGCTGCAGCTTTTGGCTATTAGCTTTTGACTGAAATGGCGTTGTAGCGGTTGTTAACTTTTTCTAAGTTATTTAATTAAATAAAAATAAAGAAAAATGAGAGGAAAAAATATGAAAAAATACCGTTACATCTCTATGGACAATACAAAGGGAAAAAAAAAGAAAAAAAAGCAAAAGCCAAAAGAGATAAAATTAAAAAACCAACACGTTTATTCTGGATTCTCGCTAGAAGTCCAAACCACTTGGAACGGGGCCTTAGATTAAATATAGATACTGTCATCTTGGACCTTTAAGATGGCATGGTTGCGCTCAATGGGAGGATGCCAAACCTCTTCTTGGTTCACGGCGGTGAGATGTCTTCATGACAAGATCGAATCACTTGGTCTCTCATGGCGAGGTCACCGTTGTTGTTAGGCGGACTGCGAGGTCAAGGATGTTCAGCCGAACACTTAATTATTTTTTGTAAAATACTAGATATATATACTCTTACTAAGAGTCAAACTATACATTTGTGCGTGCAAATGAATTCAGCCTGCACTCCCCGTATCCAATCCGTGGCCCATATAACACATTTGGCCCATTTTTCTTCTCGCCTTAGCCCTCCTCATATAGGTCCAAAGTGGTAAAGATATAAACAAAACCCTAACCTCGTTCTTGTCATATCTTGTGGCTGTCTATGTGGAAGCGGCTCTAGCCTTTGAGTGGCGAGGGCGGAGGCATGGGCTACGTGGCGGCGGCGATCGGTGGATGTGGGTTGAGGAGGCGAGTGATGGCCGGTGGGCGTGGTGCCATGGCGCGCGGCGATCATGCGAGGCGGCGCGGCGCAAGCGACCGTCGGTAGCAGGCGGCGAGCGAGAGGCATCGTGGGCAAGCGGGTGGCGGCACAGCGAATAGGGTGGTAGGAAGCAAGCAACAGGAAGGGAGCAGCACATCTAACTCATCGTTATTGTCCTATCTTCAGATCTAGGTGTGCTCTGTCCCACTCCACTTTTTTTTCTTGCTCTGCTCTACTTTGCTTTATTCCGACTCTGGTTCTTTCTAGAGTCTAGCATATGTTTTCTTTTCTTCGTTCTTTCTAATAGATGATGCATAAAAATACAGACTTTACCTTGGGCAATGAACAATTAGTCGAATCTTTGTTACATATGTTTATATGCTAATTTTTACTATATTTTGCTCCATAGAAGAGACATATAGTTTCCTCTTAGATGGATGGTTTTTATCGATAGGGAAAATAGCAAAAAAGGGTAGGATCAATATGATATATAACAGTCATTAATCTCTATAATTTATTGTTTAATTTATAACATTATGCTCGCCTTATATTGCCCATTTTCTTATAAGAAATAATTAATTTCTATATTTTCTGTAGTTTTATTATATCTATATATACGTATCATTGTATCGGTGTTTTGAGGAGAAACGGTGTGTCACGGCATCTATGTATCTGAATAATCTAGTTCTGAATTCCGAACACCTATTCTAATAATCTTGGGTCTGCCACTGGCATTTGTCAACATTGTTTATGGCGATGAGGTATTAGAAGGGTGATGCTATCATCAAATGTTACAGGATTGTTCTTTTCAGCGTCTAAAAGCTGTATTTTGGTTTTTCTACAGTAACTAACTTTTAAATAGAGTATCTTTTTAAGATAGGGTCTAGTAGTTAATTGTAGTACATACTGTACCGACTTCATTTATATCGTCAAAAACCACACGTAAGTTTCTGTTACTCTGTAATCTCTCGCACGAACAACCCAAAAGTCACAAGCTGCAGCTAAAAGTCATAAGTTTCAGGAAAAAAGAACAGGCCCGTAATTTTGTGAGCCTCTCATGATGGGCTAGATTACCATACAAAACACATATACTTCGTATATTACACCCTAGGAGATCCATGTCATATAATTTGTAGAAATGCCTTACGGCTTTTCAAAATTTGCGTGTGGGTTCTTGGATTTTGTAGAAAGCCCCTTGCCATGTCAGCATTTCATGAAAAGACCACCTATTTTTTAAAATTACGTACGAATCCTTGGTTTTTTAAGAAAGGTCCTCCTTTTACGTGATAAAGCCCCGTGATTTTTTCGGAATTGAGTATAGGTCCTTGATTTTTTTTGTAGAAAAACCCTTCTCCTTTTCCTAAATTACGTACAGGTCCTTAATTTTTTAAAGAAAAACCTCTCCATGGATTGTTGGGTCTTTTGATTCGGTCTACGTGTTAGCTAACGCAGTATGACGTCGCGCTTCCGCTGCTAGTAAGACTATACTACAGGTTCAAGAAGCCACACCACAGCTTTAAGTAATTCGGGTTGGTGCATTCAACCTGAGCAACTCCTTTCCGAATGCATTATTAAGAGAGATAATAGCTTCACTTCAGATTTTTTTTTTGTCTGAATACATCCTGAAGGTACTATGCACTGGAGTGGACTTCAGTTTTATTTAGGATTATATGGATATATCTAGGAGCTACTATACATTGGAGCGAGAGTTCTGGGTGATGGCTCGCTTCTCCTAATTTGACACATCCTCTCTCCTGAAGCTACTAGTTAGTTCCGAAAGGCCGTAGTTTCGGTAGAAGGTCCATGACGACACACTGCACGGAAGTGTAGCTCAGCAACGACATTCAACCAAGGTGCTCATCTTTGTGCCTGTTCTATTTATTTTTCAGAAGCTACATGTGATGATAAATATTTGTACTACCTACCTTACGTGCATGTATCTAAGTACAATAATTCTTTTTAAACCGAGGAACTAATTAAACTGCCAAGTTCGTCTGTGTGTTCATCTCTGCCTTAGGCATATAGCTATGTTCACACAGTCAATTACATTGATCTTAGTTCGATCAACATGTTTATCTATATTTGAAAATTAACTGTTTTCTATATCCTTTTAAATTTTTTTACATCAATTTGGTGCATAAAAATGGCGAACCAAAGACACTTGGATATAGGCGTGGTAATCATTGAGCAATGGACCCAAGCTAAGAGTGTGTGGTGCCCCGCAATTGTTTCTATAAACAAAAGAGCTACACGAAAGATCAAAGTAGCCTAAATTCTGTGTGGCAAAATGCATTTACGAAAGAAACCAAAGCCTAAGTTTTCTTAGTTGTCTCTTTAATGTAGGCTTTTCAGGTGAGAAGAAGATCATATAGATCTTGTCAATCTCTTTGGATCTCCTACCCTATTATGGACATCCGATGATGGCTACCACTTTTCAGGATGCAGTTTACTTTAGCTACGACTACATCGACTATATCTCACCACCAAGCAGTATGACACAGTTTTAATGCATGAGTTTTATCAATTCCCTATTTCCATACTTAGTATTGCATAGCATTTGAGAGTGTCATGTTTTAGAAACGTTTAGGGTGTTTTGAGTCACACTTTCTAGCTTTTGTCTTTCTTTGATACTTATCTTCTCTACTAGGTTCTCTATGATCTTTTACCCTGTCTAGGTTGAGTTTGCTTCTTCTTTCACTCAGTGGCGGACCCAGGAAAAAAATCTAGGTAGGGCGGAGTCCATTGGCAGACCCAGGAAAAAAACTAGGTAGGCTGAAATTAGAAGCGTGAAATAAACAGTAGAACCCAAAAGCAAAACAATCCATGATCAAACTATGTTGCAATCACACTAATAAAAGTATGTGATACGAAATAGAAACAACAACTACAATTCGCATGTTAACATATGTAGATAACGGAGGGACAATGAAAAATACCTCACTAATGAAGCTTAATCCACAATTGTAGATGAGCTGTAAAAGAAATAACCTGTTAATTGTGAAAGATAGATAAATCAGTAGTGTCATAATTCGATAATAGAATATAAAAGAAGACAAAAAATATACCAGTAAATAACTAAGTACGTCTAGGAGAACGAGGCATTTTCATTCTTCGAGTTTTCATGTTTTGAAATTGTTTCTTGATTTTTTTCACGATTAAGTCATTTGAATATCTCTCGCTCGATATAGCACACCATCAAGTCATTAAGCTAATCATCGGACATCTTATTACGCAAATCGGTCTTGATAATATTCATAGTTGAGAAGACTCTTTCAACCGATGCTGTCACCACCAACTTCACGGCTAGACTTCTAAGATCATGACAAGTAACAAAATCATCAATTCTTCGCACATGAAGAATGAAGGTTTCAAGTTGATCCTTGATAGCCGCACGATCAGAAACAGAGAAATCTTCGTCAATTTTGACAAGCTAGTTTACATATTCTACATAAAATTTTGACAAGCTATCAAAACTGATACTCAAATACACAAGTCTGCTCTCTAGAATAAATAGAATTTGTTGTACCTTTATAAAATAGAACTGTAGAAGTGCAATATATAAAATTGTAAAAGTAATTACCAATCCTCAAATCACCTCCTCGGCTTAATGATAGCATGCTCGGTGGACACGCTGCACGAAGAATTTGGAATACGCAACTATCCGAATATTCTCTCAAAAGCTATGTGCGAACCCGAGGTGAAATTCCAGATCACAGTTCTCCTTTGATCCTTCCTTACATGGACTCAACACAAAGACATACATGCATGCAATGGCAATCCATGCCCTCACGTAGCAACTAGCCAACTAGATAACCATGCATGCATGCAACTGCATGAACTCACGCGGACGGGCGTGACGCGTCGGCAGTATTGGCGATGAGCACAAAACTGGAGTGGCTGCATGGCGACGTGGGCGACAGTGGACCATCAACTAGCCGAGTGCTCTTGCGTCGCATGCATGCAGCGAGCGGCGGCAGGCGTTGGCTGAAAGGTGATGCGAGCAGGTGCGCAGAAAGTTTTCAAGGTGCTAACAGCTTCCACCGGGGGCGGCGGCCAGGGGAGCTCGGGCGGCCGCCCGGGCTCGCCCGAAGGGCAGGTCCGCCCCTGCTTTCACTAGTGTATAGTAGTAGAATAGCCAGTGTGGTTGATGCATTCTTAGTAGTGCTTTTTTTGGCTAGAGATCATGTGGAGTAGAGGTTTCCAGTTCTTACAAGAGATTTCTTTTTTTTGAGTACTTTTAGCTCTCTTTTTTTTTCTTTTGCAAATGGTTCTTGTAATTAGGGGAATTTTATTTTTCTTGCTTCCTTTTTCATCATACATACATAAAATTGCATTCTAAGATATGCATTTAGTTATGAGATTTGACTACTCAATTATGATGTAATTCTAATTTGATATTGCTCATTGTGATGTTATGCCTTCTTAGTTAGTTTTGTCATGCTTTTGTATATATGATTAAATCTTTGCCATGTTAACATAAGTTGCAAACTTGAACTAAAGTTCACAAGTGGTATCAACTATTGCAATTGGTGTCTTTTAAGTTTGTAAGGATGGGTCCTTTGACTAGTTTGTTCTTTAGTGATCCTTTTATGATATATATACTATGTCAAAAATGTTCTATTGAATCTTGAGTTTAAAATTGAGTTTTATTTAGTGCTATACTAGTTATTTGTTGAATATTGTTGCTCAATTCGTGAGACATTTTGCCATTGTACTTAGCATGAACTTAGGGGATTTTTGTATGACCAAGACCATTATTTTAAGTGTAATTCTTGAGATGATCGACAATGGGTTGAGATCAATGAAAATGCAATCGATTCAAATTGGTTGAAACTTAGGAGGCAGTTATAGATGACTCCTAGTCAAGAACTCGCTTTACTAACATACCATATAATTGTGTTCAATGGTTAAGCTTAAGAGGTAGTTGCAGATGCCTTAAAATAATATTTAAAATCTCAAGTTTTGGTTTTAATCAAACTCTTGAGTATAATTGGTTAAAATTAAACTTCTTGTACTTCGATTAATTTAATTTCAGCTTCTTAATCCCATTTAGCTTTCTTGATATAGTTTAGCTTATTTTTGCATACCTATAGATAAACCTATCAATTTTGATACTTTGCTTAACTTGAAATCAATTTTAATGCTTTAAATTGTGCTATCTTTACTAGATTTCCTTTACATACATACATACATACATACATACATACATACATACATACATACATACATACATACATACATACATACATACATACATACATACATACATACATACATACATACATACATACATACATACATACATACATACATACGTTACGTTACGTTACGTTACGTTACGTACCTTGGTGCCTAGGCACCAACATCAAGAACCGTCCGATACACGCGTATGATTGATAATTTTTTTGAGTTTGGGTATGGAAATGTTTTATACCCTTGATATATTTATGGTAAGTAAGTTTTGAACTCAGTTCAAACTAGTTTGAACTACTTTTGAGTTCAATGCGACTACAGTGAGTATATACCATAAAAATAGTTCAAACTAATTAAACTGAAGTTGAATTTAATTTTTTTCGGAGTTTGACATCTCAAATATACTTTTTTATGGGTATATGAAGATACTCACATCAAACGTTGCGAATCTCAAAGCAAATGAACGGGTATTGATATGGGTGCCTAGGCACCAAGATGCATGAAACACTCGTCCTATATATATATATATATATATATATATATATATATATATATATAGGAAGCCTTTTTTCTACTCCCAGGTGTAGTTACTCCTATTGTATCCACCATTCATCATCCTCAGAATCCTCCCAGCCTGATCGGGCTATTGGGTTAGATAGCACGCATGACGCTCATAACAAACCCACTAACATTCACATGTATACCCACCTAATAAACTCACGTATTTATGGTAGAGAATAACCGGCGTATCCTTTCCTGAATTCTCGGCGCGTGGACGTCCTGGCCAGACAAGTAGGTAGTCCGTTTGTTTTTCCCAAAGTGAGGAGGGAGTATGTTTTACCTGTGTACATGCGAGTATGTCCAATTTCTGCCCGTATCGAGCATGTATGTCATCAAACTAAATGGATTACGATGAATGGAGGTATGTACGTACTGCTTAAAATATTCTGAAACGAAAATGGAATGAAACCAATTGGTAATATGTACATACTAAACCGAATGGACACATGGTTTCAGATGGGAACTACTGATTGTTGTCAGATAGTTATGTATAAAATGATATAAACATAATTCGAATACTACAACGTGGTATGCATCATACTTCTTAATCCCCAATATGGAGTATGTCCGACATACTCCTATTTTCGCTGTTTTTGTAGAGATATACTCAATCGGTGTACTTCTTTTCGTATCTTTAGCTTTTAAGTCTTCTTTCGTATTGTTATCCGTTCCGGATATTCAGTTGAAATTCTGGCGCACACCGGATGGTTACAAATCCTTGCTATTAAAGAAACGATTCGGGAGTATGGGTAAACTTTGCCGTAATATAACAACTGGCATCAAGTATTGCAAATTACGCACTAAAAATGAATGGATCTACTAGCCTGAAGCAGATGGCATGAAATTCCTTGGAGGTATGTTTATGGAAATATGACCCGGATACTACTACATGGTAGGAGTAGTTGTGTTTTGTCTATGGGAGTATATCCTTTATTTTCCCCAAAGCGAGTAGCTATGGCCTGAAATTAAATGAATTTCTATGTATGTAGTTATGTACATACTGCCCAAATTATTCTGGAACCAAAATGGACTGAAACCAATTGGTTGCATGTACATACACATACGTAAACGAAGGTAGACTTGGTTTCAGGTGGGTACTGCTGAGGTTTGTCATATAGATTGGTGAAGAATGATGTGAACGAGTAGGTTTGTTTTGTACATGGGAGCTGTAGATTAGGTATGGCCTGAAATTAAATGGATTGCTACGAATGGAGGTATTTATTCTGAAACCAAAATGGACTGTAACCAATTCGGTGTATGTACATACGAAAACGGAAGGATAGATGGTTTCTGGTTGGTACTACTGATGGTTGTCATATAGTTTTCTGAAGGTTAATATACTTCATACTTGTACTCCCCAACGTGTAGTATGTCGGACATACTCCTTTTTTTCTCTAGTAGTTATTTTCCTTCAATAGCGACCACCAGATGACCAGACTGATAGATTACTGCTGACCAGACTGATAGTGACCACCATGTCTGCAGTCCTAGTAGTTATTTTCCTTCAATAGCGACCACCAGATGATCAGACTGATAGATGATCAACACGGGCACCTGTGTGGTTGTGAAGTAGTATAACTGAGCTGTTTTAATCTCAATATTAATCCAAATTTAGTTGTATGTACATACGAAAATGGAAGGATAGATGGTTTCTTGTTGGTACTACTGATGGTTGTCATATAGATGTCTGGATGTTAATATGCTTCATACTTGTAGTCCGCAAACGTGTAGTATGTCGGACGTACTCCTTTTTTTAAAAAAAATCATACTTAGTACTTCCAATGGCATTATCATTGCGGAGTGAGCGATTATGTTGTTTGTACATACTACCATTGCAGCCATCTAGTGTATTGGCAAGGTACTAACGGTGTATGTTATAATGATATTGGTTCGCAGTCAGAGAAGCATACTACAGGCGGGTAGACCGGCATATCATCAGATTTATCAGTGCTTCATTAATCCATGACGTACCATTTAGATGGCAACACTACCAAGCAATCAACACTTAGCCAAAAGCACAGTAAACAAGTGTCAACCATACAATTGTAGCTGGCCGGCTTTAACCGCGTAGTAGTATTACTAATAAACATAATTTTGCATGTGTTTGGTATGATGTTTGTGGTGCATTCTCCATTGGTTAGCAGTGAATAATATGTTTCAAAATGCACCATGTGTTCAAATGCTATTGTCTTCTTTTATAGAGAAGTTTACAGTAGATCATAATGAATGTAAACTCCATGGTAAATCAAAGTGCAGTTTGTGCTTATTAATCCTCCGAGAAAAATAAACTCAGCAGTCTTCATGGGCTTATTTCCGATTCCAGGCTTTCAGACAATGATAGACGTAATCTGGAAGTATTGCTTCATTTTTCTTGAATGACAATAGATTCGCCAGAAATTGCTTCCGAAGTTCAAAAGGATCCTGAGATAGCAATGTAGAGTAATTGTTACATATGGACAAGTTGAAGGTAGTAGGTTCGAATGGGTATATTGGTCACAATTAAGATTCTCACATTGCAAGAAGGCATGACGAGGCGAAATTCATCCCAGCTCCTCATGTAGTTTAGAACATGAAGTGAGCAGTCCAACCTAGAAATCAAACTAATTGAGAACATTGATGATTGGAGAATAAAAAAGCAACTGGCCGATGTGTATATACTTAACTTGTTTTCTTGAATATTGATATTCGGTGGGAACTCGACCGGCCAATTTGCAATATCCTCGTCCCATTTAGGAAAATAGAGTTTCAAGCATTGAGCAAGTGCTGTAGATATGACAACCTTAATCTTGGAATGTCTTTCGTCGAGTGATTTGCATGCAATGGTAGTATCTCTCAAAGGATCTAAGATACTAAGTTTCTTGCGGTGCATGTCAAATGCATATAGTGCATAGTGATGTGGATGGTGTACAAGAATAAATATCTGCATCAAAGTTGAGTTGTTAACAAATGTATTGTCCAATATGTACTAGTATGTATGTAATATCTACATACTCCTTTTTGTACAGGCAGCATAACAGATGATGATGAGAATGTGTACAGTCTAACAGGAGTATGTGTATGTACGAATAGTCGAAAAGGAGTATGTCAACGAATGTGAAAAAGGAGTATTATGTAAAATGAGGAGTCGATAAAGGAGTATGTATGCGAAAGGATAGTACAAATTCAATTGATCATGCACAGATTAACAAGAGTAGTATATGTTGAGTCGAAAATGGAGTTGAATCAAATCATATTAATACCTGGAGTAAAAACTTCAATTTGAATATCTACGTGCCCCCAACAAATAGTGCCCATTCTAGCCTAACTGTGGACTACAACCAAACTAACCATTAAATAACATCACCAGTGCATCTCCACGCAAGGAACTCTTGACTAGCTTTAGTATGTGCAGGGGATTAATGAGTAGTATGTGCAGGGGATTAATCTCCACGCAAGGACATCTTAACTAGCTTTGGAAGCACGGTCCTACTGCAAATTCAGGGCACAAATCAACGGCGCAGCCTGTAAGACCTCGGAAGCATGTCGTATTACAGGTAGGGGCGGAAGCAATTGGAGTATGACTACGTTGGATTCAAAGAACATACTACTTCGTCATAGTATAAATTCACGCAAAGAACATACTACTTTGTCATAGTATAAATTCAGCGATACATATCTCTTTCATTTATAAGCATTTGTAAAGTATATACTTCATAGCTAAGCACTAATGTACTTCTTCGTTGGCAAGCAATAAGTACTACATACTAGTGATGATTAATTATTCATGTGAAAGAAAGGTATTACTCGGCTCGAATATCTGGCATACTAGTGACAGATTTAAGCACATACTAATTTCTTGAGGCCAGTCCTCGTGAGGCTATCAGGTCTAATTAAGTTTCTACCGGTCTCTGGCAGCCAGACAACAACACTCATCTAGACATTGTGTCAAACAACTTACGGGCGGGATTGGTTGAAGTGGTTAGCCGCAGAATCCCAGAGCCACCGATTCGAGCTGTGACGCCTCTGCCAACGAATCGGCAAACAAGACGGAGGAATAGGCGGAAACGAGGGAAAGGAAAAGAACAAAGGCGTACAACCACGGCTCCATTACCATGGAAGAATAGAATCAAGCTGCTACTAGTGGTAGAGCAATGAAAATGGCGTCGATAGCAGAGATTACTACGTACAGAACGACGGCTTGTCTGGTAGTATGTGCAGGGGATTAATCTCCTCACAGCGGTAAAGAGTAATGAGTAGTATGTGTAGGGGATTATTCTCCTCACAAATGACCAAGAACGAAAGAACGAACTGTTATCGAAAAAGCCAGCAAATCGACACTGATCTACGAAACCTAAGTAGATCAGAACATCACAAACCAGCATTAGAACAAAGGATGACATACCAACCAAATGCTGTGAAGACTTCTCCCCACAACTCGGCAAGACGACGCACCAAAACTTTCTGTATATTCTTCTCCTCACTACTCGGCGAGACGGCGCACCGGCAAGCAAACAGCATCTGGTATCGCCAGGGAGGAAAAATCGCCGTGCGGTTGTGGGAAGATTGCGCATTCTGCGGGATACTACTGGATTGGGGACAGATTCTGTGGGACACTACTGGATTGGGGAACAGAGTATTGACTACACGCTCGGATGTGGATCAGTTTCTCAAACCCGAAGGCTTTCAAGTCCATTAATCTATGATTGGCACACAAATCTCCAAACCACCTCAACGATGCATGACCGTGTAACTACACCGGAGTAATAATGATTTTTCATATATATATATATATATATATATATATATATATATATATATATATATATATCTCATCATGATATAGATAGTTTTGTATATATTCTATGGCTTCAAGTGGTATCTTTTAAATTGAACCTCACTTTGGATAATTTTCAAAGGCCTTTTAGATTATGTATTTTAATTCATGCATACATGCTCTTTGTTTTGCTCCTTTGTGCTTTACTTGTTAGCATGCATCATTTAAAGGGGAGCATTAGAAAGCGTGAGATTTACTGAGCTTGGATAGCCACTTAACTCTTGATGACTATTTTGCCAAAGGGGGGGGGGAGAATGATTAAGTGAAAATGTAGTTTTAGTCAAAAATGGGGAACATTAAGATTGATCTTCTAAGCGAGAGAATGCAGTAAAAATATAAAAATGAGCGTTGTGAGGATGCAAAGAGCAAACTGAGCTTTTGAGTGAAAAAAAATGTATCTTGAGCCATAAATGAGAACTTGAGATAAAGGGAAGCTCGTTTGCATTGTATTTGTTCTCTTTTGCTCTTTTGGTATTTTGCCTTGTTATGAAAATGGTCATAATGAATACTTGTTCTTTTTATTTGGACCATGAGTAAGATTGTGCTATTTGTGTAGCTTTTTGCATGGATTAGAGCTTTTATTGAAAACTTACTCTTTCTTGATATTAGCACCATTCCACATCTGTCACTGTGGTCATTTTTATTTTTTCTCTTGAAAATGGACCATTTGTGACTCTTCAACTTGTTTACTTTTCTTGTTCAAATTCAAACTCAAATTCTTGCTTTTTGGAGTGTTTGTCAAATTACTCAGGGAGAGATTGTGAAATCATGTGAAGGTCACTCTATGTGTGTAATGAATATTTGACTTTGTTTGTGCTTCGGTGTTGAAGTTTTAGTTTGGTTTTGCGTCTTTTGCTCTTGGGTTTTTATTGTCTAGTAGACAACAATCTGACTGGCCTGTAGAGACAGCATGATCGCTGTGTAGAGGTGGTCTGATCAAAGAGCGGTATGACTAGCTCTGGCCCGTGGTCTGACTGGAGGGAGTCGGGTGATTTGACTGGCAACGATGCCATGATCAAACTAGTCCCCTATTACCATGAGGAGTTAAGTCAGTTAAGGTAGTTTGACTGGCTATTGGTTAGTGGTTAGACTGGCCAGTGCTGAGTTAATTAAGTGAGTTGAGTTTGTTTTGGTTGTATTAGTCACGTGGGAGTCCATGTATTGTGTTAATCATGGCCGGGTGTGCCATGTAGTTTGTTGATGAGACTCAAGTGCATGTCACTTATACTCGAAACGATTGCTTGTTCTTTGATGTGCCAGGTAGTTGGTGATTGTTGCGGTCAATGGTAAGACCGAGGCTAGGGAAGGTGTCCTAAGCCATGGTGTATCACATAAGTATTGGTAGAGCATCATCTCATGCGGAGAAGTACGGGAGAAAGACAAAGATCGTGATGAGACAAGTGTATGCATGTGGTGTGGCATTGGACTTGAGCGTTTTAAGTGGTGACATTTCTCCAAATAGACGTACGCTCTTGGTAGTAAGTCATTAGACATTATGGACTTCGTGTGGTGGTTGCTTTGAGGAGAAGCACCATGAAGATCGGTGGGTGACAATTGAGAAAATTGTTTGATATCGAGTTCAGAGGTGGTTTGCGAAACCACAACAATAGTTTAAGTTACATCTTGGAGAATGGAGCGTCTTATCAGGTTATTGGAGCCATATGGAAATCACGCTTTGAAAAGCGTGCAAGTATGTGCAAGTGTAAAACCTGTTTGTGTGTGGGCCGAATTTTTTCATTTGTAAGTGGTTGTATCTATTAAGTGTTTGTTGGTTGCTAGAATTTAGCGGTAGGCAAGGAGCCTCCACTATGTAAGCCTTTATATGTGTTGAGGGAGAAAATCTCTTGTGTTGAGGAGAGAAAGGTGTTAGGGTTTCCTTGTGTTGGTAACTTTGTGTGTGTTCTAGGGTTAGAATTTTGTTTTCTATGATAAAGTGGCTGCAAAATATTCCTCTTAAAGCAAAATAAACACTCAAACTTTTAAAGTGAGTTGTGCCATGGATTTTTGCTTGTGTTTTTGTTTTGCTTAGTTTTCTTTGTTGGATTTCATATTCTTTTAATCTCTCTTGGTGTCAAGGACGTGTAAGAGGTGGAGATGTCTCTTGAAGATTAGATCTTATCTATCTAGACACTTTCTAGGGAAAGTTTCTTGTGATTGCTCGGTTTTGAGCAAGAGATGAGTTATTTTGGAGTTTTGATCTTGATAGCATTTTGACTTACGTTCATACTATGATCTAGCTTACTATGGTTATCTAGATCATCAATGACTCATGAGAAAGAGTAGATTGAGATTTTCTTCTTTTGCCTTGCTTTTGGTGCAACCTTGTTTATTTTGATTAAATGTCTTAACTTTGGCATTGATTTTCATGATCTATGATTAGAATAGGTTCTTGATATTCTAGGGAAGACTTGTACCAAGTTTCATTATGTTTGATTCATTGGATTAAGTGTTATCCTTTTTCTTGGTTTTATGCCATGTTGTTTTTTAGATTCTGTTCAGCGAGCGGTCAGACCGCTATGACCCGAGCAGTCTGACTGGTGACGCATGTGGTTAGACAGGCCGAGTGCTCCAACCGCCTCTTGGCTGGTAGTCAGACCGGTGAGTATTATCTCAGGTGATCTTTGGCTTTTAGCTTTAAAATAACTTGTAGGTTTGAGTTTTACGCCATATTGTGTTGCTGATAGTTAGTGGAAGATTTTGAGAAGTCCTTTATCCTCGTTATTCGTGCCTTTCGTGGTACCCGATCCCACTAGAGTGGGTTGTGCGTGATGTGTCAAAATAAGTTAGGGACACGCACTTCCAACTCGATACCCAACCTTTTTTTAAGGACATCATGTGACCTAGACAGCTTCAGCTACCCATTTCGGTAATCCTCTGAATCTGGCCACATGAATAGCCCATTAGGCCAGTTTACTGAAGAACTTCTCATATGATATTTTCAGGTATTCTACATGCTAAAGAAGTGTCTTCTTGCTTAATGATATTTAAATTGACTAAGCCCATCATTTTACATTCTGTAGACTGTAGACATCTTTGAACTTTGTGTTGGGCGAGCCTAGCGCTGGCTGGCAGGAGGCCCAAGTTCATTCTTCGATGCAAAGCAAATTTGCGAGCATGAAACGGCGAACCAGTGGCGGACCCAGGATTTGAATCCAGGGTATGCCTAACTAAAAAATTATTATCCAATGTTGGTATAATCTAATACAAAAATTCGGTAAACGGTTCAGTAAAAAACATAATATATCTAAAAGATCTCATAATACCTTAAATTCAACAAATAAGTTTGAAATTTGCATAACTGATAATATAAATTGTTCAAATGTAATATAAGGTCTTACATAAATAGAAGATTGCAACACTAGTCTAAGGCTTTTTCTTTCCGCTTCTTCATGGCCATGAAAGTGTGAACTATGTCATCCGCGACATTGGAGAAGATATCACGCTCAATAAAAGTGACCAAACAATCATTCAATAACTGATCACCCATTCTATTTCTCATCTTATTCTTCACTAGACACACTGCAGAGAATACTCTTTCAACATTCTTTGTTGCCACCCAGTAAGATCAATACCAATTCGAGGAGCAAGTACACCAAATCATAAAGATCATGCTTCTTTGTTTCAACAAGCTTAATAGAGAGCTCACCAAGACTGCTCAGGCCATTGAATTTATCATCCTCTCATATCATCAATATATGTATCAAGTTGGAGTTCAAGTTTCATGAGATCAGAGCTTGCAATGTCTTTGGGATAAAAACTTGCAAGTCTAAGTATTTTCTGTGCATCAAAAGAGGCAAATAAATCGGAGGGGTTGAATACCGACATACAAAGAAGCAACTCCATACTAACCTCATCAAACCGATTCTCAAGCTCTTGATGAACTCTATCAATGACACCAATATATACCTCTCTTCTATAGTGGTCATCAATTGTTTGTTCAGGGTAAAAACGATGGGATCTTCCATGAGGTTCATATTTAGCATCCATTGCAGGAACATCAATGGAATATTTGGTGCACAATGATGTAACCTTTCCTAAGAAACCTTCCCACCCATTAGACCTCATCTGTTGCATTCTTTGCTTTGCCAAACCCACAAGTGTCATCGCATTAACTATATCTTGGTCTCTCTTTTGCAAAGAATTAGACAACTCATTTGTGTAATTAAGAATGACAAGCATCAAGTGTGCATTAAAAACAAACTCAAAAGACTCAAATGTAAGAACTATAGCATGTATGTTTGGCCAATCATCCTTTTGGGTGGGATCATTTCCAAGAGTTATGAGTACTTCCCGGATTGTATCATACATATCAATGATATGCAAAATAGTTTTGTAGTGGGAACCCCACCGAGTGTCACCGGGCCTAGCCAATCCCATCTCTTGATTTAACCCACTTCCACTTTCTATTTCATCCAAGTCAAGTGCCTTCTTCAATTTTTGAGCTCTAACATCTCGAAGCATATCATGACGTTTGCAAGAAACACCAACTATATTCAGCAAGTGTGAAACTTGACCAAAAAAGGTTTGGCAACCAACATTTCCCTTGGCAACAGCAACAAGAACTAACTGAAGTTGATGTGCAAAACAATGCACATAATAAGCAGAAGGAGACTCTTTCATAATCAATGTTTTCAGCCATTTAACCTCTCCTTTCATGTTACTAGCCCCATCATATCCTTGCCCAAGAATTTGAGTAAAAGTCAAGTGATGACTAGTAAGCAAGGACTGAATTGCTGTTTTAAGTTCCAAAGAAGTGGTGCCAGAGACATGAACTACTCCAAGAAACCTCTCACAAACCCTCCCAAGTTTATCAACATAACGCAAGCAAACAGCAAGTTGTTCTTTATGTGATATATCACTAGATTCATCAGCTAGGATTGCATAGTGGTCATCCCCAAGTTCTTCAATTATGTATCTAGTGGTTTCAATAGAAAAATATCTAATAATTTGCTTCTGTATGCGAGGGGAAGTCAAAATGCAATTACCTGGAGCATTTTTCAACACCAACTTGTTAACCTCTTCATTATTTCCAGCAAGCCACTTCAAAAGTTCAAGAAAGTTTCCTTTATTGTTAGATTCTTCACTTTCATCATGTCCACGAGAAGCCAAACCTTGATGCAAAAGATACCTCAAACATCTAAGTGAATAAATCAATCTAGCCTTGTACTCAACTCGATCCTTTTCTGACACCTTGACAATGACAGTATCAATTTTTGTACCCTTTTTTTTACAAATAAATTGTATTTGTCTTGAGCAAACTTGTGAATAGTTGAGAAACAATGTTTGTCAAGTGCTTTAGCTCCTATGTTCCAATTATGCCACCCATCCATTACAAACTTTCCACTCTCTTTGCCAAACAAATAGCATATGAAGCAAAATGCTGCATCCTTCTCAACACTATGTTCAATCTAAGGGTACTTATGAAACCAAATAATACTAAAGCGGCGATCTTTACCATAAAGTTTTCTAATAGGGTAATCATAGGCCCAAAGTTGGCATGGACCTTTTAGAATGTATCCTCTTCTAGCCGCATCTTGATCATTGACATCATATCTTGAAATAGGCACCCTTAAGCCTGGATCATGTTCAAGGCAATCAACATTATAAACCAAAGGTGGTTCTTTTTCATTTTGAGTTGGCCCTTCATCCACAACTGGATCTGCAGGTGGTGTTATTCCATCTTCACCTGACCCTTCAGTCACCACTACAATTGGAGAATTATCATATACAGATAGCCCTTTTTCAATTGGAGAATTATCATCTACAGATAGCCCTTTTTCAATTGGAGAATTATCATCTACAATAGGATCAGACGGCTGTTCATCTAAAGCTGAAATTGGTGGTGGTGGAGCACAAGATGCAATCTTTTTTTGCTTCATGTTTCTGAAAAAGCAATGCAATGCTTCCGTTCTTCTTCTTCATGCCTCTCAAGTCTCAATTCAGTGCTAATGTGTGTTGTAGATCTAAAAAAACAAATGATCCTATTAACCATTTAACATGTAAAATATTTAGTCTAACAATGCAAGACTATAGCCCAAATTAATGCAGACCGCAGCTAAAATCTAAAATCTAAATTATTAGTCTAAAATCTAAAGTCTAAATTACTAAATTGATAAAAAAAGTAGAGAAAATTTACCCTTAAGCAATGAAGCTTAGCTGTCGGCTGCCCCTCTGCTCAATTAGTCAATTACACAGTTCTCTGTTCACTTCAGCTCCTTTTCTTTTATAATCGGCAGCACTCAGCCATCTTCAGACTTCAGCTGCTGGCTCGGTGACTCCTCATTTCCTCAAGTACTCATTCCTCAGACCTCAACTGCTCAACGCCTCGGTGCCTCACGGCCTAAGTCCGCGCCTTCGCGATTCGCGATCCTCTCTCGGTCTCGGCCTCTCCTAGTCCCTCCTCGCCGCAGCTCCTCGGCGCCAGCGCGCCGAGGCCCGAGCCCGCCAACTCCCACAGCCGCAACTCCTCGGCGCCACGCCGGCCGACTCCTCCCGGCCGGCGCGCGCCGCCTGGCTTAGCTCGAGTGCGCCCGCCCGACTCCTCCCTCCGCCGCGCGGGCGCGGTGCGCCCGCCCGACTCCTCCTCTCCCGCCCGCCGCCGCCGTCGCGGCCAGCGCCGCCATCGCCCGATGCCCGATCGGCTTTTGTGTGTTTGTGATTTGTGAATGTTTGTCTCTCTCTCCGGCTCTGGATCTGCCGCCGAGTTTTTGGGTTAGGGCACCGGTGTTTTTGGGCCAAGTTGCACTATTGCAGGGTAGTCCTGGGTCTATATGGACTACTTGCTGGGCCCACCTGCGGCGAACGTATTCAAGCCAAGTCTTTGCACTCACCAAAGCGAACATGGAGTGAAGTGCGTGTAAATACATGTTTGGCAACGTGTGAGTCAAAATTTTAAATTTTAGCTACTATTATACACAAAATATATCAAATTGGTTACATGAAAATAATTTAGTAGATTTGTCATACAGAAATACTCTGATAATATATATATATATATATATATATATATATATATATATATATATATATATATATATATATATATATATATATATATATATATATATATATATATATATATATATATATATATGATTTTCACTATCATATAACTAAAAATTAATGATTAAAATTGCATATTTGAGACCTTAGGTGATGTCTGCAATGGGAAAAGCTTTTACCTTTTAAAGACACATCCTTCTATCTCATTCGCCGTCTATTTTGTCTTGAGATTTGCTCTATTTTGTCTCTTATTGTATTCTCTATTTCTAAAATGTATAGATATGAATCTCGAGGTAATAGAGGACTAATTAGAGACAATATGAGCAGTCAGCAACACGATATGTTTTTCCTGAACTTCAAGGTTTCCCAAGCCTGCGTAGAGATTGCACCGACCATCTTTCATTGGCGGGAGTAATCGCACGTGGAAGTTAACCTTGACCTTTCTGAGCGATAATATAGGAAAACCTCATTCATAAATACTTCGATATAATTACACGTGAATACGTGATATAATTTCATTACATCGTTGAAAAACCAAAAAAATAAACCCAACAATACAGTACCGCAATGGGCAAACGTAAAATAAGGCACACATGCACATTACATGTTGGATTTGTAGGTAATATTTTAATTCCAAATTTTACTAGGAGACAAACACAATATACCAGTGAAGCAAAACTTACTAATAACACCAGGCTACTCATCATACTTCAGAATATGCGTCCGGTTTTTCCTCTCAGTTACCCCGTTTGATTGGGGCGAATATAGTGGTGTAAATTCATGGACTGTTCCATGCTCAAAATAGAATTGGGAGAATTCATGAGAGACATACTCTCCTCTACGATCAGATCTCAATCTTTTCATTTTCTTCTCTAGTTGGTTCTCAACTTGGCCTTATAAGTTTTAAAGTAGTTTAAAGCTTCATCCTTAGTTTTCAGCAAATACACATAACCGTAGCGTGTTGCATCATCAATGAAAGTTAGAAAATATCTTTTGCCTCCTTTTGTCAATAATCCATTCATTTCACACAAATCTGAATGAAGTGCCAAGTTCTTTTCATCCTCTAATCCCTTAAAGGGTTTTCGAGGTTGCTTTGTTTGCACACATGACTGGCACTTTGATCCTTTGACAATTTCACATTTTGGAATTAAATCTAATCTGGACATTCTAGCAATACTATCAAAACCAATATGACAGAAACGAGAATGCCAAATATTTGTCTCACATTTATTTAAACCAATTGCAACATTCAGATTATAACCAGACTCTAAAATACTTAGGCGGAACAAGCCTCCGCTCTCATAGCCTTTACCAGCAAAATTTTCAAACTTAGATATTACAATTTTATTTGACTCAAAAGCTAGCTTATAACCATCCCTACATAGGAGAGAACCACTAGCGAGGTTCTTCTTTATTGTAGGAGCATACTGCACGTTTTTCAAGTGGACAGTCTTCCCTGAAGTAAACTTCAGATCCACCGTGCCAACACCAAGAATAGAAGTATGCGACCCGTTTCCCATTAGGACGGAAGAAGCCCCCGTTGTCTGGTAAGAAGAAAATAAAGAAATATCAGAACATACGTGAACATTAGCACCAGTATCAACCCACCAATCAGTGGATTGACATGCTGAAAAGACAACAGGTGAATTACCATACCCTCCTAAAGTCAAGGCCTCGCCTATGATCACATTAACAGCCTTCTTCTTTGGCTGTTCACCATCTCTGATCTTGCGGAAGCGACAATCCTTAGTTATATGACCATCTTTTCTGCACACAAAGCAGGTGATGTCCCTTAAATCCTTTTTCTCGGTTTTCTTCTTCTTAAAGCTAGTTGTCTTATTCGGTTTGTTGGATTTGTACTTTTTTGTAACAGTTTTTTTTCTGTATGACATTTGCATTGGTCTAACCAGAGGTGCTAGGTGCATCTTTTGCTCTTGCGTTTTCTTCCACATTGAGGGCTGCAATGAGATCCTCAACAGAAATCTCTTCTCTCTTATGTTTCACGCTAGTACCAAAATCCCGCCAAGAGACAAGGAGTTTAGCAACAATGCCCGCAGCCACAAACTTTGGAGGCAACACACAGCCCAGGTGCGTAATCTCACCGACTAGTAGCTGGAGATCATGAGCTTATCTAACTATGGACTTAGCCTCATCCATGCTAAAGTCGAAAAATTGCTCACACATGTAGAGCCAGCGACTTGCCTCTGCCTCTGCATATTTGTGCTCTAGTGCATCCCACAACTTTGTGGCAGATTTATAGTCCATATACACATCATAGAGTTGATTTGCTAGAACAGTCAGAATGCATCCAAGAGCAGTGTTGTTCGCATTTTCAAATTGCATGAACTGCTCAATCGTAAATAGATACTGCAGGTGGATAACCCACCACAGCCCGAAAGACATGAGCCAAAACTTGGATCTAGTCTGCCATCTACGAAAATTCTGATAAGAAAACCTCTTAGGTTTTATCGCATCAGAAGCACTAGCCATTGTTGTATTGCAACAAAATTCACAATAAGGTTTCTGAAATGTTGGATTTGTAGATAATATTTTAATTTCAAAATTTACTAGGAGACAAACACAATATACCAGTGATGCAAAACTTACTACTAACATCATGCTACTCATCATACTTCAGAATATGCGCAAGGAAAATATAGTAACAAAGTTGAACGAACGCGCGAATGACTTACTTTTTCGCCTGATGAAGAACAGGAAGCTGTGCAGGCTTGACGCAGTGCAGAACGTAGATGACGCAGTGTAGTGAGCAGTCGCGCAGATGTGCGCTACCCAGAAACCTTATTGCCGCCCCGTGCAGGTACTCTCTACGGCAACGGTTCAGAGATAGCCGCTCTCCCTCCTTCCAAGTGCACGCCGGGAAGAAAGGTCGGCGAGATTCAGACGACACAGCACAACAACACAATCGCGCAGAGCAGAAAGTAGAGGAAGAATGGAGGTGGAAAACTCTCTATTCTTTCCTAGACGTCTCTAGGCCCTTTTAAGGGCGCTGCAGTTAGTCACTGGTAACTGCTGCATTTAAACAAAATTATTCACTGGTAACTGCCTCATCAAATCACATTATGATATTTAAGTAGTATTATGACCAGTTAAAATGTGAGAGATGATGCACATTTTAGTAAAAATAAAGGTGGATTTGGTCTGCCAAGTGGCGCGCCATGTCACGGCACGGTCGCAAGTCACAAATCACGCAATAACTCCTGGTTCGTTCGAAGCTTAATGCTCGCATCATAGGGTGTTGGAGAAACTTTACAGTTTTCAAAACTAAACCGGCTCAATATTTTCTCAGCATAACGGAATTGATTTAAAGTGATCCTATCCTTACTTTTGATCAATTTAATATTCAGAATGACATCTGCCTCTCCCAAGTCTTTCATATCAAAACACCGAGATAAGAAAGATTGGACATCGTCAATTACGGCAGTGTTTGTTCCAAATATAATTATGTCATCTACATACAGACATAAGATCACTCCTTGACCCCACCATAACGATAATACACACACTTATTAGTTTTATTTATAACAAAATCAGCGGATGTCAAAGTTTTGTCAAACTTCTCGTGCCATTGTTTAGGTGCTTGTTTTAGACCATACAAAGATTTCAGTAATCTGCATACCTCATTTTCCTGTCTAGAAATCACGAAACCATTCGATTAATCTATATAGATTTCTTTCTCCAACTCTCTATTAAAGAAAGTTGTCTTCACGTCCATTTAATGAACATATAGATCATAGGAAGATGCCATATTAGTCTTTGCCGTCAAACCTTTGTTCTACCACAATGAACAAAGCTTACAAATTCTGCACTGAATGAGTAAGTGGCCGAGCATGCATGATATAGTCGTGCAAACCAGATATAGTATTACGCAGTGAGACGTTACGAAGGTCAGCGAATTGGCGAGTTGCCGCTAGTTAGTGAAATGATGTTTTTGCAACTATGTAAGGTATTCCATGGTCAAGGAAAATTTGCACCTATCTGTTAGAGAGATGTTTTTGTGGGAGTATGCACAGTTCTCACTGTTCATGATATATTATTAAAATAAAAAATAATGTTAAAATAAGTATCCACATTCGCTCTTAAAGCCTAGAAATTGCGATATTAATAAGAGAGAAAAAAAAAGATCTACTATGCTATCTTGATGGGTCTAGATTATAAAACGAAGCAAACATGTATGTTAGAGAGTTTATAGTTGTATATGAGATACAACTATATATTCAAGTCCAAGCACTGTATTTGCATAGAAAATACGACGCCATTTTCAAATATGCATATGTACCATAATATCTAGACACGCAGGTACATAAGGAGTCCAGCTAGTTATTAATTAAACAAAGGAGCGAAGTCCATTCTTTTATTACAATAACACACAACACTCAAAACATGGCACACAACAGTACTAAAACACTCAAATAAACACGAATGCATACAGCCGAAGGCACGGCTTGGTATAAACCAACCACGCCATCATGCCATTCAACACATAGCTTCAATAGTTAGATGGACAATGCCGAGCGAGTAGCAGTACTACACCTGCTGGCCACCAAGCTCGCCGTGCTGGGGAAGTGGCTGACGAGAAATGCCTGCATGAGTGCAAAAGGCCCAAAGGTAGGTGATGAGCTCACCAGAAGAGGTGGCCATTGCTTTGGCATGGCCTTCAACATTGTCAGACGGGGCCAAATAGATGAGCAGCTCCACCCAGAAATCGGCTAGTGTCTTCCAGACAGCCTCTTTACCTTCCGTTGCCACTCGATTCTTGAGCTCATGGAACACCTCCATGCCAACCCGTGTCATGGGCTCTTTTAGGTCATTGACATCCATGGCCATAATCTTCCCCCAGTACTGGCTTGATGTGCGTGTCATACTCATACCGCAACAGTGGCGTGATAACCGCCTCAGGTCACTCTTCATATCCTCGTACACATCCAACATCCATGTCTTGTCATCTACCAGCAACTCAGGCACACAAGCTACCAGGTACATGCAGTACCGTGATAACATAGTTGCCACCTTCTGGTCACTTGATGCTATCTTCTTCCGTTCGCCGTGTTGGATCTCAAAGAGGTCTGTAGCAAGGTGCCATGTCAGGATGGTCTCGGTGACACTGTGACACTTGACAAAGCCATTGACATGTGGCAAGCTAATGCTGCCAATTTCTGTATTGATGCTCTTCAAGGACTTCACAATAGCAACCTTAGCTTCAGTGCTCACGGCCACTGGCCACTGTAACCCAACAACTCGGGTCTTAAGTGCCTGCGACGTCAATGCCCAAAATGTGTCAATTGGATCAGAAAGTTGGAGAATAGACACCTGGTGGATGTTAATATGGGCATCCCTCAAGGAACGTTTGACCAGCAGGCAGGCTGCAATAATCCAGTAAACAAGCCACCGCTTCCATCCATCTGCAGTTCGCACATAGAAGCACAACAATCGCACCACGAACCAATGGGAGAACAAGTAGAGAGAGAGGAACTCAATAATATCAATGGCAAGGAGGATGATCACAAGAGACATAGTGATAAAGATGTAAAGGATTGGGGTCAAACCCCTCTCGAACACAGGTATGCAAAATATACCTCGGAGATTCTCGTCGGGTGCACTCATCACCACAACGGCAAGGAGGTATATCACCACAAAGAGGACAGACAAGAGGAAGTTGCCAACAAAAAGCAAAGGATTGGACATCACAACAGGGACGACTGCTCGGTAGTAGTTTTCGAGGAAGTTGAGTTCCAGCTGAAGCACTTGAAAGGCCCTCTTAGCATTAAGCTCATTGTCTGTAACATCCCAAATTTCGGATGTTTGAAATTTTGAGCAATTCAAAATTTTTATTTTGCAACTTACTGACATTCGAATTTTGGTTCCACAATGTATCTGAGTTTTCCTGAGTTTTGTGCCCTACAGAGTAATGATCAAGAGAACTCCTAAATATAAATAATAACGTTATAGATTATAAAAATAAAAAGATGTCGTTACAGAGCATGAATTTAAAATTACCAAAATCTTAAGCTTGAATTTAAGACAAAAGAATACTAGAAGGTATCTCCAAATGATTAGACCTATAATAATGATAACAATAACAAATAATTTCAATGGTAACACAATATTAGATTTTGTAAATAGAAATGTGAACCAATATTTGAATTAAAATTTCAAATGATTATTTCAATAATCTTAAGCATGAAATTGAAATTTAAATTAAAGCCCAAATTCTAAAGTTTTGCTTAGTCTTTTCCTCTCTAATTTCTTTTCCCTCTCTATTCCTCCTTTATTGCAAGTGGGCCCTACCCTTTCTTTCTCTCCCCCCCCCTCCTTCCTCTCTGCCGCTGGGCCCGGCGCCCCGCCTCCTTTTCTCTGTGCCCGGGGCCAGCCTGCCGCTGCTCTCTTCTTCCCCCTTCCTTCTCCCGACAGCGCCCACTGCTCCCCACACCCACACAGCGTCACCGCCCCGGCCTGCTCCTCCGTCCTTCCCACGATGGCGTACCTACCCCGGTCACCATCGTGCGACGGCGCTCGCCACGCGCACGCCATCGCCTCGCCACGCCGCAGCTGCGTCCCTGCCGCCATGCCCGGCCGGCCACCCACCCTCTTGCCGCCGCCCATTTCTCCCGCTGTAAAACCCCATCCGACGTTTCCGGACGCATCGCCCTACTCCACCTCACCTCCCATTCGAAACAATTAGACTCTCAGTGTTCCTAGCGTCGCCGACGGCTCCTCTTCTCCCACTCCGGCCGGTGAAGCAACTCGCCGCTCGGAGCCACGCCAATCCGATTCCTCTTCTCCAAAGCATTCTCGGGGCAAGGCAAAGACGTTCCCGTCCTTAGTTGGGCTCCTCCTTGCCTGTACCTCGCCACCACCGTGAGCCCCTCTACACCGCCGCCCACACCCGTCGTCAGCCAGCCAGGGACCTTCTCCGGCCCGAAAAATGGCATGGTAAGCATCTATTGAACCATCTCTAGATATAGATCTATTTAAAAATATTTTGTGGGTGGAATGGAAAAGTGGAGGGCAGTGGAAAGCCCTGATTTGAGTTGTCCTGGGTGTCGTCCCAGTGGTAAGTTAAGCGGCTATAACGCTGAAAGATGTTATATGGTGCGATGCCATATGTATGGAAAAATTATGGTGATATTAGGCATATGGTGTGATGCCATATGTATGGAAAATCATGTTAATATTCCTTGAACATTATGTTTTGTTCCAAAGCTGCTAGGTCTCAGGAAATTTTATGTATTGTATTTCAATTAGTGGCATTTCTATTCCTACAAAATAAAATATGGAAAGAATAAGCAGGGTCGTGAGTAAAGGAAATAGATGTTTGTAGTGTACAAATAAAGGTATTGGTGGATTCATGTCGATCTTAAATAGGAAATGATAGTGTGGTTAGGGAGAAATAAATTGGCGAGTCTAGCTGAATAGATAGGCTAAATAGATAATCTAATTGAATTTTAGAATTTGGAGGAGTAATACAAGTATTGGATTATAGTTCCTGATTAGTGATTTACTTGGTGGGAGGATACTAGTGGATCGTAGAATTAATCAATGATATTCTTGGTGGATATATAATATTGAATCGTAGGCTTGATCAATGATATTCTTGGTGGAGTTGAATCAATAATAAAAAGGTCTGGATTGTTAGAAAATCTTGATGGGAATGTTCAGTGGATTAATTAGATAATGTCACACGCTGTTTGGAGTTCTAGACAGCAATAAATATAGAAGGTGTATAATCGGTGGAATAATTGGATAATGTTACTTGTTGCTTGGAGTCTTAGACAGCAACCAATACATAAAGAATATGATCGGTGGATTGAATAGAGGATGACACATGTTGTTTGGAGTTTAGAGAGCACTCAATAGAGGAAGTGTAATTTCGGTGGATTAAGTCAATTATGGCAATCGCTGTTGGGAGTCTTAGACAGCAGTTAATAAAGAGCGTGAGTCCTTGGTGGATTAAGTCAATGATGCCATTTGCGGTGAGGAGTCTTTAGGTCACAAAAATAACAATATGATATAATAATAGAAATGCTACTAAACGCGTTTTATGGCAAATAAAATAACCCGAGCCTCTCCTTTGTTTAGCCATGCATACTATTTATTTGCATTCATGTATTGGCTCGCGAGCACGGGGTGGAGTGCTCACGCCGCTTTGCGACAAAATACGAATCGGGAATCAAATCACCTCGCCTCGTGACAAGATTGGTCAAGCTGGCGAGAGAAGATGAAGATGTCAAGGGTTAGGTCGCGCACCTCGGTTGGCTGCTGTGGGCATGTCTGAAGGTCCCACCGTGTAGCTTCGTTCTTCCGCACTGCAATTTATTGATTTCGGCCTAATCGCCCATGAGTAAGTCTACCATTATATTTACGCTTCCGCTTGATATGTACCTTTGATATTCGAGAATCAATGTCTGTGAGCACTATCTACCGATCCGAGGAATAGTGCGGTGGAATCACAGAGGATTCGGATTGTATAACTGGCTCGGCAATGATGGTATCAGAGCATATCGACTGCAGGTCGTGACCTAGTTAGCCTGGCCGTTAGTTTCATGACTAGAAATATTTCCTTAATACTATTTCCAAAAATATAAGTTATACTGGTCATCCTTATCTCCCTTAGATGATTCTTTCTCATCTAAATGCTGCCTTAGCCATTTATACTTCTAAGAGCTCTCTTACCTCGAATTCAAAATAACAACACAAAATTGGGTGCTATTATCAATCAAATTACCCCCAAATGCTTCCCTCTTCTTTCTATTAATTTCAAAAGGAAAAATTTTTGTTCCTCTTTTCGTACCTTACTCCAAAAGTTTAAGGTTAGGAACGTCGAAGATGGTCATGAAGATAAGTGGTCTTGTTTTAAACGGACTATGTATGGGCCCTGCGCTCTTTTATGTGTGTTCTCAAGTAGACGATGCATTGTTGCAAGATTCTATCTGGACCCTATGTACTGCCTTCTTGCCTTCGGGTGCCCTATTTCGCAGTCACGGGAAAAGCTTGCTTTGAAAATTTGTGTGGTTTTGTATTAGCCCAGCTCTCTGGGTGTTCTCTTTTAAAGTTATGATGGGATGGATCACTTGATCCCCACGACTCAATCCTCACCTGATGCTATTCCCCCTCATCCTATTGCTGCAAAACCAGACAGGTCTATTGGACCAAAGTGATAGATTGCCACAAGACCCATCGTGCCTGGAGTCAGAAGAGATGAATAAGGACTAGTGATACCCTTTTTAAGGGGGGTAGCACTAAGAGGCCAGACGACGTAAAGACCACAATAGCAAAAAGAGAGTGCTTGGAAGACTACGACCTATCCATGGGAACAAGGTTTCTCTCTTCCCTTTTTAACTTCTCCAAGTGCTAACCCACAGTGTGCATTTACATCTCTCTTTGAAGCTAAAAGACTATACGCCGAGCAACACCCCAAAACCCATTGCTAGCCAATATAACCCCCACCTCCATTCTTTCCGCTCTACCGGAATCTCGGGGTCGAGATTCATTTAAGGGGGGTAGGTTTGTAACATCCCGAATTTCGGATGTTTGAAATTTTGAGCAATTCAAAATTTTTATTTTGCAACTTACTGACATTCGAATTTTGGTTCCACAATGTATCTGAGTTTTGTGCCCTACAGAGTAATGATCAAGAGAACTCCTAAATATAAATAATAACGTTATAGATTATAAAAATAAAAAGATGTTGTTACAGAGCATGAATTTAAAATTACCAAAATCTTAAGCTTGAATTTAAGACAAAAGAATACTAGAAGGTATCTCCAAATGATTAGACCTATAATAATGATAACAATAACAAATAATTTCAATGGTAACACAATATTAGATTTTGTAAATAGAAATGTGAACCAATATTTGAATTAAAATTTCAAATGATTATTTCAATAATCTTAAGCATGAATTGAAATTTAAATTAAAGCCCAAATTCTAAAGTTTTGCTTAGTCTTTTCCTCTCTAATTTCTTTTCCCTCTCTATTCCTCCTTTATTGCAAGTGGGCCCTACCCTTTCTTTCTCTCCCCCCTCCTTCCTCTCTGCCGCTGGGCCCGGCGCCCCCGCCTCCTTTTCTCTGTGCCCGGGGCCAGCCTGCCGCTGCTCTCTTCTCCCCCTTCCTTCTCCCGACAGCGCCCACTGCTCCCCACACCCACACAGCGTCACCGCCCCGGCCTGCTCCTCCGTCCTTCCCACGATGGCGTACCTACCCCGGTCACCATCGTCGCACGGTGCCTGTCACGCGCACGCCCACTGCCCTGCCCACGCCGCTGCGTCCTGTCGCCATGCCCGGCCGGCCACCCACCCTCTTGCCGCGCCCATTTCTCCCATCAGTAAACCCCATCCGACGTTTCCGGACGCATCGCCCTACTCCACCTCACCTCCCATTCGAAACAATTAGACTCTCAGTGTTCCTAGCGTCGCCGGCGGCTCCTCTTCTCCCACTCCGGCCGGTGAAGCAACTCGCCGCTCGGAGCCACGCCAATCCGATTCCTCTTCTCCAAAGCATTCTCGGGCAAGGCAAAGCGTTCCGCCCTTAGTTGGGCTCCTCCTTGCTGTACCTCGCCACCACCGTGAGCCCCTCTGCGCCGCCGCCACACCGTCGTCACCAGCCGGGGACCTTCTCCGGCCCAAAAATGGCATGGTAAGCATCTATTGAACCATCTCTAGCTCGCGTTGTTTCCCTTTCCTCCTTCTTTCACTCCGGCATCGGCGCCACATCCGCCTTCATCCCGGCCGCTACCGCATTTGCCTCAGCAAGTCCGCCGCCCGCAAATTGGTTTCCCCCTCCTCACTCCTCCATTTCACCCAGGACATCGGCTCTTTGGTGCTCTTTACCGACGGCACTCACCTTGCTAGCATCGCGCCTCCCGTGCTCTGCCTCCCTCCTGTTCCCCTTTCCTATTCCTCCTATGTGGCCGAGAGCATGGCGCCTCCTTCCCAATTGTTTCCTTTCCCTCAATGACATGTGGGCCCAAGGCCACTCAAGGCAATTAGATTCATCCTTTCTAGTTAATTAAGGAAATCAAAAATCAGAGTGTAATGCACCTATAAAATGGTGGTTGATGCAAAGCAAGATTATTAAAGAAAACTAGGAAAGGGGGTTAAGCTATGAAATTGAAGTAGATAGATTTTGTAAGGTGAGAATATCCTAGGGGGTTAATCTATGAAATTGAAGTAGAGAGATTTTGTAAGGTGAGAATATCCTAGCCTTAACCTTTGAACAATTTGCACGCCATTAACATTAACCCTAAGTCCCGGCAATGCTAAAGAAACATAAAATAGTGACATTTCCTAAGAAGAGAAACTCTACCATAAAAAGTCTATAATGGAATACCATTTAGCCAAAGATAGCTAAACATAACAGACTATATAGGAAACTCGAACGATAATTATTTTAGAAAAACTATTAGGCTCTCCATAGGCTCCATCAAAAGCCTAGCTCTTGCCATTAGCATGCCATCGGTAAATTAAACCTTAGTGTGAGGTCCAGTCGATAACCATAGCGAAATATAATCAGAAATAGCAAGCCAAGCCACCACCTAAATGTACCTATGCATGATCTTTTTCTTTAAAACTTACTTTGCACTAAGTAACAACTGAAGATACGTAAAGAGATAACAATCTTTAATCAAAAAGGCATCTTAAAGTGGAAACGTCATGTTAGAAAGATAAATATATATAGGCAGTTATAATAAAATAACATCTAGGTCATCGGATGATTAAGAGTAATCTATCTAGGGTAGCTAGGTAAATAGTAGTCATCACTAGCGTGTCAACGATAAATAAAACTCAACCGTAAGTTTAATCGAATAGTAATATTAAAGTATAACCTGGTATTGCATGCCCAATCATAGATAAGTAACAAAAATAATAATGATAATAATGGTAATATTAACAACACTATAATAGTAACTAAAATGTACGTAAAATATCTATGATAACTAACCCGAAGGGTGCATTTAACTATATTCATGTTGGCATGTCTATTAAGATCCCTAGGTCGTTCTAAGTAAGATAATCTCACCGCTTGGCATATTAATGAACAAGATAACATTAGCACAACCTAAAAGCATACATATAGAATTGATAAAGCTATAAACTGTAAGGTTAATTCAATAAACCAGAAATCATATGCGTCGTGTGTATAACCCATACCCTAGTCATTAAAAGCTAACACTAGGCCTAATAATAATTAAGCTGTAGACAAGAGAACAGTGGTGCTATTAATTAAGCCCTGACACTAGGTTTAGTAAATAGGTTAAGCATGATTGCATGTGACAAGTTGGTGCTCATATAAACAGACCCTAATTTGGAATAAGACATGTCTAGTGACAAGTAAGTGCACATAAAATATCACACCATGAATGCTATACCCCCAGACTCTAAAATTTATTCGGTAAACCAAAATGCCCTGAAAAGTAACGCTCGATAAAATAATACCTACTCATAGGACTATCCTAACTCATGGAACTTCCTTGATAAATGTAAATCAATTAAAAGGAAGTCATCAAGCAAAGGTCAAGCCTCGCTTTTCCCAATCGGCCATGTCCGCCACCTTCTTTCCCAAAAGCAGATAATTCCTGTAGGTACATCTTCGCTTTTGATCCTTCGTATTTCTAAAATTTTCCCTCACGGTAAAGCGTTCAGACAACTCGTCCTCCTGCTCAAACCCAGCTACTTTTGTGCTTGCAACACACTAACCTGAATCATCCTTCTATTCTCAACTCATAATAAATGCATAATTTAAACTAAATCAGGTATTTAAAGTGATTGGATTTAATTGGGTCTTTTGAGTTATTTGCTTTTGCTTGTGTTCAGTCATTAGCGCGTAATTAGAAACTGGAGTTCTGAAGATTCTAAGAGCTAATCGAGAGCAAGATCAAAGTAAGGACGAAGACCGGAGACTAAAAGACCATCTCATGAGACAGCGTCGAGTGAGCTCAAGACCGCGGTAAACCATGCCAGGCGAGTCAATACTTTGATCATGTTGAACCTACATTTTCTGCAAATTATTTTGTGTTAAATTATCAAATTGCATGCTGTTAATTTATATGCAAATACATGTTTAATTTAGAATTTTAGTTAAATGCCTATTATCTAACTTGATTAATATTGCCCATCCTTTGGAATATTTGAACATGAGAACCTTGTCGCCCTAGCAAAATTATAATAGTAACCTTTCTAAAATAAGTCTGTAATTATATGCCATGCTTAGTATTGCTTAGATACTCATGGGCGCGAGAGCGCCCAAGCATCACTTTTAATCATGAGAAAAGTTGGTTGGGCAGTCATGGTGGTAATGACTGCTGTATGTTGGATATGGTTATTTTATATTCCCAAAAACCCCAAATTGCTTATTTATCTGGGCGGAAGGTTCGGGGGTATGGTGCAAGGGTGCACGAGAGTGTGGTTTGTGGTAGAACCGCCCGGATAACCCTAAGGACTGAATCTTGTCATGACCTCCTATGTAAAACAAGTGCAACCACAAGTCTGTAAAGTACAACTTGGCTTAGTAGATTTACCGGACCCTGAAAGTCATCATCATAGGTGGAGGAGGTGAGGTAGTGCAAGCGGCTGTCTGGGTGACGGCTTGAATGGGGCATCCGCAGAGGGTGAAGTTCTGCTATGGCGGCTAGCAAGGTGAAGTATCCAGCTGCTAGACGTTCAGAAGGAGAACATCCCGCACAACCTATGAGACCTGCCGCAAGCGGGACAAGCTCATAGGGGTGAGATGATGGAAGGGGCGAGGTACTTTGAACGGTTACTGTGATGGTTGGCTCAACCGCACGGCTAAGGAATCGTGTGGGGCAACGAGTAAACTGTCTCTTGTGGGTAAAGTGTGCAAACTCTGCAGAGTCAAAACTATTCGAATAGCCGTGCCCACGGTCAAGGGCGGACATGAGAACTTAACTAGATATAGTTCTATTTAAAAATATTTTGTGGGTGGAATGGAAAAGTGGAGGGCAGTGGAAAGCCCTGATTTGAGTTGTCCTGGGTGTTGTCCCAGTGGTAAGTTAAGCGGCTATAACGCTGAAAGATGTTATATGGTGCGATGCCATATGTATGGAAAAATTATGGTGATATTAGGCATATGGTGTGATGCCATATGTATGAAAAATCATGTTAATATTCCTTGAACATTATGTTTTGTTCCAAAGCTGCTAGGTCTCAGGAAATTTTATGTATTGTATTTCAATTAGTGGCATTTCTATTCCTACAAAATAAAATATGGAAAGAATAAGCAGGGTCGTGAGTAAAGGAAATAGATGTTTGTAGTGTACAAATAAAGGTATTGGTGGATTCATGTCGATCTTAAATAGGAAATGATAGTGTGGGTTCTGGGAGAAATAAATTGGTGGAGTCTAGCTGAATAGATAGGCTAAATAGATAATCTAATTGAATTTTCGGGAATTTGGAGGAGTAATACAAGTATTGGATTATAGTTCCTGATTAGTGATTTACTTGGTGGGAGGATACTAGTGGATCGTAGAATTAATCAATGATATTCTTGGTGGATATATAATATTGAATCGTAGGCTTGATCAATGATATTCTTGGTGGAGTTGAATCAATAATAAAAAGGTCTAGATTGTTAGAAAATCTTGATGGGAGTGTTCGGTGGATTAATTAGATAATGTCACACGCTGTTTGGAGTTCTAGACAGCAATAAATATAGAAGGTGTATAATCGGTGGAATAATTGGATAATGTTACTTGTTGCTTGGAGTCTTAGACAGCAACCAATACATAAAGAATATGATCGGTGGATTGAATAGAGGATGACACATGTTGTTTGGAGTTTAGAGAGCACTCAATAGAGGAAGTGTAATTTGTGGATTAAGTCAATTATGGCAATCGTTGTTGGGAGTCTTAGACAGCGATTAATAAAGAGCGTGAGTCCTTGGTGGATTAAGTCAATGATGCCATTTGCGGTGAGGAGTCTTTAGGTCACAAAAATAACAATATGATATAATAATAGAAATGCTACTAAACGCGTTTTATGGCAAATAAAATAACCCGAGCCTCTCCTTTGTTTAGCCATGCATACTATTTATTTGCATTCTGTGTATTGGCTCACGGAGCACGGGGTCGGAGTGCTCACGCTCGCTTTTGCGACAAAATACAGAATCAGGAATCAAATCACCTCGTCTCAGCGACAAGATTGGTCAAGCTGGCAGAGAAGATGAAGATGTCAAGGGTTAGGTCGCGCACCTCCAGTTGGCTGCCTGTGGGCATGTCCTGAAGGTCCCACCTGTGTGCTTCGTTCTTCCGCTGCTGCAATTTATTGATTTCGGCCTAATCGGCCCATGAGTAAGTCTACCATTATATTTACGCTTCCGCTTGATATGTACCTTTGATATTCAGAACTGTAATCTGTGAGCACTATCTACTGATCCAGGGAATAGTGCGGTGGAATCACAGAGGATTCCGGATTGTATAATCTGGGCTCCGACATTGTCGCTCTCGAGGGTAAGCAGGCCCTCAAGCATTACCTTGCATGCCATGCTAGAGCCAACCTCCACCATAGGGTATTGCTCGAACCGGCGCCGCAACAGCTTGAAAAGAGCAAAAGAGAGGCATAAGTTCTCAAGGTGCCGCCTTCTTGTATTGTTTGAGAAGAGCACTGTGTCCTTTCTGGCTAGCTCCCATATTGTGCCCACAGTGACCAAGCCCTTCACCTTGTTGAGGTCAATGGAGATATGGACTTGCCGTTGATCATTTTGTTGTTGATCAGGGAACCTCCCCACATTGTAGCCACTTGGGGTACTGAGTATCCTCAGCTCTGTCCCCGCAGCTTCAGCTTTCCTTTTCCTCTCTTTTCTTGTGAGCACAAGCTTCTCCTCCCCCATCACTGCGTACATGCATGTGCCCATGATAATGGTCGAAGTGCACGAGTGGTGCTCATCATCTTCTTGTACTTGGATGTGTCGACCTTCTTGATCATACTCTTGTATGACATGTTGCATATAACCTGCAATAAGAGGAGCATTGTTTGCTGTAGCAAAAGAACGCTGGGCCAACCAGGTATTTAGCACCCTCTGCCCTAGTTTCACTAGGCCCAATGACCAAAGGATGACAAACATGGATATCAGCGGTGTGTGCTGCAGATTTTTACTGTTAGAGTAGATAAGGTAGCCAATCCACACCAAGCGAGTAACTTCGTCGGAATAATCCATCAATGTGAACCGACCGATGCCCCTCGAGAAGGAGGAACCATCGGTCGATTGCACCATCACTTGCAGCTTCTTGCGGATGAGCTCTGTGAGGAGCATCCAGAGGAGCATGAGCAGAAGTTCTCTCTCCTGCCCTTGGGTGTGGGAGAACACATAGGACAACAGGGGAAGGAAGAGGACCAAGGTTGAGTGCAACAAAACGCGCACGGCGGGATCAGGGGTGTACCGACCAAGGATCAGGCGTAGGAGGCTGACAACAAAGAGGGCGGCGCCGAGAATAGTCATGAGCACCACCGTGAACACCATCAGCTGCTGCATGATCATGTTATTCCTGTCGTCAGATCCATCGGAGTGTTGTAAGGTCTTACGACCTCCCAGAATCCTTTACGACTTGTTAGAGTCGTTTACGACCAGATAGAATTGAGTACGACCGGTCCTGGATGCTTACGACCAGTTCCAATCGCTTCAAACTCTATCGATCGCCTTTTCAACGTGGTCGTAAATTTACTGTAGCAATTTACGACCGCTCCGCGATATCGCTGCCGCTGCCTTCCTCCAGCCGCTCTCGAAAATACCGTGATCGTAAACTTTACGAACACGCGGTGATCTTGGCGATCACCGTTCACCGTAGTCGAACACCCTTTCGACTACGTTCACTTCCTTCAACGTGATCGGGTCGCTTCGATCACGTACTAACCTTCTCGGCGTGATCGCTGCTCCTTCGACCACCTTCACCGTAGTCGTAGCCTTCTCAACATGGTCGAACCCTTTACGACCACGTTGTGGACTCTTTCAGCGTAGTCGAACAACATCGTTCCTTTGCCGTGATCGTAGCACCGCCGATCACGTCTCGCTGAATTTTGCCGTGGTCGTAACTCCTCCCGATCACGCTTGCGTGATCGTGAGTCCTTCCGACCACGTCTTACGCAAACACACGACAAAACAATGCTCGTGTTTCTCCTCTTTTGGTCTTTTCTCAATGGCTTGGTCCAACGAATACATGGCTCTAAGCCTCTTTTATACCCGGTTGTCCTACTTTAACACGGGTTCTCAACACCTACTCCGACTCGAGTCTTATCGACTTCGACTCGGTTACGACTTCAGATTTCTTACTCGTTTTGGATTCGATTACTTCCAAAACTTGTGTACGACTTCTAAACAAGATTATTTACAACATTCTCTCCCTAATCTTGTTTCTCGACTTCAATCATGCCGATCTTTCTCCTCCTCTCCGAGAACTTTATCCGCCCCAGTGACTTTGTCAATATGTCCGCTACGTTCTTCGGTTCGATATAGTTGATAGCGATCTTCCCTCTTCGACACAATCTACGATATAATGATATCTTGTGTCTATGTGTTTGCTTCTATCATGTAGAACTGGATTCTTGCTCGTGAAATAGCCAATTTGTTATCAACCACGAGCGTTACCTTCTGAATTTCTTCATCGACAATTCACTCAACGATCGAGCGAGCGGACTCCTTGGCAAGATCTGCGCTTGCTGCGATGTACTCGTCTTCACACGAAGATAATGCAACTACCTTTTGCTTCGAGATTGCCACTGATCGGACTCTCCCCAAGCACAAACATTATGCACATGCGTGCTCTTTCGATCGTCGACATCTCCGCCATGTCGCTATCATCGAGCTTGTCGGTACAACGACTTTCCACCTCCTCTCTTATCTTTGAATCCGAGATTCAAAGTACCTTTGATGTATCTCGTGATGTGTTTCACGGCATTCATATGCTCTGAGTCGGTTTCTCCATGAAACGACTTACGTATCCGACCGCAAGCGAGATGTGCGGTGGTGTGCACCGATCCGTAGACTTCCGACAATGCTTCTATAAGTCGTGGCATCAGCCGGTGATCTGGGCTGTCTTGCTTAACTTCAGATGATTCTCCATTGGGGTTTGACATGGATTGCACTCTTCCATACCTGACTTCTCCAGAATCTTTCGAGCATATCCCGACTGACAAAGTGTTATACCGTTGTCGGTTTGATTTACTTCAATACCGAGGTAGTAGCACAGAAGTCCCAAATCGTTCATTTTGAACAGCCTCTTCATCTCTTCTTTAAACCTCATAATCTCCTTCGAACTCGATCCAGTAATGATCAAGTCGTCCACGTAAACGCCCACGATCAGTCTGTTCTTCGCATCTCCCCTTGTGTACACAGCATGTTCAGAGTTGCTTCTTCCGAACCCGAGTGCTATTAGACTTTGTCAAGCTTCAAATTCCATGCTCGTGGTGCTTGCTTAAGTCCGTAGAGAGCTTTGTTCAGCTTCAAGACTTTCTCGGCTTGCTCCTTGGATTGAAAACCGCGGTTGAGAGACATAAACTTCCTCCTTAATGTCTCCGTTCAAAACGTCGTTTTCACATCCATGTGGTGAATCTCCCATCCACCGTTTGTCGCCAATGCAAGAAGTAGTCGTATAGTCTCCATACGAGCTCTTTGGGCAAAGACTTCTTTGTAGTCGATGCCTTGTTTTTGAACATACCCTTTCGCCACAAGTCGTGCTTTGTGTTTCTGACTTCTCCTTGGAATCCTTCTTTACCTTGAAGATCCACTTTAAACCGATTGCTCGATGACCCTTTGGCAAATCGGTGAGTTCCCATGTGTCATTCTCTTCAATTGACTTCAGCTCTTCTGCGCATAGCTGCTCTCGAGATGCATCTCCCTTTGCTTCTTCATAGCTTCGGGTTCTTCTGCGATCGTAAAGCGGTAGCTCTTCAGATCGCACTGGTTCGGTTGTGCATAAATCTCACTTATGCTTCTCATCTTGGTATTCTATCGTTCGAATCTTCTTCATCGACTCTTCTTCATTAGGTGAGACTTCACGATCATCAAGACCGATCGAATTATGGCTTTGAGATGTGGTCGTAGCTTCTTCCGTATTATCGGCATTGATCGCCGACTTGAAGGTTACCCACCGACATGTCTTTCTCAATGTCCTCGTGTTCTTCCCACTCCCAATGTTTGTTCTCTTCAAGACCACGTCTCTGCTCACATGAATCTTCTCTTCTACGGGATCATGCTTTGTATGCCTTGGTGCACGGTTCCGAGCCAAGATAGATCATCCATCGGCTCGGTCGTCTAGCTTCTTGAGATAAGTGGATGGCTTCACATGGGCTAAGCATCCAAGACCCTTAGATGCTCGACATTGGGTTTTTCCGACCACTGTTCATATGGAGTGACTCCATCCGGTGATCGCGTGGTCGCACGATTTAGCGAGATAGACAGCGGCGTAGTCGTCGCTTCGCCCAAAGTCTCCGGCAGAATCGGCTCTTCAACGAACTTCGTGCCGTTTCGACCATGGTCCGGTTTCTTCTTTCTACGACTCCGTTTTGTTGAGGTGAATACGGAGCCGTGAAGAGTCTTGCAATACCCTTCTCTTCACAAATCGAGTCGAACTCTTTCGCGAGGAATTCTCCTCCTCGATCTGACCTGACCGACTTCACCTTTTTGTCGACTTCGTTTTCGACAAGAGTTATGAACTTCTGAAAGTTCGTCTTTGCCTCATCTTTGCTCTTCTGCATGTACACCCACATGGCTCTTGAATAGTCATCCACGATCAACATGAAGTATTGATTCCCGGCATCTGTACGAGGTGTGATTGGTCCGCACAGATCCACGTGAACCAGTTCGAGTGGTTGCGAAGCTCTGAAACTCGTCTGCTGTGGAAACCTGCTACGAGTTTGTTTCGCCACCAGACAGCCTTCGCAGACTTGCTCCGGGTGGTCGATTGTCGGTAATCCGACCACCATCTCTTTTCCCGCCATCGTGTTGAGACTCTGGAAATTCAGATGTCCGAATCTTGCGTGCCATAGCCAGGCCGCATCATCGGTTGTAGTCTTCATACACTTCGGCTTGCAAGCTTCAATTTGAATTTTGTACAGACGGTTTACCGTTCTCTGTACTTTCATCAGCAGTCGCTCAGTGTGGTCGTACATCTTCAGATAGGTGTCTTTGAGTTCAATCCGACAACCTTCTTCAGTCAATTGTCCAAGGCTTATAATGTTGCTTCGTAGACTCGGTATGTAATATACATTCGACAATCTCCTCTGGCTTCCATCCTTGCACATCATCGATCGTGCCTCTCCTTTATCTGAATGGTCGAGCCGTCTCCGAACTGTACTCTTCCAAGAACATTCTTATTTAATTCGTAAAACATTGAGTACGCATTACGTCATGTGGTTCTTGGCTCCGTTGTCGAGATACCGATCTGCCGTCCGCTCTTGAGTCCGCTCTCCTTTCTCCAACGACTGGAAACACTTTCTCCTCGTTTAATAGAACCATTGTCGATTAAATGCTGCATGCGAGCAACAACGACAATGTCGGCTCTTTGTGCTCATCCGTTTGAGCCAGTTTGCTTCCTCTACTTTCTTCTTACTCCGGCAATTAGCATAGTGACCATACTTCTTGCGGTTATGGCATCGATGTGGCTCGACATTCGGCAGCAGTAATGTCCGAATTTCTGCATGTGTAGCAATGGATATCGACTTGTGCATGCGGTGATTGCTATCTCCACGGCCACCACGATCTCCTCGACCACCTCTTCCACGGCCACTCGCCATAGCCTCGTCCTTGTCCTCGCCCATGAGGCGGCACGCGCCCACGACCACGTCCACGACCGCCCCTTGATGACGATTCTCCTCGGTTCCTCGTGTCATCCTTTACAAACAATGCTTGTTGGTTGTAAGGCCCTTTTCCTTCATTGTCGGCTTGGTAACTTTTGAAGCTGCTCGTGTGCTCACGAGTGCCCATTACCTCCTCCACCTTCATCTTGAGATGTCTTGTGAGTGCGTGATCGTAGTTACGGCCGGAGAAACTTCTCGGCGGTACTCGTAGATACTTCTTCACCGCCACCTCATCTTTCAAGTCGTCGCGAGAGATTTGATCGTTCGACTTCATTAAACTTCGGAGAATTCTTCCACCATGCGGTCTCTTCCCATCTTCAATGATTCAAACTCACTCCTCAATGTTTGAAGTCGAACTTCCTTCACTCGATCTACTTCTTGGTGCATTATCTGCGAGTAGTCCGGGCGTCTTCGCCGTCTCCTGGCGACCACCGTCGCATCATCGAGTCGGGCACAACTTGATAGATTGTTGCCATCGCCATCTTGTCGAGACGATCCTCGAGGACCTTGTCCTTCTCCTTCGTTCAACCGCACCCAAACTCCCTGTGCGATCATGTTGACCTTCATCTTCATCGCCCGATCGGGTAATTATCGAGCGAGGATCGAATCTGCAGCGACACGCTTTCCTTCATCTTTGAAGCCTCGCCATGGTTCACCGAGGCTCTGATACCAACTGTTGTAAGGTCTTACAACCTCCCAGAATCCTTTACGACTTGTTAGAGTCATTTACGACCAGATAGAATTGAGTACGACCGGTCCTGGATGCTTACGACCAGTTCCGATCGCTTCAAACTCTATCGATCGCCTTTTCAACGTGGTCGTAAATTTACTGTAGCAATTTACGACCGCTCCGCGATATCGCTGCCGCTGCCTTCCTCCAGCCGCTCTCGAAAATACCGTGATCGTAAACTTTTACGAACACGCAGTGATGCTGGCGATCACCGTTCATCGTAGTCGAACACCCTTTGACTCGTTCACTTCCTTCAACGTGATCGGGTCGCTTCGATCACGTACTAACCTTCTCGGCGTAGTCGCTGCTCCTTCGACCACCTTCACGTAGTCGTAGCCTTCTCAACATGGTCGAACCCTTACGACCACGTTGTGGACTCTTTCAACGTAGTCGAACAACCTTTGTTCCTTGCGTGATCGTAGCACCGCCGATCCGTCTGCTGGAACTTTGCGTGGTCGTAACTCCTCCCGATCACGCTTGCGGTGATCGTGAGTCCTTCCGACCACGTCTTACGCAAACACACGACAAAACAATGCTCTGTGTTTCTCCCTCTTTTTGGTCTTTTCTCAATGGCTTGGTCCAACGAATACATGGCTCTAAGCCTCTTTTTATACCGGTTGTCCTACTTTAACACGGGTTCTCAACACCTACTCCGACTCCGAGTCTTATCGACTTGACTGATTACGACTTCAGATTTCTTACTCGTTTTGGATTCGATTACTTCCAAAACTTGTGTACGACTTCTAAACAAGATTATTTACAACACGGAGAGGGCCATGGACACGTCGCCAGATGTAAAGGAGGCGGGCATTACATTGTGGCATAACTGTGGCCCCAACCTGTCCTCAGGCGACGGCTCGGGCGCCGGCGGCGTCTCATAGGCATGTCTTGTGCTAAAAAATAAGTCCATCGCCATGCATGGAACTTGCAAGCTCTCTAGCTACAGCGATATGCGGATCATACTCCTGTATGTATAGATGACACAATTAGTGCCTTGTTATTCCTTACCTGGTAAACAATCTATCGTATGTACCATTAAGCATGTGAGAATGTTCCATCGAGTAATTATGCATGGCAGGCTTTCCATGTCCTCGAGAATTGTAAACAGCTTTGAGCTCTAATTTTTTTTTTTTGAAAAGGCTTTGAGCTCTAATTAGGACCACTCACCTCTGCATGCATTCCCTTTAGCCGGCGACAAAGGCAAAGTATTAGAATACGATACGTTCCTATTTTCATAAGCAAAGACAAAGCTATATATGCACAACAAAGCTAGGTAAAGATAGACATGACCAGAGCCAGGACGGACCCACCGGGGGCATCTCCAATGGTTATAGCTAGCAACTAACTATAAAACTTCCACATCATCTATATAGTACACACTAAAGCTAGCATTCTAAAGAACTATCTATAAGGATAGCTATTTGATGCTTACATGCACACACAGAATTTATAAAGGCTGCCTCGTTTAGCGTTATAGACTAGTGCTTAAGGAAGAGCTGGCTCGATTTTTTTTTGCATACTCTCTTTCCTCCACATAGGATATATGCTGATGTGTACATGCATATAGCTAGCTGACTCAGACCATTGGAGATGCTCTTACCATCGGCCGCCCCCCTATCCCCTAGCTGCCGCTACCTCGATTCAAAATGACACCTGATGACTGGAGTAGAGTTGCTTCCTTAATAACCCTGAGCACTGAAAGCACACAAATGACCTTCCCATTTTATCTGAGAGACCGCCATGATACTTGATATGATATCCTGCACAATGATTTTTAGATAGTCCGATTTCTTGCCACATTTTGGCAAAGAAAATATAGTAAGTAATCAATCATCAGCCCTCTATCATAAGATCCATCCAGATGGTAAAAGCTTGTGTAAACCATACATATACAGAAATAAGTTCATGCCCCGCTGCATCCTGGCACCGTGTCGAGCTTGAGCTGCGTCTGGCGGCGCAGCAGCTGTGTGACGTAGACACTGGTGAGCCCCATCTCAGCAGCAGCGATGTCCACGCTGCTATCCTCCATGCCCGCCACGGTCAGCGCCATTAGCCCTCCTCCAAATTTTGATCCTAGGTCTACCACTAACCAGAGCTTTCAGATTTAACACTTCTCACTAGAAGAAGGTAAGACACACCAAATGGGTGTAACCGCCTCTTAGATAAAGTTTTAGTCTCCATCTCAAAGGATAAAAATTTGAAAAAATAGATTATGGAAATACTACTTAATGTAAAAGTTATTGAGGGTAGAAAGTACAATCTAATTTTGATTTTAGCTTTAACTTCCAATTATTAACAACATGACCAAGTTTTACAAATGTTAGAAAGTGTTCCCTAATTGACAAACATACACATCAAGCCAATAAACACTTGTATTCATGCAAACAGAGAAGAAACCAAAGCATCATTAGGGGATATGGCAGAAAAGTCTACTTTCCTTGCATGATAGCTAATTTTTCATCTAATTTTTGTTCTAGATTTTACTTTGGAGTTCCTACGGAAATTGAATTGCTAATTTTATTTTATATTTGTATTATAATTTTCATAGAGTTTCTTTTTAGTTTTAGGTTGGAAATAATAAAACAATTTCAACTGTTAATTTTCATTTAGTTTTTACTCTAAGTTTCAGCTATTTATAATTTTACTTTGGAGTTCGTACACAAGTCAAACTCCTATTTTTTTATTTAGTTTTTGTTCCAAATTTTAGTTGTTTATATTTGCTAATTTCCTTTTTATTAATTAATCTACATTTCAGATTGTACTTGATATAGAGTCTTTCTATTAATCTAAATTCATATACATATGAATTAAATTCATAATATTTTTTGTTTTTATTCCATATTTTTATATTTTAGAATTTTAATTCTCAATAAAAATCAAGTTTATAATTTTCCCTTTTTATTATTATGAATTTTAGCTTTTGGAATTTTAGTATGGAATTCGTATAAGAAGAGAACCACTAATTTCCCTTTGATTTTATTCTAAATTGGCATATTTTTGTATTAAACATGACATTACTACATTGCGTACAGTTACCGTGCAATGACTTACTAGTGGGCCTTCGGTGGTAGTGGCCGTCCTGGAAGGGGTGGCATGTGTTGGTGGAGGCCAAACTGCCTCATGACTCTCTACGGGTTATATGGCTCGACGAAGTGCGAGAAGACGAGGTGGCAGGTCGTCAACCAGTACGTGTGGTCTTGGTGACACTGAGATGACAACCCGTGGGGGGCTGTGTTCTGAATGAACTTTGGAGTCCATGGCCACCAGACTATATCGCTCTCATGAAAAGTCTCGAACTGGTTATGGAACTCTGGGTATACACGCCTCGGTCTCTCCCTGGCCCACCACAGCTGACCATGTGTCCAGCGCGTCCCCATTTTCGTCCCATTAATGGGGTCATCGCCATTAGCCTGATCGTAGAACACCGGGCTGAACTCATAAGGGTGCACGGCACTCCCAAAATAAGGCCTCCCAACAGGGAAGTGCTCCCAAGACCAGCACTGTAGGAGCACGTAGCACACTGCCAAGACTGGCTCAATGGCCGCAGTACGCTGCGAGGCATCACACAAGCCTCGGTACGTGGCGCTAAGGACTGCAGTGCCTCGGCAACATATGACGACGTCATGTTGCGGTGCCTATGTAGTGGCACCGCAAGCTCACAAGTGTAATCCTTCAGCACCGTTATCCAGAAGTCCGTGGCAGTGCCCCTGAACCGCTGCGCATGGACCTTGTCAGGGCAGGAGCCGTCGACACACTTCACAATGTAGGTGTCAGGGTTGGACCTGTGCACCTGATATGTCCGGCTGATGTTGACGGTGTATGTGACAATAGCTTGTTGCGCAGCACTCTTGTTACGGAAGCACCGCCTTAAAAAGAGTGTGCCCTCATTGAATCCCCACTCTGCCTCCTCTGCCCGTGGCAGAACTAGGGATTCCGCTGCGATGTCGTCCAATCTGAACGTCACGTACGCACTGTCCGTGGTTACAACACCATCTAACACACCTCCCGCTGTAGATTCCCCTTCTTCGTCCTCTCCTGAACTGGCTGTTTCCACATCCTCCTCCTCCTCGCTTTCCACTTCCTCCACCTGGTCCGCAAGGTACTCATGACAGTCAACACGGGCGGCCAACCACCTCTCCGCACCTTCATTCGGCTGAAAATTCTCCACGCGCCTCCACAGGTCTCCATCTCTCATTGACTCATTGACTCCTTCTTCTTCACCAGCATCTTCATGACCGCCGGAGAATAATGCAGGCTCTAAATCTCTGCCAGCACCACCAGAGCCACCCATGGCGGATGATTCTGTCCTCTCCACGAATTGAACATACACCATTGGCCTAGCATAAATCGCTGCGTCAAGGTTGCACACGACCTCCATGTAGTTGGCCCATGAAGCGTCACTCGTCACCTTTATAAGTTGCCACACTATCTCCCCTACAGCACCTACCACTACGGCATACATTGCCTCAATCCGTAATTTGTTCCTTGTGGTGTCCCGATCGAATGCGGAACGCACGCATCTCCGTAGCTCAGACAGGCTCATATATGGTGTTCAGATTAGGTGCCTGGATCACGGTCCGGTCACAATTAGACAGGTATGCCCCGTACGGCCCATCGCGTATGAGACCACTTCCGTAGAACACGAACAAGTCTTGGATGTCACCCATGGCGTACCTAACAAAAGTCCATACTGAACCCTCTTAGTATATATAACATGCAACAAGTGTACCATCATACAGCAGCTACCGCCTACCACATACAAGCGTAATATTTCCATCTCAATTTCGTTGTTCTACCTATCCCATACAAATATGAATGGTACTTTTTTATTTGTACATCTAATTTTTAATTCATTTATGAAGTGCGCTAACAAATTCCTATATAAATCAAATTAGTACTGCAATGTACTTATTTTTCCCAATTCTCTAATTTACATATCTTACTTGCTAATTTCTATGATAAATAATTTATAATTTCTCCAAATTTCTCTCCTAATTAGTATTATTATTCTTCTACTTAATTCACCAATCCAACTACTCATTTTTCTTCATTTTCAACTTATGAATTCTTATGTAAATGAAATAACTATTTTTTTTCCTAATCTTTCATTTACAGAAGCAAGCTCTCACAAACATGCACATCAAGATCTAATATGTACGCCATACTGTTACTCAGTTCAGTGATTTTGGCTACAAGAATGAGCAAACATGAATACAAAAAGTTGTTACATATAAGGATAGAATGCAACAAGTACAATGGGGGACTAGGGAAATTTGTAGGAGCATCAGAGACATGAGACATCAACCTTTTCCTCATTCGGTTACAAGACTCCAATTCACAACTCCACGCTCCACAACACTAAGTAAATTGAGGAAAAATATGCCACTTCAAAGGCTTCTATCCTGTAATTAGTACATGTATTTAATGAATTAAACTGAACATAAATTTTCACAAAACAAAAACATTACTGTTCCCAACAGCAGTACAAAAATTCTTCACATAAAATATAAAATACAATACACTACAACTACAACTACAAACATTTTATCAAAAAATACAATACGCTACAACTACAAACATTTTACATTACAGTTTACAACAGCACTACAAAATTTCTTCACATAAAATATAAAATATAATACACTACAACTACAAACATTTTATCAAAAAAGGACATGCAGCAACTCCGTAAAGAACGTTTACGCTAATTACAGACTAATCAGTACGATAAGATTATAGACGCATGCAGATGATATTTACCTTTTCTTGAAGCTCACGACGCGATCTACAACTTTCACTCTTGCCAAACCTTCTGATTCCAAACAAAAATGACTCAAAATCTTGTGCTCGTGCTTCTTTTTTCCTTCACTTCCCTCCCTCTCTTGCTCTGCTGTTTTGCTGCTCTAGCTAAGAAGCTATACCGTGCAAACCCTGAAATGCAGCTGCCTGAACCGTTTTATGCCGCACTCAGCTCACTCATTTGGTGGGGGACGGTCAGACCATGCGTGAAGAGTTGGCGCGTGTGCATGCCATGCAAAGCAAAATTAAAAGAGCAGCAGAGGCGCATGGCAGCGAGCTAAAAAGCTAGCCAAAGCTCTCACGGATGGAGGGAATCTCGCTGCTTTCGGCGGTTCGACGTGACGTGAATAGTGCCAGAGGGAGTCATGCGGTCGGCTACCGCACCACTCCCACTGTTCACTCTAGTCATGCGGTTGGCGACCGCACGCGACTCGGATGAACAATAGTCGTGCGGTCCCCGACCGCACGATCAGGCCACGCGTTGCGCTTCGGTTAATTGTGCGGTCGGCGGGGGGCTAAAAACAGAATTATTTTTCCGCAAGGGCTATATCTAGAATTCTTCTGCTCTACAGTGCCAATTCGGTCCAAAATTTTGTTTTTTCCTTGTTTCTGTTGTTCCTCCCATAAGTGGCGTTTGGTGCAGGCCATCTATTTTTTTATTTCATGGGACCATTTAGGAGTCTATAATGAGTAGTCTTGCCTATAGGATTAGTTGTTTTATCTAATAATATCCTATTATTATGATTTATTGATTATAATTAGGGTCCATCAAATTAAGGAACAGATGTTTTTCTTTTTCTAAGAATTTCTAGTTTATTTATCTTTTTTCTTAGCAACTTTAAAGCCTAGGAGTCTATAATGAGTAGTCTTGCCTATAGGATTAGTTGTTTTATCTAATAATATCCTGTTATTATGATTTATTGATTATAATTAGGGTCCATCAAATTAAGGAACGGATGTTTTTCTTTTTCTAAGAATTGCTAGTTTATTTATCTTTTTTCTTAGCAACTTTAAAGCCTATATCATCGACTTTTAGTATATAATAGATAGATTAAAAAAATTTCCATCTATTTGACACACTAGTAAAATTTTGATAGATTTCAATTAATTCTTTTAGATCATTGGATGCAAATTGAATGCCCTAGTGCTCTCCCTCACTCCCCTACCCCCACACTGCCACTCAAGACTAGGGAGGTGTGCCAGACGTCCGTCACCTCTCCCACGCTGCCTTTGGCTCTGTCACAATCAAGGTACTACATAGCGTTGGCGGCGCCCACAATAGCGTAGCGGGTTCAAACGCTACCAAGTTGAAATAGCGTATTGAAACTTTTCAGCCGATATAGCGCTTGTGCAGAGCGCTATTGCAGCCACTATTTGCAGTCTGCTACCGACACAATGTTCTAATGCTACCGAAATTTAAAATTTGTATATGTCATTAGACTAACGTGTAAATAGTTGAGAAGCCCTAGCCAAATTTGTTGGCATTGCCTATGAGATACAATCATTTTGGGTATTGCCACCATTCCACTCTAGCTCGATGGTGACCATTGTTCATCCTCAACACTCCACGATTGTCGCGATCTGATTGCAGTTTTATCGTGCTAGTAAGTTATGATATATATATATATATATATATATATATATATATATATATATATATATATATATATATATATATATATATATATATATATATGACTAACTTAAAATTGTAACTGTTTTTATATACGGATATTAGAATATAGTGTCCGCAATATCGTCCACTACCCGCTATCCACTCGCTGACACCAATTCACTACGACTTCACTATCCGCTATTTAGTACTTTAGTCACAATTCAACTAAAGAAGGTTGATCTAGGGTCGGCAGTAGATCGTTGGATTATGACACAAGTGCGCGCGCGCGCATCAACCATTGTCATTTACAACATCATCATCACTGACATTTCAAGGGAGCATGGTATACCCCGGAGACAGGGTGATCATGTCGCAGATGTTGTCCAACTTGGCCAGACGTGACCAGAACATCACAGGAGATGCTTTCAAGCTGCATCTTTTACACATGGCTGCATATTTCAGATGAACAGGCCAGCCACATTGCAAGTTTGCAGCAGCAAGCTGAAAGCTGAACCCTGGACCTTCCCTTTCATTGGCCTGGGTTACCTTTGACAACAGAACCATCCATTGATCACTCAAAAGCTTCTATCATATATACTACACCATTTATTCGTAATAACATCTGACTTCATACATTATAATATTGTCCTGAATATGACCAGAATCCTTCAAACCATTTCAATAGTTTTGTGTAGTACACTCCATGGACTGGAAGACATATCAACGGAATGAGCAGTTATTTGTTGTATTTAGTTGGGAACATCAACCGGCTCAAATCCGTTGTCAATAGAAGTTTTCACTGCATCCATCACAATCTGTGTCTTTCGGGTGATGGCCGGCCACTTCCCCTCAGGCTTGCCACAGGCATCCCGGATGTTCTGCACAAGCCTAGAGAACTCCTGGACCATGAGGGCTTCCTGTGGCAGGTCTGTCATGACAACATGCTTGCTCGGCAGTGGATCCCACCCGATGTGGAGTTCGGCCAAGTTTGACTTGGAGACCACGCTGAACTGGGCAGATTTCTCTTCATATGGGATGGCGAAGTCGGTGACATGAAGTGTACCATTTGTGCCGACGACGGTAATGTCCATGGTGAGGTTGGTAAGGAAAGAACAGTTGAAGGTGGCGATCTTGCCATCGGCCCAGTAGAGCGTCGCGCCACAGGCAAGGAGCACACCAGCTTGGTTCTTAACAGGGTCACACAGCGCGATCACAGTCTTGGGCAGCTCATAGTCAACAGCCCACAAGATTGCACGGATAGAGTACCACCCAATATCGCCAAGTGCACCCAGGGCATCAAGGTCTTGCTTTACCCTGATGTCATTGTGGAGGAAATCGTCGTTTGCTCGGAAGCTGTATAAGGAGTTTATCTGAAGCAACAGAATAAAAAACAATGATTTATGTTAAACCGATAACATTTTGCTGAATAGTCCAAAACTCCTAATTTAAGTGGAAACAAGCAGTAATGAAGTTATATCAAGAACATATTCACTCCATAGTAGCGAAACACTTGAAGCCTGCTAACAATGGGAATATATCATTTCATAAGAATTTCATAATTCATATATGTGCTATGGGTTCCTGTGAGTGCAGCCATTTCTAGTCTGTTTCTAATAGTTCCAAAACTTCTCCATATGTATACACCAATGTCATATCTCGGATTTGCCATTCAGAACCCTCTATGCTTCCACTATATTATTCTCTGGATCACTAAATGGTGCACATAGATACATTACTGAACATCAAACATATTTCGAAAAAGCAAGACTAATACAATAGTAGTGGACAAAACATAAATAGATCTACACAGATGGGGCCACTAGGATATGACCATAGGCATTCGACTAGGGCTCACGATCTTAGTTCTTAGCCTCTTCATTTCCAGTCTTCTCCATATGTATACACCAAGAATCACCTCGATGTTACTATTTACTCTGCCCAGAGTTAAGTAATGACAGCTAACAGTTTGACAAACTCTATGTAATCAATAGTATGCTATCACGTTCTTCAGTAGCTGAGACAATAGAGAAATTTCGATATTTGACACTGAATACGTGCGCCTATCAACTTTTAACTCCCAATTCGCACGCCTTTGAAATTTTAACCCTGTCACTGCGAATTCTTTTGATTCAAGGGATTCTCTTCATTTTCGCAGTGACAAGTGTCAAAATATAAAAGGAGAGAAAATGAGGAGAATCCCTTGAATCAAAAGAATTCGCGATGACAGGTTAAATTTCCAAAGGCGTCTTGGTGGGGTTAAAAGTTGAGAGGCGCACGTATTCAGGGTCAAATATCGAAATTTCTCGAGACAATATAGCCAAACTCTATCAACCTAAGATGTTGTCTGGAGCTATACGTTACAAAACCAGATGGATGCACATTATAGCACAGTTGAAATTCGGTGGGACACATTCAACTGGTAAAGTTATAACAAAATAAAATATCTTCCCCAGTTCTACTGTCTTCTCCTTAATCAATAGATGCATGGTAGTAGGCACTAAGAAAAAAAGTTCTACCTCAATTTTACCATTTCAGGCTCAGCTTTCAGAAGTGTCCATATGTGATATCTCAACCCAAATCCGCAGAAAATTGTATTAAAATTAAACCCCTCTCTTCTAGTAGTAGACTAGTAGTCACCAATTTACTATAGCTATTGCTCACTAAAAGGACCAAAACTACATGAACATAAATTTGTACTTTATTTATATCTGTGTGCTGATATATCTTTAGGTGTTTTCCGTATTTAATTTTCTTGGAGTTGAATTCATCTTGCTTGCTTGCTTTCAATTTTTCCGTAACTAGTGTCCCATGTTGAACAATTGCAAAGAACGAACCAGGGGTGATTTTCTTAAAAAGAATGGATTGACCCCTCCCGAGTGATGATTTCAAAAATCAGTGGAAAAAATCCCACCACTCAGCCAGTTCCGGTTCTTGGTGGCAATGGCATTTTTCGCGGTCAGTAGCTGTGGTCATTTTCTTTAATACAAATCCAGTTCTTGGCTGGTAACCACCTGGAATTTGAACAGTGGCTTTCTACCATTAGCATTGGAAAGCTAGAACTCAGTTGAGCAAACAATGTGGACAGATGAGAATAAAAAAGAGGTGCTAACACACACTTTTTAGTGTCAGTTAGCAATAAATATGGTATTGCTGGATCCTCTAGAAATGTATATTATGTATTGATAATGAGACAACAAAGCCATAGAACCTCCAGCTGGATATAATCGGACAAGACAGAATGAGTATAACATGATCCATAAGGTGTCAGGAATGTATGTATTGGAAGTGCAACTTGCCTAAATGCATCTACAATTGCGCGTTCTTTTCGGCTGTGACTGATGGCTTATGGTTACAGCTGATGGATTTTGGCCCTAGCGTGAGCACTTGTGCGAACAAACCGAATGCCAATAAACCGATAAACCGCTTCGAAATAGTTGTCCCGATAAGCCGCTTAAAAAAGGTGACAGGGAAACCGTTCTCTCTGTTTGTTCAGAGGGAGTCATAAACTAAAAAGAACTGGGCCATAACTGACGATGATACAGAATGGAAAGAACCAAAGAACGAGACTTCAAATAACTGCGCAGAAACTAGATGGAGCCCCTGATAATGACCATTTCACATACGTTGAGTCATAGAGAAAATTACAACAAAAACTAAGGCGATCAACTTAGTCTTAACTGCTACACTTTTTCATTATTCTACTGTTCTTCGAGGTGCATAATTGTCAATGGAAAATTAATCCAGGATAGTGCAGTTTCCTTTTGTAATGTAATGAGAAAAGACAAACATTGTTAAATAAGAGGGAATGAGACTAGTAAACCTTATAAGAGTCAGCGAGGAGTTGGTGCTACTTAAAAGCCATGGATTAGAGTGTGGATACTCTAGTCCCTCATTGTTTATTGAGAGTGAGTAGCTCCATCATATAAGCATATAACCCTCGAGGGACAAACCAAACCACACAAACTGTGTTACCACTTTCGGACAAGAGAAGATGAAGCCCGAAATGTCGGTGTAGATCTGTTAGACTATGTGGATGGTCGTGATTAAAAGTGGCGATGAATAATTAACATTTGGATTGCTTTGGAATTTGAGTTTGTGAAAGTTTTGGTCGATTGCAGTTGAAGGTTTCGAGTTCAAGTGGTTTTGGTCACGTGCGAGTGGTTTTGCTCGGGTCCAAATGGTTTTTGTTGTGGTTACAGACCAAACAGAGAGAGAGAGAGTATGTTAGTGGAGAGTTAGGTGAGTAAGTGCTTAAGGTTTTCCCCGTGGCCAGTGTTGCATATATATATCCACATAGGGAACGCTTTTACAATCATACCCTTACACTCAAGCATCCCTTTCAGGGGCATTTACGTCATTACACATGTCCTATTTTGGGCCTTACAACCCTCTAGCAGGCCGGCTGGGCTTAGGTGGGGGGCCACCCCTACAACAGGAGCCTCTCATGGTGACGGGCTTCACGGGTCGAAGCCATGTTATCGAGCCATTTGGCCCCCTCCGTCCCTGCGGCCTGTGAACTTCTAAATTGTTTGGTGGGTTGACTGCTTGGTATGATCTTTGCCTCGCCACGAGGGTACGTCGCTGGACGGGTTGCGGAGGTCGTCCTCACCCTCCTGGCCCCTTGGTAGCGAGGCCGGAGTCGAAGCCGCAGCGAGGGCGTGTGCTTGTCGCGGAGCCGAAGGCGTTGGCGGAGTTAAAGATGTTGGCAGAGCCGGCTGAACGAGTCGGGAGCGGGGTGGAGTCGGGCATCTTTGGTGGACCTATCGGCGAAGTCCAAGGTGTGGCCACGACCTGGTTGCCCAGCCCACCCTGGTCTGCAGATTCCTTGGGTGGTGGAGTCGAAGTCGGGGCGGAGACAAACCCCACACCGCGGGTTCTCCTGGGGGGCGAGGTGTGCGAGACTCCTGCGCATAACCCTGGGCGATCGAGTAAGGTGAGGGGCTCCGCTGGCCTAATGTCGACATGGTCTGGCGGCTCTGTGGTCCGGTAGTGCGTTTTAATGGCACCTAGAATAACGCGTGACCCCTGAGCTGTGAGGAATAAGCTACTGCAGCCGTACGCACTGCGGTTGCGCTTCCCGATCGTGGGTAGCCGAACCGCTGGGCTCCCACCGGTTGCGCTTCCGAGGGGGGGTGGGGGCGAGCGGGCTTTATAAGACGTCACCACTGGTACGAGAACATTCTTCTCCATTGGTTGCTTAGCCCTGCTTCCTGTGTTGTTGACATAATCCACTCTGCTCTGTTTTTAGCACCCCACCTTAGAGAAGAATGGCTTGCCACGACGATCCGCCTGTCGACCCGGGCGAAGACCTCATCCACCGCGCGCGCTTGTCGCCTCCCGGCGGAGTATCCCGGTGATACGAGGATCAACGCAGTCGGCAAGCGGTGGGGCGCCATGGAGCATTCGGGGCCGTTGCTCCGTGTCTTTGGGACGAGTCGCATGCGGGAGATGATCCAGAAACTCGTCCGGGAGAGGAAGATTGAGGATCCTGCCGGGGCTCGCCTGCCCGGCCCCGAGGAGATAGAGCCGCGCCCGGCGGAGACGGAGGCGATCGTCTTCGTCGCATTTTTTGATGCCGGGCTTCGGATGCCGTCGACGCTCCTCGTCGGCGAGGTCCTACGGATTTACGGGTTGGAGCTAGTGCAGCTGACGCCCAACGCGATAGTTCACCTGGCGGTCTTCGCTTGGGCGATACGAACAGAAGGTCGCTGTCCCAGCGCGAACCTGTTCGCCACTCTGCACGATGCACGTTGCCAGCCGAAGAAAGTCGAAGAGGGAGCGGTATCGAACTTCGGCAGCGTCAACTTTGTGTTGAGGAAGCGGTGCACGGGGCTCTTTCCTGCGTTGGCTGCGCGAGGAAAGTGGGAGTCCGGTTGGACGCGACGGTGGTTTTATTACCACGTGACGAGCACAAGCGGCCTGCTGTGTCGGGGACGGCCGATAGTGTTCAACAGCTTGCCAGACGTGAAGCCGAAGGCCGACGACGCGCAGCAAGCGCGGAGGCTTGCTGGTGTCGCCCGCCGGTTCAACATGCGTGACCTCGCTGAAGAGTTCACCATGTACTGGGTGGCTCCTCTCTCCAGCCGATGGAAGTACGAGTGACGAGGCAGTACCCGGAAGGACGGCATGCATCCGACAGTGTCATGCCTTCTAAAACCCTCCGCTCCATGTAAGTTCTCCTGCCTTGGGCCGCGCGCCCACTCACATAGTCGCGTGGCCTTTTATGAATGGTCTACTTTTGTGTGTAGTGCCTCGGCTGGAAGACGCGGAGCGTGCAGTTGTTGCACTCCTCGGGCCATATACGGCCAAGGAACACAAGCTGCGCGAGGCCGCGACCACCTCGGTGAAACAGGGGCGGATAAATCGGGTATGCGAGGTCCGGGATTCCGTGCGAGCACGCTGTGCCGCGAAGGTCTGGCGCCGTGATGGCGACGGCCAAGTGGGGGCGTCGCCCTCTCGGCGCAGGTTCGCCTCGGCGCTGCTGTCTCACCGTCGGCCGTGTCACCGGCGCACCGCGAAGGCGGGAGCACGACGGCGCTGAGTCCGAACCCAGCTGCTCGGGGCGCTGCTCTTGGCGAGGAGGCCTTAGACGGCGGCGAGGCAACAGGCCCGGTGCCGTTGCCCCTGAAGGTGAAGTCTCGTCGCTTGTAGGGGCTAGCGAGGACTTGCCGTGCGTGCGCCATCGCAGCTCTCGGAGCGCGAGCGAGTGTCGCCGCATCCCCGAGGCGCCCGCCTGATGCGATCGCCGCCGCCGCCGAGGGGCGATTCAATGTGGCGGGCACGATCACCGGGATCCTGGCACCCAGCGAAGAAGTCGTCGCTCCTCGGGTCGACGAAGCCCCCATTCCCTGGATGGAGGCTGCGCGAACACCTCCCCGTGTCGCGGCGGAGGGTGTCAAAGGTAGGCGCGATTCCTTTTCCTCCCGCGACTTTGCGAAACTCTCTCCGATTTGCTCGCTCATTCCGTCGTCGACATCAGGCGAGACGAGGTCTCCCAGACGCGGTGAAGGATCGAGCAACGGGGGTGTGCGCGAAGTCTCCGACCTTGTTGCGCAGGGCGCGACGCGGCGTCCGTTGCCGCCGACGCAGAGGGGCCGAGGCCCATCGTCTCCGATTTCATCCCTCGGTCGGAGATGCTTCGCGTTCTTAACGATGTCGTGGGGCGCGTTGGCAGCAGCTTGGATCGACAAGTGCTATCAACGTGCGGGGGAGACCTTTTGGCACTCGCGCTGGGTGCCTCGGAGATAAGGGTAAGTAGCTAGGCTCGCGAACCACACTGTTGCCCAGTGTATTTCTAACTCCAGCAGTGTCCTCCAGACTCTTGCTTTCAGCCAAGCCCTGGAGGAGACCCGTGTCCGCGAGCGAAGGGTGCTGGAGGGCGAGCTTCGTGCTGCGGACGTGGCTCATGCCGCTAAGGACGAGCACATTCGTGCGCTGGAGGCTGAAAACGCGAGGGTGGTTTCCCACGCGGAGGAGGCCATGGCGGCCGCGACGCCACGGAGGAAGCCCGGCGCGCCGCGGCGGAGGAGTGCACCGCCTTTCTTCAACAGATCTCCGCGCTGGAGGAAGAGAAGACCCAGCTCGCCGCATCCCTTGCGGAGAGGAACTGGACCTTCGATGATGCGTCTATGTCGGACCACCGGGACCTTTCCGTTGACGTGCCGGATGTGACGCATGGCCCTGAAGATATGATGCAGACGCTCGAGCTAATCGAGGAGGGGTCGAGCGTCGCCCTCCGTAGTGCCAAATCCTTCGGCGAGCACTGCGGTTTCATCAGTGCATGCCTCGCCCTCGCCATGCTCCATACCCATGGGTGTAGGCACGTCAACGAGTTGGCGAACCCACAGCTGGATCTTCCAGCCCGGCCTCCGGACTTTCCACAGTCGGATCTAGGGTTACGTCGGGGAGGACGCAGCCAAGGTCGCGCTGCGGCGAACGTTGCACGAGGAGGGGGACTTCCTCCAGTGGCTTGAGGAAGTTCCTCGGCGCAACGAAGGCGGCGCGAACCCGTAGGTGTGATGCCGGGGTTGGGTGTGTGCTATGCTATGTACGCCTATTTGTACGGTTGCCTTTCAACCTCTTTATATGAACGAAGCAGCACTTATCCAAGATCTTCTTGTTGTTGCGTACTATTCTGCTCTGGGCAGGTGTCATGTAAGGCTCGGATTTTCACGCTCGACCTTGCTCCGCTTATCGATAGTCGCCGAAGTAGACGCGCGAGCGCTCCATCCCCTACCCCTCAAAGGGGTGGCAGCGGAGCTGGAGGCAGGTCTCTAGTGTGTCTTATTGGGACCCGAGGCACGGGGGAACCTCGACCACGTCTTATTTTGACTCCAGAGTACGCGCAAGGGCAATGCCCGCTTGTGCGCGGAGACATCCGCGTCTTGGTTTATACTACGCAGAGTGCGTGGGAACATCAACCACGTCTTATTTATACTCCGCAGAGTGTGCGGAGGCGGACCTCGACGTTACGTCTTATTTATACTCCGCAGAGTGCGTGCGGAAGCGGACCTCGACGCTACGTCTTATTTATACTCCGCAGAGTGCATGCGGAGGCGGACCTCGACGCTACGTCTTATTTATACTCCGCAGAGTGCGTGCGGAGGCGGACCTCGACACTACGTCTTATTTATACTCCGCAGAGTGTGTGCGGAGGCGGACCTCGACCGAGACAAAAGCTTGGCAGAACACCGGCTTTATTAATCTCCCGTTTGCGCGGGCGAGCATCTTACAATGGGTAAGGTGCCAATGTTGCTACATGCTTGTCTTTTTGTCCTAGACATAGTACCGCCGCAGCTTGTTTGTGTTCCATGTGTGGCGAAGTGTCTGCCCTTCTAACGTGGCAAGGCGGTATGCTCCCTTCTGTAGAGCTTCTGCGACAATGTATGGGCCTTCCCATTTGGACTCCAGCTTGCCGACCGTCTCCGCATGGAGTGCCATTTTGAGGATGAGGTCTCCAGGCTGAAATTCTCGCGGGTATATGGAGCGACCACGCGTGCGCACCATCTGGCGTCCGTAATTGATGACGTGCTGGGTTGCGCTTACTCGCTCTCCATCGAGAAGGTCCAGAGGCAATTGGCGCTCCTCTTCAGGCGCTTGGACGAGGACTCTTCTCGATCCGACCTTGATTTCCTCGGGCGTCATTGCTTCGTCGCCGAAGAGGAGCTTGAACGGCGTGAATCCCGTCGGTCGCGTCACCGTTGTGCGGAGGGACCAGAGGACGTTGTGGAGCTCGCCCGGCCACTTGCCCTTTGGCAGCCCTACAAGGCGTTTCTTGACTCCGGCGGAGATGACGTCGTTAGACTGTGGGTGCCCGATCGAAGCGAACTGGAGTGTGATGCCCATGCCCTCGCAGAAGTCCTTGAACGGGGCAGCGTCGAACTGCAAACCGTTGTCGACGGTGAGCTCCCTGGGCACGCCAAAGCGACAACTGCGAATCGCAGGTCGCCTGGGGCCCGGGGAAGTGGTCCTACAACGTCAATGCCCCATCGTGCCAATGACCATACCGGGGGAATGGGGTTGAGGCTCGTCGGAGGCCTACGAATGACTCGCCCCATCCATTGGCAACCTTGACACCGGTGCACGAGATCCTGGGCGTCGGCGACGGCAGTTGGCCAGTAAAAGACTTGCCTGAATGCCTTGCCGACTAGTGACCTCGGCGCGAGGTGCGAGCCGCAGAGTCCCGCATGAATTTCCACAAGGAGCTGCTTTCCTTCTTCACGTGAGAGGCACCGCAAGAGCGGTGCGCAGACTCCTTTTTTGTAGAGCACCCTGTCGAGCACCTGGAAAGACCTGGCGCGATGCTGCAGGCGCCGGATCTCGACGAGGTCATCCGGCTCTACGATGCCCTGCAAGAAACCAAAGATGGGCTCCCGCCAGTCACCTTGCTGGGTGATCTGGTGAATGAGGGCTGCATCGCGGTTGTCCTGCGCGATGGCGGCCGTTGGTAGGACCTCGTAGAATGCTCCCTCGGGAGTTGGGAGCTGCTGGCTGGCGGCCTTTGCGAGGACGTCGGTTTGCTCATTGTCCGTCCGAGGGATGGCTTTTACCGTGACACCCAAAAAGTGTCGTTCCATCGGTCTTACGGCTGCCAGGTACTTGGCCAGCTCCGGATCCTTGGGCTGGTACGACTTGTCCACGTGGCTCGCTACCAGACGCGAGTCGGTATGGATGAGGACTCGCCGCGCACCCATCGCCTTAAGTTTCGGAGGCCAAAGAGTAGCGCCTCGTACTCGGTCGTGTTGCTGGTGGCGGGAAATGCAAGCCGCGCCGAGTACAACAGGCGGTGCCCCTCAGGCGTAGTAACCACCGCACCGACGCCCGCGCCCGCAACGCCATAGGCTCCGTCAGTGTTGAGCATCCACACCGGGTCTTCTGGCTGCTGAGCAGGCCGAGCCGACGGGGTCCACTCCGCGAGGAAGTCCACAAGGACTTGGGACTTGATCGTTGTTCTTGAGGCATACGTTAAGGAGAACAGGGCGAGCTCGGCTGCCCACTTGCCAATTCACCCTGTGGACTCCTTGTTGTGCAGCATCTCCGCCAAGGGGAACGAGGATGGCACCGTGATTGGATGGGCTAGAAAGTAGTGTCGGAGCTTCCTCGAGGCCATGACCTTGTGGACGGCGAGTTTCTCGAGCTCCGTATACCGCATCTTCGCGCCCTGAAGGGCTTCAGACGGCACACGGCGCCGCTGGGCGCCTTCTTCGTGACGAGAACAGCCGACCGGTTGTCGGCCGAGGTAGAGCAGGAGGGGAGCCTCTGGCGCCGGAGCGACCAGAGTAGGGAGGCTTGCGAGGTGCTCTTGAGGTCGTCGAAGGCCTTCGCACAATCGCCGTCCCAATGAAACCCATCGCAACCGCGGAGGGTTTTGAAAAATGGCAAGCCTCGCTCCACTGCTCTGGACAGGAAATGGCTCAGAGCAGCCATGCGGCCAGCGAGCCTCTGGACCTCCCTTGTTGTCTTGGGCGGCTCCATGGCAAGGATTGCGTCGACTTTGTCGGGATTCGCCTGGATACCTCGTCTGGAGACGAGGAAGCCCAAGAGTTTGCCTGCTCGCACGCGGAAAACACACTTGTCCGGGTTGAGCTTGATGCCCGCCTTCCTGAGGTTGTCGAAGGTCTCTTGGAGATCTCGACCGTGGAAGGCAAGCTGTCTGGTTTTCACCACTACGTCGTCGATGTAGGCCTTCCACGTTCCTCCCGAGCTGAGCGGCTAGCGCCAGCGCGACGAGGCGGGTGAAGGTTGCGCCCGCATTCTTCAACCCGAAAGGCATCCTGACGAAGCAAAAAGTTCCAAACGGCGTAATGAAGCTGGTCTTGTCCTCGTCGTCCTTGGCCATGTAGATTTGGTGATAACCGGAGTACGCGTCCAGGAAACTCATGAGCTCACACCCCGCGGTGGCATCGACCAGTTGGTCTATACGCGGCAAAGGGTAGTCGTCCTTCGGGCATGCCTTATTGAGGGAGTGAAGTCGATGCACATACGCCAGGCGCCGTTAGCCTTCTTGACCAGCACCGGATTGGCGAGCCAATCCGGATGCTGGACCTCGCGGATAACCCTGGCCTGGAGGAGCTTTGCTACTTCCACTTGGCTGCTTGCTGCCTGTCCATGGACATACGCCGAAGCTTCTGCTTGACCGGCTTGGCATCGGGGCGGACTGCTAGGTTGCGCTCGATGAGGACGCGGTCCATGCCTTTGATGTCCTTTGGGGACCATGCGAAGACATCCGCGTTGCCCCGGAGAACTTGGAGCAAGTCTTGCTCCACCTCCGGGAGAAGGCCTTCGCCAATGGACACGAACTGCCCTTTGTCGTGGAGGGGTACCCTCTTGACCCCCACCGTCCGGCTGGGGCTTAGGCGTCCACCCTGTGGTGGATGGCGTTTCCGCCTTCGGCTTGTCGGCGAGGATGTGCACCCTGCGGTGTGGACTCCTGGCGCCAGCCTCCATGCGTCTGGCGAGGTCCTGATCGCCGAAGATAGTGATGACACCCCGCGGGCCCGGGAGCTTCATACACAAGAAGGCATGGTGCGGGACCGCCCCGAAGGAGTTGATGGCGGGCCGACCGAGTATGGCATTGTACGAGTGCGGGATATCTACAACGTCGAAGACAACGTCTTCACCCCTGGCATTGTCACCTTGACAAAAGGAGACTCGGAGACATACCTGACCCAAAGCCCTCGTGGTGGCCCGAAACCTGAAGCGGGGTCCGACGGCCCAAGCGGCCCTAGGGATTCCCATACGGTCGAGGGCCCCCGCCACCAGGATGTTCACGGAGCTGCCTCCGTCGACGAGGACACGCCTGACCTCGCAGCCTGCGATGTCAGCCTGAATGACCAAGGCATCTTGGTGGGGGAACTCCGCGCCCTGAGCATCGGCTGGCGTGAAGGTAATGTTGCAGTGCGGCATCCCCGTAAGCGGTTGCGTCGATGAGGTTCCTGGCGAGGAGCCTCCGAAGATGACGCTAACGATGCAATGCTGGCCCCCCTCCATGGCTGCAGCTTGCGGGGGGCTTCCCTGCGGCCGCTGCACGCGGGCTACGGCGAGGAGCCGCGCTTCCAAGGCCCGGGTCCTGGCGATCACTTGCCGCAACTCCATGACTGCGGTGCATGCTCGCGTGATGTGATCACCGTAGCCGTGTACTTCGCACCACTTGCCGTAGTCTGGATTTCTGCTCGCGCGCGTCTCTCATCACGACCGCCTCGCGCCCCATTTCCGGCCTCCCGGCCTCCCACACGGTGGGGGTAGGTTCTGAGGCGTCCTCTATGCCGAGGACGTGGCGATCCTTCTGGGACCTACACTGATTACGCCAAGGCTTGCACCTACCGCTTGACGGGCTCTCATGCCCCCCGGCGTCACTGCGTTCAGAGGCGTCCGCCGCGGACTCGTGCCTACGTTTCCCTGTCGAGGAGTCATTCCCCGAGCTTCTTTTTCGTGACCACCCCTCCGTCGGAGTGGGGCCGGAGTCGTCGCCTTCGCGTCTTCGCGCATCCTCCTCCGCCCGCGCATACTCTTCCATCTTATCGAAGAGCTTCGCCACCGTCTTGATTGGCTTTCGCGCGTTGTATTCGGCCAGCGGCCCTGGGCGAAGACCCTATACCGCTGCGTTGATAATGGTTGTCTCATTGACATCCTTGAGCTGGCAGCGTACCTTCGCGAAGCGCTTGAAATATTCCTGAAGCTTTTCCGAGGGTTTCTGCTTGACCGCGAAGAGCTGATCCGCGTCAAGGCGATCGGCATAGTTCCCCTAGAAGTTATTGTAGAGCCGGTCGCGGATCTGCTCCCACGCGTAGACAGAGTTTGGCTCGATGGTGAAAAACCAAGAGAGCGCCACTCCCTGTAACGCGAAGGGGAGCCCCTTTGCCTTCGTGGTGTCGTCTCCGCCGGCAGCTTCGATGGCGGTCTCGTACACACGCACGAACTCCCGTGGGTCCGAGTCACCTTTGTTCGGCTCAATGGCGCTCGGGAACTTGAAGTCCTTCGGCCATGCCGCCTGTTGTAAGCCTGCTGAGAGTGGGGACTCTGGATCCACGCGTTGCAGCGGGACGCGGCTGGATGTGGGGCGTCGCGCTATCTCGCCGCTCGGCGTGAGCTCGGCGCGACCACCGGCGGGTCTGCGACTCGAGCCTCTTGCATATCCCTCACGGCCTCGCGGAGATCCGCTAACTCCCGCTGGAACGCGGTGAGGGCCGCCAGCAGGGCGCTCTCCATCGTAGGTGTGGCCGGGGCAACCGGTGCACCTGGTTGCACAGCCGGAACTCTGGAGTCGATGACAAGGCCTGCGTTGCTGTCGGGACCGCTCGCCGCTTCCGCACCAGGGGGGAGACGGCAGCCGCACCAACGTGGGCGCCGGTGTTACCGCTCCTGGCCACCCGGTCGGTGCTGCCGACGATTACCGCCGTGCCCGCGGTGGGACCACCCGTCATGCGCAGGGCGGTGCCGACCGTCGTAGTAGCGGTGGCGAGGACGACCGTCGCGGCGGCAGTGGCGGGGTCGACCGTCGTGGCAGCGGTGGCGCGGTCGACCGTCGTGCCATGGACGCCGATGTCCGTGACCGTCACGTTCGTGTCACCGTCCACGCCTATGGCTGCCGACGCTGAAGCCCTGGTGTTGACACGAGCCTCCGTCGCGCCCGCCTTCTTCTTCTTGGACGCCGACGATGAAGCTTTCTTCGGTGCCATCCTTCTTCGGATCTTGAGGCTTGCTCTTGTCCTCCCCACGGACGGCGCCAATCACAGTAATTCTGCATCAAACAAAGAGAGAGTATGGTAGTGGAGAGTTAGGTGAGCAAGTGCTTAGGGTTTTCCCCGTGGCTAGTGTTGCATATATATATCCACATGGGGAGCGCTTTTACAATCATACCCTTACACTCAAGCATCCTTTTCAGGGGCATTTACGTCATTACACATGTCCTATTTTGGGCCTTACAACCCTCTAGCAGGCCGACTGGGCTTAGGTGGGGGCTACCCCTACAACAGTTTTGATCTGCTCCGAGTGGTTTCAATCGGTTCCGAGTGGTTTTGGTTACTTCGAGTAGTTTTGGTCTGCTATCAGTGGTTGTGCTTTGCTCCGAGTGGTTTTGCTTTTCTCTAAGTCGTTTTGATTGCTCCAAGTGGTTTTGGTTTGCTCCAAGTGGTATCAGACCACGGCATGCTTTGACCACGGCATTTACGACCATGGCATTGCGACCACGGCAGCTTACACCATGTTATCCCAGCTGATGTTTACAACCACCCAGAGTTGTTTACGACCACGTTGTTTGTTGGTTATGACCATGCTCACTCAGAGTTGGTTACGACCACGTTGTCCCAGCTGATGTTGATGACCGCTCAGAGTCGTTTATGACCACGTTGTCTATTGGTTACGACCACATTGTCTATTCATAGTCGTAGCCACAGTACCTGGTCGATACTCGATAGTCGTAAACTTTACTAGTCGACATTTAATAGTCGTAGACTTTACTGGTAGGTCGATAGTTGAAAGCCTTGTGGTCAATGGTCATAGACTTTGCGAACTGTTGTCATAGTCGTAGACTTCGTAGTCTTGTCATCATAGTCATAGACTTTGCGTTGTCTTTGGTAGTCAAAGGCTTTTTGTGATCAGTTGCCGTAGGATTCATGGTCGGTACTCATAGACTGCATGGTCGGTATGAGTGCTTCAACTCTTGATATCTTCGAGTACTCGTGTTGGATCAGTGGTTGACTAATCTGGTCGTAGCGGTTGTCGGTGATACTCGATACTCAGTAGTCGGTATTCGATGGTTCTGGTCGGTAGCGATGCGTGGTATTCCTGAGTGTTTTGAGCTGAGCGATGGTAATTCCCGAGTACTTGTTGTTTTCAAGTACTCGTTGAGCTAACGGTTGTATTGAGTGATCTAAGGCAGTTTTCTAGATAGCAATGAGGTTTGTGGTCTTGGACGACCTGGTTGATGGTCGTGGATGGTTTGGTACTTGTCTATGGATGGACAAGGGTGTATTTTTTGTATGTGTGCTGATGACGGTCAAGTTGGGAAGAACTTGTACCGGGAAAACATTTCTTTGCTCTTTGCATGTGCAGGTGAGCATGAAGACGATCATGATCGGTGACGAAGAGGACCGGGATTAGGATGGAGAGATCTGAGGTCCAGATGGTTGAGGATGTCAGGCGAGATGGTTTGGCTAGCACTGGAGTACATGGAGATCAAAGGTGGTGATGCGTGGAGAAGCTACGGGCAGTGCAATCCTAGAGGCTTATATACGGAGGTTGGTGATGCGAGATGGAGCTACAAGAGGTGTGTTCCTAGAGGCTTCGTCACGTGGAGAGTTAGGAGTTATGGATAGAGTGCATAATGTTTGAAAGGGTTTCGGGTCCCTTAATTTGAGGAATAGATAAGATTACGTGTTTGTGTTTGAGTCGAACATGGTTTGAGACTCTAGCATATAAAAGCAGGTAGAGGCTAAGGGTTTTTGAGGAAGCTTTTTATGCTAAGGTTTTTAGGGGTGCTTGTGAAGGCACTTTGTAAATCCACGGAAATTCAGCAATAAAGAACATTTTGAATCAATCTGGTTTATGATTTTTGGTGATTGCTGTTTAGGCGAAGCGTACGATTACGAGCAAAGCTGAGCATCAAATGCTAGTTCGAGCGTTAGGATTCTTCATCGACTACGTAGAGATTTCAAAAAGTAGAGGCAATCATTCACCTCCTGATTGCGTCATACGATTCTACAAGATCAACATATCTATGCAAGCAATCTGGTGGGCCAGTAGTTGAGTGGGCAGATGTATAGCTTAAGAGAGCTGGCTTCTCTCTGCTGAAAACTGACTGGGAACAAAACCTTCACTAGATGGTAATTGTACAACAGATTATGTGAACAGATATAGAAAATTATTTGGAAAATAAAATCACTAAAAGGGCCAGGTTGTTTATATTGGCAGAACAATATCTTAATCACTCGTAATTATAATGTGTAAAATTGCATGGAACTGGGAAGAACTGTTACAAATTCATCAGTGAAGTGAAGAAAGAAAGCCAGCGCAGATTGTCAAATTACTTGTTCACATGCTTATGAAAATGACTTGAAAAATAGTAGAGTGGAGTATTTAGAACATATTATCCTAATCATCAGTAATTATAATGTGTAAAATATTAAAATTGGATGGAACTTGGAAGAACTGTTACAAATTCCTCAATGAAGTAAACAAACAAAGCCAGCATGCATGGTCAAATGACTTGGTCACATGCTCATGAAAATGACATGAAAAATAGGAGAGTGGAGTATTAGAACATATATTGTTATAAGAATGCAAGATGTGACAGAAAAAGGAGGCCAAGTGGTGAACCACAATATTTTCACAGGGCAATCATATAATGATGGTCAGGACAAGGACCTTCAACTCTTCAAGGAGTTTTGGACAAGAAGCAGAATAAACAAACACTACAGCTCAATCAGGACAGTGGTCCCAGTTGCTAGCAACAAGACATCCCTGTTCCTTCACGTAAACTAAGCAAGGGAGACATGGAAACATAGAACAATGGTTGCCATATAATAAGGAATAATGATTTCATCAATTTATTAGTTAGAGCTTCACGATGACAAGGGCCTTCCAGCTGTTTTGGTAGTTCTAATTGCATGATGACAAGGGCCTACCAGGTGCTTTGGTAGTTCCAATTGCTAGCAACAAAATATCGCTGTTCGTCCACCGTGGTCAACTAGGTTATTGAGACATGGAAAGCTAGATGCCCAGGCTTTCTTAATAAAAGTTTCATCAATCTATTGCTTGGGGGCTTGGGGCTTCACAAGGACAAGAACCTTAAGAGGAGTTTTGGAGGAAGGAGCAGGTTGAACAAAGCCTTCATTTTGATTTTTAAGGAAGATGATAGTACGGACTGCTAGCAACAATTTGGGCCTGTTCTTTTCGGCTGCGGCTTATGGCTTTTGGCTGAAATTTTTGAATTTTGGCTGTTTACAGTACAGATTACGGAGAGACAGATACTCACTTGCAATTTTGGTTGGTACAGATGTTGGGCTTTTAACGTGTAGATCGTTTAACTTGTAGACCCCGTCTTGAGAAAATACTCCGTTTGAAAGTTAGGTACTGTAGCAAAAGCCAAAAGCCGTCAGTTTCGGAGGAAAAGAACAGGCCCAAAAAATAGTTACTCGCGATGCTTTTACTGTTGTCAATTTGGTAAAGACATGGAAAGGTAACTATTAGTGTTGATTATTGTAAACTGAAAAAGTTGCTCGTGCAGTAAACAATGAATTAAATCTTCATATCAGGTTGCATGTTCTATGATTTCTGTAAAAACGATTTTTTTTTTTTGTTGAGACAACTGTAAGGACTTTTTTTCTTGGAAGAAAGGTAAGGACATTGTTTGATCATAGACAAACAAAAAAGAGCACTTTTTCAATGTAATTGTCCAACACTCCATACCCTGGCACAAGTTTTGAAACTGCCCTTTCTCTTCTACCACTATTTTGCACCAATACTTCAGATTGTCCATAAGCCAAACACATCTCAACCCAGTAAGGTTTTTTGTAGCAGAAGTGCAAGCATGCCCTCCCTAACGTTCCTATTTTTAACCACCAACTAACAACTAGCTCTTGCCAGATACAAGGACAAAGTATAATTAGTATACTCACACTTCACTAGAGAATCTTAAGACACTTGAGCATATGCAATAGATTAAGGAAAATTGAGGCAGAAAGACACTGCATCGAAAAAGAAATAACAAAATGGTAATGCACACGAAATGAACAATGTAAAAAATATATTTTCTACAATGTAAAAAATATATTTTCTTTCTCGTAAAAAATAAATAAATAAATTTTCTCTGTAAAGCAGCCCTTTTACTCCTAATTCCAATCATTAACGAGAAATGGAAAGAAGTGAGCATCCAAACCACTCCCCACAACCCAACATGATCAAACTAAAATTAATTTTTCGTACCCAAAAGCAATTATTTCTAAAGATTCAGTCTTTCCTTAAAAAGTGACCAAGTAATGTGCAATTTAAGCTTACTGCCTAAAGCAAGCCGAGACTTCCAACAGGATTTAGCAGGAAGGTTCCAAGAACTCACCACCCTGACGTCGCCGATGGTACCCTGGTCGGCGACGAGCTCGCGCATCTTGGCGGTGCGAGGGTGGTGCATCCACATGGTGGAGTCCATGAACTGGACGCCGTTGGCCTCGCAGGCAGCGAGGATGGCGTCGAGGTCGGCGGCGCAGAGCGCGGTGGGCTTCTCGAGGAGCACGTGCTTGCCCCGCGCGGCGGCGGCGGTCGCCCACTTGACGTGGAGGCTGGTGGGGAGCGGGAGGTAGACGGCGTCGACGCCCGGGTCGTCGAGGAGGGCCTCGTAGGAGCCGTGGAGGCGGGTGCCCGCGGGGAGGCCGTTGTCCGCGGCGAAGAGGCGCGCTTTGCCCTCGGAGCGGCTGCCGACGGCGGCGACCTCGGCGGCGGGGGCGAGCAGCATGGCGCGTGCGAGCTTGCGCGAGATGGAGGCGCAGCCCATGATGCCGAAGCGCACCGGGCGCGGCTCCTCCGGCGTGGCGGCGGACGACATGGAGGCGGCGGGAAGGTATTCGACCGCTGGGCTGGGCGCCGGGTGGGCTTCGGTGCGTGTGTGGTAGAGTGGCCTGTGTTGTTATTAAATGATGGGCCTATTTGTCTTCTTGTTTGTTTCTATTTTTAAGCAATTTTCTCCCGGACGAACCCAAATAGAAACCTGTTACAGACAGAAATGGAAACTCCTGGACTTTGCGCTGACTCTTAGATCCATTTAGAACACACAAATTTTACAAAAAATTTATGGAAAGTAACCCAAATTTTACAATTTTTTTTAAATTCCTCCATTTCAAACAGGGCCTAACGACCAGTAAAAATGGACTAGTCCAAGAGTAAGGTTGAATTCTTACCGTACAGTAAACAGGGGTATCCCCGACGGGGGTGGTGGAACGTCCAGATGCTGGCAGCGGCGTACGAATATTAAAGGCATCCAACGGTGAGGGAAAATTGACCCAAGAAAGATTCATGCAAGTACTATACAACATTTCCACCTTTTCTTTTCCAAAAACTCTTTATCACAACACTGACAAACAATTATTGTGTAGAGCATTGATACTTCATTCGAACAGATTCGAAACGGCGGGTTCGGTCGGAATGCCACATTTCTGAACCATCAAAGTAGGCCTAAATTGAGGAGAAAACCTCAATCTAGTACGTGTTTCAGATGGTTTTTGCCCAAAACCTGCAGACAGTTACGGCTGATCTTGACATGGGGTTGTCGGAGAAATTCTGCCAGTCCCGGAATCACCAAAGCATACAGAAAGCCACACTAACGGCGCCTTTTTCCATCGACCCCAAGTCTCTTCAGAGTTCAGACAACACGAGCTGATGCCAAGCTGACTATTCTGGTCTCCTACAGTGCTAGCTAGCTGCAAGACATCAATCACCTTTCAGAAAACAAGGCGGTAGATCGTTGGATTATGACACAAGTCTTGGCCAACCTCTCCTGAATCCTGATCAGAGAACCCCATGGCCAACAATAGAATCACGAGAACTCAAAACTTGTAAAGTTATCACACAGTCCTCCGAAAAGGCATCGGCAACTGCCTGTTACGAAAACAACAGCACTGGCAGTTGGCACCGTCGGTAAGCCGTTTTCGCTGAAAGTACTCAGTTGCCTGACAGCCGTGGTTGAAGCATATGTCAGTGATATGCCCTAGAGGCAACATGGAGATGTTGTATATATCACATACTATGTTTATGATACATTACTTTGTTTCTTGAAATAGACATTATCATTATTGATCAATGAGTATGTGACTTATTCATGAGACTCTTAATGCCAAAATGTTGCTATTTCTAAATGATCCCTGATCATATATCATATGAGGAACAAATATGATTCAAAGATCAGCATATATATTGATTGATGATCATGTCTCATGGATCATGGTATGGTGATACCAAATCAATAATATGGACATGTGTTAGTGAACATATGTTGGATAGACCCACCATGAGACACTGCAGAGATTACATGTGTCATCAGTTGGTCTCAAGTAGTGTTTATGTAGGATCCTTAGACTTGAGATCATCATGGTTCCAACATGCGTAGTAGCTTATTTTGGGACTACTAAACACTACTCCGTAACTGGGTAGTCATAAAAGTAGTCTTCGGGTTTGCCATGAAACATGTAGTGGGATGTGAATGATCAAGATAGAATTTGCCCCTCCTTATGGGAGAGATATCCCTAGGCCCCTCGATGTAATGGATTATGAAAGTGCATAGCCATGCCAAGGTGATTGAGGAGTCAATCACAAGTTTATAATCCATCACGGTATCGAGAGAGTGGTTGAGCTATTAAGAGGATGACACAAGTCTTGTCTTGAGCTCAATCTATATCGTGAGGCAAAGAGATTCGTACATGAGGACATTACAGGTTCAGCCGATATAATCTTTACGTATACTTTGGGGTTAATATGTCTTACTAGAGGCCACTATTAATAGGGTGACCGGAAAGGCGTTTCCGGGTCGCGACCAAGTATACGTGAACCTACAGGGTCGCACGCTTAACGGGTTGAAACACTAATTCGAATATGATTCGGATATGGGTTCAATTCGGATAGAGATCTGAATAGACTCCTATTGGACCTCGGTCCACAAGGCCCAAGTGAGGAGGTCTATATATATGGAGGCGAGGGGCTGAGGGGTACACACTACTGTTAACATCTAACATAACCCTAGCCGCCACCTCCCGAGCCAAACCCTAGTCGCTCACGAGTGGTAGTACACTCGCGATCGGCGTTCCAGCCCTAGACGTGTGGATACCGGTGGAGGCGCTGCTCGTTGCGGTGTTGATCGGCATCAACAACCTACAAATTGGATCTGCTCGTGGTGTGGTTGATCGCGTGAAGGAGACGATCTGTTCGGGACGATCGGCTAATTCCACTACTACCTCGACGCACGTGGTTGGATCGGTTTCTCCAACTCTTCTTCCGCTACGCTGCGCGTCTAGTGGTAACGATCCATGATCCCTCCTTAGCATGATGTCCTTATATGCGCGGTAGAAAAGTTTTATTTTCTGCTTTCGCAGCCTACGCGTAATCCTTTAGCATATATATCAACCATTGTCATCCACAACATCATCATCACTGAAATTTCAAGGGAGCATAGTATACCCCGGAGACGGGGTGATCATGTCGCAGATGTTGTCCAACTTGGCCAGACGTGACCAGAACATCACAGGAGATGCTTTCAAGCTGCATCTTTTACACATGGCTGCATACTTCAGATGGACAGGCCAGCTACATTGCAAGTTTGCTGCAGCAAGCTGAAAGCTGAACTCTGAACCTTCCCTTTCATTGGCCTGGGTTACCTTTGACAATACAACCATCCATCGATCACTCAAAGCATCTATTCACATATATTACACCATTTATTCATAATAACATCTAACTTGATACATTGTAATATTGTCCTGAATATGACCAGAAACCTTCAAATTATTCCAGTAGTTTTGTGTAGCATAGAAGTATGGTTTGGGCGAATATACAAAGTACACGCCATGGACTGGAAGACGTATCAACGGAATGAGCAGTTATTTGTTGTATTTAGTTGGGAACATCAACCGGCTCAAATCCATTGTCAATAGAAGTTTTCACTGCATCCATCACAATCTGTGTCTTTCGGGTGACGGCCGGCTACTTCCCCTCAGGCTTGCCACCGGCATCCCGGATGTTCTGCACAAGCCTAGAGAACTCCTGGACCATGAGGGCGTCCTGTGGCAGGTCTGTCATGACAACATGCTTGCTCGGCAGTGGATCCCATCCGATGTGGAGTTTGGCAAAGTTTGACTTGGAGGCCACGCTGAACGGGGCAGATTTCTCTTCATATGGGTGACGAAGTCGGTGACATGAAGTGTACCATTTGTGCCAACGACAGTGATGTCCATGGTGAGGTTGGTAAGGAAAGAACAGTGGAAGGTGGCGATCTTGCCATCGGCCCAGTAAAGCGTCGCACCACAGGCAAGGAGCACGCCAGCTTGGTTCTTAATAGGATGACACAGCGCGATCACAGTCTTGGGCAGCTCATAGTCAACAGCCCACAAGATTGCACGGATACAATACCACCCAATATCGCCAAGTGCACCCAGGGCATCAAGGTCTGGCTTTACCCTGATGTCATTGTGGAGGAAATCGTCGTTTGCTCGATAGCTGAATACGGAGTTTATCTGAAGCAACAGAATAAAAAACAATGATTTATGTTAAACCAATAACATTTTGCTGAAGAGTCCAAAACTCCAAATTTAAGTGGAAACAAGCAGTAATGAAGTTATATCAAGAACGTATTCACTCCATAGTAGTGAAACACTTGAAGCCTGCTAAGAATGGGAATAGATCATTTCATAAGAATTTCGTAACTCATATATGTGATATGGGTTCCTGTGCGTGCAGCCATTTCTAGTCTGTTTCTAGTAGTTCCAAAATTTCTCCATATGTATACACCAAGAATCACATCGATGTTACTATTTACTCTGCCCAGAGTTAAGTAATGACAGCTAACAGTTTGACAAACTCTAGGCGTGGAATCAATAGTATGCTGTCATGTTATTCAGTAGCTGGATAATATATCCAAACTCTTATCAACCTAAGATGTCTGGAGCTATACGTTACAAAACCAGATGGATGCACATTATGGCACAGTTGACATTCGATGGGACACATTTGTAGGATCGATTACCGCAATCAGACGGGGGTGAATGTTTGCCTCCGCTTTTTTTTAATCGCTCAATGCTCAATAGAGGTTTCGAAATCTCGCTCTGCCCCTTTGTACATAGTCATAGTCTTCCTCCGCTCGAATGCTTTGACACTGGTGTTGTTGGCGACAATCAAGTGGAAGACTCGGCAAGCGAACTAGTCGACGAAGGAACGCCATGTGCCACTCACGACGTACTTGTAACGAGAACGAGTTGAGGACGATGCCCAGAAAACAACATCGTCGGCGCCGACTAACTTTTCAAGAAAAGATCTGATCTTTTATTTCTAAAACATATTCTGTGGCTACAAAGTGCCCCCACGGCACCCCTCAAACCCTAACACAAAAGCTCTCTCCAAAGCCATCTCAAATCCTTGCGTTAACCCTTAGTCTCTCGCTGCTTTTATAGGCTAACGCTCCAAACCGCGTCTTCATCAAACACGGTCACCAAGCTCTATTTGTTCCAAAAATCAAGAGACCTGAAACCCTTCAAAACACGGATTTTCCATAATCTCTAAGCCCTCTCAGTTATGGACTCCTTCTATAACTCTTTTAACTCAACACATGTTGAAACCTCTAGGACCGCACCTCTCGTAGCTTCCCCACGCACCAACCTTACGTGTCGAATCCTCCAAGACCGCACCTGCCATAACTTCTCCACGCATTATCCTCTTTTGATCTTCACGTGATCCAGCTGAGCCCAACCACCTCATGACATCCTTGACCTTCTAGACCTTAGATTTCCCCCTCCTAATCTCGATCCTCCTCGTCACCGATCATGACCATCTCCGCGCCCAACCTACACATGCAAAGACCTAAGAACGTTCTCCCTAGCACAAGTTTTTCCTAACTTGACCGACATTAGTTCACACGCAAACCACACTCTTAACCATCACAAACCAAATCATCCACGACTTCAACATCAACCTTTGACCACTCTGAAGGACCAGTCAAACCGCCATGCCCAAGCCGGTTAGACCGCTGGCCCAACAAGCATGAGTACTTAAGGTACTCGAAGATTATAAGAATTAAAGCACTCGAAGCCTACGAGTACCGACCGTGAAGCCTACGGCAACCGACCACAAAGTCTTCGACAACCGACTACGACAACAGATCGTGAAGTCTACGGCTACGACAACAGAGTCTATAGCTACCGATCACCGAGTACCGATCAGGTACTGTAGCACCGACTACCGACTAGATACTATAGCACTCGACTATCAGCAAAGCACTATTGCTACGACCATCGAAAAGTACTGTAACTACGACCACCGATCAGCCATCAGAAAGATTTAGCTTACGACCTTCGACCGTTCATCAGAGCAAAGACCGGTTCTCGCTTACAACCGCTCACTATAGCTTACCAACGTCTACCAGGCATGATCGTTCTGCTGTGGTCGTTCAGCCGCGGTCGTTCTGCCGTGATCGATCTGTCGTGGTCAACGCCTGCCGTTCGAACCTGCCGATCGGACCATCCACCACAAAGCCGATCGGACTTTTGTCCGTGATCGAAGCCTACCGATCGCCAACTATGATTGACCGAAACTTTCACAAATACAAATTTCAATGAAACCTAAAAGTCAATTATTCATCATCACTGTATTCACGACCTCCACATAGTATAACAAAATAAAATATCTTCCCCAGTTCTATTATCTTCTCCTCACTCAATCCATAGATGCATGGTAGTAGCCACTAGGAAAAAAAAGCTCAACCTCAATTTTACCATTTAAGGCTCAGCTTCAACATTTCCAGCAGTGTCCATATGTGATATCTCAACCCAAAACCGCAGAAAATTATATCAAAATTAAACCCCGTTCTCTTCTAGTAGTCACTAATTTACTATAGCTATTGCTCACTAGAAGGACCAAAACTAGATGAACATAAATTTGTACTTCATTTATATCCGTGTGCTGATATATCTTTAGGTGTTTTCCATATTTAATTTTCTTGGAGTTGAATTCATCTTGTTTGCTTGCTTTCAATTTTTCCATGAGTAGTGTCCATGTCAAACAATTACAAAGAACCAACCAGGGGTGATTTTTTTTAAAAAAAAGAATGGATTGACCCCTCCCGAGTGACAATTTCAAAAATCAATGGAAAAAATCCCACCACTCAACTGGTTCCAGTTCTGGTCCCAAGTTGTCTACACTGGCAGAACAATATCTTAATCACTAGTAATTATAATGTGTAAAATTGCATGGAACTTGGAAGAACAGTCACAAATTCCTCAGTGAAGTAAAGAAAGAAAGCCAGCACAGACTGTCATATGACATGTTCACATGCTTATGAAAATGACTTGAAAAATAAGAGAGTGGAGTACATGCTTATGAAAATGACTTGTCAATATTTAGAACATATTGTCTTAATTATTAGTAATTATAATGTGTAAAATACTAAAATTGTATGGAACATGGAAGAACTGTTACAAATTCCTCAGTGAAGTAAACAAAGAAAGCCAGCACACATGGTCAAATGACTTGTTCACATGCTCATGAAAATGACTAGGAAAATAGGAGAGATGAGTATTTAGAACATATATTGTTATAAGAATGCAAGATGTGACAGAAAAAGGAGGCCAAGTGGTGAACCACAATATTTTCACCAGGCAATCATATAATGATGGTCAGGACAAGGACCTTCAACTCTTCAAGGAGTTTTGGACAAAGAAGCAGAATAAACAAACACTACAGCTCAATCAGGACAGTGGTCCCAGTTGCTAGCAACAAGACAACCCTGTTCCTTCACGTAAATTAAGCAAGGGAGACATGGAAACATAGAACAATGGTTGCCATATAATAAGGAATAATGATTTCATCAATTTATTAGTTAGAGCTTCACGATGACAAGGGCCTTCCAGCTGTTTTGGTAGTTCTAATTGCATGATGAAAAGGGCCTACCAGGTGCTCTGGTAGTTCCAATTGCTAGCAACAAAATATCGTTGTTTGTCCACCGTGGTCAACTAGGTCATCGAGACATGGAAAGCTAGATGCCCAGCTTTGTTTAATAAAAGTTTCATCAATCTATTTCTTGGGGGCTTGGGGCTTCACAAGGACAAGAACCTTAAGAGGAGTTTTGGAGGAAGGAGCAGATTGAACAAAAGCATTCATTTTAATTTTTAAGGAAGATGATAGTACGGACTGCTGGCAACAAAAAATAGTTACTCGCGATGCTTTTACTGTTGTCAATTTGGTAAAGGCATGGAAAGGTAACTATTAGTGTTGATTATTATAAACTGAAAAGGTTACCCGTGCAGTAAACAATGAATTGAATCTTCATATCAGGTTGCATGTTCTATGATTTCAGTAAAAAAAGATGTTTTTTTTTGTTGAGAGAACTGTAAGGACTTTTTCCCTTGGAAGAAAGGTAAGGACATTGTTTGATCATAGACAAACAAAAAAGTGTACTTTTTCAATGTAATTGTCCAACACTCCATACCCTGGCACAAGTTTTGAAACTGCCCTTTCTCTTCTACCACTATTTTGCACCAATACTTCAGATTGTCCATAAGCCAAACACATCTCAACCCAGTAAGGTTTTTTGTAGCAAGAGTGCAAGCATGCCCTCCCTAACGTTCCTATTTTTAACCACCAACTAACAACTAGCTCTTGCCAGATACAAGGACAAAGTATAATTAGTATACTCACACTTCACTAGAGAATCTTAAGACACTTGAGCATATGCAATAGATTAAGGAAAATTGAGGCAGAAAAGCACTACATCGAAAAAGAAATAACTAAATGGTAATGCACACGAATTGAACAATGTAAAAAATAAATTTCTTTTCTCGCAAAAAATAAATAAATAATTTTTCTCTGTAAAGCAGCCCTTTTACCCCTAATTCCAATCATTAATGAGAAATGCAAAGAAGTGACATCCAATCCAGTCCCCACAAGGCCACAACCCAACATGATCAAACTAAAACTAATATTTCGTACCCAAAAGCAATTCTTTCTGAAAATTCAGTCTTTCCTTAAAAAGTGACCAAGTAATGTGCAATTTAAGCTTACTACCTAAAGCAAGCCGAGACTTCCAACAGGATTTAGCAGAAAGGTTCCAAGAACTCACCACCCTGACGTCGCCGATGGTACCCTGGTCGGCGACGAGCTCGCGCATCTTGGCGGTGCGAGGGTGGTGCATCCACATGGTGGAGTCCATGAACTGGACGCCGTTGGCCTCGCAGGCAGCGAGGATGGCGTCGAGGTCGGCGGCGCAGAGCGCGGTGGGCTTCTCGAGGAGCACGTGCTTGCCCCGCGCGGCGGCGGCGGCGGCCCACTTGACGTGGAGGCTGGTGGGGAGCGGGAGGTAGACGGCGTCGACGTCCGGGTCGTCGAGGAGGGCCTCGTAGGAGCCGTGGAGGCGGGTGCCCGCGCCCCGCGGGGAGGCCGTTGTCCGCAGCGAAGAGGCGCGCTTTGCCCTCGGAGCGGCTGCCGACGGCGGCGACCTCGGCGGCAGGGGCGAGCAACATGGCGCGCGCGAGCTTGCGCGCGATGGAGGCGCAGCCCATGATGCCGATGCGCACCGGGCGCGGCTCCTCCGGCGCGGCGGCGGACGACATGGAGGCGACGGCGGGACGGTTAGCTAGCTACCAAGAGGCAAGAGAGGTGGCCTGTTTGGTTTTTGCCTGCGTGGCGGCGCAGCATCGCTCTGGTCTAATGGAGGTGAGGTGCTACTGCTACGAGTGCTTTTGGGCTTTAGAGTTTCTATCCGTGTACGTGTACAAGATGTAAGGTCGATAAGGCCGAATGCTCTAGTTATGCAGTCAGCAACTCACGAATGTTCCTCTCAAAAAAACAAAACAAAAAACCCATATGTTCCTTTAAATGAAAGCAGCTCGTGCGTATATGCCAGCTGGCTGTGCTCATTCCGACTTTTAATTTCAAATTTATAGTTTATTTTATATTATAATAATTTATTTTGCTATAGCTGCGATTAGCTTTTTTAAAGTAATTAAATTTAAAAAAGAAAAAAGTTATATTACCATAGACAATACAAATAAATAAATAAAAAAGATTAAAAAAAGCCAAAAAACCAATAAGTCAGAAGAAAACGAAGTTAAGAAATTGGAAGTCTAAAACTAGAAGCTAAAAACTGAAACTCTAATGAGCACCACTAACGATCAAACTGAAACTCCTTCCCTTGCGTTACCCATAGCATGCCATCACATTTGTGCTCACAGTACATCTTAGCACCATTTGCTACCGTGATTTCCACATTCCCCACCGTTCAACGGAAACGAGGTCTCATGAAAGTCTATTTTATAATCTATATATTTTATCTATTTTTTCAACTTAACAATCTTAAAATCATCTAAAATACAACCGTATAGTATCATAATCAGGTCACATAACTCCTTTACCCATTCTAGTTTTGTTTTTCCTAAACATAGCGTTCATGTGGAACCACAATAGCCAACTTAGCCAATGTGTCTACCACATCACCCACACATCATCCTTCTTTTTCTTCTTCTTCTCTCTCCCCTCAAACGACTATGCGTCCTCCTCCACCACTGCTCCTCATATAATCAGGTTGCCTCGTGATGGTCACTGCTTGCCTAGTCCGCCCCATCCTCACCGTGAGTAACCTCCATCGCATCTCAACTGTTGTTTCAGCACATGATGCCATGCATTTAAGTGTCCATGTCTTAGTATTCTATGATAAATTAAGATGAGGGTGAAACAGCCACAAAATTTTAAAAATTGAATTTGTTTGAATTTTTACTTGAATTTGGAAAATTTTGCCAAATCCAAAAAAATTTAGCCAAAAATCAGCTTCCCTTTCCAGAAACCTGCCTTCCAAGCACAAACGTGCCCTCAAGCCGCTATGCCATCACTTGCTCTGCTCCTACTACCGCGTGCCATGATGTCGTTCATGCTTGCAAGCACTGCCTTACTCGCCTGTCACCAACGCTCACGCCAAAAGCTACACAGCACTATACCACCTTGCCGACTGCCTGTACCTAGTCTTAACACCACCACTAACCACGCGCCGCACTGTTCCACGTTGATTCACATCACTGCAACTTCACACAGCTAGGCACTCAACAGGCACCGCTGCTCACCACGCCACCTCATGCGCTCACTCCAGTGAAAAGCAATGCCTCTCCCATTGCCAACGCACTCACAAACTTCACTGCGTAGTACGAAAGCCGCGCGCCCATCCACGCCACTACCCACACGCCAAGCGCACCCCCGCGCCGCTACTGGTGTCACCACCTTTGCTGCCTACATAGCCAAGCTTTGTGACTCTCTCTATCTCACTTTGCGCACTACAGCACAACCACTACCACCCTTCCTTCCTTAGCTCCAGCCATGTCGTGCCACAACCACCAACATCCAATCTTCACCGGTGAGCCCAACTCCAATTTCTCACCCTGCCTCTTTTCTAGTCCAATTGCTCGGGATCTTAGCATCTCCTTACCACCACAAAGCTATCCCCTAGCTTATTGCCTAACCTTGCCGCCCCTAACTCATTGTTGCCTTGTGCCATCACTTCGCCGCCCACAGTTCCCATTGCTAGAACTCCTCAAGCCACCCTAAGCCAAGCTATCATCACCACAGAGCTCCCCTAACCTCCTAGAAGCTCGAGCCACCACCAGTTTGGCTAAAGCTCCGCCATGTCATTCCCCTATTCTGCCTAAGCTCCACCGTTGTGAACCACCTCCAACTGCCACCGTCTGCTTGTGTGCCCAAAATGGGTTGCATGCGTCCTATAGTTGCTTGCTGCACCATCGCTTGCTGTCGTCCACCATCGCCATCACTAAATTTGGCACCATCGTCGTTCCCCTATCTCAGTTGCCATGGGAATGAGCTCCAGCTCACTCTAGAAAAGTTGGGCCACAAGCTCCTTGGGCCACCAAAGGTGGGATGGTAAAGCCAGCATGAGCTAGCTCTTGGTGCAATCAGCCAAACTAGGTTGGCTTATACTGTGCAACCAACACTATCCATAAGCCCAACCTAACACTATTTACCAACAACCCAACACTATGCAACCCATTTATCTCAGCTCGAACCCATATTCACCGAATCCGACTAGCTAGGAATAGTGCCAACTGGTACTATTCACCTAACCTGTTATATTCACCTAAACTCCGTTAAGCTTGTTTATACTTCTTTCGATAGTATCAAGCCTGTTTAACTCATATTCATCTCTGTTCGATCCAATCAAACACCGTTTAGATCCTAACAACTCAAACCCTCCTATTTTAAACCTTTTTCTAGATTTTTTCTTTTTTATTTTGTTCACATCTCGCTTTCTTTCGAGCCTGAACTTATTTGATTCTTTTTCCTTTGCGATATCACCTAAATTTGTTGAGCAGGCCACCGAAGGAGTTGGTCAAGACACAAAAGAAGTAGGCCCAATCAAAGACTACGAGGAAAAAGGGAAGTCACATGTTTTTTATCATGTTAATCTCATATTACTTAAGTATCTCTATTTTCATTTATAATAATTATGCACTTTTATTTACATAAAATAATGTCTTGGAATGACATAATAAATAGTTAGATCCTACCCCCGAGAAGCCCTATCATATTTTTTAAGGCCATATTCACCTTGACAACTTTGGTATAATAAATAATAGTAATTAATCACTGTATAGATAGCTAGTAATTAGGTTGGACAACTAAAATGATTTACTTATACTAATAAGAATTATTTGGTTCCATGCCGGTAGAATTTAAAATGAACCTAAGGGTTGAGGCTACTTGGTGGGCCACCACTAGATGATTGAAGTACATGACCTCACCTGAGGTTGAGGCTTTGATATGGTTTTGGTAGTTATGTGCTGTGATGCACATGGTATGCGAAAGATAGCCTCATTTATGGAAAGTAAGTGCTAGACCAAGGACACATATCCCACCCAACCAAAAGCTTGACTTGTCAACTTGGTCTAGTATACTACTTGATCTAATCAAATATTTATAGAAGAGACCGCTATCTCAGGGTTTTAGGATGGCCCGTGAAAAAGGGGTGAGATGGCGTGTGCTTATTGTGCCACTTGCCAATCTCCACACTGGTAGGTCTACTCAACATCAGGCCGTGATTTTTGCATTGGCCAATGGATTACCGATGATGGTTGAATGATTTCGAGCCTACCAGGTAGAAGCTATAACAAAAAGAGTAGTGAACAACCTTATTATCTTAACTCAGTTGTACTCTATCATGTTGTGTGTCTATTGCATGACATTGTAAGTTTGGGATATATTGTGAGTAAAGCTAGGCAACTCTATAGAGTATAACATATAGTATTCGGATATGTCGTGCTTCCGATCAATGGAGCTGTGTTTAATGAGTGATTTGAACAACAAGGTATAAGTAAGATTTAAATGATTTTTAGATGATAAGTAAAATGGCTAAATTCTCTTTTCTCTAAATAAAATAATGTTTGGTATTTTGAGTTTAAAGATTTTTGCAAACAAACATGCATTTATGCATGTAATAATAGAACCTTCATACCTCATTCTACTGAAATCCTGGCAAGTAGTTACGTTGGTATACTTGTGTGGTTTGCTGAGTATGGTTGTAGTCATACTTGCTTAATCATCACCAGAAGAAGCTTTGGACGACACCGAGGACCTATTTGAGGGAGACTTTAATTACACCCTAGAAGGTGACGACTACTGGTTTTAGGTCCCGACTATGCTCAGATGTGCCTGTGGTTTTTTTGGAAGATCTTTTGTGACGCATTATAAACCTTGGGCTTGGATGCCGTTAATAATGTAAAACTCGACATCTATTCCATACTTTCTTGTAATAAAAGTTTGGCTTTTATAATTAAAGCGTGAGCAGGTTTGATGCACACTCTTTAGCTCTCCTTAACTAGACTTCCTGGGTAGTTACGGAGAAATTCTACGGCCTCAGAAATGGTGTTGTCACAGAGAAGATATGAAGAAGGTGAACTATGAGCTCCCCTATCGTGCCTCCATAAGCGTTCCTTGCTGGGCTGAAGACAAGTGGGTTTACATTTGTTGTGATTTTGTTTGTTCGGTTCTCGTAGCTAGCCGAGGCACGGGCGCTCTTGGACCAATCGTGCGTTGCCTCAACGCGCACTCTTCTCATCCACACTTGTAGTGGTGAGAGGAAGTGAACAAGGTTGAAGCACCGCTGGGCATTCCATCAAGCAAGTCATGGGCGAGGAGTAGCGGGATGTACATCGTGGGTAAGTGGTTGTAGCTTCTCTATTGAGAACCTGGCCATGGCGTCAAGCAGAGGTGGTAAGCGGCTTTGCTACATGGCAGAGGTGGTCTCAGTGTTGTAACTTTGGAGGTGCGGGTGTTGGGAAGGAGGTGGTGATGGCATTTAGGGAGAAGAGTTGGTGAGAGAGAAGGAAGAGAGATGTCGGAGCTAGCCACATTTTTATTTTTGCTTGTTGACCCATCCAGTCCACATCAGACTATATTTACTAATTAGGATGCCACATCAGTGTATACTACCTAATAGGAGTCCATGATGAAAACCATTGCTATGTCAACCAAAACTACGGTAGTTTTAGGTCGAGGGGGTGTTTTGTATTGGTTTTGAGAGTTCGATGGTGAAAAGTAAACAATTTTAGAGTTGCGGGTTAAAATTCTAATCAAGGCTATAATTGTAAAATGGACTTTTCCCAGTATAGTGTGGTACAACACATTATAGCATATAAGATTTCCTTTGTGAATTTCAAATATTGAAATTTTGATTAAGCAAACAAAATACATTTGAGATATTTAATTTTATATTTTGATATCTCTCCCTGTACATGAAAGAGAGGAATGGGAGATGTGTCCATCTAACAAATTTACACAATTATATTATTTTTTTGCAACAGCTAACACCTTCACCTTTGCATTTGCTAGATTTTACAACCGTATTTGCATTTCCACATATAACTCCAAATGAGATTTGAGTACCTACTGCTGACAACACGGTTTTCTTCTCCTAATCAAGATTTTTACTAAGAGAAGAAGGGGTCCCAAAAATAAGACAAGAATCTCATGTATTAGTCCTAGTAAATCCATTTTAGAATAAAAAGAAATCAATAGTATGAAATATTTTAGAAATCTCATCGGTTGCTCTTTCCTTTTGATTACCCATCAATCGGTATCTTCTATTGCTATATTTTTCATGATCACTTGCTCTTTGCATGTAACTTGCAAGACTCCATCTCGAAGTGAAACATACAACTTTAAAGTTCAAGTGACCTCAATGATATTTATTCTTTTTTAAGCCAAGAACATACCAAACTTCTATCAATATGCTATGTGCTCCACCATACATCTCTAATGTAATTGTTCCTACCTTAGTACTCTCTTTAGTCACAAATACATGTCGTTTTGGAAACGTGCAATCAAACTTTCAAAACAATGGCTATTGATATCTTCCTAAATATTTAGAATAGATACATGAAAATTATATGTGTAAATTTACTTTAAAAAGTACTTTTATAATATTATAATTTTATTAGGTTTATAAATATATTGCAGTAGAAGTTAGTGATCAAAGTTATATTTTTGAGACAGAGTCGATGTCCAAAATGACATGTATTGTGATTAGGGGGGGTAATTGTATGCTCATTGCAATCCACCAAGTGAACGGTTTGATGTACGGGCGTAGAGGTCCTTTGTCAAACACATCCCCCGCCGAATATATATGGAAGCAATAGCCTAAATCTAATATCTATTCATGAGAGATACCTAGTTGATTGACAACAAGTATTTTTTAATCATCTTTCGCTATCACCACTGACAGAACTTTTTGTACAAATAATATATTTTTTATTTGAAATTACAGAAATATACCTGAGGCAACATTTTTACATAAATAGGCTCCAGTCGCCCGATGGGGGGCGACTGGAGCCAATCGTCCAATGGCCAGGTGACAAAGCTCCAGTCGCCCGACGGTCGGGCGACTGGAACTAGTCGCCCCCCAATGGGCGACTCGATGGGTAGTCGCCCACCCCGAGGGCGACTGGAGCTCTGTCCCCTGTGAATTTTGTATATTTTGTGAATTTTGTAGTTTATAACTGGAAAATAATCTGCTGAATTTGTAATAAAAGTTTATGTTCATTGTGTGTAGTAGGTGCATAACAAAATTTGAGAAATTTTTTTAAGAACGATTGACCTTAGAATGATCGGTACATACGATGGTAAGTGATATTGTGATGTTACTGGGAATTCGTATACGGAGAAAACCGGTATGTTAATATTGTTAGATGGCTTGCTATATGCATCATTGAATGCGAAAAGGTGAGATAATAAGCTTGTCTGAATTCAAATAGACTTCATAATACAATTGGGAGTAATATGCCACGTACTTTTTGAGTATACGCATAACACATAGCATCATGTGCGACTAACCCACCCAACTGCTCGTACGACATACTGTGTGGACCGGGGCCATTTTCCCTTCCTTGCCAGCTCAGCGTTGAACACCTCGGCGGCCTCTTTTGCCTTAGTCACCATTTCCCTCTTTCTCTCGTGCTCTCTCTCTCGCGAGCCTCCCGCTCCTTATGCGTGCACGCCTCGAGATGAGCTTTCGTCTCGCATTGTATACGAGGGTTTGCTCGTTCTTGCGGCACTCCTCCTCCCGAATCTCCGATGACCTTGCGACATTCCACTCCTCGAAGTCGGGGCCCATTGGTCCTCAGGGTGGATCTCAAGATCAATCCATTTGTAGTAGCCACATAGCGGTTCTGAGGACTGTAAATATAGGGAAGAGGTTGTTAGTGCATGATGTGAAGGAGAAACGTTAGGGAAAAATGGTGCACCTAGTCCTTACCGGTTGCCGATAGATTGTGGTGTCTAGACAACGGTCGGGGTAGTCACTAGAGTAGTTTGCGCAACCCCAGTAACACATACCTAGGCTGATGCAGTACTTAGACGTGAAGAACTTGCACGTGCCTCCGCACCAACAAAGGGGGGTGTCTCCCCCTCGGGTGGGAGTTGCGGCGAACGCTTGGTAGGAACGTTCAGGATGTGGTTGTTGCTACGGGGCCCGTCATTGTGGGGAGCTGACCTCGTAGCACGCTGGGCTTGTTCTACCCAGCCCGCAGCAGCCCTTATTTTGTCATCGCGGGCGGTAGCTGACCGTGCTAGGTCGTGGGTCTCCTCCCATTGCTTCATCATCTTGTCCCATTGCTTCTTCTGCCTTTTGTTCATCCCGGTGTGGTGAAGGAAGCGTGGTGTAGTGTGCGGTTTGGTTGCATAGTATTCTCTGAGAAATCTCCTCAACCTCATTTTATAGTGTGCAAAGCTGGACCGTGAGGTCTTGTTGAAGGACTACGGGTAGGCTACGCTAGCGCAAATTAATAAAAATTATGCCCGTAAACCAAGATCACTGCAGTTATAGATCACGGAATTACCACTAGACGCGCAGTGCGGAATTGATGCAGCACGTCGGGGCGAGTAGTCGTACTACGCCGATGCAAAGACGCGTCGGGGCAAAGTAGTCGTACTACTTCCTCGTCCTCGTCGCGGCGTCCAACGTACAACTCTCTCTTGCGGTTCGTCCAACGCTACGGATGCAGCGCCGCCAAAGGTATCCACACGTGCGGGAGGAAGCGACGCACGCCAGATTACTAGATCCGCGCGAGCGCCAGGGCGTGGGAGGGTGGCGGCGGGGTTTGAGGAGGTCACGAAATTCTCCTCTACCCCGTGCGCCTAGCCCTCCTTTTATAGACGTCCTTATAATGGGCTTCAGCGAATGGAGGCCCATTAGGACTCAATACCCACCCAACCCGGATCCAATCCGAATTAGGCTTCAGCCCTTAAGTGTGTGACCTATGGGTTCACGTATGTTTAGACATGACACGAGTTTACCTACTCGGTCAATAGTTGGTAGCGGCCTCTAGCAAGACGTGCCAACTCCTAAACATACATAAAGATCATATCGAACGAACCATCACAACTTTATGTACATGCCAATCCCTTTGCCTCACGATATTTGGTCGAGCTCCAAGCTGACCACTCTTTCTCGATCCCGTGATCCGAATCCCTTACTAGGTTAACTCTTAACCTTAAGTAGCATGGCCATGCATTTCTGGATCCGATCACTCGAGGCCCAGAGATATCTCTCGGTAGAGAGGGGCAAATCCCATCTCGATCGACCATGCCTCGCAGCATGCTTCATGACAAACCCGAAAGCTACATTTATAACTACCCGATTCACGAGCAGCGTTTGATAGCCCCTAAGTAGGTCGATTCACATCTCAAGTACATGCGACAATCTCAGGTCTAAGGACAAGGCGTACACATTGTGTAGAGAGAGAACCATAAGTATAATTGTTATGTCTCATGTTGGGTCGGTCCAACCCCATGTTCTAAACATGTGTCCACATTATTGGTTTGACATCTCCATGTCTATGACTCGTGAAACATGGTCATCAACCGATACATGTGCTAATCCATTATTCACGTGTGTCCACACATGAACTTCGACTAGGGACAACTTTAGAATAACCATACAAGTAAAGAGTTTCACAAACAAGTCACATACTTGTTAATCAATACAAAGGCAATATTCAAGGAACATTTATTAAATCATGGATACAACGAAATATCATCATCTCTATAATTGCCTCTAGGGCATATTTTCATGATCTCCCACTTGCACTAGAGTCAATCTAGAAGATATCTAATACCCATAGCTCTTGTGTGCGCCTCATGCTTAGGCTGTGGAGAGGCTTCAATCAAAGGATCTGAAATATTCAAATCTGTATGTATTTTGCATATCTTTAAATCTCCTCGATTGAGGATCTCTCGAATGAGATGAAACCGCCGCAGATGTGTTTGTTCTTTTGGTGATTCCTTGGCTCCTTGGCTTGCGCAATGGCCCCACCGTTATCACAAGAAAGATCCAGAGGATCGCACGCACTAGGAACCACACCTAGTTCGAAATGAACTTCCTTATCCAAACACCTTCCTTTGCTTGCTTGAAGCCGCAATGTACTCGGCCTCCGTTGTAGAGTCGCAACGATCTCCGCTTGGAACTCTTCCAATCGACCGCACCACCGCTCAAAATGAACACAAAACCCGATTGCGATTTGTAATCGTCTTTGTCGGTTTGGAAGCTTGCATCGGTGTAACCATTTACAACGAGCTCTTCCTCACCTCCGTAGACTAGGAACACATCCTTAGTTCTTCTCAAATATTTGAGGATGTTTTTAACCGCTGTCCGCTGACTCTCACCGGATCACCGTATCTGCTCGTAACACTTAGAGCATAGGAAACATCTCAAGCGAGTACATATCATAGCATACATGATAGATCCAATGGCGAAGCATATGGAATCTTACTCATGCGATCTCGCTCATCGCTTGTCGAAGGACACCGAGTCTTGCCAAGATTTATGCCATGAGACATGGGCAAGAACCCTTTCTTTGCCTCCTCCATGTTGAACCGTTTCAACACTTTGTCAATGTAAGTACTATGGCTTAATCCTATTAGCCTTTTTGATCTATCTCTATAGATCTTAATACCCAAAATATATGCCGCTTCCCCTAAGTCCTTCATTGAAAAACTATTTTTCAGTGAGGTCTTAACGGACTCGAGCATAGGAATATCATTTCCAATCAGTAATATGTCATCTACATATAAGATTAGAAATACGAGCGAGCTCCCACTTGCCTTCTTGTAAACGCAAGATTCTTCTTCGTTTTGATGAAGCCAAACCCTTTGACCACTTCATCAAAACGAATGTTCCAACTCCGAGATGCTTGCTTCAATCCATAAATGGATTTTTGAAGTTTGCATACTTTTCTAGCATTGATTGGATCGACAAAACCCTCGGGCTGTATCATATACACGTCCTCGGTTAAATTTCCATTAAGGAAAGCCGTTTTGACATCCATCGCCATATCTCATAGTCGAAATATGCAGCAATAGCTAGAATGATCTCAGTATAGATTTAAGCATCGCTACAGTGAGAAGGTCTCATCGTAGTCAACTCCTTGAACTTGCCGAAAACCTTTTGCGACAAGTCGAGCTTTATGGATATGAACATTTCCATCCATATCAATCTTCTTTTATAGATCCATTTGCACTCTATGGTTTTAACACCATCAAAGTGGTCAACCAAGTTCCAAACTTGATTGTCTCCCATGGATGCTATCTCGGATCTCATGGCACTATGCCATTTCTCGAGTCTGGTCCATCATTGCTTCCGCATAGGTCGAGGCTCATCATTGTCTAACAATAACATATCTCGCATATTGCGGAGCCTTCCGACCTTCGTGGTGGTGGTGCTTCCTTTGCCATGGGTTCCTCAACTTGTTCTCGCCACGTGGGCATCATTCGTCGAGTCTTCCCGATTGGTTCATCTTGAACCTCTTCAAGCTGCACCGTTCTTCCACTTGTCTCCTGTTGAGAAACTCTTTCTCTAGGAAAACACCACTTGAGCGACAAACACTTTGCCCTCTAGTCGGTTGTAAAGTAATATCCAAAGGTTTCCTTCGGATATCCACGAAAATGCATTTATCCGACTTGGGTGTGAGCTTATCCGACTTAAGTCTTTTGACAAACGCCTCACATCCCCAAATCTTTAGAAAAGACAAACGTGACTCTTCCCACCATATCTCATATGGTGTCTTAACTACGGATTTAGACGGTACCTATTAAGTGTGAAAGTCTGTTTCTAGAGCGTAACCCCAAAATGATAATGGTAGATCTGATCGCTCATCATCGATCGAACCATGTCCAACAAGGTCCGATTACGCGCTCGGATACCCCGTTTCTTTGAGGCGTTCCGGCGTGTAAGTCAGGGAACAATTCCGCAACTCTTCGGATGATTGCTAAATTCATGACTCAAATACTCGCCACCACGATCGATCGCAGAGCCTTAATTTTCTTGGCACGTTGATTTTCAACCTCATTCGGAACTCTTTGAACTTTTCAAAAGTTTCGGACTTATGCTTCATTAAGTAGACATAGCCATATCTACTAAAATCATCGATGAAAGTTATGAAGTAATGAAATCCACCTCTAGCAATCGTGCTCATTGGTCCACATACATCGGTATGTATGATTTCCAACAAGTCGATGCCCTCTCAAAAGAACCTTTGAAAGGTGACTTGGTCATCTTACCAAGCAAACAAGCTTCACATGTCTCGTATGATTCAAAATCAAACGAAGTTAGAAGACCATCATCATGGAGCTTCTTCATGCGCTTTTCACTTATGTGACCCAAACGACAATGCCAAACATAGGTAGGATTCAAATCATTAGGTCGAAGTCTTTTAGCATTTATGTTAAAGATGGGCGCATCATCAAGATTTAAAATAAATAACCCATTCACAATGGGCTAAAAGCCACAAACATTTCATTTTTAGAGATCAAACAACCATTGTCTTTACTTGCAAATGAATAACCATCTCTCATCAAACATGAGGGAGATAAAATGTTTCGACTCATACTAGGAACATAATAACAATTATTCAATTCCATAATAAATCTTGAAGGAAGCTAAAGTTGCATGGTGCCGACGGTCAACGCAGCAACCCTTGCTTTATTTCCGACGCGAAAATCAACTTCACCTCTTGCGACTCCTCTACTTCTTATTAGCCCCTGCATCGAGTTGCAAATGTGAGCAACTAATCCGTATCAAATACCCAAGAGTTAATAGGAGAATCAGCAAGAAAAATGTCTAAAACATTTATGACAAGTGTACCATGGGTGGAAGTCTTACTTCCAAGATTCTTCTTGCATTCCTCGAAATCCATGTACTTCTTGCGCTTCTCTTCCAGGGCGCCTCTTTACAATAGTAGCATCTGTCTCACTCGAGTCCAGCTTTAGGCTTAGGCGTTGGCTTTGAGATCATATCTTTAGCCTTGCCCTTATTCTTTGCCCATGGCTTCTTACCCTTTTCTTGAAGCTAGACTTGTTCTCACACCATCACATGGCTAGGCCCCGCACACTTCTTAATGTCACTCTCTGCTTTTTGAGCATCCCACAAAGCTCATTAAGGCCCTTTTCCACCCCATGCATATGGTAGTTCGAAATGAAATGTCCATAGCTAGGTGGTAGAGACGCCAAATGAAATCATTGCCAACTCTTGGCTAATTGGAAAACCAAGTTTATCCAAAGTCCGATCAGAACCAACCATTTTGATCACATGTGGGCCTACGGGTGCACCTTCTTAACTTGCATTCCGAAAAGCCTTAGACACATTGAACCTTTCAGTCTGGCACGTATGCGGAACATGTCCTAAGCGCCATGATCATATCATACGCTTCGATCCTCAAACTGCTTTTGAAGGTCAGTTCCATGCATGCAAGCATAAGACAGCTAATCTCAAGAGAGTCATCACATGCTTTCTTGTAGGCATTTTTAACAGCAGCGATCGCATTGTCGCAGAGTTCTTACGGGATTTGGGTGTCTAGAACGTGTTCCTTTTATCCGCCACGAGAACAATTCTCGGAGTTACGGACCCAGTCCGAATAGTTTGTTCCATTTAATTTTTCTTTCTCAAGAATCGATCGCAAAGCAAAAGGGTGTGCGCGGTTGTTAGATGCCATTGATCTACAACAGAAAATGCAAAATACTAAGACAAATAGAACCATGATAGAGTAAACTGTATTAAACAAATTTAATAGAATGTACTCCCACTAAAATCAATATCCCTCTATTGATTCTTAGCGATTCAAGATCCGCAATTAACTAGTCTACTAGTGAGCTTTTGCATCACCGCTAGGAGACAAGGTAATTCGTAAGTAACACCTTACTAATCATATCTCTATATGACTCTTGTTGTTGGGTGACATCTCTATGCCTCGCGCCCAACCTTTATGCCCCAAGGCCCATAACCTTTATGATAACCTTGTTAAGTTCACCAACCCTTATGCATGTATGTATCCGATACAAACCCATCTAGTCAAGGAAAGTCGATGGTGCCCTAATTTTATAGACCCACCATCAATTTACAAGACATGGGATGGTGCAGGTTTAGTTGGGAGGGCATATGTTTAACTTAACATTTTGTGAGGGATCGTTATACTTCTACCATTCAAACATGCATAGGAGTAAAACAAACAGAATAGCATTCACACAGTTGTGACTCAAGATGGCCCATTTTCTCATGGTGATCTCCATCGCCATAGAATCATCCACCATGATGATCTCCATCTCCATGGTCAATGTGTGCCATCCTCCAAGTGATGTGTCCTCCGAGTACTAATATAAGCTATTACTCATAACAGCTAGTAATCAAATACATGGATACAAGGAATCATCACAAGTCGGCACGCAGGCCGTTAATACAATACTTTGACAACACAATGGCTCCAGTAGTGTTGCGAACCCACGACACGCAGGTCATGAAAATATTACAAACATGCATCACATACACATTAGGCCATACTGGTCACATACATCCTGCAAAAACAAGTTATGCATAGATTCGCAATCTACCGGATAAGGGGGTCGAGGGGGTTTCCCCAAATCATATTTACCCCAAATCGACTATTGTTCCGATTCGACCAATTTGCATTGATCTTCGCGTGCCGCAACCGGTTTTACGTGTCACTGTCTACCCCGATGGTGATACCGACCGGTAGCGGTATGTTGTGGCACGACCTTAGCAGCACAATCACGGAATATCGATTATTAATCTAGGTTCCGATTCGACCAATCATATTGATCTTCGCATTCCGCAATCGGTTTTACGTGTCACTGTCTACCCCGATGGTGATACCGACCGGTAGGGGTAAGTTGTGGCACGACCTTAGCAGAATGATCACGGAAACCAGATCTATCCATTACCAGAACTATACAATCGATCACATCGATCATAACGACTTACATATCGCCATATGCAAATCACCCAACCTATAACATGACAAAGAATGGCTCGATACCACCGAAGGACTACGGGTAGGCTACGCTAGCGCAAATTAATAAAAATTATGCCCGTAAACCAAGATCACCGCAGTTATAGATCACGGAATTACCACTAGACGCGCAGTGCGGAATTGATGCAACGACGTCGGGGCGGAGTAGTCGTACTACGCCGATGCAAAGACGTCGGGCGAGTAGTCGTACTACTTCCTCGTCCTCGTCGCGGCGTCCAACGTACAACTCCTCTCTTGCGGTTCGTCCAAACGCTACGATGCAGCGCCGCCAAAAGGTATCCACACGTGCGGAGGAAGCGACGCGCGCCGGATTACTAGATCCGCGCGCGCCAGGGCGTGGGAGGGTGGCGGCCAGGTTTGAGGAGGTCACGAAATTCTCCTCTACCCCGTGCGCCTAGCCCTCCTTTTATAGACGTCCTTATAATGGGCTTCAGCGAATGGAGGCCCATTAGGACTCAATACCCACCCAACCGGATCCAATCCGAATTAGGCTTCACCCTTAAGTGTGTGACCTATGGGTTCACGTATGTTTAGACATGACACGAGTTTACCTACTCGGTCAATAGTTGGTAGCGACCTCTAGCAAGACGTGCAACTCCTAAACATACATAAAGATCATATCGAACGAACCATCACAACTTTATGTACATGTCAATCCCTTTGCCTCACGATATTTGGTCGAGCTCCAAGCTGACCACTCTTTCTCGATCCGTGATCCGAATCCCTTACTAGGTTAACTCTTAACCTTAAGTAGCATGGCCATGCATTTCGGATCCGATCACTCGAGGCCCAGAGATATCTCTCTCAGGTAGAGAGGGCAAATCCCATCTCGACCGACCATGCCTCGCAGCATGCTTCATGACAAACCCAAAGCTACCTTTATAACTACCCGATTCGGAGCAGCGTTTGATAGCCCTAAGTAGGTCGATTCACATCTCAAGTACATGCGACAATCTCGTGTCTAAGGACAAGGCGTACACATTGTGTAGAGAGAGAACCATAAGTATAATTGTTATGTCTCATGTTGGGTCGGTCCAACCCCATGTTCTAAACATGTGTCCACATTATTGGTTTGACATCTCCATGTCTATGACCTGTGAAACATGGTCATCAACCGATACATGTGCTAATCCATTATTCACGTGTGTCCACACATGAACTTCAACTAGGGACAACTTTAGAATAACCATACAAGTAAAGAGTTTCACAAACAAGTCACATACTTGTTAATCAATACAAAGGCAATATTCAAGGAACATTTATTAAATCATGGATACAACGAAATATCATCATCTCTATGATTGCCTCTAGGGCATATTTCCAACACTTGTCGCTACGGAAAGCTGGCACGTGCGGTCATGTCGTTGCGCAAAACTGGTGCGTTCGGTCTTATCTTTGCGCAAAGCTAGGCCATGCTATCATGTCACTGAGAAAAGTTGTATCGTCATGTCATGTCACTGAGAAAAGTTGGCACATTTGGTCTTCTCATTGTGCAAGCTGGGCCGTGCTGTCATGTTATTGCAAAAAGCTATATCGTCATGTTATGTCACTGAGGAAAGCTGGCATGTTTGGTCTTCTCACTGCGCAAAGCTGGCCCGTGCTGTCATGTCACTGCGAAAAGTTATGTCGTCATGTCATGTCACTGAGGAAAGCTGGCACGTTGTAAGATCGAGGTGGCCGACTAGAGGGGGGTGAATAGGCAGTTTAAAAATTCTCTACAAATTAATACTAACCAATTCAAGACCTTTTCTATTTGTCTAAACCAAGTATATAATGCGAAAGCGAAATTCAATTTGGTTTAGCTCAAATAGCGCCTAAGTCAAGCAAAAACGCCTAAGTGCACTAATAATTCTAGCCTATGTCAAAGTTTGCACTTCTAGATATACAAGCAGTCAAATTAATACTATGAAAGTAAATTGTTTGAAAGTAAATAGAGCACAAGAAAACAAACCACAATTGACACAATAATGGTTTACCGTGGTGTTCGGAAACTTGCCGGTTTCCCCTAATCCACGTTGAGGTTAGCCCGAACAAATCGGATCGGCTCCACGAATTAAGCCGAAGCACCTCCAATCCACTAGTTGTAGCTCTTTCCCGCTCCGCGTAGGTGAGCTCCGACCTTCACAACTTCGTCGGGTCTTCTCACAAGCTTCTTGAGAAGATCACCGCGCACAACGCCTCCCACGTCGTCTAGGAGTCGGCAAACTCCAAGAGTAACAAGTCAAGTCCCTCACTAGACTCTCACCACATGCAACGAGTGCACAAGCTCAACTCAGACACAAAGTCCACCTCTAGATGCAACACATGCACAATTGAGTGGAGAGCCTCGCCTAGCTCAAGAACACAAAGATGGGACAAGCAACAACATCTCCAACCGGCCACAAGGGGTATTTATACACCACTCAAGAAAACTAGCCGTTGGAGCCGAACTCCTGAAAATCGGGAAATCGGAAGTTCATTGTTATAAAATCGGAACTTCCGATTTCCTCGCCAACAGTCAGAAAAATAGCTGTTGGAGCCAAAATCGGAACTACCGCAGTTCAAATTTCGGAACTTCCAATTTTCCCGATGCCAAGTCATTCAAAAAGTCGCTCTCTGGAAAAAACGTTCCGCTCGGAAGTCGGAACTTCCGGAAAATCGAAAGTTCTGATTTTCCCCCGGTACTTCTGATTTTTTCGGAACTACCGCAGTGCTAATTTTGGAACTTCTGTTTCCAGTTTTTCAGCACAGGTGACACTCAGAAAAACAGTTATAACTTTTGACTCCGATGTCGGAATTTAGAGATCTTGGACTCTATGGAAAGCTTATTCAGAGGGCTACACAACCCATCTATTTGCATGACATCAAACACATTAGATCAATGGAGAAATCACAAGACATCCAAGAGTCACTACTATGGTCTAAGTCCAAGGAAATAGCAATACACAATCTTAGACCATGCCAAGAGATAATGCATGATCTCCAACTTTTGCAAAACACATTTGCAAATTTAGATCATTCTAAAAGGATTAGGTACATGGACTACAAAATTTTGCAAAACACATTTACAAAGTATAGTCACATGTTACAAGGATTAGATGCATGAGCCTCAACTATTTGCAAAACACATTCGCAAATAATGACATCATGTCAAGATGAGCTAGAGCAAGTGAGGTTTGAGCTATCAACGCATGATGAGACTGAAACTACTAGACATGACCCCTCTTAATAGTACGACAACCTATACTAGCAATCCGGTCTTTCAACCAAACACCAAGACCGGTAAAAGACTAGGAACACATTCTTAGCCCTAGCTAGTCATACCTTTGCCTTGGGTCATCGTCTTGATATGCATCAACTCATGATGCATCCTTTTCTTCAACTCCATCAACACATGATGGTCTTCCTTGACTTGATAATCAATACATGATCTTTTCCTTATGTATCAACTCATGACGCATCTTCTTCTCGATGGCCTTCAACACATGAATCCATCTTCTTCTTTGATAGCCTTCAACTCATGAAGCTATCTTCTTCTCGATCTTGACTTGATGACCTTCAACACATGAAGTCATCCCAAGTCGTTCTAATTTGTGGAACCTAACCTCTTTATCCAACTCATGGAAACCGTTAGTCCACAAAACAATTGTCATCGATTACCAAACTTCACCATTTTGGTAATTCATGACAATCTTAACAAATAATAAGATATAAAATAGATTTACGAGTATACAATATGTACACAACAAATGTATACTCTAAGATAAGCTTTAGACAAAGCTTGCTTATCCGATTGCTATTAATCATTCAACCATTAACACATAATGGAGATGTTAAATGACAACCCGATTGTACATGAATATATATATGCTACACAAGCTATATATACTCAAGAATGTATTTCAAAGTAAAGATCCTAAATATGCATATTGAAAGAAGCATGGATCAATACTTATAAAACTCCAAAACATAGAGAGAGAGCTCCCCCTAAATGTGTGCATACAAGTGTATATAAAGAAAAACATATGAACATATTCATTTGAACTATTTGAGGAGTTCAATCTATATTTTGGATCTAAGGAATGCATTAGTAAATGAGAAAGTGATTTCGAATGCATACCTCTTTGATTTCACCTTTTCATCCAAATGAGACTAAACATAAATAGACTTGAACAAACATATTAGTCTCATATATACATTTGTCATTAACATCAAAATCTCATAATGGAATTTGTCATTAACACCAAAATCTCATAATGTCATTTGTCATTAACATCAAAACTAACTTAATCAGAGGTTGATCTTTCAATCACCCCCTTAATCAATTTAATCGGAGCTTGATCTTTCAATCTCCCCCTTTTTAGTGATTGATGACAAATCCATTTATGATAATAACACATTGGTGATCATGACCAAATGATATGAAATGAAGCGCATAAGAGAAGGTGAAAGCAATATTCAACATATAGATTTAAAAAATTTATTTCTCCCCATTTAGCATCATTCAATTAATTTCTCCTTAACAAATTTATTATCACATTTCTCCCCTATTAGCATTAGCATCTCCCCCATTTGGCATTATCATACTTTTAAATTTCTCTCCCCTATTATCCAAGGCTATTATCATAAATTTCTCCCCCATTTAGCATTAAGCACCAAAAAGAGGCAATTATTACCAAATAGCATTGATTATCATTAAAAACAAGGGAAGAATACAAGTTAAGCCATTAAGAAAGATTTTTCATTATGAGGAGTTTGATTCCAATTAATAGCATATCATTGATTTTAAGATTATGAGGAGCTTGATATCAATTGATTTAATTTCACGTGGTTATAAAGAAATATGAAGCAAAATGCATATGAACAAATTATACCACTTAAAATAACTACAGATATTTGAAGCACATTCAAATAAGCTTACTCATGAGAGCTCCTTGAAGGCTTGACGCCACTTGATATAATGCCACTTGATATGATACCTATTGTATATGAATCACTTGTAGTATTTGGATCATTTCCATATTTTTGCATTCCATGTGGCCTTCAAAAGCTCCCTGAAACACTGACTTACAAATGTCCAATAAATCTGAGAAAATTTTTCAGTATAGATGAATGTCTGAGGATCAAAAGTCATAATTATAGCTTCCTCATATTAGGAGCCTCATTAAAGATACAAAAATCACAAATCAGCTCAAAAACATGATTTTCAGAAATCTGAAAGTCTGAAATTCAGACTTTTATGCTTCCACTTAAGCTTCTAGAGAGAGAAGGAAAATTGACTAAATGATCTTTATAAATTCTTAAAAATTTTACATTGAAGAACAACTATAGAGGATCAATTTTTCTTATTGTGCCTTCATTCAAATCTGAACTCATTTGAAGATATAAAAATCACAAGTCAGCTCAGAATCATGGAAGTTCTGAATTTTTCAGCAAAAAGCTAAAGAGAGAAAAGGTCAAAACTTTTTCAAATTAACTTTAAATGTTTTCAAATTTTGCAGATTTGAGCTTGAAGCTATTGTTGACCTTTTCCAACAAGAATTTTTGAAAAAGACTTTCCAATCAAAAGATATGCCTAAATGCACTTTGAGAGCAAGGGAATGAATTGATTTTGCATCTTAAGCTTAAAATCCAAACAAATTGGATTTTCATGGAGTAATTTGCTTTCTTAGCTTCATATGAGTTATAAATACTATTTCAAGCCAAGATACACAAAGAAATCTTGCTCAAATAGTTGAACTCATTATATGCAAGAATATGTTATTTTGGGTCAATACTTGTTTTTCGGTGAAATTCAAATAGATATAACTTTTCAACGGTTGGTTTTTTGCAAAAGCTTTGAACTAGATAAATGTTTGAAATGACCAACTCTTTGGGTTTGGTATTGACCACTTTTTTAAAAACTCAATAGATTTTGATATAAGGAAATATCTCGTTTAATTCAAAAACAAGATCATACAAGATCCTTTTGGGGCCAAATCTTCCTTTTGATTTCTAAAATAGAAATTTTTACTCAAAAGGCTTTGAAATCATTTAAAATACATAGTTAAGTACTTTTATTTAGTTATTCACAATTTTAGCCCTTTTAAACAACATTTTTGGTTTTTGACCAAAGAGTCTCTTTTGAAAAGGTAATCTTGCATATCATTTTATTATTACTTCATGAATTGCAAAAGAAGCAAATGAGAATGAAACACATTCATTCACAAGCTCCAAAAACCATTATTGGGCAAATAAGTAAAATAATTTTCCCAACAGTAATATTTTACCCTTTATTTACTTTAGTAAGCACAAAAGTATTATATATGTTTTTCACAAAGAAAAACTCCCCCTTACACAAGGTCTTTTCTTGGTAATTACTTTTCCTTTGACACACAAAGGATTCTCCTCTTCTTGATTTTCTTCTCTTTTCTTATCTCTTTCTCCTTTGATTAACCATGTTTCTTCTTATGTTATCTAGCACAAGGATTAATGGGTACCACTTGTCCATAATTTGTACCACTTTGATCTTTATACCACTTAAGATGACATTAAAAATCACTTGAGAGAATATACCACTTGTAAACTGAAATGTCATTTGAAATTGCACTTGGAGGAGGATGATATCATTAGAGGATATACCACTCGTAAAGGTGGATATCACTTGGAAGACGATGATATCATAGGTGAAAGATATTGATTAATAGAAAAGATTATCTTGCAAGAGGATATCACTTATTTTCCAAATGAAAGAGATACCAAGTCAATAAAGTAGATACCACTTGAAAGATAACATTACATGGAAATCAATGATATCATATAGGTGAAGATAACATTACAACAATGATGTTACTATTTGCTCTCCCCAGAATGAAGTAGTGACAAGTAACAGTTTGACAAACTGTATGACTGGAATCAGATGTATGCTATTCAGTAACTACAGACAATGGGTGGGTTCGGCAAGGCTTTGGCTTTGCTTTTCTTTTTTTTACTACAGTAATTAGCTTTTAAACGATACATCTTTTCAAGATGGGGTTTACAAGTAAATTGTAGTAGACAAACTCTATCAATCTAAGATAGCAAATGATTGGAGCTATACATTACAAAACCTAATGCACACACATTATGGCACAGTTGATATTTCATGTCACATAGGGTTCTGAAAGCCGACTTAAATCGTACGCATCAGTCCCCTTAATTCCCACCGAATGTCCGTTGCGCACACACTCCAAGTCCATGTAGGACGACAGTGCACACCTCTAGGTCCAAGGAGAAGCTGCGATGAGCGAAGACAGACATCTCCGATTCCAAAGATTCTCCGAGTCTGAAAGTACCATACTAACTTGCGGGAAATTGCTCAGGTTAACATCGTATGGACCTTCACGAATGATACCAACACCGTAATGCACTTTCAATATTGTGGGTTCTGACATGGCTGATTTCTCACTACAAATAGTACCATTTGTCAACATACATTCACTAAATATGTGCTAAACAAATACGTAGCTACATGTAGCTTACATTTAGATGAGAACAAGAATGGATGAGGCTATTAGTTTCACACGAAGACCTTTTCTTCTTATCAACGAGTTTCCTTCGTCTTCCTCTTTAACCTCATGAGCTCCTCTCCTCTTCTTCTCTCCTTCTCGCGAGCTCCTCTCCTCTCCTTCACTCCCTCTCGCGAGCTCCTCTCCTTCACTCCCTTTCTTGAACCCTTCTACTTCTCCTTTTCTCCCTCTCCTGAGCTTCCCTACTTCTCCTCTTGCAACCTTCTCTCCCTCTTTTTTCTTCCTCGCTCAAGCTCCTCTTGTTCTTCTTGCGAGAGAAATGATGAGAGAGCCCATGAGAGGGTTGAGTCAGAGAGAAAAGGACGAGCTGGTAGCAAGTAGTTGCTCAACCGTTGGGCGACTTGCCCATGTCACCCAATGATTAGTCAACTAGAGACACTAGTCGCCTCACGATTCAGCAACATGGACAAGTCAACCAACTGTTGGGCAACTAGGCCATGTATCGCCTAGTGGTTGAGTGACTTTCCCATGTCGCTCAACCTTGTGGCGGCATATGGCCATTTCTGTAAAATAAAAATGCAAGTATATTAGTGTAATTTGGAATAAAAATATATTATTTTAAAAAATTCATCTCCAGTGTGTTGTACATATAACCATATATAAATCATCCACGTCATGTCTACTCCAACCAAGATGTTACATATCAGTATATTTTATATTTTTCCTCAAATCTGGGCTCACATGTCAATCTCTACCACTCCCGCCAGCAACATTCCTCTTTGACTCCACCTTCTCTCTTCGTATCACCTCCTCCTACCAAGTCCGGCGAGTCCATTGCTGTTGTGCTCCCCTCTACGGCCACCACTATGCCACATTGCCGCCACCACTTCTCTTTCCTCCACCACCCTCTCACCAGCTCACCGCCACCTCTATCCCCTCCGCTATGTTCACACCACCGCATTGGGGATGCTCTTGGTATCATTGATGCATTCGCATGTACTCCTAGATGAACACAATCAATTCAAACGATGATAGCATAAAGTGCATTGATGACTACCAAACAATACTCCATCTGTTCTTCTTTTTACTTCACATTTTTTACTTTTACGGTATTCGAAATGTTACTTTGACTACTATTTTTATAACTTTATATTAAGATATACTAATAAAATTATAATATTATGAAAATATTTTTAACAACAAACCTAATTATTTTGATGGCATGGATTCTAGAACGTTGAGTAAAAAAGAATGAAGAGAGTAGCTTTCGATCCAAGGACAATGGTTCTATCCCAACAAATCAGAGTCATATAGTTTGGATTAATTCAACGAGCCAACCGTCAAACTTTAACTATTAAATAATAAATGTATGTATACGGAGTGATTAAAGTAAAAAAAATATGGGATTTATTTTTTGTGCAAAAAGTTTGTTAAAAAGCCATACATATCTCAAAGTTCATAGAAAACTATCCAAAGTTCTATGTGGCTATAAATCTCCTCCCCCAAGGGCCAATTTATTGGTTGAAGCTTCTAATGGCGCTTGCCTGGCAATCCCAATAGACCGGTCTTGTAGAATAAAGTGCAATGTAAGAGCAAGAGAATAGAGAGATAAGGAAGATGTACGATCAGGAGCTATCGCTGACGTTGTGGCCACACAGGAGGATTAATTCTTGTTGTCTAAATGGGCTCAAACATGGTCCCCTCAGCGAGAGACGAATAGATTACTTTTTTTGACTTCTAGTGAGTAAATTGGCTATTTGGGAAGGGAATTTTCAATAAAGAACTTGTGGGTTGGTTGTTAACGAATTTTGAGATGCAGATGGTTTCAGACAAAGGGGGTGTTTGGTTGTCAGCCACAGTTTACCACGTCTAAGCTTAGCCAAGTTTGACCAACTTTGAAAGCTGTTTGGTTGCAGCTACAGTTGTGGCAAGATTCCCTTCCAACAAACTAGGTCCCACGCGTCAATGACTCAAAAAAGTGTGGCAAAATTCCCTTAGGCTTGCTAAGGTGTGGCAAAGAATTTGAGCACCTCAACTTAGGCAAGTGTGGCAATTTTTGTTGGCAAAGTGTGGCTAGCAACCAAACAGCCCCAAAATCCTCCACTTGTAGATGGTTTTTTGTGTGTAAAAATCTCAAAAATATTATTAGATTTGTCTTTAAAAATATTTTTATAATTATCTTTTTTATTATTTGTAATGGAATACTATGATAAAAACCATGAACGACATATTGGAGACTGTAAAAAAAATTAAAAGATGACTAATAATTGAGGATTTTTCATAGTAAAGATGCGCTTTTGAGAATTTGCTACTCTATCTCACTGATGTGCGGGTCGGCCATATGTCAATGAGATATGAATGATAAATTCTCTAATACACGCCTTTTATAGCGACAAATACTCAAATCCCCTATAATTTAGGGTCACCAACACAACCAAAGTTCAAACAAGGCCACCATCGTAATTTTCTTAATTTCCATCGTAAATTTATGCAACTAAACTATCGTTATTTTGTACCAACATCAATAAATTGGCTAGTCATATGATACGAAGGCATGGCCAAAAAGAATCACAACGTTGTTCACACGAAAAGAAGGGAATTTGAAGTCAGTCCACGGCGGCGACGGCCTTGAGATGACGAAGCGTATCACCGCGCCGCGCATCCTCCGATCCCCAGCCCGAGCCAACCCTCGGGCTCCGCGCCTTTTTCCTCCATCCCCTTCTTGGCCGCCGACGCGGGTGACGACGGTCGCCCGGCGTAAGGTGCCCGCGCGCCGAGCCGGTCCCGCCTCTTCTCCATGAACCGCTGGAGCGACGCCTTCCTCGCCACGGGCAGGTCGGCGAGCCCGCCGCCGGTCACGGCTTGCCCAGCGGCGACGCGCACCAGCTCAGCCGCCCTGTCCGCCGGGAAGTCGTCGAACACCAGCACCCGCCCGCCGTACATGATCGTCAGCTGGGCCTGCGCCTGCGCGGGCTTCTCCTCTGTCTCTTCTCTGACGTCGGGCACGACGTCTGCGCCCGGCATGAGAAGCATCGCGGGCGCCCCCGTCGCCGCCGCGGGATGAGCTGCCGCCATCTTCCCCGCCGCCTCGGCCTTGACGCACCGGCTGAGCACGCCGCACGCCACCGCGAACGGCCGCCGGCTGCCGCAATCCGCCGCTGCCATCGCGCTCCAACAAGCCACTTGCGTCCTTACGGGGTATCTCTCAGCCTCTGTACGCACGTTGGTTTTTGCCGTCGGTTTCGGCTCGATGGTCGTCGCGGCGTGGCTTTATAGGATACGGCGGTGCGGGAGTACAAGCGAAGGCAGAGAAAGCGTCTGCGCCTGCGTCTCCTCTCCTCGTGGGGCCGGAGGGCGGTTGGGGGTTGGGCCCGATCGATCGGCACGAAGAAAACGTGGGATTTGGATGCGGTTGGGGCTGGTTTGTTGGTTTGGTTTGGTTTGGTTTCGTTGGACAGCGCGCGGCAGCGGCATATTTTAGCGGCACACCACACATGGCCAACATAATTGATGATGGAGTTTTTTTTTTGTACGGATAATCCATTTTTTATTCGAAATTACATAAATATACTCGTAGGAAAATTTTTACAAAAATAGGCTCGATCGCTTAATGGTTGGGCGATCGAGTCTTCGCCAACTGCACCGCGACACAATTTGTGCCGCTACACAGTAGAGCGACTGCATCCAGTCGCTCTTCCGTACGGCGACTTACATGTAGTCGCCTTTCCGTTAGGCGACTAACATGCAGGCGCCATCCCGTTAGGCGACTGCATGTAGCCCCCGTGATTATTTTAGATTTTGTGAATTTTGTAATGTTGAACCGGTAAAAAATACGGTGAAGTTGTAATAAAAGTTTATGTTCATTGTATATTGTAGGTGCGTAAAAAGTTTTTTAAATTTTTTTTTATGAAAGATTGAGTAGAGAACGATCGATACATACACTGTTAAGTGAGATAGTTTATGTGCGGAGAAGAGATGATAGACTTATGTAAATTTAAATAAACTTCATAATATAACTGTGAGTAACATGCGACATGTTTTTTCATTACATGTATAACATATATAGCATCTGCAAAGACGCCTCGCCGCCACCACGGTGTGCCCGTCACCGCGCCCGCGTCCTCCCATACGGCCTCGCTTGGCCCTCCTCCGGTGCAACGGGTTAGGACGATCCGAAAAAGTAAAACAAGCAGGAGGGTGTCTATCCCGCCCCTGCGCTGGTGGAGTCAGCTGCACCTCTGGCGTGTGCCCTCCGGCACCGGGAGGGCATCGCCGAGAGAACCTCCGGTGCTGCGTCGGAGAATCTGCCCGAGCCACTCCGCGAAAAACTGGTCCACATCGTCCTAGCCTGGGGAGACGCCGTGCTGCTGGTAAATACCTGCAATATTAATATCGTTAGTTCGTTACATGTCGTCTTCAGATAAACACGATATAAGACCCTCTGCGTACCCGTAACTGGCGCCATCGAGGTGGGAAAGACAGGGGTGTGCGTAGGAGGCGTGAAGTGAACCGGTGTAGGAGGCCCTGCCCAGGTTGAACCCCCTGGCTAGGTGGTGGAGGACGTGTCCATGTAGGTTCACCGGAGTAGTGCCACGCTGGTCGGGGTGGCACTGGTGGACGAGCAGTCGGAGCGGTGGGCGTGGAGACCGCCGGTAGCCGCGTGCAGGACAGTAGGCTAACAATACATCTACACCCCTCGTGCATCCGACGCGCAAAGCTGACGCCCTCCTCATGGGTCAGCTGCGCACCAGTGGCGACCCTCTCCAATAGTGTGCCGGAGTCGGCCCATAGGGCAGCACCGACGTCAGCCTGGACACAAAGACATGAAATGGTCGATCATCGAAACGACATTACCATTTGGGAATCTTTGAAATAACATGTAACGTACCGCGATGTGAGCGTCGCGCGCGAAGTGCGCGGGGTACGTGTCCGTCGGAGCGGCGACTTGTGTGGCAGGCGGGTCTACCACATATACAAGCCTCGTACGGGTCCGCGGCCGGTACCAGCGCAATTACTCCGCGTACTCCCTGCTGTCGTACGGGCGGGCGAGCCAGAAAGCCAGGTCACGCCAGCAAAGTGAGGACAGCCCGCCAGGAGCACGGGCCTGCACTGCCATTTCTGCGTACGGCTCCCAGCGCACGTCGTCGGCTGTGATGCGGTCGAGCTGCTCCACAAAGACCCGGTACGCTCGCGTGACTCGCACGTCGCGAATCGCACTGCAAGAAAGATAAGTTGTTTAGAATGACGATCGTCAATAAGAAAGAAATAGTTGACTGTGATAATACTTACTCGACGACGGCACCAGATAGAACCCATCGTTGGCCGGTCGACGTCTCCCCCTGGATACATCTCGGGCCCGTACGGACCCATGTCGTCTAGCACAGGTCGTCCGAGGCTTAAGCGCTCGAACGACCACAACTGCAGTAGCAGGGGACAGCCCGTGAGAATCGAGTTCGCCTTGATCCTTGTGCAAGCATCGCACAGCGCGCGGTACATCGCGGCAAGTACGGCCGATCCCCAGCTGACCTGGTGGGGCTCGCCGTTAGCGATCACCCTCGCATAAGCGATAAGGCGCGCATCCACCGAGTTGCCGTGGCTGGTGGTGAAAAGCACCCAACCAAACAGCCACAGCACGTACGCTTCCAAGTGGCGTGACACCTGGTGATCGTCTGCCTGTGGATCCATGCGCTCCACCTGAATGCAAACAAGTTGTTATTAGTACGTAATACCACAAATAAGAGTTTCGAAGACACGATCGATTGTAACCACGCACTGGTGATCGCGCGAGCCACCTCGGTGTCGCCCATGGGTCCGATCCTCTCGAACATGTGGTGGTCATCGGCGGTGGAGCGACACCTCGACCGCCTAGCAGTCGGCGCGCCGATCGGCGGGGCCTCGGTAGGAAGGCGGCGTCTCCGCGATCGGAAGCCCAAGGAGCAGGACACATCCTGCGCAGGTTGGCGTCATCTCCCGAATGGGAGGTGGAAAGTGTGCGTCTCGGGCCGCCAACGGTCCACCAAAGCGATCGGCGAGGAACGGTCGAACGGAAAGCGTCGTGATTGCTCCCCGCCTCCTCCCGCCCGCTCCATCTCGTCCGTGGCCTACACCATCCGGGTAAGAGGGAGTAGCCCGGCATCCCGCAGCCTGCAAACAAAGTGAAGGTCAGCACGGAACGAACTTACGGTCGCACTAAACGCTGGAGTAGTGCAAACCTAGCAGTCCAACGAGGGTCGAGTCCCCAGGCCACGCGAGGTGTGCGTGTCCGGACCACTCCCAGCTCAAGCGGCTCGTCCGTGCTCCCCAGTGGCGGCACTTAGGGGTGCAAACGGGTCGGGTTAATCCCGACCGATCCGGCACCGAATCCGATTGGTACCGAATCCGGAGAAAAAATATGGGTTAGGTTATGGTAATAGCAATATCCGTCCGAATCCGATACGTCTTCAAGTTTGATTTCAGTTTAGTGCTACTATTTGACGTTTCATTTTCTTTTGCAATGGTAAAATAAAATCTTCCACATCAGCTATTAAGTAGTAACATCAAGTTCTTGACAGTACGTCCTCCTACTCCATTTGCTGTACTGCATGCATTCCTTACAAACAAGTAGGGGTGCAAAGGGGTTAATCTCGACCGATCCGGCACCGAATCCGATTGGTACCGAATCCGATGGTACCGAATCCGGAGAAAAAAAATGGGTTAGGATATGGTAACAACAATATCCGTCCGAATCCGACCCGTTTGCACCCCTGTGCACTAGACGGGAAGCGCGATGAGAGCGATCCACGTGCTCGTCCAACAGCGCGTACAACCACTCGGAGTCACGTCCAGCACGAGTCATACCTACAAAATTTGTACAATAATTTCAACATTAAATTTTCTACATCTAAATTTGTACAATAATTTCAACATTAAATTTTCTACATCTAAATTTCTACACTAAACTTTCTACATCTAAATTTCTACACTAAATTTTCTACATCTAAATTTGTACAATAATTTCAACATTAAATTTTGTACATGTACATTTAAATACTATATTTTGTACAATAATGCATTATAAATGGTATACAAAATTTATAAACTAAATTTTCTACACTAAATTTCTAAACTTAATTTCTAAACTATATTTACTAAACAAAATTTGAAAATTAAATTTCTAAATTAGATTTCTAAAGTTAATTTCTAAACTAAATTCATAAACTATATTTCTAAACTAATTTTCTACACTACATTTTCTCAACTCCTTCGCGTTGTTTTTTATTTTTTTTATTTTCTCAACTCCTTCACGTTGTTTTTTATTTTTTTATAGTAACTAGTTTTTAAATAGATTACCTTTTTAAAAATAAAATCTATAAATTAATTATAGTATATACTATAGCAATTTTATTTATATCGATTAAAATCGTATATGAATTTCTATTATTCTATACTCTTTTATAAATAGTTCAAAAAATATAAATTACTGTTAAAAATTATAACTCGAAGCTAAAAAAGAACAGGCTGGTTGTTAGCGTAGAGGCCGTGTGGACGTCGTGTCGCGCCGTGGCTTCTCCGGTTTTGTGTTGTGTCGACGACGCGGTGCGCGGTGGGCCGCGCGGTTCGCCGGTTTCGGCGGAGGGAAAAAACTGTGCACGTTTTGGTCGTGCGCGCGGGGGGATTTCGGCTGGATTTGCTCCGATCCGTTTTCAGCGCGGCACGCCTCGATCTGGGGTGTTCGCCCAGCTATGGTTAAGCGAGCCTTATCCCAGCCTTACCAATATAAGAGCATCTCCAAGAGATGCTCTTTCTCACCCCCTATCTTAAAATATTGGGTATAAAGTTAAAAATAAGCCTCCAACAGATACTCTAAAACACGCCCAATAATTTTGGTACTCTAAAATTGAGGTGGATCACCATCAAATATAGAGTACCTAGATGGTAATTTTAGGGATCCAAGTTTAAAGGAGCTGCTGAAGGAGGGGAAAGATTTAGAGGACAATTTTTTTAGAAAGACTCCCAATATGAGATTTTAGAGGACTAAATATTGAGCTTCTCTTGGAGATGCTCTAAGCACACGTTAAGAATGGGGAAGTGGTAAGAGTTTTGTTGGAAATTTACGAACTGCGGATTTACCTCTTTTAGACTAACCTCTTATAATAGCTTAAGCATAAATAATGAGGCAAGAGAACTTCTACGTGACTTTTTGGCGGGATGATTCGACTCCACCTATTAGGGTTGAAATCCAGATTCTCACATTTATGTATATATGAGTACGTCTCAAAAGAAACATTATAAGGTTGTAAATTTATCATCGGCCTCCACAATTCTAGATGTATGCTTAGAAGACATACTGGTATATATTTACATACTAGCTGAATGCCCGTGCGTTGCTACGGATTTTAAAATTTTATCATACTACATATTCTAAAACTAACGGGTGGTAAAATTTGTTGGAACGTGTTTACAAACATGTTCTAATTTTTTTAAAAAAAATCTATAGCAACACATAGGCATTCAGCTAGTTAGTATGAAGCAGCAGACTGCTTTGATCTCTGAAATGTGCGTCGTGGCAGTCACAAATAGGGCCCATAAAATACGCTTAACCGCACGTTAATGGCTCGAAAAAGACGAGGAATAACTACAGCTGAATCACTTTTCTTAACTGTACTTTGTCTCTATAATAACGGAACAGTTGATATGTTCGCATTCTTTTTTTTGCAGGGATATTCTTGAGTTTGTTCATGCTGCATATCTACAGTAGACAGCAAGAAATGAAAAAGCAAGGATGGTATTTCACAAGCAGGAAAAAGCTGTGGATACGTGGTTTCTGCGTCATAAACAATCACATACTTCGACAATGAAACGTTAGTAGTCACAGAAATTTCATGGACGCAATTAAGTCTTTGGTAAGCACAAGCTAGAGAAGTCATCACTCATCACAATTTAGCTGAAAAAAAGGCAGGAAACAAACGCATTGCACTCCAATCAATTTCCACTATACATCGTGAAAAGAAGACGGCGAAATCTGCACCTTTTCTGTTACAATTTCACTTGCCTTTTCATTTCTGTCAGGCTGAACAACCAAGGACCAACTGTTATGTCCATGCACTGCCTGTTCATTGGACAAAGTATGTTCATTCCATTTCAACATTTTAGCCTGAATATTCCTATCTGAAGTTTGGAGGAACCAAACCAGTTGCAAGTGAAATTGGCTTGATAAAGACTAAAGATTAGCATAAAGAAGATGGCAGGTTAATTTAATTGCCACAGCGAAGAACTTGAGCACTACTAAATTACTAATTAACCAAAAGAACGAAGATAAACTGCTCACAATACCTTGGATGAGGAGAGCTTTTAATCTGGTTCTGCCCATACTTTCTCCAAGAGTAATTATCTGCAGATATATTAGCAATCTTGTCGCTGATCGCCGGCACATTCACCACCCTTTTCTCCCTCGGCTTCCTGCAGAAATCAGAAACAAAAATACCAAATCAATATCACAACCACTTGCAAATAATTTCCAGCCAAGAAAGAATGATGCAATTGACACTGACTTTTTCTTTGGGAAATGGCATTTGCAATTGGCGTCCTCCCCTTTCCTAGCGCACGCCGCCTTCGACGGCGCCGCGGAGCTGGTCGCGTCGGACATGCTGATCAGCTGGCTGCTGATGGAAGTGAAGAACGAGGTCGCCGTCGACGAGGAGGCGGCGGCGGAGCGGAGGGGTGGGGGGAGGAGGCGGCGGCAGAGCGGAGGAGCGGGGGAGGAGGCGGCGGCGGAGGAGCGGTGGAGGAGGAGGCGACGGTGGCGCGGGGTGGGGAGGCGGCGGCGCGGGGTGGGGAGGAGGAGGTGGCGGCAGAGGAGCGGGGAAGGAGGCGGCGGAGGAGGAGGCGAGGGCGGCGCGGGGTGGAGAGGAGGAGGTGAGGACGGAGCGGTAGGAGGCGAGGGTGGAGCGGCGGCAGAGGAGGGAGGGGAGGAGCGACGGGCGAAGCGGCGGCGGAGGAGGGAGGGGAAAAGGCGACGGCGGAGGGAGGGGAGGAGCGATGGGATTCAGTGGGAGAGGAGGCGCACGGGATAGGCGAGGGTGGAGCAGGGCGGGAGATGCGGAGGACGGGGGAGAATTTGGCGCACGTTTTTGGGGCCACATGTCAGTGTTACTTTTTGTGAGAAGGGGTGGGAGAGGCCGGACCAACCACCAACTCCTCTTTTATAATAGTAAAGATAATATGTGTGCGTGTGCACCTTGTAATCGTAAAAAAAATAGTGAGCAAGAAAATGGGATAGGCAGGGTAGAATAAATAAAGGCATTTTGAGAAAGTACACCTCATGATTTGGAGGTGTCAAGTACGTGTAACAAAACGAATTAGGACATGATTTGGAGGTGTCAAGTACGTGTAACAAAACGAATTGGGACATTCTTTAGAAGCTTTTGCTTTTGTGACGACCCTTATGTCCTTTTTTTTTTCAAATCTGGATCTGACCTCCTCGCTCGGAAGCAGAGGAGCTCAACACGTGTCGCATCCGGCGAACTGGGAGCGCGGGAAGACGAGGCTGGGGCCGGCCGGTGGCCCCGCGCACCCTCCGCGCCACCGGAGAGGCCGGGAACTGTCCGCGCCACCCGAGCGCGGGAACGGCCCCTCCCTGGTAGCACCAGGAGGGTACCGGGCGCCCCTTGTTTGCACGTCTCAAACCCCATCCCTGAGCCTGGTTGAATGCTTTCATAGCCGCCTTCCGCAAAATCTTCGATCCTGCAGAAGTGGCCACTGGGTAATCCAACAACAAATCATGTGAATCACCGTCTCAGGATCTGATAGCAATTTGTTTTGGAAGCACGATGGATGGATTGCGTGTTTTTCCATATGGCCCAACAAACTGTTGCTATTCCAACAATCACCGTTTTTCTGTACCAAATTTTTTTCTATTTTAGCCCTTTTTTTGGAAAAATATTCACATTTAGACCCCTGATAGTTTTAATTCCGATTTTGGACCCAAGGGGTCGGAGCCGTGACCCACGGCGCCGAGGTAACACATCTCGGCACCGTGGTCCACGGCGCCAAGGCGCCAGGCCCGCACCAGCGTGGTGGCTTGCGTGGCGCCGACGTGGCAGCACCTCGGCGTCGTGGTCAGTGGTGCCGACCTCGGAGCCGTGGGTCGTGGCGCCGAGCTCAGAGCCGTGGGTCGTGGCGCCGAGCTCGGAGCCGTGGGTCATGGCGCCGAGTTGTGAAAATTCAGACAAGCCGCCGTGACGGGTGGCGCTCCAGCTCGGCGCCTTCAAAATAATCCGTAGCTTTTGCAAACATTCAGAAAATTGATGAACTGTGTGAAACACAATTTTTGTTTCCTGCTACATTTTTTGATGATGTCGTGTTCAATCTGAAAATTTCGGGTGCTAGTAAGGTAATAATGTTTGTAACTTTTTTCCTAAGCAGGGAACTCGAATGATCAAATACTAATTGTTAGAGAAGGGGATAATGGTGTTGCTTATTCATGGAATTCAAAAGAGCTAAAATGGGGCAAGGTAAGAACCTATGTGCCTTAGACTTTTCCATTATATTGCCCATAAGTAATTATGTTGCTACCTCAAATCACATGGTATAATCTGCGAAGTTGAGGATATAGTTTAATGTCTTGTTGTTCTTTTGCAGACATTTATGTGCTTGAAAATGTGAATTTTCCATGTAATGATTTACAATTTTGAACTGAGTAGACATGATTTCCCTGTTCTTTTCTATATGCAAACTAATCCATTATGCAGACATTCTTTGGAGCAAGCATGGGTGGGCAACATTATACACTCTATTAAATTGTAGTTTTGTGAAGCACCGATACGCAATACCGTCATACCGGTAGTCTCAAGTGCAGTCGATACAGCTAGGCAAACACAATACAGTGCATAATAATAGGATTACATAGACCGTAGATAGCGTGGGTCTATTCTACTGGGTGTAGCGTGGTTGTTTCCCCTTTTTATTGGGCCCTGAGGATGGCTCCGCTGCATCATTCTTCCTGTCACTCTTGGTCTTGAGAGCTGCCTCACGAGCTTGAAGCTCTTCCTCCTGACGCTTGATGGATGCTTCACGCAGACTTAACTGCTCCCGCCTCCTTTGCAGCTCATCCTCCTTGCCCTTCAGACGGATTTGGTCCACCCTCACGCGGCGCTCTTGCTCAAGCCGCATCTGTCGTTCCACCTCGCGAGCCTGAGTCATCTTGACAAAGTATTGTCCTTTGTTTTCCACCTCCACTGCCCGGTTATCTGGCCATGCCGGTGACACCCGATCCACCCATTCGATGAACGTGCAAGCCTATGTGTGGCGTGGTAGATATCATGGATCAAGTTGAAAAACGATAACGAGAAACAAATAATTTAGTTGTCGCCGTTACCACGAAGTCGTCATCCAGGTCTAGACACTTGAAGAACCTACGGCCGTATTTGGCTCGTTGTACTCGATCCGTCCAGACTCCCAACATCATCCTAAAGCCGCAATGGCACTTCGAGCGCTCATGCCACTCCGGCACTCCAAATGGGTCGGACCTCCAGGAAGACATTGTTGTGTAGTAGTATTGTGATGGCTTTGAGGAGAAGATGTGGTATGGAAGACATAGGAGGGCTTTATGTAGGCAGATTATCTGGTGCAGCGGGCATAGTCCATGGAGAAGAGGTCGTACGAATCTTTTCGCTTTTTCAGGATTCCAGTTTAGCAATAAATGTTCCTATGTAGGCTTTTCAGAGCCTATAGTCTCGTAATAAATTCATAGTTCGTAGCCTTTGCAGTCGTTTGCAGGAAACATAAATTCATTGCAGGAATTATAGAACCACAAAGTACAGACTATGGATTCGAACACAAATATCACATGAATATAACATATACACATATATACAACAAGTAGCTCATTACAAACACATCTCAGTCCTACCACATACCAAGTGCCTCCTAGCTCATTACAACATATATACAACAACTTTTAAGCCCAACCACAAGCCTACACATAAGTATCACTGCCTCCTAGCCTTACCCTTACCATTACCCAGGGCGTCGGTGCCTGGAGTGTAACGGCTAGGCTCGCGGCAGCGTCTGCGTGGTACAGGCTGTGAAGGCTGAGTCGAATGAGCGTCTATGAGCTGAGACGGGCCTATCTCATCGTAAGTCTGCTGCTCCACCTCGTCCTCACCGCCCTAGTCAGGGAAAGTGTCGCTCGTGGGGGACGAGCTCTGCCCCGTGTACGACCCTAGCCGCGTCGGGTCTGCAAGACGTGTCGCAGGCACGTCTACGTCCCTCGCCGCGCCTGTGCTGCAACCACAACGACCAGCCGCACGACGTAGCCGACCTGCCAGCCTCTGTCATCCAACATTTTGTTAACCAACAAGATACGAAGATATTAGGTACTAATTTTGTGAGTGGTTGTGTCGAAGCTTACCTCTAGGAAGCTACGCGTCCTGAAATCGCCGACTGTCGTGGAGAAACGCTCTATGTCCTGTACGGATTGCTTCAGAGTGTTGCCCTGCAAACAAGCAAAAGAATGGATAATTTGCTATATGTAGTGGTATTTATGTCTATTGGAAAATAAGCAATGAGATTGAACATTACCACATGGTCCAGGACTGGTGCTATCTCCACCTGCGTCCCAAGTCGAGTAGACTGGTCGTAGGGCGTGTCTTCGTCGTCGGAGGACTCAATGTCGGCATAGTCATCTTGAGTCCATTGTCCCTTAAGCTTGGACCGCGTCGCACGCTGGTACCAAACTTGGTACCGCCGGAAGTGCTCGTTGCTGTGCGGCTCGTCGTTGTCGTCCACGTGGTCCTGAAAGTGTCCCCACTCCTCAACGTACACGTGGTGGTGCTGCTCGAAGTCTGTGACCTTCTTCTGTCGCTGACGATCAAATCTGCATGTCACGTAAACCAAACGTTAAAATTAGAAAATGCTCTGTGCAATTGGAATCCAAGGTTAGAATTGAAATTGCATGCCACTTACTTGTGCAAGGCCACAGATGTGGAGAACGGCGCTACTGGCCACAGCTGCCTCATACCAAACTGGTGTGCAACTCTATGTGGCAGGTGATACTCAACAGCATAGAAACAGATAAGGGGGCACCTCATCCTGTAGAGGGCCTCGTCTATGCTGCACAGTGCGCTGAACGGCCTCCACCTCTTGCATTGAAGAGTGCTGGCAACTACAAGTACCCATCTTCCCAGTCCCCATATATCATCTTCCAGATGCGTTGCTTTGCCCTCCATGCTTTCCCATACCTTATCTCGTATCCAAATTTCTCCTTAACAATCCCAGCAAGTGTCTTCACCTTCATATTGGGTTCTCCCTTTACTATGTGACACGGTGACTTGGCAATAATGGTAGAGGTCAAGCTGCGATGCTTCGTTTGAGCTGCGCTCGGCACAAGTGTGTGGGCCAACGATTCTTGTGATCTTGAACTTTCCGTGTCCTTCTGTTTCCTAGCACAAACCCTCCATTCACATGTTTCCTTCTACACACAACTGTACCTCCGCTCCACATAAGAATGCCTCACCTTGAATGGCCTTTACGAATCATCGAATACTCCTGCGACCACCTTTTCAATGCGGGCAAGTCCTCAAACACCATGCCCTTCTCAACTGTCATGCTTGACCCGGCCTCAGGAGCATCTAGCAACTCGTCATCCCTCCCTTCTGCATAAGCCTCATGGGAATGCCTAAGATCGCTGAATTCATGAACTGATGGATCCGGCCGAGGCAATAACGCTGATCGACTCAATATCACTTTCGGTCGCTCTCCAAAAGGGCGGTCATCATCATAATCAACGGCCCTTGCGATCTCGTAAGTCTCGGATCATCCACAATTTGAACATCCACCTTTGTTGGAGTCCTGCAGACTTCTTCAATGTTGCCGGATGGAGCAACGGGAGGAACACCCACATTATCGGGAATGTCTCCCGCATCATAAGCACGAAAACAATGGGATTGAGACAAAAGAATGGAATGACGGAAAAGGCTAAAGTGTTGCTCGACACTTACCGGGATGATTCAGGTCAAAGGGATCTCACGAGGGCGACACGACATCATCGATCCGACATTCAACTCGAATCGGTTGAGAAATCGAACCTCGTTCGGCGATTGAGCATCGGGCACCTCGGGCACTTCTTCCACATCCACCGCAAGGTCCGTAATGAGCATCAAAGGGTGCCTGATGACCTAGTTCTGGTGAATAACCGTGAGGGGTGGGATCAATGGACACCTTCCGCACAACAAGGTCCAAACATTGGAACTCATTCCTCATAACCAATTTGACATATTTGTCCCACTGATCCTCACAACCAATTAAGATCAACCGCCTTAGAATTGTGTCTTTCGAACCGAAGTGAAGTAACCCCTCAACTGTGATGCTCTCCTCGTTTGCATGACAATGTAGCTCCTCCCGGGCCCTAGCAACCAACTCACTAAACGACGGCCGATCACTGAATATCAGAGGCACCCTTTGCATTTCAACAAATCGAACATTTCCATAATCATCACTTGTCACACTGCCTCCATGATATAGGGTGACTAGGTTGTCCATCTAGTTCATATAGAAAACCAAACTTAATACCTTGAAAATATGCAGATGGAAAGTTAAAAATAAAGCTAAAGCAGAAACGATTTAAGTCCCACAACCACATATCATCTAGCTAAAGCAGAAAGCTAAACCATGCTCTATAGGTTCGGTGTAGCCAGGCACTAACCGTCTATATGTCAAACGAAAATAAGTCTTACAAATTTGGATGAAGGGCCAATACAATTTTTCAGTGAGCCTTTTTCTTCTTTCTTTCGCTTTACCATTTATCCTATAGTGAAATAACATACTACTGATGGTAGTATGGTATCTGAAAAAAGCAAGTGTATATATGTACTTGGTTAGAGGTTTGTTTAGCTTAAACAGTGATTAGTTCCAAAGTTGAAACGCGAACCCTAACCACACAAATTTGGTTCCGTCCGTACATTCCAGTTCAACAGGGGTGGCTTTCTTTAATTTGATGCTCTCTTTAGCTTGACCGTAGCTTTATTCCTTGCTTCTCTTAAAACTGATGCAACTACAAATAAAGATCACACTTGTACTATTTAGTTCGAACCAACTGAGAATAAGATTGGTCCAAAAATATCCGATTAGTTCAATTAGGGGTGTGGAACTCGGTCCATTTGCAAAACTTACAGACATTGATAGTGCAAAGTAGACACCCAACAAAATAATCTTACATTATAATATGCAAACTAGATTCTTATGAATACACGATTGTATGGTTGTATCAATTTGATGCATTAACGGCAATTCTGCATTCCACATGGTGTAATTAATGAAATGAAAGCTCTACTAATCACGAACTTACATATTAACTAAGACAACACTACTACATAGCTAACAGCACAACATATTACAATTGAAGCAAATAGCACTAGTGCACTACATGGCACAAATCCACAATACATCCAGCAATGCACCCTAATCAGACACCGCAACAGATCTAACAAGAAAGCAAACAAGACAGGCAAAGGGTAGAGATATACCGGTTCTTGGAGGCCTGGACTTCTGGCTTGAGGTCCTGCAAGATGTGGTTGGGCGAGAAGCAGAGGGAATGGATGATGGCGCCGGCGTCCAGCGAGTGGGCGGGGAGGGGACCAACGCGGGCGCGGCGGGGATGCGGTGGGAGCTCGGCCGCCGCGCGGGCGGCGGGCGGGACGCACGGCCGCGGCGGGTCTATGGAGTCGGCCCGGACGCGCCTTGGCCGCGGCGGCGCGAGGCCGGAGGAGCTGGCGGCTGGGCCGCGGCGGGGCGGGAGGAGCCGCGGCCGGGAGGCGGCGGGGCCGGGAGGACTGGCGGCCCGGGGGCGGTGGCGGCCGGGGAGGCGGTTGTGGCCGAGGCGGCGGCGGAGGCGGTGGCGGCCGGGAGGTGGCGGGGCCGGAGGCGCGGGAGGCGAGAGCGGGCGAGTCGGGCGGCGAATGACCGGACCTGCGCTCGGCGCCAGTAAGTCTGCACCGAGCTCGGCGCCAAGATCCACGGCTCGAGCTCGGCGCCACGCCCATGGCTCCGAGCTCGGCGCCACGACCCACGCGCGCCGTGCTGCCACGTCGGCGCCACGCAGCCACCACGTTGTGATGCGCCCTGGCGCCGAGATGTGTTACCTCGCGCCGTGGGTCACGGCTCAGGCCCCCCCGTCCAAAATCGAATTAAAACTAACAGGGTCTAAATGTGAATATTTTTCAAAAAAAGGGCTAAAATAGAAAAAATTCGGTTTTTCTGTACCATCCTTGGAAAGCTATCCAGCCAACGCCCCATCATCCTTCACACAAACTCTGAAGCTGTTGCCCTTGCAGCCTTGTTTCCCCCCTAACAAGAGTGAGATTTGTTAGGAAACTGGGCCCACGGCCAGAGTCCTGACATATTTGGACACCCCACCGTAGACTATAAATAGGGACCTAGACCCCCTCATTATGTACACATGAATGAAAGCAATAAAGAAAGACCAGGAGTTCTCTCTATCTCTCTATGTGTTCAATCTATTATTCTGTGATTCTGTGATTGATTCGTTCTTGTTCTAAACAGAGGAATCGCTCGGACTAGTCGCCAGCGACGGTTTCTCAACACGTTATCAGCACGACTTCGCTCCGATGAACGAGGTAATCATCGAAGGACAGATTGCATTTCTAGATCGCTTTTCAATCTGTATTTTCTTTTCGCGCTCTAGATTGAATTTCTATGGTGCAAATCCGCCCTAATCTACCACGAGCAGACTTGAAGTCGCCGGCACAATGCCGATCGGTAGATTGTGAAACGGGGTAGATATTGATTGCACTATAGAACGATGCAAATCCGCCCTAAATCTACCGCGAGCAGATCTGAAATCGCCGGCACAATGTCGATCGGTAGATTGCGAAACGGGGTAGATGTTGATTGCATCGTAGATTGGAAATGATTTTTTTGCTTGATTTTGTTTGATTCTGCATGATCATTGCATGACAAAATTGAGCATTGATCTGTTCGGCTATTGCATGAAAAATTGCGGAAATTTTGTTATGCATCTGTTCTGTTCGATTTATGCAAAGCATCACACAGAAAAAAGGGAGGCACTGCCGGCCAGCAGCCGGTCTCGCCGGCCGATTACCGCTCCCCGCATGGGGCGCTGTCGCCCGTGCACCGTAGGCAGCGCCTGCATGCGCCACCCGGGGCTTCGTGAGCCGCGCCCGAAAGCGCGCATCGACCACCGCCTCGTCTCCTGCGCCTAAACGCACACGCCGCTGCCGCCGCCTCCCGTTACGCCGCTCGCAGCCGGCACACCGCACACGCACCGCTGTCGGGTACCATCGCCGCTAGCGGCGCTGGGCTCGTCGCGCGCCCTCGGTCGCCGCGGGCGGTGCACATCCGCGCCTCACCATCGGGTCGCTGCTCCGAGAGCCCGCGACGGCCTCGCGCTCGTCGCAAGGCTCCGCCTCGCCGCCGCCCGCATGGCCCGCCCGTGCCGCCGCCAAATGGCCTTCTGCACGTGTCGCGCCGTCTGCGCGATGTCGAGCCGTCGGCGCCTCGGCTTTCGCGCGCGCGCGCGTTCGCCGTGCTCGCCTCGACGCTGCCTTTCGCGCCGCCGGCGCGATCGTCTTTGTTGGCTTCTCCGCCATGCGCCGCATGCGCCTAGGCCGCCACCCGCTGCCGCTCAGCAGCGTCGCCGCCGCCGCGCCCCGATGCAGCGCCGCCCTTGCCGCTGCCCGTAGTAGTGTCGTCGCCGCGCCCATCCGCTCGCCGTGCCTTGACCCGCCGCCGCTGGTGCTCGGGTTGCCGCGGTGGGCTCACCTCCGCCGCACAAGCTTGCCTAGCGCCCGAAACCGCTGCCTGACCGGCCCGTAGCCGCCCCTCGTGTCGGCCATCTCCGTCCGACCGGGCCGCCCCGAGTCGCCCGCCTGAGCATGAGACGGCGCAGCCGCCACCGGTGGAATGGGGGTAGGGAAACCCTACCCCCCGAGTAGATCCAATCGGGTGGGCCGGCTGGGCCAATGGGGTTAGATGGGCTGCGTGGTTAAGAAAAAAAGGAGGGGGGCTGAATAGAAGTGGGCCGGGTGGATGGGGGAAAGTAAAGAAAAATAGGAGGGAGTGGGCCGGCGCCATGCATTTTGCCGAAAATCCTCCGGTTTTTGGGAAATTACTAAAAGGCCCCTAGAATTTGCGTATAAGTCCCAAATTTTGCATAAAAGGCTTCGTAGTTCCGAAAATTACGTATAAGCCCTCAAATTTACAAGTGGGTCCAGAATTTTGCAGAAAACCCCTCGGTAAATCAGAAAATTGCACGCATTTTCTCTGAACTGAAATTTTTGCGCATAAACCCCCAGAAAGTGCAGAATTTGCTGAAATTTCATATTTTAGCATGAAAGGGCCTCGGGAATCCGAATTTTGAATTATTTTTTTTAGCATTTGAAGCTTATTTATTTCTGCCATTATTATTCTCTGTATTTTCTGTATTTATTTACTGTTTTAGTTAATTGTAATTACTGAAAATTGCTTTTAATCACTGAAAATAGCAGTAAAATTATAGAAAAATGCATAGAAAAATCTGGAACATTGCGAGAACCTTTTGTACCATTTATTTACCCGCAGTGAATTATTCCGTGCATGTCTACCAGCAGTAGACTTATACACATTTAGATGACTAGCATCACGAACTGGGAATTCGAGGAGCTGGCCCAGTATGGCCAAAACTATCTGATGTAGGCATCCAATGTCAAGATTGTGCTTGGAGCCAGGAAGCTCCGCGCTGCTATTGAGATTGGCGGACTGAATGACGCTCAACCCAAACCTGAGGAGAATGATCAGGCACTTCACTTTCTCAGGCATCATCTCTGTCTCACTCTCAAGAATGAGTATATGGCGGAGAAGAGCGCGCTAGCACTCTGGACCGCACTCAAGAAGCAGGTTTGAGAGGCTAAAGTACACCATTTTTCTCAAGCAGAGTAAGAATGGATCAGACTGAGGTTTGCCGACTTTAAGGCGGTCGGGAAAACAATTCTGCCTTGCACAGGATTTGTACCCCAATACGAAAGTTGAGAAAATCCTTCCACCCCAATGCAGTATAATCCGCACGCAATTATCGTCCAAGACGGCTATGAGGAATATGCCGAATTGATTGATATGATGCAAATTGCGGAAGCTCAGACGAAATTCTCGCAAGAACTAAGTCACTCGACCATCCGTAGCTCCACCGGCCGTGAAGCCAACACTGTGAGCAACAAGGTGCGAAAGCCCTTGATAGAGAAAAGGGAAGAAGGGTAAGACCGTAGCCCAGAAAGGCAAATCAGATGCTCCACGTGAGAATAAGGCTAGCAAGCCAAAATGGGATGACAAAGGGCACATGAAGCCCACTGCATCGGTTGAGGGGAGCGTTACGGCAGTACTGCGTTGATGGTGTTTGAGACCATTACGGCAAAGAAGACCCTCTCGACCTAGAAGCGACCACCGTCATGATTTCTCTTAAAGAGAATGTCACCACGAGAAAATAGCGAAGAAGTCCAAAGCTAATGAATGTATTTCACTTTAATTGTCATTTATTTTGTGTGGAAGAATATATTAGAATTTGCATGGATGGTACTTAAGAATTGTTATCTTCGTGATGGTTGGATGATATTTAAAGAATTCATTCATTTATTCAGTTTATGATGACATGATATGTTCTGATATTGGAGTATTTTATCTATGTGTTGATTGCCTTCTCATGCATGTTAATAAAATACCCTATATTAGAACGCGTGTAGCGCCCTATGAAGGAAGTGTGCTTAGCTAGCAGCGGCACAACGCATATCATCTTAAGAGAGATTGAGTATTTTCAGTCGATTCGTAAGAGCACTGGCAGCCTTACGACAATCGCTAGAAGCGATACATGTATAATTGGTTCAGGAAGAGCCACAATGGGCACAACTTTGGTCGTTGAAGAAGCCTTATTGTACCCAGAATCGACTTGAACTCTCCTAAGTTTTAAGGATATTCGCGTCAATGGTTTCCACGTTGAGACTAAAGAAGAGTACGGTACGGAATACCTACTCATTACGAAGCGCGACGAGAATGGAATCAGAAAAACTCCCTTCACTAGAAATTGGGCTATATTATACCAACATTAAGACGCCTGCAGCGTATACTGTCATGAAGACGGTATTTAGAAGCTCTGATCTTTTCTATCTCTGGCATGACAGATTAGGCCACCCGGATCTTAGGATGATGAGAAACATAATAAATAATGCCCAAGGGAATAATATTAATGTGAAGATTTTTCCGAATCATTAAGATTTTGTGTGCCCTGCATATGCCACCGGGAAACTAATTATTATACCCTCCACTCTGAAAGTGAAGGATGAAGCCCCTACATTCCTGGAACGCATCCAGGGAGACATATGCGGTCCCATTCAGCCTGTCTCAGGGCCGGTTAAGTATTTCATGGTGCTCATTGACGCTTTATCGAAGTGGTCATATGTGGGTTTGTTGTCCACAAGAAACCATGCCTTTGCAAAGTTGATCTCGCAGATCATTCGCATCAGAAATGTGTTTCCAGATCATCATATTAAGTCCATCAAAATGGACAACGCCGGAGAATTTACTTCAAAGGCATTTGATGATTATTTCATGGTAATGGGAATTGCAGTTGAGCATCCGGTACCGCATGTCCATACCCAGAATGGTCTGGCAGAGGCTTTAATTAAAAGAATTTTGTTTATTGCCCGACCCCTCTTGCATAATTGTAATTTGCCAGCTACATGTTGGGGACACGCAGTCCTTCATGCAGCAAATCTCATCAACCTTAGACTTTCGGCCTACAACATCCACTCACCTATGTAACTAGCGCAAGTGTCACCACCGAAAATTTCCCAACATTAGGGGGAGGAAATCAACCCCTTGATGAAGAATGTTGGGAAATTACGTGGCAAGCCTGGGGAATCCATGCAGATGACCCGCGCACAATAGAAGTCCAGAAGACAAGAGAAGTCCAGAAGACAAAATAGATTTGCAAGCATTAGCAAATCAGCTGTCTGATTACTTTAGTGATTTGAAGAGCGTGACTAAGTCGCATGTGCTCGCACGCATCGCATGCAAGAGGTTGAAATACCAAAGAAATCGGAAGGTATCCTAATCTCGTCCGAGGCCTCGAGAAAAAAAGAGGACGAGAACTCGGTTCCTCGAATCCTTAGTAACCGGGGACGCTGGCGAAAAGGATAAGAGGGATTTATCACACCCGATCACCAAGTTCCCAGAATGAGAAGGGAGCCAGTTGAGACACAGCACAAGTATGACACCTTGAGAAAGGGCATACCGGATCTGAATATCCCCATCGGCATGGATGTGTGCGCACACATCGAGCCAAAAACTAAAGGGACTTGCCACCGAATTGAAAGAAGCGATCATAAGGTGAAGCTCCAGCAGAAGCAATAGCTCTAGAAGAAGCAACTCATGAAGAAATAGCTATAAATTATGTGCACACGGAGAGTCCTGAATAGGACAACAGCTAATATTGATATCTACTTCGCAAAGAAAATTGCCTCCATCATTGATCTTGATCCCGAGCCCGCATCGCCCGCTGAATATAAGAAAAGATCAGATTCGGAAGATTGGAAGAAGGCAATAGCAACTGAATTGCTATCACTGAACAAAAGAGAGGTGTTTGGGCCCGTATGCCGCACACCTCCCCACATACACCCCATTGGGCACAAGTGGGTATTTGTTCGAAAGAGAAATGAAAGAAATGAAGTAGTGAGATATAAAGCAAGGCTAGTAGCCCAAGGTTTCACTCAACGTCCCGAAGTTGATTATGAAGAAACCTACTCCCAAGTCATGAGTAGAATTACCTTTAGATATTTGATCTCAATGGCAGTGAACTTGAATTTAGAAATGAAATTGATGGATGTTGTGACTGCATACCTTTACGGTAACTTGGATTCGGAAATTTACATGAAAATCCCTGAAGGAATTCCTCTCCCGAACCAAGACAGAGCAAATAGAAATCTGTACAGTGTGAAACTCAGAAAGTCACTGTATGAACTGAAACAATTTGGAAGAATGTGGTATAATCGCTTGAGCGACTTTCTCTGCAAGAAAGGCTACACGAACAATGAAGACTGTCCTTGTGTATTTATACGGCGATCCCAGAATGGATTCTGTATAATCTCTATGTATGTAGATGATCTGAATATCATAGGGACAGCCGAAGACATAAAAGAAGCAAGCTCCATCTTGGAGTCAGAATTTGAAACAAAAGATTTGGGCAAGACCAAGTTTTGCTTAGGCCTGCAGCTTGAGCATGTCCCTGAATGAGTCTTGGTACATCAGTCGACCTAAACCCAGAAGGTGCTTGAAACGTTTGGCTTTGAGAAGGCATTTCCCTCGAAAGTACCGATGATCGGTAGGTCTTTACAGCAAGAAAAAGATCCTTTCCGACCAAAGGAAGAGGGGGAGGAAGTCATGGGACCGGAATTCCCATACTTGAGTGCAGTGGGAGCACTCATGTATTTAGCAAACTGCACTAGACTGGACATTGCATTTGCCGTGAACCTCTTAGCAAGGTATAGTGCAGAACCCACCAAAAGGCATTGGCAGGGCATAAAGGACATTTTCCGATACCTCCAAGGTAGCAAAGACCTCGGATTGTTTCTGAAAGAATTAAGATCTGAACTTGATTGGCTATGCGAGATCTTTGGGTATCTGTCGGACCGCATACCGCTAAGTCACAAGCAGGCTATATATTCTGTGTGGTGGAACTGCAATTTCATGGAAATCGTTTAAGCAAAGTCAGTAGCTACTTGACGAACCACTCGAAATTATAGCATCAGTATAAAGCCGCACGAGTGCGCTTAGCTCCGCTAGATGGTTCACCACATCCAGCAGTCATGTGGGATGAACATTGTGCAAACCCCCACAATTATCTATGAAGATAATGCCGCTTATGTTGCACAAGTGCAAGCGAGCTATGTGAAGAGTCATCTCACAAAGCATATCAACCACAAGTTCTTCTATGCACATGAATTGCAAATGATGGGCGAGATTAAAGTCGCATACTAAGTCATGTGAAAATCTCGCGAGACTTATTCACTAAGTCACTCCCGCATCTAGCTTTGAAATGTGCGTGCGTGGAATTGGAATGATGAGACTTAGAGAAGTGCAGAGTCGGGAGAATTCTCACAAGCCCACTAATAAATCTTGATCATGAAGATTAAGTACTCAAAAATTAAGTCTTGCAGACCAAATGAATTTGGGTGAATTGTACTCTTTTTCCCTTGACGAGTTTTCCATGAAGTTTCTCGACCAAGGTTTTTAACGAGGCAATTCGTGCATCGCAGCATCACATGTATCATGTACTCTTTCTCCAAATTTTTCCCACTGGGTTTTTATGGAGTTTTGACGAGGCATGAGCATGTTGGGTGAGTGCCCAAGGGGGAGTGTTAGGAAACTGGGCCCACGGCCAGAGTCCTGACATATTTGGACACCCCACCGTAGACTATAAATAGGGATCTAGACCCCCTCATTATGTACACATGAATGAAAGTAATAAAGAAAGAACAGGAGTTCTCTATATCTCTCTATGTGTTCAATCTATTATTCTGTGATTCTGTGATTGATTCGTTCTTGTTCTAAACAGAGGAATCGCTCGGACTGATCGCCAGCGACGGTTTCTCAACAAGATTAAGACTGAAAAATATATGAAGCGTTTGGTGGATACATCGATTCGCATTGTTGCTGCGAACAACTAACTAATGTACCTACACATTCGCACAGTACATACATGGTACACACGTGTTCTGGCTGGGTGCATGATGCGAGTTTACATGACTTCCGTGTGCATGCGTGCGTATATATCACGCTCCGTTATGAGAAATTGTTCACGGGCTGACCCTGCATCAATTAATGGTAATCGACGAATGATCGATTCATCGAATACATATAGATCTGAATGTTGCCAGCTGATCGATGGCGTGCAACAGTTGAAATGACCTGGACAATTCCATTTTCTGTACGATATACAGTCTCCTGACACAATGTATTTTACAGTGTAATTTTTGGGTAATTTTATTCGTTGTGAATGTTGCTTAAAAATTTATACAATTTTGATATTTGTACGAGTTTTTACATATAGCAAACGAGTTCTAAAAATTACGAAATTTTATGTGAAGCCTTTTGACACAGTTATAGTTATTGTGTAATTTTTTAGGACTTTTATGTAGTCTAAATTTATCACGTTTATTCAGATTAATTAAATATGATGTAAAAATCCGGTAGTGCGGAGTGCGTGGGGCCCGCCACTGCCGCGCTCGGTCTCGTCTTCCCACGCGCGGCGGCTTTCCGTGCTGGCCCCCCTAGCTTTCCGTGCTCCCTGTCTGCATGATATGACACGTGTCGAGCACCTATGCTTTCACGCTCGGAAGGAGGGCAGATCGGTAAAAAAAGAAAAAAGCCACCGGGCCGGATTTATAAAAAAAAAGGCGCAAAAGGGCTTCAAAAGTAAAAAAATTCCATTCTTTACCTGCAGAGAGCAGATAAAAGGAAAAGGTTAATAAGACTGAACGCAACATCAACATGTGCCTTGAGAAACTACGCGGGCCCCCGCGTCCACGGCACCTTTTCCTTTCCAGCTATCGTACACCACTGGAGCCCTTTACAGGCCCACCACTCCTCGTTTGTACTGTAATCTGATCCTGTAAATGGTCAAAACAAACTTGGGAGATTTTGGTTTTGAGCCACTGAGAAGGTCCCATTCTTCACTTTTTTTCCATCAAAGTTTCACACTTCTCGTTTTGCCATTGTTCCGTCGGGGTTCTGATTTGTTTTTACCGCTGTCATCCGCCATTAAGGAATAAAAAGATCATTTCACACTTCTTCTTTGACTCCTACCTTCTTCCACATCCGTCCTCCTAAAGTAGCATGAAGAAGAACAGGAAGATTGGCTTTGAGGCTTCGCCGCCGCCGCCTAAGCAGTCCAACCAAATCACTGGCCACACGAATCTGGAGCGAGGAAAATATTTATTTATGATTTAGCCGTATTCATGACTAGCAACAATTTTTTGAAATTTGAACAGCTGGAGAAGTAACTCTCTCTCTCTCTCTCTCTCTCTCTCTCTCTATTTTGGAATACTCAGTACTTTCAATCAAGATTTTCTTTTACAAATATACTTGACACTTTATGATTCCCGATACATATTTTTCCCAACGTGAACTTATTAACTCTATTCATCTTCCTCCGCCTCATTGTCTCATTGCATGTGCTTGAAATATTACTGTAGGGGATGTTGGTCATATTTTTCTAAACTGTGATTATCTGGATATGCTTGTTTTTGTCAAAAGTGTGAAGTATTAAAAAACGACCTTACTTTGGTAGAAGAAATGAGATTTTCGGCGGTCAAAATACCAGAAAAAAAAAGAATTTTCTCTTGTTATCTTGCTCTCTGGTGTTCAGAACCAACTCTCTCTCAGGAGAGTGGTAACACTAAACTAGCATATATTGATACTTTTATACTCGCTCTGGCCATAAATATAGGTCGTTTTTTATCTTTTAAGGTCTCCAATAACTACGATTTATTATCATAATATAATAGCAAAAATAATAAATATATATTATAAAAGAATTTTGCAAGACAAATCTAATGCATTATTTTCATGTAGTCAATCTATATAGTGTAATCTCTACTCCTTAAAAATGTGAGTTGGTGGTCGTCGGTGCGTTCTCCCTCCTCTCTTCTTAGCTGTCTGATCCAAACAAACGAATCTTAACCATCATATCCCCTCTCTCTCGTGCTAACTGTCCCTCCTCTCCACTTCCACCTTTGGTTATTCTGTTCTCTCATTCTCTCCAGATGTCTCTACCACGTTCTCACCCTCGCAGACCCGTCACCTCATCTCCCCTCTCCCTCCTCACTGCCAATCGAGCATCTCCCCACCGCCACCACCCTATCTCCCCTCTCCCTCCTCCCTTCGACCACCGGGCCAGACCGGTGGGAACCGTGAGACGGCACGACGCTCAGCGATAGTGGCAGGTGGATCTGAGAGAAGGGCACTCAGTGATGGTAGCCAGTGGATCCAAAAAGCATGCTCGGCGACAGCAGCCGGTGGATCTAGAAGGCAGCGATTGATGGTGGCCGGTGGATCCAAAAGACGGACGCTCGCAGATGGCGACCATTGGATCTAATGGCCGCCCCTGCTCCTCCTCGCCCCACCCCCCATGGCGTTGCGTTACCACAATTCTCCTCCCCTTGCCGCACCCGCCCCTGCTGCTGCCGTTACTCAGTGCCGCGTGGCGGTGGTGGCTTCCTCTTCTTGTGTCCGCTCACGTGGCTCTCCCCCCACTGCCGTCGCCCAACGGTCGCAAACCCGGTGAGCCTCTTGGGGCCGTGGTCGAAGTTGATGCCATGGTCGAAGGGGGCTGAGGTCGAAGTCGAAGATCTGTGGTCAAATTCGACGCCGTGGTCGAAGGGGGTTGTGGTTGACATCGAAGGGTCGTGGTCGAAGTCGGGGCCGAGCAGGCTAGTGCCGGCAATTAGGCGACAAGGCACGGTTGAAGGGGGAAGTGGTCGACGTCGAAGGGTCATGATCGTGGAAGGGTCATGGTCAAAGGGAACAGTGGTCGAAGGGGGTAGTAGTTGAAGTCGATGCCGTGGTCAAAGAGGAAAGTGGTCAACGTCGAAGGGCCATGGTCGAAGGGACAGTGGTTGAAGGGGGCAGTGGTTGAAGTCAAAGGAGGCAATGGGCGAAGTCGAAGATTTGTGGTCGAAGTCAGTGCCGTGGTTGAAGGGTGCCATGGTCGAAGGGAGCTGTGGTTGAGGGGCCATGGCCAAAGTTAAAGATCCGTGATCGAAATCAAAGCGGTGGTCGAAGGGGGCAGTGGTTGAAGAGAGAAGTGGTCGATGTCGAAGGGTCATGGTCAAAGGGGACAGTGGTCGAAGGAGGTAGTGGTCCAAGTCGAAGATCCATAGTCGAAGTCGAAGCAGTGGTCGTCGAAGAGCCGTGATCGAAGGGGACAGTGGTCGAAGAGGGCCATGGTCGAAGGGGGCAGATCCGTGGTCGAAGGGGGCCGTGGTCAAAGGGGACCGTGGTTGAAGGGGACGATGGTTGAAGGAGCGGTGGTCGAAGTTGAAGGGGCGTGGTTGAAGTCGAAGCTGTGGTCAAAGGGGGCTATGGTCGAAGGGGGTAGTTATCGATGTCGAAGGGTTGTGGTCGAAGCCGTGGTTGAAGGGGTTGTGGTCGAAGTCGAAGTAGGTAGTGGTTGAAGTTGGTGCTGTGGTCGAAGGGTCATGGTCGAAGGGGACAATTGTAAAAGGGGGTAGTGGTCGAAGTGGAAGATTTGTGATTGAAGTCGAAGCTATGATCGAAAGGGGATGTAGTCGACGTCGAAAGGTCGTGGTCCAAGGGGATAGTGGTTGAAGGGGGGGTGGTCGAAGTCGAAGATTCGTGGTCGAAGTTGAAGCCGTGGTCGAAGAGGGCCGTGGTCAAAGGGGGAAGTGGTCAATGTCGAAGGGCTATGGTCGATGGAGACAGTGGTTGAAGTGGGCAGTGGTCAAAGTCGAAGGGGCAGTGGTTGAAGGGGGCTGAGGTCGAAGTCAAAGATCCATGGTTGAAGTCGATACTGTGGTTGAAGGGGGTCGTGGTCGATGTCAAAGGGCCGTGGTCAAAGACAGGGTCGAGCCGGTTAGGCGGGCCGAGCAGTCTTGCGCCGGTAGTAGGGCGATAGGGCATAGGTGCACCAGAGGCGTACTAACATATGACCACCAACGATGGTCGACCACTCCCGACCTACGATCACGCACAATGGTCGACGGCTTCCGACTTATGACCATGAGGTGTGATCGACGGCTTCCGATTTACAACCACGAATGCTGGTCAATGTGTTACAACTTACGATCGCGAGGTGTGGTTGATGTCTTCTGACTTACGACTATGAGCGTTGGTCGATGTGTTCCAACTTACGACCACGAGATGTCCACCATGACTTCAAACTTACGACCACGAGTGCTGGTCGATGTGTTCTAACTTACGACCACGTGATGTCCACGATGGCTTCCGACTTACGACCACGAGCGCTGGTCGATGTATTCCGACTTACGACCACGTGGTGTCCACAATGGCTTCTGACTTACGGCTACAAACAATGATTGTCGGCTTTCGACATACGACCACAAGCCATTGTCGAAGGCTCCCGATTTACGACCATGTTGATCGTCGACCGCTGCCAACTTACGACCACTAGTGATGGTCGACCGCTCTCAACCTAAGATCACGTGTGATGGTCGCTGGCTTTTGACTTACGACGACAAGGTGTGCTCGAGGGCTCCCGACCTACGACCATGAGGTGTGGTCGATGTCTTCTAACTACGACCATAAGGTGTGATCGATAGCTTTGACTTGCGGATTTAAAACTTTTAGAACACCACAAGGTGTCCACGATGGCTTCAACTTACGACCACGCGCACTGGTCGATGTGTTACAACTTACGACCACGAGGTGTCCATGATGGCTTTCGACTTACGACCATGAGCGTTGGTCGATATGTTCCAACTTACGACCACGAGGTGCCCATGATGGCTTCCGACTTACGACCACGAACGATAGTCGTTGGCTTCCGACGTACGACCATGAGCCATTATCGAAGGCTCCCGATTTAGGACCATGTCGATCGTCGACCACTGCCAACTTACGACCACCAACGATGGTCGACCATTCCTGACCTACGATCACGCACGATGGTCGATGGTTTTCGACTTACGACGACGAGATGTGCTTGAGGGCTCCCGACCTACGACCACGAGGTGTGGTTGATGTCTTCCGACTTACGATCACAAGGTGTGATCCACGACTTCTGACTTGACGGATTTAAAAACTTTTAGAACATGTTTGTATGCATATTCCAAAAAAATTTACCACCTGTGAGTTTAAGAACATGTAGTATAATAAATTTTAAAAATCCGTAGCAACGTACTAGCATTCAGTTAATATATATTAATAGCCAAAGCTTGAAAAACTTAACCGTACAAAACTCACGACGACAAACAAAAACTAGAAGACAAAGTCAGATTTGGTACTGTTGCACATGGTATTTACAAAATTAGCCGTATGCACATCGTATTTACAAAAATGACACTTGTGTCGTCCGGTGGACGGGCGGCAGTGCCGATGAGGCCACCGACAGCAGGCACCTGCCGCCCCGCTAGTAGATGGCGAGCACCGCCACCGATGGGGGACGACTGCCGTCCCGTGAGAGGCGGCGATCGCCACAATTTTTGTGTTTAGTGTTTGTTTGAATTTTTAAACATATCAAATAAGCTCAAAAAATTTCTAAAATTTATGTACAGCCTCATGACACAACGTACCTCATAGTGTAATTTTGGGTAATTTTATCCATTGTGAATGTTGATAAAAAATTCATACAATTTGATATTTATACGAGTTTTTACATGTAGCAAACGAGCTCTAAAAATTACGAAATTCTATGTGAAGCCTCCCGACATAGTCATAATTATTATATAATTTTTTAGTAATTTTATATAATACAAATTTACTACATTTATTTAGATTAATTAATTATAAATTTATAATTAAATTAATCTGGATAAATATGGCATTAGTACGTGCATAGCCCTATAGACCTATACCGACCACAAGATAAATCAACCACCCAGTATCACCATCCACTCCAGGCCATTCAGAGCTCCACTGCAACGGCCGCGCACCCTCGTTGCCGTTTGCGGAAAACGCGGCTTTCCTGTTTCCTTCTTCCTATCCCTCTCATGTTTCTGTCGATGTGGTGGAGATCTAGAGCACTAGAGAAATATGAGAAAGACGGAAAGAATACTCTAGATCTTTATCACGTGGATAAGAATATGAGGAGAAGAAAACAGGGGATCTCCGTTCGCTTGCGTATCGCCGCGGAATGGGGCTTCCCTATCCTCCTCTCCCTATTCCCCTCCCTATCCCCTCAATCTAGACCACTTACATCTCATCCAATGGCCAATATTTTTTTTTATATTTTCACCATTTGCCCATCCATCATAAATAATAAAAAAATACAGAAAAATAAAATTTATTTTTTATTATAATTTTTTTTATAGAAATTATAATTTTATTTTTTTTCTGTAAAAAAATTTATAATAAAAAATAAATTTTATTTTTTCTGTATTTTTATTATTTATGATGGATGGGCAAATGGTGAAAATATAAAAAATACTGGCCATTGGATGAGATTAGGGGTGAAAACGGATCGGATAGTTTCCGCCGGATCCGGACGGATACGGATTGTGTCGGATCGGATTTTTTTCAGATAGTTCTCGAATCGGATACGAATTTTTTTATCAGATACGGATACAAATACAGTAAGCCTAATATCCATCGAGTACGGATACGGATTATCCGGATAATACGAAAACGGATATCCGAGGGGAGGGGAGGGACTTTAATTTTTATTTTTGATTTTTGGATTTCAGAAAAGCCTGGGAAACTCATTTAAACTCAGAAAAATATGAAATAAACTCCAAAAATTCCAGACAAATTCACAGAAGTTTCTGGTGACATTTTGGACTTAATAAAAAATATTTCCAACTAATGTTGGTATTTAATTTTCATACTTAAAAATACTTTTTAATTTCAAAAGTAGACCTTTAAACTCTAGAAAATCCAGGAAACCAAATAAAAGCCAAATAACTCCAAATAATTAATTTAAAGTAGGAGTTTTATGGAAAATCAAAATATCATTTTATTTAATATCTATTTTTTTGGTTTTCACTTGATTTACTTTTCAAATCAGGCTTTTTCAAAAACAGAAAATCTAGGGCAAAACCCAAAAATAAAATTTAGGCAACAAAAATACTTATTTTAATTTAAATTTTATTTTAATTAATTTGTATTTATTTATTTATTTTTATTTTAATAAAACACAATTTATTACAACGTGATGGATGAAATGGAGGAATGAAATGTTCTTATGTTTGTTCAAATTGCTATCATGTTATCATGTGTATTCTATGAATTGCGCGTTGTTGTTACTTATGTAGTTATGTTATGATCGACTATTGGGTATATTTTTATTGTAGATGAAAAGACTATGCTTGTTTAGATTTCATGAATGTTTTTTAACAAGATGAACTATTTACGTATTTTTGTTAATTTTGGATGTATAGTTTAAGAGGTTTTCATGTTCCGATAAATATTCGTAACCGTATTCGTTTCGATTTGTATTCGATTCGTATCTGTATTCGATATTATTCGTATTTGTATTCGTATTCGAGTTATCCGTATTCGTATTCGAAAAAAATAAAAATAAATATGGTAGAGTCATTATCTGTCCGTATCCGATCTGTTTTTATCCTTAGATGAGATATGAGTGATCTAGATTAAGAAGATAGGGAGGGAAATAGGAAGAGGGGGACTGGGGAAGCTCCATTCATCGCCGCGGGAACCACGAGACCATCCGTATTCGTTGGGACCGGGTCCAACTTTCACTGCAACGTGTGGTGTACCTGTACTGCTACCGGATTCGTGGAGGAGTAGGGTTGGTCGGCTCGCCGGGGCGGGGACACCTGTCGCGCGCACGAAGGCAGCGCCGAAGACTTTTCGAGGCCTGGGAAGTTGCCGCGTGAGGTCGGCAACGTTGACGCCCGCGGGCCCGCGTGAATTCCTCACGTGCTTTTTTAATTTCCCTCCAAACCCAGTAGGCCCCGGAAAGTCCGGACGGCACATTTATGATACCCTTCCGTTCCGCTACATTTATGAACACCCCCACCACACGCGCACATATAAAAAAAAATACTAAATCTATAGAATAGCCAATAAAAAAAACATATATGTTCTTATTAAGGTACCGTTCTATTAGACTGAAATAAACTAACTTATAGATAAAATTATATCAGAATCACTAAAATTACATCAGATTCGATGGTGACTTATTTGGCGTAAATAAAATTAAAAAAATTTAAAAATAAAAAAATATGTTAGCCCATCACGAACAACACAAACGAATACAGGAAAAAGGAACCGATAAAAAAAAGCTCAAAAAGCTAAAAAACCATAAAAAGACGAATTTTACAAATAGGGAAAAATAAGCCCAGAGGCAAAAACTCAAGTCGAAATGAGCGGGGCTAAATGTCATAACACAGCTCCTAGCCTCTTCTAAAGCCTTTAAATGAAGGCAGTGAGTAAAAAATTGCAATAACTATAATCTAGATTCACTCAATAGATAAATATATCAAAATTGATACTCTTGTGGTCATGCATAAATATAGTGAATTGATACTCTCGTGGTCATGCATAAATATAGCGAATTAATACTGTCGTGGTCATGCATAAATATAGCGAAAGAGGGAGAGAGTTTTTAACAACATTTTAAAAATAAACCTCTCTTAATCACCAAAAAAATCTCTCTTTCAACAGTTCAACTTATTTCTCAAAAGTAAACTCTGCCCGATGAGCTAGCTTATTCTGGAAAAAATAAGTTTCGAACTATCCGTGGCATCACAAAGTCCGTTTGCAGCACTATCCCTTGGCGTTGCAGGCATGGTATATTTTGGAAACAAGTTCTAATACGATTGTACTTAGATATAAGTTGTAAATGCTTCATTTTAGTTAAAAAAAAAAGTCTACACGAAGATCGATTAAACGAGAAAAAAACGAAGTGGGGGGACAGGAAAGTAGACGTCGCTGCCAAGCAGCAGCGGCAGGATTAGGATTAGGGTGCAGCTGTGGCTGTGGCCGAACTTTTCTTCTCTCCTCTGCTCTGCACTGCAGCCAGCCGGCTGCGCTTCCGCGTGCCTCGCTGCCTCGCTTTCGCTTCACATGCGCGTTAAGCCTTCATGGCAACAGTATCATATTCCAAACCGAAAAGGGCAAAAGCAACGTGAGGGATAGGGCAACCAACCGGCTAAGGCACAGCAAGTCAACAATGTACTGCCTGGTGCTCACATGAGAAGATTCAAGATTTGTGCTCCGACTAGGATCACTGTGAGCTGGAATTTTTTAAGTACAATGAGAATGTACGCACATACTCAACATATTCTACATGCACAATTTAACTCATATATATAGATATATCTATTAACACACGTTTAATTAGAATAAAAATTAATATTTTACAAAACATGGGTATATGATTCAACCACTAGACGTGTCTATGTGTAGACAATTTATACTGGCCTCTCAGTTTTCCTATCGTGCCGTGGGGTTGGGAGTCATCTTTCTTTCCGGTGAGTTAGGCCGTTCCTGGATTACAAGGATCTTCTATGAAGAAAAAGCGTAGTAGCAATCTGAATCTCATGTAGCCCAACCAAAATATTGTGCCATAGTAAATTTCACTAAAAGGCTAATTTAAGACAAATTTTTTCGGATTTTTTAGAATATTTTTGAAAATTGTGGACAGATTATAATGAGAAGGTTATTATTTTCTTAGAAAAAGGATGTTTCCACCCAGTTCCATTTTATTGATCTGGTTATTAATAAGCATCTAAATCAAACATGCATGATAAATAGTTATTAATGTAGTACTAGTTATGTGACCATATGTTACAACGGAAAACAAAACTTACGAGTAAATATTATGTTGTAATTATATATTTTTGCTCAAAGGAATAGAAGTTTGTTTTGCTTGCCTATATGATCCATCTCTAATATAATGTACAGCCAAATATATGCTCAGAATGACCTAAACAACTCAACCAACCAAACATCTAAATCGAAATATTTTTCATAAAGCCTGCCATTGGCATAACCACACAAATAGTATGGATCAGGAACAATCGAACATAATAGAACCCACAAGAGTTCCTAGGAACAATGTGATGACAAAGAGCACATTATCATTACTATGGATTAAAAAATTCATTATACATGTTCTAAAGCCTAAAAACAAAACAGCTATCATCGTTGTCGCTTTTCAGTTGGGATATTGAACACAGGAACAAGCTTTAGTAAGAATTAGAATAACATAGCAAGAATGAACACGATTGATTGTTATACCCATAAAAAAGAGTTGCCACTAACAACAAGAAATGATGATGTACATAATCTTACCTAAGGCATATGTTGATAAACCTCTGAGTATCTCCGACAGAGGTGCTCCACCTAAGAGTACAAAGCGAATCTTTTCTCCCAAGATTGCACACAACTTTCTGAAGATGAGCATATCTCACAACAGTTTCTCTAATCTCCATGCACCAAGCCAACTTCCATTGATAGTAGCAAGCCGTTGGCTATAGGTAATGTCAAATAATTTCTTCGCTACACCACCCTTTGCATCCATCTAAAGCCATCTCAATATGAAAAGTAGCAGTCAATAAACCAATGCGAACATTGGACCAAAACAACGTAAAGGGCAATAACTCTTTCTCACACCATCATGAACATGATCAAAAATAGCAGGTGCAATAGTCATCAGTGTTGGCTTCAGCGCAGAAGCATCACCTAGAGTTCCCTTTTTTTATTTTGTTTGATGTAGCATGATTGATATCTAGAGTATGGTGTGCAATCCTAAAATCAACGGAGATCTAACAGGTACCAATGTACCATTAGTGTTAAGTAGGAAGTACAAAACCATGGAGTAGTAATGTAGTATTTTGTCTAAGAAATCTGTGTATTTAATTTCTTGTCATCTGTAGTAGGATCGTTCAGCTAACTCACAATTGCATTGAGAAGTAGGAAGATTAGAGTAGAAGCCCACAGAGGAGGACTGCAAATAAAAAGAACAACACACGATTTTGTTAGCAAGGGTGGTATATATACTCCTACAAAGTGCATTATGAGATCGATTTGTATTAATTCAATGATTTGATCCAAGATAAGAGAATTTGATTGTTCGTTCACCTAATCTCAACAATAACTTTGATGTTGTTCTCAGGAGACCGTTTGATGTACTTCAGGAAATCAAACTTGCTGCCAGGAGCTAAATGTACCTACAAATAAACATATGCATAGGGCAAAATCATTCAGGCAGGTAGTATAACTGAACTATTAATTTCTAGCTAAAATATAGATTTCTACTTATACTACGTTGACGAAGCTGTGATGCAATGCACAGCAGTCGGTCGACCAAACTGATATGAAGAATTGTCTTAAGAAATTGCTCTGCAAGCACGCATCATGTGTCAATGTGCCATCAGAGCATTGATCATGCCAATTAGCTATATTACATATATCTTCCTATATGTTTGTATGTATGTAGCTTCAGTTTGTGTGTTCTTTAGGCTGGTATAGTTTCAAAAAGGAAATTAATAATACAACATAAAACAATGCCAGGGTCTTGTTCAGGACATTCATGTGCTACCTGACGAACGATGTCTTGTGAGTAAATCTGAAGCACATCGGATCTGCAAGATTGCATTACCGTTTAGAGAGTATAGGAACATATGAGAAAGGAAAAGATCAGCATATATGTTGTGTGTGTTTTTAGTTCTAAAAAAATGTACTATTGGAGAACTTGTAATCTTGTTTCATGGCTTCTTTCTCCCACTCCTTCCATTCACGAATCTGCAACAATGTTGAAATCAAACATTACACCACCAGTTATTGTCACCACGTACATATATCATACAGATTAATTAATCAGGTAACCGTAGAGAGCCTTCTAGCCTTGGCCCTGCCTAGTGCCATGGTAATAGCACTGTATGTCACATGGAACACAACTAAGAAGAAGATAAAGATGTGCAGCTAGTGCAATGTGTTTATCGAGATCAATGGCACCTTCCCCTATAGAATTCAACGACACCTTGCCCTACAGAATTCAGATTATCTCACTTCAATTTGTTAACCATACATAGACCCAATCGAATGCAATATTTAGACTTGTAAGATTGTATTGTTCATGGAGGACAGATGTGGGATTAGAGGAGGAGGCTACCTGTGTTCTTAAAGGCTAGCGATGAGTTCGGGGTCGATGTGGATCTGCACCACCGTCATGGATCTATGCCGTCACCATGTCGTTGTGCCGCTGATATCGTCAATCTGAAGCTTGCCTCCACCCCACAGCCGACGGCGAGGAGGTGGAGAGTGAGGAGGATGACGCCTCATTGCCTCCACCCCACGCGGATCTGGTTGCCAGCCGCTGGGAATGGCCGAATCCAGTGTGCCATCTTGATGGCCATCTTCCCCAGAATGTCGAGACGGAATGCGCTCGCACTCGTGCAAGCACTGATCTCCCATGCACACATGCACACAAGATTCTTGCGCCTTTTGCGCTGATCTCCTACACTGCCCTTCCCCTCGCCCTTCCGTGTAGATCTCTCGCACCCTTCCCTGCGCAAGTAAGAAGCAAAGGCTACGACATGCCGTTTCGCCCTCATCGAGGTGCAGCGCTGCCTCTCCTATAGCCCGTGGGGAGAGGGAGGAGAGGTTGAGAGAGAGGGGGATATGGGGGATTCATGGTGTCAAGGTAAGGGGAGGAGGTGGCCGGTGGATGGGGAGGGGAGGCGGCGACGGGAGGAAGCACTGGGGAGGCGACGATGGTGGATGAGGTGAGGAAGAGATAGCTAGCAAATGGGGAGGAGGGCATCGACGAAGAGATGGGGAGGGGGCGTTGGCGGAGAGATGGGGAAGGGGGTGTCGGCGGAGAGATGGCGAGGGAGAAGTCGGCTCGAGGTGGCCCAGGGAGATGAGGGGATGGCGCAGCCGATTCTCGGTGACCGTGGGGTTAGTCGGTTAGGGTAGCGATTTTTCGTGGACTTGGAGGGGAGGCGTGCATGTGCATGAAGTAAATGGGGTCCACCTGTCGGTGCAAAATTAATGTGGGAAGTAGTGGAATGACAGATGAATCACTATCATCAACTCTTTTTAAGTAGTAGAAATTTTAATTCCTTGTTGTCAGCTGAAAAAAGCTAGTTATTAATCTAAATCCCTTAAGATATATCGTTTTGTTTTAAGAGAGAACAATTATACGAAAGCCACGGTAATCAAGATAGGATCAAATTTCCTGGAGCAGAATTGGAATCTTGCTAATACCAGACACGCATGATGCATGGCAATTAGAGAAGACGGACTGAACTACGTAACCTCTCCTTTCTTGACTCAGAAAGTGACGAGGTACGACAAAGACATGACAGAAGAAACACAGGCGAACACGCCAATTTCCATGCATAGCTAGCCTTGTTTGAAACGGTAAGCAGACTCGAGATACTTGTGGAGTTGTGGCCCTGAAGGCGGACGTGTACCAACTACCTAGGAAAAAAAAAGGTCACAACTCACACCGCACATGTTTCTTCTCCATCAATCTCTTTCTTTAATCACTTTCTTTACCACTCTAAATTAGAATATGCTAATTTTATCAGGAAACAAATCATCGTAGAAATGTTGGTTGGAAGGAAAACAAATCCGGGTGTTATTTTCTTCTGCTGGTGTTTTCTAATAGCAGTGAAAGATCTTGCAAGAACATGAGTCGTCCCTATACAGTATCAGTATAGGTTGTGTTCTTTTCGATTACGGTTGATAATTTATAGCTTTTGGTTCTACCACGAACACTTGTACGAATGAATTAAATATTGATAAGCTAATTCGAAAATGCTATTCGTTTTCAAAATACGACAGAGAAACCATTCTATTGTTTTGTTCCAAAAAAGCCGCAAGTGATAAGCTGAAAGAACGGATCTATAACAGTCTTTGGATCTCCGGAGATTATTTATACATTTACTTTTAAAAAAAGAGACAATACACCAACATAAATGGACAAAGAAATATCTATTGATTCCAGAATACTTATGTCCCAACTTACATGCCCTCGACGAGCAAATAATTAGTAAAAGAATTCTTCGGAGCGAAGAATTCTCAAACAGAGACGACCTTAAATTATGGAAAATAATAAGTCAGCGCTTCTTTCCTCTCTAATGTCTTTCTTTCTCTACCCCGAAGCTCTTCAGAGCCCAAGCCACGACGCCGGCTCATCTTTCACGGGCTTGACGGCGACGACGTCTTTCTCCGCCGGCGACGAGGTCACCTTCTGGTAAGGTTCGCTGGTGGTGATCCTGTCAATACATATGCACACATGTTACCATTAAGTATTCTAAGCAACTTTTAGCGAGACTAGATTATATTGCTATGCACAATTTTCTGTACCATATTGTATTATATCACGGTTCTAATTACAGGTCGTATGTGAGCAGAAAATAAAATATTGCATGTGAATTAATGTCGAAAAGGAATTAAAAGATCAATAAGTTAGTGGCAGATGTTGAGTAATCTCTGTGAATTCTCACCTGTGCTTCCTCTTTTGGAGGAACCGCTGCAGCGACGCCTTCCTCGCGATCGGCATGTCGGAGAGCCCCGCGGGCTGCGGTGCCGCCGGCCTCTGCGGCACAGCCGGCGCCACCTTTTCCGCCGGCGAGGACTCCGAGCCTGCCAGCTGCATCAGCTCCTTGGCCTTCTCGGCCGGGAAATCCTCGAACACGAGCACCCGCCCGTCGTAGAAGATGGTCAGCGGCGCCGTCGCCTGCGCCTCCGGCCTGCTGGCAAACCACCCTCACCGTCAAATCAAGGCAAATCACTCTCAAAGAACTTTTTCCCCCCGAAAGAACGCACTCTCCAAGAACTCGGCAACCAGGAACAGAGCAATTTCCAAGAATTAACTCACCGTTCCTGGGGCAGCTCCGACACGCCGGCACGCGGCGGAAAGAGCTGCATGGTCCTATCGTCCGTCTCCTCGGCCTCCTCCGGTGCCGGCGGGGGCAGGAGGCTCACCGCCGGCGGCCGGAACGCGGCGCCCTGCTGCTGCTGGTGCTCCCTCATGTACTGCCGCAGGAGCCCGCACGTGACGGCGAACCTGCTGCTGCCGGCGGTGGCCATCTCTTCCTCCTCTTCTCTCTCTCCCTCTCCCTCCCTCCCTCTCTCTCCTCGAAGCTGCCGTGCGGTGGTGGTGCGGTGGGAACGCTGTTGTTTGTCTCTCGAGTGGGGGAGTCGGTGTACGCGTGTTTTTTTTATATAGAGATAGGGAGAGAAGGAAGGGTGTGGCCTTGGCTTGCGTTTTCGTTTGGGCAAGTGGCGAGGGAAAGGAGCACGTGAAATGTGAGGGGGAGGCAGTGGAGGACCGGGGAAAGCGACGCAGAAGGTGGACTGGGCGAGGAGGGGCAACCAAACGTGGCCAGCCACCGCTCGGCTCTGCGCAGTGTGTATTTGCCTTCTCCTCTCCACCTCCTTTTCCTGCTCTTTTCTTTTATTACTTTTAGGATATTGGTCTTTTTTTTCTTCTCTTTCCTTCCACCGGTTATTTTTAGGGTATATTTGGATGAAAGGTAATGGGGGAGTTTGGTGAAGGCCTCCTTCAATTCGGCTTTTCTAACGGTTTTTGGTTTTTAACTGAAATAATACTATAACGGCTATTATTTTTTTTCTAAGTCATTCAATTAAAAAATAAATAAAAAGTGAAAAATAAAAACATCGTTATATCTTCACGAACAATGCAAAGAAAAAGAAAAAAAGGAAAAAAAAAGAAAAAGTCACGTTAAAAAGTCAACGTCATGAGTTTTATGTAAAAGCAATATACATTAACTTCAAGCAAACGCTCATGGCAATAAATTTGCCATATCCTATGCCATGATTTAGTAGACTCAATGGTAAGAAATCTGATTGTGCGTAATTGGATATTTTTTGGTGAAAACCACCAAATTCCTATAAAAAAAGATGGTACACATCCACGTGGCTGATTGAACAAAATAAAAAGATAATCGACGAACATCACAATTGAACACGCCACAAATCGCACCACAAAAAATGATCTTTCGCCAAAAGCTCAAGGAAAAAATACAATGCACATGGTTTATTTCAAAACACGCTGGTGTACGTGCAGGCTAGGGGAGGAGAGACGAAGGCCGCCGCTACTACTTACAGGTTGGCCAGCGGTCTAATCGGTTCTGAATATCGCTCTGACTGGTTATAGTCAGCGGTCTAACCGGTGGTGAGGTCTGATCAGACTAGTTACAGGTTGGCCGTAATTTGTTTCTTGAGGTTTTGAGTCATGGGAAGAGTTTTTGTGGCCTAAGGGCCTGTTTGTTTCAGCTGTGGATTCTAAGTAACTAACTGATCTGAGTAGCTAGCTGGAGATTCTGAGTAGCTGGCTAGTCTGAGTAGCAACTGTCCGAGTAGCTAGTCTGTTTGGCATCCTCGGATTCTAGCTATGCATTGGTGTCTGATAGAAGTATTGACCGAAATGCCCTTAGGTGAGTTAATGTCCTGATTATGTATTGATAGAAGAGATATTCATCTTTGTAAATTTGTAGTACTTAGTTCAAACATTGATAAACTAATATTTAATTTCATGACAATAAATTTGACTCCAAATCATAATTTTAAATATTAATATGGATAACTACCATGTTTCCATACAAAAGGAACGCACAAAAGGTGTTCATAGGCATATAAAGGCGCATATATCAAAGCATCAAAAGGAACTTCTATGGTACTATCTATATTCTTGAAGCCATCAAGCCGTTAGCTATGGAATCACGAAAGGCACACATCACCATCATCTTGTGCTGTGCCAATGTAACCACCTCCTGTGTTTGAATCAACATGTGGCATGTACTCTTCATCATCATCACACCTTTCAAAGAGATAGTCACTCAAAGCACTGTCTCGAATGAAATTATGAAGCGCCATACAAGCAATGATGATCTTCTTTTGCCTCTCAACCTTATAGCTTGGCATATGCAATAGAATTCGCCACTTCATCTTTAGCACGCCAAATGCACGTTCAATCACATTATGAAGAGAGGAGTGAGCATGATTGAAGACCTCCTTTTGGCCACTTGGGCGGCCTCCCCGTTGAAAATCCGGCAAGTGATACTTTTGCCCTTTGTACGGAGCGAGGTATCCCTTTCTATTAGGATAACCGGCATCAACTAGATAAAATTTCCCTACAAGAATCAAATCGGATTAATGACAATGTATAAAATGAGAGATAGAAATAGATAATTGTATTACCTTCTTCAGGGTGTGGGAAATATTCCGAGTACCGAGATAGAGTGTCATTGAATATACGAGAGTCATGGGCAGATCCAGCCATCCAAAGAACAACAAAAATGAACCTCATATCAAAGTCGCAAATCGCCATAACATTTTGAGTAGGATACCCATGACGACCAATGTGTGCAATTTGATCCTTGGCTGGCACTACAACTGGGATATGTGTGCCATCTATTGCTCCAATGCAATTGTTGAAATAGGGTGAGAACCGAGAATCTTGAAGCCTTGGGTGCAGAGTAGATTGCGACTCCTTTGGTTTTATGTTGTGCTTGGCTAGCTCATTAACACACTTAAGGACTTGTCTAAATTTTGTACTAATTGTTTCGGTTGATCGTTTAAATCGGTTCTCAGCTTGGCTAAATGATTGAGGTGCACCACACATCCACAAGAACATACCAAGAGCTTCAACGGAATTACAACAAGATTACGTAAAAACACATAGGTGTGAATAGAGTATCAAACACAACAAGATTACATAAAAAGCATAGTCTGAAACAAGATTACATAAAAAGCATAGTCTGAAACAAGATTACATAAAAAGCATAGTCTGAAACAAGATTACAATCAGGTTCTACTTCTTCCTATCTTCATACATCCTCTTAAGCCATGCAACTATCCCTTCATCGGTTTCAAATGAACGAAACACTGCACGATACTCTTGTTTAATAAAAAGTTTGGTTGCAATGTAGTGTTCATCACTTCCTTCTTTGGCTCCACATCTCACAGCCATGCGCAAGTGCTCTATGATCTCATTGTCCAATTTGTCATTCCGGTCAGATGTCACAGAATTGCTAGTAGCAATCACGTCAACTAGACGTTTCACTTCCTTGATCATATGACTCTTCTTTTTATTTGGGCTAGGTGCAATGCTACCTCCCTTACGCTTTCCAACCTTGGTCTTCTTATCATGAGAGCTGTCATCATCCCCAATATCGGCGATATCATCGTCAACATTAATTGAGTTGTGCTTTCACGACTACCAGAATAATAGAAGACGAACAGGACACATGGATGTTCGGAACATAACTTCCACTCATCTAGGTTCTCCATTGGTGTGTCACGGAACTTGCCATAGTCTTTGTTCGCCTACAAAAAGATATGGAGAATTATTTACAAAATGGTGCCACAAAGCATTGAATGGAAGATAATTTTACAAATGTCAATGGCATACCGCTATTTTTTCAGTCCACCAATCGTCATCTGCAACAATTGTTCCATTTTGGGCATCCCAACCAAGATCGGTTGCATTCTTTTTTAGCTCAATCCATAAGCTGTATTCCCTCTTCAAAGTATCCCAACGATTCTTTAGCTTGGTCCGATCATAGTTTCTATTTGTCTTTGCATTGAATTTTTCTTGTAGATTTTTGTAACCAGTGGCATTCAAGGCTGCATTTAGCCTATTTCCAGCTAGTACTTCATCCCTACATATTTCACAAAATATTTTGGTTGCCCAGGCATCCCAACTAACTTTTGGTGTCTTCTCTTTCTCCATCTAATTCATACATACATACATACATACATACATACATACATACATACATACATACATACATACATACATACATACATGTAACATCCTGATTTTGAGTTTTTGAAGCTTTTAAAATAAAATTCACCATTTGAATTTTTCTGGATTTAATTAAAAGCTTAAATGAATTTTTATGAGTTAAAAGGATTTAATATGATTAATCTGAACATGAACATTTGCCAAAGTTATTTTATTTGAGTTCCTTGTGTCTCAAGGAATTTATTGGATTTTTCGGATTTTTCTGGATTTATTTGCTATTTTCTAGAGCTCAAAAGGATTTAAATGAATTTATGAAAAGAAAAATACCAAAATCCCCAACCGCCGGTGGGCGAAACCCACCAGCCGCCCAACCCGCCTCGGCTCCCAACAATAGCGCGCCGCGCTACGTGCCTGCGTCGAGCATCGCGCCGCGCCGCTCCGCTTGGCCTCCCGATGATCGCCACGTGGCGTCATCCGCTGCGCGCGCCGCGCCCCGCATCTCGGCCGCTGCTCACCGCGCCACCGGCGGTGGGGCCACTGCTCAGTCGTCCCCGACCCGGACTCGTCTTCCTGTCTCGGCCGGACTCGCCGCCGCTGCCGTCCGTCGCGGACACCTCGGTCCGTGTATAAAGCCGGCCGCCGCTTCCGATCCCGGCCGCGCGCCGCCGCCCTTCGCGGAGCCGCCGCCGCCGTCGCCCTCGTCATCTTTGCGCGGCCGTCGCCGCCGAGCTTCGCGCCGCCTGTCTGCTGCTCGCCACGCCGCGAGCCCCGCCGCCGTCGTCGTCCCGCCACCTCGCCGCCGTCACCGTCGCCGCCGCCGCCGCCGCCGAACCCCGCCGCCGCGCCGCCGGCCGCAGCGCGCCGCGCCGCCGCCGGCCGCGCCGCCCTCGCGCCGTGCACGCGCCGCGTCGCCAAGATCGCGCCGCGCCCGCGTCCTTCGCCTTCCGTCGCGCCGGTCCATGTGAGCCGTGCCGCGCCTTGTGGGTCCCGCCCGTCGGCGAGCCGTGAACCGTGAGCCGATCTGGGCCGACGGCCCGGATCGTCCCACGCGCCGCACTACGCCGTCCGACGCCCGCCACAGTGCTCCCGAAGCGCCACGCAAGCGGGCCATGTCGCCCTAACGCTTGCGTGTCGCCACGCCACCGCCACCTCACCCTAGTCGCCTGCGTCGCCGCCGCCGCCGCCCCTTTGCTTTCGTGCGCGGGTTCACCGTGACTCACCTCCGTGCGCCGGTCCACAAGATGCGGATGCACTTTTCCAATTTTCCTGATTTTCAGAAAATCCAATTTTCCAAGAGCCCGTTCTCCTCATCCTAGCTCCGATTGACCCGTTCTTTTTCTAAATTCATCTAAAATTGAGCTCTACCTTTTGGTTCAGGTTTGAAAGTTTTGGAGTTCATTTGAATTTTATTTGAATTTATTTTCTCTTTTCGTCTCGTTTTCTCTCTCGTTAGATCGCGTGTTCGAGGGAGCGGAAGTTGGATTTGAAGACCAAGAGCCCTCATCTGAGCAAGGCCAAGGCAAGTCGTATTCTTTGATCATGTTGAACCCAGATTTCAATCTATTATGTATTATTTTGTTTCAAATTATCATGCATTGCTATTTATTAATAAAACCTTGTATTGGTAGTTATACTCCTAATTGATTAAATCCTCCATGATAATTTGACTACCATGAATCCATTGACACCTTAGGATTGGGAATTATTTAGTGATAAAATAATAATTGTCACATGGGGTTACGTTCGACTGCTTAGCCTGCTTCCTATTAGTTCGCTGGGATCTGTCATCACATGTGGTTAATTAATCCTGACTTAATGATTTACTTGAACGTGGTGGTTAGCCACAGTTATAAAATTGGTATGTCATGACATGGGTAGTGTCATGGGCATTGGTTATACAAACTTGGCTTTCACTTGGGCGAATGATCGTGCGATAAAGAAGTCTTGGATGCACATTGGGATGTGGATGCTTCGCTGGGTAATTGTTAAGGACTTAACTTTGTGCGCCATTGATCCGAGCTTAATCGTGCAAACCACATGTCTAGTATGGGATAGACTGGCATAATAATTTGTGAAGTCTCCACTTTGGTTTTACTACCGATGTTGTGTGGCGCAAGAGGGGCAATTATCGACTAGGGGTTACCCTACTCGACGGCGAATCCTTAGCGAGTGGGATCGGTGGAGATGGACCATTGTAAAAGCCTTGTTGTGATTTCCTTAAGCTGAGGCTAATCACATCGTGTGGGTACAGATTGTGCAACCTCTGCAGAGTGTAAAACTATTCGAATAGCCGTGTCCTCGGTCATGGACAATGCTCGGTGATTTCACACGAGGGTAGAGTCTTTATGAAATTTTGGTTGGCTTGAGATGGGAAGTGAATGGTTAGTTCACTTGTGGTCTACTCAATTCCTTTGATTTATTTACTTAGTGTCATTTGTTAAATTTGCTTTTCAATCTATTTATCATATTTACTCTAAATTGTTTGTTTTATGCAAAACTAACCTTTCGACCATCCATTGTTAAGCTTTGCATATTATATTGCATTCATTTGTTACAAGCGACTTGCCGAGTACCAATGTACTCACGGCTTTATGCCCATGTTGCTCGATTGAAGAGGAGGGACCGGATCGGCGGAGTTGCTAGAAGGAGGCTACTACGAGGACTTCACGGATTAGGACTTCGCTCCCGCCGATTGCACGTGGGCATGTCGAGTGGCTACTACGCTTAATTTTGGATTTCATTGCTAGTTTCTTTAAAAGCCCTTGGTGCTCATAATTGTAAGCTTGGCCATAAGGTCGTACTCGATGGTTATTAATATAATTTGGATTTCCTTTAGAGTATCGTGATGTGGATGATATTTGTCTTTGTTTACGCTGTGTGCACTAGCGTGATCTGGACTAGTGCGAACACACAGAGAGTCCGATTTGTATATTCGGTCTCGACAGAGATGGTATCGAGCCATATCGATTGTGGGACGAAAACCTAAGTTAGTCGTTGTCTCAAAAATTCAAAAACCTATTTTCTAAAGACAAAACAACCAAACCTGATATTTAGCAAATTCTTTACTCTCTTACCTTATTCTTAGGGACTCTTGCCTCTCACCTTAAAATTTCTGCGAAAATGAAAATTTTTAAGCGACTCTTATCTTGTGTCGTGGTCAGATGTCGCATAAGCAACTATAGCAGTCGGGAGGATGGAGGAGAGTGCTTGATCTTGCTAAGAAGTCTTGGTTTCAAAGAACACCAATGTACAGTTCCATGGATGATGAAGTAAGAGGTACCATTTCACACGGTTGTACTTCACTATCAAGCTTGGAGGTCACGTCGTACACCACGCCTTCAAAGGTTCAAATCATAGCGGTGCACGCAAGGCCGTTGCTCAACTCATCGACGGTACAAGATCGGTATGACCAAGTTCATCCAGAGTACAAGAGGAAGTATGAACTGAGGAGTACACTCATGGGCGCCAACACCTCCACCTTCGCCTCGCCACCCAGCCGGAGGAAAGGCAACGCATGGCGGATGATCGCGAGAGTACCTTCAACTCGTCATTCCAGCGGCGGCGCCTACAATGCGCTTCCGCAACCGATGGGCGTTCTACAGCGATGCAGAGGAAGAAGAGGAAGATCGCACACGCACCTCGCCGGACCTGAGTGGGAGCCGGAAGAGTAGACCGTAGCATAGGATAGCATCGGTTAGGAAGTGGTTTTTGTTTGCATTGAGTGTGATGTGAGCTGCAGTTTTGCCCTCAAAAGCAATATGTTGCAGTCATATCAAATCTTTTATTGAAGTGATTTATTTGTTCTTTTGTTAGCTTTTCGGCTAAGTGATTGTTTAGTTTAGGATTTACCATTAGAATATCCCCCTTAGACGAACTTACCACTTATCTTTGCTTTTCCTCTTACAGTAAGCCTGTGAAGCCAGTCCTCAAGCAAGTGATCTTTCTTTTCAGATGGTTGATACCCGGAGCTCCGCAGGACGTGGTCAGATGAGTCGATCACGAGGCGATCGGGCAACTCCGAGCGACATGCAAACCAGTGGGTGGATCCAACCTTGAGTCGCCATGGCAGCCTGACTCGGTTGATGAACACCATGATGCGAAACATGAACGCCATGATGAATCGACAGAATCAAGACATGGCCATGCCTCCACCGCCGCCAAAGGTCCAAGTTTGCGTAATTTATGAGGACAAGGCCTCCTACCTATTCACGGTCTTACGAGCCACTAGAAGCCGATGACCGGATGCGTTCGATGGAAAAGAAGCTTAACCTTGCCCGGTGTATGCGGATCGCGAGAAGGTGTTGTATGCAGCCCATCGGCTTGAGGTGCTGCAATGAGTGGTGGGAAAATTATTGTGCCGCTCACGAGGATCCAGAGAGCATCACTTGGGCTGAGTTCGCAGGAGCTTTTCGTCATGCCCATATCCTGGATGGGGTGATCGAAATGAAGAAGGAAGAATTTCGGGAGTTGCAGCAGAAGAACATGTCCGTGAGTGAATATCTCAACAAGTTCACTCAGTTGGCCCGTTATGCTCCAGAAGATGTCGCCACAGATGATGCTCGCGAAGAGGTTCAAGAAAGGATTGAACCAGATTGAAAGTTCGGTAGTGGGACATGATTATGCGAGTTTCCAAAACATGGTGGACAAAGCAATGCTCATTGAGGAAAGTCATCGCGAGTTGGAAGAATCTCGCAAGAGAAGAATGATGCAGCAAGGATCACAGATGCACCAAGCTCAGAGAGCCCGCTTCGGTAATTTTCAGCCAGCTCGAGTTCCTCGCCATGGGATTCAAAACTCCGCACTAGCTCCCCGTCAGTTTTCTTCAGCGCCAAAACCAAATCCAGTGGGAAGCCAACAGCAGAGGATTACCAAGCCCATGTCAGCAGTCACTTGTTTCAAATGCAATGAGACGGGACATTATGCCAACAAATGCCCGCAAAATACCGCATTGACACCAGTTCGCTTCAGCTTGGGAGCCACACCAGACCGTACCCCTGCAGCAGGATCAGGACGCGGAGCACCTCAAGGATCAAATCAACCCAACAAAGGATCGCAGACCGTGATGCGTGGCCAGGTGAACCACGTCACCATGGAGGAGGCTCAAGCGGCGCGGATGTGGTGATTGGTAAGTTCCCAGAAATTCGAGACCGCCAGCTTTGTTTGATTCTCGAGCTTCACATTCGTTTGTTTCTGAGTTTTGCTCTAAAGCATAAGTTGGAAGTCGTTGCACTTGGTTCCATTTATTGGTTCAATCCCGTGCTCGAGATGAGTACAAACCTAGGATGCCCCAAAGTTAGGATAGCCATCCAAGGAGTAGAGTTCTCCGCAGATTTGGTTGTCTGAATATCCAGTCTTTGGGCGTAATTTTGGGTATGGATTGGCTCAAGAAGCATCAAGCGATATTGGAATGTGGGCCGAGCGATCACTTTGGACGGTCCGATGGAAGCAAGGTTAGATTTGAAGCCGACATGAAGCGGCGAAAAAAGTGATGGTGTGCCAAAGTAAAGGGATTGCCCTAAATGAAGTACCGTTGCGAGAGAATATCCCGATGTTTTCCCGATGATCTCCCGGGATGCCACCAAAAAGAGAAGTAGAGTTTGCAATTGAGTTAGCACCGGCACCTCACCAATTTCAAGAGACCTTCACGAATGCCCGCCAATGAGTTAGCGAATTAAAGAAGCGATACAAGAGTTATTGGATAAAGGGTATGTCGGACCAGTACCTCTCCGTGGGGAGCACCAGTATTGTTCGTCAAGAAGAAGGATGGTAGCCAGCGTATGTGTGTGGATTACCGAGCTCTCAATGAAGTTACCATCAAGAACAAGTACCCGTTGCCCAGAATTGATGATCTGTTCGATCAATTAAAAGGAGCTGGAGTGTTTTCCAAGATTGATTTGAGATCGGGTATCACCAAATGAGGATTCGACCGAGGACATACCCAAGATGACCTTCTCAACTCGTTATGGATTATACGAGTTCACCGTGATGTCCTTTGGCCTAACCAATGCCCCAGCCTACTTTATGTACCTGATGAACAAGGTGTTCATGGACTACTTGGACAAGTTTGTCGTTGTGTTCATTGATGACATTCTGATCTACTCCAAGAATGAGGAGGAGCATGAGGAGCATTTGAGATTGGTATTGCAAAGATTGCGGAGCACAAGTTGTATGCTAAGTTCAGCAAGTGTGAATTTTGGATGAAGGAAGTTGCCTTTTGGGTCATGTGTTGACAGCAGAGGAGTGTCCGTTGACTCGGGAAAGTACAAGATGTGCTCACTGGAAGGCACCCACGTCGATGACCCAGTCCAAGCTTCCTAGGAATGGCGAGTTACTATCGGAGATTCATTGAAGGGTTCTCGGTGTAGCCCGACCCTTACCCAGCTACTAAAGAAGGAAAAGAAGTTTGAATGGGCGCCAGAGTGCGAGAAGAGTTTTGGAAGTTAAAGGAAAGTCGACAACAACACGATCTTAATTTTGCTCGACATCAAGAAAGATTTTGAGATTTATTGTGACGCCTCCCGCAAAGGTTTAGGTGCGTATTGATGCAAGACAAAAGAGTGGTAGCTTATGCATCGCGTCGATTGAGGCCACATGAGGAGAACTACCCTACGCACGATTTGGAGTTAGCGGCGATTGTGCATGCCACGAAAATATGGCGACACTACGATGGGTAATGATGTGAGATCTACGGATCATAAGAGCTTGAAGTATATCTTCACCCAATCGACCTTAACCTAAGACAAAGAAGATGGTTGGAGTTGATAAAGGACTATGACATTGGAATCCACTATCACCCGGAAAAGCCAACGTAGTGGCGGATGCGTTGAGCGAGGAAGGTATATTGCAACACAATTATGGTCAAGGAGAGTCAACCAAGATTGCACGAGGAATTCCAAAGCTCGGTTTGGAGTTGGTTGAAGAAGGGATGTTGGCGCTTTGGACTTGCAAACGACCTTGGATAGTCGATTCGTCAAGCGCAACCGAGGATGAAAATATCCAGCGGATCAAGGTTGGATTGAAGGAAGGAAAAGCGGCGGGTTTTGTGGAGGATGATCGGGGTATCATATGGTACAAGAAGCGATTGTGCGTACCCAATAAGGAAGAGTTAAAGCAATTGTTGCTTAAAGAGGCACACGAGTCATTATATTCAATTCATCCAGCAGTACCAAGATGTATCAGACATCAAGGATAAATCTTGGTGGCGGTATGAAGCGAGAAATAGCGAGTATGTAGCACTATGTGATGTTTGCCAATGAGTGAAAGCAGAGCATCAAAGACCCGCAGGATTGTTGCAACCGTTGAAAATTCCCGAGTGGAAGTGGGAAGATGTGGGCATGGATTTCATCACGGTCTACCCAAGACCAAGGAAGGTTACGACTCGATATGGGTAATTGTGGATCGATTGACAAAGGTAGCCCATTTCCTTCCAATCAAAACCACATATTCGGAGATAAGTTGGCGAATTGTATATGTCCGAGTGTGAGTCTCCATGGAGTTCCTAAGAGGATCGTGTCGGATCGTGGATCGCAGATTCACTTCACGATTTTGGGGTAGTTTCCACGGCGATGGGTACTCATCTGAATTTTAGCACACCTATCACCCATGCATCGATGGTCGGACAGGCGTGTAAATCAGATCTTGGAGGATATCTTTGAGAGCATGTGTTTTGGATCACGGAGCCAAGTGGGACGATTGCCTACCTTTCGCGAGTTCTCCTACAACAACAGTTACCAGGCCAGTTTGCAGATGTCACCATTTGAGGCTTTGTATGGTCGGAAGTGTAGGACCCCTCTCAATTGGAAGGAGACAGGAGAAAGGCAGATATTTGGGCCAGAGTGTTTGCAAGAAGCCGAAGAAAAAGTGCGCTTGATTCAAGCAAGGCTGAAAGCAGCTCAAGCCAGGCAAAAGAGTTATGCTGATACTCGCCGAAGAGATTTAAGCTTTGAGCCCAATGATTATGTGTATCTCAGGATCACACCTTTCAAAGGAGTTAAGCGTTTTCAAATGAAGGGAAAGTTAGCACCAAGATATGTGGGGCCATTCAAGATTTTGAAGCGCAAGGGAGAAGTTGCCTATCAGCTAGAGCTACCTGAGAACTTGAGCGGGATACATGATGTGTTTCATGTGTCTCAATTAAAGAAGTGCTTGCGAGTGCCAGAGGAGGCAGTGCCAATTGAGGCTGTGGATCTCCAGGAGGATCTGTCCTATAAAGAGCATCCCATCAAGATCTTGGAAGTGTCAGAGCGTGTCACCAGAAGAAGGGTCGTTCGTTTTTGCAAAGTTCAGTGGAGCAATCATTCGAGGAGGAAGCAACACGGGAAAGCGAGGAGGATCTCAAGCGGAGTTTCCAAACCTATTCTTTAGAGAGCGAGAATCTCGGGTGAGATTCCGTTTAAGGGGAGGTTTGTAACATCCTGATTTTCAGAGTTTTTGAAGCTTTTAAAATAAAATTCACCATTTGAATTTTTCTGGATTTAATTAAAAGCTTAAATGAATTTTTATGAGTTAAAAGGATTTAATATGATTAATCTGAACATGAACATTTGCCAAAGTTATTTTATTTGAGTTCCTTGTGTCTCAAGGAATTTATTGGATTTTTCTGGATTTTTCTGGATTTATTTGCTATTTTCTAGAGCTCAAAAGGATTTAAATGAATTTATGAAAAGAAAAATACCAAAATCCCCAACCGCCGATGGGCGAAACCCACCACCGCCCAACCCGCCTCGGCTCGCTTGCCAGCCACGCGCGCGCGCGTGCACCTGCGTCGAGCATCCGCGCCGCCGCCTCGCCTTGGCCTCCCGATGATCGCCACGTGGCCGTCATCCGCTGCGCCAGCGCCGCGCCCCGCATCTCGGCGCGCTCACTCACGCGCCACGGCGTGGGGCCCACTGTCGGTCGTCCCCGGCCGGACTCGTCTTCCGTCTCGGCCGGACTCGCGCCGCTGCCGTCCGTCGCGGACACCTCGGTCCGTGTATAAAGCCGCCGCCTCGGCTTCGCATCCCGAGCCGCCGCTCGCCGCGCCGCCGCCGCCGCCGCCAGCCCGTCGCCCTCGTCATCTTTGCGCCGGCCGTCGCCGCCGGAGCGCCGCCGCCGCGCGTCGCTGTTCGCCACCGCCGGTGAGCCCCGCCGCCGTCGTCGTCCCGCCACCTCGATCGCCGCCGTCACCGTCGCCGCGGCCGCCGCCGCCGCAACCCGCCGCCGCGCCGCCGGGCCGCGCGCGCCGCGCCGCGCCGCCTCGGCGCGCCGCCTCGCGCCGTGCCGCACGCCGCGTCGCCAAGATCGACGCCGCGCCCGCGTCCTTCGCCTTCCGTGCGCCGGTCCATGAGCGTGCGGCGCCTTGTGGGTCCCGCCCGTCGGCCGAGCCGTAGAACCGTGAGCGATCTGGGCCGCGGCCCGGATCGTCCACGCGCCGCACCACGCCGTCCGTCGCCCGCCACAGTGCTCCCGAGCGCCACGCAAGCGGGCCATGTCGACCCTAACGCTTGCGTGTATCGCCACGCCGGTGCCACCTCAGCCCTAGTCGCCGCGTCGGCGGCGCCGCCCGCATTGCTTCGTGCGCGGGTTCACCGTGAGACTCGCCTCCGTGCGCCGGTCCACGGCCACGGTGCACTTTTCCAATTTTCCTGATTTTCAGAAAATCCAATTTTCCAAGAGCCCGTTCTCCTCATCCTAGCTCCGATTGACCCGTTCTTTTTCTAAATTCATCTAAAATTGAGCTCTACCTTTTGGTTCAGGTTTGAAAGTTTTGGAGTTCATTTGAATTTTATTTGAATTTATTTTCTCTTTCGTCTCGTTTTCTCTCTCGTTAGATCGCGTGTTCGAGGGAGCGGAAGTTGGATTTGAAGACCAAGAGCCCTCATCTGAGCAAGGCCAAGGCAAGTCGTATTCTTTGATCATGTTGAACCCAGATTTCAATCTATTATGTATTATTTTGTTTCAAATTATCATGCATTGCTATTTATTAATAAAACCTTGTATTGGTAGTTATACTCCTAATTGATTAAATCCTCCATGATAATTTGACTACCATGAATCCATTGACACCTTAGGATTGGGAATTATTTAGTGATAAAATAATAATTGTCACATGGGGTTACGTTCGACTGCTTAGCCTGCTTCCTATTAGTTCGCTGGGATCTGTCATCACATGTGGTTAATTAATCCTGACTTAATGATTTACTTGAACGTGGTGGTTAGCCACAGTTATAAAATTGGTATGTCATGACATGGGTAGTGTCATGGGCATTGGTTATACAAACTTGGCTTTCACTTGGGCGAATGATCGTGCGATAAAGGGGTCTTTGGATGCACATTGGGATGTGGATGCTTCGCAGGTAATTGTTAAGGACTTAACTTTGTGCGCCATTGATCTGAGCTTAATCGTGCAAACCACATGTCTAGTATGGGATAGACCTGACATAATAATTTGTGAAGTCTCCACTTTGGTTTTACTACTGATGTTGTGTGGCGCAAGAGGGGGCAATTATCGACTAGGGGGTTACCCTACTCGACGGCGAATCCTTAGCGAGTGGGATCAGGTGGAGATGGACCATTGTAAAAGCCTTGTTGTGATTTCCTTAAGCGAGGCTAATCACATCGTGTGGGTACAGTTGTGCAACCTCTGCAGAGTGTAAAACTATTCGAATAGCCGTGTCCTCGGTCATGGACAATGCTCGGTGATTTCACACGAGGGGTAGAGTCTTTATGAAATTTTGGTTGGCTTGAGATGGGAAGTGAATGGTTAGTTCACTTGTGGTCTACTCAATTCCTTTGATTTATTTACTTAGTGTCTGTTGTTAAATTTGCTTTTCAATCTATTTATCATATTTACTCTAAATTGCTGTTTTATGCAAAACTAACCTTTCAGCCATCCATTGTTAAGCTTTGCATATTATATTGCATTCATTTGTTACAAGCGACTTGCTTGAGTACCAATGTACTCACGGCTTTATGCCCATGTTGCTCGATTGAAGAGGAGGGACCGGATCGCAGGAGTTGCTAGAAGGAGGCTACTACGAGGACTTCACGGATTAGGACTTCGCTCCCGATCGATTGCTGTGGGCATGTCGAGTGGCTACTACGCTAATTTTGGATTTCATTGCTAGTTTCTTTAAAAGCCCTTCGGCTCATAATTGTAAGCTTGGCCATAAGGTCGTACTCGATGGTTATTAATATAATTTGGATTTCCTTTAGAGTATCGTGATGTGGATGATATTTGTCTTTGTTTACGCTGTGTGCACTAGCGTGATCCTGGACTAGTGCAGAACACACAGTAGAGTCCGGATTTGTATATTCGGGTCTCGACAATACATACATACATACATACATACATACATACATACATACATACATACATACATACATACATACATACAAGATCATAAAAAAGTAGGTATAATCCTTTTGTACACAACCAAATCAACAGCAAACACAAAATTAGTGGAGGCTAACAGCAAGCATACAAACTGATATATACAAAATTAGTGGAGGCTAACAGCAAGCATACAAACTGATATATACAAAATTAGTGGAACTATCATCGAAAGACTTTCATTTTGAGCTGTCTCAATACTGTTTTGAAGATCTACTTGAGTTTTCTATGTTACAGAATGCCTTACATATAAATCTAATTTTGCTTCACATTGTTTTGTTTACTTTTTATTGAACCCCTTATTCTACCTCTAATTCTTTTGATCTCTGCAGTACTACATTGATCCAGTCAATGGCCAAAGAAGAGAACTGTCTAGTATGTTTGTATTACAGAAAACCAATCTCATGTGAGTTCCTTGTAGTGCTTCTTGTTTTCATTTACTGCAACTTGCATATTTTCTTCCTTCAGAACATTGAAGGAACAGAAATCATATCACAGGGGATATATTTTCATGCCTCAACAATATCATATCACAGGGGAAATCTCATGAACAATATCAAATCCCATGATATATCACAGGGGATATATTTTCATGCCTCACCAATATCATATCATGAACAATATTTCCATACCTTCACATTGCTGTTGCCGTCGGACGAGGGAGATGCAGGAGCGGAGGCCGGGGGTGAGGGGGCCGGGGTGGGCGACGGCGGGGAGGGGGGAGGAGAGGTTGGGGAGGAGGGGCGCGGGGAGGGGACCGGGGTGGGCGGCGGGGGGGGCGCCGGGGTGAGGGGCGGGGTGGGCGACGGGGAGGGGAGGAGATAGGCGTGGGGGATTCCCTTTCATCTAGAATCTCATGACTTCTTTAAATAGGGTAATTATGATATGCACATAATTATCTGTTCAAAACTCAAATCTCGACGACGATTATCTACATAACTTTTCTTTCTAGTTTGGGATGTTTTCAACCTTTTTTGAATTATGTGAACTTTTTCCTAAACTTCTTTCAAACACTCTAGACAAAAACTTGACCTTTCGCGGTCACTGTCTAATTGAGAGGGGTTCTGAAATTTCTTCCATACTAAGCTTCAAATGGGGACATCTGCAAACTAAACTAATAGTTGTTATTATAGGAAAACTCTACAAAAGGCAAACATCTGTTCCACTTTGCTCTATAGTTAAACACACATGCTCTTATTATATCCGCAAGAATCTAATTAACACGCTCAGTTTATCCATCCGTCTGAGGATGATATGCTGTACTGAAATTCAAATGAGTACCCATTGCTTCATGAAAACTCTCCCAAAACTTAGACGTAAACTGTGATTCACAATCTGACACTATCTTCTTAGCACTCCATGAAGACTTACAATCCTTGACACATATGAATATGCCAACTTATCACGTGCATAGATTGTCCTAACTGGAATGAAATGAGCAACTTTTGTCAAATAATCCACAATTACCCAAATTGAGTCAAACCCTTCCTTTTTCTTAGATAATCCTATGATAAACTCCATACCAACTTCTTCTCACTTCCATTCGGGAACTCTCAATAGTTACGACAACCTGCTGGCCTTTGATGTTCAACTTTAACCGTTTGATACATATCATAAAATACAACATACTCTACTATCTTTTGCTTTATGCTAGGCCACCAATACTTATCCTTGATATCCTGATACATTTTAATACTGCTAGGATGAATCAAATACATAGACTCATGAGCTTCCTTGAGTAACAATTCTTTAAGTTCCTTCTTGTTTGGTGCACACAAATGCTTCTTGAACCACATGGTACCTTGTTCATCCTATGTGAAACCTGAGGCTTTGCCTTTTCTCATGTTAGTTTTGATACTCTTGATATCCACGTGATCAACTTGTGCGTGGTGAATTTGAGCATCCAAAGTTGGCTTAGCTCCATTGTAGCTAAAAATCTTTCTTCAACCACTCCAAACTAAGCTTCTGAAATTCCTCATGTAAAACTAGCTGACTTTCCTTAATGGGATAATTGACTTTATGCCACTGCAGTCGTCTCACTTTTGAAAAATGCCACTACAATCATGTGGCTTCAAAAAATGCCACTGCACTCATGTCTGCAGTTTTAAGTGTTGGATGATTGTAGTGGCATTTTTCAAAGTATCGGGATGACGACAAAAACTGAGACTATTTCAGTGGCATTTTTTGAAAGTCCAGGATTACAGTGGCATTTTTCAGATATGATACGATTGCAGTGGCATGAAATGAATTATCCCTTCCTTAATTATCATGGTATTGCAGTAACTCTTTCTACTCAGTTCAGCTGCTACCACATTGGCCTTGCCTGGGTAATAATGAATACCAACATTATCCTTTATCAACTCCAACCATCTTCTCTGCCTGAGATTAAGATCGGTTTGAGTAAAAATATACCAATAGTTACCCATGAGATAATGGCACAAAATTTTAAAGCATGCACAATAGATACTAAGTACAAACCATGTGTAGGATAATTTTCTTCATAATGTCTCAACTGTCGTGAAGAATAAAGTACTACTTTTCTATCTTGCATCAACACACATTCCAAACCTTTACAAGAAGCATCACAATAAATATCAAAATCCTTGTTAATATCTGGCAAAACCAACACTAGTGCAGAGGTCAAACATTCCTTCAATTTCTGAAAACTCTTCTCACACTCTAGTGTCCAAACAAACTTCTTTTCTTTCTTCCACAACTACGAAAGTGGACTTTCTATACTGAAAAATCATTCAATGAAGTGGCAATAATATCCTATCATACCAAGAAAACTCCTGACTTGCAATACTGAAGTAGGTGGCCATACCAAGAAAACGCCTGACTTGCGGTACTGAAGTAGGCAATTTCCAACTAAGCACATCTTTGACTTTTTCAGAGTCAACTGCAACACCTTCTACTGTTATATAAGAAATCAACTTTTTTTTATCCAAAACTCTCATTTATTGAACTTGAAATAAAGCTTATGCTCTCTGAGCTTTTGTATCACTAGCCTCAAATGCTCCTCATGTTACTTCTCATCCTTGGAGCAAATCAAAATGTCATCGATGAACACAACGATAAACTTATCCAAATATTCCATGAACACCTTATTCATTAAGTAAATGTAGGCATGGGAATTGGTCAAACCAAAGGACATCACGGTAAACTCATACAAACCATATCGGGTAGAAAATGCAGTCTTGGGTACATCCTTTTGGTGAATTTTCAGCTGATGATATCCTGATCTCAAATCAATCTTAGAAAACAATTAGGCTCCTTAAACTGGTCAAACAAATCATCGATTCTGGTACAAGGATACTTGTTCTTAATAGTGACCACGTTGAGTGTCTGGTAATTCACACATACATTGACTACCATCCTTCTTCTTCTTCACAAACAACATTGGTGCTCTCCATGGTGATGAACTAGGTCTAACATATACTTTGTCTTGCAACTCCTGAATATGCTTGTTTAATTCCGCTAACTCATTAGCGGGCATCCAATAAGGTATCTTGGATATAGGTAGGGTACCAAAAACTAACTGAATTGAAAACTCAACATCTCTGTCTAGCGACATTCTTGGAAGATCATCTGGAAAATATCATAAAGGTCTCTGACAATAGGCACATTCTCCAACACGATACCTTTACTCTGGCAAACCATAGCTTCTCTCAGCTGCTCCAAGTAGCTTCAAATTTCAATTTAATTCCATCTGGACTGACAAGAGTGATAGCTCTGTTCCCATAATCCAACACAGCTTGATGCTTCACAAGCCAATCCATTCCAGAATTACATCCAAAGACTTGATATCCAGGATAATGAGATCGTGAGAAATTTTACCTCTTGGATAGTTATCTTAACTCCAGGGGATTGAACCAAAAAAAATGGATCTAAAAACAATGGTTCACAACTGTTGTTTAATAGCAAAGTTCTGAGAAACAAAAGAATGAGAAGCTACAAAATCAAATAAAACTATAGTAGGTACTGAATTTACTAGAAACTTACCCATCATAACATCCTGAGTTGCTTGGGCCTCCTCTGCTATGACATGATTCACCTAACCTCTAACAACTGCTTGCGGCATCCTGCTGGCTTGACTTGAAGCTTGGGGGTACTCCACGAACTACTCCTGGAATAGGAGTTCTATCTGGCGTGGCTCCCAAGTTGAAATGAACTAGCGTCGAGGCTTGCTTCTACGTACACTAGTTAGCACAGTGACCAAGCTCATGGCACTTGAAACTAGGGGTGAAAACGGGTCGGATTCGGACGGATATTGCTGTTACCATATCCTAACCCATATTTTTCTCCGGATTCGGTACCAATCGGATTCGGTATCAATCGGATTCGGTGTCGGATCGGTCGGGATTAACCCATTTTGTTTGCACCCCTACTTGTTTGTAAGGAATGCATACAGTGCAGTAAATGGAGTAGGACGCAATGAATTGATGTTACTATTTAATAGCTGATGTGGAAGATTTTATTTTACCATTGCAAAGAAAATGAAACGTCAAATAGTAGCACTAACCTGAAATCAAAGTTGAAGATGTATCGGATTCGGACGGATATTCGGATTCGGACGAATATTGCTGTTACCATATCCTAACCCATATTTGTTTCTCCGGATTCGGTACTAGTCGGATTCGGTATCAATCGGATTCGGTGTCGGATCGGTCGGGAATAACCCGACCCATTTTCACCCCTACTTGAAACAAGTAGTTGCTGCTGTGGGATTGACATTCCTTTGAGGCTGATTGTTGACATTAATAGGGCGCCTGAAACATTTTGACGAGACGTTGGTGTTGGAGTCCTAAATCCTGACTGTTGAGGCACATGTGTAGGTTGGTATGCATTGAAATGAGCTTTCTATGACTGGTGCAACTGAGCTCCTTGTTGCATCATCCTTCTCTTGTGAGATTCTTCCAACTCACGGTGACTCTTTTCAATAAGTATGGCCTTATCCAACATATTCTAGAAACTGACATAGTCATTGCCCACAACTAGAACTTCAATCCATGATTAAGTCTTTTTTGAATCGCTTCTGATGTTCATCATCTATGGTAACATCCTCTGTTGCAGAGTGAGATAACTGAGTGAACTTATTGAGATATTCATTCACTGACATGTTCTTCTGCTGAAGCTTATGGAACTCTTCCTTCTTCATTTCATCCACCCCATCCAGGATATGGGTACAGCAAAACGCTACTGTGAACTCTACCCAAGTAATATTTTCCTGATCCTTATGAGTGTCACAATAGTCTTCCACAATTCTACTGTAGCACCTTCTAGTTGGTGAGCAGCATAGAGAACTTTTTCTTGATTCATGCACTGAGCATGATTCAGTTTCTTCTTCATGGAATAAAGCCAATCACCTGCTCCCAAAGGCTGAGATGAACTAGAATAAGTAGGTAGTCTAGTCCTTATAAATTTGGCAAATCTCGATGGCTGACGAGCTGGCTGAGGTGCAACGGCTTTCTGATGTTGCCAATTCATCATGTTGTGCATGTTTTGCATCATCTTATTCATGAGCTGGGTCTTAGCTGCCATGAACTAACTCAAGGTTGGATCCAATCTTGTTGATGCTATCTGCTACCCCTAAGCTGAGGGATCTGTGGTGCTCTTGCTAGTTTCTGAGTGCATATGACTGCGACTAACTAAATTCTGAGTATCAACCATCTGCCAAGTTGACACCAAAATTGCCAAGGGAGGAGAGAATAGCAAAGATAAGAGGGTAAACTTGTCTAAGGGGAAACAACTAATAGCAACTTAAACTAAAACACCACTTAGCCCAAAAAGGCTTACAAAATAGCATTAAATCCACACAAACAAAACTTTGACATGACTACAACATCATGCGGGAGACAAAACTATAGCTCATGTCACATACAACTACAAATAAAAGCAAAATGATCTAATAGATATTACAAGTTATACAAGATTCTAATCTAATGGCTCCCGTTCTAGTTCTGCCAAATAAGGCTCACTTGACTCTGACTCTGAGTCGCTGTAGAACACCCACGAGTTGCAAACTTGTGGTGACGACCCTCTTACTTTGACTAGAATGAAGCGATGAAGATACTCCTGATGATTGCTAGTTATGCATCATCTTTTTTCTAGACTGGGGGGTGTAGGTGAAGGTAGTAGAACTGGCGACTGTGGTGGTGGTTCGTACATAACTTCCTCTTGCTTTGCAATATTGGGCAAATCGACATACTATTCTTCAAACTTCCAAGTAAGCTTCGACAAACTAATTCTGTACAGCTTGCAAAGACATCAAACAACTTTACGCGTGGCTCCATGCATAGACAAATCCTCATGATCATTGTTATACTTCAAGCTATGGTGGAGAACTTGGCTTCTAATCCTTGTAGTAAAGTACAATCTTGTTTTGAATCCAGTACATTGACCCATTGCTAACTCACCCTTCATGAAATAAATTGGTTGCTTTTTTGATCCAAAACTTCACAACAAAGCTCGAAGAAGTCCATGCCAACCTCCACTCTGGTTCTAGGAAACTCAAAACATCTATGCCATTATAAGGGTAAGAAGTCAATTTAAGAACTAAAAACGAAATTTCAGAAAAAGGCAAAAAGCAAGAATCTTAATAATGGGGGAGAATAGAGAATTACTAAATATCCAGTTTGTTGGTTTTGATTTAGAAAATAGACTTTGAAAATTTTGCTAATTTGGCCTTTCTAACTAGGGATTTGTCCTACGCTTGATATGGCTCTGATACCACCTCTATTGAGACTCGAATATTCAAATTCAGACTCTCTGTGTATTTTGCACCAGTACAGGATCACGCTAATGCACACAGTAAAAATATAGATGAAATATCGACCATAATCATGATTAACTAAGAAAGACTCAAATATTATTACTTATTAGAGTTGTGACATTATGACCAAGCTTACAAATAATTAATAGCTTGAAGGGCTTAGCAAAATCTGGTAGTGGAAAAATAAAGACAAGAATAGTAGCCATTCGATATGCCACAAGCAATTGACTGGGAAGTGATGTCCTATTCCGAGAAGTCATCCAAGAATCCTCCTTCAAGTGAACTGGCCATTCACTTCCCAACCAACTTACTTTCTAACCAAACCAAGTTTTTTTTAAAAAACCTAACCCTCATGTGAAATCACTTAGCATTGTCCATAACTAAGGACACAACTATTCAAATAGTTTTACACTGCGCAAAGATTGCACAACTTTACCCACACGATATGACCTTCTTGTGGTGTCACCGGTATAACATGCTTCCTTGGACATACCGACAAAAGAGGATCACAACAAGGCTTTTACAATGCCCAATCTCAAACTGATCCCACCAGCTACGATTTCGCTGCCGAGTAGGCTAACCACATAGTCGAAAAAAAGCCCCCTATAGCACTAACAAAACATCTTACTAGAGAAATCAAGGGTGAAACATTACAAATTAATTAGCCAAGTCCATTCCATCCTAAACATGTGGTTATACGGTGAGGTTTAGATTAATGGCGTACAAAATTAAGTCATTAGACATTGCCTAGGTGAGGCATCCACATCCCAAAAGTGCTGACTACACTTCCCTTTTTACTACATGATCACTCACTCAAGTGAAAACTATTTTATATAACCAACACCAATGACGCTACCCATATTATGGTACTCAAATTTTATAATTATGGATGACCACCACAATTTAGTATCTCATTAAGTCAAAATTAATTAATTAATCAACATGTGATGATGAGCCCAACGTACTGTAAGCATGGCTAAACATACTAAACGTATAACCTAAGTGAATACTTGTATTGCATTACTAGATAATTAACCATCATATGGTAACCATGGAATCATGACATTCAAATTATCAATTGAGGAATTAATCAATTTTGGTCAAAAACTACTAGTTACGAGGCTTGTATTAAATTAGCAATGCATGACAATTTGAAATAAAATAACAATAAATAGATTTGAAACAATAGGTTAAATATGATCAAAGATCATGACTTGCCTTGGATTTGCTCTAGTAACAATTATTGAACTTCTGCTCCTGCTTCTACTCCTTCAAAGACATTATCTAATGAGAAAAAAGTGAATGAAACACAAATAAAATCAAAATAAAATCTAAAAACAATAAAACTAGAACCAAAAGATAGAACTCAATTTTACATGAATTTAGTAAGAAGAATCGGCTCAATTGGAGTTCGTATGGAGAAGAACGGACTCTCAGAAGATTTGTTAAGAAAATAAATTCCTGGAAATTTACACAGAAGGAGAATATTCCATGGAATATTCCCTTCAGAATTAAATAAAAGAAAAACAATTGAAAATCGAACAGTGGGGTCAACATATTAGTGGATTTGTCCACGGTAGACTAGGTCCACGGTAGACACTTTAGGGTTAAAATACAATGAGAGAAAATTTGTTGGCTCCTCAACCAAGTAGGCCTCAACAATAGAACTCTCAACTCGAGCTTTATTTCTCACCTTCTTTCTAAGATACTGAATATTCGTACATAGACCAACTAACATATTAGAAATGCCATTTGTAAAAAAAAATACTATAATAGTCATTAGTGTACCTCTCAAGTGGATACATCCAACAGTTCTGGACAGGGCCTCCTAATCGAGCCTCATAAGGGAGATGAAACATGAGAAGTTGCATAGGATTAAAGAATCCTAGAGGGAATATCATCTCTTGTCATTTTTATCAATCCAATAAGATGCCCTCGGCATGCCACTTGCCATTACCCTTCAACTCCAAATGTAGCGAAGGGCAACTGCATATAACAGCTAGATCTTGCCTAGCCTTAACATTATCCTTTGTCTTATCTGGTGTGTCAAAGTATGTGTTCCAAATAGCTTCTGCTACATTTTTCTCATTGTGCGTCACATTGATATTGTGTCGTAGCTTCAATTTATGGAAATAGGGAAGTTGCCGGAAACAGCTTATATGAGTCCAATTGTGCAATTTACCATAGTTATTGCTATCAGCTATGAGGGCATTCATTTGGGCTTGAATTTCTTCTCCCGTTAAACGCTTAGGTGGCTCCTCAAGCACTATTATATCCTTTCACTACAACATATTTGACATTTTGTGATGAAGCCAAAACATCAAGAAATTTTGTATTTTTCTCTAAAAAAATAAGTAGTGATAACATTTTAACGTCATCTTGGTCGTCATGTAATGTGCGTTACAAAAAGTATATGTTATGACGAATTTTTTGTGTATCATCATAGAAGTGGTGGCCGAGTTGCCCGGTCGGGTAGCTTAATCAATGATGAAATTTAATCATCATGAATAAATTCATTTTGTGATAAACAAAATTGTCACTCATTTTATACTTGTTTGCCACAATTGAGTTGGTTACCTCCGCCTACAATGAAATTTGTAACAAAACACAAACATCATTGGAGGTATATATGCACATAATTAATATTAGAATATTATATCATATCTCATAATAAAAGTTATCACAGAAGTAGATCCAAAAGGCATCATATAAAAGCTTCACTAGGACAATTTTTGATATATATTATGTATTGGCATTCACAAAAATGTGTTCATACATATACTTCCATTCATGCACCAATACACAATCTCTAACCAAAAATAAAATTTCTAGCATCCATAAACTGACAAACAAAATTCAAAAAATGTGAAATTATTGTTAACAATAAAAACTAGGTTCATCGACGTCTTTCTAACCCTAAAAAAATGAAAACAATTCGGTTAGAAGCCTAATATTTTGTGTTAACCAGAAGTGAGTGCAACCATGTTCACTTATGCCTATATGAAGTGGAAAACAAATTACAAAAAGAAAAGAAATAGTTGTAGAACATCTATGCCTTTGTGAATTAACGGAGCAATAGAAGCACCACAAGAATTATGAGTTACGACAAAAGAAGCGCATCAAGAATATTAAATGTTGTGCTATGAAATCTAATACTAGAATAAACTCGAGCATACAATAGTATCGATCTTGAATAACATCCCAAGTTCTGACCAAAACTATAACTCAAGACATTACACACGCCTTCCAAGACTAGATGAAGCATCCTAGACCTGTAACGCCCCCGTTTCCAGGGGCGCGTACGGACACGGCACCCCGTAACTATTTACGCCTGAACAGTTATGGAATGTCGCGCAAGAGTATACCATTGCATGCTTACAACAAAAGTCCATCATATATTTGACATAAGGATTAACATCCAGTTTTTACAGCGGGGCGTGCAAGCCCAAAGTGTAATTACATTACAAAAGACTCCAGAAACTGCTTCGAGCGCGGCGGAGACCTACAGCCAAGGGTCCTCGTCGAAGAAAAGATCCTCCGGGACTTCTTCAACGGGGAGACCTTCTCCTTCATCTTGATCTTCTAAAGAGTGGATTAAGCAAGCCGTGAGCCAAACAACCGGCTCAGCAAACCCCAAAAGGGATCCTATCTTACTATATGCACGGAAAGTCAAAGGAAGGGTGTGTATTTGGTTTATTACATTTGGTGGATGCAATTTTATTTGCAAACCTTTTACAAAACGGACCCAAAACTACTTCTTAAGATCTCAGGGTTTTTCATCAAGAGTTCATTTACCAACTAACCAAGTTAAAGCATGTACAAAACTACTTAAGCTTCGCTGCTGGAATCACCCAAGTGACACAGCTCCAATAACCGGGAGCACGGCGTATTCGAATACCATTTATTTGACTCTGCAGAGTTTGCTCAGCTTTACCCACACGATCCCTTAACTCCCGCTAAAGAGTCAAGAAAGCCAGGTCATTTCACTGCTCAACTTTTTATATAGGCTCTACCCGGTAGAATTCACTCGGGTCTGGCTCACACCCACACACACACACACACACACGCACACACAAGGGAGGACAACGTCCGCTTCGAGTGAATTCCACCGTTGTTAGGCACCGCAAAGACGGCTCGCCTAACCTCACCGCTACCCTCTGTAGAGTTTCAAACGAGATGAGCAGCTAATAGACAAGTGTTGACAAGTCAACTCCTGTGGTTGAGCGATCAACGTGACATTTGCTCGGCGTAAGGGTTTCGGTCCTTATCTTTTCACTGTCCGCAACCTCACGGTCCGCGACCCAAACTAAGGCAAGCGGTGGCGTGACCGTCTCGCGGTTTCCCACTCACCCTTACCCTACTCCAGCCCTAGGGTAAGAGGTGGGCAAAGACCGCCTCGCGGCTCTCCCCAACCCTTACCCTACCTTGTGCACGCCGGCACTCTCCGCCCTAAGATACGGTGTCCCATACCACCCTACCTTAGAGTCGGGTTTTCCAAATTCTATTGGCCCACAGCCACAACCTTATTAGTGTAACACTTTGCATGATAATAATAGCCTACAATTATCTAGATTATCAGATAATTAATTCTAGGGTTTCAAAGGCACGGCTACAATTTAAACATGGCATTTAGCGGTGGTAGGACTAACTATATCACATGTCATTCTAAACATTTTATTTTATTTTCGAACTAACATTTCAGAACTAGCTCAATGCAAATAACATATTAACATAATTAAACATTATGAGATACAACATGATCAAAGGATTTGGGACTTGCCGTCAATCCGGATGATCTCTGCTAGCTCGAACGAAGAAACGCCTGGATCCTGAGCCTGCTCTTGAACCTCCGGAATCTCCGACACTAGCGTAAACACATAAAATAAATTAAGTCCAGCTTGAGACTAATCAAGCGAGGGAAAAATAAACTATTTAAAAAGAAATAAAATGCATAAACACTCTAAATGGATTTTTAGGAATTTATTTGGGGAGAATCTATGGAAATGGAGTTCACCAGAGGGTCTGGAATAATATTTGGAGCAAAGTGGTGAAATTTGGGAATTTTTGGGATTTTCTGTGATTTTCTAGGATTTATTTGAGTTTTCTGGAATATTGGAAATTGGAAAATCCGGGGAAAATCAAATACACAAGATCGGGCGGTCCGGTCGCTCTGATGCGGCCCGGCCCGGGGTTTGAACGCGCGCTGCTGGAGTGGAGCGGGCCGGAGGCCCGCCCAGCTGCGCGCGCGCGAAGCGGTGGATGGGCGACACGCGTCCCCGCGGTGCGGCCCGGATGCGGCGGCGAAGCGGTACGCGCGGGCGATCCGACGGACGATGGGTGGTGTCTTTACGAGGATCGGACGGTGGGGATAAGAGGAAGGCGGTGAACCGGTACGGGGAGGTGGATGGCGGAGATCAGAGGGCGTTAGGGGGATCCGACGACGGGGAGGAGGCCACGTCGTCGTCGTCTTCCTCCGGCCGGGCGCGAGCAGTAGAGAGACGGGACGGTGGGGCTGCGGTGCTCCGGCGACGTCGATGGCTCCCGAGGGCAAGGAGGGGTACCATCGGGTATAGCAGAGCACGGGGGACCCTTTTTGGGTAGTTAGAATCTGCGGGGACAAAAGAAGAGAGAGGGAGGGAGAAGGGGATGGCTCGGGGATTTCGCGGTGGAGAGGGTCACCGGCGGCGAGAGGGGCTAATTGGGGGTGGTTTCACCATCTGGGGAGTGAGGTGCTCACAATGGCGGCGGTGGCGGTGGCGGGGAGAGTCTGGAGTGAGCTGGCCACGGGAGGGGGCGGCGGCCGAAGGGGAGCTTCGTCGCCGGAGTTCCTCGGTGAGTCTCCTGTCCAAACAAAGGTAACACGGTGATTAGGAGGTAAGGAAGGAGCTCGGGGCAGAAGCAATTGAGAAATGGAGGGAGGAGAAGGGAGATCCGCTCGCGGGGCTTGCCGGCGCAGGGAGCGGTAGTGGCGGAGCTCCAGGCGGCGGGGCTTCAATCGGACGCTCTGGGAGGTGGCTGGGAGTGGCAGGAGGGGAATGAAGGTGCTTGGGAGGCTCGGGAAGCAAAGGGATGAGGGGGAGCTGAGAGGGGGTATTTATACCCAAATGGAGGGGAGGGGGCTCCTTCGGGGAGAAGGCAGCGGCGGCCTCTGAGGGCGACAGAAGGGGACGGCAAAAATCACATCAGATCATCAAAATTTCTCCCAAAATTAGAACAATTTCACCACCAAACCAACTAAAAGGACTCAAGGGCAATCTACTTTGTCAACCAATGATCCAAATTACTAGAAAAAGTCCAGCCAAAGAAATCTAAACTTCCCATAAGATACAACACACTATCACCAAAATGCCCCCACCAATCGAGTCCAAATTCTGAAATGCCTAGAATCCAAACCTTTCCACCACAAAAATACCAGAATTTTTTGTACGATTAATCCATTTTTATTCAAAATTACAGAAATATACCCGCGGGAAATTTTTTTACAAAATAGGCTACTGGAGCTAATCGCCCAACCGGGAGGCGACACGTCGGCAGTTTGGCAACGGTTGGGCGAGTTATTGCTGTCGCCTAGGTGTTGGGCGACTGGCATGCAGTCGCCACACGGTTGGACGACAGCTCTTCCAGTCGCCCAATGTTCGAGCGACAGGGGGATTAAAAGCAGTGGCGCGCTCGGCCGCGGCCGCCCCTGCTATTTGCATTCGATCCGCGAGAAGAAAGAGCAGAAAGGAGAGAAGAGGAGGAAGGAGGGGAAAAAGAGAAGGAGGGGGAGAAGAGGAGAGCGCCAAATCTTCATATTCAGGTATTTTTTTGAATTTTTCTTAGTATATTACATTTGTAGTATATTTGTATGCAATGTTAGTGGTAGTAAAAATTTTAGATGAAGAAAATTTAGTATGGAAAATTTAGTATAGAAATTTTTAGTATAGGAATTTTTAGTATAGAAATTTTAGTATAGAAAGTTTTAGTATAGGAATTTGTAGTATAGAAATTTTAGTACAATTTTTAGTATAGAAAATTTAGTATAGAAAATTTTAGTATAGAAATTTTAGTATAGAAATTTTTAGTATAGAAATTAGAAATTTTGTAGTATACATTTTTTAGTATGGAACATTTTTAGTACAATTTTTAGTATAGAATTTTTTGTATAGAAAATTTAGTTAACGTAATTTTGTATGAAATGTTAGTGGTAGTAAAAATTGTAGATGTAGAAAATTTAGTATGGAAATGTTAGTACAATTTTTAGTATAGAAGTTTTAGTATAGAAAATTTGTAATATACATTTGTTAGTATGGAACATTTTTAGTACGGAGAATTTAGTACAATTTTTAGTATATACTTTTTTGTATAGAAAGCACAGTAGGTGTAGATCTAGCTACAAAAAGTTAAATATTTGTTATACTAAATTTATTAAACATGTAGTTTTACAAAATTAACAACATGCGTATGAAATCTGCATGTAGGTATGGCGCGTGACTGGGGAGCGCGGACGAGCCGACTGAGCTGGGAGTGGTCCGGACATGTACACCTCGCGTGGCCTGGAGACTCGACCCCCATTGGACAGCCAGGTTTGCACTATGCCAGCGTTTTAGTGCTGCCGTAAGAACTTTCCGTGCTGACCTTCACTTTATTTGCAGGCTGGGGATGCCGGGCTACTCCCTCTTGCCCGGATGGTGCAGGCCATGGAGGAGGATGGACCCGCCTTGGCCGCGGGCAGGGACGAGGCCGTGGAGCGATCACGACGCTTTCCGTTCGACCGCTCCCTGCTGACAGCTTTGGTGGACCGTTGGCGGCCCGAGACACACACTTTCCACCTCCCATTCGGGGAGATGACACCAACCCTGCAGGATGTGTCCCTGCTTCTTAGCCTTCCGATCGCGGGAGGCGCTGCCTTCCTACCGGAGGCCTCGGTCGAGTGGCGCGCTGACTTGCTCGGTGTGGGTGGGTACCACATCTTCCCAGCGAGTCAGACCCACGGGCCGTCGCTAAGGTGGCTCGCACAGTTCCGGGTACGTGGCCTTTACAATCGATCGTGCCGTGGAAGCTCTTATTTGCGTTATTACGTACTAATAACATCTTGTTTGCATTCAGGTGGAGCGGATGGACCATGAGGCGGACGATCACCAGGTCTCACGCCACTTGGAGGCGTACTTGCTGTGGCTATTTGGCTAGGTGCTCTTCACCAGCAGCCACGGCAACATCGTCGATGCACGCCTCATCGCTCATGCTAGGCCCCCAGGTCAGCTGGGGATCGGTCGTACTTGCCGCGACCTACTGTGGATTATGCGATGCGTGCGGGAGGTTCAAGGCGAACTCGGTCCTCGCGGGTTGTCCCCTACTACTGCATCTGTGGTCGTTCGAGCGCTTCAGCCTCAGACGACCTTTGCTAGACGACATGGGTTCGTACGGGCCTGAGATGTATCCGGGGGGAGACGTCGACTGGCCAACGATGGGTTCTATTTGGTGTCGTCGACGGGTAAGTCATATGTCAATTAGTTATTTTCTTTGTACTAACGACGGTCGTACGTAACACCTATTTGTCCTTGCAGGTGCAGTTCGCACATGTCCAGGTCACGCGAGCGTATCTGCCCTTTGTTGAGCAGATCAACCGCCTCACGGCCGACAACGTGCGCTGGGAGCCGTACTCACAGGCAGCACTGGAGGACCGTGCTCCTGATGGATTATCGAGCCTGTGCTGGCGTGACCGGGCTTTCTAGCTGACGTGTAGGAAGCTCATCTACGACATCCTCGTGGAGGACTACTCGCTGTAGCAAGTGATGCGGTAGTTTGGTCTCTGCCAGGCTGTCCCGATACCTGTCGGACCTGCACTGCCGCCTCCTGTGCACGCATGAGTGCCTGCGTCTTATAAAATTGTACATACTTACTATTCCATTGGAAATTACTAACAAAGTGGCCCTACAAGCAGGCACTCTAGAAAGGGAGTGAAACACGGCACAGACTAGACAGTGAAGATGCAGGGGTGGATTGCACAGTGGGACGGTGCGCTTGACGACGTGGTTGACGAGGACCGCCCCTACGACAGCACAGAGTACACGGAGTACCTACGCTGGTACCAGAGCCAGACACGTACGAGGCTCGTACATGTCGTGGACCCGCCCCCCACACAGCTCGCCGCTCTGACAGACATGTATCCCGTGCACCTCACGCGGGACGCGCACATCGCGGTACGTTACACGTATTTTCGAACATTCCCTAATGGCAATGCTACCTTGGATAATTAACCATTTTATGTCTTTTCCTTCAGTCTGATGCGGGTCTTTCGATCGTCACGGAGGCCGAGAGTATGCTGCATAGGCTCGCCGCAGGTGTCGAGGTGGGCCACGAGGAGCACATCAGTGTGTATCGTCATTTCAAGGAGTGGGGTACAAATGTTGTGCACCTACTGTCCTGCACGAGGCTACCAGTGGCCCCAACGCCCACGCCCAGCACACGGACGGCTCAGCCACCAGTGCCGCCCTGACCGGCGTGGCACTACTCTGGAGGCTCTACGTGGGCATGTCCTACAACACCTCACCCGGACGAGGCTGGAGGATCTGCCTGGGGACGGCCTCGTACACCGCATCCTCCGTACATCCCTGGCTTAGCCACACAGGGGGTGTACTCGACATCATACGCCCCTCCTCCAAGCGCGATGGCGCCAACTGAGGGTACGTATCGTACGATCTTTGTTTTATCGCAATGTTTTACATCTGCAACTAATGATATTACTTTTGCAGGCCTTTTCCAGTCAGAGTACCGGTACGGCCCCTCCGCGATCCCGAACGATGTGGACCAGTACTTCTTCGAGTGGGTCAGGCAGCCGTCTGGGTTTGCACCTCCTGACACAGCACCAGAGGTTCTCTCCAGCAGTGCCCTCCCCGGTGCACCGGAGGGCACACAGCCAGAGGTGCAGCTGACTCCACCAGCTCAGAGGCAGGTGCGACACGCTCCTGATCATTTTACGTTCTCGGAGCGTCATAACCTGTTGCAGCGGAGGACGGCCAAGCGGGGTCGTACAGGAGGACACGGGCGTGGGGACAGGGCAGGCCAGGGTGGCGCCTGAATATACACCATTGTTTCATGTACTGCTTACGTTTTTTATTTACGATGTGAACTTTTTAGTACTGTGCCGTGCTTACTTATACTCCTCGTTACCTACTCGATGTACGCTCCAAACGAATAGTGAACTTCAATGATAGCAACTGCACGAAGATTCTCAGTAACATCAAATATCACTTACCATCGTATGTATCATTCATTTTACGGCCAATCGTTCGTAAAATTTTTTTTACAAAATTATTTACGCACCTACAACATACAATGAACATAAACTTTGATTACAACTTCAGCAGATTTTTTTACCAGTTTAAAACTACAAAATTGATAAAATTTAAAACATTCACGGGGGACTGCATCTAGTCGCCGCCCCATTGGGCGACTGCATGAAAGTCACCCAACGGGAGGGCAACTGGATGCAATCACTCCAGGGTAGGGCGACAGGGATTGTGTCGGCCCCTGGTTGGGCGATAGGCTCCAGTCGCCCCCCCCCATTGGGCGACTGGAGCCTATTTTTGTAAAAAAAAATTTGCGGGTATATTTCTGTAATTTGGAATAAAAAATGGATTATTCGTGCAAAAAATTCAAAATACCACAAAAGGGGGTAAGTTCATAGCAAAATTCAATCTCTTCACCCTTCCAAACAACAAGTACAGTAGCAGCAGTGCACGAATCAATGATCCAATCAATCGATGACCACACCAAAGGCATAGAGCCATAAGGCCGGGGTTGGGAGGGGAGGAGGACGTACATACCATGGTGTGGAGCTCACCGGCCTAGAAGGAGAGCCTCTAGCTACCCATGGCGAGCTTGTAGAGCTGCGAGAGGGAGCTCACAACACTGTAGAATACATCGTACATTACCCTGTCCATCTCCTCTAGCCATACCGCCTCCAACTTTCACTTCTTCCCCGCCATCACCCCCAAATCACGCTGCCCTGCCAGCCAATTTGACCAGCTCAATGTTCCACCTTGCAATTTGACCAGATTCAAGGCACAAACCCTAGGAGAGAGTGTAACTGATGCATCCCTTATCCTAAATAACTACATAATTAAATGATTAGTTTTTTTGAATGGTCTAGCACAATAAACACATACATCCATGCAAGAAAACCTCCATTGAAGTATAACTTTAAGAGAGTGAAGAACTAACTTGGTTGTCACACTATTAGATTCATAATCACTAGTCAACATAAAAATAAAAATACGAGATGCATCCAAGAACTTCCCAAAGGAAATATCACATCAAGATGCAGAGGTCAACTTGGGGGCCAATGGGAGGTCGGCCAAGGAGATGGTGGAATAGTGATAGGTGTGGCCCTTGGCCCTTCGGAGCAGCAACAGACGTTGGGAGGCGAGTCTGGTGTCGATGGGAGGGCTGGATGTCGAGCAATGGTTGAAGACTTGGGAGATGGCAGAATAAGTGGGGATTGGACCAGAGGTAGCGGAGAGTCGGCGGAGCCGGATCCGCACAAAGGGGCCGACCAAGGCGCCAAACACATGGGCCACTGGCGTGTGTGTCGGCAAAATAGTATTAAATTTTGCCAGCCCTAGGCCCTAGAAGCTGCTTCGGCAGCAATCATGAGATCATACATTGAAGTTACCGACTTACAGTTATATATAAAAATAACATGGCAAGCAAGGAAGAAGACAACCAGAAACAAGCCTGACTGCTAGTTCCCATATTTCTCGACAAAGGATGGGACTAGGCTAAGAGCCGATGTCCCGAGTTATAACAAGTTATCTCGAGTACTAGATAACTAAAGCTGATCTGGACAATTTTGAACCTATTCATCAAGAAAACATATTACTAATCATTGAATTTGCAAAAATTAGAAAGAGCTCCTAACTCAGTGTTGCAGAAATTTAAATAGTATTTCAAGACAAAAGGAAACAGAGAGGCCTTACATATTGCTTGACGGTCAGTTTGGGCTTCTAGCCGATCTTGCTTCAAACTGAATGTTGTAAAGCGCTTCATCTAACTTTGCAATTTGTTCGAACAAAGGTGCAAAACGCTTTGGATCTTTCTGCTCAGGCTCAGCCGGCCAGCCGCCCGCTCGGCGCTCGCGCTCTGCCTCTGCCTCTGCTCACCTTTGCCGGCTTGCCGCTTGCCTCTGTACGGCGAGATGGGAGACGAGTAGTAGTAGACTAGTAGTAGTAGTCGATTCGCATTCAGCATTCACCGATTCATCATTCACGGAATAAATGTAAAATGTGAGTATGTGACTCTTCGACTTCGTTTTCTTTTTGCATGGATCTGGACGTCTGGTGGACCATTGGGCATTGGGATTAGGGGGTCTGGTGGACCATTGGGCATTGGGATTAGGGGGTCTGGTGGACCATTGGGGGGGGCCAGGCCCCTGCCCGCCCCCCTTCTCTCCGCCCCTGAGTAGAGTCATAGTGACTTGGGAGATGCCGATGGTTGTAGGCCCTTCAAAGCAGCAATGTGGCATCGTGAGGTGGGGATTGGAGGTCCTTTGGTGGTGAACTAGGTGGGGATTGGGTGGGTCTAAGGGGGGAAGCAGCTGGAGGTGCTGCAAATGACAGGATTTAGGGGAGCCATGGTGGAAGAGGAGGTGGAGGTGGCTGAATTTGGGGATTAGGTTTTGGGTGTTTTGATTTGTGTGTCAGGACGTTTGAGGTATATGGATCTACAAGGTGGTGACTGGTGAGGAATTAGAACAAATTAGCCTCCATGTACACAATAGTACTACAGGGAAGGGGCGGATTCCCTCCATCTTATTCGTGTGTGAAAGCATCTAGGCCCCTAAAAATGGTTTTCGTAATTAATGAAGTTATGTGAATATGGGACTAACATCTTTAATGAGTGGTTAAAGGTTAAGTCCATAATTGGTTGACAAAGATGCAAGCTAAGGATCAATGTGAAGACCAAAAATGGCTCAAGACAAAGGTATACTTAGAATATAATCCCTTTTTGCTTTTACCGGTCTTAGGAGAAAGACCGGATTATAGGCTAAATGTCATACCATAAAGAGAGATCGTGGCAAGTAGCTTGATAGCAAAATTATTGTGCTAGTGGAATCAAACTAGGATCATGCATTCATTAAAATTCTGTTTTAAAATGTTAAATCTATGCTCTGTCTGAAAGAGCGGTAGTACCGCGGTTTTTAACGTCGGAACTACCGCAGAGCGGAAGTTCCGCAGACAAAAATGGAACTACCGACGTCCAGAAGCTCCGAATTCCGAGCGGAGCCTTTTTTCCAGAGAGCACCCTCCGGGTGTGCCTGAGCTTTTACGGGATCGGAAGTACCGGTGATTTCAACGCCAAAACAGCCGAAAGCGTAGTTCCGTCAGACGAGCGGTATACAGGGCCCGAGCTCGGAGGCAAGGGCGGAACCTTTTCTCCAGAGAGCGCCAAGTTTGGTTCCGGCGCAAGCGGTAGTACCGCGTCGACTTCCCGGAACTACTGCAGAGCGGTAGTACCGTATTTTATAACGGCGGTAGTACCGTGCCGACATTTTAACGACTAGTACAGAGCTTCTGACATAGCCGTTCTGCCACGTCAGAACTGAAGCGTAACTACCGGCCATTGGCCGACGATAGTTCTGCTCGCCCTGATTTTTCTGGAATTTATTCCAAACGGCTAGTTTTGGTTGGTGGAGGGTATAAATACCCGTATCACTGCTCAAGGACAGATGTAAGAGACTCCACTGAACATCTTTGAGCATTGAGCATTCACTCCACACCTCTTTTCTCTCTTGTGCATTCAATTGAGGTGGTTGAGCCAAAAAGTGCATAACATTCATTAGCTTTTTTGATCCTTTGGAACTTGTTTGCAATCAAGTGAAGCCTTGGTTTATTACTCTTGGTGCTTGCCGGCACCTAGACGATTGGGAGGAGGTTGATCGGTGATCTTCTCAAAGGAGTTTGTGAGAAGGCCCGATATTCGTGTGAAGGTTGGAGCTCACCTACCCGAAGCGGGGAAGAGCTACCTCTAGTGGATTTGAGGTGTTTCGGCTTAATTCGTAGAGCCGGTCCAATTCGTTTGGGCTAACCTCAACGTGGATTAAGGGAAACCGGTAAGTTTCCGAACACCACAGTAAAACATCGGTTGTGTACATTTCTCTCATATTTTCTTCTAGTTCTTATTTGTTAGTATTGTTGTGTGCACTTACTTGATATAGAGCTAGTGTTGATACTCTACTTGACTAGAATTGTGTAGGTTCAAGTGCTTCACATTCTTGCTAAATTGAAATTGTAGAGAATTATTTAGAAGAAAAAGAAAATTTAAAAACCTCCTATTCACCCCCTCTAGTCGGTTATTCTTGATCCTACAGTGTGGCGCGATGAAAGGAAATTTTTGCATGGTGAAGGCAAGGATGTGCAATGGGGATGTTTCACAATTTGAAACGTCCAAAAAATGCAATTTCCCTATCAGTTGCTTGAACGTCATCAAAGATATTCTATTTTCCATGATAGTTATTATTTCCCTGAGATGCATTCTAGTGCCAGTCATGGTATCATTATTCCTTGATGGTGATAATTATGGCCGTCAAGGATATCCCAAATCCTAGTAGTGACTGTGTGTGTTTAATTTATCTCCTCTCCTACCAATAATATTTTAGCATGTTCACCTTTTTTTTTCCTTCTGTTTGTGAAGATCGGATAGTAAAATCTTTCTTTGAATACTGGAATATATCGATCTTCGTCGTATGAGATAGATAGACCTTCTTTGGAGCTTGTTTGGATAGGTGGAGTTTAGGCCCAATCCTTTTGGATGGGAAAGGAAAATGAAGTAAAATCCCACGTTCTTAAGGGATTAGTTCTAATCCCCACCTATGTAAACAAGCCCTTGGGTGGACCTAATTCCTCCTTATATCAAAACATTTGAGGTCCCAAATTTTGTGGAGAATTTCGGGGTCTGAATATCTCTAGTCCTTTTTAGGATACTTTGTATTAATACGTTTCTCTTTATCTTTGAAAAGGTAAGAGGTAAATATAGGTATGTTCTTTTTGACTGAGGCTTGTAGTTTTTTGGCTGTTCGTGCGAGAGATTACAGAGTAACAAAAACTCACGTGCGATTTTTGCTGATATAAATAAAGTCAGTATGTACTACGATTAACTAGTAGACTCCATATTAAAAAACACTCCATTTAAAAGCTAGTTACTGTAGAAAAGCCAAAAGCAAAAGCTGAAAAACAATAGGGCCTACATATCTTGATGTAACCCTAAATGAGTTGATGAAAAATGGGTAGTTTTTCAATCTCATCAGAGGCTCTAAAATATTTCAAATATTAAGGTAAGACTGGAAAAAGAGAAGTTTGTTTTTTGTATGCTAACATGCCTAGAGACCTAGCTAGTACATATACAAGCGAATAAATTTTGATGGATTCTGGTGAAATTTGTTTTTCTAAAGGCTTGTTTAGAAAATCCATTCTCGGCTGACGGCCAGTCATGCAATAATACTCCATGACAAGCACATGCAAGAGCACAAGGCCCAAGAAAACATATTAAAATTGCAAGAGAACAAAGCAATTTAATTGGTGTTGTTGACAAGTCAAGTAGGCACGGACATGGAGCGCAAGCTGTTGAGGGCCTGTTCTTTGAGCTTTTCAAATCGGCTTTTGGCTTCTGGTACAGTACCTAACTTTTAAATAGAGTATTTTCTCAAGACAGGGTCTACAAGTTAAGCGATTTACACGTTAAAAGCCCAACATTTGTACCAGCCAAAATCACAAGTGAGTATCTGTCTCTCCGTAATCTGTACCGCAAACAACCAAAATTCAAAAATTTCAGCCAAAAGCCATAAGCCGCAGCCGAAAAGAACAGACCCATTGTCTCCATCCATCGAACAGTGGCGTCTTCACCCATTAGTATTGATTTAGGCGCTAACCGTAAGTAGAGGTGAAAACATTTCAGATATAGATTGGATAGTGTCTAAACCATATTCATATTTATAAATGAATATGAGTACGAATCTGAATATTTTTGAATACGAATCGAATATTGTAACGAATACGAATTTGAATCGAATATCTACTCAATTCGGTCAGATCCGGATATCCTTATAAGTTATGTAGTATAAAGATATTAATGACATTTTACCTCGTACAAGCACACTTAATTATTATAATTCATTTACTTCACCTAAAGAAATATGAATTCACATTCAATTAAAAAACTTGTCCAACTAATTAATCGTATTGTAATAAAATATATATATTGCTTCGTCGAATACGAATACGGATAAGAATAGTCCGGATAAAATAACATTATGGTAAAAGTTCATATTATATTCGCATCTATATTTTTTATGCGAATATGAATAGGATATAAATTGTTGATCGGATTGAAAATTTTATAATATATTCGCATCCTATCGAATACGGTAACCAGATAATATGGATAATTCATATCCACTTTTCATCCTTGCCCATAAGGTCGAGAAATAGAATCCACGTGCTCTGGAAATGGAAAAACTTAAACTTGTGATTTGACTATATAAAGTTGAAAATAAAAATCCTACTAATTTCATGGTTCAAGAAACACCCAGGGCCGGCCCTGAGGGGGGCAAGAGGGGCGGTCGCCCCGGGCCCCCAAAATCCAGGGGCCCCCCATATACTATGTAGAGTATATACATGCAACAAATAGAAGGCATGGTTAAATACTTTAATACTTATAGAAATGAAGGGTTTGCTTTGAGTATGATCATTGCCAAAGATATTACAGCTCAAATGAATGTAGAGCCATCATTTCCAGTTAAGCGGCGTGTTCTTAGGAAGAAACAGTTTGATGAAATTGATTGTGATGAAGCGGTTTGCAAGTGAGAAGGAATTTGAAGTTAATTATTTTTTTTGTTATGGTTGATATGGCAATCAATTCATTGAAAAGTAGATTTCAAGAACTCCAAACATTCGAAAGTATATTTGGATTTTTAATGAGTTCAACAACATTGAAGTCATTGGATCGAACTGAATTAAAAGAATGTTGTACAAAATTTGCAGAAACTTTCTTTCTAGATGGTTCCTCTGATGTTGAGTTAAATGATCTAATTTCTGAGTTAAGTGTTATGCAATTGACTTTATCAGATAAACCAATGTCTACTATGGAGATCTTTGAGTTTGTCAGAGAAGCGGATTGTTATCCTAATATTTCTATTGCTTATCGAATTTTATTTACTATGCCTGTGACCGTGGCATCAGCTGAAAGAAGCTTTTCAAAGTTGAAATTGTTGAAGAATCATTTAAGGTCAACAATGTCTCAAGAGAGGTTAAACAGTTTGGCAACTTTGTGTATTGAGAAGAAATTATTGGATGAGATTAATATCAATACCATCATCAATGACTTCGCATCTAGAAATGTTAGAAGAAATTTTAAGGTAATATCTATGAACTCTTTGATGTGAATTTTCTTTAATTAAGTGTTTGTTGGTAAAATTATATATATATATATATATATATATATATATATATATATATATATATATATATATATATATATATATATATATTTTACCAACAAACACTTAATTAAAGAAAATTCACATCAAAGAGTTCATAGATATTACCTTAAAATTTCTTCTAACATTTCTAGATGCGAAGTCATTGATGATGGTATTGATATTAATCTCATCCAATAATTTCTTCTCAATACACGCGCAGCAGCAGCAGTACGTACGAACTTTTGGTCGGTCTAGATGCAAAATATCATGAAAATCTTTGTTCACTCTCGCAGCAGTACGTACGAACTTTTGGTCGGTCGTACGAAGCGTGCACGCGATGATCAGTTTCTGTCGGCCATTACAGTTCTCTGTACACTTCCCTGCGTAGTAGACTCGATCAATGGAACCGGGCATTAGGGTGTCTGTAGTATATAAAAATAGAGAGTTATAAGTTATTTTAAGATCGATCTTATATATTATAGGAATATTATAGGAGTGATGTTAAATAAGTCATAAGTAAAAAAGGCTTGAGACTCAAGCTAAAGACCTGACCACAAGTATTAAAATACAATTTTCTTTACATCTATTGTTTTCTCTCCCCAACAACCAACTGCCACATCTCCTTCTTTACAGCCGAGTGGACCCACCTTAAGAGCCGACGGTGGCCTCAAACGTTACAGCGTCCGTCTTAAGAATGATACGAGGCCCATCTTAAAAACCAGCAAGTTATATACACTACAGATGCCCTTAATTCAAGGGCAAGGGCAGGGTCGTAGTCTTGTCAATTTTTCTCCGTCCTAATTGTCAAAACGCGTGGTCCTTTTTTCCTGCGCTATGGTACATTTCCACTGAATTAATTGTTGATGTGAACTTCTCTCATGAGCAAATGAGCAATCAACCACCTGATTGACCTGCAAATTAATGAAATGGTATCGCTTTGGGGTGCACATGTGCAAACGCTGACTGATATTTGGATCTGATCGTCAGCGTGGCAAACATCAGTCGCACACTTTGAATGCATGAAAAGGAAAAAAAATATTTGCAATGGAAAAACAAATAGATAAGATAAAAATATATAAGTAAATGGTCAATTCGTATTATCTTACCCTTGCATATATTTTGCTTAAAAAAAGAAATTTTGAGCTAGACAATTGGCTTAAGAGAATGAGCAATTACAACACTAAGAAAACATCACGTGATAGCCATGCATGCTTTAAGTGGAGGCGTGAATCTTCTGTTCTCTCTCTTTTACACATCACATGGCCAAAAAGCAATGCGTGTTTGCTTTCTTGCTAACTACAATATCGATCGCTACTAGAATGGTTAGCATGCAGGCAAGTACACATAACGTCTGTTCTTTTCTAGTTGTTTTAAATGTGTACAAGCAATCTTTTAAAAAAATTTACTGATTATATATACAAAACTATTTGAATTTATCATGTGGAAACATTATTACTATATTTGTCATAAAAATGCTTTCATATCATTATATTTTAAGTTATTTTTTACTACTGTATAATTACAAAAGGTAATGACCAAAGATGTGCCGTATTGATATTTAAAACAAAAAGAAAAAAGAACAGAGAAGGTATATCAAACTACTTTTTGCATGGGTAACTTGTTGCGTCACTGCAATATTTTTATGTGATAACCTCTTAATTAGTCTATGCCCTAAACATACATGCATGTAGAGGTGCAAACAGAGCGGATAATTTCTGTCCGACCAACTGACCGAAGGCTTGCGAAGTAACAGAAGATGTAAATGGGTATCCAGTATTATCCTTGTCCAACTCCGACTCTAAGAAAAAATATGAAATAGGATACGGGATGAGTGATACCCGTTCATATATATCTGTATATCAAGTGATATGAAGAAGTATGTTGTGACTTTACTTAGAAACAAGATAACGTATAGGTGGATTGTCACATTTAATCAGGTGGGGAATATTGAGTGTTCTTCCTTTGACATCTCGATGGTTAGTCTCTCCTTATGCGCTCTGATTGCACCCTACTGTCTAATCACCTATGTAAAGAAGCAGATAATTTCAGTTCAACCGACCGTCCGAAGGTTTATGGAACGAATACGGAATGGAGAAATAGGTATCTAGTATTATCTGGGTCTAACCTCAACTCCGAGAAAAAAAATATAGAATATGATACAAGATAAACGATATCCATTTGTATCTGATCCGATTGCATCCCTACATGTATGCATGCTCTAACAAACTCTCCAAACCTCTCAAGGAAAACTTTGTAGACCTAGCTAACAGTTAGTGTTGAAAATATAAGCACATGTAGGTTCAATTTATTCCATAAATTAATTATGACATCATGCACGCAAAATAACAGAACCATCATAGGTATAACAGATCTAGACATGTAAACCAGAAAACTGTACATGAACATATCTAATGCGAAGAACATGACTGTTACGTACCGATGATTCTGCTCTGATCAATTTACCGATGTTGACGCTGCAGGCACGGTGTGGATGACACGAAGTCGGTGACGATTCGCAGGTTTAACGACGAGGAAGACGAGCGAGCTACAAGAAGCGATGCGCAGAGCGCTTCCCAAAACCTTATTCGCCTCTCCCGGTGCAGACTTGGCGACGGTTCCCGAGACTGCTCTCCCGAATGACGCACACGCCGGCGGGCGGGGCGGAGTAGACTACGTGGGGCGGCGCGATGACGATGGAGGAGGCAAAACCCTAGATTGATTCGCGATATCTTGTATGGAGTCGGCGGCTCGGATTTATGGAGAAAACAGACGTGTGATCAAGACGCCGCACGTTCTCCATAACTCGTAACCGAAACGGATTAGTTGCGTGTAACCGATCCGGATTCACCGCTACTCAAAACAGCAAAAATAAAACTGCAAAAGGAAGCTGCGTCTGCGCAAGCATCTAGAGCCGATTTTGGCGGACCATTCACGCAGGTGCCGTGCACGCGCGCCCCCCGCCCCGCCCAGCCCAGCCCGGCCCGGCCCGGCGAGGTGAGGCAAGCGAGCGCGCGCGTGTGATCCTCTAGTTCTCTCCCACACATGCCTCAAGTGGCTAGGAGTGCACCATCCCTTTTAAGGTGGTCTTCCTCTCCTAGAACTAGCAATATGGTACTAAAGTTCACATGCATTGCTCCTTTGCATGAGTGGGCCTTTGAGATTTAGGAATTATTCTTATGGGCTTGGCCCACATAATTCAACAATCCCCCACCAGATCTCAAAGTCCCACAGAGATTTGCCTGAATTCCAATGTACTGTTTATATATCAGTGTTTCGATGGAGACCGATTAAGGTTGAACATCCACCTAGAACTCCAAGTTACACTTACTCACAACTTGAACAATGGACTACGCCTTGAATTGCAAGTTTGGTGCAAGCAAGCTTCACTTCAAGACTTAACTGATACTAGGCCGCCAGTAGGCTACCCCTCGGTTGGAGCGTATAAGTCATACTCCTTGGTCTCTTCATGAGCTTAGTAGGAGATTACCCAAGATCTCCATAGACTGCGACTAACAGTCGGGCTCATATAGGTGTGTTCTTTCAAGAACGTTCTGCAGGATAACGTCTTCGCTTTTGAAAGCCAATGGAACACATTAAGGCCTTAACCAACCTGCCTTGCAATTTCTGAGAGTATTGCATCTTCACATAGAGAGGTTGAAATTACTCTCCTCCGCTAACTAATGGCTTGTTTTTCCCAGATCCTAATTCACGGATCTCCGATCACATAGGTTGAGTTACTACCATAGATAACTCACATGGGTCTCATACTCATCTCCTTCGATACACTATCTATCACATTCGTGATAGTCCCTTTGTAAAGGATCGCGTGTTTTTATCTGCTTGGATGTAATCCAAGGTTATAACTCCGAGTTTCTCAATTTCCTAATGACTTCAATCGTCTCTTGACATGCCTAGACGATTTCATATTATCCTTAGAACTGTTCACTTTAGCGATAACGGTTTGATTATCACAGATTCATAAGGATAGCCGCACGCTTTTCCACCGTAGGTAGATCCATCAATAGATCTCGTAGCCATTCGCCTCAACAAGAGCGTGTGTCTAGTGCCGCAAGCTCGCTTCCATGGTTGACCTTGTCAAAATGGTCTGCTTGCAAGACCTCCATGAAACAAAGACCACCACCAATAGTGAAAACATATCCACTAGTGGCTTTGATCTCATCAAGATCGAGATCCGATTGGAATCACTATAACCCTCCAAAGACCGACGGTACCCAGGTATAGTGAAGTCCAAAGTTCGAGGTACCTTTCGGATAGCGCAACACTCGCTCAAGCGCCTTCCGATGATCATCTCCGGGTTAGATGTAAACCGGCTTAACTTGCTCACAGCAAAGGAGATGTCCGGCCTTGTTGCACTAGCTAGGTACATAAGTGAGCCAATTATCCGAGAATATTCCAGTGATTCCTAGCAATTTTCTTATTCTTACGAAGTAACACGCTAGGATCATAAGGTGTTGGAGAAGGCTTGCTGTCGTAAAAGCCAAAACGGCTCAAGACCTTTTCCACATAATGAGATTGCAAAAGTGTAATCCCATCCTCACCTCTAACCAATTTAATGTTTAGAATAACATCACCACTCCCGGATCTTTCATATCAAAATTTTGAGACAAGAATGATTTGACCTCATTTATCACATTGATGTTTGTCCCAAAAATCAGGATGTCATCCACATACAAGCATAGAATAACTCCTCACCCCACCATAGCGATAGTATACACATTTATCTGCCTCATTGACAAGAAAGCTCAGATGTCGGTGTTCTATCGAACTTCTCATGCCACCGCTTAGGGGCTTGTTTGAGACCATACAAAGATTTCAACAGCTTTAACACCTTGCCTTTTTGACCTTCTACTACAAATCCATCAATCGTTCCATGTAAATTTCCTCATCCACTCTCCGTTAAGAAAAGCTGTCTTAACGTCCATTTGATGAACGAGAAGACCATGTGAGGCAGCCAAAGCAAGTAGTACTCGAATTGTGGTCGATCTAGCAACAGTGAGTAAGTGTCAAAGAAATCTTCGCCTTCTTTCTGAGTATAGCCCTTTGCAACAAGTCGAGCCTTGTACTTTTCAATAGTACCATCAGGCCTAAGCTTCTTTTGAACACCCACTTGCACCCTACGGTTTGCACCCATAAGGTCTATCTGCGGTTCCCGTGTTCCATTAGCGATAATGGAATCCATTTCACTACTGACACCTCCTTCCAAAGAGTCCGCATCGGGAGATGCATACGCTTCGAAATAGACTTGGGAGTGTCGTCCACAAGGTACACAAGAAAATCATCACCAAAGGATTTGGATATCCTTTGTCTCTTGCTCCTTCTAGAAGCTCCACTTTGTCATCCTCCTCATTGACAAGTTCATGTGTATGTTCAAAAGGTTCAGTGGTGTGATTGAACTGAAATTATTTCGAAGGTTGACTAGTAGTGTTATGTGTATCCTTCATTGGAAAAATATTCTCAAAGAATGTTGCATCTCGAGACTCCATAATTGTACCAACATGCATGTCAGTACCTCGGTTTTAACTATCAAAATCTATAGGCAATGCTATGATTAGCATATCCCGAAAGACACAAATCCACGCTTTTAGGTCCAAGCTTGCGTTTCTTAGTTATTGGCACATTAACTTTCGCCAAGCACCCCCATGTACGCAAGTAAGAAAGTGATGGTTTTCTCCCAATCCATACCTCGTATGGTGTTTTGTCCTTATTTCTATTAGGAACTCTATTTAATACATGATTAGACGTTAGCAAAGCCTCCCCCCACCATGCCTTAGGTAAGCCCGCAGTGTCTAACATGGCATTCATCAAGTCAGTCAACGTGCGATTTTTCCTTTCGGCAATCCCATTTGACTCGGGAGAATAAGGAGGCGTCCTCTCATGTATAATGCCATGTTCCTCACAAAATAAGTCAAATTCGTTTGAGAAATACTCTCCACCACGATCGACCTAAGTCTTTTATCTTTCTATTTAACCGGTTTTCAACTTCGCCTTATAGATTTTAAAATAGTCTAAAGCCTCATCTTTCGTTTTCAATAAATACACATAATGTAACCTAGTTGCATCATCAATCAATGTCATGAAATATCGTTTTCCACCCTTCGTCAACACGCCATTCATCTCGAAAGATCTGAATGCATGAGTTCTAGTGGTGCCAAGTTTCTCTCCTCAAAGACCTTGTGAGGCTTACGAGGTTGCTTTGATTGCACACACTATGGCATTTAGAACCTTTGGTGATGGAAACGTTTGGAATTAAATTCATCTTTGAAAGCCGAGACATCAAACCAAAATTAATATGACATAGACGTGAGTGCCAAACATTAGCCTCATCATCCACACTGCCACAAATATGGTTCACAGTCTTATTGCAGAAATCTGAAAGGGAAAAGCGGAACAAGCCTCCGCACTCATAGCCTTTACCAATAAAATATCCATGTTTAGACACGACTACTTTATTAGACTCAAATACCAACTTAAACCTGTCTCTACATAAACGGGAGCCACTAACGAGATTCTTGTCTATAGAAGGGACATGCTGCACGTTCTTCAGCTGCACGATCTTTCCCGAAGTAAACTTCAGATCTACTGTGCCAACACCATGAACAGTAGCATGTGACCCATTCCCCATTAGGACGGAGGAATCTCGGGCTACCTGATAAGAAGAAAACAACGAAATATCAGCACACACATGTACATTAGCTCCTGTATCAATCCACCAATTGGTAGATTGACTAACTGAAAGAATAGTAGGTAAATTACCAATACCCAGTCCCATCTCCAGTCTTGCCAATGGTCACGTTGACAGACTTAGAAGTCTGTCCTACAGGTGCCTTCTTTCCTTTGCGTTGTGGGCACTTCTTTGCCATGTGACCAGGCTCACCGCACACAAAGCAAGTTCTATCATCCTGATTGTTGTTGTTGTTCTTCTTCTTGAAGTTGGTTGTCTGTTGGGCTTTGACAAATTTCCCTTTGTTCTTGCTTGAGGGTTTCACGTACCACATTGGCACTAGACGCCTCCATCACCCTTAGACACAGCGTCCTTTTCCCGAGCTTTCTCCTCAATTTCAAGAGACCCAATCAGATTCTCAACAGAGTACTCTTGTCTCTTGTGTTTGAGTGCTGTTCAGAAATTCCTCCATGAAGAAGGTAGTTTCGCAATAATACATCCAGCCACAAACTTGTCGGGTAAGGCACACTTCAGAGTTCGAGTTCCTTGGCAATGGCCTGTATCTCATGAGCCTGATCTACTACAGAACGGTTATCAACCATCTTGTAGTCATGAAATTGCTCCATGACATACATGTCATTGCTGGCATCAGTAGCACCGTATTTGGAATTCAGTGCATCCCACAACTCCTTCGCGTCTGTCATGTGCATATACACCTCGCACAGACGGTCAGCAAGAACACTAAGAATGCATCCAACAAAGAGAGTAGTGGCAGTCTCGAATTCTTTCTGCTTTTCAGCATCAAGAACACCTTCAGGCTTGCCATTACTAACCCAGAATATATTCATAGCAGTAAGCCACAGAGTGACCTAGATCTGCCATCTCTTAAAGTGCACACCGGAGAATTTATCCGGCCTCAGTGCGTCGGCAAATCCAGCCATAGTAAAACCACAGTGCCTACAATAAGGTTTTTGGATTGTTGAAAATATAAGCACATGTAGGTTCAATTTATTCCATAAATTAATCATGACATCATGCACACAAAATAACGGAACCATCATAGGCATAACAGATCTAGACATGTAAACCAGAAAACTGTACATGAACAGATCTAATGCAAAGAACATGACTGTTACGTACCGATGATTCTGCTCTGATCGATTTACCGATGTTGACGCTGCAGGCACGGTGTGGATGACACGAAGTCGGTGACGATTCGCAGAAGCCGAACGACGAGGAAGACGAGCCAGAGCTACAGCAAGCAGTCGCGCAGAGCGCTTCCCAAAAACCTTATTCGCCCTCTCCCGGTGCAGGACTTCGAAGGCGACGGTTCCGGAGACCTGCTCTCCCGAACGACAGTGCACGCCGGCGGACGGGATGGAGTAGACTACGTGGGACGACGCAGTACGATGGAGGAGGCAAACCCTAGATTGATTCGCGTATACTGTATGGAGTCGGCGGCTCAGTATTTATGGAGAAAACAGGACGTGTGATCAAGACGCCTGCACGTTCTCCATAACTCGTAACCGAAACGGATTAGTTGCGTGTAACCGATCCGGATTCACCGCTACTCAAAACAGCAAAAATAAAACTGCAAAAGGAAGCCGCGTCTGCGCAAGCATCTAGAGCCGATTTTGGTGGACCATTCACGCAGGTGTCGTGCACGCGCGCCCCCCGCCCCGCCCCGCACATGTAGGTTCAATTTATTCCATAAATTAATCATGACATCATGCACGCAAAATAACAGAACCATCATAGGCATAACAGATCTAGACATGTAAACCAGAAAACTGTACATGAACATATCTAATGCGAAGAACATGACTGTTACGTACCGATGATTCTACTCTGATCGATTTACCGATGTTGACGCTGCAGGCACGGTGTGGATGACACGAAGTCGGTGACGATTCGCAGAAGCCGAACGACGAGGAAGACGAGCCAGAGCTACAGCAAGCAGTCGCGCAGAGTGCTTCCCAAAAACCTTATTCGCCTCTCCGGTGCAGACTTGGCGGCGACGGTTCCGAGACCGCTCTCCCGAACGACGGCACGCCGGCGGACGGGGCGGAGTAGACTACGTGGGACGGCGCGATGCGATGGAGGAGGCAAAACCTAGATTGATTCGCGATATCGTATGGAGTCGGCTCAAGATTTGTGGAGAAAACAGGACGTGTGATCAAGACACCTGCATGTTCTCCATAACTCGTAACCGAAACGGATTAGTTGCGTGTAACCGACCCGGATTAGTTGCGTGTAACCGACCCGAATTCACCGCTACTCAAAACAGCAAAAATAAAACTGCAAAAGGAAGCCGCGTCTGCGCAAGCATCTAGAGCCGATTTTGGCGGACCATTCACGCAGGTGCCGTGCACGCGCGCCCCCCGCCCCGCCCAGCCCAGCCCGGCTCGGCCCGGCGAGGTGAGGCAAGCGAGCGCGCGCGTGTGATCCTCTAGTTCTCTCCCACACATGCCTCAAGTGGCTAGGAGTGCACCATCCCTTTTAAGGTGGTCTTCCTCTCCTAGAACTAGCAATATGGTACTAAAGTTCACATGCATTGCTCCTTTGCATGAGTGGGCCTTTGAGATTTAGGAATTATTCTTATGGGCTTGGCCCACATAATTCAACAATCCCCACCGATCTCAAAGTCCCACGAGATTTGCCTCAATTCCAATGTCTTGTTTATATATCGGTGTTTCGATGGAGACCGATTAAGGTTGAACATCCACCTAGAACTCCAAGTTACACTTACTCACAACTTGAACAATGGACTACGCCTTGAATTGCAAGTTTGGTGCAAGCAAGCTTCACTTCAAGACTTAACTGATACTAGGCCGCCAGTAGGCTACCCCTCGGTTGGAGCGTATAAGTCATACTCCTTGGTCTTTTCATGAGCTTAGTAGGAGATTACCCAAGATCTCCATAGACTGCGACTAACAGTCGGGCTCATATAGGTGTGTTCTTTCAAGAACGTTCTGCAGGATAACGTCTTCGCTTTTGAAAGCCAATGGAACACATTAAGGCCTTAACCAACCTGCCTTGCAGTTTCTGAGAGTATTGCATCTTCACATAGAGAACTAGGAGTGCACCATCCCTTTTAAGGTGGTCTTCCTCTCCTAGAACTAGCAATATGGTACTAAAGTTCATATGCATTGCTCCTTTGCATGAGTGGACCTTTGAGATTTAGGAATTATTCTTATGGGCTTGACCCACATAATTCAACAGTTAGGCACTTCACATGCAAAACGCTACCCTAATCTTAATTAACCTTGTGCTAAGCGACAAGAGCAAATCACGCTACATGGAAGTTAGGCCCTACAAAGAAACAAAGTTTGCCGGGCGGCATATTGAACAGTGAGGGAAGCGTGTAGTACTGCATCAGCAAAGCCAACAAACTTAGCAAAAAGAAAGAAAAAAACATATTAGCCAAAACGGAATGATCGAAATTAAACATGCAAGCCCCCAACAGATCGAGTGCATGCCTTCTGGTACACTGCAATGAACCGTCGATGTCTTACTTTCTAATGACGTGTTATGTGGATAGGTTTAATTTAGTACCTTAACGACAGTCGAGTCAGTTAGCTACACTGACAGGGCACAGCTAGCTCTAGCTTGTGAGTCGTGAACACTCCGCAAGATTCTTAGCGTGTGGCGAGACGATTCTCTTAATACATAAATATATCCAGCCATTGAATTCACCTTGTCTTGACTAGAGATGAAGATGGAGCTAAGTTCGGTCGGATTATTCAGTTGCTGAATCTAGATATTTAATATTCAAATCCGAAAATAAAACGATCTGAATTTAGATGTTGAATTGGCGAAGTCTCGAATGTTAGATGCAAATCCGGTATGGCCTGACGCGGATTCGGAGCCAGATATCCAAATAGGATCCGGATTCGGATATCTGGATTTAGCAGATATAATAGCAGCAGCTAGTTAATAGGTATCTGTTGCATTTGACCTTCAAATTGGGCATATTATATATGCATTTCAATCATCTCGACGAGTCCATCATGGTGGACTTTAATTTGGTTTTTTCATATTTTTTTATTTTGGCACATTCCTAATAAAGCTTTTTACATGCTGTTTTTAGCCAAATTTGATATGTTGATAACCGATTTATTTGCAATATATCTAAAATTAGTTAGGATTAGTGGCAAAAGTGCACCAATGATCACGTGATAAACTAGAGGAAAAGGGATATAAATATTACTATAAAATTGGTGTCAATGTGCTAAACTTTATTGTGCTATAGGATATGAAGATGTCCTCAAAAGCTGCATTATACAAATATGTGAGATAAATGATTCATTTGTTGCTGTCAATATTTAATGTGTAGTTACATGTTAGAGTCAGCTATTTAGCAATTTAAAATGTTAAAACAATTCAATGCCATGTTTTAAATAGGAGAGACCTTGAATAATTATTGGAATATGAAAAATAGTTGAATCTGATCTAATTTTGATTATAATTCAATCCAAATTCGTATCCAATATTTGTTCGGTCTGTATTTATATCCGACATTTGTCTGATCCATATTTGAATTTGAGAAAAATATAGATGCGAATATGATTTAAGCACTATCCGATCTGTTTTGATCCCTAGTCTTGGCATATGTTGTTGGTTGCTCCTAGAGTTCGTTGAATATATGATCCATGTTGGTGTATAGCAAAATTCCTGTGATTCTTCTGCTGCTCACAAGACACAGTGCTTCTCGTGATCCTGTCCATGTGCATATGAGCATGGAGTTTTGCTTTTCTTTTGGAACGAACATATGAGCATGGAGTTAAATAAAAGAATTAGGAAAACCATCAGCCTCGATCACTAGGCCGGGTTGAGCACTGGCTCATGCATGTGTCGGCCACTAAAACCTACTGACACCAATTGAGGCAACTTTCACTTTTTAATAAAATTATATACTTCTAGAAGTACGTATTTCTACTTGTTATATGCCACTTAAATGATATTGTATATCTCTTTATCATTTTGAGTATACTCTAGTAATAATTATAAGATACTTTAAAGTGAGTTCAATAAAAAAATGTCATCAAAGTCTAGTTTTATAGTATAATTTATGTATATACTTTTTTTATATACGGAAAAAGGTATATACAAAAAATAAAGAACCTTGACGAAAATTTTCAATCAAATCATATTGGTGTATCTTGGAAATAGTATTTAAGTATACCGAAAGTAATAAAGAGGTATAACATATTCCTTTAAGTGGTATATTGGAAGTGGAAGTATGTACTCCAAAGAGTATAAAACGACTTCATACACACACACATATATATATATATATATATATATATATATATATATATATATATATATATATATATATATATATATATATATATATATAAAAAATATCTATGATACCTTAGTGTCTAGGCACCTAAACCAACAGCCGTCCGATTGCTTTGCAATTCATGAAAAATTCTGTATCCAACCCATTACCTATACACGTGCAGTCAATCCAGCACATTTTATGGAAAAAAAGTTTCCATGTATGTTTGCAGTCTTAATGGTCTTTCTAAATGTGGCATCTTCCCCGTCGTCTCCTCCTCTCCCAAAGTGCACCCATCCGCCTGGTTGCTTCACCGGCGGTGGCCACCGCCGTTCTCCTCCGCCACCTCTAGGTGCTCCCATTACTGCAGCGCCTTTGCCTCCACCACTTCCTGCCATCGGGCGACCCCAGATTCATACGGTAGATCCAGATCTCCATTGCTTCATGCCTCCACATCAACCAATTGATGGGCCCCATTGCCAACAAGGAAGAAGATGATGTTGAGATTGCAGGACCACCGCAGGCACCGCCGCTAATGGTACCGCTGACACCCATTTCCTTAGTACTTTTTTCTTTTGTAGAATTTTGGGTTTTATGAGTTTTTCTGAACTATTGGCCGATGGATAGCTTCCATGTACCCCATTGCCGGCAAGGAAGGAGATGATGCTGAGATTGCAGGAACACCGCCGCTATTGGTACCGCCGCAAACCATTTCCTTTATACAATTAATACTTCATAATATAGTTGTATTGTACATGAATTTCTAAATATTTGATTGATTGAGCAGGCAAATAAGAGAAAGAAGTTCGATTTGAGGTGAAAACTCACGGCCCCAAGAGGGATGATAGTCCTGTTATCTTGGTGATGAAAACTCTCAAGTATGCTTTACTCTAGGAAAGCACTTAAGAGTACAGGCTTGAATAAAGAGCAGATGATAGGTTGAATTGGTTGAACTGAATCTTACTATAGAGTTAATTGGGTTGATTGCTGTTTGACAGTGGCTTAGGTTCAATACTTAGAGTAGGTAAATTTGAACTGATAAAAATCACACTCTAATTCGCCCACGTCGTTCGTCTCCATCAAGCATACAAGCGAGTAATTATTGTTCGAATGAGCTGAAAATTCCTCGTTGTAATCTCACTTGCATCGCTAACGTGCTATATAAATTCGCCGGTAGAATTCACTTCCTACCGCGCAACAAAAATAAAGGAAGTCAACATACCCACTTTTGCCTACACCGTTCGTCTCCATCAACCATTCAAGTGACCAAGTTTTGTCCGAATGAACTAAAAATTTCACACAAGACTTTCACCTGAACCGCTTACATGCCATACAAATTTGCCACTAGATTTCATTCTTAAGGGTGAAATTTGTAATTGTGGAAGGCAGGACATGCACTATTGCCTACGTCGTTGGCCTATTTCAACCTATACAAAGGAACAGTTGTTATCCAAATTAGCTGGAAATTCCAGGTTGTAATCCCACTTGCGCCGTTAATGTGCCGTGGAAATTCGTTGCTCGAATTCATTCTGTACTGCGTAACAAAAACAATGGAAGTCAACACATCCGCTTTTGCCTATGTTGTTTGTCTCAATCAAACATACAAGCGAGCAATTACTATCCAAATGAGAAGAAAATTCTATGTTAAACTCTCACTTGCACCACTAACATATCGTAGAAATTCACTGATGGGATTCATTTTGTACTACGCAACAAAAAACGGAAGTCAAGATACCCGCTTTTGCCTACGTCGTTCGTCTCCGTCAACCATACAAGCAATGAAGTGTTGTTTGAACGTGTTGATAATTTCACACAGGACTTTCACCTGAACCGTTTTACTTGCCATACAAATTCATCGCTAATGTTCATTCTTAATGGTGAAAATTGTAATTGTACAAGGCAGGACATGCACTTTTGCCTACGCCGTCCGCCTATTTCATTCTATACAAGGGAGCAGTTATTATCCGAATGAGCTAATAATCCCATGTTGTAATTCCATTTGCATCACCAACATGCCATAGAAATTCACCGCTCAAATTCATTCCGTACTGCGCAACAAAAACAACGGAAGTCAACATACCTCTTTTACCTATGTCGTTGGTCTCTGTCAACCATACAAGCAAGTAATTATTTACCGAATGAGAAAAAAAAATTCCACACAAGACTTCCACCTCAATCGCTTACGTACCATACAAATTTGCTGCTAGATTTCATTATTAAAGGTGCAACTGTAATTGTGCAAGGTAGGACATGCACTTTTGCATACGCCATCAACCTATCTCATCCTATACAAGGGATTAGCTCTTATCCGAATGAGCTAATAATTTCACATTGTAATCTTACTTGCACTACTTATGTGCTGTAGAAATTCACCGTTGTGATTCATTTCATACTGCGCAACAAAAATAAAGGAAATCAACATACCCACTTTTGACTACGCCGTTCGTCTACATCAACCATACATGTGATCAATTGTTGTCCAACTAAGCTGAAAATTTCATAGAAGACTTTCGCCTGAATTACTTATGTGCCATACAAATTCGCCTCTACGGTTCGTTTTGTACCGCACAACAAAAAAACGTCGAAGGCAGGACACACACACTTGCCTACAACGTCTGCTTATTTGAAACTATACAAGAGAGTAGATTTTATTCGAATGAGGTGATAATTCCACGTTGTAATCCCACTTGCACCATTAACATGCTGTACAAATTCGCCTCGTGAATTCATTCCGTACAGCGCAACAAAAACAATGGAAGTCAACATACCCACTTTTGGCTACACCGTTGCTCCGTCAACTATACAAGCAAGCAATTGTTTTCCGAATGAGCCAAAAATTCCACACAAGACTTCCATATCAACCGCTTACATGCCATATAAATTCGCCGCTAGATTTCATTATTAAGGGTGCAACTAGTAATTGTGCAAGGCAGGACATGCACTTTTGCATACGCTGTCGGCCTATCTCATCCTATATAAGGAGAAGCTCTTATCCAAATGAACTAATAGTTTCACATTGTAATCTCACTTGCACCACTAACGTGCTGTAGAAATTTGCTGTTGGGATTCATTTCGTACTACATAACAAAAATAAAGGATCAACATACCCACTTTTGACTACGCCGTTCGTCTACGTTAACCATACATGTGATCAAGTGTTGTCCAAATGAGCTAAAAATTTCATAGAATACTTTTACCTGAACCACTTATGTGCCATACAAATTCACCCCTAGAGTTCGTTTTGTACCGTGCAATAAAAACGTCGAAGGCAGGACACACACCTTTGCCTACACTGTCTGCCTATTTCAAACTATACAAGGGAGCAGTTGTTATCCGAATGAGGTGATAATTCCATGTTGTAATCCCACTTGCACTGTTAACATGTTGTATAAATTCGCCACTGGAATTCATTCCTTACTGCGCAACAAAAAAACTAGAAGTCAATATACCCGCTTTTGCCTACAACGTTCATCTCCGTCAACAATACAAGTGAGCAATTGCTATAATGGCCTATAATTTTCACACAAGACTTTTAGCTAAACCACTTACGTACCATATAAATTCATCGCTAGAGTTCATTCTGTACCGCTAGATACGTGAAACAAAGAAATGTTGTTCCCAACTTCTACTTGTGCAGAGCAGAACCTAATGGAAGGATAAAGTGATCAAGGTAATACGATCAGCACTAAACCCTTTCTGAATTGAAAACAAATCCGGTTGAAAAAATGTGGCCTTTCAATGCAGTGGCTCCTAGATACTCAACTATTACTTTTTAAGATCCTAGTGAATCCTTCTTGTGGCTATATATCAAGTGTAATGACACTATTACTTTTTAAGAAGCGAAATGGTGACTCTGTCACTTTCTTTCAAACCCATTTTATATAAGGCATAATTGAAAGTTGATGGACTGTCCATGTTTTGTGCGTTGCATTGATGGTCCTGGGTATAGACCAAGTGAACTCACTTCGTGACTGGAATGGAGGCGCATCCAGGTTTTCTTTCTTACATCATGAGAGTACATGCCCATAATCACATAATGGAATAGTACATGTACCGTTAATTTCCAGTCCTAATGAAAGGATTGACACAATCAATGCGCATACCTATTTCATACTCTCACAACAACAAACCAAGGATTTACTCCATAATTAATGATGCAAATAATTAATGACACAATTAATTCACAAATCAACATTTGCAATATTTACTCTATGCTCCTTAATTTAATGGTGAAAGAAAATTAAGTTGCCCATTTTCTATATCAGTAATGCCTAAAGGGTTTACTCGTTAATTCTCGTACCCAATATAATCATACAAATCTTAATGTGATCCAAAGGTCGAGTGGTATGGTGCGCAAACTCCTTATAGGGTACATACCAGATTTAAAAACTGGTTACGGAAAAAATACTAGACCCTGGCTGGTACTGATTACTAGCTAGTTACCGGCGGTAACTGATCTTCTACCGAACGGATTCATTTATCTAATTTAAAATCAAAATTTTGATTTGGCCGATTTTCGGCGAGTTACCACCTGGTTTGACCGGTTACCAACTAGAATCACTGTTCATCAATAAATTTAAACTTTAAATTTTAAAATTAGAACTTTTTAGACTGATATTTTCTTACCAGTCCAGATAGACATGTTTGGTAACCACAGGTACAATTGCGGTCATACCGATTTTAGGGAAAAAAAACAAAGTAGTAGAGAGGACTACAATGCAATTTCAAATGCATGCACAAAGATTGAGCTATGTGGCACAAGAGCACTATCAAGCTACTAGCCAAGAACCGTTCTTAATAGTATGGTATCTAGTCTATCAATCTGGTTTAAATTCAACAAATGCCAAGACCGATAAAGTCTTGAAAAAAGATCTTTAGCCTATTTTATACCATTGTCTTAACCATAGCCATATTTGCATGTTTCTTTATGTTCTTCTTCATGATATCCTCCAAATTTAGGACTAAATCTTTTAATCATCTCAATAATATATTAGTCCTTAAACATAGTCATCATTAATTACAAAAATACTTTTTAGGGGCCTATATGCTTAATCCTAAACAAATATTAGTGAATTGAAGATTTTTTTTTTAATATACATCTAGGCCAAGAACGAGTTGTATATTCTCTTGAGACGAATTTAAAGGAGATAAAGAGATGAGCAAATAGACAAAACATCCCCTAAATATGTGCATTGAGGCTCATGAAGTGATTTCATGCACACTTATAGAGTTTTAGGAAATTTTGGCAGTTTCCTCTATAAGTTTGCTTTGAGGAAGCATCAATCAACAATAATAATCCAAAACAAAAGCTCAATAAGATGCCTGCAATTACACAATAAATAGGTAATTTAAATAGACAAAGAGTTAACACTTAATTTAAACAATTATAGCATAACCAACACATAGCTCCTTGCAAAAAGTTTAAAAAGCTTACAACCCAATATTACAATAAAAGCAAAGCTTCTTAACCTAACAAAGTTGATTACATATAAGACCAACTTAGAGTTAATAGAACTAATAGAGATAGATATTGATGATCACTTGAAGTTACTATTTTCTCCACTCTTCATTTAATCACTTCTCCCACTTTGGCATCAAATACCAAAAGGAACCCGTCTCTGTGTGATCCCCCTGGGTGGCACCGTGTGCTGCTGCTATTGTGGCATGGGCAACCAGGCCCCAATGGCCCCTCCAGTGAGGTTGGAGGGGGAGCAAATCCTGCCAAGCTATCGGCAGTCTGGAAAATGACCTCGGTGGTGCTGAGCTCAAGGACACCGGTGTGTACAGGGAGGCAGACCAGGGTGCGGAGGCCAAAGGTGTAGGCCTGGTGCGTGTGGTCGCATGGCGCGTTGGAGAGGCCCGTGGCGATCTAGGTGGGCTAGGCATTGAAAAGCACCTGGCCCGAGAGGCCGAGGCCGTTGAGGAAGGACTGGGTTATGGAGATGGCAAGAACCGCTCAATGTCGATGACCTCCTCCTCAATGGCCTCATCGAGGGTGGCACCTGCACCGAAGATGAGGGAGTTGAGCTCGCAGGGGACACGCTTGCAGTCCCCTACTCGTCCTAGGACTAGGTTGGCGGGCGTCTAGTTGCGCTTGTCATCATCACAAGCCTTGTAGAAGCCGTCGCCCACCTGAGAAGGGAGGCGCCGGTGTCAATGTCGATGGAGGACTACCAGAAGATGGCGTATGTTGAGGTCTCTGTGGAGCTCTTGATGATGGCATGGAGGCGCTGCTGTAGCGTATCCTGGTTGAAGGTTGCTGGGACGGGAGGCGGAGGGATTACGGAGGAGGAGGCCTCGACTATCCCCCATGGGAAGATGGGGAGGTCAGTGGAGGCCATAAAGGCCTCCATCATGGAGGCGTTGTCATCCATCCACAGGTTCATCGATGGATCGAAAGAGGAGGAAGAAGGGGCGGAAAGGAAACGGAAGAGGGGAATGGGTCGCAACTAGGGAAAAATGTATCGGTTCAAAAATTTTATTGGAGGGCAGCGATATGATTGGTAACTGCTGGTTACGCAGTTACTGGAATTTTTGAATTTTTTAATGAAATTTTTTAGTTGAAATTTGAAAATTTTATTTTTCTTTGAATGTTTAGATGAATTTTGATGGACCCAAAATTTTTTGACCAGTAAAAAACTTTATTGGTACCCATAGATAAGGCCAGTAACTGTCGGTTATCAGCGAAATTTCGGTGATAGAAATTTCCCAGCTCGCATTGCAAGAAAAGTAATAAGAGAGGTCTATGTGGCTGAACCCAACCATCCCCGCAACGCTGCCGTCGAACCCGAGGGAGAAGCCAAAGTCCGGTGGATGTGATGATCCCTGACCACCGAGATGCTAGATCCGACTATCCTTGACCCTGGTAGTGCTAGATATGGCCATCCTCGATCCTAGTGCCACCATATTCCTTGTCCCTAGCGCCATCATCTTCCTCTTCCCCGAAGTTGCCTCCTCACTAACCAGCTCACGCCGTCGCCTCTTTGCTCGCCGAGCCCAGCCGCTACTTGGCGACGAACCTTTTGTTTGTTATGGGCATCGGTCACCAATACCGCCACTCGTGGCGTATCTTGCCTGCAAAACTGGCAAGGTGCTGGTGTAGGACATGGAAGACGAAGAGAATTATGAGAGGTTGATTGAAGTGAGGAGATGGAGGCAATGCTGATTAGGACATGAGATAGCGGGAGTGACTAGGGGTTGGAGCCTAAGATGTGTGGCCACGTGGGGAAGAAAAAAGGAGCGGTTGGGGTGTGAGGCTACGGGCAGTTCAGGGAGGGAACCGACTGACAACACAGACCCACATGTTGACATATGTTAGGTAGAAAAAAAGGAAGGGAGAGGTGGTGAATAGACAAGCTCCAGTCTACGAGCAGTTCAGGGAGGGAACTGGCTGATAACACAGACCCACATGTTGACATATGTTAGGTAAAAAAAAGGAAGGGAGAGGTGGTGAATAGACAAACTCCTATTTTTATATTAGTAGAGATATGAGTCATGTATGTGAACTGACCATGTAAAGTTGGATCAATTGAAGCAAGATCCCTGTGCCCATCAAGCCCCATTGCCTGGCCATTGAACAGTGAGAGAAGCGTGTAGTACTGCATCTGCAACGCCGCCAACAAACTTAGCAAAAAGAAAGTAAAAACAGATTAGCAAAAACGGAATGATCGAAACTAAACATGCAACCCCCAACAGATCGAGTGCATGCCTTCTGGTACACTGCAATGAACCGTCGCTGTCTAACTTTCTAATGACGTGTTATGTGGATAGGTTTAATTTAGTACCTTAACGACAGTCGAGTCAGTTAGCTACACTGACAGGGCACAGCTAGGTCTAGCTTGTGAGTCGTGAACACTCCGCAAGATTCTTAACGTGTGGCGAGACGATTCTCTTAATACATAAATATACCCTAGCTATTGAATTCACCTGTCTTGGCACATGTTGGTTGCTCCTGTAGACTGTAGTTCGTTGAATATATTATCCATGGTGGTGTATAGCAAAGTTCCTGTGATTCTACTGCTGCTCACAAAGTCCCAGTGCTTCTCGTGATCCTGTCCATGCGCATATGAGCATGGAGTTTTTCTTTTTCTTTTGGAACGAACATATGAGCATGGAGTTAAACAAAAAGAATTAGGTAAACCATCAGCCTCGATCATTACCGGTAACCAGTCAGTCACCACCGTTTGTTTATCTTTGTGTGGCACACGTGTCTGAGTTTTTTTGGGAAGAAGCCAGAAGGCATGAGTCAAAAGAAGGGGCTGACATTGAAAACTCATTGTGACTAACTAATTTGTCTATATGAACACGTAATGAGTATCATGATTAGTTCCATGGACATTATTATTCAGACATCCACATGGCTTTCGACAAACACCTTTGGCACTATTTTTTTCCTAACTATATGTTACTAAAATTATAAAAATACAATGACACGGGAGTCTTTCTGATGACATGACCTTTTGTGTATGTCAGTGATCAAAAGTTATATGTCTCGTTTGGAACACGGGAATTTTTCTTGATACGTATGAGAATTGATCTGTTACGTACGAAACTCGTGTTTTAAACGGAACAAAAGGAAGTGTTTAATTTTGACAGTGAAAATGCCGTGTTTGCATTTCTTAAAAAGTGATTAGTCTATTATAATGGAATTCTGTTTTGTCTTCATACCGTGTTTGGCCCCGTGTTGTGTATCTTGTTTCCAAGAGATAAAAAGGAATCATTTTATATTTTTATAAAAATAAGAATGATAAGAAATCTAGAATATTAATAACTACAAAAAATATTGTAAGTGAACTAGTTTTTTTATTGCAGAGGGAGAGGTCATGATGCGAACCACTACTTTCAATTATCTATTACTAATCGCTTGCTATAAAATATAAAATGGGATGTTCTAATTATATATTACTGTTTTCTATTAAGTATAATTGAAGTACTAGATCAAAATCAAAACAAGACATACAATCTCAAATCTAACCCAATAAAACTGACTTATAATTATCAAAAAGAAAGGCAGCTTACAAAATAGCAAAAGGGTGTGATATAAAATGATGTGATTATTTTTCGAAAGTGACTCTGTTACACGCATGTCTATTTTATAAATATTTATACACAAGGATTCACTTTTTTTATATAACGCCTTTCTTCGCGTTTTGTTTTTTCGCATTGGATTTCTGCAAATGCAAATGCTGGGAGAACGAGATAGTAGTGGGCCTAAAATTCCACTTTACGATCGTAATCAACTATGAGCCAAGCCCTGCTTTATTGGGGCCCAAATTTTTAATTATTCGGAAGTCCTGAACTTAACAAACACGGGCCTACTGATGTAGACTTCCAGAATGCAAGTGAAATGAACAGCTTCACCGGAAGGGATTAAAAATGGGAGTTGAGTGCACAAATAGCAACTGTATCTAACCCTCTTTTTACAAATCTAGCGCTTATAAAAATAAAATTACAAATCTAACTTTATACTTGAACCTACCGTGCTTAGGAACCGCGGTAAAAAGCTACTGCAGTAGCCGACCGCGGTAACATTCATGTATGCATTTATATCACTAATTAATATCACTAATTAAGCGCTAATTAATCACATGCATGGCCCTGCCGCTGTACCTTGAGTGGCAGTCGCTAGTTCTTCCGTGCTCAGCTAGAGATTAGATTTGTAATTTTGTATCGTATGGGACTAATTTTCAAATTAAGATGCACAATGAGGCCAAATAAAATAAAAATTTTGAAAAACGGCAAGTTCACCAGAGGGAGGGAATTTGGCGAATCACATAATTTATCGCTGCTCATCATGATGGTTTTTCTTTGACTCAATGATCGAAAAATCGATTAGATAACCGTATCCATTTGATTACCACATAAGTTTGGAACATAAGAATTAAGAAATGAACCGTTTCTTCTGAAATTTACGCGTTCGAAACATGCACCGGTGAGACAGCACTGCTTCTCCTCGACAAGAGAGAACCCGGGTCGTGACACACCATTCTCTCGGAGCACTCATGCATGTCCCTCACGTCCAAATAGGCACAGAGCAAGGCTTAATCCGAACGAATATATTATCCTGTTAGGATCAGATGACGCGAAAGCAGTGGTTGGCTCCAGGCCAAACCTGTAGGGGACATGAGCACCACCATTTTGCCTGCTTTGGACACGTACGTTTTTAGTGGTTGGGTTTAGCCTAATTAAACCCAACACGCAGCAAAATGCCGTATAATTATGGCCTTGGTTGTCAAATGGAAGAAAGGACGGAGAGAGAGATGCTTTTCTGAGACGATCGAGGTTCCTGGGAGACTGGAGAGACCAGACAAAAGGGCATGTTATTTTGTCTATTTAGTTTTTGATTTTTGACTTGTTCAAAATAAATAGGGTGGATTCTTAAAGCTTTAAACAGCTTTTTGAGCTTAAATCGTATACGTTATCCGTATCAGGATCTCTACCGTCCGCTACTATTTCAAAAAATACAAATAAAAATTATCAAAAACTATCGTCCGGCTGTGATCGTTTTGACTTCAGCTTTTAGCTTCTGGCTTATTTTTCACTATTCATAAATTTTGTCTTTTTCTGAACTTTTGGCTTTTTGTTGAGCTTTTTTACCGGTTCTTTTTTTCCCGTATTTGTTTGTATTATATGTAATGGGCTAACATATTTTTTATATTTTTTAATTTTTTTAAATTTAATTATGCTAAATAAGTCTCTGTCAGTTACAGTATTTTTTCAACCAGCTATAGTATTTTTCAGTTATAAACCCCAAAAAAAGCCCAAATGATAACAAGGGCACGTTGCATGAGTAGCCGTTGTTGATGTGGGTACGGACGGATTCCTGTGCCAGGAGAGCAGTAAAAAAGATCGTAAGGAGAGGGTATATTTTTATGGTGCTACAGGACGGTGTCCTGTCGAATACGGCAAGCAGTGGAACAGGAACAAAGCCGTGTGATCAGGCACGGTCGAACTAACCACCTCATCTCGCTCGCCGACCTCCCTGAATCGCGCGGCGGCTCCTAGGTGGCCGAATTTTTTGTATTTTAGCCCTTTTTTGAAAAATATTCACATTTAGACTCCTGATAGTTTTAATTCTGTTTTTGGACCCAGAGCTCGGCGCCGTGGGTCACGGCGCCGGTAACACGCCTCGGCGCCGTGGACCACGGCGCCGAGGTGCGAGCCCCGCGCCAACAGAGCGGCCGGCGTGGCGCCGACGTGGCGTGCAGCTCGCGCCGTGACTCGTGGCGCCAAGCTCGGCGCCAGTGGTCCACGGCGCCGAGGTGCCTACCACGTGGCACCACGGCTGTTTAGGGTTTGCACCGATCACTCTTTTTTCGCAAAATGAATTAAGTTGTATTTTTAGTTGGATTATTTAATGATAGTAATATTATGTAATATAGTTAGTTATTTATTTATAGAGAGCAAAAATACGACGTATGTTTTGAAATATGTATTGCAGATGAAACATGCAGAAAATTCGTGTAGATTTTTAAAAATATTATGGTACGTTGGTAATGGTTTTTGAAAATAAAATTCTACAGCCGTGACGAACGAGTTTTGTGTGAAGTTCGGGGCCGTGAGATGTCGCAGCAAGACAGAGGGGAGGCGACATGTGGCATACAAGCAACTCTCATCTTCCTTTTGTTCAGCTTGTTACTACACACTTGGGGAAATAATTATCGATGATTCTGGGTCAATCCCATCCTCTGCTTTGTGGATTGACGAACGAGTTATGTGTGAAGTAACGATTAGTGTATTTGTGATTTTTGTACAATGCTGACCGTGAAAAATATGTTGAACTGGCAATAACATTTTTCGATCATGTTATGTTGTTTTATTGGAAGAATTTTTTTGAATTATTTTTTATGACAACTGTGATAGGAACAATTGGATGAAAGGAGGGGAAGTGATAATAAGACACGTGGGAATCATTGCATGCGAAAAGCCAAGATAATAAGCTTATGAAGTTGGGACGAACATGGCGCGTATAATTTTATTACATGCAAGCATGATATCCGACTAATCGACCTAACGCGCCGCACGACCTCTCGTGTGGACCAGGTCTATTACATCTTGTCTACCGGGTGTAGCGTGGTTGTTTCCTTTTGTCGCGCTCAAGATGGCTCCACGCATCTTTCTTCCCGTGACTCTTGGTATTGAGAGCGCCTCACGAGCTTGAAGCTCTTCCTCCCGACGCTTGATGGCGCTTCACGCAGACTTAATCGCTCCCGCCTCCTTTGCGTGTCATCCTCCTTGCCCTTCGACGGATTTGGTCCACCTCACGCGGCGCTCTTGCTCAAGCCGCATCTGCCGCTCCACCTCGCGAGCCCGATCCATCTTGACATAGTATTGTAGTTTGTTTTCCACCTCCATCGCACGGTTATTTGGCCATGCCGCGGCACCCGATCCACCCATTCGATGAACGTGCAAGCCTATGTGTGGCGTGGTAGATGTCATGGATCAAGTTGAAAAAAGATAATGAGAAACAAATGATTTAGTTGTGGTCGTTACCACGAAGTCGGCATCCAGGTCTGGGCACTTGAAGAACCTACGGCCGTATTTGGCTCGTTGTACTCGATCCGTCTGACTCCCAACATCGCCCTAAAGCCGCAATGGCACTTCGGCGCCATGCCACTCCGGCACTCCAAATGGGTCGGACTTCCAGGAAGACATTGTTGTGTGGTAGTATTGTGATGTCTTGAGGAGGAGATGTGGTATGGAAGACATATGAGGCCTTCATATAGGCAGGTTATCGGTGCAGTGGGCATAGTCCATGGAGAGGATCTTTTCGCTTTTCTCTCGATTCCAGTAGCAATAAATGGCCCTATGTAGGCTTTTCAGAGAATATAGTCTCGTAATAAATTCATAGTTCGTAGCCTTTTCAAAGACCTACACCCCTATATGTGTACAGCCTACAGCCTACTCCTCGTAAAGGCTAAAGACTGCGCCCCTATATGTGTACAGGCCTCACAGCCTACTCCTCGTAAAGGCTAAAGACCTACGCCCTATATGTGTACAAAGCAAAGGCCTACTCACATCGCGCAAAGTCGACATATGCTGCCCGCTTTGTCATGTCACCGAGCAAAATCTGAACTCTTTTGTCATGTCATCGAGCAAAACCGCCTCTTTGTCATCTCACCGAGCAAAGCTGACCTCTTGTGTCATGTCCCCGAGCAAAGCCGGGCGTGTTGTCATGTCCCCGAGCAAAAGCCTCTTTTTGGTGGTCATTGCATTAAGCTGCCCGCTTTGCTATAAGTAGCACGGTTGGGGTCCCATGACATTGTGAATCGAACAAAGTAGTACCCTCTCTTTCGTGGTGAAACATACCATGTCCGCCGAGGCCGATGGGATTTGGGTCACCGGGGATGACATTCCCTTAGAAACGAGGATATGTTCGGTCCGCAGATCGATTGATACCAAGTCGGCGTGCTCAACCACCGTGGCGAAATGCGCATACAATGAGTACGCAGTTGTCCAGATCTTGATTCCCGAACGATGGCGGCAACGTTTCTTCGATGCTCGCGCTCCGGGTACAAATTAGTAATGTTTCATTTTTATTGCTTATGGACCTCGAAGTTTACCGTACTTTTTTGTGCAGATGGCCAAATGCGACTTCTCCCGCTGGATCGACCCTCCGCATGAACGGTATGTTGATTGTTATCTGGATACATTATGGGCTCGAATATGGGACTTGGAGTACCGAATGGAGAATCTCACTGAGGAGAACAACGACCTCCGCGAACAGATGCAACGCGAGAGGGGCAACGAGGAGGTCATGAATATAGGAAGCTCTTATGATCCCACATGTTGCCGCGCGAACCCGAAGCTGCATATGTGCATGCCACTACCACGACGGCCACCACGCCCGAGGCGCCCCCTCAAGCAATTCTCCATGTGGGTGCCACGAGGCTCGTTTGGCATTTAGGTAACGAGGGTTATGGCATTCAGCAATTCTCCATGTTGATGTGTTGATGCTGTGGCGGTACGACTGTTGTGTTGAATTAAATTGTTAGGTGTACTACTTGTGATTATTGTTATCCTTAAGTTGTAGTGCTGGAGGTTCTGCTCGTGTGTGTTGGTAATATTTTATGCTATCTTGTCGTCAAGCTATTTTGGTAATGTTTTATGCTATGTTGTCGTCAAGCTATTTTGGTAATGTTTTATGTACGGTTGTGTTTTATTTTAGTTGTTTGGTTCGTTGGTGTGTTGGTTCGTTGGTCCATCAAGCACTTGAAAAACCTCACAAAAATTACAAAAGCACAATAAATATAACATAAACACATGTATACAACAACTAGCTCATTACAAACACATCTCAGTCCAACCACTTACCAAGTGCCTCCTAGCTCATTACAAAATATATACAACGACTTTTAAGCCCAACCACAAGCCTACACATAAGTATCACTGCCTCCTAGCCTTACCCTTACCCTTACCAAGGGCGTCGGTGCCTGGAGTGTAACGGCTAGGCTCGCGGCGGCGTCTGCGTCGTACGGGCTGTGTAGGCTGAGTCGAAGGAGCGTCTACGAGCTGAGACGGGCCTATCTCATCGTAAGTCTGCTCCACCTCGTCGTCGTCCTCGGCCTCCACCTACATGATACAAAAAAGAGCACTACATGTCAGAGAATTTGAGGCGCACATAGCCGATAAACAATGAACATGCAAGTTGCAATGGTTTAGGAGAATACCTGTCTACCAGTGCAGTGATGGCCGAGGGGTTGAAGGTGGGCAACCCACGGCGAACCTGGTAAGAGATGGCGTCTAGGCCAGCCTCTCCAGAAGGGACTGCACCGCTGTCGTCGCATGTCCAGAACCCGCCATGGGTTCGAGGACGAAGGATGGGAAGCTCCTGTATAGAATACACCAATTTTTTTAGTTAATGCATCAATATAAACTCAAATTGTACAGGAAGTGATGAAGGCAATACCCTCCCCTCCGCGGTGAGCCGTCCTCTGTGGCTCGCCTCGTAGTACGGGTCTAGCGGTGGAATTGCGCCATCCTACAAAAAATTTGAATTTGTCACCCAACATACAAGTAAACAAAATATTGAACATGCATACAATATGGAAAGAATAAGAAATTAAACAAAAACATAGCAAATTACATATGAAAAACAACTAGACGAACTATGAAACATAACGAATAACAAGCACTCGCACTGACTAAGTGGCCAATGGCATGTGCGTGAATTGTGGCCAAGTCTACCACATCTGCTACATTGGTTCTCGCTCGGGTTAGTAAGAAAGGGGTTGCTCTCCTCGCCTCGTTCTTCCCGGAAGTGATCCATAACCATCTTGTGTCTCGCCCTTTCCCGGTTCCACGCTTGTTCCAACGGCTACCGGATCCGCAATGTATTTGGGCCCTGTACGGTGGCCACTCTCCTCATCCCGGTAAGGCTCAAACGGGAGACCACGTAAGCACAAGGTTGTCAACACCGAACTCCCGAGGTATCTTGCTCGTAGTCAAAGTTGCGATGCCTCGCGCTGCCACATAATGAGAACATGGAAAGTGGTACGCCTCGGTTTACCACATGTGCATGAGAAATCAATAAGGACAACCTTATGCCTCCTCGTCGGCCGGAGCTCTCCATCGGTCGTTGTACCACCCCTTTCTACAACCTCGTAAGTGCCCATGGCGCTGTCAAAACAATGTACCTCATGTGCCTCACCCTAGCCTTTGCCTTTTCAAGGTGGCGCCGGTTTGGCGCCCATCTCACTTGTTTACTTTGTAGCGCCATTGCATGTGCGTGTCTTTCGTTGAACCAGCAACAAGCTTGTAAAAGGTGAAAGATACGATAGCATTGACGGCATACCACGATACCCCTAAGCAAACTATTGAAGGATTCGCCATGTTGCTTGTCCAAACTCGCACCTCCACCACCGTCGCCATGAGCCCTTGTCCATTTGTCGACATCTCTCATCAATCCCGTCAACCACTGTCTACCTTCTGCGCTTGTTGCGATGAAGTCGCTCCAACTTCTCCCGGAAGAACTTCACCTCAAGCATTCGAGCGACCTCCTCAAACAAAGTGGAAAGTTATCCTTCGCACCATCCTTACGGAGTAGATTCTCGGAAGATGCCGAGTGCACCAACGGTGGTGCAAAGCTGCATACCCCGTATCCGCTCCCAGACGGCGAAAGTATGCCTTGGTGCCTATCGAAATGACACCAACCTCCCTACCGTGGTCGACCACGTGCCTCCGAACGAGCCGCAAGAACCATCCCCACCGTCTTTGTTCTCCTCTCAACCAAAGCAACGCCAAAGGAACCAACGCGTTGTCTGCGTCACAGAAATGGCTATCGGCGTGCCCCGATACTTGCCAAGAAGAAACGTGCCGCCAATAGCGAAGACGGACGACAATGCCGAAAGGCCTCGATGGATCGAGCAAAGCACCGTAAAGCACGGAAGAATATCTACATCCCATCTTGAGTCCATTCGTTTGGTTTCGGGACGTACTCATAATGCATGCCTGGATTAACCGCTTTGATTGCATTGAAGAGTGCTGGCAACTGCAAGTACCCATCTTCCCAGTCCCCATATATCATCTTCCGGATGCGTTGCTTTGCCCTCCATGCTTTTCCATACCTTATCTCAGATCCAAATTTCTCCTTAACAATCCCAGCAAGTGTTTTCACCTTCATATTGGGTTCTCCTTTACTATGTGACACAAAGACTTGGCAATAATAGTAGAGGTCAACTGCCGATGCTTCTGTTTGAGCTCTGCTTCGGCACAAGTGTGTGGGCCAACGATTCTTGTGATCTTGAAATTTCCCGTGTCCTTCTGTTTGCTAGCACAAACCCTCCATTCACATGTCTCCTTCTCACACAACCGTGTACCTCCGCTCCACATAAGAATGTCTCACCTTGAATGGCCTTTACGGATCATCGAATACTCCTGCAGCCACATTTTCAATGCATAAGTCCTCAAACACCATGCCCTTCTCAATTGTCATGCTTGACCCGGCCTCAGGAGCATCTAGCAACTCGTCATCCCTTCCTTCTGCATAAGCCCCATGAGAATGCCTAAGATCGCTGAATTCATGAACTAATGGATCCCGCCAGGCAATAACGCTGATCACTCAATATCACTTTCGGTCGCTCTCCAAAAGGGCGGTCATCATCGTAATCAACGGCCCTTGCGATCTCGTAAGGCTCCAGATCATCCACAATTTGAACATCCACACTGTTGGAGTCCCTGCAGACTTCTTCAACGTTGCGAGATGGAGCAACGGGAGGAACACCCACATTATCAGGAACGTTGTCTCCTGCATCATAAGCACAAAAACGATGGATTGAGACCAAAAAGGGCAATGACGGGAAAAGGCTAAAGTGTTGCTCGACACTTACTGGGATGATTCTGGGTCAATCTCATCTCCTGAGGGGCCGCCACGACATCATCAGTCCGACATTCAACTCGAATTGGTTGAGAAATCAACCTCGTTCGGCGCGATCGAGCATCGGGCACCTCAGGCACTTCTTCCATATCCACCGCAAGATCCGGTAACGGAGGGTCAAAGGGTGCCTGATCACCTAGTTCTGGTGAATAACCGTGAGGGTGGGATCAATGGACACCTTCCGCACAACAATGTCCAAACATTTTAACTCATTCCTCATAACCAATTTGACATAGTTGTCCCACTCATCCTCACAACCAATTAAGATCAACCGCCTGAGAATTGTGTCTTTCGAACCGAAGTGAAGTAACCCCTCAACTGTGATGCTCTCCTCGTTTGCATGACAATGTAGCTTCTCCCGAGCCCTAGCAACCAACTCACTAAACGACGGCCGATCACCAATATCGAGGCACCCTTTGCATTTCAACAAATTGAACATTTCCATAATCATCACTTGTCACACTGCCTCCATGATATAGGGTGACAAGGTTGTCCATCTAGTTCATACAGAAAACCAAACTAATAAGAACCTTTAATTGAAATCGGATACTACATAGTAACTAATAAGTACCTAGTCACTAACTAAATGCTACCTTTATTCGAAATTGATGCTAATTAACTAACTAAATTGCATAGTCAATTGCATACCCAAAGATAAACATTCCTTTTGTTCGTGATTTGCTTGACTCGTTGTGGCAAACATTTCTATAGCACTAACTAAATTGCATAGTCAATTACATAGTCAATTACATCACAAAGAACACAACACATTTCTATAGCACTAGTCCTCCGCCGCAAAATAATCAACTTGACTTATAACGAGCCATATCGCCGACTCCAATACGCCACACAATCCTTCCATTCTACGGCACCATTGCCCAAGCGACAGTGATAAATAAGGGATAAACAGCCTACTCGACATTCATAGCACCACACATTAGACATTCATAGCACCACACATCAGCCCACTCGACATCACACCTCACAAACTAGCTAAAAATATCCTCGACATCACATCCGAGCGCCAAGAATGAACATTTTGGAGGAGAAGTCCTCACCTTGAGGCACTTGTAGCGGTCGGCTGGGCCTCTCGGCAGCAGCCGGCGGGAGGACGGCCGGGCGGGAAGCACGTCGGATGGGCGGCCGGCCGAGGACGCGCGCGCGGGAGGGGAGGCCGAGGCGGAGACGCGGAGGCGGAGGCCGGCGGCACCGGCGGGGCGGCGCCGAGACGCAGGAGGCCGCCGGACGCCGGCGGCTCGGGCAGCGGTCGGGCGCAGACGCGGGAGGCGGGAGGCCGGCGCAGACGCGGCGGCGGAGACACGGGAGGCGGCACCACGGGCGGCGGCGGGAGGCGGCGGCGCGCGTGGAGGACGTCGGACGGGCGCCGAGGCGGTCGAGGAGGGTGGCGGCGTCCCGCGGCGGGAGGACGCCGTGCGGGAGGGGAGGCGCGCGGCGGCGCGCGGGACGACGGGCGGTCGACGAGGAGGCCGAGGCGGTCGACGAGGAGGCCGACGGCCGCGGCGGGAGGACGCGAGTGCGGGAGGGGACGGAGGCGCAGCGGGCGAAGTTGCGAATGAACGGCCCGCGTGCTCGGTGCCGCTTCGAAGCCGCATGCTCGGCGCCAAGATCCACGGCGCCGAGCTCGGCGCCACGAGTCACGGCGCCGAGCTCCTCGCCACGCCGGCGCCACGCCGCCGCTACGTGGCGCGGGGCTCGCACTCTCGCCGCCGTGGTCCACGGCGCCGAGACGCAGTTACCTCGGCGCCGTGACCAACGGCGCCGAGCTCTAGGTCCAAAAACGGAATTAAAACTACCAGGGGTCTAAATGTGAATATTTTTCAAAAAAAGGGCTAAAATACAAAAAATTCGGCCTAGGTGGCCTCCCACGCAGTTGCCCTGGTGGAACGAATCAAGTGGAACGAGTCCCCCTCAAGACATTTTTTCATCCAAGCAACAAGCAAGACCGGTTGTCTTTTACCTATCACTTCTTGCTAGCTGTCGACGATTAAATCGTCGATTTTACAAAATAATAAAAGAAAGATGACTAAATTTCTTAGAAAAAATAGAAATACTCTTTATTATTATGAACAAGTTACAAAATATCTTTACAATGGTCAGAAAACTAACCCTAACCTCTATGTTCTTCCTACTACAAGAATATGATTTACCCTATCTCCTTGACTCTATTGATTGTCGAATGGAATTGTCTTGTGTGTGACTTAATCCAATTCCATTCTTCTCATTACCTCATTTTCTTCTCTCGTTAACCCTTAAATACCATTGAAGAGACATCAATTATCCCTCTAGAAAGACATCTAATGAAACCAACGCGTCCGATCGGGGAAGTAGTTATTGTCAAAGAGAGAGGACGTCTGATCGCCGGTTGCTATCAGAGGACGCCTAATCTTCGGTTGCTATCAGTGAAACACGAACGTGTGGCATAACTACAAGGCAGTTGTTGTCAGAGAGGCAGGGCTTTGCATCGAGCTATTTGTGATGGATAGAATATGTATCTTATCCATTGCATGAAAGGAATCCCCTACAAACGAGCCAGGTACCAGTTCACGAATCATCCTAGTGGTTCGCTGGTCAGGTAGGGTATACAATAAACCTCCGACCAATACTCAAGGAATAACTATAGGAAGCTTACTACCATAAGGGTTTTAATTAAGTATTAAAGCCATATTTAAGGATTTATTCAATCCTCATCATCTAGCCCTGAACTTTACATGAATTTATAATCTGAATCCAATTGAATTTCAATTCGGAAACTACACAGTCAATGGTAAAAGTAAGGAAGCAGCTTTCATTCACTTAATGTTGAGAAACTAACTAGGAAACTGAAAGGTTTTTGCGTTCATTGGGCTTCAAATTCGATAACCATTGTTTGTAGTTGGAAAAATCCTTATAAAAAAGCCTTGGTGTGGTACCTGTGTGCTTCACGCTTTTTCAAAAAACTTTCATCTTCAATTTTCTCTGTCTCTTCGCATTTGCGTATGTAGCCTCGAATCCATCCAATCTTCGATTCTCCACTACCACATCCAAAATATTTGATTTGATTACCGATTGGCTGGTGTCTGAACTGGGACCAAAGAAGCTGAAGGCCATGGAAGAGGAGGGATTGCTCCCCGACAAAGTTTTGATTTCGTGGAGGTCAGCAATCGGGGAGAATTTCTCAAGTGGAAGTGACGGTGAAATCCCAACTTTTGGGCATACGTTGAGTGTGAATTCAAGCTTTAGACGCATCCTTTTTTGTCAGAGGTCCTGGAATTTTACAGGATCAAATTGGTTAATCTGGCCACTAATTCAATCGCCTGCTTGAGCATCTTCGATCACTTCTGTGAAGCATATTTGGGGATTTTGGTGAATTTGGAGCTCCTCAAATATTTCTACAAGATGATGAGAAGATCAGGAAAAGCAATGAAGACATCAGGTGTTGCTCTCTGTGGCTCCACGACTGGAAAGCAAGGGATTACATTCCAATGTACCAAGTCCTCATGGTCGTCATGGAAGAAGCTATAGTTCCATATGACACTCAGCAAAGATGACAACCTCTTCTTCACCGTTCAGATTGAAGTCAAGAATCCAAGGTGGAAGTCTTCAGCAAAAAAGGTGGAAAAGATAGAGTGATGGGTCGATGCCATCATCTATCTCAAGGATAGGGAGCTAACCTCCTGGTATGTGGTAAGAGATTTCTCTATGCGCCAGATCAGTCGTTTGAAGTCACATGACCACATCATGCTTTGGTATGAGGGCGCGACAGACTCGACCAGGGACTCCTCGAAAGGTAAGCATCGAGAAATCCGACCAGTCGAATTTTATTTTTATTTAGTTGTAATTTTCAACCTTAAGTTTTTTTCCTTTTGTTAGCCCTATCTCCAATCAAGGTGAGAGAGAGGATAAAGATAATCTACGAGGGGGAGCCTGAGCAGAAAGATGGAATACCCTTGATCTTGGTCATGACCTCTCTAGATGATAGGAGCAAAAGGCTTAAGGTAACAGAATAGTTATTTTCATCCAAAAATCTTTTCTTATCCTGGTCAGTTATTGCAATATTTTGTAATGTGTAGATGGTCGGGTCGGAAGATGACGAGCTAAATGAAGAGGATGAGCCTACTGAGGGTTCGGAGGAAGTTTCTCCAAAAACCGAAGAAGCGTTGAACCATGAAGAAGTTGTATGGAGCATGATGATCATGTCATGCTCCATCGACTACTACTTCGACCACTCCTCCATTTGCTTCTTCAACCGTGCAAGCTTCTAACAAAAAGATCCCCTTGGAGGTAGGCTTTTACTACGACTCCAAGAGTATCTCTTATAAGCTCACTCCTCTTATTCGAAGAACGGAGAATTGCACCGGTGGGAGTTTCTTTCTTGGATGAAGGATTTTGCTATCGAGCTCATTTCGGTTAATGAGAAGGTGGAGGAGAGAAAATAACTACTAGTCGGAGCTAGCACAACAATGGTGGTACCTGACTCACTAATCATGGGTTCCAAGACCACCCCAAGGATCCAACTGCACTAGAGGAAAAGACTGCTCTGGTGGTCAAGGGGGCTCAATCTTCTGAGCAAGCGGTCGTGGGAGAGATCTCCGACTGCCCCATAGAGGAACCGACTAAGGACAAGGATCACTAGTCAGAAGACTCAAAAGGTTCTGACTAGCCCTACCAGTGTTGTACTGATGAAGTTGGTCAAAAAGAAGAAGAGGAAAGCAAGTGCTCTAGACTGCACTCCACCACATGCCTGATAGAGTGGTCACATTCTGTGTAGCCACCGACATGCCCCTCGGGTGTTTGTTGCATCAAGAAATCATCCCTATACTTCCTCTCTGGGGGCAACACACACGTGAGGTGCATAGAAGTACTCATCTGTGCCTTCGGGGTAGCCATTGGCAATGACCAAATCAAGCAGCTAGGCTACCTCAGTGCGAACCCTCTCTTATTCGGCCATGGCAATGGTGGCATGACTGATTATCGATCTCTCATACATGTCACATGTGCACTCCATGCACTCATCAGTCGTGCTGCCGTGAGACTTCATTGAGCGGGCCCGGAGATCATGGTGACCTGCTTGGTTGACTACTTCCACGAGGAGCTTGTAGAACCAAAGGGATGCAGTGCTATGTCGTTGTCAGAGCTGGACTTCGCATTGAGCCTGTTCACTCTAGGAATTGCTACATACTTGTTTGTGCAAAGAGTGTCATGAAATATCACCTCCATCAAGTCCTCATGAAGCATTGGTGAATTTTTGAACTTGATGCAACCCCTCATTGCCTGCAATGCAAAAATTATGTCCATTGGTGCAACCAAAGGGGAACAATGAAACCAACACAAGCTAAACATTATGATGGCTTCATACCATGTTTTGCTGCTCCCACCAGTCATCGTTGGCATCAATTTACCCAGTATGAGGGTTTATTCCCAACCCAGACGCATTTAGCTTGAGGGGTTTCCACTGCGTGTACTCGCATTTCAGTGCACCCAAGCTATTCTTGAATTGTTTTTTGTGTACTCTCTACTGGTGCATTCTTTGAGTTTTCTCAAAAGGTTCATGTAGCCGCTCCTATTCAGACAGCCCATGGGACAGTTGTTGGCCTCCACTTCCTCATGACATATTTTAAGCATAGCGATGTGGACTACATCATCCCAAATGGCAGCGGGAGAGTGTGCCTTGTCCACCTATTCGAAAGCAGTGGTAGCAGAAAGGAAAGATTGACGACTATGAGATCGCAACAAGGAATGCACACTAGCACATTGCAACAATGTAACTCAAAATAATGGAAATGAAAAGCTAATCACATGTGAAGCTAGTTGTTACCTCCAGTGGGGCCTGGAGTACGTCAGTGACAGGCACCTCTCTCTAGAGTGCGGCGGGAGTGACGGTACCCTCGGGCGCTATGGCCTACGTGAGGCCACTCGGCAAGGTTCATTGTACAGGACGGGGCATGTCACCTAGGCTGGCTACTTCGAACAATGAGGGCACATTGGAGGCCGACTCGAATGTCAACACAGATGAGGCATCCAAAGAAGAGGCAGAGGAGGATGAGGTGTTGTGCGACGAGGGTGGCTCGGATGCCGATGGTGATCGGGAAGCGGACACCAGTGCAGTGAAGAAGGCGGCCTCGTGTAGATCTAGGGGGAGGAGTTGGGGTGTGGATGGGTGACGGGAAGGCACAGTAGATGGTAGCAGGGGATGGGAGCGACATGACCAGGGGTGTGCGGTGAGGGGGCCTGCTAGGTGCGAATTTCAGTAGAGACGTCGAGGCCATGGACCGCCAAGGTAGGAGGGTGGCACGATGCAGGAGGGGACCTAGATCCGAAGCTGAGCAGAGGCGCCGACATGGAGGGGGCGAGGGACCGTGGAAGCTGAAGGCGAGGGATGACCGACACAGTGGGCAGAGCGTGCCAGTGGCATGTGGGGTGGGTGGCAGAGCAGCCCTAGCTAGGATGCAGGAGGGATTGCAATGTGGATTGGGAAATTGGGGGGTTGAGCGCACAAGACCCCCGAAGCCTCCGTGTTCAATCTAGGTTTTGGCTTCTCTAACCCAAAGCTGACGCCGAAGCCAAAAAGCCGGTCTAAAAAGCCGGATCGAACACCCCCACCCCCAATACCACATCTCTCTCTACTCCTCCACTCCCTTCCCTCCATAAAATGGAGCATGCTCACACTAGTTGCCATTTGCCATACCAAAACAATTCGGCAACAAATTAAGGATCATAAGAATATATAGTACTAATTAACTCCTTGTAGTAAGCAAGAAATTAATTAGTTGAGAGCATTGCGAGGAGCGAAGGGGGTTAGAGCAATCGAGGAGATGAAGTTTGGGAAGAGGCTGAAGAGGCAGGTAGAGGAGAGCCTCCCGGGGTGAAGGGACAAGAAGCTCGTCCGGTTCCGCCGCGGCGCCGCCGGAGGCCTCCTTCGTGCGGCGGCTCAACGACGAGGTCGACAGGCTCAACGCCTTCTTCCTGGAGCAGGAGGACTTCGTCATACGGCAGAGGGTATGTACTGTACGTGTAGCATTGTGCGTAGTTACTGTAATTTGTAACGGATGTACGCACCTACGTATAATACATGCATTGTGCAGGAGCTGCAGGAGACGGTGAAGACGGTGGCCGGCGGAGGGGGGCGGAGATATGGAAGGTGATCGTGCATCTGCACGGGGAGACGGTGCTGCTGCTCAACTACAGCGCCGCCACGAGCATGCGTGCGCTTGCTAGTCTGGCGCCTTGAGATCAGACGCCTCAGTCGTAGGCAAACAAGTTCGGAGAATGTTCAGTTTGTTACTGACACATTGTCCCATGAAATCCTAACCTTAGAAGCACACAATTCAAAGCCCCCGTTCTTTTCAGTTTATGATTTATTTCAAAAAAACCAAATAGAATAGATTCTTCGTCATTTTTTCAAAGTGATTTATTGGAACAGTTTTTTCAAAATGATTTATCGTCATTCGATTTATTGGCATAAACACTTATGATAAAGGAAAAAATTATAAACCACAGCCGAAAAAAAACTCATCCAAAACCCCTACAGCATAAGAGCATACCTTGCGAGGTACATCTATGTGTAGTACTTTTGTATTGAGCTAGCTCAACCATAAATTGCGAGGTACATCTAGTTGTAGTACACAAACCATGAATTGCGAGGTACATCTAGTTGTAGTACGTGTGTCTATTGAGCTAGCTCAATCAAGAATGCTTGTTGATATGATTAGGTCTTAATTAACTATTTGGCCACACTTTCAAAAAAAAAAAAGAACTTCCTTTCAAAATAAAGAGGAAAAAATAAATCAATACTCGGTGGTACGAACGAGTTTTGCTAGAAACCAGGCGGCTTCAACAGAAGCATATATTCAAATTTTCTACTTTGTATCTTCCCAAAAACGACTCCCGAGTTCTGACCAGATATTTGCGTAGTCGCCTATTGGCTTAGCCCGAAACTTCCCCCAGATACTATTAGTCAGCATATGGCTTGACAAGAGCATGTTTTATGTGTGAATTTTGTGGACGTCACCTGTGCAGCTGTGTGGTACACAAGTAACACTGACTTTGACAGGAAATTTCTCCGTAATTGAACATCCAACTAGAGATTAGGCATATCAACAGTAGCTACAGAGTGGTATACAAAGCTGAATGCACGGTGATCGTTGAACGTTGCAGGGCTGGCCAAGATCCTGAAGAAGTACGACAAGCGCACCGGCCGGGCTCCTCCGGCTGCCGCTCATCGTGGTGGTGCTCAAGCAACCCTTCTTCACGACGGAGCTCATCTCGACGCTCGTCCGTGAGTGCGAGACGACGATGGAGGCCATGTTCGCCTCCTCCGCCGCGCCAGCGACGGCGACCCGTGATCGGTGGACGAGGATAGGTTACACCAACGCCGAGATGGTTCCCATGGCAGCAGAGCAGGGCATCTTCAGGAACACCATCGCCGCGCTGATGAAGTGATGACCATGAAACAGCTCCGCAGTTCTCGCTGCCGCCGATGGGCACGCCTGCCTTGCCGGAGCACGACCTGCTGCCATCTGAGGATCATGGAATAGCTTAATTGTACCTGTATGTTTCCGTGGCTACTCACCGGTGCCAGATATACGAGTAATGCAGAGATTCTTCCAGCATTGTCCACATGCAAATTCACATGTAGCAGGGTAAGAACTTTCCCTAGGAACAGTTTGTATTACTAATTTACTACAGCATAGTTGGTGCACGACATTTAATGGAAACACCATGCTCCGTTGTACATTCAGTTTGAATGCCCAACAATGACCAAAGCCAGGAATACGTATAATATAACAAAAAATCCACAGGACTGATCTGGACGCGCGGCCGCAAAACAGCCACACCCTACACTCTTGCTACATATGTAGCTTCTTCTATAGTTATACAATTCATTCATTCTCCAATGCCTCAACAGTCTACACTCAAAACTCCGCAGTAAGTAGAGTTATCGCAAGGAGCGTTCCTGCATCGAACTCCTGCAGTCTGATACTAATTACATAATTCAACTTCCGGAGCAAAACAGAGATTCCACTGAAGAGAGCAACATCAACTCTACAGGGGAAACAAAAGATTGCGATGAGCACGACAACACAGGTATAAATAAGATCCCAGATTCTACCTTCAGAATGCTAATACACTAGTAGTCTAGTGTTGCTTTGTGTTCTTTCATGATGTTGACTTGCTCTGCACTACCAAATCATCAGCTGAGTAATGCTCAGCAATAAGCCGGTACATATATGATGGACTGTGCCCTCCACTGTTGGGTAAAGATAGGTATGTTAGGAAAGTAACTGACAATGATTTGAACGGCAGGGTAGAGTTTACAATAGAATAATAATGGTTTGCAAATGTATCAAATAGTTCAACTTTAAGGGCCTCTTTAGAGTGCAAGAATTTCATAGGAAACAGTTCAATTCCCACAAGAATTGGAAAAAAAATTCTGGCATTCCAAACGGGGGCCTAAATATCGAGCTATCAATTGGTATTTGTTAACCATAGTTTTTACACATAAAGGTAACGTGATATAACTTAAGATTTATGCCTAAACTCTGTATGAAAGAACATATAGGCTCAGTTCTTTTCAGCTTATAGCTTATGAGTTCCCTCGAACAAACAAACGGGACAGCTTATCTGTCGCTGTTTCGAAGTGGTTTATCGTAATAGCCTCACATAAAAACTCATGTTAAGACCAAAAATCAGAAACCGCAGCCGAAAAGAACCGGCCTATAATGTTATAAGTATGATTTCATCACATTAGAATTACTGGAACTACAGCACAAATATCCTCCAGTTTAGTTAACAGCGTATGTGTTTCTGCCATACTCTCTAACACTTTAAAGGAAGCAGCACCAGGAACAGATTCATTCTTTTTAAGCTTACTTGATCCCAAAAATGGATAGAGAGAACTTACGTATCAGTGATGAAAAGGCTCACAAGCTTCGGTGGCACATAGTCAAACGTTGGATTGACAACATTTAGAAGAGGACTACCATACTGTGTACTGAAGTTCATGCAATTTGAGAACTCGCCAAAGTCAAGCAAATCAGATGGCGATTTAAGTTCATTCAGCAAAACCTCCGGGTTGTGTGGATACATAGGACACAACTGACATGTGAAAATGAAGAAAGAACGCTAAGTTTCTACCATGAGACAAAAAAGTTGACAAATAAAAGGAAAATTCAGAAATTAACGTCCTACTTCAAACCATTGTTAATGATGTCAGGTGACACAAACATTCTAACAGCAAATACCAGCTCTTGCTCTTTAAGCAACCATAAACTAACAGAAATAATCATAGCTTTTTTAGTAAAAATGATCCTTCTATTGAGGATCTAAATGGCACGTCATCAGTCCAATACTGCCCATTATTGTAATTTGTCAAGAGGCCACAGGGTTAATCCTCACCAGGGCGAGGTTTAGGTGACAACTGGAGTGTGGAGAGGACGAACTCCAGTTGTCTAGTTTGATATTCTAAAGAAAATCATCCTCCTGAATACAAATTTATTTTGCTAAACTAGCAAGAAGAGCAAGAACAACTAATGCACTTGGCAAGGTATGTACCATACAACTTGAGTTTATCTAAGCCCAATCCTGACTATGGAATCTGCAAGCATCAAAGTGATGTCCTGGAAGCTGAGATGACTGGAATATTTGTAGAGAAAAGTAGAGGACAACAAATATTTGTATTGGATTGATGCAGTGAAAATATTTGGTTAAGGCACAATTATAGTGATATTTTTTGTAATGACACAGATAGCATCACATCATGACTGATTTGAGCCCAGTTTTGTCCTTAGGAACAAGTGGGTTAACAACAGAAGAATGCACACAATTTTGGTCAGAACCCAGAGAAACCACACTATGCATGTTGATCAAACATTTAAGTCAAGGACAACATGCTACAACTTCAAAAAAATAGGAAAGCATATATTGTGATTCTTTAGTTGCTTAAAATGCAAAAGTTGGGTAGATGTCATAATTAAATGCACAACATACAGAAATCAACCTTATGACTGCCAGCAACCACGACAAAGGGCACAGCATGCCTTTGAGCAGCAAGTGCAACCATGTTCATTCCAACTGGTGCAATGACTCCACCGTTTGCCATTATTGCATGAGCTCCAACTATGACCTGTAAAATAAATTAACATATTTGTAACAGAAAAAAGGGCATCTAAACAATAACGATCACCCTGCAGACATACCATGTTAACCGGGAGATCATGGCAAAAACTGCCGAATCTGTTATAACTGTAGTTTGTACGCCTTTCTCAACAAGCTCTTTCGCAAGAACATGTCCCTGATATCTGGTTCAAACATTGAAACTACAACTATGAATCAAGCGAGCGGATCCTATATATATAAGAAATAATCACTTCACAACAAAGTTGGCGAAGTGCACAGACCTTGGAGCACCTTCAGCAACAAATACACGAAAAGATCGCTTCTTCTCCTTTGCAGCATACAGGAACTCCTTCACGGTTCTAGAATGACCTAGAGTTAGGATTACTTCACTGTGACAAACAAAAAACATTAATTAGCTACAATTAGTATTTGAATAATTCAAGCAAGATGTTTGGGATGGTCCTTAGGGTTAAAAAGGATCTCTGAATCTAATTTTCATATTAATCAAGACTCGAAGAGCATTATTAATTACATTAAAAATAAATAAATCCTTGAGAAACTTTGCTAGATTCAAGTTATATAGTAATGTTGGTGCTGTGCCATAGGCACAGACTACTTTTCTTCTTAATTATCTGTTCAGGTAGAGAAATGCAGAAAACAAGAAAGAGAATAGAGAATAAAGGCTCCTTCTGATTTTTTTTTTTTTGGTGACAGAAGAAGGTAGTGTAAACACCCAGATAGTTAAGAGGTGGGATGAAAAACCACATCACTATCATTAACCATTTGCCATAGGACACATGCTTCTTGTGAACATACATGTCATATATATCCAGAATCCCTAGCCTATGCAATAAAAAGATCGGTGCAATTAGTTCTAGCTGAAAATAATATTGCTGTGTTTTGGCCAAAGTAATATCATACTTTTGGTGAATAAGTTCCACAGCTTGCTCAGAAATCTGGTCATAGCATGTATCGATCTCGTCAATCAGATCACCAATGGCAGCAATAACATCATGCTTTAGTTTCCGAGTTTTTGAGCTCTTATCTCCAGCTGCTGACGTGGAACATGCAGAATCTCAGTGCCAACAGTAACATAAATATGACAATGTATAGGCCCTAAAAGGGTAACACAAGCTTGTGAATATATCAGCCAGGACTCAGTTATAATAATTTCTTAAAAACTACATGATTCTAAAATAAATAGAGAAAAGAATCCAGAAAAGCCTGTTCAGATGGGGTATGAATAGCAAAAGAGAATTCATGAGATCATACATTTATTTTTACCATCCGAGTCCCCAGTTGATGACGCAGAACATGAAAGTTCAGTGCTTACAGGAATATCTTCCAGGAAAGTCTGCAATGAAGGTGCCCGAAGGGCATTTCTAGCATGGGCAGCAAGAACAGCAGCGGATAAGGTAGGACGATCATCATCCCCACTGTCACATTCAGCATCACTGTCAACGGTTATAGAAAGACCTTCAACACCAACTGCTGTAGAAGATATATCCTCCTCTTTTATTATATGCAAAACACGCCTCACAATGTTTCCAACAGCAAGCTCTGAAAAAAAATAGAGAAAGATTCCACATCGATTAACAGCTAGTATTAACTATTAAGCAAAGGATGGGCAAAGTATTCTCTATGACAGAAAATTAATGCATTACATCTAGGCTCTAGCTACAAGCTACACTACATATTACCCACTAACATGAAGTTGGAGTTGAATAAGAAGTATCACCCTCTAGTCAGGGTACAATGTGCTATGATGAAAGCATCGTTATTTCTAATACCCACGCACCATTCAGCAACTGGATGACTGGATTCTTCATGAAACTTGCTGACCGATATTTAACTACTGATGAAATGTTAACCATCTAGGCTGACAAACCTATGTAAATTCTAATGGTACTAATTCCAACATATCACGGTACTGCATCTTTTCCACTGAGAGAGATAGGGAGAGACGAGTGAGAGAAAGAGCAAAATCATTTACATGTCTTAATAACTTTCTTTATACTTGTTCGAAATGAACAAGCCAGGGAAATGATACGTGTGTCAAGAAAAGTTACTTCCTCTTCCTACCTGATGAAATGCTTCAGCTAAACTAACCTGCTCCCATAGTCCCATGGAAGAACTAGTAAGAGGAATGCTAGATCTAGAATCTCTCCATTTTGACTTGTATCTCTCATGTTCATATGAGCTTCAAGTAAAATTTTTATTTTCTATCTTGGCTGGCAGGCCATTGTTGTGAACGTTGGTTCACAACAGGATAACTACTCTGCAAAGGATGGCCAAGCGGCTTGAAGGGGGCAGATAGACAGATTGGGATGAGGTAGCAAATATAGGAGAGTATTTCTTCTTGCTTGCCTGAAACAGCGATACAATGTGCCCTTATGTAGAGCAGTAGAGGACATGCCTGCCTTCTTTCTGGACTCCAATTCTAATACTTCCATGCTAGCTTACAAATTAACTTCCTAATTCTCCTAGACTCTATCTTGTAACCAATGGATTCTAATTCCTATCCGACTCTGCAATCTTCCTATTCTTCTTCTCCCAACTCAACTTGGGTGCCAATTTCCTCCAGGACATCTTGCCATCCAGCCACTAGTATTGATCTCATCCTGCCCCTGCACATACGTGCTGCTGCTGCCTGGCCTATGTCGACAACAGCCATTTGCTATTAATTTTGATTTTAGGAAATGTAGGGGTTCTATGCATGGTTGTCACGGCGTCGCCTAGACGACGCCAAGTCATCCTGGCGCCGGGGAGGCGACGCCGCGGAGGATCGCCTCGCCTTGCCTGAACCCTAGCTTCACTGCCAGCCCAGGTACGCCATCCGCCCTTCTCCTCTCCGGCCGCGCCGCCTCCCTCCCGCCGCGCCGCCTTCCTCCCTCCCGCCGCCGTCTCTCTCCCGTGCTCCGGCGTGCTCCCGCCGCCGAGGGGAGGGGAGGCGACGGGGGGAGGCGGCGGGGAGGGTAGGCGCCGGGGGGGAGGAGGTGGCGCGCGGGGGAGGAAGCTTTGGGGAGGGGAGATCGGCGCCAGGAGTCGGAGTCGGCCGTCGGGGAGACCGGAGTCGAGGGAGACGGGAGACGCGACGCGAGAGAGAGGGAGTCGCGAGACGCGATGCGAGAGAGAGGCGGAAGACTGAGACTGAGGCGAGACAGTCGGCGTCGGCTGTATATACGCGAGAGAGTGAGTCGGCATCGGCAGAGTATATACGCGAGACTCGAATCTGTCGCCGTGCCCTCGCCTAGGCGTCCAGGCGCCTCTCGCTCGCCGTGGTCGCCGACTCCGCCGTGACAACCATCGTTCTATGTTTAGTAACTTTAGTTAAAGAAAATATGCAAATGAAGCCCTAGACATAGGTGAATGACATAGATATCTATTCTGATGGTTTAGACCAAAAACTATGTTACGACTTAGAACTTCCATTAAACTAAATCTAGTTCACTCATATTTCACACATATAACAAATGATGGCCACAAAATTGACCATATATTCGATCAAATTTAGATTCCATGATACTAGGGGAAAAAATCAACATTAACAAACTACAATTGCAGATCTAAAAATACAATGTCCAAAATACAACGATTTAGGTGGATTTGTTGCAAGATAAACTTTTTACAATTTTTATTAGGTGCTACTCATTTAAAAATTTAGATTGGATACTTCCCTTTATGTTGTTGTTGTGGCGTGGTTTTCTGTGGGTTTCGAGAGGAGGAAGAAGCTATACATGAGAGGTTGGATCAGAACGAAAGGGATAGCAAGGTACATCGTGCTCGCCCACGTGCGCACAGCGGGGCTTGTCCCCAGCCAGCGACAAGGATCTGAACAGCAAGAGGAATCTCTAGGAAGGCTTATTCTTTCTTGCTTAATTCCTAAGTACAGACCAGATGTCCTTTATCTTTGACCATGCCACTTCAAGATGCAGGTACTAAAAATAGGCTAAAAAGGAAATTCTCAAATTCAACCAATATATTTCCTAAGAAGCTCAGGTATTCTGTGAAGTACATGCCCTCCCTGATCAGGACCACAGTGATCGCATCCACTTAAAACAAATAATGCATCATCTAAGCTTGAGAATAAAGAAGAAATAACTATGCTATATATTATCTATGTGAACATGGGATACACTAAACACAGAAGGAAAAGAGCATTATAGTCCAAAAGATTTCGGTTGAAATAAACCAACAGATGTACCAATGGGGTTAGCACTTGAAGGAACACACAAAGTTCACTAGCACGGCAATGCATTCCATTGAACTGAATCCAGTACCACTAAGGCCATCACGCAACACAAAGCACATATTAGAAGTTTTATGCAATAAAAAAAAGCTCACAAGTAAGAACGGACATCAAACTAAATCAGTAAATCCAATGGCAATTAAAGCATCAGATTACAAATAATAAATAATTAGATATACTAATTAGTAAGGGTGTGTATCCAGTGCAAACTAATAGGTAGGTGAAATTTTGCAACCATGCAAAGCACTTCAATTTGGACACCAATTGAAAAGGAAAAAAAGAAAAGGTACTATTCAGTATTCACAGCAAACTTCTATTTCTTGTTCCTTCTAACACATTTTTATTTCAAAATTTGAAATTTCAAAGGATTCTACAACACTCCACAGACGATTTCTATAGTATTTTAAAGGATTTTTAGTGTTGCCCAAAACCAAAGTGGTTTGCATGATTACACCTAGCTATTAGCTTTTACTAGATGTGTCCAAATAATAACAGAAACTAATAGCTCTCTGTTCACCTGGGGTTGCTCAGCCACCTGAGTTGTTGGCTGCAAGCTACAAGTGATAGTCAACTAAAATACAATCCCATAAACATGACATGCCTATACATACACTAATGGATCATATAAGTCGAGAAATACCCTTGGAAATAACGAACTAAGTTTCCAAATTTATAATAAGCAAACTAACTACAATTGCACCAATGACAACAGATTACATTCATGAAGTATGTGCATCAGAATTCAGAACTAGGCAAGCACTAGCATTCAGTTAGACTTTATGGACATGGAGGGATCGAAGTGCGTACACAATAAAAAACAAAAGCGCATTGTACAAAATCAGGTACTGTGCACGGGCACAAATGTACCAAAAACATGATTAAACATCACTGCAGTTCGTAATTTTTTCTATCCAACCTATCTTTGAGAATGCAATGACACAACCACTAGAATCCGATTTATTTTTTTGGAGACACTAGCATCCAAATTTAACAGGAGCATGATAGTATCACAATTCTCGAAACAAGAGTGAACTTTTGGGCGCACCAATGGGGTTGGTGGCGATGAGCTGCTCCCCGACGGCGCGGACGGCGTCAGCGAGGGCCGCCGCCTGGTTGGCGCTGCCCATGCGGTGCTGCGACACCACCGACCGCAGCAGCTCCGCCGTCAGCCGCGCCACAGCGTGCGACCCCTCCACCTTCCTGCCCGCCCACACACAGAGACGTGAGCACATCGGAAAAACACCCGATTCGGCACCGAATCCGAGGGGCGCGGAGCTGCTTACCGGCGCTTGAGCTTGAGAACGAAGTCGCTGACGAGCGGCTGCACGTCCGGCATGGCGGCGCGCGGGGGATTGGGAGGCGGAGGGGTTTGGATTTGGGGTCGGATCGGCGGCGAGGAGGGGGGAAGGGGTTAGGGTTTTCGGAGAGGGAGAATGGGAACGCGAAGTTAAAACGAACGAGGCTGCAGTTTACGATGTTCGCAATTTGATCCTGCTCTTGCACACTAGGGGGTTCAAATACAAATTCGAATGTGCTCGAATTGAATACAGATATGCAGTAATTCAAGTACATGGGCATATTCTTTACGATTTCTAAAAACGGTTTCTAATTTTTGTTATAATACTTAACTTTTAAATAGAGTATTTTCTTAAAACGGAGTTTATAAGTTAATTGTGGTATATGTTAAAACCCAACATCTGTACCAGCCAAAATCGCAAACGAGTATTTATCTCTGTAATCTCTGTCGCGAACAGCCCAAAATTCAAAAATTTTAGCAAAAAATCATAATCCTAGTGTGCTCGCACGCCGCGCCAGCCTTGGTAGCACGCCCGCCAACCGCGCGTGGTCCTGACGAGTCGACAGACCGCGCCTAACCCCCTAGCGCGCTCCCACTCCGCGCCACCTGTCCAGCCCTGTGCCGTTGGCGCGACCCACCACCCCCCCCCCCGACCTTCTGTCGCCTCTCCACACACCACGTGACATGCGCTCCCGCCCACCCGGCACCCCTCTCCCCACAAGCACGTTCCCCAGGTGGCCGCTCCCAGCGCGACCAGCCCCCTCCCCCTCTGCTAGTTGCATGTTTAAAGGAGAGAGTAGTTCGTTTGAGGAGAAAGCAGCAACCACATTTTGCAGACAAGCGAGAAACCGAGAGAGAAAATAAGGCCATGAGAGCATTGGATTTTTTAGTGGATTTCGATTTTGATTTCAAGTTTGCATATTTGGAAAAGTTACAAATCGACGCGTGAACATCTGAAAGAGGTAATTTTCATCGACATGGTCTAATTTTTGTAGCAACATAATTAGCATGTGGTTAATTTGTTGCTATCGTTAAATGTTTATTTGTCACGCTAATTATATGAATACCATAGCTTATGCATAAGTTACTTTGTTTGCATGGGAATAACATTGTATTTTTTCTGCATTTCGAAATACTTATTATGCTTATTATGCAGTTGGTTAATACATGTTGAAAATTTAATAGCATTATCGTTGTTTACTTAGAAGTATTATGCGGTATTGTATGAGTAATTGTTTAATTTTAGGGTCATACATGTGTCATATGCTCAGTTGTGCATAGTTTAGGTTAGTTTGGATAGGGGGTAGACGGTGATAATTACGACAAAAATGAAAAATTTTAAATGTTTTAGAGTTTGAGAAATGTAAGTAATATTAAAATAACCATTTGTGCATTTTTATGATTTTTCAGAAATTTACAGCATGTAATGAAGAGAAAATAATTTTTAAAATGGCCATACAAAAAGACGAAAGACCCGATTTATTTAAAAATGCAAAAATCCTCAAAAAATTATAAAAAGTCATAGAGTGGTTGGTTAATATGTCAGGGAGGTAGCAAAAATATTTGGTGGAACTCTTGAAAGAAAATTTTAGATTTTTAATGTAAATTCTAATAAAGGCTGCTATTTACAAACAGAGAAAAATGAGATCTAAAAATTCAAGAAAAATTCTCACATGGTCCTAAGATGTCACATAGCACCAAAAAAATTGATTTTGGTTTTTTGTATAGTGAATTTGTCCAAATTTAAAAAATAGCGCACATAGGATGATTTTGGAATTGAATTTGTAGAAGGGATGAAATGGAAGGGTCACTTCATGAAATTTTATATTTGAGTTCTACACTACCCCAGTGATGTAGGAAAAAATTTCAGTATTTTTGGGTAATCCAATTGGCCCTGGGAAATTTTTTAGTTTAGTTTGCATGGGGTTAACTCTTATATTCGAGTTGAAAATATGAAAGTAAAATTGGTTTACATCATGGGGAATATAATTAATAGACTAGTCATACTACTAAACAAGTACATAGTATCTGTATTACAAGAATAACTAAGTAATTGCTATGTAACCATATCGTATGCGCATCGGTTCAGGGATTCCAATATATTGCATGTTTCTTGTCTCCCAATGGTAGTCCCATGTAAATTATCTATAATTGGTCACATGTTTTGCTTTTAATTTGTCACATGTTTTACTTATAATTTGTTTGATGTACCTTGCGTTTTGAGTTTGGACTAACTTAGGGATTGTTTGGTTGCTAGCCACACTTTGCCAACAAAAATTGCCACATTTGTCTAAGTTGAGGTGCTCAAATTCTTTGCCACACCTTAGCAAGCCTAAGGGAATCTTGCTACACTTTTTTGAGTCATTGACGCGTGGGACCTAGTTTACTGGAAAAGAATCTTGCCACAACTGTGGCTGCAACCAAACAGCTCCTTGAGTTGGTTAAACTTGTCTAACCTTAGGTGTGGTAAACTGTGGCTAGCAACCAAACAGCCCCTTAATGTTATACTAGTTGGGTGCCCGTGCGTTGCTACGGATTAAAACATAATCGTAACATTTAAAAAATCTAATTACAAAATGATAGGGAGCAAAAGAAATACTCTAAAATTAGTCTATCAAACAAGAACACTATAGATCCACATATAGAAAGACTTTCACTTCCAAGGATGATATTCAATTAGGATATAACTCCATTCCATAGATACATAAGAAAGTTTCTTGATACTACAAATACTACCACTAAAATTAGATAGAATGGCATGAACACATGTCCAATTTGCTATGCGTCAAATTACACATTGAAGCACAATCATCCAGCAAGCATGATAGCTAGAAGTATCTTAGCCACAACATTACACATTGATTCGCTGCTCTCCCCACCAACGCTCAGCGCCGTCGACGCAGGTGACTGCGGTGGGCAGTTCTTGAAGCTGAACGACTCGTCGTCACGGCCCACGTCGTTCCCGACGCTAGGCGAGGTCGAGGTGCTCGACCCCGACCCTAACCCCGGAACCAGGCCCGCCGCGCCCGCAACCCGCGGCGTGTTCACGGTCGAGCTGTAGTTTGGAGTTATGCCCAGACACTTTGGCAATGCCGCCGGCCGCGTGGACAATACCGTAAGACACCACACTTTACCTTGAACTTTGCAGTGCCTAAGCTTAGGTCATATGCTATACACTGTACAGTCACGATTTGTTTCCACCTTAGGATCGGCACTGCCCACTCTTCCTAGCTAAAAGGTTGGTCACAACTTTGCAGCTCTCACCGGGACATCATTCCATGGAAGATTAGTAGATTATGGACCAACAAGAGTTATAACTTTAACCTCTTCAGCGCTGTTATCTTTATTCAATATATTTACTTTTCTAGTTCCGATCAAAATACTTTGATTAGCCAGTAGATGTGCACCTAGAAATGAATTAACTGTAAGTATAAGGTGTTCTTAGAACACCAACAATATAAAGGGTGTGCCTATTTTCTTTCGCACAGGGACACACACGGAGACAAATAGTTGCATCACAATCAATTTATGCAGGAATAAGATAAGAAACATGTTACCATTGGAAGTAGATAGCTATACCTCCTTTGTGTATCCGGACAGTCCAACAATTTGTGAATCGCGTATTGATCTGTATAGATCAACTGGGACTATAGGTCTCTGCATATGGCCAATGTAGACAGTGATCACCAATTATGAAACAATATGTAAGATAAACATAGTGAGCACAAGTAGACTACTGATCGTGGTATATCACATATAATATACTACCGAATAGCTTTCTGATTAGTGCAGATTTAGTAACATCTAGCAGGATTATAATCTAGAAGGATTACTCACCTTCAGTACGCTATCAATTTCATTTTGAATCCTCCAATTCAAAGAATCTACCACTACTGAAATGATGTATTTGTAACCAATTAAGTGACCAATAACTTGTGAATTCTCTTTCCAGATTGAATGAGATAATAAAAAGATTAACATTTTATGAGCCTTAGATACGTTCCACTCTCTGGCCTTAAGGAAGTGCAACAATGTTTCTTTAGGATAGCCCTGGTGAACATTCTGAAAAAAAGAAAGATGTGTTTAGAATTTTTCTTTGATTCAGGAGCGATTTTCACTTTACAAGTCACAGATTAAGATGAATGGCCAAACAATCGCATTGCATCAAATACCATCCAAGTGAAGAAATTCAATATTAGCAATCAAAACATTGCTTTTAAAAGGTAGACGATTATGTGTAGATTGTATAGACAAACATGTAAGTACATAATATGGGTACAGGGTAGGTTATATAGAGCGGCATCGCTAGTTATGATATTGATTATACTATGTTTGCAGCAGATCTCGTGGTGTTCTTGCAATTCTATCAATAGAAACTATGAACCTTTGAAAGAAGCACAGATCAGAAACAGCGTGCAGACTCAAACCTCCAGACAATCTCCTAAATTTAATGTAAAGCATCTTCGCAACCACAAATGATGAAAAATTCTTTCAAAATTTTAAATAGCTGGAGATGCACCAAGTGATGATCTATCGTCTCTGATTTGTCTGATAATGGTTTGTTCACAACACATTAGACAGTCATTTATGATGGGAATCCCCATGGAAAGCATAAATTCTATTAAACATTCTCTTCTCTAAAGTTGAAAATAGACCTTCCAACCTGAGATAGGAGTGGCCATTTCTGCCTCACTAATGGTAGCTCTTTTCTTTTACAGTAACTGTACCTAGAGAGGAATCCAAAAAATGAATATAACTCAAGGTTGATTTATTTGGGCACTTAAATTTATTAACTATTGCTGAGCCTTCAATGAACAAAATAAAAGGAAAAAATTAGACAGAGTAGTCCCTATATCACTTTTCCCCTGATTACTAATTGTAGGCTTCGCAATTACAGGTACAATCGAGGTAACAAAATCCGTTCTTGGAGGGTTCATGGATGGACAACAACATTGGTTTCCAGTGGCTCTGATCCAGAACCACAGCCCTTTCCTGAAGGTTTTCTCAACCACGCCACATCAACAAATGGAACCGATTCGCACTTCTTATGAACTCGATGCGGTATTCCCATCCGAATTCTCACTCCACTAACCAACAGATTCGCTTGAATAAGTTGGCATCTCTTAACTTCAAGATTTAGTGCACATGTCAAATGTTCCTCTTTAACTTTTAGAGAACATTTCATAAACTGGTAACATCGAGACAATTCGAAATCTTGAGGCTTAAGCATGTGTCTTCAATGTAGGCTACACGTGTGGTAAATATTAAAGCCAAAGAGAGCATTTCAATTGTCGGATGCCACACCGAATCTTTGAATATGTCCAAAACACCTTAGCTCACTTAGTGGATTTGGGATTAGCACGAAGTCCATCCCTTGCGGAGGGCGATGATTCACGGGTCCTCAACGATCACAACCCATGCAACTATAACGAACCAGTAGAACATGCATACCGCCGTCCATGGATCAAGCGCCACTCTCCAAACACACCGATCGCCTAACACTCATGACTACATAACCATAGCTCTAGCACGTGTTGTGAACCAATAAAAGCTCGAGATCGCAGAAATGGTCCATTTTGAACCAAAGATTGAGCAGATCCTAACCATTAGTAAGACATCGAGTGGCTCACTCTCCCACTCTAAATCGAGATCAAATCTGCAGGCAATGAAATTAGCTAGGCTACACTATCATCCAATCACGAAGCTAAAAACTACAAGAAAGCAGCACCAAGATCCCAAGCTTTGCCACGAGCCGCCCACAGGGCACCCAGATCCGTGACAAACGACCTCTTCAGGCGCCTCCACCGCAGAGATCGGGACCAAGAAGAACACGTTAGATCACCGCAACAATCGCAGGAAAGAACACCCAAGAAAGAGCCCGAGACGGCTCAAGCTGAGTAGAAAGAAAGAAAGCACGCACCTTGCTCCATGAGGAGGTGAGCCGCTTGACGACGTCCTGAGGCGGCCCCATTGCCGCGGAGGCGATCCGGGCTCGAAATCGGCGGACTTGGTTGGCCCGGAGGGATCAAGCGGGGAAGGCCTTGCGCAATTGAAAGATCACCCTCGGGGTCATCCAGGTGTGTGTGTTTCTTGGTGGTGTGTTCGCTCCTGTGGGTGGACGTCTTTGCTTCCACGGTCACTCTTGTGTTATGGTTGCTCTCTCGTCCAACAGTTCTCACCAAGGCTGTATGCATCTTGTGCTTGCTCGGTGCAGAAGGGGGCACCGGGGAAGCGTACGTCACACTATAAAACTCCACTTCCATCTCACCGCCGTCGCCTCCTTCCTCTCCCCCGCCGCAGCCACGCCTCCTCCTTCCTCCGCCCCCTTCCTCTCCGAGCCAGCCACCGCCACAGCCGCGCCTCCTCCTACCTCTGCTCCCAACCGGTGAGATGGAGGTCGCGCCGCCTCCTTCCTCCACCCCCAACCGGTGCCGCCCCCGCCGTTGCCTCCTTCCTCTCCCCCGCCGCAGCGGTCGGCGTGGCGCCACGAGAAGCGCGGTCGGCGTGGCGCCACACCGCCCGCGCCTCCTCCTTCCTCCGCCCTCTTCCTCTCCGATCCAGCCGCCGCCGCAGCCGCGCCTCCTCCTACCTCCGCCCCCAAGGGGTAGGGGGAGTAGGAGGCGGCGGTTTGGGAGGAGGAGGGGAGGAGGATGCGGCGGCGAGGGGTGGGGGAGTAGGAGGAGGTGGGTGCGGTGGACGGAGAGGGGGAGGCGGCGGCGCGGGGGGTTGGGGGGAGTAGGGGAGGAGGCGCAGGGGAGGAGGAGGCGGTTCGGGAGGAGGATGCGGCGCCGCGGGTGGCGGAGGAGCGGCGGCGCGGGGCGGAGGGGTGAGGCGGGGCGCGGGGGCGAGGAGGGGGGGCGCGGAGGAGTGGCAGCAGACGGGGCGGAGGTGGTGAGGCCGGAGGGAGGGGAGGAGGCGAGGGCGGCGCGGCGGCGGAGGAGGGAGGGGAGGAGGCAAGGGCGGTGCAGCGGCGGAGGGGAGGGGAGGAGGCGAGGTCGACGCGGTGGCGGAGGAGAGAGGGGAAGAGTGACGAAGAAATCGGTGAGGCAACCGCACGGGATCGGTGGGAGGCAGCGCACGGGTTTTGATGAGGTGAGAGGGACCCACATGTCAGTGGAAAGAAAAAAAATATAGGATGCACCATCACCTTGAACTCCTTCTTTTAAAGAGCAGAGAATTTCGATAGGACATGACGCAGCCTTCAGTTGACCCCGCGTATAAGCTGCTCGACCCACTGGGATGCCTGACACTTTGATAGCAAATAGAACTTTAATGTTGTAAATGCATACAACATATATTACTCAATGATGTCAATCTATATATATAGCGTCTAGGAACGAGAGAAAGCAACCCCGTGATTAGAGCAATAGAGAAGAAGAATACTCCCTCTATTCTTTTTAAGTGACACTTTTGACTTTTATGGTCTCTCAAGTTTGACTTTGACCCTTACTTTTTGTAACTTTTATCTTATTATATACTAATAAAATTATAATATTATGAAAGTTTTTTCATGACGAATCTAATGGTGTAGTTTTTATGTAGTAAATCTAGATAGTTCTAAACATATTAATAGTCAAACTTTAGAAAGTTTGACAACATAAATTCTAGGGTATTGAATAAAAAAGAATGAAGGGAGTATCTGATAGCAATGAGAAAGATCTACCAAGATCAAAATTCATCAACACGTTGGTCAAATCGACGAGTAAAAGATGGATTCCATCAAGAGAAAAACATGGAAGAACTCATCTTTGTATATATTGATAAGGACTCTGCACGTGTAAAAGTCTGGGAGGGGCGGCTATCATTGTCTACAATGGAGAGCAAATTGGTAAAGTTAATTCTGATGCATAGGCTTGATCGAATTCCATCTAAACAACAAAAAAGTAACCATATTCTTTCTCAAAGGCTAGAAATTACCACGATAATTGGTGAAAAAAATAAAAAAAAATCTACACCGCCGATTCTAGCGGCTAGAAATATGTTTGGATATCATGACAACTGACAAACATAGCTCTAATTTTAAGCTACAAATTGTACTGTACACCTTAACAATCTAAAAGATCCTAGAAAATAATCCATATAAGAAAGAAAAGACTTCATGTATAACCCGTTCCTCTCATACCATAGAAAGATGCGGGATAATACCAATCAAGGCTAAATTGGTCTCATCTAGCCGTCCGTAACATGTAGACCTTTAGCTATCTATGTGTAGTGTATGGGCTCTCTTTCAATATGGATAGAAGAGGCATTCAGGGATATGACACACAAGAATCGAGGTAGCCAAGTCTGAAAAGAGATGATCAACAGATCTTAGGAACATCAATTATTTCCTTGATGCTCATGCGTGTATGGACCGAATGTAAAACGACGTCTATCTACAGTTTGATGAAAACATAAAAAAGAAATAATGGCGACCGCAGCTAGAGCAGAGTTATGTGGGACAGTGGCGGATCCAGAAAAATTTTTTAGAGGGGCTGAAGTACCTTCAGCTCGACCTCAGCCCCTTCTACATTATATATCTATGGCTAAAAAATTTAGGGGGCTCCAAGGATCCGATAGCGGTAGGGGGGCTCGAGCCCCCCACCCCACCGCTGGATCCGCCCCTGATGTGGGATGTTGTGTCCCACAGTGTCATTGTGCTTCTCTCACTACGACCAGCGGTCCACACCATGTTGATCTTGCTATTTTTTACTGACTCGGGAGTCGGGACTAAACCATGAAAGAGATGTATATAAAGGATGTAGAAAACTGAAAAGACCATAAGTTCCGACCAAAAGAAACCTTGCTTGAAAAATTGAGTCATTGTTTTCCCCTAAACATATGCATTTTTGACAGTCACAACGTATCAGGCTCAGTATTTTTTTTTTGAATCAAAGGTTATCCTCCAATTATGTTTTCTTAATATGAATTTTGGTTTTTTTAAAAATGTATTTTAGGTTTGAACTTTTCTTAGCATTTCCAATGTTTCTAAAGCACCTAAAATTCATTAGCAGCAATATATAATAATTCAAAAACACTACAACGATATATAATTAGTCTAAAGCACCTAAATTGTTCCTTAGTACAAATAAATTGTAACAAATCTAACCACATAAATTGCACGGGCATCCGGCTAGTTGTAGTTTAATTGTATGTTCTTTCTCTAATAGCACTACCAATAAGCAATTAATTTATCCGTTCGCTTAAAAATATCGCTTTAGAAAACTAAAACATAACTATTTGTAAACTAAAACCAATTCTATATAACCACATTTATTTTAACCGAAGAAAGTATACGACAACATCTAGTTTTCACATCACTTGCACTTCTTCAACACCACTGTGTCTCTCTCCACCACGTTACTCTCTCTCTCCCCACCACGTTAAAGCATGTAAAATGGGATGCGCAGGGTTCGGCGACTCGCCGTTGTTCGCGTGCTGCGGCGGCGGCCCGTACAACCCTCCTTGTCGCACCCCGCCGTGAGGTTCGCGTACTGGGCGTATGGCGTATGGCGTATAGCACCAAAACCTATAACCTATGTTAAGATCCATGGTCTCGCGTGAGTTCAAGTGTGTGATTATGTACTAAACTCCAACACCATCTAGTGGACGGTGCTAGCTAGCTGCTGCTCTGTGCTATACTAGAAAACTAGAGGGGGAGGAGGAGGAGCGGCGGGCCGGCGGGCAGCTGCTGTGGTGCGGCGGCGGCGATGTATTGCCAGTTTGGGTTGTGGGCCAGAGGTTTTGGAGTAAAAAACTAGTTGTGTGGCTCCTCGAAGATGACTGTTACCACGTGAAATTTTCGTTTCTTTTTACCCTCCGAAAGAACAATAATTCGATCGAATTCTGATCGAATCTGTTATCATTTGAATTTTTTTGCAAATTTTATCTAAATTTTAGTTAAATTTTGTAAGAAATTTAAATAACGTTCGAACATTCTGACCATTTTTTTTATCAATTCGTTCTTTTCGTCCCTTTCGTTACCTCCGAATTCTTCTTGCAACACGAAGTTTTTTTTTTGCCGTGGGTGAGGTGACCTCTCAACCAGTCATTTGTGGAGTGAGCCGACTCCTCTCGCCTCGCCTAGTCCGACGGACCAAGCAGCCGGTTGTCGTCGGCTTGCGCTAACGTCGCTATGCGCCCTTGGCCTCGGTGGCCACCACTGATCCAGTCCCGACAGACGGCGCCGCGCGCGTACTCGCGGCCCGTGTGGTGTGGTGTGCCGATTTGGGGGCGGATGGGCGGTGAGTTCGCCGCCCGCGCGCGCGGTGGTTGGGCCTCATCGCATCGTCATCGGCGCAGCGCCGCCCGTGGTACCTTGCCTCTCGCTCGTACTGCGTCTGTTTCGTCTCGCAAAAAGAAAAAGGGGGTAAAGAGCTCTTCCTCGTTAGAGGAATTTCAATGGAGTTCTCTAATTAGTAAGTACAGCGGTTTCCTACTTTTTTTTAAGCTTATAGCTTATGACTTATGTCTTATTATTTATGACTTCTTCCAAATAATCAAACAGGATGATTTCTTTGTGAGACAGCTTTTTCAAAACGATTTATAGACATTCGATTCATTCGTGTAAACAGCCACATTAGAACCAAAATCCATTGGCCCAACTATAGGTCACTAGCGGTAGCAAGAAAAAATGGACCATTAATGGGTGGATTCTTTTAGGACGATAATTTATGGTTTATGATTTAAATATTTGAATTCTGGCTGTTTACGAGATATAGTACGCACAGAAAAATAGTCACATATGATTTTAGACAGTACGTTGAACTTAGTACACTTTTTTACTACAATCTTCCTATTAACCCTACCTTAAAAAACATATTATTTAAAAACTAACTACTATAAATAACATAAATATAAATTAATTTTAAATCGAAAAGGACTCAGCCGATATTTGGCTCGATGTCCATGTAACCATAGTGGGATTCCCGACAGGCTCGGATCCTCCGCTTTTAGAGATTTGACTTTACGGGCAGCTAACAATATACTAGAATGTGCATGTACGGTTGGCAACTTCGTTAGCACGTAGGTGAGCAAGCAGCAGCAGATTAGCTAAGCATGGAGTTAGGTAAGATAGGATACGATCCTCTTTGCTCGATGAGTCTAACCCGTTCTCCATTTCGAAACCCGTCGACCGCCACGAGTGCCTGTTAATTTCACTTTCTTAAGAGAGAGAGAGAGAGAGAGAGAGAAGGACTGCTTGTTTCACTGTAAATTAGAGTTAACTAACACGTGGGTCCAGTTGTCCACGACCGGAACCATCATCAGTTCCAACCAAAGATTCCACCGTGGTCAAGGCACCACTCGAGAGTTCCCGCAATCACCGCGCGCGTAGCGCACACCAAAAGAAAGGCGAAAGGAATCCATCGGAGAAGTTCAGCACCAGCATCCGTTCTTCTCTTAGCAGGCTATCATGAAGCTCCACCGAGGAAAGACCGAAAGCAACCTTGTTGGCTCTGTTCTTCTTTTTTGTTATTTTGACTTTTGGTTTTTTACATTTTTCTAAAATTGAGATAATTAAGATGATTCCTTGAAGTAAACTTTTCAAACAGCGTTTTAGGGGGTGATCAACATGGCTGAAAAGCTTGTGGCTTATGGCTAAAAATCATGTAATTGGTGAAAAAAAGCATCAGAATGATGAGGTTTATTTAGCATAATTAAATTTAAAAAATTTAAAAATAAAAAATATGTTAGCCTATTACGTATAATACAAACAAATACGGAAAAAAGAACCGGCAAAAAAGCTCAACAAAAAACCAAAAATTCAGAAAAAGATGAAATTTATGAATAGTGCCAAATAAGCCTCTAGTACTGTAGCGAAGCCACAATGATCCCAGCCTTAAACTTGTATGTGCGTGCAGATAGAGGTGCATGCTGAAAATACAGTGTGGATAATTCAGTACCTCACGGTCAACGAATAGTAGAGACTAGAAAAGAAGCCCTTGCCGGCTGCAGTTGGTGTTCATTATTGTCTCGGCCTAACACAAAGCCTTGTGTGCATGGAGGTAAGAGGTTCGAAATCTGTGTGTGTGCGCGCGCGCGCCGGTTTAGGACAAACGGTTCAAGTTTCAGATCTTCCCTCATGGAGATAGAGCAAGGGGCCGTGATCCTGCCAAGGATACATACATTCTTTGCATCTCACGACGAGTATCAGGAACTACTGTACTGGTGCTCAATTAACCAAAATAATTGCTAACTGTTGTTAACCAAAATAATTGCTCACGACGAGAAAATGGGACCCAAAATGCCCTCAGCCTAGTGCTCATTAGGACTTATAAATCTAGAATTCTGGCTTTTTTTTTGTATTATAGCGGTTGAAAATGCACTGTAACTACTGTTAGATTTTTCTTCATAATTAAATTTAAAAATAAAAAATTACATCATCACATACAATGTAAATAAATAAGACAAAAACCCCGAAAATTAAAATGACAAAAATCAAAAAGCTATAAGCTAAAAAATCAGAAGTAGAAGCTCGCTGGAGAGCCGGCCTGATCTCTCTTGTTTTCTTCTTCCATCGTGGCAAACGGTCAGCTTCTTTGTTATTCGTTTGGGAGGCGCAGAAATGCAGAATGGCCATTTTGCTCATGGTCAAGCGAAAGAACAAGGGATGAGCGCTTTGTTGCTGAAGCGCATACGCCTTCTTGCTCCTTTCTATATGCAGATTCCTAACTGAACTTTAGTCCATTGTTTGACCTATCTTTCTGGAGTCAGGGTGAACTCGTTCACCATGTCTTTGGTAGAATAGAATCCTCTACCTTGTATTAAGCATATAACTAGCGTTTCTGGTGAACTTCACTTCACACCTAAAAAATCCCCATTGGAAAGAGAGAAATTTGATACGCTACAGTGACAGACGATGGCGAGCGAGAATCCTATATCAAACTCGGTCACCTTTGTCAGAGTGACAAATAAACTTTATTTCTCGTCTTTGCAATGGTATCGCAGCACTTAGCTCGTTTGTAATGGCAAACGTACAAACCTTGAAAACCCTAGCGGTAAATATGCAATTATCCCTTAATCAACCAGACAGGTGGGCCCGGTTGGTGCCTAAGAGAGTAAGAGCTAAAAAACAACCAAAGAAGAGCGTGCAGTGATGCAGAAGAAAAAAACAAACATTACCCTAGGCCCCTGAGTCCATCATCCACGATTTCTCTCCATGCGTGCAGGGACGGATGCGATAGTAGTAGTAGTCTTAAGTCTTTGGCCTATCTCCGTGCGCGAGATGTCCCCGTCGCCGGGCAAGCCGACATGAATCCTCCTTGGGCCTCGCCGCCGTCTCGCTTCTCTCCCCCTCCTCCCTTCTTTGTTTAACCTGCCGTTGGGAGGAGAGACTGAACTGATAGAGGAGAGAGACAGCGTGCAGATACAAAATTCAAATCTCTGGCCCTACATGCCCTCTGCCTCTGTTCTGCTGCATCTGTTCTTGAGTCATGGCATCAGCAGACAGGCAGGAGCAGTGGCTGGCAGAACTCAAAACGGAGTGAAAATATTTTTTTCCTCAAGTGACAGGTGGGCCAGCAAACAAGGTGAGGTTTAGTGGGGCCAGCATGACAGTGAGTGAGCAGGGGTAGTCTATTCAGGAAACGGGGGGTCACACCACTGTACCCTACCGCAGTGCTCACTAGACCTGGCCAAAGGGCCAGTTGGCCCAGCCGAGGAATGGAACGGTATGAACAGTAAGCGCCTGCTTGGTTGCCTGCATCCGGTTGAATCAGGCTGGCCAGATGTAGGGTCTCCTTGTTTAGTTGTTTGGTCGCTGGGTTCAGCCTGGCTCTGCTCATGCAAGATTCCCCCCGCAGTCAGGCTCTGGAGAAACGTGGGAATCGGGCGTTTCTGGGGAGCCAGGCTCGCGGGATGCAAGTGATTAGTCAGTTGATGATGTTATTAGTGTATATTAGTAAATATCAAGTATTATTAACGTGTTTTGAAGAAGTTTAAGATATAATGAGATATGAACATCTCATATAACATATCTTCATAATCATAATCATAATCTTATATTATTTTTATCTCATGCAACATATCTTCGTACAGGCAACCAAACAATATCTCTTCTCAGCCAGACTCTACTCGTACGTGAACCAAACACAACAGCGTTGCATACGCTCAACCTGTCCTACGAGAGCCTGGCTCTCAGATACGAGCCAGGCTCTACTCGTACGTGAACCAAACAGACCCTAAATGGATGCCGGCATGGATGGATTGGGTGTGCCGTGCTTAGCCGGCACCTCGGCATGGTGGGCTGAGCTGGTACAAATAGTAACTCTTCTGTGGTAATATAATAAAATTGTTTACCGTTGATAGTAAATTTATTTGTGTTATGGTTACTGCACGTTTCTGAGCGTTGACAGATGACTTGGCAGTAAAATTACTTGCGACTGGTAATAAAATTACCTGTGATTGGCAGTAAACATACTTGCAACTCAATGACTGGTAGTGAAATTACTTGCGACCAGCAGTAAAATCAACGGCTCATCGATGGCCTATTTGGCTAAGCGTACCTGGGCTGACTCGGCACGGTTTGACCCCTCTTTGTGTCGTGCTTGAGTCAGAGGGTAAACACGTGGACCGACATGGCACGACATGATAACTTATTCAGGTCAACTGTGCTAGATCTAGTTGGGTTGTGCTCTATTTGAATCCATATCGTGTCATACCGAGCTGGACGTCCCATTTAATCAGGTCTCATGCTCACTTTGCTTGTAGTGACTGAACTGGCCATGCTGGACATCTTGAATGCATGGAACTAGGGCAGCGGTGTATTGCCTTATTACAGTTTGTGTTGTTTGAGCTGTTCCAAATGCAATCGGAAAAGAGGGGGTAAATGGTAAGCAAGTAGTTTTTTGTAGGCATGTTTGTAACTAGGGCTGTAAAAATAACTCGAGGCTCACGAGCTGCTTAAGCTCAGCTCGTTTTAGGCTCGATTCAAGCTTGACTCGAACACTATATAAGCCGAGTTCGAGCTCACCAGTTTCAACGAGCCGAACACAAATAACTCGTTAGGACTCGATTCAAACTTCAATATTGATGCATGTTAACTCTTATCGAGTTTACTCGAGTTAAACTCGAGCTTTTCTTATTATTGAAAATCAGTGTATGTTGAATTGTTTTGGATATTATTGAGTTTACTTGAGTCGGGCTCAAACTTGAGTTTTTCTTATTGTTAAAAATTAGTGAATGTTAAATTGTTTTGATTGTTAGTGTGTTTACTCGAACTTTACTAATTTAATTCTAGTCAAGTTCGAATCTAGATCCAGATTCGAATCCTAACTCAAACTCATTCAAGCTTTTACTAAGCACAAGCTTGGGAGACCTTTAACGGCCCTATTTGCAGCACGCACGGGAATTTCAAAGAAAGGTAGTATACATCGCTCATAGGGTTCTTTGAGGTGCTGACGCGGCTTTATTAGCGATAGGGTTCTTTGAGGTGTTGACGCGGCTTTATTAGCGTAAGTATAAACTCTGGGAAATTACTCTCTTTACGCGGCTTTATTAGTGTAAGTATAAATACTCTGGAAATTTCTCTCTTGTAGACAATAAGGATACCTGGTTAATTATCATTACATTCACGCTTTTTTTTTCCTGAGAAAGCCAAACAACTTTCGTAGTTATCCTAGAAATATTGGCAATGCTCGTTTCTCATTTGGATTACTCGAGTATCAAATTCGCATGCAATTATATGTTTTTTATTACCTTATTTTTGTTGTTTAAGTGATTAAGTGGGTGCTTACAGCTTAAAAGTAAGTGCTTAAAGTGAACATCTTTCAGAACAATAGTTGTAAAGTTAGTGCTAGAGTAGCACATAGGAGAAGGTTTTTGACACCGAGAAGTGTACTAAGAAAGCGCAGTTTAGTTCTGCTAGTTTTTGTTATTCAGATAAAAAAATAATTGGAAGTGATGAACAGATGACGACTACTAGACTTCACCTTCATGTTTCTTAGGAGCATGTAGAACAGGGAATAACTAAGGATACACTTGACAAACAAATTATTAGTAGCTGCAAAAGTAATTTGTCACACTAACAAAACTTGATTCTCACACCTCTATGTACAACTTACGAAAAATATCAACCAGATAATTGCTTCAATCCACTAATCCTGGAAAAGATGCTGCATTACTCACTAATCATATCTCCTACATATTTTTTATTTAAGAAAATCGGAAACATCCTCCATCTTCATCCTCCCACAGGGCCACAGCACTCATTTGTGCTCATCCACCAAAAGCCCCAAAACCCTCTCTAAAGCCCTGCACAAGGGCCCCATCTTCCCACAAGGCACAAGTGCTTTCCCACACACTCACCATTATCACCACCACCTCACTCTCGACACACTCACTCCCCACTCTCCAATGGAGCACGCTCACCTCCTCCTCCGTGTCCTCCTCCTCCTTGCAAGCCACTCGCTTGCCAATGGCAATGTCAATGGCGACGCCGACGTCTCGAGCAGCAGCGGCAGCACGACGACCTACGTCGTGTTCATGGACCCGGCGTGCATGCCGGCGGCGCACCCGTCCCCGGCGGACTGGCACGCGGCGCACCTCCAATCCCTGTCCATCGACCCGGCGCGCCACCTGCTCTACTCCTACTCGGCCGCCGCGCACGGCTTCGCGGCGGCGCTGCTCCCGCACCACCTGCCGCTCCTCCGCCGCAGCCCCGGCGTGCTGCAGGTCGTGCCGGACGCCGTGTTCCAGCTCCACACCACGCGCTCCCCGCAGTTCCTGGGGCTGCTCGCCCCGGCGTACCAGCCGGCTATCCACAACCTGGAGGCGGCCACGCATGACGTGGTCATAGGGGTTCTTGATACCGGCGTGTGGCCGGAGTCGCCGAGTTTCGCCGGCGGGGACCTGCCGCCGCCGCCCTCGCGGTGGAAGGGGGTGTGCGAGGCTGGCGTCGACTTCCCGCCGAGCGCGTGCGGGAGGAAGCTGGTGGGAGCGCGGAGCTTCTCGCGGGGGCTCCGCGCCGCGAACGGCGGCGGCGGCGGGGGAATGGGAGTGGGGAGGAGGGAATTCGCGTCGGCACGGGACAGGGACGGGCACGGGACGCACACGGCGACGACCGCGGCAGGCTCGGCAGTGGTGAATGCGAGCCTGCTTGGGTACGCCACAGGCACCGCACGCGGAATGGTGCCTGGAGCGCGCGTGGCGGCGTACAAAGTGTGTTGGCCGGGGGGGTGCCTCGGCTCTGACATTCTTGCCGGCATTGACGCTGCCGTGGCCGATGGGGTGGGCGTGCTGTCCCTGTCCCTCGGCGGCGGCTCAGCGCCGTACTTCCGGGACACAGTGGCAGTGGGCGCCTTCGGTGCCGCGGCGGCCGGCGTGTTCGTCGCATGCTCGGCCGGCAACTCCGGCCCGTCCGGCGCCACCGTCGCGAACTCGGCGCCGTGGGTCGCCACCGTCGGAGCGGGCACGCTCGACCGCGACTTCCCGGCCTACATCACGCTGCCAACTGGCGCGCGCCTGGCTGGTGTGTCCCTCTATGCGGGCCCTGCCCCTTCCTCCAGCCCCTCCATGCTCCCTCTCGTCTACGGTGGTGGCCGCGACAACGCGAGCAAGCTCTGTCTCTCGGGAACTCTCGACCCGGCCTCCGTGCGCGGCAAGATCGTGCTCTGCGACCGCGGCGTCAACGCGCGCGTGGAGAAGGGTGCCGTCGTCAAGGCCGCGGGTGGCGCCGGGATGGTGCTGGCGAACACCGCAGCCAGCGGCGAGGAGCTCGTGGCAGACAGCCACCTCCTCCCGGCCGTGGCGGTGGGGCGGTTGGCCGGTGACAAGGTACGGGACTACGCCGTGCGCGGCGGCAGGCCAATGGCAATGCTGAGCTTCGGCGGCACGGTTCTTGGCGTCCGGCCGTCGCCCGTCGTGGCGGCGTTCAGCTCTCGTGGGCCAAACACCGTCGTGCCGGAGGTCCTGAAGCCGGACATGATCGGCCCCGGGGTGAACATCCTGGCCGGGTGGTCCGGCGTCGCCGGGCCGACCGGGCTCGCCAAAGACGGCCGCCGAACTCACTTCAACATCATCTCTGGTGAGTTTTCCATGCTCTCTAGGTCCCTATCAAGTTCATGCTCTGCTGAGATTCATTTTTTTGCTCATCTTGTCATGATGCCATCATGTTTGGAATTGCTTATTTACTGCTTCCACAGATTGACGATTCAGTCATAAAAATAAAAACTACTAGCAAACAGAGCCTTTAGATTTAGCCATGCACCCTGTCGCAGAAAGGCCATTTCATCTCAACTGTCTTGTTTGTTGGAAGAAAGAGCACCTGCTTTCACTGCCTTTTGTCAGGGATGCACATGTGATGCTATACTAGATGTGAAATCTCAAAGGCAACAGCAGCTAATACACGTTACTTTTTTACTTTTCTTTCTTTTGATTGCCCGTTCTAAAAGTAATGCTAGCATGAGGCAAGGAGACACAACTGGTTTGAGTGGTTCTAACTTTATATGCTGGAACTTGTGAAAATGAGATAGCATTTTCATTATGAGATTAGCGTAAAGGTGTTGGGAAAACGTTAAATTTGGCTCACAATGAAATAATTCTGTGAGATATCATTGAATAGTAGTTTGAATAAGATAGGAGGAGCAGTATTCTCTCCGGCACATTGAGTTATTCAATCCTGATATTTTGCATTGTCCTGATATTTTCTTGATGTGGGAATGTTGAGTTCTTTTTAGTAGATAATTTCATTTCTTTGAAAGTACAACAAAATGAAAGGAATAGCTATCGTAGACTTGTAGTTTGGGGTCAAAAACACAACAAAGAAAATTAGTTCCTTCCGAACCAAATACATATATTCTTGAGTATTCTATCCAGGTTCAGTTTCTTGTATTGTACTATTTTGTTCTTGCATGCCAATGCTTAAATAGTGGTTATCTCCCACGATTTGTAGCTGATTATACGAATTTGCATGCTAATATCAGCTAAGCTGAAAGCCTGAAACCTACATTTGTCTCATAATGTTACCAGTTTATGAAGTGTTGGTGCTTATGCAGGGACATCAATGTCGTGCCCTCACATCAGTGGAGTTGCTGCGCTACTCAAGGCTGCGCACCCTGACTGGAGCCCCGCCGCCATCAAGTCTGCACTGATGACCACCGCATACACCGTTGACAACACGAACTCCTCCCTCCGGGACGCTGCAGGAGGCTCGCTTGCAACGCCATTTGCTTTTGGCGCAGGCCATGTTGACCCACAGAAGGCGCTTTCTCCAGGCCTTGTATATGACATCTCCACCAATGACTATGTTGTCTTCCTCTGCTCCCTGAAATACAGTGCCCCACATATCCAAGTGATCACCAAGATGTCCAACATCTCGTGTCCAAGAAAATCCCACCCTGGTGACCTCAACTATCCGTCATTTTCAGTCGTGTTCAAGAAGACATTAAAGCAGGTTGTGAGGTACAGAAGGGAGCTAACCAACGTCGGTCCAGCAATGTCCGTTTACAATGTGAAGGTCAGTAGCCCTGCATCTGTTAGTGTTACGGTGACACCGGCAAAACTTGTGTTTAAGAAGGTGGGGCAAAAGCAGAAATACTATGTTACCTTCGCATCGAAGGCTGACCCAAGCCGTGCAAAGCCAGATTTCGGTTGGATATCTTGGGTGAACAATGAACATGTCGTTCGCAGTCCAGTTGCATATACATGGAAAATGTGACTATGTGAGGACAGTAAGTTAAGTCTTCCTGATGTTTAATTATGTTCTGGAGAAGATGAATGATAGATAGCTTGATGTAATTTGCTGATCGCTTCACAAAGAGAATCGGCGTGAAGCTCTCAACTGCAAACCTGGAGTTCTTTCTTCCTAATGTCGGTCACTCACCGAACTTCATTTTCCCTTCTAGTTGTCAGTTGCCCGGCAAGAAGCTTATGTGCCATTAACACGTGAGGTTTCCTTCCTTTCTAGTGGTATGTATGCAAACATGAAATAACCCTGAAATGGATCGGCCGTTAAATGCCAATGATCAACTGTTGTAGTTCTATATTGATTCTGGTGAGTTTGGCACTGCCATGTATCGATATTACTTGTGGGTATCATCAGGAATCAGAAATCATTTGCTTTCAAAAGACTCTTACGCTAATTTGCTGTATGTTGAACTTTGAGCTCTGTTCCTCTGTTCGGCCAGCTTTTAGAATCTGAATCAAATCGCATGTCTGAACAGAACCCCAACCAATGTAAGCTTGACTACTCAGGCAGATGCATTCATGAGCTGTGAAACACATCCCGACTGGAAATATCCCTATTTGCACCTTATACCCTTTGTCAAATGTTTGTGATAAGGGTCATTTTGGAAACGTTTGTAACAAACGTATTTTGGAATGTTTGTAATAAGGGTATTTTGGAGAGCTTTTTGACGGTACTTTAAAATGAATATAAGCCATCCAATCTTTGTAATCCAATAATTCAGATTAGTTAAGATTTAGTTATGCTATCACTCACACTATTAATAGTAGTATCTTCAAAATTGCAAAATTGTAAACGAATCGCACTTTCACCTTCACAGCTCCAACTCCCAAACTGAATCCATCACCGATTCACCACGCATCCATGCGTTCGCATGTACGTGCGCCATGCACGCAACAAGCACCATCACAGTTAGCTCAATCTCGCATGAGCCTCAAACCACACACTGATCGGCGTGCATATGCGTATATTTACGCATGAGTTTGGAAGGGTACAATTACCTGAAAATTTGTATGCAAGGGCGTTTGACTGTCAATAGTGTAACTGAAATTGCACCGCATAAATGCTGATGTTTAACAATCCAACTATCTAATATGTGTGTTCGCCCTATGTGAGATCAAATTAACGTTTAATGGGGTAGATTTTCAATTCATCAGAACGACACATAGATCGACGTGCATATATGTATATTTCACTTCGTTTTTTATGAACGAGCATAAAGGCTCTCTACTCCATACAAAAAAGGATAGAAAACAGGACGCAGTAACAAAGATGCAACTACGGTTTACATATAGATATTCATATGAGATAGTCTAAAATATCTTTCAAAAAACCAAAAATCAGATTGAAAATAAAAGTCTATAATATCCTCACAAATCAACGATTAAATTTTATTTTTACTACCGTCTTTCTACTCTCAGTATAATGTATTAAAAACCTATTTTGGAAACATGAGTATATTACTCGTTTTTCTTGCACAGCTTAAAATTTTGAGTGAATTTGAGGGCCATGAAATTCATCCTAGTCTTAGGAGCCCAGATGTCCAGAGTTCCAGACCTGTTGGTCGCAATTGTGGTCAGATCAGAGAGCTCGGTGCCGAGATTTGCCTTCCACGATGCATGAAACAACACAACGTGAAATGCCTGTCAGATTCGATACGCATCTACAAAATCGTCAGACACTGCAGCACATTGACTTACTCGATGTAATTGGAAGCCAAGAGTACCAAAAATCTCAAGCTTTATACTTGGACGATTTGCTTTTGGGACAGGAAAAAGAGAAAGCTGCGTGCGTTGTCTCACCCGCGCAGCCTTTTGCCTCGCCCAGCATGGCTACATGCGTGCGCATCATCCGTAGAGCACGCGTGCTCCGCTGCTATCCTCTGCCCAACGGATGCGAGGACAGGGAAACGGGTTGGGAATTAACATGGATCAATCGAAGATATTTGTATGGAGCAGCCAATGGCCACCAAAGCCACGCGTGCGCGGATTGAAGTGCACGGACGCGCCGCACACATAGGTGAGTCCATGCGATCGCGGACGCACGAGGGGCAGCGTTTGGGCAGACAAATTCGTAGTCGTGTACCATGGGTGAGTTTTTTTACCACTTATAGCTTAGGTACGGTGTTATAATAACTAACTTTTAAACAGTGCATTTTTAGGTGGGGCTATTAATTAACTGTAGTACACATTATATCGACTTCAATTGTACCGGCCAAAATCACACGTGATTGTCTCCCTCTTCGTGATCTCTCTCACGAACAGCCAGAATTTAAAAGCTATAAGCCAAGATCCAAAAGAACCCACCCCATATAAGAGCTCTCCTCCAATTGAATCATATGAAAGCGAAGAGAGGCAGCGAGAATTGCGCTAGACAGCATGTATTCCTCATGTATAAGTAATGTTACAAAGGAATGGTAGCGTTGGTGTCTATGGCGCTGATGGTGCTCATGGTGGTGGCGGCTTCGGTGTTGGGGAAGAGAGTTAGAAGGCCAGGAAACCTGATACCATGAAAGCATTAAGAGGCATAGAAAATTGCGCCACATGGCAATTGAGTTGCATTCCTCATGCACAAGTAATGTTACAAAGGACAACTCAATTGTTAGCACACATAATCTTGTACATCCCCAACCGAATCTATCTAGTGTATAAGTTGTTGTAGATAAGGTGGTTGTAAGCGTGATGTACATTGTGTATCCCTCTAATCTCATCGTTGTCGGTTGGATACTGTTCACCGTCCGGCATGCTATATAATATAGCCATCGCCCATCTGATTGGCGTGTGTGCACAACCATCTTCTTCTCTAGTCTTGTTTCTTGACATGGTATTAGAGCTTATGCCCACCACCTCCACTATTTCCCCACCTAGTCTAAAATTTGCTTAAAGCCTAGCCCACCATGGAGTGGTGAAAGATCAAGCTCCGATTAAGTTGATTAAAAGGGAGATTGCAAGATCAAGATTCGATTAAGTTGATTTTGGTGTTAATGACAAATACCATTATAATGTTTCGGTGACAAGGACAAATGCATATATGAGACTAATATACTTGTTTAAGTTTATTTATGTTTAGTCTCAATTGGATGGAAATGTGAAATCAAAGATATATACATTCAAAATCACTTTCTCATTTACTAATGCATTTATTAGATACAAAATATAGATTGATTTCCTCAAATAGTCCAAAAATGATATGTGCATATGTCTTCATTATATACACTTGTATGCACATATTTAGAGGGAGCTCTCTATATTTTGGAGTTTCATAAGTATTGATCCATACTTCTTTCAATATGCATATTTGGGATCTTTACATTGAAATACATTCTTGAGTATATATAGCTTGTATAGTTCATGTATACTCATGTGCCATCGGGTTGTCATCTAACTTCTCCATTATGTGTTAATGGTTAGATGATTAATGACAACTGGATAAGTAAGCTTTGTTTAAAGTTTATCTTAGAGTATACAATTGTTGTGTACAAGTTGTATACTCGCAAATCAATTTTATATCTCATTATTTGTTAAGATTGTGATGAATTACCAAAAAAGGGAAGATTGTTGAATCTAGTCCCTCCATTATGTGTTGATGGTGAAGTTTGGTAATTGATGACAATTGTTTTGTGGACTAACGGTTTCCATGAGTTGAATGAATAGGTTATGTTCCACAAATGAGGATGACTTGGGATGACTTCATGTGTTGAAGATCATCAAGTCAAGATTGAGAAGAAGATGGCTTCATGTGTTGAAGGTCATCAAGAAGAAAGATGCATCATGAATTGATGCATGTCTAAAAAGAGATGATCATGTGTTGATCATCAAGTCAAGTGAAGACCATCATGTGTTGATGGAGTTGATGAAAAGGATACATCATGAGTTGATGCATATCGAGACGATGACCTAAGGCAAAGGTATGACTAGTTAGGGCTAAGGATGTGTTCCTAGTCTTTTACCGGTCTTGGTATTTGGTTGGAAGAACGGATTGCTAGTGCAGGTTGCCATACTATTAAGAGGGGTCATGTCTAGTAGTTTGAGTCTCATCATGTGTTGATAGCTCAAACCTCACTTGCTCTAGCTCATCTTGACATGATGCCATTATTTGCGAATGTGTTTTGCAAATAGTTGAGACTCATACATCTAATCCTTGTAACATGTGACTATACTTTGCAAATGTGTTTTGCAAATGGTTGAAGTCCATGTACCTAATCCTTGTAGTATGATCTAAGTTTGTAAATGTGTTTTTGCAAAAGTTGGAGATCATGCATTATCCCTTGGCATGGTATAAGATTGTTTATTGCTATTTCCTTGAACTTAGACCATGGTAATGACTCTTTGGAAGTCTTGTGATTTCTGCATTGATCTAATGTGTTTGAGATCATGCAAATAGATGAGTTGTGTAGACCTCTGAATAAGCTTTCCATAGAGTCCAAGATCGCTCAATTCCGACATCGGAGTCAAAAGTTATGACCGTTTTTCGAGTGTCGTCTGTGCTGAAAAACCGAAATCGGAAGTTCCAAAATTTGTACTACGGTATTTCCGAAAAAAATCGGAAGTACCGGGTGAAAATCGGAACTTCCGAGATTCCGGAAGTTCCGACTTCCGAGCGGAACGCTTTTTTTCCAGAGAGCGACTTTTTGAATGACTTGGCCTCGGGAAAATTGGAAGTTCCAAAATTTGAACTGTGGTAGTTCCGATTTTGGCTCCAACAGCTATTTTTTTGACCGTTGGTGAGGAAATCGGAAGTTCTGATTTTATAATGGTGAAACTTCCGATTTCCCTGATTTTTCAGGAGTTTGGCTCCAACGGCTAGTTTTCTTGTGTGGGGTATAAATACCCCCTTGTGGCGATTAGAGATGTTGTTGCTTGACCCATTGCTGTGTTTTTGAGCTAGAGTGTGGTTCTCCACTCAATTGTGCATATGTTGCACTTTATGAGAAGGGAGAGAGGTGCTAGAGTGCATGTGTTGCATCTAGAGGTGGACTTTGTGTCCGAGTTGAGCTTGTGCATTCGTTGCACGTGGTGAGAGTCAAGTGAGGGACTTGACTTGTTACTCTTGGAGTTTGCCGACTCCTAGACGGCGTGGGAGGCGTCGTGCGCGATGATCTTCTCAAGAAACTTGTGAGAAGACCCGGCGAAGTTGTGAAGGTCGGAGCTCACCTACTCGGAGCGGGAAAGAGCTACCACTAGTGGATTGAATGTGCTTTGGCTTAATTCGTGGAGCCGATCCGATTTGTTTGGGCTAACCTCAACATGGATTAGGAAAACCGACAAGTTTCCGAACATCACGGTAAAACATCATTGTGTCAATTGTGGTTTGTTTTCTTGTGCTCTATTTATATTCAAGCAATTTACATTCATAGAATTAAATTAATTGCTTGTATATCTAGAATTGCAAACTTTGACATAGGCTAGAATTATTAGTGCACTTAGGCATTCTTGCTTGACTTAGGCGCTCTTTGAGCTAAACCAAATTGAATTTCACTTCCGCATTATATACTTGGTTTAGGCAAATAGAAAAGGTCTTGAATTGTTAATATTAATTTGAAAAGAATTTTTAAACCACCTATTCACCCCCTCTAGTCGGCCACCTCGATCTTACAAGTGGGCCCATGTATTCATAGCACCCCATTTATATTTTTGTCCTTGCTTCATGTAAAAGGGTTAACCTGGAGGCACTATGTTTAGACCTAACATACATTACATGCTACTACAACTCACTTTAGACAAGTAATATGGGACTAATCCACCACCATTCCACATGGACAACATGGCCATTCACACTAACAGGCCAGGGTATTGCATTCACCCCCTAAGAACTGATGCTCTTGGTAGCACACTGTATACACGGCAAATGTCCAAAATCACCCCTCGGTACATGTCCGTGTGTCTAGTATTGGTGTATATGCCATGCGTGTGTCCACTTTCAGGGCCACACATGCCATGTGCCATATGCCTACACCCCTAGCCCACACTCGCCCGTGCAACGAAAGTTGATGATATGATACTATCTGTAACACCCTGGTCCAAAATCCCCTCAAAGCCTAGCCCACCGTGGTGTGGGCCCACATATGCATATCACTTCACTTACACTTTCGTCGTCACTTTTGTGTAAAATGGTTAACTTGGAGGTGCTACGTGGACCCAACAAATATTATATGCTACTACAACTCAATTTAGACAAATAATATGTGACTACACATACCATCACTCCACATGAGCCACATGGGCCTTCACACTAACAGACTAAGGGTATTACACTGCAACCATCCAGATGTAACAACCTTGAGCTCCCTCACCCTAACAACCAACATCACCTCGTGTGGTCATGGTTGTGCTCCTCTTCGATAGTGTTGTGGTAGCAGGCCAGTGAGATGAGGAGGAAGGCAATAGAGATGAAGGGACAAACCGAAGATGGACACCAATTCATTATGCATCGTCGACTCAAGTCAAAGTTTCCCAGTGTTTGTGGTATAACCTAGAGGCAATTATGGAGATGATCATATCACTTTTATGTTTATAATAAATGCTATTATGTTTCTTGAATTAATTATCATTTATAAAGGTTAGCAAGTATGTGATTTGTTGAAGCTCTTTATTTGTTATGTGATATCATTTTAAAAGGATCCCTAGTCGGATGCCACTGGTCAGAACACTAGTGACTTATAGACTAGCACATGTATTGATTGATGATCATGTCATTGGTCATAGATATAAGGATGTCACATCAATAATGTGAACACATGTTAGAGAATATGGTATTGGATTAACCCATCTTGAGCACTGTTAAGATTGTTATATTTTATGTATCATCAGTTGATCTCAAGTAATGATGATTTATAATTCTTGTATTCGATATCAATATAGTTTCCCACATATGCAATAGTATACTTAGAGATTGTCAAGACACTATAAGATAATTTTTATGTATGCTACAAAATATACGGATGAATATAACTGATCAGATATGGGATTTGCCCCTCCTACATGAAGGAGAGATATCCTTAGGCACCTTGATGGGTTAGATAAAGAAAGTACATAGCCATACCATGAGTGGTCGAAGAGTTGACCACATGAAGTTATCCATCACTAGATAAGAAAATGAACAATCCATGGATGACACATTTCTCACTTAGAGTTCGATCGGATATCGTGAGACAAAGGAGAATATGTAAATAGGTCAATAGGTTTGATCGGATGCATAATGGTAGTATGCATACATTGACTAATCATGATCCAGTCGGACATATCATAGACTAGACTGCAATCTTGGTCATATGGGGATACGAACTGGTCACGATCATATACGATCTGGTCATAAGGAGTTATGAGCAGATCGTGAGTGACTAGGACTTTGTTATAAATCATATTGCATAAGGTTTATCTAGATTGATCTTTGTGTATATTTAGGCGTCAATATGTTCTAATAGGGATTGTTACCGACTAATGATTGGAAAGGTATTTTTAGGTTACAACCAAGTATACATGAACATAAGAAAGATGTTTTCGAGTTACAACCAAGTATACAACGGGTTAGAATAATAATGGTCTAGATAATAGATTTCGAGTGGGATACTATCTCTACTTGTATTAGATAATGATCTGGTTGGATACTCTCTGAGTTAGATACAATCTCTAATCATATCGAATGAGGATCCGATTGGAGGCTATATATTGAGAAAGACGTAGAGCTGAAGACAGAGGTGAAATCGAGGATGAGAGGAGATCCCAAGACACACCCATTGAAACTTTAGCCGCAACCTCTCAAAACCCTACTGTGTGTGCTGGTGCTAGCATATCGGCGCACGACGTTCCATCCTCGGACATGTGGACTTGGTAGAGGTGTTGTTGCGACCGCGGCACTGATCGGGGCAATCACGAGGAGAAGACGATAGGCTTGTGAAGATCGACTACTTCTACTACATGTGCTATGTTGAACCAGGATGCTTCAATTCTTTTTTCGCTGCACTGTGCTTAGTGGTAATAATCTATAATCTCTTACTCACATGGCGTCCAAGTTTACATGGTAGAATTTTAAATTATGCTAGTGTAGCCTACTCATATCCCGAAACATAGAATTTGATGTGGTAGAGCATGAGTGCTGAAACAACTTGTGCTCTTAAATAAATTAAATAGTGAAATTAACTTAATTAAAAGTAATGAAGAAGCAATTAAACTAATTACAACATAGTGAAATACGTAACATTGAATACATTTCATGCAAGCAAAATAAAATTATTACAACAATTAAATAATTACATAGTGCAAACCTTGCAACCAAAAAAATAAAGTTAATTACAGCCAATGCATGAGAGTAGAAATAAAAATTATAGCAATGCATCATTCATCATTTTACAATTTCTTTTGCATGCATTTACGAGTAGTTGCATTCCGATCGTTGAGTAGAAGCCACAATCAACGCAAGTGGGTCATCGCTAAAACCTTGTATTTTTTTTATATAGCCCAAGATGTATGGTAGAGAATGTCTAAGGGAGAATAAAAAGAGAAAATTAGTTGCCGTCAAAACTCGTTCGGCTTTAGAATACTGAAATCTTTAGCGCTCATCGAGATACCAAGACCGTCCGGGGCTAGCTGGCACCTTACTTAAGTGGGTTTCATCATCTAGCAAACAGCCGAGCCAACACTCACTTTATTTTTCACCGACTTACCTCAAACAGTAGAAAAACCATATTACAGTACCGAGGCCACCCTAAGGACCATTGGTCCGTAAGGGTCAACCAAACTTTGTTCACCACACAACAACCACAGAGAGGGCAAAGGATAAGATCGACCCCCACAATAGGAGAGAGCCAGCACTCCTCTTAAGCAACCCAACCAGAGAAGGCAACCATTCCCCCATTTCCATTTCTATACCAAGACTAAGAGCAAGCCAAGCACATCCACAAGCCAATTGAAGTACACACCCTAAAGAGGGAGAAAATGGGAGAAAGCTAGGATGAGGAGAGCCCAGATAGGAGTTGGGGAAGACCGAAGAAGCGAGGTTGGTTCGTTAAACTTGACTCAAGTGTTGAGTAAACCGATTGCAAGGGCTGGTTTGACATGATTTGCTCGATTAGTAGAATGTGTAGCTTGGAAGGCTAGATATGTAGCAATGGAGAACAATCTATTAATTTCAGAAACTGCACATAATTGAATTATAGTTCGTATCTAGCTCTTAGCTTATGTTGCTGATCAACCAAGGATGGAAGAAGGTTAAAACAAGTGTATAACAATGTATAGCAGTAGTAGACATAAGATAATTTAATAGAATACAATCTGGAATTGAAGAACACAAGGATTGACCCAAATATGGAAACTGAAGATTTCTGTCCTCTGGATAGTACGTCGGTATTTTGATCATAACTTTTTGTCAGTTGTCTTTTTTTTCAATGATTTTTTTTTGTTTCCTGATGACATTTTCTACAACTTTTGTTTTGGGGCCAATTTCTGCAAACCAACTGAAAATTCACACAAAAATCACAAGTGCCGACTGTTGCAGATCCAATGTAGAAATTTAGGTCAACTTTCACCATAGATATATTTTAACTGCCTTATGGAATGAAGCAAAATTTTAGGGACAGATGTATAGGAGGTTATCTATCTAATGGCGGTGCTTTAACTTAAAAAGGAGCTCGGAATCAAAAGTTATGATTTTTTTGGTGGCGGCTACAGAGAAAGGAAAAATTAGCCAAATTGGAATTAGTGTTTGCAGGCCCGTCCCTACAATTTTGTGGCCCTGGAGCAAACTACAAAATGAGGCCCCTATATCTTGATAAATAAAGAGGAATTTTGCTTGTGATCGTCTAATCCAAGTATCCAACCTTGATGCGATGTTACTGATTAGTAGAACTGAAACCGTTTCAGTGAAACCAAGCATTTGCCGGCCGAACCAGTAGAAAAGAACACACCCTATTATCCTAATTAAAAAGATAGATAAGATTTGAGAACTAGAATTGAGACTTTGAGAGAGCAGGTGCAGGTTGAGGTGCAGAGCAAAGAAAAAAATAAAATCAACAAGCATCAGCAGACAGCAGGACTCACCGGCCAGGGCGCGTCGAGCGTCGACGACTCTGCCGGCCGATGCCAATGTCGCGTGCTGTGTGCAACGTGACTGGCTGACTGCCTGAAGTTTCTTCGGATTTTGGAAGTTGGAAGGTCGCGACTCGCGAGTAGTCAGTAGTCATGGCGCGTGGAGTCGGAACTCGGAAGCCCGAAGGTCGCAAATCGTGAACGCGATCGGTGCTCCTGTGGCTACGGCAAGAAGACTAATTGGGCTTTAATTACTAATTAGGGGGCCCCTAATTTTTGGTGGCCCAGCGCAGTCGCGCCACTTGCGCCGCAGAGTGTACGGGCCTGAGTGTTTGGGGTGGAGAAATTTTTCTTGTTTGGATTTTTATGGAATCAAGGATATGATCAGCAACTAGACAAAGCTAAAACAGACAGAAATTCAATTTAGCAAATCAAAACTAACAGATTGAAAAGCTCAACATGGTTTGGACAACGGAAATTAACTCTTTTTGTAGGGCTATTTTTTGGACTATGGAAAATAAAAACCAATTCACTAACTAGGGATACAAGAAATTCCTATCGGTCAATTAAAACTCTGATACCACCTGATGAGGCAATGGAGTCCCGATCTTACAATAGAATGATAACTTTGATTTGGAAGAGAACGGCTTTGACCATGCAACCTTCTAACTGGTCACGACCAGAACACTACGCAATCGCTAAATCAAACTCCGAGTCATTATCAACCGTGCTAAGAACGTGGTTGACCTGATCATGAAGGTCTATTCCTGCATGCAACTGAAGAACACACAATAACAAGATAACAAGCAATCTAAAATTGCAAATATTTATGAATTATTGATAAGATGAGATTCCAAATAAGAATATTGGCCGGGTGGTCTAGTCGACATACGTAGAAGATACAAATTGTAATGAAGGCAAACTAAATATAAACGAAATCCAAAGAAACTAGGGGTTGGCCTCCTTAAATAGGGGAGGAAAAGCTGCACAAAATTAAAAATAAGGTGTGATATTATTCATGATACTGTTTATATAAATAGTACAGCCATAAATAGTACGAGCCAAGAGGGGGGCGCCTTCTCCTTGGGCCAAGTATTACAAGGCCCAATTTGGCCCAAACAAGTGATGCAACACTTTCTTTTGATGATTACGGTGTGCACAGAAGGAATTTGGAGGTGAGTCTAGATTCATTGGAAAGAGGACAAGATAATCTTTTCATTGAGTACTTAAGGACCTCAAACGGACTTCGTATGTGAAAGTTATGCGCATTTGAAGTTGGACCTGTTAGGCTGAATCCGAATTGATCTAGATGCCGAATTAAATTCCAAAACGTGTTCAACTTGAACGCTTACTTGAATTGGTCTAAAAATGATGTAGTACTACAAAAATATATTTTTTCATCATTAGGTAACATTATATAGTTCATATAATATACATGCAGTTCTAAAAATGAACTTACCTGATAATTTAAGTAAAATGTACGAACTCTTATAATTGAAATAGCAAGTATAATAAATATGATTGTATCCATATAGGTTATATTCTCATCAGTAGGGAGAGGAAGAAGATGGGTATTGTTGTCCATTACGAGCGAAACATGCAGCGCAATGGTATTTTCTGAATACGTTGAGTTTGCAGTGGCATTTTTCGAAGCCGTCACTTTGCGGTGGCATTTCGTGCAAATGGTTACTTTACCGTGGCATATATCTAGATTTCTCTGTAAGAAACTATTAGCGAAGCGCACAATGTACTCTATGTGGCATATATATAGATTTCTCTATAAAAAAAACTATTAGCAAAGCGCACGAAACATTGTGCTATGTGGCATGAGCATTGTCCATCTTGTGTTAAGCAATTAGTGCTCATTTGAGCTTTTATTTATGACTTTTAGCTTTTTTACTATTTGATATTTTTACCATAGCTGTTGATAACTTTTTAATCATAATTAAATTAAAAATTTATCCCGCCACAAACAATAACATTAATTTATGATCGGTACAATTTCCTCTATGGCATTCTTGATTCTCCTCAGTTTCTCACTTCAAAGCTTTAAACATAACTAACTGCACTCACACACACGTACACACAGTGTGTGTACGTGAATTTTTTTAACGAATAATCTATTTTTATTCAAAATTACAGAAATATATCCGCGGAAATTTTTTTTTACAAAAATAGGCTCCAGTCGCCTAATGGTGGAACGACTAGAGCCAATCGTTCAACCGGTGGGCGACAGGTGTGGAGTCGCCCTAGGGTGGGGCGACTGCAACCAGTCGCCCTCCTGTTAGGTGACTTCAAGTGCAGTCGCCCTCCCATTAGGCGACTGCACTCAATCCCCCATGAATTTTGTAATTTTTATCAATTTTGTAGTTTTTAACTGGAAAATAATCTACTAGAGTTGTAATAAAAGTTTATGTTCCATGTATGGTGTAGGTGCGTAAGAAATTTCGGGAAAATTTTTTAGGAACGATTGACCATAGAATGATCGGTACATACGCTGGTAAGTGATATTTTGATATTACTGAGAATTCGTGTACGGAAAAAACCGATATATTAATATTGTTACATGACTTGCTATGTGAATCATTGAATGCGAAAAGACGAGATAATAAACTTGTCTGAATTGAAATAAACTTCATAATACAGTTGGGAGTAACATGCCGCATACTTTTTTATTACATACATAACATATAACATCATGTGCGACTAACCCACTCAACTATTCGTACGACCTACTGTGTGGACCAGGGCCACTTTCCCTTCCTTGCCCGCTCGGCGTTAAACTCCTCGGCGGCCTCTCGCGCTCCCTGTCGCGAGCCTCCCGCTCCCTACGCGTGCACGCTTCGAGATGAGCTTTCGTCTTGCGTTGTACACGCAGGGTTTGCTCGTTCTTGCAGCGCTCCTCCTCGCGCATCTCTGATGACCTTGCGACATCCACTCCTCGAAGTCGAGGGCCCATTAGTTCTCAAGGTGGATCTCAAGATCGATCCATTTGCGGTAGGCACATAGGGGTTCCGGGGACTATAAATACAGGGGAGAGATTGTTAGTGCATGCTGTGAAGGAGAAAAGGTAGGAGAAAATGGTGCACATGGTCCTTACCGGTTACCGATAGGTTGCGGTGTCTAGACGGCGACCGGGGTAGTCACTGGAATACTTTGCGCAACCCCAGTAACGCATACCTCTGCTGATGCGATGCTTAGACTTGAAAAACTTGAACATGTCCCCGCAACAACAAAAGGGGGTGTCTCCTCGGGTGAGAGTTGCGGCGAACGCTCGGTGGGAACGTTCGGGATGGGGTTGTTACTATACAGCCCCTCATTGCGGGGAGCTGACCTCGTAGCACGCTGGGCTTGTTCTGCCCGGGCCGCAATAGCTCTTATTTTCTCATCGCGGGCTGCAGCTGACCGTGCTAAGTCGCGGGTCTCCTCCCATTGCTTCATCATCTTGTCCCATTGTTTCTTTTAGCTTTTATCCATCTCGGTGCAGTGAAGGAAGCGCGGTGTAGTGTGGGGTTTGGAAGTGCAATGTTCCCTGCGAAATGGAATGCACACCAATTTATAGGGTCATTTTTCTCTCTACTCGTACGTGTAAAGCTGGTGCGCGTGGTCCTGGCACTAAGTAAAGCTGGGTCGTGCTGCCATATCACTGCAAAAGGCTGCGTTGTCATGCCATATGACTATGCAAAGCTGACCTCTTTTGTCATGTCTCCGTGCAAAGTTGCCCGTTTTATCATGTCTCTGCGCAAAGCTGCCCTCTTTTGTCTTGTCACTGCGCAAAGCTGCCCCTTTTGTCATGTCACTGCACAAAGCTGCCCTCTTTTGTCATGTCACTGCGCAAAGCTGACCTCTTATGTCATGTCACTGCACAAAGCTGACCTCTTTTGTCATCTCACTGCGCAAAGCTGCCCTCTTATGTTATGTCGCTGCACAAAGCTGCACTCTATCATGTCTCTACGCAAAGCTGACCTCTTTTGTCATGTCACTGCGCAAAGCTGACCTATTTTGTCATATCTCTGGACAAAGCTGCCCGCTTTTGTCAGCAATACTTCATTGTACTAATTTCTCTCGTTCTATATAAAGAGCACGGTTGGGGTCCCATGAAGGTAGTAGTAGAGAACCCTGTAAATCGAACGAAGAAGTACCTTCTCCGTCGTGCAGATACATACCATGACGGAGGTCGACGGGCCAGTCGGAGCGGGGTCACCAAAGGAAGACCTTCCCGTGGAAAGAATGGAGGACTTCGGTCCTAACTACCGCTTGATACCCAGCAGGCGTGCTCAACCAGTGTGGCCAAAATGCAGACACAATGAGAACGCGATCGTGCAGGTCGTTGAATGCCATTTCGCTGGAGGGCGACATTTCTTCCGATGCCCACACTCTGGGGTACAAATTGCGAATAGTACATTTTTTATTACTGCTTATAGAGTCTATATGTTTACCGTCCTTTCCCGCAGATGGCCAAATACTACTTCACCCGCTGGATCGACCCTCCTCATCCACTGTATATTGTAAGTTACGTGGATACATTATGGGATCTAATCTTGAGTTGGAGGAGCGACTCGACAATCTCAATGAAGAGAACAACGACATCCGCCAACAGATGCAACGCGAGAGGGGCAACGAGGATAGGAACTTCATCCTCATTCGAACTGTCCTCGTCGTCGTCCTGTACAACTTCCTCTTCAGCCCATACCCTCTGGTCATCACAGTCCATCTGTTGCACGATGTACTCAATATGCTCCCCTTCGTCGGCTTGTCTAGTTCCCTCTCTATGGCTTGACCGTTGTACCTCTCCTTCATGTACCGCATCGGCTTCATCACAAGCAACTTGATCATCTTCGCCAACATGCGGCCCTCCCGAGGTGCTGGTAGGGATGGCAATCGGGCGCGGCGGGTACGGGTAGTGCTCGCCCATACCCGTACCCGCGACCCCGATTTACGCCACGGGCATGCCGTGAAGGACCACGGGTAAAAACCTCGCCCATACCCGCCGCATGGGTACGTCGCTCATGAACATACCAGTTACCCGCGAACTAAATACATCACATTCAACATATAAAACAAAGAGCAGAACATTGAATGGTAGAGCAATCTAACAAATACTTTGCGGTCATATTGCAGCAATTGCAACGCAAAACATCCATTTCTCCATTAGCATCATGCTACAAACTACAACAAGCTGAAGTAAATGAACTAGTAGAAAAACTTACATAGCTCGGTTATTTTCTCGAGCTAATATATGGGACAATAGTACATGATAAGAAAAAGAACTAGTATAACGGTAGCAAAGGTCATCTAGGAGTAAAATACTATCTGTTCCCTATGGTGAAGTATCTTGGTCGAATAAGAGGAACTACACATGATCAGATAACTCATTCGAATACATACTGAGCAATGTGACAGTGAGGTTGTATATAAGATATACATTTGATTCTTAAGAAAATATCAAGAAAGATCAGTCTAAAGTTACAATTCCAATCCCAACTAATTGTCATGGTGAAGCAAACAAAACCCAAGCTAACATGCCCCTATACCAATGGAGGATCTAACTCTTAATGTACACTTCCAACTTCAACAACATACCAAAATTTTACTATCTCAATTCGCTTGTATCATCTAATCACAATAAATAAACCCACCTTACGGAGCACATTTTACATCGAACCTAATCAAACAAAAAAATAACACCATGGGCGTGGCATAACGTCGAGCACACTGCGCGCGCGAGCAAGTTGGCGCTAATGGTAGAACATGATGGGCGGGATGGCGAACCCGGCGTCCTTGAGGAAGGAACTACTGCAGCGCTCGGCGAGGTCGCGGTAGAAGGCGTACTCCGCCTCGTAGTCGTGGAGGTCTAGCTTGGTTTTCCGGTTCTTTGGGTAGTGGTGCTTTGCGTCGCCGCCTTCCCGAACCCGAACACGCCACCTTGTCGCACACTCCCACCGCGACCATGATGGCTCGCATCCGGTCTCGGACGAGTAGTGGAACATGGCGCGTCCGCCTCGGCGAAGCGGCGGAGGGAGTAGTACTTGACGATGCACGCGCAGAGGACGTCGAGTGGAGAGGGGCGACAGGCGGCCGGATCTGGACGAGGAGCGGCGATTGGCGGCGAAAATGGCGAGGAGCGGAATAAGGAGCGCGATGGAGGAAGTCGAGTCGGGATCTGCGTGGGGCCGCGGCAGGCGGCGATCGTGGCGAGGGGCGACAGCGATGAGGCGGCTGGATCTCGACGCAACAATGGCCGGATCCGGTCGGTGGAGGCGGCGAACGAGGCGCGAGGAGCGGAACTAGGCGCGGTTGGAGGCGGCGAGAGCGGCGAACGAGGCGCGGTGGAGGCGGCGAGGCGCGGAACGAGGTCTCTCGGTCTCTCGCGATTGGAGAGGCGGCGGCTGGGCGGGCAGAACGACCGAACGAGGTTTTTGGTGGATGGCCGAGAGGCCCGAGAGGGGAGGCTGACTGGATGAGTTACGGGGTTAGACTTAGGGTTTACTGTTTTTGGGTGGCCCACCTGTCAGGTTATTTCACGGGTAAACGGGCGAGACGGGTACGGGTAGAGCTAACCCATACCCGTACCCGTTTACCCGACGGGTAGAGATTTCTCCCCATTTTCCTACCCATGGGTAAAGAATGCATCCCATACCCGACTCTATTAGGGTATTTACCCACGGGTACACGGGTAAATGGGTACAATTGCCATCCCTAGGTGCTGGCACCTCCCGTTGCAAGGGGCGGACGCATGACTTTGCGCAGCTTCTAGTGAGCACAGTTGCACAAGCAGGACACACTCATATCCACGGCGCCAGCACCCTTGCACAAAGCCCTTCCACGCAGCAGTGCGCAACAATGTCTTCAACTCCCATCTGATGTCCGTGGGAGACCGGCTCCGAAGCCTTTGCACGATGACACTGCACAACTCGAGGTCCAACGAAAAACTCCGGGTTAACCAATGCAGCACATCTGCAATCCGATCATTCTCGCCATCTGGATGTACTAGAGTGACTTGCGGAAAATCACTCAAATCCACACCATTCGGACCTTCACGAACGGTTCTAGCACCGTAATGCACTCTCAATGTAGTGGCTATTGCCATTGCTGATGTCGGCCTGCATATATGTTTCAATTTTGCGACATGTCAAATAACATCGCACAATACTAAACTTTCTATGCTAAAAATTGTGCTAAAATTTCTATACTCAAAATGTTCCATACTAAAAAATGTATACTACAAATTTTCTATAGTAACATTTCTATACTAAAAATTGTACTAAATTTTCTACATCTATAATTTCTATACTAACACTAACATTTGATAAAAATAATACTAGAAATACAATATACTAAAAAATACCTAGATATGAGGATTTAAATGGATGGAATAGCTCCCACTCCTCTTTCCTCCCTCTCCTCTCCCTCTCCTCTTCTCCCCCTCCTTCTCTTCTTCCCCTCCTTCCGCTCCTCTTCTTCCCCACCTCTCCATCTCCTCTTCTCCCCCTCCTTCTCTTCTTCCCCTCCTTGCTCTCCTCTTCTTTTCTCTTCTCCTCTCCTTTCTTCTCTCGGCGCCGCACGAGTGAAAAAATGAGGAGCAGGGCGGCGGCGGCTGAGCGTGCTGCCTTAAAACCCTCCTGTCGCTCGGGCGTTGAGCGACTAGAGTTCCAGTCGCCCAACCGTACAGCGACTGAAACTCCAGTCGCCCAACGCTCGGGAGAGAGCAATAATTCGTTCAACCGTTGTCATATTCCTCACGTGTCGCCTCCTGATTTGACGATAGACTTCAGTCGCCTCACCATTAGGCAACTGAAGCCTATTTTTGTAAAAAAAAAATTTCGCGGGTATATTTCTATAATTTCAAATAAAAATAGATTATTCATATAAAAAATTCTCCTGACAGGCACCGCTGGAAAGAAAGGAAGAAAGAGAGAAAGGCGCCCCCAGGAAATACTTTCTTGAGATTAACACAAGTCACAAGACGATGATCAATCTCGCGACGCAGACTGGAAGATGAGGAACGCGGTGACGACTCCGGCCACTCCGGTGAGTGCCAACGCCACCGTCGGCAATGGCGATGTCAACCCCACATTCTGCAGAATCAAGGCAATCTGCTACACAACAGTCACAGGCCCAAATATCCCTTTGCCCCCCTTCAAACAAGAACTATTTATTTATACCCCAGGAACACAACAAAAAAATATATCCTCACCCCATGACTTGTAACGATTAAGGGCCTGTACTGATCACTAAAACAAAGTACTGTAAGCCTGGTTTGGAACACACGATCAGTTCAATTCCCGCAAGAATGAAGAAAATTTTCTATTTTTCCAAACGAGGCTTCAACTCTCCGGTTTGATTTATTTTTTAGGTCATGTATGTTTGCCCTACTTAATACTAATTACTTTGTTTTAAGATTTATAAAATTTTTTAAAAGAGATTGCATTTTTAGGTCATGTATATTTGCCATACTTAGTATTAACTACTTTGTTTTAAGATTTGTAAATTTTTTAAAAGAGGTTATATTTTTAGGTTATATATATTTGTCCTGCTTAATATTAACTACTTCATTTAAGATTTGTAAATTTTTTTAAAAGAGGTTGTACTGAAGCATAACCTGTAGTGGCCTAAGAAAGTATCTTCTTCGGATAAAAGCATCTGTAGCTTTTGTGCAAACCTACCTGAAGCACCCCCTTGCCGGTAGTCAGCTCCACCGTGATCGCCCCGACGAAGCCGAGCATCGCGCCGCGGCTGAGCCACACGTCCAGCCCGCTGCCGCCCTTGGCTCCCTGCTCGCACCTAACGATCAAGGATTTCAACCTCAAGTTCCTCCTGCTCACCGGACAAGCTGCATATACGCGCAATTGAAATGCCAACTTACTAGTCACTTAGTCGGTGTGCTGATACGCAGCAAAATTGGGATGAAATTAACACTGACGCCAGTTCGGATGTGAAGAGGATAACTTGAGAAGAAAGGGGAAGGAAGGTTCGTTACCACGGGCAGCAGAGCGTGCTGACGTCACGGACAAGCGGGAAACGCCATTACCTACCGGGAGAAGGCGCAAACAAGAAAAGGACGGAGGAAGAACGAAGGCGACGTCAGCAGAAATCACCAAATTCTCTTATCCCAACAGCAAAAGAAAAGAGAGAAGTATAAAAAAGAAACAGAATGCCGGAATCTTGACCCAAGAATCATTGGAACTGCGCCAATAATCTGGTTTGACAAGCAAGAATAGTACGCGGGGAGCGAGCGAGCGAGTAACAACCTGACGTGGCGGCGGCGAGGTGGAGGCAAGGAGGAGCGGGGAAGAGGAGGGTTTGCGCCATGGATGGGCGGTTGGAGGTGGAGGGGACAGAGGAAGGGGAGGAGTTGTTCGTTGGTTCTTATCCGCTGTGGCCGGTGGGCACACACGATGACACGAATCACTGCTTCAAGAGTCAGTTTCGTTAGTCCGGAGGGTGTCCTCTCTCTCAATGCATATCCCAAGTTTGGTTTATAACTTAACTACAAAACAATTCATTTTTCATCACCGAACTAGCGAAAGAAACCGGTACAAATTATCCTAGATACGATTTCATTGATAGTTTTAGCCATGTGGCCAGATTTTGTGTTGATGTGGCATCACAGTCATCATCTTCTTTCTCTTGTTCTCTTTCTTCTCCTTGTCAAAATTTGGTGAGCCTGAGCTCAGTCGCTGGTGTGCCGATCGTTGCTACACGATTGCCCCCGAGCCACAACCGTCGACTGCTTCTACTTTCCTCTTCCCTCCCTTTCTCCCTCACCTCTCCATCTTCCTCATCTTTTCGTCTCCCTTCATCTGGCATAGGCGGCGGCCTAGCGGTTGGTGTAACCCGATTTGGATCCAATAGGTAGAGGAGATGGCTGAGCAACCGATAACCTTAGCCTCTCTGTTGGCGAGTGGAGTAGGCAAAGTAGGCAGCCCTACAACCAGCATGCCTGGATCTTGATCTAGTAGGCAAACGGAGATAGCATGATGGAGGGGACGGTGGGGCTGGTGCATGGAGGTAGAGAGGAGGCGGTGCTACGGGAGGTGATTGCGGTGGCCTAGGACTCAACTGCGGCGTTGCGAGCTGAGGTCCAAATTGAGCTCTTCTATTTCCCCTACTTCTCCAACTCCATTGACTCTTCCTCCTCCAGGCTAGCAACAACTTCACTGCCACTTCTTTGTCCTAGAGCCACTTTGTTGCCTCATCAAGCCCCCATTCACTGGAGTCATCACTGCCGTCATCCATGGCCGCTGCTGACCCCAAATCATCTCTTGTATGCTTTGAAATGAGGAAGAAATCCTTTTATGGGTTGACCTATGAGCACATCCACTTTAGTTATATGATGATTCAGCTGTATATGCACACATCGATATCATGCCATCAGAATTTGAACACATAGATGCCAACTCAGTTAAAACCAAGGTGGTTTGGGGTGAAGGGGGCGATTTGCACTAGTTTTGCTAGTGGAGAGTGGAAAGTGAATGATTTTGTACTTGAGGGTGTAAATCTGACTAGGGGCATAAGTTGAGAGGAAAAGTGGACTTCCTCCACTTTATTTTTTTTATGGAAGCTCGGATGATACATTGATGGGTGGTGTTTCTAAGCTTCCCCTAACAGTGAATTGGACAACTTCATTCAATGGTGGACACGATTACTTACCCCTCACAGTACATATATTAGTACTTCCACTAGGCTGAAATCCTCGTTAAACTCATCTAAGCCGTCTCAAATGTTGATAAAAACAGCCTCCAGGAAGGAGAGAGCACTTAAAGTGGCTGCATCTATACATCGGAGGTGGCAACATCTAAGCAAATTGAACTATCTACAGTTTTTTAGGGAAAAAAACTATATTTGGCATATTGATGCATATGGCCGTTGCACGTGGTCATATGAACATTGCAATCTGACCACTGGCAAGTTGATGCTTAGAGGCAATATATTCATACAAGTTACAACAATGCATTCATCACACTTCAATCAAAAACATGAACCACTGATCATCAGCAAAGTTCACCAATTTACTTAATCCTTCAAACTCGAGCAAGAACCAGAAAATGGGCTTGTTCTTTTCGGCTGCGGCTTATGGCTTTTGGCTGAAATTTTTGAATTTTGGCTGTTTACGGTACAGATTACGGAGAGACAGATACTTACTTGCGATTTTGGCTTGTACAGATGTTGGATTTTTAACATGTAGATCGTTTAACTTGTAGACCCCATCTTGAGAAAATACTCCATTTGAAAGTTAGGTACTGTAGCAAAAGCTAAAAGCCATCAGCTTGTGACTTAAAGAACAGGCCCAATAAATAAAGCCATTGCTTTCATAATGTTCTACCATCTCAATTTCCTACAAATTTCCCGCCCTCTAAATATAGCCAACATGTCCAGCCTTGATATTCACAAATTTTATTTCCATTTTTCTGCTCCAACAAAATATCACCCATTTCCACATGCCTAAAGCTTTCATGCTGTCCCTTACCAAGCCGATCTCATTCATTCTCCATACGGAGTGTTTGCTGGAGCTACAGTGGGCTGATCATCTTCCCCAGCCCCGGTTGAATCGACCAGTTTGGCTAGTGTTGTAGGCATCACCCCTTTGCACAATTGAGGCTGAAGAATGAAGCAATACCAGTCCAAAAAAGAATAAAAAAAGAGAACCGATCTCAGGATTTGGACAACAAGAAAACAACCTTCAGTTGATTAGTGCTTGGTTGAAAAATTCCAACAATTCGATCGACGACAACTCAAAGAAATCAGACCACTATTGGACGCATAAGAATACAACCTAGAGACAAACAGGATCGTCCAAGCAATGGTCACTTGTGGTTTTGACTTTTGAGCTGTGCAAATTCTTCACCCTGGTTTATATTTACATGTGATAAACATTATTTTCCCGTCTCGTATTTCATGTTGGCATGTGGATTTTTTAACTTGTGCGCCTAAAAAGAACAGATGAAAATGGTTTCAATCTTTAGCCTTAAAAAAATGTCTTCGAATTTTCATATTACAAACGGTCTGCTGTAACTAATTCTGCTTTGCTTTCTCAAACATACTTATGTACATCTTAAAATTAGTTCTAAGAAACCTTTTTCTTGTGCTTGATTTGAAAAGTCCAGCCTTAGTGTAAGAAAAAAATTTAGCTTTGTTATCAAATTTGGTAAAAAAATTATTGTCTTGGGTGAATATTCCAAAACTCCTATATATTGTCGAACAAATCCTAAATATCGAGTTCTTAGACATTGAACTTTCTTAATTTTATCTTGCTTACAAGTACTGAAAAGTAGTTTTTTCAAACTGTCAGGTTCATAAAACGCAAGTACCAAACACCACTTAAGATACAATGATCTCGGATAATAAGGATGCGCCACATAGCAGAGAAGCAAACAACAATCTCATCTAGTCCCCAAGTGGTTTATCCAGGGGTTCATAAAGACAAGCATGGTGTCAAATTCATGGATCAGACGCAAAAACATTGCATCAAGAAAAATCACTTCTTTGGTCTCACTCACACTCTTTCTGCACACTTTGTTGTACCTTGGAAAAAAAGGCAAAACAAGAAGAAGAAAAAAGGGTTCCACACTCCATGATGTCCCCTTAATAAACTGAAACAATGGACTCAATTAGATCGATAAGCGGCGCAAGCTCGGCCTTGTCGATCAATTTGAATTCCTGCACAGAGAGCATTACAGTTGAAATTAGAAAGAACTAGCGTTAGGAGATAATTCATTCATTTCACATTATCAACTCAGACAAAGAAGAATTCTGGTGAAAAGAAATGTGGCACTGAATCATTGACTGACTAGAAAGGACATATGTGCCAAAGGAAATCTATTCCGGTCAAAAGCAATGTGGCACTGAATCATTGACAAACTAGAAAGGGCATATGTGCCAAATGAAATTTACTATCAGATGGCATCGGTTGAAAATACAACAAATAAAATTTATCAGTGATTTGTCTCCATTTACATCAATTCAAAATTCATAACTTCCCAATAATCGAAAGAGATGCAAAATTTTGATCAACAAAAAATCCTGCACTAAGTTTAACTAATCAGAATGCATCCTCCTGAACAAACTGAATGTAAGGCAGGATGAAAGGGGAGATCAAGAGGAAACTTACACAGGTGAACAATGTAAAATGCTTGAAGCAGGTATTAAGGTGGGCCTCTTCCTTGAGGCTCACAATCTTCTGAAAATGTGAGTGGTATATATGGGCGTAAACACGGAAAAGACGCTTGAATATTGTCTTCACAACCTCCCGAAAATTTTGTGGGAAAGGGGTTCCTGAATAAATAGTTCAATGCAATAAATCATCATAAAGTACTGCTCCTAACTGCCAAGTTAGTAAGATAAATGTAGCTTCTGAACCAGGCGATATGTCATGAGGCGTGAAGTACCAAGTTTCTGAGGAAAAATGGATTCATCGTCGAGCTGGACCTCAATCCAGTCCATCAAATACTCAACATATTTCGGTGCTGAAACCTCGATGGGTTTCTTGATCTGCACTCCATCAGCCCATCTATACTCAAACCTGAATTTTTGTTGTCACCAACGCCAATCAAATTAGGAGTTCTTCAAAACTCCATCTGTACGCAAAACGATAAATGTCTGTTTTAAAGAGGCATATTACTTGGGTCCGGCTGACATTGTTGGGCATGTGGTAGGTGTGCAGAATTCCATCAGAGTGCCATATAAGATGTTCACCTGATTGAAGAAATCAACAGCTGTCAACAAGCAAAAGATAAGTTATCAGTACATGAAACACACGGTGTGACTTATCCTAAGATCAGATGGCGATTAGAAACTTACTATTAACAGCTAGCCATTCGTTAAGATCCTCTCCAGGAGGCAACCGAACTGCCTCCCTCAAATTCCCACTTCCTAAGGTTGCATCAATGTGCTTTTTCAGCTGCACACCCTGCATCATACGTTTCCAAAAAAAAAAAGTGGCTTTAGCCCCCACAAATTCAATTGGAAGAAACTATAGATGAGAATGACTTTGTTATTTTTTGCTTGATCCCAATAGTATACGGTAACCCCTTATAGATGGGCTCCCGTAACTGATAAAATCTAATCTTAATCATATTTCTAAAAATAGAAATTAATATCATACCTCTAATTATATCTCTAATAGATAGAAACTAATTTCTAACTTCTAATAATGAACCGACTAGGCCAGGGCTCACGCCCATGACATTACCCCCTCCCGGACATGCAGCTCGTCCTTGAGCTGCTGGCCATGGTTGCAGTCCCAAAAGATCCTTGTTGATGACAGGACTCGTGCCTGACTTATTTTGCTGCGCCAACACGCCTGCAGGTGGACCCCACCCCAGGTTGCACAAGGAAAGGAGGGCGCGCAACTGTGGTCTTGGGGGCACTTGATCTGGGGTTCGGAGAAGGTGACGTCGGGGGTGGAGGTGAGGCTGGTGAGGTCGTGGTCCAAGTACTCGGAGACGAGAGCGAATCAAAAGTCCTCGTCGATGCTGAAGACGTGGTTGTAGGCGGCGTTGCCATTGAGGCAAGACATGACGACTGCCTTCTGGTAGTCGCCGACGTGCTTCTCAAAGAAGTTGGTCTTGCCCTTGAGGGAGATGAGCTCCATCCAGTCGAAGGGGTTGGCATTTTGGGAACTAATACAAAAGGATCAGATCTGATCCAAAGTCTTGATCAAGAATTTCAACTCAGGCAGTGGAGACTCAAAGGCGACGGGAGGGCGGCGGTTGACGACAGTTGGGGTGGCGCCTGGTGGCGGTGGTGGCGGGGTCAGCGGCTAGCGGTCGGGTTTGGCAATAAGCTAACCAAAGCGGCACAAAAGGCAGACGGTCGCTGATGATTGGGAGGCCGCTGGTGGCGGTGGACGACGGCCAGATCAAGTGGTTGGCAGTGGATCGAGTAGGCGGCAGTCGGATCAAGCAAGCAACGGCCGGATCGGGCGGTTGGCGGTGGATCGAGTGGGCGGCAGTCGGATTGAGTTGGCAGTGGCATTGATCGAGAAGTTGTAATGGTTGTATCGGAAGTGGTTGCTGTTGTAGATGGCATCAGTGCTGAGGTAGTCCAGCGTGTAGCCTACCAAGAACCACAACTTGCTGTTGAGGTTGATGTAGAACTGGCGCATGGCATTGTTGGGAAGGAGTTGTAGCTCCGAGAAGTGCATGATGGCAATGTACCCCGATGATGGGTTGTTGGGCTACGGCGGGTCCTAGGAGAACTCGATGTTCTTGGATGCGTTGCATGGCGTGATGACCAGTCCCTACGTCGCGTTCACCTGCGGGTAGAGCGAGTTCTCAAGAGGCATCAGGTCCACGCTTGCCTCTCCAAGCAGTGCCGCCACCGTCACTAGGTGCGGCTTGTACCCTGTGCACCGATCTTGGAAGATGCCCCACCAATGTCGCTTGAAGTCGCACCACTGACTGTGTTGGATGAAGGAGAACGACCACTATTGCTCCTGCTCCTTGTGCCGCCGCAGATCATGCAACAACAACTGCTTGTGCCTTCTCCTTTGCTGCCATCATCTTCTTCAACATGCTCTCTATATTCGTGAGTCCAGCGATGATTTCTTCATAGCAAGCAATGATCTTTCCGCCTGTTAACTTGGCAGTAGAAGCTATGATGTTGGCTCTGATACCAAGTTGTTATGAACCTTAGTAAATAGGGGGGTAAACACCATCGGAAGGATGGCTGGGCGGCGTCGGCATATAAGGAGAGAGAGAGAGAGAGACTATAAATAAGAATAACTTTGTTAATTTTTGCTTGATCCCAATAGCATGCGGCAGCCCTCTTATATAGATAGGCTCCCCTTAACAGATAGAATCTAATCTTAATCATATCTCAACAAATAGAAACTAATATCACATCTTTAATCATATCTCTAATAGATAGAAACTAATATATGACTTTCTAATAATGAACCGGTTGGCCCGGTGCCCACGCCCATGACATATTTACTGTAACATTTTGAGTTTCTGCACTTCTTTTTTGTGTATCTGAAAAGATTGGGAGGAGTTTTATGATCACTTGATGGGATGGTGCAAGTACGAAAAGAAGACTTTTTATGAAACGATGAAAATAATAAATTGGACATAACAGATAAATTATCGACCTTATTGCCAGATGGTGCATGCTTCTTGGGCCTAAATGTCTTCTGGTTCCTGCTGCCCATCAAACCAACCCGAAGAAAGATTGATCAGATACGTACAACTAAGCGTTAAGGGCGTTCAAGAAGGCAAATAAAAATAAATAGATAATGCAATAGCCGGTAAACAATCCGAAATTTTATTGTCTTTGAATTAAATCAAAGCACAAACATAAAAAAATGCTCAAGATAACAACAATGAGAACATGCAAGCCTTATTGTTCTCTAGGTCAAAATCGTTTGTTTATTCCTTCCTATTTTTTGTAAATTAGTGATCATAAATCACATCAATACGTAGCAGATAGGCAAATCTTAACAAGAAAAGACACAAGTAATGTAAAATATAATAGATATGCAGAACAATGAGAAGGGAAAATACTGACGCGAAACAAGAAATAGGACATGCTTATGTATGACACAGAAAACTAGCTCTGAAACATTAAATTTACTTAAACAGAACATAGCAAAAGAGGCAGGTCATACTTGCTCCCAAGGCCGAAGAGACTCATCTTTTCCCTTGACCAGAGTGATCAAGAAACAGGACGAGGAATTCCTGACGAAGAAGATGTCTCTCTCTCTCTCTCTCCCCTCTACTCGCCTCTTCTGAGCCACAGGCTGAGAAATTTGAAGGAGAGGATCGTCGTGGAGATTTTATTCTCTCCTCCTGTTAGCTCTCTCTCTCTCTCTCCTCCTCTCTTTTTGCCCTGTTCGTGTTCTTGCTTTTGTTATTCTCCTCTTTGTTGTTGGTTGCGATGGTGGTGGTGGTGGTGTTATTTTTGATGAGTTTGGCGGGGTCTTAGGGAGAGGTTAATCTCAACCTCCACTCCTCCAATGGCCAGCCTGGCTGCTGCCTCCTTTGACCCCACAACATCTCTCTCGTATCATATTATATTTAGGGAGACCAAGGTTTAGATGACCTTTTGCTTACATTAAACCCTGTTCAATCCGGTTTTTGCTTCCAGCTTTGAGAAAACAGAAACCAAAATAAACACATTAGCTTTTTAATTTTGGTCTTTTTAATTATCTGTACAGATGTAACGGTGTTTTTCTTATTTTTTAATTGAATAACTCAGAAAAACTAATAACCGCTACAACTAATAGTCAAAAGTCCAAAGCCACCAGGCGAAGCCTGATTAAACAGCCCCCAACAAGGTGCTACGACGAGAAGTCAAAACACAGGGTATTCCTCTTACATTTCACTAGCTGCTAAAGCACAGCTTGTTCTTCATAAGAAAAAAAGCGTACCATAAAATCCTTTATGGATCTCGTTAGTATAGGGTGATTAGCTCGAGCTTTCGGTTCTTATTCCCAAATTAAACCCCACCTGTCGGAGCCCAACCAGTAATAAGTCACCTGATCGCTCTAGTCTAGAGGAGATAATTTTCTAAATTTCGCAACACTACACACAAGAAAAAGGAATGTGTCGTTGTAAGCGAAAAATGTGTACACAACAAGTCTTTTTTTTTTGGAGGAATTGTACACAACAGGTTGGAATCGGCGCGAGGCCTGGTGCAGCTGGGACAAATCGGTGGTCTTGTGCTCTTGAGCTCCAATTTTGCCAAAACTCCAATCTTCATTGAGAAAACAATGGTGGGAGGTGCACATAACATTCCTATAGCTGTAAAGCAAGAATAGGGTAGTTCAGTAGTCTTTTTCCCTCCTTTCTTTTATTGTCGATGATAAGTACGGTCCAAATGATCGGTGATAACTAGTTCCTTTTAAAACCAGGTCGATCTACTGAAAGCTGCTCACGTTAGGATTATCAGATAATTCCTAGCTGCTGCTGCTGCTGCTGCTTCTTCTTCTTGTTTACTTTGACACGGCTCTTGACATCTCTTCAACCCATCCAGCGACCATGCCGCTTGTTAAACAATGCACAGTGCATGTAGGAGAGGCAGCCACCTTGGTCAAGCAAATCAACAGCGAATGCGCCCGTTGGTCGTTCCGTCTTTGTAATTTCTATTTCCTTCTCTTTAGCCGCAAAATTTGTTCGTATCCCCTTCTCCTTAATGAATGAAACATGAATCTTCTATGTTTTCGAAAAAAACAGCGAATGCATCCTTAAAAGAATTAAGGATACCCACTGTTGACCAACAATTTTGTTCGGTGTACAAGGCTTCGTTTGGTATCGCCGCCGCTTGTGAGGAACCTTTTTTTTTTCATGTGATTGGCACTTTTGGTGAGAGTAACTACGACGGAATTATTTGAGAGTTTCTGTTCTTCGGACCACAGCAGAAAAAATTTGTAAAGGTTCAGGTAAATAAAAAATTAGATACCACAACGCAGCACAGCAACCGCAGACGCAGCCAACGATCCTAATGGATCATGTTCAGCGGTACAGTACGGCGACGGTGAAGGCTTGTGTCGCAGTACACATCACCGTGACGTCCATGAGTAATTTACAGGGCCGTGCAGGAAGTGACTAGCAGCATCGACAAGGCAAATCATATGACAGACACTTGGGAACAGGGATTGCAAGACACAGATATACAGATGCGCAATAGCAGCATCGACAAGGCAAATCATATGACAGACACTTGGGAACAGGGATTGCAAGACACAGATATACAGATGCGCAAGTTTTTCAGCAGCCAGCCTAGCGACAGCTCGGAGCAGAGCGATGGGATTGTAGATTGCGCACCTGATGCCATCCATATTTGGTTGTTCATCTCTACAAGCACAGGGGATAAGCATCTGCATCCTTCTCATCGATGGGGCTTAAAGAGTCCAGGAGACCAAAATTACAACAAGGACAATAACAAAGTTTTTTATTTTAAATAAGTAGGAGTGCTAATGGGTTGAGTTCAAACAGGTTAAATGGGATGGGTATTTAATCGGGTTGGCTTTGGATGGATGGAAATGAGTTGGAAAAAAAAACAAGTAGGGCTAGGTTGGATTATCTCATAAAAAGGGTTGGGTTGGGATGAGGTGGGTTCATAAATTTCGGGTTGAGATGAGCAGAAAGGGTGAATGATTCTCTCCACTTTTTGACACCTTTGCACATAGTCGAATCTCCTTCCACTCGAAGACTTCAGCCAATTGAATACTTCGATCGCTCAAACGAGAACACCCCAAAAACACAAGAAAATGATGATAAGAAAACACACCATTGACACCATTGCTGTGTGATGCTCTGCTCATCTAATCCATCAATCCATGGTTCGATTAGGTTATTCTTCTTCAGCTCACAAGGTTGTTCTCGATCAATCTCAATTGAATCCTATAGGACTTGGTACCAAGGTGTGGGTGGTGTGGTTTATTTTCCAAAACCTTTTTGGGGTTCAACTGAACTCCCATGCCCCATGTTACGTCCTCCCCAATGCCTCATAGAGTGGGGCATAAAGAGTAACTTGCTTACTCTAACATTAGATAATGCAAGTAACAATAACTTAGCTTGTAATTTTTTGATTGAAAATGGAAAAGAGGACATGTTGTTTGGTGGCAAACATTTCCATGTCAGATGTTGTGCGCATATACTAAATATATTGGTTCAAGATGGTATTAAACCAATTCATGGCATTACAATTAATACATGACTTGGTTAGGCATATTAATTCATCACTTACATGCATTCAGACTTTCAATGAGATCACAAATAGGATGGACCTTGTTGCAAAGTTTGGTCTTGTTCTTAATGTTTTGAACCATTGGAATTTTGACATATGAGATGATAACAAAAGCGTTAGAATACAAAGTTGTCATTAAAAGATATGCTGATGAACAACTAGAACCTTCACCAACTAATGAGGAATGGACAAATGTTGATGCAGTTTGTGCTTTTCTCAGAGCTTTTGAAGAGGCCACAAAGGCATTCTCAACAGATAGTGTACCAACATTATACCTATACTTGCAGATGGTGCTATGTATTTGCAATGCTTTGAGAGACTAGGATTGGCAAATTAACTCTATGTTAAAGGCACTGACTAGTGCTATGCATGCAAAATTTCATAAGTATTGGGGAAGTGATCACAACATGTCCCTTGTTATTTTCACAATATTAAATCCAATAAAAAAGATGGATTACTTGGAGTTCTTTTATGAGAAAGTATGTGAAAACGAGGATGATATTGACAGAAATGTGGACTCGGCTAAAAGTTGGTGAAAATATACTTTGAAAAATATGAGCAGCTTGTTAGGAGAAATAGTGAATACCCACTGTCCCATACTAGCGAAGCCAGGAGTACTTTGGGTTCACCAGTTCTCGGGAAAAGAAGAGTTGAAGAAGAAATTGTTCAATATATGTCCTAGAGGAGAGTGAGGTGGCGTGAACTAAAGTTGGAGCTTGATACATATCTTGAAGAAGATATCGAAAGGAGTAGTGACTATATTTTGACCTAGTGGAGGAAAAACACAGAAAATACCCTGTCTTGTCAGCTATGGCACAAGATTTCCTTGCAATACCTCTAAGCACTGTGTCATCTAAATCTGCATTCAAATATGGTGGTAGAATACTCGGAGATACTCAAAGCTCACTATCACCGAAAGCACTTGAAGCTTTAGTTTGCACCAAAGATTGGCTAATTAAAGTTTCAAATACTGAAGGTATATGAAATATTCTTTTATAAATGCCCTAAATATTACTTGTTATACTAAAGCTGAACTAATTTTAACGTTTTCATGTGTAGGTCAAGATGGAGCATGATTTGGGTGATGTAGTAAGAGGAGGTGACAATGCATTTCCTTTCTTGTCTTTTGTGAAGCTATTGATTCAGGTATGATTGTTTACGCTAGATTGTTATGTCGATTGTTGATCTTGTGTCAGCTGTGATATGTCCACGTAAGATCAATAGAGCTTATAATTTGTGATGAGTAGGAGGTGGTGGACAAGTGTAGTTACTACCAAATTCTAATTGATTTTTCTTCTATATTCTACTTTATTTGTTTTTAATTGGCCACTCTTTCGTTAGAACATAGAGATTTCTGTTACACCTTGAAACAGCAAAAAATTAGCAGAAAAATGTTGGTATTGGATTTAACATTTTAGAGTTGGTAAGTCTTAATGTAATTTTGCTGCTTAGTGCTTAATATTAGTTAGCTACTTGTGCTATAGCCATAAATGTCTTGCCTATATTTGTATAGGCTAAAGACGATGTTTCTTTCAGGGAAAGCACTGATATTTTAGTTTAGTGTGCCTCAAGAAGTGATATTGCAAAGTAAATGTTGAACATATTACCCTTGCAGATATTTTGATGGTTACTTGGTTAACTTTCGATTTGGGAGGTTGACTGTAGGGATAACTTCCAACCAACCTTTAAGAGTCTTTTTATGTTAGCAATCATGCATAGCATGATATGCACATTCTGCACATCCCCATAACTCGGTCTCTTCTAGTTAATATCCCTTGTTTGTAGCTTTTTCAGTTGGGTTGCTCCATCCCTTGTACATGTATGTATACACCTGCATTGATCAATATATGTGTGTGTTGGATCATTTACTTCTCCAGTGCTCTACATGGCATCAAAACTGTTGTGGACGTATGACGGCCCTATTCCTAAAAACGGGGTCATTACAATCGAGAAAATTGCAATTATATGACAGCAAACAATGCGCTTCACAATTATAGGACTCCAAACATCGACTTCGTTAAAATGACCTTTGAAACGTTGGCTTCTTGTTTTTCATGACATTTGGTGTATTAAGTCTCTTTTCTCATCTAGAAATTTGGTGTATTAATACACCAAATGTCATATCTAACAATTTTCATGTTCTACTTTGTTCTCTCTTGACATTTGGTGTATTAAGTCTCTTTTTCAAAGTGGCAAAAGGGTCACTTTGGGTAACAAATACATGTATTTAGATGAGAAAAGAGACTTAATACATCAAATGTCATGAAAAATAAGAGCCAACGTTTCAAGGGTCATTTTAACGAAGTTGATGTTTGGAGTCCTATAATTGCGAAGCGCATTGTTTGCTGTCCTATAATTGCAATTTTCTCGTTACAATCAACATCAAAACCCATGGCCCCATAGTTCTTGATCTCCATGAGCCGAACTATGGCAATGGACTCAATATTTTCCATGCCGTCTTTGGGAAATTTGGCCTCACCACCACATCAACAGACGTGGCTGCGCAAGGCGATCAAATTGGGTGCAGAATGATTCCTCGATTGTTTCGTGGTTCTACACCACGGTGTCCACCGAGATCCTCACCATCGTGCTCAGTCTCGATGACACGGCGTACTCCCTTTGGCGCAACATCAAGTCCTTGTTCCGCGACAACAAGAAGACACAATTTGTGTACATCGGCGCAGAGTTCCACACTCTTTATCAAGGCGATATGACCGTAATGGCTTTTTGCACCAAGATGAAGACTTCGGCGGACAGTCTTCGCGACCTTGGTTCACCGGTGCCGGACAGGGATTTGGTGCTCAATCTTTTGCGCTGCCTCAACCCGCGCTTTCATCATGTTATTCCCATTATGACTAAGCAGGTGCCATTCCCGACCTTTCTGCGCGCCCGTTCTTTCCTGCTCTTCAAGGAACATCGCATTGCTAAATCCGCCAAGATGCAGGCGGTTTCGGCACTTCTTGCGCAGTCCTCTTCTGTGGGGGCCTCTCTGTCGCACCCGGTGAATCCACTGCCACGGCCATCCATCAGGTCAACATTGTTGGGGTGTAATGACACTGGTGCAACAAAGCACAAAGGGAAGAAGAAGAAAGGCACTAACAGCTCCTATGGAGGTGGCCGCAATCAGTAACCACCTGCTGTTCCACCCCCAACTGGATGCCTAGCTTCAATCCCTGGACCGGTGTGGTGCACGGTGGCCCATGCCACCCCGCGCTCTGCACGGAGAGCCCGGCACTGGCCTTCTTGGTCTGCGTCCTGGCACACCAGCCCCGCAGGCATATACGACGTCTTAGGGGTTCAACCAGCATCCTCTACCATCGTCGCACTACCTCGATCCTGTTGGCAAAGAAAGATCACGAGCAGTCGAGCACTCTCGCACGGACGAACTCTCATGAAATTGAGGCAGCAGAAATAGATGAAGAACACAATGTATTCTTGCTGTGCTACGCTGCTATTAGCCGCACCTGGTTCTCTTCATTTATATGCAAATACAAAGACCGTAATTGAAAGAAAAATGGAGAACGAATCCTAATCCAAACTCCTAATCAAACTCCTAAATGCATTCTAAAACAGACTTTGAAACAAACATGGTCACATGTTCAACACGGCAACAGATTATACTAACAAACTCCCCCTAATCCTGTTGCCTTCACTTGATCCCGATTATGCCGATACTGTCGCGGAGCTCCAGGAACCGAACGCGGCCGAGTGGCTTCGTCAGGATGTCCGCCTTCACTTGATCCCGATCATGCCGATACTGTCGCGGAGCTCCAGGAACCGAACGCGGCCGAGTGGCTTCGTTGGGATGTCCGCGAGCTGCCGTCTGGTTTCAGTGAACTCGAGAACAATTTTTTCTCCATCGATCGCCTCACGGATAAAGTGATATCGAGTGTCGATGTGTTTGCTTCTGGCATGAAGGACTGGATTCTTGCTAAGAGTAATGGCAGACTTATTGTCCACCCTGAGTTCCGGCGCTGGAAGCTTCTGTTCCAAGAGCTCCTGCAGCAGCCGGTGAAGCCGATACGCTATATGCCGCCGCCGCGCGTAATGTACTCGCCGCGAGAGAGAGAGCCACAACCCGCTGTTTTTGCGACTGCCAGGAGATTGGGCTTGTGCCGAGGAAGAAGAGGATGCCAGTGATGCTCTTCCGCCCATCAAGGTCGCCGGCCATGTTGCTATCGCTATAACCCAACAAGGCTAGCTTGTCTCCTCCACTTGGGTAGGTGACACCGAACTCCCGTGTCCCGGTGATGTACGGAGGATGTGCTTCACCGCAGTGAGGTGATCTTCCCGCGGATCCTCCATGAACCAACTCACATACCCTACGGTGAACGTGATGTCCGGCCGGGTATGAGTCAGATTGCGCATGCTCCCTATAATGCTTCGGTAGCATGTTGCGTCCACAGGCGATGCCGTTGATGCCTTGGACAGCTTGAGCCTCTCTTCCATCGGTGTGTGACAAGGATTGCACTCTGCCATGCCATTTTGCTCCAAGAGCTTCCCAGCATAGGCACTCTGACAGAGCATGAACCCGCTGACGCTTTGGCATACCTCAATGACGAGATAGTAGGTGAGCAGTCCCAAGTCGCTCATGCGAAACATGGACATCATCTCGCACTTGAATTTGTTGATGCCTGCTTGAGTTGTCCCAGTAATGATCAGGTCATCAACGTAGATGCCGATGATCAATGCTTCTCCGGGCGTCCGCCGCGTGTACAACGCGTGCTCATCCATGCACCGGCTGAAACCCAACTCCTGGAGGCTGGCGTCCAGCTTGGCGTTCCAAGCGCGCGGGGCTTGACGTAGCCGATATAGCGCCTTGCGCAGCTTGAGCACCTTGTGCTCCTGCTTGTCGACGACGAAGCCCGGCGGCTGCTCGACGTAGACCTCCTCAGTAAGATCTCCGTTCAGAAACGCGGACTTCACGTCCATGTGGTGCACGAACCACCCTTGTTGTGCCGCTAGAGCCAACAGTAGTCGCACCGACTCAATTCACGCGACAGGGGCAAAGACCTCCTCGAAGTCGATCCCTTCACGCTGCGCAAACCCTTTCGCCACGAGACACGCCTTGTGTTTGGTGATGGCGCCATGCTTGTCTCGTTTCACCTTGAAGACCCACTTAAGCCTGATCGCGCGATGCCCGGTGGGAAGCTCGACGAGGTCCCAAGTGTTGTTCTCCTCGATAGCTTTCATCTCCTCCAGCACGCCAGATGCCAAGATGGGTCGCGTTCCGCCACGCCAAACGTGGCCGGCTCTTCTGCACTCACCATGTGCAACTCGGTAGGAGCGACCGATTCTAGTGCACCAGCGGGTGCGGGACTAAGGATATCCCGCAACATTCTGAACCGGTGTTGAGAGCCTCGGCCGTGGGCTATACGAACCGCACACCAGGTGCGTGACCCAGAGCGCCCGGTTGTGGCGAGTCCTGGCAAGGTGATGGCGTGTGTGGTTGCTCCCCTAGGGCAGGGACCTCCACTGGACTAGCGATGATCTCGTGCTCGACGACGAACGTGCCAACGCTGGTCATCTTCTCCAACTCGCCAGGATTCACCCAATCCCAGCTGGCCTTCTCGTCGAACACCACGTCATGAGAGACATGGACGCGGTGTGCAACTGGGTCAAACAAACGATACGCTTTTGACCCTGGCTCGAACCCGAGGAGCACCATCTTCACGCTGCGATCATTGAGCTTCTTTAGATTTGGGTGAGTTACCTTAGCATGAGCGATGCATCCGAACGTGCGCAGGAAGGAGACGTCGGGTTTCCTCTCGTGCCAGGCCTCAAACGGTGTCATGCCGTCCAAGCTCTTGGTGGGTGCACGGTTCAGGAGAAAGACGGCGGTGGTCACCGCCTCCCCCAGAACTCAGATGGCATCCCCTTCGCCTTGAGCAAGCAGCGCGCCATGCCGACGATTGTCTGGTTGCGCCGCTCGACAACACCGTTCTGTTGCGGCGAGTATGGTGCCATGAGCTGCCGTGCAACTCCTTGATCCGCGCAATACCGCCCAAACTCGATTGAGGTGAACTCCCCCTTGATCAGTTCGCAGAATGCGCAGACATCGCCCGGTCTCGACCTCGTCACTGGCCTTGAATTGCTTGATGATGGTAGGCGCCTGATCCTTGCTCGTCAGGAGGCGAAGCCACATGTAGCAGCTGCAATCATCGACGAGAAGGAGAAAGTAGCGTCGGCCACCATGAGTCGCCGGTGAGATGGGTCCACACAGGTCACCGTGCACGAGGTCGAGCAACCCCTCGGTACGGTAGTGGGCCGCTGTTGGAAACGAAGCGTGCCTTTGCTTGCCAATGAGGCAGCTGTCGCAGATCTCACCAGGATGATTGATCACTAGGAGTACGCGCACCATCCCGTCTTGCGCCAGCCTCTTCAAAGTGTCGAAGTTGAGGTGACCATAGCGTGCATGCCATAGCCAAGCCTCATCATCTTGCCGCGCCATTAAGCACACCGGCCTCGCAATGTTCAATTGAGCATGTACATGAGGTTTTTGGCGCGCTTTACTTTGGCAAGCAGTTGACGTTGCCGATCGTGGATCCGTAGCACTCCCCCGTCAATCAGCACATGCCAGCCACGCTCATCGAGCTGGCCGATGCTGATGATGTTGCTCTTGAGCCTGGGAATGTAGTAGACGTTGTTGATCGCCTGATGTTCACCGTTCTGGCAAGTGAACAGCACCATGCCACGCCCACAGATGTCGACCACCGAGCCGTCGCCGAAGTTCACCGATCCGATAACGCCCGTGTCCAATTCCTTGAAGAGGTTGTCGCAACCGGTCATGTGGTTACTAGCCCTAGTGTCCAGATATCACACGTCGCTCCGCTGTTCTTCATCGCACCCCAGATTCACTTGGGCGTGCGTTTCGTCGAGCTTGACGAAGTTTGGCGGCATCTGCTCGACGTCGTTAGTGAGGGCGCACACCTACGCCATGAGCAGCGTCTGATCCTCATCATCCTCCCGGGTGAGATGGACCTGCTCGCGCTGTGGCTGCTGGCAATCCTTGGCCCAGTGGCCAATCTTGCCACAGTTACAACACTTGTCGCGACTGATGTTGCGCTCGCACCCTGGTTCGCGCCAGTCATGTCTGGGGTCGCGGCGCCGGTTACCCTTGCCGCAGCGATGGCCGCTACCACCAGGCCTGCTCGACGATCTCTTGCCGCTCTTCTTCTCCTTGAGGTGAGCCATCCATTACTCCTTGGTCAGCAAGAGTTTAGCTTCCGAGGTAGTTGTCGGTGGCGCCGGTTGCGGGATGCAACGATCATCGGCGCCTTTCAGACGCCCGGTGACCTCCTCAATGGATAGCTTGGAGAGATCGAGCATGGTCTCTATGGTGTAGACAACATGACCAAACCGGGGCGGGACGACGCGAAGGTATTTTTCGACGACCTTCTGCTCGTCGACGGGTTCGTCGTACTCCGAAAGCTGGCCGACCAGGCAGCTCAAGCGAAGCGCAAAATCCTCAGGATCTTCACCTTCCTTGAATGCGAGCGTCTCGAACTCGGTGCGTAGCTTCTGGAGCTTTGACTTGCGAACGTGATCGGAGCCAATTTGCATAGACTTGACGTAGTCCCATGCTTCCTTGGCCGATCGCTTGATGGCGAGCGCGCGAATCATCTCCTGCTGGACCGCCTTGAGGAGCGCCTCGAGTGCCACACGATCCTCCCGCAGATCAGCGTCACCATACTCGACGGTGTTCCACAAGCCCCTCGCTTGGAGCATCACCTTCATTACGAGCGACCAATCCGTGTAGTTGTCGCGCGTGAGCATCGGATAGGATGCGCCTCCAACCTCCCGTACCGTCTTCTGGACCACCATGTCACGGCCACGAGTGCGACCACGACGAGGGACGATTGGCGAGGCCAAGCGCCACCCTCGGCCTCCACGGCACAGCGACATACTCTGGTCACCATCACTTGCTGGAGCTGACATTGCGCAAGGATCGAGTAGCCTTGCTCTAATACCAAATATTGGCAAAGAAAGACCACGATCGCTCTCGCATGGACGAACTCTCACGAAATTGAGGCAGCAGAAATAGATGAATAACACAATGTATTCTTGCTGTGCTGCGCTGCTATTAGCCGCACCTGGTTCTCTTCATTTATATGCAAATACAAAGACCGTAACTGAAAGAAAAACGGAGAACGAATCCTAATCCAAACTTCTAATCAAACTCCTAAATGCATTCTGAAACAGACTCCGAAACAAACATGGTCACGTGTTCAACACGACAACAGATTATACTAACAGATCCGCAGCTTCTAACGGCCTGTCTAACTTGTCAGTCCAGACTCCCTCCTCCAGTGGTGGCGACAGGTACCTAGACATGGGCGTGTCATCGCACATGGCCTCCAACTCCGGTACATTTTCCTCTCTCACTCCCTATCAGGCTTCATCCCGCATTGTCGTAGGCAATGGCACCTACATTTGTGGTTGACTGAAGGGATAAATATGGGTGCTTGTTTTCGGTGCATATCTTGACACTTCATTAATTGTAGTCAGCTTCTCCAAATTAACATGGGGTTTTTTGTTTAGAGACATTTAGTTTTTTTTTCTTAGTGGCAATTGTGGCTACATTTCATTTAGCTAATCTCTGGCAATTATTATCTCAGGGCCCAAACCTTCAGATTTATTCAGCTGACATACTTGGAGAATCGAAAACTTTTCAAAGGAGAAGAAAAAAAAAGAAAAACTAACCATTTGAGGCGGGTGGTTATAAGTGGTAGGGTGCTCAATGGCAATTGACTTGAAAATTCTATTGCAACCTCTCTCTTTTCTACTTCTTTTTTTGGTTTATGATGAATCTAGTTTGAAATGTCTACAGTTTAGTGTTCTTTCTGATATACTATTATATTTTGACAAGTGTTTCCTTTTCAATTGGACTGTGTTGTATATAGCCTATCATGTATGAATGGTTGCTTGCATTGCTATGCTTTCCAGCTCATGTTTGCTCTCCATTATGTTTGACAGTGTTGCAACTAAGAGAGTCTATAGGCCGTCAAATCTTTTCATAATGGCGTCAAACTCTAGTTCCCTCGTTGTCTGTGGTGGTAAATCCATATGTGCACTTTCCCTAATATATGTAAATAGATTGTTAAATAGCTGGGTTAGTCTTGATTAAATTTTAGCATGATGCTAGATTCTTCATTTCAATTGTACAGATGTTGTGTTTTTCACTTAGTACTGTAAATAAAGCGTGAATCTCTGTAAGGAACTGGCTGTCTGGCTATCATAGTTGAAGCTTTTAATTACTGATGTCTGATACAAAGAGAAAGATAGGTTTAGAACTTCTTGAATATCTACATAACACACCAAAAACTGTCCTGTACTTGAATTTCTGTTTGTTCAATTCCTTTTGAGTTGCTTTTTCATTCTATCTTTGGCTACATTAGCCATGATACTGATTGACATAATACTCGATGGACCTAACCTACTACCATTCTGTGCAATTATTTGTAGATTTTAGGTCTTGAGTTTTGCAAGTGTCCTCTTTTATGTACTGTCTAGCTACAAAGCATGCTAACATTTTATGTTCTTCTGACCACCTTTGTAGATGATATGCAAATTACATTGTAATAATACTTCAGTAGTCATTCTGTATTGGAATAGGAATGGACATTTTATTAATTAAAATATGATAGTGTAATTGCACTGTTGTTAAAAGCCATTTTTTTGAAATTTATCAGTGTGAGTAGATTATTGTTCCTAGTTATACCACCATTTCATACCACTACAAACCCAACAAACTAAGTTTTAGTTGTTTTTGGTATGTTACACTGAGTGATACCTCTATTGGTTGTGAGCAAGGTTCGGTTTACCGGCGGTTACCGGCCGGTAACCGCCGGTAACCGGTTGTACCGGCTGCAACCGGTAATTTAAAAACCGTCCGAAATATGAAATTCAAAAATTTGAATTTGTAGATGCGCTGTAGCCTCCATTGGATGCTTACTAGTCAGATTGGGAGCATATGGGGTCCATGGGGCTGTTGGTTTTGCTTTTGCTTGTTGTTTTCTCACTTTTTGCATGTGGGAGACAAAAGGGGAGGGTGCAGCCTGGCTGGCAGCAGCATTTGGGAGCCTGGGACTTGTATTATTGAGTTGAGGGCAGCAGGGAGCAGCAAGCAATAGCAGCAGCACGCAGCAAGTAACGCATCAGCAGGCCAAGAAAATTTGAGGTGAGGCTTCTAAAAATTCTGTATTTTGTTAGCAATTTGTTGTCCTTGAATTCCTTATGTGCCATGCATGCCTTGAGATCTCCATAATTGATGGCTTGAGATGCTTATATAAATTTGTAATGGTTACATCTTCATTACTTCCCATGTAAGATATTTGGGTGAAAATGTGTTATGAAGATTACGTACTAGATAGATGAACTACTTTAAGAAATAATCTTTTCACAGTGAGCAAACAAACTCTTCCTCCTTCTTTTATGTGTACAACACTTGCAAGTTGCAACAACACAAGGAATTGGAGCAGAGAAAACATTTGAAAGGACTCTGTAAGTTTAGATCAGGTCCAATGTTGCCTAGAGCACATTCGAAGTTTTCATGCAATAGAAATGTAGAGTTACCTATATAGAAGCATATGATCCTCCTTGATAGAGCACATACTTGCCTTGCCTTTCTTTGTACAGAAGCATATGATCCTCTTGTTTATTACTGATATATGTTTTTGTTGCTGCATAATATTGTAGTTGATGGCTGGTAGAAGTATCAATGTTTGGGACCATGGAGAAAGACTTGGAGGTGCTGGTTGGAAGTGCAGATATTGTAAGCTTACGAAGTCAGGCGGAGGTGTGACACGCCTGAAAGAACATCTTGCTGGGAAGCATGGGGATGTTATTCCTTGCAGTGGGGTTCCGGCGGAAGTAAGAAGACTCATGCTAGCAAGTATAGAAGAAACGAAGGCGAAGAGGAAGTCTATTAAAGATGAGCGCCTGAGAATGGAGCAAGTTGCTTCAGAGCTTGTAGTGCGTGGTCCATCACGTGAAGATGCCTTTGATAATGATGAGGAAAAACAGATGGAATGGGCTCGGCGAGAGTCATTGGAGTTGCACCAGCTCGAGCAGAGGGCAAGAGCCCGGGGTGCGACATTTGAACATGGTCGAGGTAGTGGAAGTGCTACAGGAAGGGGTACAGGAAGAAATGCTCTTTCGAGGATGTTTGGTAGGTCGCAGTCTATGAGAGTTGATTCTGATATTTTGCGCAGTCGGGCACCCGTCCAACCCCGCATTGACACAACTCTTAAGAAAGAAGCAAAGTCAAAACTCGAAAAAGTTTGGGCTAAGTGGTTCCATAGTAATGACATTCCTGGAAATAAAGCAGAATGTCCTTATTTTCGTGCTGCCATCAAGGTTACACAAAAACTTGGTGAAGGTGTTGCGTCGCCTAGAGGGCATGAAATTGATAGGCCATACCTTGATGCTAATGAGCTGGAGATAAAGCAGTACGTACAGGAGTTCAAAGATGATTGGAGCATATATGGAGTATCCATCATGTGTGATTCTTGGACAGGACCTACCCAGATGAGTATAATTAACTTCATGTTGTATTGCAATGGAAGAATGTTTTTTCATAAGTCAGTGAATGCGACCGGTGACGTACAAAATGCAGACTTTTTGTATCGTGAGATCCGTAAAGTTGTTGAAGAAATTGGAGTTAAACATGTGATGCAGATTGTCACTGATAATGGTGCAAACTACAAGAAAGCATGTCAACTGCTGATTGAAGATCATCCAAGTCTAGTCTGGCAGCCCTGTGCAGCGCATACTGTGAACCTCATGTTGAAGGACATCGGCCAGTTCAACGAGATTGCTGCAGTTGTCAAGGCGACCAAGAGGATTTGTCGGTTCCTATACAACCACAATCGCCTGCATACTGAAATGAGACAACAAATTGGAGGAGAGATAGTTTGTCCAAATGCCACAAGGTTTGGAACGACATTTGTTTTCTTGAAGAGTTTTTGGGATAGAAAAGACAAGTTCATGAAGTGGATGGTATCAGATGTGTGGAGTTCCAACCATTTGTCTATGTCCGAAGAAGGAGAATACATGTATTCCTGCCTCACAAATAGACAATGGTGGTCTAGTATGGATTGGGTCATTAAAGTGGTACAACCAATTTATCGAGTACTGAGATATGCAGACCAGCAGAAACCTGCAACAGTGGCAGGACTGGTTGCAAAAACATACGAACTTCAATTTGAACTTAAAGAGGTGTTAAAAGAAGATGATGCTACCTATAATCGTATTATGGAGATAGTTAATAGAAGAATTGTAATGTTGAAGCAACGCACCTACATCGTTCCAGGCAAGTACATACTTTTGTAAACCATAACACATTCTGTTGCATATTTGTTACATTTTGTCTAATAGACTATGTGTGTTTGAAAAACATCGTTGCTTGACCCACAAAGCCACAGACTATATGATTTGGGGAAGAATGCAACCCTCATCCATGCACTGACAACAGCAATTCAAAGAATAGCCGACACACCCGAGGATGCAGTGCAGGCTCTAGTGGAGATAGAGTATTATCGTAACCGACGAGGCCTATTTGCTTCAAACGAGGCTTACCTTGCTACTAGTCGTATGAGCGCAGCTGCATGGTGGATGACGTTTGGAGCGGAGACAGAAACACTACAAAAATATGCCTTGCGGATTGTCTCACAATGTGTTTCCTCAAGTGGATGTGAACGTAATTGGAGCACATTTGCTTTAGTGCACACCCAATTGAGGAACCATCTTGGATACAAGAAATTGCATAAGCTTGTATATGTCCACTACAATCTAAGGCTACGATTACAGGAGCATGAGATTAGGAATGAAGATAGGGATATAGATCCTTTTGGAGATCTCATTAATGCCACCATGTATGACAGCGCAAATCCAATCCATGAGTGGCTTGACAGCTCTATGAGCAACTCAGAGCCTCTGCTAGATGAGGAAGGTGAGCCCCCTATGCCATCTAAAGTTGTAGTTAATGCCATATCTGAGCATGAACTTGACAAGGCACTTGATGATCAACCGTTGAAGCAATGGACTCAGAAAACTATTGGCAAGTCTCATGTTACAAAAAGAAAAGCTTGTAGCCAACCAACTGAAAAATTGGCTCGAGATTTTGCCTCACTTACACAAACAAAGAAACAAGCGGTTGGTAAAAAGAAGAAAAAAGGCATCGATGAGGATAAGAAGAAGAAAAAAGGCATCGATGAGGATATTGTGCGAAGTGATGAAGAGACAGAAACTCCATCTGATGCAGTGGAGTACCAAGAGTCTGACGATAGTTCCTCTTCCTCATCTGATGATGATACTGATGGTACTGATGGTGGGACATCTCACGATGGGGTACAAGCCAACAAGACACATGTCAACCATTGGAATTCACCTGTGAGAAAACTTTCACACATGCTACCCAGGATGAAGACCATGGTTATCATGACGAATCAAAAATAATCACAAAGACCTACACAAGGGCTAAGGACCGCCAACGAGATCATCCTCAACCACAAGACTCTTCATCCTACGCATCATATGGTAGCTCAACATCTTTGCCGACTTATCAGCGTCGAGATGCCAACTTACTATCTTCTGCTGATGATTCTCATTCATCATCGGGCATCTCTTATCCTCCCAATGCAAGATTTGTTTACCAGTGGGTGGAACCTGTATACTACCAACAAATTTATACTCATTGGTTACAACATGTTTATCCCACATACACTTGGGATCAATATAAAGTCCACCTGGCTCATAATGAAGGACTTGTCCTCATTGATAACAATGAGTACATTGCACAACCTTCGCGTTTCTCAACAATGTATTGGTACGAATTGATCCTTCATTAGTGTTTTCACTTTTTAGTATACTACTCAAGTTAGCATTCATTACTACTAACTTGTGTTTTTATTATTTCAGATGTAACACAACACTACAACGAGAGGGCTTCACCACATGGTCAACACCAAGTTGAATTTATTCAGATGAGAACCCTTTTTGAATGAGGTTCAGTTCTTTTTTACCATGGATATGCCAATTTAGAAGGTTTTTTTATATGCGAAACATCTCAATTACTTTTGGCCTCATAGTTACAAGAAAATGCTTCAACTTTCAATTTACGGCAACAATTAGTTTGATGTAGTCTTATGCGGGTTTTACTTGTTATAAAAAACTTAAGCTTTTGCCAAAATATCCACCCATAACTTTCAATTTACGGCAAAAAAAGTGGAGCTCCAACTTCCATACAAATTCCACCGGTTTTTTCGGGTTTCTGACCGGTAAAACCGTGCCATCGCCCTGCGCCGCCTCCCGCCCGACAAAAACGTTTGACTAATTTCTTCCGTTTTACATCGATTTCGGTTACACGGCGTGTAACGCGATTACCGATATCGCCAATGACCGGATTCTCTCCGGAACCGGTTTTTCAAACCTTGGTTGTGAGTATTGAGTGGTTACGATTCTTGGTTTTTATTGGCTTTCATGAATGTTTTTGTTGTTATCTTAGCCCCTCCACTGAATAATGCAGATTGTCTCAACTACATGACGTGTGATATTTCTCTCTAATTTATTGGATTGCATGGTAGTTGCCCTACTAATGTTATTAATTTTGTTTGATCTCTTCCAAACTTAAGTTGGACCTTGAAGAATACTAATAAGCCAATTTTTACGCCATACTCTTTTTCTTCTGTATTCTAGTTTTAGTCATTTCCAGGACCCTTGAGCCAGTTAGTCTATGTGAAATTGTAAACTAGCTTATCTCCCTCATGTCTGTTATATTATTATCATTTTCCAATAGCTTTATTAGCTTTTTTGAGCTGGGAATTCTAAATTGTTGAGCAACTCAGTTTGTGATGCATATTGATTAGGTACTCTATTTCATAAATTTATCCCTTGTTCATCTGCAATTGTTATTTTTGCAGGTATATTCTAGTGTACCCTCAAGGATGTGATGTATCCAATCACTAGTCGTTGTTTCATGTGTTGCTTAATGTTAATTTTCTTTGTCAAAGAAGCTTGACAGCTGAATATTGCTTTACATTGTTCAAATTACTTGTACAGCCATGCTATAAGCATTGCTCTAAAATTGTATAGCTATTTGATATGAATTCAGGAGATGTGATTTGATCTTATTTGATATGACATTATGGATGTAACTAAAATTGTGATAATTTTCTTTATTTTTCTGTGATTTTTCTTATTTTTGCTTTTTTTTATTTTTAAGTGTGTTGTGGCCTAAATACCTAATGTAGGTCATTCAGTCAGATGGGTTGGGGAATAGGTTGGAAACGGGTTGAACCCATATTGAGGGAATTGGGTTGGATTGGTCTGGTTGGAGTTAGGGTTGTAAACGAGCCAAACTTGGCCTTCCAAACTCGAGCTCGATAGAACCTTGAGTCGAGCTTGAGATAGGGTCCGAGCTTGGACCTGGGTTCGAGCTCGATCTAAGCTCGAGTAGGCTCGAGCTCGGCTTGTTGAAGCTCGATAGCAGTTAAAATAATTTATTATGCACTATTTTTTAATAATAAGAAAATTTTGAGTTTAAGTTCGGCTCTAGTAAGCTCGATAACAATCAAAATAATTCAAACATACACTAATTTTCAACAATAAGAAAAGCTCGAGCTCGAGTTCAGCTTGAGTAAACTCGGTAAGAGTTAATATGTATCATTATTTAAGCTTGAATCGAGTCTCGCGAACTATTTAAGTTTGGCTCGATGAAACTCGCGATCTCAAGATCAAGCTCGAGTTCGGCTCGTTTAAAGTTCGAACTGAGCTCGAATCAATCCTAGATCGAGCCAAACTCGAGTTGCTCGTGAGCTTCGAGTTTTTTTTACAGCCTTAGTTGGAGTTGCATGTGGGGTTGGGTTTTAGAGGTGGAACAGTGGGTAGGTTTGAATTGGGTTGATGTGATACATTGAAGTGGATTAGGGGTGGGTTTGGGTTGAATTTTAATCCATTAGCAGGCCTACAAACAAGTTAAAGTATGTTAAGAATAAAACCTCCTGAAGGTAAAAAAAAACAAGAAGCTTATAATAAAACCTATAAGGCTAAAACTCTAAGCCCTATATCCTGTTATCTGAACCAAAAGCCTAAAACACTGCCCCTAAATCTTCTTCGTATGTTATGGTTCTGATACATAGATAACTTTCATGTGCTCTTATCCACAATCAACCCTTTGGATATATTCTAATCTTTAAATCTCTTTTAACTGCTCCCTCCTACGTCAGTATGACATCTGTCTCTTCTTGTGTTTTCGATACGTCTTAATGTCCCACTACATACCGTTGTTGTTTTCGGTATATCTTAATATCCCACTACATACCGGTACTCTTTGTATACATTTCAATATCTCAAATCTCTTTTAACTATTTTCTCCTACGTTAGTCTTTTTGACATTTGCCTCTTATGATTTTGGTACATCTTAATATTCCATTACATGTCGATGCCTTAGAATACCTTCGTTAATATTCAAACCATCTCAAACAATCTTAAACAAGCTTGATGTTCAAACCATCTCAAACAATCTTAGATAAGCTTTTCTTCGATTGGTGCTACCTCCACCTTATCATATGTATTATTATTGAGAATTCGATCTCGGCTTACATGACTTCAGATCTACAGCAACATCCTTATTTCCGCTACACTCATTTTCTATACATGTTCTCAACGTGCAGCATGAGCGACTGGCCAAGGTGTGAAAAAAATCAGGGTTCTTCTAGCTGCAAGGAAAATGATGCCCCTCCAAATGCTGATCAATTATCACATCTATATCTCAGCTCACTTGCATTGTCACAATTCAGATTCGTATAGATACAGGCAAAGAAGAATCACTGCGCATTATGACAGAACGATGGGATCATATACTGCCGTAAGGAAACAAACGTAAGAAGCTATACAAAGTTGCACGCCAAATCACCAATCAAGCATCAAGTGTCTACTGGTTCAGATCCAACAAGATAATTATTAACGTGTATAAACCGGAGTAAAGATCTGCTTGCCCATCAGTGCACTTAGAATCGATACAAACAAATAAACAAAAACTGTTGCAACACCAATCCAGGTTCAGCTAAATACTTATTACCGCACAAGAATTGACTGGAGAAATAGGCTCGCATCGCCTAGTGGCTCCTAATATACGCTGCCATGCAATATATTGGGGATGCTGCCGGAGTATGTACAAGAGTGCCATTAAGGGCTTTTTTGTTTCCAATCTAAATTAGAATCTCAGGACCATCAATGAATGGCAATGAGTGCAGACTATTGCCCGAATAGCACTCCTTCAGATGACAGCAGCCTTCATGTTATGCGATAAGGCTGCTCTGGATGCGCTTCAGGGTTGGGCACACCGCCCGTAGTCTACCAAAATCCAGCGCATTTATCTGTTCAGAATCAAACGGCAGTTCAGAAGAAATTTAAACATAACAGATACACAAAATTGAATTGGTGCACACCAAATGCAAAAGCTTACCTTTGGACAAGAGTGTATATTGAGGATCTCCAACGCACTACAGAGGGATATTGCAGATTCTAGTTCCTCCTCTTGCAACATGGTGCATGCCTACAGTAGTGATATTGGAAGAGTTCAGTATATGTAAAGAACTCAGTACTTCAGTAGTGACTAGTAAGCAAGGTTCCAAAACCCGGAACCGGGAGAAATCCCGGCCGGCGGCCGGTAACGGTAACCGGTCGGTTACCGGAAAAACCGGCCATAATTTGAAAATCAAAACTTGAATTTTGGGATGTTTTGAAACCGGTAACCGAAAAAAAAGGGGCCAAAATTCGAAAATCAAAAATTGATACTGGCCGGTTTTTTCGGTTACCAATCTTCACCGGTAACACCGGCGGTTACCGGCCGGTAACCGCTGGGATTTTGAACCCTGCTAGTAAGTACTGCCACAACTATTGCAACAAGACGAAAGTCTTACAAAATACCTTGAGGTATTACAGGCATTTACTGTAATCAGTTTAGATTACTGGGATCAGCACACGGGAGGGGGGGGGGGGGGATAAAGATGAAGTGTTAACTTGGATGCATTAAATTAAGTATGCTTTTAAGAGTTGGAAGCAAAGAGACTATCAGCAAAAGTGCAATTAACAGAAGTTTGATAGAACTTTAAGCAAAGCTTGTACAATACTCTCTACATCTCTAAATATTGGTTGCCTTGGATCCATGTGGTAAATCTTTTAAAACCTTTGCCAACGTAAAAGTATATGAATTGACCACACGAAAATAATATCATTACATTTTTGTTCAAAAAATACCTTCATAATATATCATTTTTATTATTTTTTACTAGTATATTAAAATTTAAAAATAATGGTCAAAGTCTTGCATTGGAGACTGTGAAATGCCAAAAAGACACATATTTAGGAATGTCATGAATTTAGAATTTAACATTATATTCCTATCTGCAAAGTATTCATATCAGCCAATAAGTTCAAACAGTATTGAAAGTCGCATTGAGAATAGTACCAGAAGTTGGAGGTTGGTCAATCTTGGGCAATCAAGCTTCAGAACCTCCAGTGAGCTACAATTGCTGAAAAAAGGCAAGCAAAAGCTGCAAATACAGAACAAACTAGACAGATAATCCTGGGACTGTACAGAAACGCACATTCATATTACCTCAGGTTTAAAGCGTAAAGATTGGAGCACATCAAATCCACTTCCTTCAAGTTTGTAGACAGATTAAGATTGATTTTGGACAAATGTAGATAGTTTGCCATTGAAGGAATAACGACTTTCTTAATATTTGGACAGCCAGTACAGTTGAGAATTTCAAGCAGACGATCAGATCTCTCACTGATCTCTTCACTCTTGACTGGTGCAGAATCAGGAGGGCAAACATCAACTGGCATGTCAACAGAACTGCAATCATCTGACGCACACACCAATTCATGCAAGTTTGTACATCCATTCAAATTTACATTAACTAAATTTGTACAACATGCAAGAAGCTCCTCTATCGCAGTCTGCCCAATTGATGAGTAGGACAGATCTAGCTCAACGAGCATTGGAAGAGCGGCCTCTCTGTAGAGGGCATCTAAAGATGAATCACTGAGATACTTGCAAGCTGAAAGTTTTAAGATCTGCCAAAGAAAGTGCATATTGTAAGAAAGCAGTAATTCCAATCCCTCATTATATATCTACATCTCTCTCCCTTACAATATTCAATTCCAAAATTATGTATTTCCAATGCATCTCATATTAGAAACTTCAAAATACTGGAAACAATAAAATAATAAAATAGCATAAAAGTTAACTACCACAGAAGCTCCAATCAATATGCAATAGAAAACATTCTCGTCACATGTTCTTGTATACGATATTAGTATTACAAAAATGACAACAATTTCCAAATGTACAACAGTGATTTGTCCACATAAGAATAAATACATAGGGCATTTGGTATGACTTGCTAATAATAACTATTACACATAACAACAATTGTCATATGTAACAGTAGCAAATGATTTAAATAGTCACAAATTAAGCACCTACCTTTAACTGTGGACAACTGTCAAAAACAGGCTTCAAGTTGATCAAAAATGTGTATGACAGGTCAAGCAAGGTCAGCTTATGAAGGCAATGCAAAGAAGACAATCCATTGATGTCAATGGATAGACATGATGAAAGGATAAGATGTTCAATAATAGGGCATGCCTCTGCCGTCCGAGACAGTGAATCATCCATAAGCTGCCTGAACACGCAAAATAGAGTACATTAACAATTAATACCAGTCAATAATGTTTATAAGAAATATAGGAAGCACGGTACAACCTGCAGAAAGAGGCATCTAAGGATGTCAAGTGAGGGCAATTAATTGAAGCCTGGGAAAGCACACCACAACCCTTCAGCTCCAATATAGACATCTTTGAGGACTCAATGTGTAGAACACTCAATTTTGGACAAATTCCAAGGTTTAGGGATTCAAGACCAACCTACAAAAGAAGCCAATGTCAGAAAGTACAGATATATTGATTTACGTAGGCAATTAAACGGATAAAATCGTTTTGTATTAATTCAGTTTGTCTACATTTTGTGCTTCATATTTGTTCCACAAGACCACAACTATATCCTTTCACAATAATGTTTAGCAGAACAACCCACCCTATCTTTCCAAATAGACCACAAATCAAATAGCACTTGCAAGTTTCCCAGGAGGGTAATCAGGCATATCAAATTATACACCCAATAATGAACAACCAATATCCTTTTTGCACACCATTTTACAGTTCATATATTGGTAGAGCTCAATGAATGCAACTTGTGGAAGGAATAGACCAGTCTAAGGTGCAAATTACGAGGTGTTCTCTTGTTTTTTTGAGGCCTGAAAGAAAGTCACACATCCTCGTATTCTTACCAAGAGTCAATGCAAATCATATCCAATAAAGGCATATTTTTCATATCAGCTAAGTTGTTCACAAATTGATCAAGATAAATATATTGGACCTCAGAAGCAGAACGAGCAATACTTCACTTACCGGACAAAATGATGCTCTTTCAAGATGATCACAACCATCGAGATTCACCTTTTGCAGATTTGGGCATGAGAGTTTTAGGAATGTCATGGAACGGCAACCAGCAAGCGAGAGATTAACCAAGGAACTACTATTCAGTTCCACAATGCTCAAGCTCTGACATAAAGAGGAAAAAGATCAACAGAACTGAAATATAATGAAGCAACATGTCACTACTCACTAATCTTGAAAACACAAAAACAACAGAAATACATCGATTGACGGGTAGCACCAAATGATGGCAAAATGATTAAATGGCACTTTGTTTAACAGGATAAAAGAGAATAACACATATGCATTTAAATAACATTTTTACTCTAAATACATAGTTCTGGCAAAGGGATAGTCAGAATCACTATCCGGTGCGGTTGTAAGTGTTGGCAGTTAGAAGTAGGAGGGTGCACGTGACATACCTCACAGTTATCAAGAATCAATGATCCGAGCATAGGGCAACCACCTCCATCACTGAAAACTTCGCAAATCGCATTTGTTAATGATTCACAGTCACTAAGATCCACATCGATCAAATTGTGGCATTGCAATGACAAACTACATAAGCTCTCTTGTTTTTGTAGCACCAATTTCTGCAGACACAAAATCAGCACATCGTAACGTTGAAAAATATCCACATAAACCGATCAATAGAATAACAAAATTGAGCCCTTCACCAAACATAGGAGCTGACCTGAAGAGCATTTGATGTTATGCTAACACGATGAAGTGATGAACATCTGGAAACTTTAATGTAAGAAAGCACAGGACTTCGCAAATTCAAATCAGCAAACCTAACATGGCAGGTAAGACAACCATATAATGAACAAGGTGAACAATAGTACAAAATAAAAAACAATGACAATTAACAAAGATAAAGCAAAAGCAATCCTACTCACTTGCGGAGGTGTACAAGACTTATATTCTTGAGATGTGGCAATTCCAGAGACACAGATGTCAACAGGCTGCAATTATCAAGTTGTAATGCCTGGAATGATTGCAAAATAAGCTCCATTAGTTCTTAAGACAAAAGGTACACAAAACATTACTTAAAGAAAACTGAATCACTACCTCAAGCAGACGACTATAAGATATTGCAGCCATGGACGCAGATGTGATTCCCTCACAACTTAGTAGCTTCAAATCTATCAACATTGGAAGCCTCACCAACTTCATACCAAGACAAATAAAGAGAATATGTCAGATATATGCTGCAATTTGCAAATAGTGGTAGGAAAGATCAGTCAGAACACATAAAAGAGCACAGGGCATAGAAAAGTACCTCAAACGAAATGTTGGGGCAGTTAGATGCATCAAGAACAGAAAGATTTGGACATGAACTAGCTATCTCACGCAATGTCTCATCAGTAACACAGGAGCAAGATGACATGTCTAGTGACGCTAGCAGTGGACAAGCTGTAGCAGCTTGACGAATTGCGTTGTCAGAAAGCTTATGGCAGGATTGAAAATCCAATTCAAGCAATTGAGGACAGTTGAGTGATACATGAGCCATGCCAGTTCGCCTTAAAGAAAGTATTTGAAGTTGGGAACATCTGGATGATAAAGCAGCATACATTAGTTACAAGGACATATAAAGCTATTTACACAAGAAAAATAATTGCACCAGCAAGTTCATCACCTGACAGATATTCTGAGTGCACGGCACTTCAAAATTTGAAGTTCACACAATCCATCATGATTAACAGTTACTTCTTGGATGCCACTCCCAAGAGATGCATCACTGATTGTTAGACTAGTCAACAATGGACATTCAGCCAAAACTTGAAAAAATACTTCTCCCAGATGTCCCTTGCCCATTGTTAATGTCTTAAGCTGCCTGAAATCCAGCGAATTTGATAAATACAATAAGAAAAAATAATATGACAACAAAGGAGAAAGAAAATGAGTGACAACAAAACCTTAAGAACATTATCGCTTCCATTACTAGCATTTCTGCATTCACGACGCCAGACAAATTAAGATCTGTCACATTCTGGTAACGATGGCAAATATCAACAACTGCAAAAGCAACAGAGTGGTAAAACATGTAAGCAACATCAGGTAAATAATCCAGTGGGGTCACAAAGGATATCACAGAATGAAATGAATATAGCTAAATTTGTTGCAATATGTAGCATTTAAAAAGAACAGGATGTTTAGTTTAACTGAACAGCTCAGTAGGCCAATCCCACATTTATTAAATAAAAACTATAAAATTATCGTCAAAAAGTTCCAGACAACAGGTTTTATCCTAACCCAAACAAAATTACAGTTGCATAACAATTTACTTTATGACAAGTGCTTAAGATCACAGTGTAGATGAATGTAATTTGTAACAGTCACTGTCATGGACTCCAAACTACCACCTCCTTATATTGATATTTTCATCCATATGAAGGTAAGAGAATGTCAGTCCAATCATTAACATCATAGAGGTGTCATATAGATGAAATCCTGAAAGTGGCACCTCTTCAACCTATACAGGCCAAGCGTGTCGTCCTAAGTGCTAGCTAATGTAATTTCAAAACTAACACATCCGTCAGGCCTTTCTAGCATTATCTGAACACAAGGAATGTTTCTTCTAACCTACAAGCATTTCCAAGAAACATGGCAACTGGGATAACAGATTGAAAATTGTCTCAGCCAACAACCCAAAGACACAAATATACACAAGATGCCTATCTCACACATATATTGGCAGTCCCCAATGCACACAATATTTAAATGCATTTCAAATAAGAATTGTAATATACTGTATGCATGAGCACCCAAAAAAAACAGAACAGAACCAAGCAGAAGACATACAGTTCTGCAGAGATATTCCAGTGTTTTCAAACTTCAAACATTTCCAGAAATCTTCATGCATGCTGGCAGATCGCCACTGTTTGCAGGCAGCACCTGCTCTGCATATATCCTTCTGGCCCAAAAAGGAGAATATCTGCAATAGCATATCCAATAAATTAGTGCATTACCACATTTTGAATCAAGCATTAGTAATATTTGCATACAGAGAGCTATTAGCAAAAGAAATTTGTGGCGCACCAGGTGCAAGAGATCATCAGAAAGATCCATTCTTATTTCAACATCTTCAGAATTTCTTCCACCTGATTTTTCGACATCACCAACCCTCTCATCATTGGCGTCCTTTGGAATCTCATTACCAACATCATTTGGGAAAAGTGACAAGCCAAAATCCAGTTCATGTTCTGGACAACGGGACATCTTGAAATGTTCACTTTCGTGAGCAGTGTGCAAATGTGGTGATTCAAAACCAAATAATGCTGCATTGACACCAGAATGTTGTGGACTTTCTCTGCAAAAAAGAAGAGCAGTTTAACTCGAAATGTACATAAAGACTAGTAATCAAGAGAAGAGTAATAGGGGAAATAGAAATCTATGGAATGTGCAAATTAATATCCCGCTTGTTGTATGATGACTTTCCTTCTTTTTGAGGTCTTTTTTGTGGTAGCTAAACACTAAGAGCATAAAAATAGAACAGCCTCAAGTCCGTGTGATTACATAATGGCAGAATGCTAGTTCTTTCCTGCAGCTTGCAATCTACCTATTTTCATTGTGCATCTTACATGCAATTATTTGATGCAGCATAACTTTGGCGTAGGTCATGAATCAGAAAAGGAGAATGACAAGAACAAGGGGTAACTACATGAATTGCCTTACGTAATGCAAGATTCAATCTAGGATTGCTGCACAACTCAGAGAAAGTCACTCAGGCCCAGTAAAATTAGATAGACTAAGGAAATATGTGCTAACGTAACTAGAGGGAAGCACTCTCTCCACTGCTGGGAAAGCAGTTCGTTCATTACCCGTCCAAGGGGTCACAACATTTATAGTAACAAAGTAGAAAACATCCGAAAGTGCACTTCTCTACCCCCATCTACCACCTGATTATCCAGGATGACCATGGCAGCCGTACTACTTGAAGAAGTCTGTCATCCGTACTACTTGAAGAAGTCCTTAAGTAACAAAACTAATTCCACTTGTTATGTCCTCCATGAATTGTATATCAATTTTCAATTTTAACGTGGTAGGCTTACCTACAGTATACTAGCACCATGAAATCCACAAAACAACTTAGCTAAAAATCTGAAGACAACTCACAAGCATGCAACAATAAAGAGAAAAGGAGCAATTTTTAAGCAACTTACTCGCCAAAGGCGCGCACTTTGGGCCGTTTATTCTGCAGGTCCCTATCTCCATCCTCCTCGCCCTCCCCCTCCTCATCGTCCTCTTCCTCCTCCGCAACCTCCACAGCGCGCCCTGCATCGCCATCCGCGCGGCCGCCTCGCCACATGTTACGGAGCCTGAGCGCCGGCACAGGTGGCGAGTCCCAAACCCTCTCCGCTGCCCGCGAGCTCCCAGCTGCGTCGGGGTCCCACGCGGGGAAAATCATCGTCCACCTCAACGTGGACGGCGCCGCCGGCTCCTGCCGCGCCGGCGGCAGGTGCCACCCCCGCCGCCCCAGCGAAAGCGCGAGCTCCAGCTCCTCCCGCGCCTCCTCCTCCCTCTTCTCCCCCTCCCCGGCGCCGCCCTCCACGCCCTTCATCCTCCCCCCGTCCGCCATGCCCTCACACCACCGCGCCAAAACCTAACCCTAGAACCACCCCCTCCGCCGCCATCCCCAACCACCCAACCCACCAACCCCCAAAAAAGCCCGATCAAACCCGCCCAATTGCGGCCGACGCCTCGACGAATTCCACCGGATTTGGTCGAATCGGACCGGCCCCGCGCCGGGGGGCGACGGCCGTCGCGCGATCCGGTAGGGACTCACCGACGGGGTGGGCAAGGGCGGGCTCGCGGCGTCCGTACCGACGCGCTCTCCTGGGGCTCCACGGATTGGGCGGATCTGCGCGCCGCGGAAACGGCGGTGCGGCCGCTGGCTCGCGAGCTCTTGGGGAGGGGAGGCGAGGGTGGAGAGAGGGGGTGGGACTCGTAGGGCGCTGCCATTATGTATCTGGCGGATATCATCACTGACATATGGGGCAGTATGGTTGTGGGGCCCAGCTGTTAGTGGTGTAAGGTTTTTACTGGGCCGTGTTCCTGTGTGGGCCTTGCATTTGCTTAACGTGTCTCGTTCTACGGGATGCTTCCGCTCTTGCGGTCTATGACCGGTGGGGCAGAGTGTTCGGAGGTGCCGAGTCGAGAGGTATTCTCGAGGCTGACGTGTGGGCCATGAGCTAGGGACCCTGTGTTCTCCGATGTCAGTGAGAGAGGCGTACTTCCGCCTTCGTGAGCGTGTCATCCGTTTTCGCCGTCGAAGTCCATGACAGGTAGGGTCACGACGGTCGGGACAAGGGTCAGAGACTGCGTATGCTTGCGAGCTCGACTCGCTTGTGGTGGGTCTGTTCGCCGCCCGATGTGCGCTTTGATCGCCGATTTGTTCACGAGACAGAGGAGGGACAGGGTGGGCCCACCGTGTCTCTCACGGGGGTTGTGCTATTTCCCGCTTGTTTGCGTAATTCTGTACCGCGGTGGGCCCACATGTCGGCGAGCTTGTGCCTCGCTCTGCCTGAGCCCACTCTCAGCTATGAGCCTATGATCTATAGGTTTGACTTGTTGCAGTTAAGTTAGGCAGGCGCCTACCAACATGGTTTTGCGTGGGGCCCACATGTCAACTTCTACTGGTATCCAGCACTCCGTTTTTAATAACTGACACTATTGAACCTTTATTTTCTTAATGTATATTTAGATGCTTACTAATATATAATATAATTAAAGTATTTTTTATGCCAAATCTAAGAATACCATTTTCATTTTCCTTAACTAAATATTTTTAAACAAGAATACCGAGGATAAATTAGTTTTTTCTTCATTTTAAGAAAAAGAATAGACACCTACATTTGAGCCGAAGAGAACTCAAACCTTGGTGATAGGGTGTACATCCACACCTCCCACCAATTGAGCTAAGCTTAGATCCTCCTAACTAAATATTTTAAAAGTTACTATTGGTTAAAATTTGAACAGTGAAGTCAATAATGTCAGTTATTAAATGGAGAGAGTATAAGTTTTAGCATATCCATTTGTCTTTTTCTTAATTTCTAAATTTTGTTTAAGTAATTTAGTTCTTTTTTTAAAAAAGAACTAAATTTTGTTTAAGTAATTTAGTTCTTTTTTAAAAAACATTGAATTGAAGTTTATCAACGGCTCATAGTTGGCTTTAGCTCACTAAGCAATGATTATATTTTGGCTTAGTCCTCCATTGTATGTCGATTATCCGAGAGGGGATTCTAAAATGTACTTCCTCTGTTTTTTTATAAGACGTATTTTGGTCATGCACTTGATCGAAGACGCCATAAGATCAAGAAAATGGCAATTGAAATTGACCATTATGTCCTACTTTCTTTTAACAATCTCGATCAAACATGGGTTGCCTTATTTTTGGTGTGCTTGTTCTGTTTGACTATAAGGCATGTTCTTTTCGGCTGCGGCTTATGATTTTTTGTTGAAATTTTTGAATTTTGGCTGTTTACGGTATAGATTATGGAGAGACAGATACTCACTTGTGATTTTGACTGGTACAGATGTTGGCTTTTTAACGTGTAGATCGTTTAACTTGTAGATCCCGTCTTGAGAAAATATCCCGTTTGAAAGTTAGGTACTGTAGCAAAAGCCAAAAGCCGTCAGCTTCGGAGGAAAAAAACAGCCCTATTACAAGCTCCCATGGCTCCTACTTTTTCGACCTAGGTCGAGTAGTCGAGTTTTATAACCATCCATGTATCTTTGGAGAAGTTTGAGTGCGGATTAAATGTGGATGAAGAGTACAAGATGGATTGCTCCTAGTTCCTGAATTGACAATCAACATAGACTTAATTTTAATTCATTAGGGAGTGTGGAGTATGTTGTTAGTTAATAATCGTAGCTACGTATACACGGAAGGCTGTTGCTAACAATCCTATTAATTCCATTTCGGAGACCATTTCGTTTTGCCTCTTAGAATAGAATATGCCGGTACTAGCCTATTCTGGCGAATCCATTCCAACGTACGTTTTATGAAATTTAATTTAATAATATATGTTTCAAATATAATATATAGTTAAATAAGTTTGTACGCTCAAAGCTTATACATAATAAAATACAAAAGCTTAAACATAATGAAATACAGACCTTTTGCCCTGTACTAAAATTACTTGACTGCCTCTGCTACCGCACGATACTCTACCACCTGACTTGCAATAAACAGAAAGAGAAAGGCCTAGATTCTTCAGCAGTTTACAAAGAAAGGCCACTGGTATAACAACTACTACTCCATTGCGGCACTGCCTAAATTGTTGCCTCAACTCCATCCTATTTACTCGCTTCATAGATTCCCAAGATAAAATGCCTAAGAGATGCCTAACGCCCTACGCATCTCAATTCTCAAATCCCTCTCCCTGTAATTTCTCTCACGATGGCTACGGCTACGGGGTCTCCATTGTTGAGGCTAATAGGGATGTAGGTGCCGTTTTGGGTAGCGGTATGCAAGGGCGAACCTAGGGCCTAGGATAGGAGGCTGTAGCTCGGGTCTTGGCCCAATTAATACATGGGATAGTACTATTCATAAGGTCTAAACATGAGCGATACCTCGGCCTAGCCCTCCTAGTGCCTCCAAGCCTTCTCCCATAGTCGATCAATCCCTCTAGTCGCGATCTCCTCGACTCCTCCCAACCCTAGTTGCACCCTCGCCTGATTCCGCCCCACACTGCCCCCAACCACCAGCTCTGGCCATGCCTTCCGCCCTCCATCTCCGGCTTTGGCCTCCTCCGCTGGCTCCTGCTTCAGCAACGCCCTCCGTCGGTCCACCGCGCCTACCCCTCCGCCTTTGGTTGTTTGGGTCCGACGTTTCGCCCCTACAACCCTGGTCCAGCAAGCAACACCCTCCACCGTCCATCTGGCGCTCCGTCGCCTTGTAGGGGAGCACCTCTTCAAGCATGACAGAGCAATGTATATATGCTACAATTATCTTCCATACAGCAAGAACTATTTATTACAATATGTTAGTAATTTTCATTATTTTATTGTGGTTTTTGTAGTTGAATTATTCATTTATATGTGTTGGTTGCTAGTTCTTGATGATCCATGAAGGTTGGTGCCATGCCATGCTGTTTTTGCTTGTACAAAGTTTAGTTGGGTTCATGGGGTAGGTGATGCATGGGCAGAGATCTAAGTGAACTAGGCTTAGTTGGGCATGGATCTTTAGATATGGGGTTGTGATTTGGATTACAATTCTGATGATATGGAGCAGGGATAGTGTTTCTGAGAATAATTTGTTAGGTGTCCTTATTGTTTTCCCTTGATTATCAGCCTTGTTGTTTGTTGATGCTTCTTTTTCAGTAAATTGGGAAACTTGTTTTGAGAAATTAGTTGATAGATTCATTTGCAGTAAAAACAGAGAACTCTTTATGGATAAAGATGATGCTTTTACACATCAGCTTGTTGTTTTTAGCTAGTGTTTGTTTTGATTGATGTCATTTGTGGAATTCTTTTGAGATGTGATGTTGTTTGTAGAGACCAGATAGACACTCCTTTTACAGAATGGTTCTTGCTTCTATGTTTTCTATCATTACATAGCATAGAAGTATGATTGTTTAATTAGTCATTGTACAAGCTAGTGTGTGTGATTCAATTGATGATGCCTTTGCCATTGGCACAGTTCGTATCACGATATCTCTGTATCTATATCGCCATACCCATATCGCGTATCAGGGTATCCTAGGTTAGCCCCCCTTGCTTCGTTTCTGGGTCCGCCGCTGGCAGTATGGCACATTCCGGCTATTCTAGTTGATACTGGAATGGAATTAATAAGATTAGTTGCTAAATAGGTATATGGTTAGTAGCTGCTAAACAAGAATATCGACAACATAGGTAAATACACACTAATATCGCATCAAATCGAGTTAATATGGTAATTCCATGAAAACTAAAGTGATGTTGTGCTTTTCATGCATTTTTTGAAACTCCAGTTTGATTTTTACCTTTTTTATATTTAGCTCAGTTTCACATAATATTTGCACAAATACAAACTCTTTTCGTAAATCATCAATTACATAATACTTAAATTGACCAACAAATAAAACTTACAACTATAAGTATACTTCACTCTTTCCTACGATGCTACGGCTTTGCAACCCCTCCAAGAACAAAAGTAGCTCTTCTCTCAAAAACAAACCAGCCAAAAAGGCTCACTATGTCATCAAATCATCCCTTTGTACATTCATTCATCTATTATGTACCAATGTTTTCATAATATTACATATACTTTTCTCGAACACAATATTACATTACATACGCTTCTAGGGTGCTAGAAGTGAGAGAATTCAAGCTCCACACACCTTTTTTATAATCGAATTGCCATTTGTATAAGAGCAGCCAGTTATTAGTAGATATATGTACTCCCACAAATTATGCAACATCAATCACGACAAGAGTGAAGGTGGTGGCGGTCTTGGTGGACATGGAGACATTGGGTGATTCAGATCGTGAGGCTGAGGGAGATGTGGCTCGCACAGTGACGTCTCGTGTGGCTTTGGGTTGGACTCCGGGATGGTCACTGAAAATTCACCTTCCTAAGGACAAAAGCATGCACACACAATCTCTAGATCAACCTAGTTTCTGGTTGGATTAGCTTGTCTATTGCCTAATTAGAATGTTTACTAAAAGAATTAGGAAAAGTCCACTTTTCAACCCTCAATTATTGCCAGAGTCCGAATTTTAACCTTTAGCTCCGAAACCGTTTACTTTTGACCCGTAAAATATCAACACCCCTCTCTTTCACCCCTAGCATGGTTTCATAATTGGTTTTCGCTAGTAGTCACATGTAAACCCTACCTCCTTGTTCCTTCCTTGCAATAGAGAATGATAGGGTAAAGGAGAGCTACTATATGCAGTAGGCTAGCCACAGTGCCAACGACAGGGTTGTCGAAAGGCATGGGTGAGGGGGAAACCAAAATGCTTGCGACTTGAAGAACCTTATGGTAGTGATGGTTTGGGGAGAGGCACGCTATGCTGGATTGGTGACGGAGATGGTCGGCTGTGGCGGTTGGGTCATGGAGGCGATGGCATTACATTGAGTGAGGGGTACAAATTGAGCACATCAAAAGATAGAGGAAGAGGAAGGGATGCCCATGTAGGAAGTAATCGGACGGAGTTTTACTGGTTGTGATGAACTATGGTGGAGAAGCTTGATAGCGCTGAAGAAGAACTTTGATTACGAGTAGCAATGGGAACAAAACTAAAATTAATTTGGGGATGTGAAGGAGAAGGTGGTGGAGCATGATGTGACATGGACATTTTTGAGATTATCTCACTAGGGACAGTGTTGCAAGTCCGGTGGTCAGGATGGAGCTCAAGAGGCCATGACAAGGTCGGCAATGGGGATGATGTCGGTGAGGAGGGGCAAGAGAGGGCCTTACAGCGGAGATAGTGCAGCAACAGCTTCTCGTCGGTGGGTCAAAAGCAAAAGCTGATGTGCAGGCTGGCTAGGCCTGCCTGTGGTTGGCAACCCCTTGCCCCAGCTGCCTTTCCATTAACTTCACCATGAACGCTCGAGCTCGAACACACACACACACACAATCCAACTAACCAACCAAATGAATAGAACAAGATTTATGATGGTGTTGGTGATTGAATTGGATTATTGGTTGCTCACTTACATGTCAGAATAATTGGTAGTGGTACTCATCTATCAAGAGGCAGAAGTAGAGGAATATCGAGAGGAGGAAGATGAGTTTGGAGTATGGCACGTGGGCCCTATCATTTTGAATAGAGGAAGATGCTTTTAGCATAACGCAGACATTGACATGGATGATACATTAGCGAAACATATACACACATATGCCACGTTAGCCAAGACCACGGTGGTTTAGGATGAGGAAAGTGTTCCGAACGGTTTTGAGAGTTTGAGGTTGTAAGTGAATGGTTTTGAAGTTTGGGGTTGATTTTTAGATTTATTTAGAGATGATATTATCATCTCCAAAGAAAAAGAAAATGAGTTAGTTTTCAAAGGTTTTAGATTTAGACATATTTATTTGATTGATTTCTCTTTAAGTAATTCATGTTTAAAAACTTATTCAATTACAAAAATCTCTTTGGATTGGCTTTGGCATAGAAGACTAGGTCATGTTGGGATGAAAGACTAGGTCATGTTAAGATGATTCAACTCAAAAAGGTTTTCAAACATGACTTAGTGGTTGCCTTGAAAGACGTGAAGTTTGAGAAAAATAGATTGTCTAGCGCCTGCCAAGTCGGAAAGCAAGGTACAAACTCTGATCATTCCAAAACTATCATGTCAACCTCTAGGTCATTGAAGCTCTTATATATGGATTTGTTTGGTCCTATAACTTATAAGAGCATCGAGGGCAATAGCTATTATTTGGTCATTATAGATGATTACTCAAGATATACTTAGGGTCTTTTTTACATGACAATGCTGAAGCCTCCGACATTTTCAAAAGCTTTGCAAAAGGGCCCAAAATGAATTTAATTTCAAAAATAAGAAAATTCATAGTGATAATGGTTTTGAGTTCAAAAACACTAAAATTGAAGATTTTTATGATGAACTTGGAATAAAATATGAACTTTCTACAATCTACACTCCGATGCAAAATGGAGTAGTAGAAAGAAAAATTGAATATTAATAAAAATGGCTAAGACAATGTTTGATGAATATAACAGTTCCGATCATTTTTGGCGAAAGCAATCAATACTGCTTACCATGCTATAAATCATCTTTATTTGTATCGCCTTTTAAAAAGGACTTCCTATGAGCTACTCATTGGAAGAAAACCAAACATCTCCTGTTTTCGTGTTTTTGGTTGTAAGTGTTACATTTTGAGGAAAGGTGGTCGGCTTTGAAAATTTTAAAGTCATTGTGATGTTGAATTTTTGCTTGGCTACTCATCAAATAGCAAAGCTTATCATGTCTTTAATAAAAACTCTAGTTTAGTTGAAGAAACTTGTGATGTGCAATTTGATGAAACTATCAGCTCTCAAGAAAAGCAAGAAAATTTGGATGATGTAGGTGAGAAAGGATTGAAGCAAGCCATGAAAAACATGTAAATAGATTACATCAAACCAAAAGAATATTCAATTGACTCGCCATTCTCTACTCAAGTCGAGCCTCTTGCCGCTTCCTCAACAAGCAACTTTCAAGTGGACAATGTAGAAGAAAAGGAAGGAGAGCAACCACCAACTCTACCCCTAAAGATCCATAATACAATTGTAAAAGATCATCTAATAGATCAAATATTGGGTAACATAAGGGTGTTCAAACTCGATCTCGTGTTGCTTCTTTTTATGAACATTACTCGTTTGTCTCTTCTCTTGAGCCTAAACTTGTAGATAAAGCTCTAAGTGAACAAGTTTGGGTGAATGCTATGCATCTTGATCTGTTTTTGAAAAATCACTATCAAAAAATCAATATGACTACATGTGCTAGGTGGTACTACCGCCCGATATATGGAGATAGTACCGCACCTACTGAATTTTATGGGATTTTGCCCCAAAGTAGACTAAACCTAAACCCTAGTAGACTCTCCAAACATCATTGTTCATTCTCCATCTTCAAATCCAACCTTCCCAATGTAGACTCTTAGTTTTCCTTTCTATTCACTTTTTAGCTTCGTTTTCCTTTGTCTTTTGATAGTGTTTTGTTTGTAGCTTTGAAACATGCTTATTTGGCTTTATTCGTATGTGTGTACGCTAGATTATGGAGAAGAATCCCTTGAGACCACTGGAACAGGAAACAACAACACTGAAATCTATGAAGTAGTGAAAGTCAACTACGAGTAGTAAGGCAAACCACGTTCCTTGATCATGTTGAATTCCTATTAGTTAGGTTACACTACGTATGGTTAATTTCCACATTATTAATTTGTTAATGCTATTTGTTACAAGTTACTTTTGAATAATCATGCGTAATTAGTTAATACCTTTAATTACATTGTTTACTTATCATCCTTGATAATAATTTGATATGGTTTTCTTTGATAAACTTAGAGCTAATATATATCATATTTTAGATTAACATAGTAGTAAACATGGATAACAATAATCTCATTACATTATAGTCCGTCGTCATAAGTTGACACATTGGAATTTATGACATTGTAGTATGATGAATAAAAGTGTTGGATCACTCGCCTAGAGTGATATTGTGGATAATGTTAGCTAAGGGTGGATATGGGTGTGTGGTTTGGAGGTAACTGTGTGCATATGCTACCTGGTTGTTGCATGCACAAGTTGCTACCGAAAATATGGTTATGTCCAAAGCATATAAGAAATTAACTTGTGCCATAAGAAAAGACATGATTATCGCCCATCCACAGGATCGATTACTCGAACTTGATTCAATTTCTATATATTTTTGACAGGAGATTCAATTACTATATTAGTTTCATTGGTATTAGCACGGGTACGATTGGTGTTGGTGTAGACCACAGATCATCCTGTGCCATAGTATGACCCCTAGGAGCAACGAAGGAGTCACCCGTACCTAGGCTTAGTAAGGGACCCACTACTAAGAGAGAACTTCTCTGTACTGGGTAGTACTAATGTTGTGAATCATGTTATTCTAGCTCCATACAAGTCATGGATATCATGTTGGTAAAGTTGGGCATTTTCTGCGGAGATTAAGCCAAATCATTTGAATGTGCCATACTTTCAGTTAATGGAGCTGTGTCAAAAGGGGTGATTTCTAAATCAGGGCATAAGTAACATTATTAGTTAAAATTGTTGTAACTTAGAAGTGAAAATTTGTTAATGGATAACCCCCCTTTAACATAATCTTCATTATGAACTTGTTTGATTCAAGTCAAATGTTTACAAATAAAACTATATGGGTACTAGTTCTATGGGCCTATTGTTTTTGGCTGTGGCTTATGGGTTTTGGCTGCGGCTTGTGGCTTTTGGGATGTTCATGTGAGAGATTACAGAGTAACAGAAACTCACGTGTGGTTTTTGCAGATATAAATGAAGTTGGTACAGTATGCACTACAATTAACTAGTAGACCCTATTTTGAAAAGATACTCTGTTTAAAAGCTAGTTACTGTAGAAAAACTGAAAAACAGCTTTTAGAAGCTAAAAAGAACAAGGCCATAAACTCTTCTTGATAGACATTTCCCTTGAAATCCTCAAATGTCTATCAAGAAGGGCCAAACCCTTCTTGTTTGAACATTTGAGGACAAATGTCTATCCTCTTCAATAATTATACTCATTCTTGCATATTTTGGTTCAAACAATGATTATTATGAAGAGGACATGCCAACAAATGATGAATAATATGATGGTGATGACCATATGTTTTAGGTTGACCTTACACTCAAGCATTGCCTATGGTGTAGCCACCTTTTATCGTCTTTTGTTTGTAATATAAGTAAGTTTGGCATGGAAGCCTTAAAACTCTGTAATCAACTGTTATGTCATACTTTACGTAAGAACTTTGTTATCGTGTTCTGATTGTAAGCAGGTTGTTTATCAATCTGTGCGCAATAGAAATCCTGGACAGTTGCATGAATACAAAGATTCTTGGTAAATCTAGGATCTCCACAGACTTGGTATCAGAGCCTAGCTTGACTGTAGGTTGACCTAGAAGGTAGTAGTCAAGTTTTATCAAAAATCTATTTTCCAAATAAGAAAAGTTTCTAAAAAATCATAAGTATTATTGCTTCTTATCTCATCTATGCTTTTCTTCCCATCTTTCCTTATCCTTTGTCTTAGTTTTATTAGCTAAGGTTGGTTTTGATTTCAACTATTTACATAAATTAATCTTTCTTGACTTCAAAATTTTCTAGTTCATATCTCTTTCTCATGTAGAAAATAGAATTTTATCCTGAATTAGACGTTGTATGTTGTCTAAAATAACCAAGTTGTAAGTGAATCCCTTATGATTTTTTTCACTACACCTTTCGTACGCTTATGTTTTTGCTTAAGTGTTTTACTTTCTAGCAATACCTATGTATCATGTCTTACAAATTGCATTTCTTTCTACCCTTTTCCTCCTTTTCTCATGCTATTCTATCCTAACCCCTCTAATTCACTCATCTTATCTCACTCTTTGCAAACCACTGTAGGTTTGGTGATCATAACCAATTGTTAAGATGTCAGGCAATAATAGTAATGGCAGTAGCGAGCCTAGTTTGGCTCAAGTATTTGCAGTTACAGAACAGAATCATCATGAGACAACGCAGATGTAAGATTGAGGAGGCCGACTAAAAGGGGGGGTGAATAGGCGATCTAAAAAAATTCTCTTCCAATTATTATCAATTAAAGATCTTTTCTTTTTGTCTAAACTAAGTATACAATGCAAAAGCTTAAATCAAATTGGTTTAGCACAAATGAATCCTAAATCACTTATGTTCACCTAAGTGCACCAACACCCTAGAGCTATGTCAAGATTTGCAATCCTAGGATGACAAAGAATTAATTTAATTCTATGAATATAAATTGCTTGAATGTAAATGAGCACAAGAAAACAAACCACAATTGACACGATCTCTTTTTACCGTGGTGTTTAGAGCCTTGCTGATCTCCCCTAGTTCACGTTGAGATTAGCCCAAATGAATTGGACCGGCTCCACGAATTAAGCTAAAACACCTCAATCCACTAGTGGTAGATCTTTCCCGCTCCGGGTTGGTGAGCTGCAACCTTCACACTTTGCTAGGTCTTCTCACAACTTTCTTTGAGAAGATCACCGCACACGATGCCTCCAACACTGTCTAGGAGTTGGCAAACTTCAAGAGTAATATGTTAAACCTCTCGCTTGACTCTCACTACGTGCAACGAATGCACAAGCTTGAGTGAATACTCAATCCACTTCTAGATGCAACAATGCAATTTAGAGCCTTCCTTCTTGCTAAAAAGGTGCAACACATGCACAATCGAGAGGAGGATCTCATACTAATTCAAGAGAGTAAAATGGAGTGCCAAAAGTCTTACCCCAACTGGCTATAAGGGGGTATATATATACCCACACCACGAAAACTAGTTGTTGGAAGTAAAGGACCAGAAAAATCAGGATTATTGGAAGTACCGGCAACAAAACTGCGGTATTTTTGCTCCCCTTGCAACAGTAAAACACTAGCCGTTAGAAGCAAAGGACCAGTCAAATCTAGTGTTTCGCTGTACATTTTTCGGTTGCTCTGATCATTGGAAGTACCGCTCCCACATGTGGAACTGCTGCTCTCGCGGAGAAGAGAAGACCATCACATAGGTGCCTCTCTAAAAAATGTACCGATACACAAGCCAGACATTCCGCAACTTAGAAGTACCGCTCACAAAGAGTTGGTAGTACCGCTTGCTGATCAGACCACTCACACAGAATCGATCGAACTGCTCACACAGAACTAGTTGAAAGTATTGATCGTTGACTACACTGGTCCCTGACCACGTCAGATGGTTTGACCACTCAGGTCTCCGACCACATTGTCCAGTTCGACAACACAGCTCTCCGACTACGCTGATATCTAACTGCACTGGTCTCTGACCACGTTGTCTGGATCGACCTCACAAGTCTCCGATTATGCTGGTCTCTGACCACATTGGTTTTGACTACTCAGGTCTTGACCACGTCGACCATGTCGATTTTTGACCATGTCAATCTTCAATCACATAGATCTCCGACCACCATGTCGATCTTCAACCACATTGTATCAATCACGTCAGTTCGACCATGTCGATTACGACCACACATGTATCGACCACATTGGTTTCAATCACATATATCTTGACCATATTAGTTTTGACCACGTTAGTTTCAATCACACAGATCTCGACCACGTCGGATCTAACCATCTTGGTTTGGCCACACTGGTTTTCGATCACACATATCTCGACCACATCAGTTCCAACCACGTTGGAACCGATCACACATATCTCGACCACATCAGTTCCAACCACGTTGGAACCGATCACACATATCTCAACCTCCTCGGTTCTGATCATGTTGGTTTCAACCACATCGATCTTTGACCTCGCTGGTTTGACTACGTTGGCTTCGACCATGCTGGTTCCCGATCACATTGATCTTCAACTAGACAGATCTTCGACCATATTGGTTCTACCATAATGGTTCTCGACCACACAAGTCTTTTGACCACCAACAGACGCGGTAGTTCTGTGATTACAACGCTGGTAGTTCTGACTAGCGGTAATATCATATAATACACTATGGTAATTCCGATTTCCCTGAGAAAGTGCATATACTTCAACAGATTTTGCAAAACACGTTTGCAAATGATAGCATCTTGCACACAAGGATCAAACATGATTCCCAACAAGTTGCAAAACTCATTTGCACACTTTTAAAATTATGATGCAAGGTTTATATATGAGCTTCAACTATTTGCTTCGACTATTTGCAAATATAAGCCTCATACTACAAAGAATGAAAATATGGACTTAAAACACTTGTAAAACACATTCGCAATGTATAGTCCCATGTTACAAGAATTCAACATATGAGTTTCAACTATTTGCGAAACACATTCGCAAATACAAACCTCATGCCAAACAGAGTTAGAGCAAATAAGGTTGAGCTATCAACACATGATGAGATTCAAGCTACTAGACAAGACACCTCTTATCGTATGTTGCATGTACTATTTATGTAACTATTGTGGTACTATGCCCTTTTCATTACTATTATAAGTACTGTCCTGCTAGCCTAGTACTATTTTGTTTGTTTATTTACAAGTTAAATTTACTCCTGCTTTACATTCAATTTTTTTTGCATGTAAATGCTAACTAAAAGTCATTTTGTAGGTATGCCTCGTGACCTTCGCGGATCAGACTGGCCTTTTGGCCTACTGGATGAGCGCATCGACCGGCTGCATTGCACGTCGTGTTGTGTCCTGCATCCTGGAGGCACGAATGACGTGACTGACTTGGGGGTGATCTGCATGCGGACCCCCTCGAGTAGCCTGGAGGCTAGACCCACACTAGACAGACAGGTTTACATCCGGTGGCACTGTCTTCTCATTATACATATTTTGCATGCTGACCTTTTTTTGCTTCACAAGGTCAACGATGCCAATCTACTACCTCTCATCTGAATGGTTTAGGCCACAGATGAGGATGGTCCGACACCAGCTGCGATTGGGGACAACGGTGAGGTCCAGGTAGGGCGGGAGCGGTCAGGATGCTTCCCGTTTGATCGCTCCCTACTAACTGCTCTAGTGAACCGGTGGTGGTCGAAGACGCACACTTTTCACTTCCCATTTAGGGAGATGGCACTTACTCTGTAGGATGTCTCGCTGCTGCATGGCCTCCCTATCTTAAGAGGTATTGCCTTCCTGCTGGAGGCCCCGGTTAGTTGGCACGACGACCTACTTGCTAGGTTTCACGGAGTCCTTTCGCCTAGGGCTGTGAAGGGGTACTACATCTTCCTGCAGCATGGATGCACGGAACACCCTTGCGGTAGCTCTCATAGATCCAGGTACGTGTTCGGCACCCTTACCGTTCAGAGTGTTACGCTCTCCTTTCCATACTACAGTCTTACTAACTTTTTGTTTGTACTCAGGTTGAGCAGATAGACCCGGCCGCCAACAAGCACTAGGTGTCGCGGCACCTCGAGGCCTACTTGCTGTGGCTGTTTGATTGGGTGTTGTTCACCAGCAACCATGGTGACACCGTTGATGCACGCCTCATCGCTTATGCTATGGCCATTGTCGACAGGGAAGCCCCCAGATCAACTGGGGTTCAGGTGCACTTGTCGTAACCTATCGCGGCTTATGCAACACATGCCGTAGGATGAGGCCAAACTTGGTCCTCGCGAGGTGTTCGCTCCTACTGTAGTTGTGGTCGTTTGAGCGCTTCAGCCTCGAACGACCCTTATTGGGGGACACCACTCCCTATGGGATGGAGATGTACCACTGGGGTGTGGTGGACTAGCCGACTGTGGGCTCTCTTTGTGTTGTAGACGGGTATTTACTCTATCTTGTGATTAATTTCTTCATATTATGCATCATCCTATCTAACAGTTGGTGTTTCTTGCAGGTACAGTTCATACACGTGTAGGTCACACAGGCGTATGAGCCCTTCATGGAGCAGTTTGACCGCCTCACTGCTACCGACGTGCGCTGGGAGCTGTACTTCCCTGAGGAGTTAGAGGTTCGTGCTCCTGACAAGTTGTCCTCACTGTCTTGGTGCGACAGGGCTTACTAGCTGATGTGGAAGAAGCTTGTGTTCAACATCTTCATCGAGGACTATGTGACACGTCATGTAATGCATTAGTTCGGCCTACGTCAGGTGCTTCTAGTACCAGTCGAGCAGCTTGTGCCCGACAACGTCCACGTGTGAGTTAGCGGCATAGATGTCCCTCTTTTTACTATCGTCTCGTTGCCATGAATTCTAACTACATGTTACGTCTTGCAGGCGCACTAGAAAGGGAGTCCGCAGCGACACGGAGTAAACGACGAAGATGGACGTGTGGCTAGGCCAATGGGACTATGTGCGGGAGTGCACCCCTACGACCACAGCGCGTACGACGAGTACCTTCGTTGGTACGCTCCTCGGATGCATACTAGGCTGGTACTTGCTGCTGACCCACCCGTAGCACACGTCCCAGCATGACTGACACATACCCTGTGCACTTTGTGCAGAATGTGCATCGCGCGGTACATTACATCGTATTTCAAAAACTTCACTTCTGGCAACCCCACTTATAGGTTTCACTCTATCGTGTTTTCCTTGTAGGCAGACCTCATTGCTGCGATTGTGAGGGACTCTTGCACTATGCTACAAAGGATCGTCGATGGTGCGGAGGTCACACACGAGGAGGTGGTCTAGGCTTTTCGTTGTGTGCAAGTTCAAGCCACACGTGTCATCACACTGTTGTTGTGCACGAGCCTCCCAGAGGTTGACACGCTGATGCCTGGTCAACACTCGGTACGTTCGCTAGCGTTGTCCTGTCCGGTAGCACACCAGGCAGGAAGATCAACGTGGCCACGTCCGGCACACCTTGACAAGGTCGGAGGGTCGACCAGGGCACGTCCGACACCACCATGGACTGATGAGGTCGAAGGGTCAGTCTAGGCATGGCCCCGTACACCACCAGCGTCGCAGTACTTGGGTCCTCCGGACTCCTCTGGTTTCCCTATGTAGGGCGCGTACGACATGTCGTACTTCGCTTCGAATGGCTTTGCGCATGCCATGATGCTAGCCGAGGGTACGTCGCGTCTCCATTTGTTTGCCTGCATCGCTTTACTTGACAAACTAATGATATTTGCATTGCATGTATTGTGCCCCCTGGGGGATCTGGGGCCTCCCCAGGCGACGCAAATACGGATGACTACTTTGCAGACACAAACCCGACACCTCAGCCCACACCCCCTGAGGTTCTCTCTGGCTCACAGCTTAGCGGTGTACCTGTACCCACACAGCTGCCAGTGCTGTCCACGTCTTTGGCTTTGGGAGCTCGTCAGACCAAGGCTCCTGACCGTCTTTCCCTATCAGGGCCGAGGCCCCGACACCTGACGCTGAGGAGGAGGCCCAAGCGGGGCCATACGGGGAGGACGCAGAGCTGGAATGGGCCATGGTGACGAGGGAAGGGTGTTGGGGTGCTGTTGGGGGCCTAGTAGGGGCTGTTCGCCTGCGCTAGTCGTACTTTTGTTGTTTCTGTAATACTTTAATTTTGTACTTACTATGTAATGTCTTTAATACTGTTGCATTCTTATTTACAAATTAAGTCCTCAAACGCTAACTTCTTTGTCATATGATATACAATTGACTATCTAAAATATTCTTAACTGTCATATAACACTACTTTATAGTCTAACAACACCATCAACAGATGTTGTTCATTGTCATATCCGAATAAAAAAAATAGTCTAGCTATAGCGGGTTACTTTTGTAAAAAAAAGCAAGTATAATTTTGTATTTTCAAATAAAAAAGGATTATTTAGAAAAAATTCTAAAAAATAGTATGGCTTCAGTCACCGAACTGTTTGGCGACATGAGGTTCAGTCGTTGAACGGTTGGACGACAGGACGTGCTGTTGCCGAACGGTTGAGCGACAACATCTATTGTCCAACCGTTGGGCGACTGTCTGTGTGTCACTCAGCCATTGGACGACAAGATTCAGTCGCCAAACGGTTCGGCTACAAGGAGTTATTTTTGTAAAAAAACACAGGTATAATTTTGTATTTCCAAATAAAAAGAATTATTTAAAAAATTATCATCTCTGGGGATTTAACTTCTAGAAGTCGTCGGTTCAAAAGCGACCCGTTTTGGGTTGGGCCAAGTGGCATTGGGTCATAATACTATAGACTCGCGCCCTGCCTAACATTGGGATAAACTTAATGCAACAACACTTTTGTATGTAAGTGCAACTGTGCAGAGCAAGGGGAGTATATATGATTTTCTAGTTCTTGTTAGGCTTCTAAAGCCGCATGCCGCCAACGGATCACTCGACCAAACCAAAGAAAAATCCGTACAAACGGCCCGCACAACATGCATATTTAACTTTGAAACTTGAAATCTCACAGCGAAGCATACAATTCAACCCGGAAGATATGCTGGCATATTTAGCCAAATAGCCTACCACAACACTGAACACCTCTCTTGTAACTCGCCAACTGATCGATGCAACTTTTAGGGTCTGTTTGGTAGAGCTTCAGATTCTCATTTTTCAGCTTCTGCTCTGGATTCTCCGAGAATCCACTTCTCTGAGAATCTGGAGTTGCCTCTAAAAAACGTTTGACTAGTGAGTTGGCTCCAGATTCATAAAAGAGAAGATTTGAGAGAAATAGATCATGTTACCTCTAGTTGTAACTCTTTTATTTTTTTCACAGTTCCAAACAAGAATTTATTTCAATGACTATTGCATCTTATTTGGAACATTGTTATATTTGATATCCGTAAAGGATTGTGGAATTTGATCGCGCAAACGGGTGCTCTCTTGATGTAGTTCCACTGTTCCAGTTTCAAAAGCAGGAAAGGAACAGCTTTAAGCAATTTGATATAAACGATGGATACATGGCATCACCATAAATTGAAATGCGCAGTTACATGCTAAAAGGCCTTACCAACTCACCGAGAATCAATATAAAAAATGCTGAACTTCTAAATTGTCTTCAGCTGATATATTGATGATCCAAATAGAAACTACCAGTGCAAGTTAGATACAAGAGGTAAATTCGTAACATCCCAACTACAACACTAAACCATCAATACCGCTAAATCTGGCTCAACAAATTGTCTCTTACACTCCCTGGTTTAGATCATTGGGTATATATATTAATAGCCACGTAGCAAAGAGACTCTTCTGGTTTACAAGGTCTAACTTATTTCGGGTTCCTCAAAACAATGATGACTGAATCCCCACGGAGGAACATCTTGCTTATGAACCTGTCCTTGTTCACTGGAAGAGCCTTCTTCTTGCCTTTACCAGTCTTTGGAACCTGTAACAAGTGCAACAGATGTTACTGAACACAGCAATACAAGACAAGGAAATAAAACAACAGTTCAGAGAATGTGTGATAATATAACTGTAGCAGCTATCAAGCAAAACAGCCAATAGCTTTTTTCCCTCCAATTCATACAAATAATCGATTGACGGTGCATTGGGCCAAGCCAAGGGTTCATGAATGGCTACACATTGCAAAATGAGCTACCATATCCATGAGTAAAATAAGAGCAAAGGATACATCGTTGAGTGAATGAATTAAACAGCCAATAACTCATCTTGCAGTGAGCTCGGCCCTTCCAGTCACTAAACAGGCCCAAATAATGAACTATATGATATATATCAAGCCAACTGATAATAACTAATCTAATTCCAGAAATTCTCAATTTAGGAACCCATATGAACTGCCTCAACTCCTAATCTCCTTATTTCTAAATTCTACTCACATCAAATCTGTGCATTGAAGTAAAAGATAACTGCATGCATAGAGTGGCATCTTGTCCATGAAAAAAGTTGATATAATCAAGCACCGGAATGAATAATTTGTAGCTGCAATGACCAATTAACATTTATAGTTGCACCATTAAAAGCCATATCGGCATATTGCAAGGAAGATATCAATGGATAGTACAAACTGTGCCAAATATGTAACCGATTCTTGCTATCACAACAATGATGCACAAATAACAAGATTCAACGAAGAAAAGAACCTGTAGATTCACGCTGCTGGCGACCGGAGGGAGGAAGGAGGCGGCGGTGGCGGTCCTGAGGGGCGGAAGGAGGCGGTGGCGGCGGTCATGAGGGGCGGAAGGAGGCGGCGGTGCTGGGGACCGGAGGGAGGCAGTGTCGGAGGAGATCTGGAGGGAGGCGGCGGGGCGAGAGGAGGGCGGCGGCGGGCGAGATCTGGACCGAAAGAAGGGAGGGAAGCGGCGTGTCGGGCGGCAGCGGGGCGAGAGAAGGAGGGAGGCGGCGGGACGAGAGGAGGGAGGCGATGGGGCGCGAGAGGGGAAGGGAGGAGGCGGGATGGAGGCGGCGGGGCGCGAGAGAAGGGGGAGGCGGACGGCACGAGAGGAGGGGAAGGCGGGGCGTGAGAGGGGAAGGGGAGAGGGGAAGGAGCGGGGCGTGAGAGGGGGAAGGAGGGAGGTGCCGGGGCGATGGGGCCGGGGGGGGGGGGCGAAATGGGATTTGCGGTTTTTATATGGGTGGCATTTGCGGGTAAATACTATGAACTTTAATGGGTAGATTGGATTTAGGTTGGATAGCTCCCCACGAGAATCCACCTCAACCCAGCTTCTCCTGGTTAGTTCATTTTTGATCCTGCTCCACATAAGAAGCAGAATCAGCTAATTTTGAGAAGCGGGTTGTTTGGCACAGCTCCACAAGATTCAACAGAGAAGCTGAGAGCAGGAGCTGTACCAAACAGGCCCTTATTATCAACGCGACCTGTTTGATGCTTTGATCATCGATCGGCCCAACAGTTCAACGAGCTGCCAGCGGGGGGATTGCACTAGGAACACCAAGGCATGCATATGTGTAACTAGTTGTTTACTAAATAAATATTGCCGTTACTTACATATTTAAATTAAGTTTTTGCTAAACAAGCATCTATATAAGTACATGTAAGGAGTAGTAGATACCGCAATTTACATCATGCTTTGATCTGCACTCCGTCTGTGTAGATGTGGGCGCAAGCAGCAAATTATAGAGTGTAGATGTATGTAGCAATCACTATTTATTAAATTAATAAGTTATAACTAAAAGTTATAAGTTATAACTCAAAAAATATATCACATCACGGTGAGAAGATGGCGGTGGACACCCCATTCGGATTCCATGTTCCGCACGGGGTTTTATTTCCAAGATGACCACCTAAGGCTCGCCTTCCTGATGACAAAATCATACACACACGTAGTTCTTAGTGTATCTCCAAGAACTTAATTTTTCTAATGGATATCAGTTTTTTTATTGGATTAACTTGTATATTAGCTCGATCGACCAAGCCTTGAAAAAAGCGTAATTAAGTCCGATGGACTGGGGCCAGAACTACCTCCTCCAACAAAATGGGTTACGGAAGATCAACAGTAAGTTCAAGGTTACATATTGTTATTAACTACGAAATCATACAATTGAAAAAAAAACTATTTGTTTGCAATAGATTGTTGAAGAGCTCCCACCTCCAGATGACGAGGATAGAACATCGAAACCTCAATTTTATGACTTGGATCAACCAGATAATCATGAGGGTGAAGTACATGTGCACCAGGGCAATGAGAGTTGTAAAAATTATGGTGGCCATATTATGAAGGTATCTCATTTTCTTAACAGCAGTAAAGTACATATCATACCTTTTTTTCTTCTCTTATTCACCACAGCTTGGAAATATGACATATCATATCATACATGTTTTTTCTTCAGCTTTGTAACATTGTTGAAAAGCTTGTGAAACGCGTAGAGCAATTAGAGAGGGGCAACATGCAGCTACTGCAAGAAATTAAGGTACATCATTTAACCTACTGTAATATCTAATTTTCAATGCAAAGTAAATGTACATTTCTGGAGCACATAACACCTTTTTGCTTGTAGGAAATGAAAGGTGGCATGAATACTAATGCAAAATCAAAAAGCAGCAAGTTAGAAGAAGAGGTTAAGTTATTAACTCTTACATGAAATTCCATGAACTTCATTACATGCCAATACTTATCCAATCACTTGCATTTTTTGTAGGATGGTAAAATCAACACAAACTCGGATGTTGACACTAAGATACAAGACAACATAGAGAGTGATGAAGATACTGAAGATGATATACAAGACCTAATGGAGGACATCAATTACCCTAGTCCACCTATTGCGAGAAGAATACGGGGTCCTAATGGGAGGATGCCAACATCTACTTACGGGACCTCAAACCATTATGTATATTATGGTCTCCCAAATAAAAGAAAGACAACTCCCAAAAAACGAAATGTAACAAGCAAATGTGCAGGTAAACCAATAGCTTAGCCTATAGGTAGCAATGATGTTATCATTAAGTAGGTTTTCTACACATGCCTTCATTTTCACTAACTCTTGCAGGAGGGATGCTATCTTTACTAGAGAAAACTACTATAGACTATATTAAAAATTCTTGCAAAGAGAAAAAATGGCAACATTGAATTCAATACACATCCAGCGTGAAGCAATGCTCTGCTTGACCCTTCCAGACTCAGCTCCTCAAATGAAGAGATGGTTGTGTGATGAAGTAAGTATTGGTCTAATTATTCGTGCAATAATATTTACTTTCTATAATGCCAAAGCCTCAACTTCAACTACAAATTAGTAGATAATGGATGACTACATACAATTGATAAAACATCAGTATCCATCTACAAGGACTAGGGATGGCTGCAAACCATATTTTGAGAGCACAATTGATTGTCAGCTCTTGAATAGTGCAGGTGAATTTGGTCTTCGTTCTAACTGTAGGAAAATTGGCTCGGCTTTGAAATGTGGGGGAAAATATCTACAACATGACCTGGTATACATATTTCAATTACTTGTGATGCTTCTTTAAATCATTTAGCATTTTTTTCTAATTATATCAAACATATTTCAAATTCTTCAAATATTTCTCCCATTGAATCATATGAAAGTTTGTTGGTATTTAGTCGTTATCAATACCAAGAAGGAAGAGATACAAGTGTTGGATTCAATGGCTGTTTCTAAGTATGATAAGCGCACTGTACTAATAAATACAGTAAGTCTACTCTCTACTTTTCCATCTTTTTCTATCGTGTAGCATGTACATATATTTATCAAAAATTGTTGGTTTTCTGATTGTAAAATAGCTCAAAGGCGTGCAAGTATATGTTGATTTAGAAATATCAAATGGAACAGCTATTGCCAGATGGGGCAGCTTGCTTCTCACATCATGGCCTATCCGTGTTATGGATATTTCACAACAAAATGACAGGTACTAATCGTTATCAGAGTTGTGCTATATTTATAAATTTTGCAATGAAACCATTTTATTGTTGTTTTATATCCCAGTTCGTCATGTGGCTTATTTGTCCTAAATTTCATGGAATACTGGAATGGAACAAGCTTGACAAACATTGTCACAATGGTAATTACATCTCACCTTCCTCTCTCTAATTCTTCTTTGTTAGTGGTTTAGATTTGAATTCATATTTTACCATTGTTTCACAGGATAATATACACATCTTCAGAAAAAAATTAGCCTCGAAATTAATACATTCCAAGCTGAACGAAGCAGATGAAGTCAAGAAGGAGATACAAGAATTAATGATGTGGCATAATTCCAAATGATGAGTGTTTCAGTGCCATAGCCATTCAGCTGTGTCATTGCATGAACTTCTACCTACTATATTTCCTTGCTAGTTTCTATAAACCTAGAGCACATGTGTACCAGTGCCATAGCCTCGTATCAGCCGAATCATGTCTTGCTCGCTTAGTTTTCTTTTCTCATCAATTTTTGACTTTTCTACCTATAAGAAAAACACAAGTATAATATGTGTATCCTAACTATTAGCATTACATGTAGTGCATTAACTCGTAAGTAATCTTAGTTTTAATGTTTTATACAGTCCAAAATTGAGCTGCCAGCATTTGTTTCAAATAAAATCTTTGTAAATACAAATTGAAGCAAGTAATATGCATGACGAAAAACATAAGAAACTAAAAAATATAACAAACAGATGAAGATATTTTGAATACCTTAACTAGCTCAAGCTGATTTATTCCCATCTGAAGAAGGAACCACATATTGTCAGCATTACAACATAAGAGTAACTCTGGTGAGCATTTTATCAACAAGTTGGGCATTTACCTCATTTTCTTCATTTGTTCCATTTACTAATGTCTCAAGGGCTTTAATTTTTTAGCAGTACTTGTCCTCCCGTGTCTTGGTGATGCTGTTTTGCTGTGAAATAACTCAAATAAGTGATTTGATTCAGGGATTGAATCCATTTGGCAAAAAGGGGTGAGCTCAAAACAAATGTCACCCTTACGTTTCTAATGTGGTCGACTTGAGTAGAAATGCGGTGCTCAATCTCTTGAACAACGTTCCTTAGTAAATAAACAACACGCTGAACAAGTAGGAAAAAGTTAGTCATCAATAACAAAGGATGAATAAACACTAGCATTCTATAAATTTCGTTTATTGCTCTCCTACTACGTGCTTGGTGTCTACACACCACATACTACCATCCAGCTTAACTTGGCAGTTATAAGTTTGTACTACTTCCTATTTTATAGCCTAACGGAGTATGTTCATGCAAAATCCAATCCACACAACCGATTCAAACAAGAGATGAAATAGATGATTGTGGGCCAGAAAGCACACCTCATCGAACTTGGTGGAGAACAGGTTGAGCGAGGAGAGGATAGCACCATTGGGACCAAGGTCATACTCCTTCATCACCTCCTTGTAATGCACTGTATCACTGTAAGGCCATACCCCGAAATCACTCGACAAAAGCTCAAGTATCACAGGTTTGTTGGGCGATTCCTACAACGAAAATGCCAATTGAATAGTGGCAAACAAAATCGACGCACCGGCCATGCCGATGACGATGATGATCACCGGTTTCTTCTTAAGTTGGTGCGCCCTGGGCCGATGGAGAGGCTCCCGATGGAGTCAGCGAGCTCCTCGCTCTTCCCCTTCCCCTCATCCTCCTCCACCGCCTCCGCCTTCCCTTTCACTTGCGAGTTCGTCTGCACACATTCGATACCAAGTGCACGAAACAGTCACAATTTTAAAAAATGAAATGGAAATAAAATCCCCGAGGGAAGAAAGCGGGGAGGCAGGCTAGGGAGGTGGAGGAGGGTGGAAGCCGACGAGGTGGAGGGCGTCATTTGCCCCTTGTGGGGTCGCTGATCTGGCGCACGTCCATTCGCTTCGCGCCTCGCTCACCAAACCGCCGGCGTTGGCGCAGGGGTCGGAGGAGGGGAGGCGGTTATGCCACCAACCGAGCGAGTCGGGGCCGGCTGTGTGCGAGCGCGTTCGGGAGGCGCCGCGCATGGGCTGTGCGGGCCTACACTGGGGAGATGCGGGTTCGCGGTCGGTTGCCTGATGGACGGATGACGGCGGCGTGGAGAACCGGGAGAGACGGGGGAGAGGATTCGGTGGGGGAGAGAAGCTGGCGCACGGGATCGGTGGGGGAGGAGCGGCGGAGTACTCTGTAGGGAGGAGGCGAGGACGGAGGTCTCAGCGGAGGATATGTGGGGAGGAGGAGAGCGGCGGAGGAAAGTGGTGCGCGTGCGGGACAGTTTTAAGACAGTGAGCACGCAAAATTACTCCTTTACCCATTTCGCTAACACCATCCCTGTGCACCACTCACAAACATCGGAGGTGTCAAAGCCATGATAACCATTGGATGAGCTTCAATGAACAGTTGAGAAACAACTAAGTGTATTGAACCATTTCTCTTGCTACATAACCTCTCTCCTTTGTTTCTTTCATTTATATGTTCTAAAGCTGTACCTTGTTTGATTTTCTCTTTGCGAAGGTACGTAGTTTGATTTTAATAGATATTCTGGTGGGCATGCTCATCGTCGACGAGGAAGAAGAAATGTTTGCTTGCAAAATGTTCTCACTAACAAAAATCGAAAAAAGTACTTGTTACTGCTGTTTGAATAGGAATTTTTTCTTTTCTTTTTTGCTTAGAAGAGAAAAAGAATGGGACAAAAGGCTCACATGGTCTCAAATGTTAATGTACCTGTTATAGCTAGTAAGGATGGAAACACATCGAATATGAATCAAATAGTCTCAAATATAAATACGAATATATATTTTTAAAACAAATATGAACACAAATATGAATTCATATTTTTAAAATGAATACGAATACAAATACGAACATTAACGAATATGAATATGAATCGAATGTCGTAACGAATACGAATTCAAATCGAATATGTACTTAATTTGATCGAATGCGAATATCCTAAAACTTTTGTAACAAATCTTGGTAGAACAAATTTATATAACATGACTACACATCTACACGAGTTAGCAGTGTAGCATATAGAGTTAGAAATTATACAAAGTAATTTTCACTTCTTATTTATGAACCTTGGTTCATCAAAAAATTGCTTTCTACAATCGTCATAGGGAGGTCGCCATCGAATAGTCTCGAATACGAATACGAATATTCTTGAATACGAATACGAATATTCTCGAATACGAATACGAACATTCTCAAATACAAATATAAACATTCTCAAATACAAATACAAACATTCTTGAATATAGATTTTGCTTACCACATTCGTATTTTCTCGAATACGAATATCGAATAAAATAAATTATCTTTTATCACTTCCTATCGCTATTAGCTAGTCCCAGCAAAACTAGGGCGTGGTAAGAAGCCAAGAACAACTAGAACTACTAGCACGGTCACCAAGAGAAGAGAGCAAGCATAGACGCGTTGCCTGTTCACCCCCTTTTCTCTTCTACCGTTGGATGCCTTCACCTCTTACACCTTTTCCCTTTCCACCCTGCAGCTAGCTCTATGGACCACCCAAGAAGCTTTATGGATGTCTATGGTGTAAAAGTCCAACCCTCTGCTGCATGCTTGATGGGCTTGCGAGTGCGTGGCTTGTAGTTGATGGCTTGTTGTTACGGTGGGTAATTTTTGACTGAAAATAAATAATAACAGCAAAAAGAAGTGATTTTTAGGAGAGGATGTACGGTAGGGAAAATGAGGGAGAACTATGTGCGCGAGATGGAAATGAGAAGAGTGGGGTGCATGATGTTTCTGTGATCCCCTGCCTTATCCCCAGAGTAAGAGAGGTAAAGAATCTGTTTTGAGAAGACAGATGTTTATATTAGCTTATGATAGAAACCAATATGAACAGGGTTGTCACCTTCCTGATTACAGAAGCATACATACACATAATCCTTATTGTATCTCCAAAATTTAATTTTTCTGATGGATATAAGTTTTTTTTATTGGATTAACAAAATTGGTAAATAGGTCGATGGACTGAGCCTTAAAAAAAAAGGTAGCCCAATGGACTTTGTTAGGGTCTGTTGGAAGAGGGAGATTGCTCTATATTAGCTTATCCTTTTTGCTTTTTTGCTTAAGAGAACAAACAAGTCTATCAATTATATCATAAAAATCAATGATAATTATTTTTCTAATGCTAGAAAAAATATATAAATATGCTAGAAATTCTCTGCCCCTTACTTTTGAGGGTCTTAATTAGACCTAAATTACAACCATCAGATGTTATGAGATAAGCCGGTTTAAACAAAGAAGGTAATTACCTTCTCGTATAAGTGGCAAATCCTTCTCGTATCTATCTCTGCTACTTAAATGAATCAGTTGGTGGTTCGTACGTTCTTTCTTTTCCCTTCCTCCCCTCCTCTTAGAAAAACAATGCACCCTAAGCTCTTCGCAGCCATCGGATATCCTCAACTCTCCACAGCCGTCCGTCGCCTACTCCCTCCCCACAACCCCTCGCCACCCCACACCGCCGCCGCCTCCCCCTACTCCTTCGCTCCGCCCTCGCCACCTCCTCCCTACCCCATGCTGCCGCCGTTGCCTCCTCCCCCACTCCTCTGCTCCACCACCACCTCCTCCTCCCCACCCCACGTCGCCTCCTCCTCCTCCTCCCCCAATCCTCCGCCCCACCCTCACCTTGTAACTCTACTGTCAAGCACGTGCTCACTCGCTGGCATCTCCATATCTCTCATCCACCACCCCTTCTCACCTCCCACCCCTCTCTTCAATATCCACCCTATGTTCCTTCCGGTCCTCCCAGATCTATGCGTCAATTCGCCGGTGCTGTTGCGCAGGAGTCAAGTTGCACGATGACCTTCCCTACCCCATGTTCATGGTAAGTTCCGTCAATTTTTGATGTCTCTACCCAGCTCCAATGCCCTCCAAACCCTAGCCCGTAATCCCTCCCTCTCACTGCCATGCCAGATCTGAGCACTGTCTACCTCCCTCTCTTCCCTGAACTCTTTGTTGACATCGCTGGGAACATCCTTAGCGATCGCATCAGAGATGCCCCCGCCGCCCCCACCTCCAACGTGACAACGCTAGAATCTGCCTCCGGTAGGGCTGGCAGCAGTGGTGACAATGCTCCCGTTCTTCCCGTGGAATGCTAGTGGAGCGACCGCGTGCGCACCTTTGATGTCACAGGCACGCAGCAGCTCAACACCCTCCTCTCCTCCATGTTTCTCCATGGTGAGTTTGATTGCTTGATCTACTCGTAGATGCTCTTGGTTGGATTTGGGGCTTCTTTTCAGGACGTCAAGGGTTTACTTTGGCCACTCTACTTGTGTTTTGATCTAGGGTTGGTGTACAAGCAGTTCTACTAGCTGCAGGATGATGGGCACGCTGGGATCCGTCATTGAGGTTGTCACACTCTCCTGTGATGATGCCAAAAGGATCATCACGGAGCTCTCCAGCCTTCTGTGATGACCCTCTTCTGTGCATGTGCATTGCTCTCTCTGATTTAGTTTACCATGCAATTGTCTTAAGTATTGATTTTATCTTATTTGGGATTTGGGATGCATATGTGTGCAGGGAGCAACCCGTCGTGGATTTCGATAAGGTGGACGCCTTCGCGCTAGCTCAAGGGGAGCAACGCTAGGTGGTTAGCCTTTTCTTGTTTTAACAATTAATTTTTGTACTCCATTTATCTTATATTAAGGTATGTCGTAGCCGAGATAGGTGTGTGTGCGTGTTGGTGTGCTCATGTGCACCGAGAGGGCTTGGTTTTGTTTGAGCTATCCTATAACCATGGGTAGCAAAAGGTCGAGCTGTATTTAATGTTTTGCACAACAAAATTCGGGGAGTTCCTGCCAATGCCCATTTTTTTTGCCTCTACAAGTAAATAATGATAACAAATTTGTCATTTTGCCCCTTTTTGAACTCAATTTATCTATTTGTAATTTCAGATTGCTTGTGATCTTATTCTTGCGTGTTCTTAAGTTGTATGTAGGAATATACCTTCGTGGTCAGGTCAACTGTGTTCTTGGCACGGTTGATAACAACTTGGAGTGTGGTTTAGTGATTGCTTGGTGTTCTGGTCGTGGCCGGTTAGAAACTTGCATCGTCAAAGTCGTTTTCTTCCAAATCGAAGTTATCATCCTATCAGAAGATCGGGACCTCATTGCCTCATCAGGTGGTATCAGAGTTTTAGTTGACCGGTAGGAATTTTTTTATATCCCTAGTTAGTAGATTGGTTTTTATTTTCTATAGTCCAGAAAAAAATTACCCCACAAAAAGAGTTAATTCCTGCTGTTCAAACCTCATTGTGCTTTGCAATCTGTTAGTTTTGGTTTACTAAAATGAATTTACGTTCATTTTAGCCTTGTCTAGTTGTTGGTCATATTTTTGTTCCTATAGAAAATCCAAACAAAAAAATTCCCCCACCCCAAACCCTAATTCCAATTCAGCTGATTTTTTCTTTTCTCTGTAGCCTCCACGAAAATCATATCTTTTGATTCCGTGATTCTTTTTGAGTGAGACCACCTCCATTAGATTCATAACTTCATTATCCATCGTCTTGTAATTTTGCATCATTCCAGTAAGGAAGTTAAGAGATATTTGTGGTGACAATTGACCTAAAATTCTTGTTTGAATCTGCAACAATCAGCAATTGTGATTTTTATGCGAAATTTTTTGTCAGTTTCCAGAAGTTGGCCCCAAAAGAAAAATTGTAGAAAAACCATCAAAAAAACAAGGAAAAATCATTGAAAAAGAGGCAACTTACAAAAAGTTACAGCCGAAATACTGACGTCCAATCCTGTGGGCAGAAATCTGCAATTCTCAGATTTGTGTCAATCCTTGTGCTTCTCAATTCCATATTGTATTCTATCGAATTATCTGGTGTTTACCACTCCTATACATTATTATACACTTGTCTAGTCTTCATCCTTCCTTGTTTAATCAGCAACATAGGCGAAGTGCTAGATATGAATTATAATTCAATTCTATGCAATTTCTGAAATTAATTGATTATTTTCCTTTGCAACAAAATACATAGTCTATCCAAGCTCCACTTTTTTACTAACCGAACAAGTATCGCTGCACCGGCAATCGCTATACTCATTACCTAAGTTAGATTTATCATGAACCAGCCACCGGTTGCATCACATGTGTGCTTTGGTAAGAACTTGTAAGAATTTGGTAAGGCTTGAGAGATGTGTGACTTGATTTGAGCCTCCATATCCTAGTAGTTGATATGAATGTAGCCTCCATATCCTAGTAGTTGATATGAATGTATACTTGTGATTTGTTTCCTTATTTTCTACTAACAATGACAGGCTTGAGAAAATGGGTAGATTATGATGACATCGTAGGCAGATTTGAACTCAAAGGGAAACAACTATCGGTATACATTTTGCCACTCACCGCTAAGAGTACGTCATTGGACTACTTCTCGTGGGTTACTATGTTGGATAACTACTTTGAAAGACAGGATCTTGATCCTTTTGAGAAGATGAGCATGACAAGGATGGCACTGATTGGTGAAGTTCAACATTGGTAGTCGAATCTTGAGTTCCGCTACATGTACACATGGGAGGAGATGAAGAAGAAATTGCACCGTCGTTTTGTACCTCTACTACCCACGGTCACAAGCGAGGTGCAACCTAAGGTAACTAAAAATGCTGACATTGTTTTGGCTCCTACTCCATCTACAGATACCATCGAGACACTTGAAGAGATGAAGGATGATCTGATGCATCTTATGTCATTAGAGGAGAAGTTTGAGGTACCTATAGTATCTGATGAGGACGATAATGACAAAGGTACTGATTTGGTGCTACAACAAGACATAGAGCAACCTTGTGAATATATAACTGCTATTGTGCAATCTTTTGATATTCCATATTTTGACTTGAATGAACCATGTGCTGATCTAAATTATCATAATTTTGCACATATTGAATTAATTACACATAAGGAAGTATTTGATAGAATATCCCCTGCTAATGCATTGTGCTATATCATGCTTAATGAGGCCCGTTAGTTTGGAATATACTATGAAGAAAGTTTCTGACATTTCATTTCTAAATTCTCTATCTAGTACCTACACCTACTATTTTAAATTAATTGGAAATTATGGTGTAGACATCAATTTCTTGTATATCGAATATGTATAACTTGTGATCACATGGATGAATTGAATCTTGTTGTTTTGAATAATAACTCTTGTATGCTGAATCTTGTTCATTATAAAAGAAAAATAAAATTTAGTGATCATTCAATGTCTATGTATTCTTCTCTTATTGAATCATCTAACATTGACAATCTAAATAATGAAATTGATATATGGAAGAACTTGCAAATCTTTTCACCTTTACTAGATTAATTTGCTATTGCTCAATTGAAATCTGATTATATGGATAAACTTTGTTTGATTCTAAAAGTTATAGCTTTGCCCATATGTGCCACCACTGCAAGTTTACAACTTCAGATATTTGAATTGCATAAATGCTTTACTTATATTTGCAAAACTAGTTGTAATAATTGTTGTGTGAGAAATTTTGATTTGCTCATTAACATATATGATTACTCTTGGGTTAATAATACATGAGCTTTTATAATCACTGTTGTTTTATAAAATTAATTGTGCAATGACGAGGAACTATTAAAACAGATGGCATATACATATACCATGCATACACCTTGGCTTCTTTGTTACCATATTTTCAGCTTATCAAAAGACGAGGATGTCTTTGTTTTCAAGAAGGGGAGGAAGATACCACTTGATGTGCTAGTGTTGTCCCGATCTTTCGATAAGAAGGATAATTTTGATTGGACAATGATCAACTCTCGCGATCTAGACTACGAACGCATTACATACGAACTAAGAAATCGCTGAACTAATCGCCAAGTCATTATCAACTGTGCCAAGAATGCGGTTGACCTAACCACAAAGGTCTATTCCTGCATGTAACCGAAGAACACGCAAGAACAAGATCACAAGCAATCTGAAATTGCAAATATATAAAGTGAGTTCAAAATGTGGATTCCGCAGAGGTTCTTTACGGTTGGTCTAGTTGACACAAGCAAAGAACAAAAGTTTTCACATGGAAAAACTAAGCAAACGAAAACCTGGGAAACCAGAAGGGTGCAACCTCCTTAAATAAGGGAGGGAAAGCCACGCAAAACTAAGAAATAAGGGGTGGTACTATCCACGATACTATTCATGTGAACAGTACGACTATGAACAGTATGGGCCTAGAGAGAGGGCGCCTTCTCCTTGGGCCCAAGCATTACAAGACCCAATTTGGTCTAAACAGGTGATGCAACACCTTGTTTTAATGATTATAGTTTATAAAAGAGGAATTTTTAAGTTAAGACCAGATCCATTGGAAAGAGGACAAGAAAAGCTTTCCAACAAGTACTCGTGGAGCTCAAACGGACTCCGTATGTGAAAGTTATGCACATTTGAAGTTGGGCCTGTTAGGCTAAACCTGTCTAACTTGAACTCTTGCTTCAATTGGTTCAAAAGTGATGTGATACTACAAAAATATATTTTTTTATCATTAGATAGTATCATATAGTTCATATAATATAAAGGCACCCGTAAAAACGAGCTCACCTGATAATTTAAGTGAAGTGTACGAGCTCTTAAAATTGGAATACCAAGCATAGCAAATTTGGTTGTATCCATATGGGTCATGTCCTCATCATCACATTGACTTCTGTATGAGGGAAAGAGGTAGTCCATTGATTAGTTGTAAAAAACCAATCCAATTGCTGCAAGAGAGGGTCGTCCTGCATGTTACTCCATGTATAGGATCTACCCTTAAGAGGAATTTTCGTGAGACCCAGATTACTGATGATACTATTGAAAGTAGAATATCATTGAAACTCCCTCCCGGTTTATTTCTGTTGTGAGTAGAGAGAATAAAGTTGAAGTCCTCCATGAGAATCCAGTTTTGTTGGGATGGGATGTCTAGGTGGAAGAGCCATTGAACAAAATCAACTCTTCCCTGACCCTTGCATGGGCCATAGATATTAACCTAGGTCCATTTGCCCAATGTTGTATTGGAGACAATTCAATGACTTGAGCAAAGTGATTGTTAAGGATGGAAGTTCCAATGAATATTGAACTGTTCCAGAGAACCATTAATCCCCCAAAAGCCCCGAGGAGGGGGTAAAAAGAGAATTTATCCGGATACCTGGGAGCAAAGTTTCATATGAAGGAGTGATCAAAGCACTCCTTTGTTTGCTGAAGACAAACAATGTGACAAGCACTCTCCGATTATCTCTAATAGATGTCCATTTATCTGGAGAGTTTAAACCTCTCACAGTCCAACAGAGAATCTTCCAACTTCTAAAATTTGAAGTGAAACTCATTATAGATTGTAAGAGTGTGAAAGTCATGCCAAGTGCAAAGCATAACTAGTGTTTCACTAAAATACTGTAAAAAGTTTGACAAAAGCTACACAGGCTAGGAGAATAGAAAGTACACAAAAGTAAAATGCCCCATCCACTTCTCTTTCGCTCTTCAGGCTTCATCTTCATTTGCATGATCTGCAGAGATATTCTCATCCGTCATGTCCCTAGTGGGGACTTTGCAGTGCCGACTGCCCCAGTCTTGCATCAGCTTCACTGGGAGTCTAGGCAACACTGAAGTGGCATCCGGGGAGTCCTCTGAATCTGGGAGCATCACACACACCTGTTGATGAAGTTGTTCCACAGTGATAGGCTCCACCTGAGTAGCGGTTGTCTGAGGCAGCGAGTCCAAGACCTACAACTTCAAGGAGGAGGACAGCATAGTAGATTTACACCTTTTGCTACCAAAGGGTTCAGAAGACTGAAATCCTGCTGAAAGCTTGCTTAATCTCGGACTCCTATGCAAATTTTGCACCGAGATAAGGGGTGCACTACCTACGACCAGAGACGTGTTCCAGTGGCCTTGAGTCTAACTGAAGTGGAGCTGAAATTGAGTTAAGCAGCAGTTGATCTAGAATTTCCTCGATTCAAACCGAGGAGGTGCCTTTAAGGGAAGACCCCGAGTTTGAGAAATATGTTGGAATATTGAAACCTTCAACATTTGTTGCCTCTGCGATGCCCCCAAAAGTAGTGAGCACCAATCTCTATGCATCTGAATTGGCCCCCACAATTGAAGTGTTGTAATTAAAAGCCATGTTCCAGTTCCTTTCGAACCTTAGAACAGGTAACTACGAGGTGCAAAGGTAAGAGAACAATGGCCAGCTCCAGTGAACTTGAGGCATTCTGACAAGTGGTGGGTTCACACATTCTAGGAAGCTTGCTATCACCTGACTGACAAAGTGCGAGAATGTCGAGGTAGGAAAATGAGAAGACATTAGATCATTTCCAACAACAATGGTTGAGGAAGACTAGGCACCAACCGATACTATATCCAAACAAGGGTTTGCCAATAGCATGGACGATCCAGACAACTGAGGCTGTATGATTACTTCCCTAGCTTGCTGAGAGGAAGAATATGATAATTCCATATGAAGAATTTGGTTGGAAGAAACTGAAGCGGATTCCTGAGGTTGTGGTTCCTGGTTGATTGGTAGATGATCCCATTAACCTTGGGGTTGTTGCTATGGCTCCCATTGCCCCCATTGATCAACCTGAGGGGGAATAGGGGGTACCTGCTCTTGGGAGGGTTGTGCTCATCCTGTTGGGGGGGGGGGTTGATGAGATTCTTGGGGAGGTCTTCATCTTCCAACCCCGTATCCAAGAATTCTGAGTTTAGAACAATGACCAGAATCATACAAGACTCTCCCACGCCCCCTAAGTCCATACTCTTTTTAAGCACAAGATTCTGGGGGACCGCTTCAACCAAAGGAAATAGGACCTTGACAAGAACTCTTCCTTTAATTCTATCCCTCGAATGCCACTCCAAAGTTTACCGAAAGTGGAAATAGCATGAGCTATAGAATGGTGGTTCAATAAGTTCAATGGAAAGCCTAAAAACATGATCTAGCCCACCCTAGCAAAGTTGGTCCCTCTCCAATTTATAGCCTCATTGTGTCTCTAGAATCTAACTTTATGCTGATCATCTAGGTGGTGGGGATAACTAAAAACTAGCATGTCTCGCTAAATGGCTGAGTTAAGTTGAAAGATGCCAACTCCTAGAGGGTGAGGGGAGCATCTTACCACAGTCATATCCAGGGCCCCTTGAATGTAGTCTCTCATGTCCATCACCGCCTGCCCTATTTCATCTTCTTGGGGGGACCATATACGCAATGGCGAAGTCCTCATGCTAAGATTGTGGTGAGTCTTGAAGAACAAGATCCACCATTGGTAGCCTGAACTGCCCGTCGTCCTCAATGAAGAGGCTCATCGGAATGAAGTGACCCAAATTGATCACCCGAAAATTAGCCATCAAGGAGGAAGAAGGATGAGGGTGATTGTCTTGCTAGGGAGTTTGAGCGTGGTTTGGGGAAACTGACAACTAGTATGTAGGGGAGGTGCGATGGTTGCCTAGAGAAGAGCGCCTGAAGCACAGGCCATGCCAACTAAGTTCCCGCCTCTCTTGTGGGCCTGAGAATTACTGTGATTTTGAGATGTTGGAATCCACCTTTTGTTAGCCATAGAGCGACTCAATAAACATGAGACCTTATGGCCATAATTAAAATAGCTCCAACATCGTATTTGGGAAATGCAGGTGAGAGTAGAGTGCCCCAAGGGAAGACAATGAGAGCAGGAGGCATCATAGAGGTCATCATACTTCAAGGGAGGCATAGACTGCAAGGGAGAAGCATGTTTAAAGTTTAAACCATCTGATTCAGCATGGCTCAGGTTGAGCTGAGAGGCTGGAGGAGATAATGAGAATAGCTTGAAAATCAAGGTTGGAAGAACTTGCACCGGAAAATCCCCAATGTTAATGAAACAAAATTTCTCGAAGAGCTTGATTAGAGGTTTGCCAGCAAAAGAGACTTTCTTCTTATCTTTGGGAGAAACACCAAAATGATTTTTTTTGTGAGATGAAGCCAGAGTCCATTCATTCTAGTGTTCCCGAAGCCACAAACAATACTCCTTACGAAAATCTGCACCACCGCCTTGCCATAGATGAAAATGGACTATGAAATGGTTGGTAGCACAGCTCTTCAAAGCACAAACTAGAAGCCCCACTTGCTTTGAGAAAACTGAGAACCAGAAACCATAATAATAAGCATTCTTAACTTGAAAGTCCTGATCCTTGCCCCCAAGGCAACATTGAAGTACCTTTCCAACTGAATCCTCAGATAGACGGAAAGTGAAATGAGAGAAGGTGACTAGTAGAAGGAAGCTGAGCGAAGATGGGAAGGGGGCTCTAAAGCCATTGCCCACCCCTTAGGAGTAAAGGGAGACCCAGCAAACCAGCGCCAAGCAGGGAAGAGAGAGGAGGGGGATTAGAAGCCACCAAGAGTGCCATGGGAATCGCCAAAGCTAACTAGGGAGAGCTCCATCCTTTATTTGCATTTTTTTGCTATGGTTTATTTTGGCACGGAGTACTCTGGGTATGTTCTGATCGAACCAACAAAAGCAAGATGTATGTACGCCAACATAGGAAAACCCAACTAGTAGTGGCAATAAAACATCACACTTTTTTCTTTTGAGAGGATAGTGCAACATCGCTTAGAATTGTAAGTGCAATTGTGCAAAGCAACAAGATTGTCTACATAAAATTTTATAGTGCGTGTTAAGACAACTCTAAATGGACTCGTGCCAGAGCATAGGAAATTCATAAATAACCAACACAACACACAATATAGGGTGAGTTATTTTCAGCTATGGCTGATGGCATATGGATGCGACTGATGACTTTTAGCCCTAACGCGAGTGCTTATGCAATGAACTCAATATCAATAAGCCACTTTGAAAAGGCTGTTTCGATAATCTATTTCAAAACAGTGGCGAAAAAGCTGTCCTGTTTGTTTGTTTGGGCGAAGCCATAAGCTGAAAAGAAAGAAACCATAATTCCGAAGCTTGAACCCTTATGACGAAGCCATACAGTTTGACCTAGATACGTTGATATGTTTAGCCAAACAACCCAAACAAATGCCACACTGGTAACACCTCTTTTTTTATAGAGGCATTGAGTATGGTGATTCGTATCCTAATTCTTTAGCACTTGAAGAGGTGTTGTAGGGACCCAGATATTAATATCCGGATTCCTCTGTGATTACTGCACTATTCCCTGGATCAGTAGATAGTGCTCACAGTTACAGTAATGAATATCAAAATACATATCATGCGGAAGCGTAAATGTAGTAGACTTACTTCATGGGCCGATTGGGCCGAAATCAATAAATTGCAGCAGCGGAAGAACGAAGCACACAGGTGGGACCTTCAGGACATGCCCACAGGCAGCCAACTGGAGGTGCGCGACCTAGCCCTTGACATCTTTATTTTCTTCGCCAGCATGTCCAGTCGTGTTGCTGAGGCAAAGTGATCTGATTCCTGGTCCTGAATTTGGTCGCAAAAGCGAGCGTGAGCACTCCGACCCCGTGCTCCGCGAGCCAATACACAGAATGCAAATAAATAGTATGCATGGCTTAACAAAGGAGAGGCTCGGGTTATTTTATTTGCCAAAAATCGCTTTTAGTAGCATTTCTGTTATTAAATCATATTGTTGTTTTTGCAACCTAAAAACTCCTCACAGCGATTGACATCATTGACTTAATCCACCAAAGATGCACTCTCATTATTAGCTACTATCTAAGACTCCCAACAGCGTTTGCCATAATTGACTTAACCCACCGAGATTACACTTTCCTTATTGGGTGCTGTCTAAACTCCAAACAGCATGTGTCATCCTCTATTCAATCCACCGATCATATTCTTTCTGTAATGGTTGTTGTCTAAGACTCCAAACAACGAGTGACATCATTTAAGTGATCCACCGACTACACACATTTTATATTGATTGCTGTCTACAACTCCAAACAGCGTGTGACATTATTCAGATATTCCACCAAACATACTCTTTCCAAATTGATTGCTATCTAATCTCTAAACAGCGAGTGACATCACCTAATTAATCCACCGAACATTCTCATCAAGATTTTCTAACAATCCAATCCTTTTTATTATTGATTCAATCCACCAAGAATATCATTGATCAAGCCTACGATTCAATATTATATATCCACCAAGAATATCATTGATCAATTCTACGATTCACCATTATATATCCACCGAGAATATCATTGATTAATTCTACGATCCACTAGTATCCTCCCACCAAGTAAATCACTAATCAGGAACTATAATCCAATACTTGAATTACTCCTCCAAATTCCCTAAAATTCAATTAGATCATCTATTTAGCCTATCTATTCAGCTAGACTCCACCAATTTATTTCTCCCAGAACCCACACTATCATTTCCTTTTCATGATCGACATGAATCCACCAATACCTTTATATGTACACTACAAACATCTATTTCCTTTACTCACGTCCCTGCTTATTCTTTCCATATTTTATTTTGTAGAAATGGAAATGCCACTATTTGAAATACAATACATAAAATTTCCTGAGACCTAGCAGCTTTTGAATAAAACATAATGTTCAAGGAATATTAACATGATTTTCCATACATATGGCATCACACCATTAGACATCTTTCAGCGTTATAGCCGCTTAACTTACCACTGGGACGACACCGAGGACAATTCAAATCGGGGCTTTCACGCCCTCCACTTTCTCCATTTCCACCCACAAAGTTTTTGAAATAGAACTATATCTGGTTAAGTTCCCATGTCCGCCCTTGACCGTGGGCACGGCTATTCGAATAGTTTTGACTCTGCGAGTTTGTACACTTTCACCACAAGAGACAATCAACTCATTGCCCCACACGATTCCTTAGTCATGTGGTTGAGCGGACCATCACAGTGACTTTTCAAAGTATCTAGACCCTTTTGTCATCTCACCCCTATGGGAGACTGCCCACTTGCGGTGGGTCCCATATGTTGCACGGGATATTTTCCACAGCCACTAACGCAGCCGGGCTCCACTTCCCGCAACGTTAGGACAGCTGGAAAACTTCACCCTCCACTCGGTGTCCCTTTAGGCCTTCCCTTGCCCCTGCATAATTACTTCTTTCCCCCTATTAGTGAGATGAGTCCAGAGTTTTCGATAAATCTACTTAGCCAAGTTGTACTTTACAGACTTGTGGTTGTACTGTTTTACACGGGTGACATGACAAGATTCGGTCCTTAGGGTTATCTGGGCGGTCTACCAATAACACACTTTGTGCTTCCACTGCACCACATATTCACACACTCGAACTAGTCCGCCCAGATATTTAAGCATGTTGGGGTTTTTGGGAACATAAAGTAAGCATACCAACATATATCAGTCATTCCCACCATGACTGCCCGAATCAATTTCTCATGAGTAAAAGTGATGCTTGGGCGCTTTCACGCCCATGAATACCTAGACAATACTAAGCATGGCATATATTTAGAGACTTATTCGCGAAATGTTACTATTATATATTTACTAGGGCGACAAAGTTCACATATTCAAATATTCCAAGGAGGAGTAATATTATTCAAGGTAAACAATTGGCACCTAACTAGAATATTAAAATAAGCATGTATTTGCATATAAATTAACAGCATGCAATTTGATAATTTAAAACAAAGTAATTTGCAAAAACATAGGATCAACATGATCAAAGTATTGACTCGCCTGGTGCGGTTTACCGCGGACTTGAGCTCACACGATGCTTTCTCTTGAGTTTCTATTCTTTATCTTCACTTCGACATTGATCTCGCTTGATCCATTGAATCTTCACGGCTTCCAATTTCTAGTTACGCGATAAACGACTGAATACAAATAGCAGCAAATAACTCAAAAGATCCAAATAAACCCGAATAAACTCAATTTAGTTTTATTATGAATTGATGGGTGATTCGAGTGATTTGAGGCAAGGTCGGTGGTAGATTTACGATGTCTTGACCTTTTATTAGTAATCTCTTTTATTATATTTTTTTGTATTTATCGAGGAAGTTCCATGAGTTAGATTAGACCTATGGATCGGTGTACGAGGTTAGTTGGGTATCATTTTGTCGAGCGTTAATATCCCGGGCATATGCAATATATAAGCGATGTATACAACTTTTAGCCTACCGAGTTAGTCTTATAGTCTGGGTATATAGCATTTTGTGGCACGACATCATTTTGTTGCACGACAGTTTATGTACCTTTAGTTATTACTAGGCATAATTAGAATCCATTGGTTCGGGTCCTAGCTTGCTACATTTATTCAGGCTCAACTTTATTATTTACTAAATTTGACGCTAAGATTCAATTACTGGCACTTTTATCCTTTTGCCTACCCCTTTGTCATTTTTATGCCCAACGTTACTTTTAGTTAAATTTATTTACCAAGGCTTGCCGTACGGGTTCATATATTAATATAGCTACCTAATTAAATCTATCATGGAGATTTTGTTTAACGGTGGTACGTTAAATGCTAGGGCATGGGGTTATCATTTTATGTTTAGCTATGCGGTGGCTAGTTCTATATGTTTTACTAAAATACATGAGTGTATGATTCACTCCTTAGAGAGTTTCCATTTGCTAAATCATTGTTCCATGAGAGTTTAACCTAAACAGGATTTTACTCAATTTCTTTATTTCTAATTTTAGTTTAAATTTAGCAATATGAACAATGCTTGATGATCTAGGCTATTATATTTTTAGCATCTATATATTATGATGACCTTCTAATTTGAGTACTCCTAGAAACTACGATACCGATACTTTATCCTTTTACAAGTCGAGCCTCATCGTACACGAGTACATTTTGTCCTCGTTACTAACTAAAGCTACCATTTATGATTTCATGATTGGCAGTATTCTAATGATAGGGTTACATGTAGGTATTTTAAATAGGGTCTACTACGAACGAGGATCGTGACCGCTATATGTACTAATGGCTGCATGCAAGCTATCCGCTTTTCCTAACCACATATTTATATATATACATATAGACGCTTATATATATTCATTTACTTAAATAGTCTCTACATTCTTTTAATTGTTGTTTAGCTTGAGTCAAAATTTATTTACCTAGCAAAAGAGATATTCCAATATTTGGTAATTAGCAAATCCTACCACTAGAGTTCATTTAAGGACAACATTTTTTTAATACTAGGCATAAATCTTAATTTTAGTTAATGGAAATCTTTATTTGGTCATTTACCATAAGTTGTACTTCTTTATCGAAGTCTGTAATTACTATTTGGTCTTTTGATTAATGTTTCAAATAGGATTAATTATTCAAACATAATGACTATTCCACATTTATGTATTATTCAATCTGGTTTTATAGCTCAATTGAATGTATTAGCTTTTCTAAACTATTTACAAGTTTTTCCTTGATTTGTCCTAAACTGAAATAATCAATGATTAATAAAAATAAAAGAAGGAGAATTGCACCGAGGGGAACCGAACTCGGATCTATCGGTTCATGTGCTTGCCTTCACCGAAATGACCAACCGAACATCTACTCCTTAGCGATTTTATTGAAGGGGTATTGTAGTTGAGTCGGCACATGGATGGGGCAAAGCGAGCATAGCGGCGGCGCTCGGGCTAGCCTTGCCGCAGCAGCGATGGCGGAGAGGTTGGGCAACCGGGCAAAATGGGTCGCGGGAAGGGTGTAGGCCAAGTGGGGCGGTGGCGGAAGCGGGAAAGGCGAGCGGCTCGGACGACGAGTTGAGCGGCGGCGGTGGGGATGGAAAGGGGCGACGGCGCCGGAGGGGAAGGAGAAGGGGATTAGGGTTGGCGTGAGCTGGAGGAGGGCACGGGGAACTTACCAAAGGCATCGGCTTGGCCGGGGAGGCACTGAGGTGAGCCGGCGGCGTGGGTGAGCGGCGGCGCAAAGGGGTTCATGTCGCCGGCGAGTTGGGGTGGACCACGGCTCCAATAGGTGGTGGGGACGAGTTGAGGGCATCGAGAGGAGACTTCCCCGGCGTGGAATCGAGCGGTGGCGCACTTGGCCGGCGGCGGAGAAGATGGCCGCAGGGCGACGAGGAAATGGGCGGCCGGCGAGCTTCGAGGCCTTAGGGATCGATTCCCCGCGGTGGTAGGAAGATGGAGGTGAGGCGGGGCGGACGGGAGGACTTTCGCTTTAAAGACCCGAGCCGACCGGCGGCGTGCGGGTTGGCGGCGGGCAGCGGCGGCGGCGTGCGGCAGCAGCGGTAGGCGCAGCGAGAGACACGGCGGCAACAGGCGTGGGCTCGGCGCGGGCGCGGCGGGCGCGGCTTTTGACCTGGCGAAGAGGACCAAAAGTGGGGCGACGTGGAGGTGGCTCCACCACGGGAGAAGAGGGGAAGAGACAGAGAAGGAGCAGGCGCTCGGGGAAGGAAGAGAGGAAAGCCAGGAGGCGCGCAGGTGCTGGGGAGGAAGAAGGGCCCAGCGGCAGGGAAAGAAAAAGAAAGAAAGGGGGAAAAGAGAGAGAGAAAATGATGGGGCCCACTTGGAAGTGAAATAAAATAAGGAAAGGGAGAAGAAAAGGAAAATGAGACTAAGGCATCATTTGGAAATTCTGATTTTTAAATTTAAATTTTTATTTCACTTTAGGTTGAATAAATTTTGAGTATTCAATTTTTGGGTTTTCCTTTTGGCATTACTAAAGTTTGTCTTTATTTTTTTATGAATTTATTCAATTGCTGGAATCTCAACCAAATTTAGGAAAAACACCATGAAATCCAAACTCAAATGAAATATTTTGCAAAAATAATTCAAAAGCTTCACATTTTTCAAATTTTAATTTTTGGGATGTTACAAATCTACCCCCCTTAAATGAATCTCGACCCCGAGATTCCGGTAGAGCAGAAAGAATGGAGATGAGTTATATTGGCTAGCAAAAGGTTTTAGGGTGTTGCTTGACGTATGTTCCTTAGCTTCACAGAGAGACGAAAAGCTGCACAATAAGGGTTAGAACTTGAAAAAGTCAAAAAGAAAGAGGGAAACCTTGTTCTCCTGAATAGGACGTAGACTTCCAAATACTTGCTCTTTGACGTTGTGGCTTCGACCTCATCGTAGAATGGAGTAGTTACATCGTCCATTGAACATATGGTTGTAGAATTTTATTTTGATAGTTAGGTAACAGTGGTCTGTGCTCTAGGGGTAGATGATCTGAGGGATGCCGATACGAGGATGGACGTATTTATATGGTGGTCTTTTGTCCTTATCACTATAAGACTTCTGGTTCTGCAAATCTTCTCGTACTGGTTTGATTAGCTCCGAGTCCATGTTGTCGCACCTCCAAAACATAGATCGTCGTAGTGCTTCGACATTCTTGTCTCTTAATGCTACCCCCCTTAAATAAATGACAATTGTCATTATTCATCCATTGTACTCTAGCTGTCTTGGTCTTCAAGAGGTTGGTGGGTGGTCTTCTTCCCAGTGATGTTGTTTTCCTTAAATACTGGAAGGTTGCAAAGTCTTCACTTCTTCTTGATTGCCTTGGTTTTGGGTTACCCGTTATTTCTCTTTTATGGATCCGATGGGATTTTCAGCAAGAGGCGAGAGGGAATAGCATGAGGTAAGGATAGAATCGTGGGGATAAGGTAATCCAAACCCATTCAAATTTTAAAAGAGTACATCCAGGGAACTGGAGTGATACTGAGCCACACAAATTTTTAAAAGCAATCTTTTCCTGTGACTGTGAAATAGGACGCCCGAGGGCAAGAAGACAGTGCACAGGGCCAAATAGAAATTTTGCAGCAATACATCGTTTACTCGGAGAGCACACATAAGGGCACATGGTTTATCTGCATAGTTTGTTTAGAACGAGACTACCTTATCTTCATGACCATCTTCAACGTTCCTAACCTTAAATTTTTGGAGTAAGGGTACGATAAGAAGAGCAAAATCTTTCTTTTAAATCAATAGAAAGAAAAGGGAAGTATTTGGGGGTAATTTGATTGAGATTAGCACTCACACTTGTGTTACTGTTTTGAATTCGAGGTAAGAGAGCTCTAGAAGTAAAAAACGGCTAAGGCAGCATTTAGATGAGAGAGAATCATCCAAGAGAGGTGAGAATGAGCAATACTACTTATATTTTTGGAAATAAATATTGCAGAAATAATTCTAATCATGAAACTAACGACCAGACTAACTAGGTCACGACCTGCAGTCGATATGCTCTGATACCATCGCTGTAGGGACCCAGATATTAATATCCGGATTCCTCTGTGATTACTGCACTATTCCCTGGATCAGTAGATAGTGCTCACAGTTACAGTAATGAATATCAAAATACATATCATGCGGAAGCGTAAATGTAGTAGACTTACTTCATGGGCCGATTAGGCCGAAATCAATAAATTGCAGCAGCGGAAGAACGAAGCACACAGGTGGGACCTTCAGGACATGCCCACAGGCAGCCAACTGGAGGTGCGCGACCTAGCCCTTGACATCTTTATTTTCTTCGCCAGCATGTCCAGTCGTGTTGCTGAGGCAAAGTGATCTGATTCCTGGTCCTGAATTTGGTCGCAAAAGCGAGCGTGAGCACTCCGACCCCGTGCTCCGCGAGCCAATACACAGAATGCAAATAAATAGTATGCATGGCTTAACAAAGGAGAGGCTCGGGTTATTTTATTTGCCAAAAATCGCTTTTAGTAGCATTTCTGTTATTAAATCATATTGTTGTTTTTGCAACCTAAAAACTCCTCACAGCGATTGACATCATTGACTTAATCCACCAAAGATGCACTCTCATTATTAGCTACTATCTAAGACTCCCAACAGCGTTTGCCATAATTGACTTAACCCACCGAGATTACACTTTCCTTATTGGGTGCTGTCTAAACTCCAAACAGCATGTGTCATCCTCTATTCAATCCACCGATCATATTCTTTCTGTAATGGTTGTTGTCTAAGACTCCAAACAACGAGTGACATCATTTAAGTGATCCACCGACTACACACATTTTATATTGATTGCTGTCTACAACTCCAAACAGCGTGTGACATTATTCAGATATTCCACCAAACATACTCTTTCCAAATTGATTGCTATCTAATCTCTAAACAGCGAGTGACATCACCTAATTAATCCACCGAACATTCTCATCAAGATTTTCTAACAATCCAATCCTTTTTATTATTGATTCAATCCACCAAGAATATCATTGATCAAGCCTACGATTCAATATTATATATCCACCAAGAATATCATTGATCAATTCTACGATTCACCATTATATATCCACCGAGAATATCATTGATTAATTCTACGATCCACTAGTATCCTCCCACCAAGTAAATCACTAATCAGGAACTATAATCCAATACTTGAATTACTCCTCCAAATTCCCTAAAATTCAATTAGATCATCTATTTAGCCTATCTATTCAGCTAGACTCCACCAATTTATTTCTCCCAGAACCCACACTATCATTTCCTTTTCATGATCGACATGAATCCACCAATACCTTTATATGTACACTACAAACATCTATTTCCTTTACTCACGTCCCTGCTTATTCTTTCCATATTTTATTTTGTAGAAATGGAAATGCCACTATTTGAAATACAATACATAAAATTTCCTGAGACCTAGCAGCTTTTGAATAAAACATAATGTTCAAGGAATATTAACATGATTTTCCATACATATGGCATCACACCATTAGACATCTTTCAGCGTTATAGCCGCTTAACTTACCACTGGGACGACACCCAGGACAATTCAAATCAGGGCTTTCCGCTGCCCTCCACTTTCTCCATTTCCACCCACAAAGTTTTTGAAATAGAACTATATCTGGTTAAGTTCCCATGTCCGCCCTTGACCGTGGGCACGGCTATTCGAATAGTTTTGACTCTGCAGAGTTTGTACACTTTCACCACAAGAGACAATCAACTCATTGCCCCACACGATTCCTTAGTCATGTGGTTGAGCAGACCATCACAGTGACTTTTCAAAGTATCTAGACCCTTTTGTCATCTCACCCCTATGGGAGACTGCCCACTTGCGGTGGGTCCCATATGTTGCACGGGATGTTTTCCACAGCCACTAACGCAGCCGGGCTCCACTTCCCGCAACGTTAGGACAGCTGGAAAACTTCACCCTCCACTCGGTGTCCCTTTAGGCCTTCCCTTGCCCCTGCATAATTACTTCTTTCCCCCTATTAGTGAGATGAGTCCAGAGTTTTCGATAAATCTACTTAGCCAAGTTGTACTTTACAGACTTGTGGTTGTCTTTATTTTACACGGGTGACATGACAAGATTCGGTCCTTAGGGTTATCTGGGCGGTCTACCAATAACACACTTTGTGCTTCCACTGCACCACATATTCACACACTCGAACTAGTCCGCCCAGATATTTAAGCATGTTGGGGTTTTTGGGAACATAAAGTAAGCATACCAACATATATCAGTCATTCCCACCATGACCGCCGAATCAATTTCTCATGAGTAAAGTGATGCTTGGCGCTTTCACGCCCATGAATACCTAGACAATACTAAGCATGGCATATATTTAGAGACTTATTCGCGAAATGTTACTATTATATATTTACTAGGGCGACAAAGTTCACATATTCAAATATTCCAAGGAGGAGTAATATTATTCAAGGTAAACAATTGGCACCTAACTAGAATATTAAAATAAGCATGTATTTGCATATAAATTAACAGCATGCAATTTGATAATTTAAAACAAAGTAATTTGCAAAAACATAGGATCAACATGATCAAAGTATTGACTCGCCTGGTGCGGTTTACCGCGGACTTGAGCTCACACGATGCTTTCTCTTGAGTTTCTATTCTTTATCTTCACTTCGACATTGATCTCGCTTGATCCATTGAATCTTCACGGCTTCCAATTTCTAGTTACGCGATAAACGACTGAATACAAATAGCAGCAAATAACTCAAAAGATCCAAATAAACCCGAATAAACTCAATTTAGTTTTATTATGAATTGATGGGTGATTCGAGTGATTTGAGGCAAGGTCGGTGGTAGATTTACGATGTCTTGACCTTTTATTAGTAATCTCTTTTATTATATTTTTTTGTATTTATCGAGGAAGTTCCATGAGTTAGATTAGACCTATGGATCGGTGTACGAGGTTAGTTGGGTATCATTTTGTCGAGCGTTAATATCCCGGGCATATGCAATATATAAGCGATGTATACAACTTTTAGCCTACCGAGTTAGTCTTATAGTCTGGGTATATAGCATTTTGTGGCACGACATCATTTTGTTGCACGACAGTTTATGTACCTTTAGTTATTACTAGGCATAATTAGAATCCATTGGTTCGGGTCCTAGCTTGCTACATTTATTCAGGCTCAACTTTATTATTTACTAAATTTGACGCTAAGATTCACCATCGCACTTTTATCCTTTTGCCTACCCTTTGTCATTTTTATGCCCAACGTTACTTTTAGTTAAATTTATTTACCAAGGCTTGCCGTACGGGTTCATATATTAATATAGCTACCTAATTAAATCTATCATGGAGATTTTGTTTAACGGTGGTACGTTAAATGCTAGGGCATGGGGTTATCATTTTATGTTTAGCTATGCGGTGGCTAGTTCTATATGTTTTACTAAAATACATGAGTGTATGATTCACTCCTTAGAGAGTTTCCATTTGCTAAATCATTGTTCCATGAGAGTTTAACCTAAACAGGATTTTACTCAATTTCTTTATTTCTAATTTTAGTTTAAATTTAGCAATATGAACAATGCTTGATGATCTAGGCTATTATATTTTTAGCATCTATATATTATGATGACCTTCTAATTTGAGTACTCCCTAGAAACTACTGATACCGATACTTTATCCTTTTACAAGTCGAGCCTACTGTACACGAGTACATTTTGTCCTCGTTACTAACTAAAGCTACCATTTATGATTTCATGATTGGCAGTATTCTAATGATAGGGTTACATGTAGGTATTTTAAATAGGGTCTACGGCGAACGCAGGGATCGCACTGCTATATGTACTAATGGCTGCATGCAAGCTATCCGCTTTTCCTAACCACATATTTATATATATACATATAGACGCTTATATATATTCATTTACTTAAATAGTCTCTACATTCTTTTAATTGTTGTTTAGCTTGAGTCAAAATTTATTTACCTAGCAAAAGAGATATTCCAATATTTGGTAATTAGCAAATCCTACCACTAGAGTTCATTTAAGGACAACATTTTTTTAATACTAGGCATAAATCTTAATTTTAGTTAATGGAAATCTTTATTTGGTCATTTACCATAAGTTGTACTTCTTTATCGAAGTCTGTAATTACTATTTGGTCTTTTGATTAATGTTTCAAATAGGATTAATTATTCAAACATAATGACTATTCCACATTTATGTATTATTCAATCTGGTTTTATAGCTCAATTGAATGTATTAGCTTTTCTAAACTATTTACAAGTTTTTCCTTGATTTGTCCTAAACTGAAATAATCAATGATTAATAAAAATAAAAGAAGGGAGAATTGCACTGAGGGGGAACCGAACTCTGGATCTACTGGTTCATGTGCTTGCCTTCACTGAGCTGACCAACCGAACATCTACTCCTTAGCGATTTTATTGAAGGGGTATTGTAGTTGAGTCAGCACATGGATGGGGCAAAGCAGAGCATAGCGGCGGCGCTCGGGGCTAGCCTTGCCGGCAGCAGGCAGTGGCCGGAGAGGTTGGGCAACCGGGCAAAATGGGTCGCGGGGAAGGGTGTAGGCCAAGTGGGGGCGGTGGCGGAAGCCGGGAAAAGGCGAGGCGGCTCGGACGACGAGTTGAGCGGCCGGCGGTGGGGATGGAAAGGGGCGACGGCGCCGGAGGGGAAGGAGAAGGGGATTAGGGTTGGCGTGAGCTGGAGGAGGGCACGGGGAACTTACCAAAGGCATCGGCTTGGCCGGGGAGGCACTGAGGTGAGCCGGCGGCGTGGGTGAGCGGCGACGCAAAGGGGTTCACGTCGCCGGCGAGTTGGGGTGGACCACGGCTCCAATAGGTGGTGGGGACGAGTTGAGGGCATCGAGAGGAGACTTCCCCGGCGTGGAATCGAGCGGTGGCGCACTTGGCCGGCGGCGGAGAAGATGGCCGCAGGGCGACGAGGAAATGGGCGGCCGGCGAGCTTCGAGGCCTTAGGGATCGATTCCCCGCGGTGGTAGGAAGATGGAGGTGAGGCGGGGCGGACGGGAGGACTTTCTCGCCTTTAAAGACCCCGAGCCGACCGGGCGACGTGCGGGTTGGCCGGCAGGACGGCGGCGACGTGCGGCGACAGCGCGCGGGTAGGCGCAGCGAGAGACACGGGCGGCAGCAGGCGTGGGCTCGGCGCGGGCGCGGCGGGCGCGGCTTTTGACCTGGCGAAGAGGACCAAAAGTGGGGCGACGTGGAGGTGGCTCCACCACGGGAGAAGAGGGGAAGAGACAGAGAAGGAGCAGGCGCTCGGGGAAGGAAGAGAGGAAAGCCAGGAGGCGCGCAGGTGCTGGGGAGGAAGAAGGGCCCAGCGGCAGGGAAAGAAAAAGAAAGAAAGGGGGAAAAGAGAGAGAGAAAATGATGGGGCCCACTTGGAAGTGAAATAAAATAAGGAAAGGGAGAAGAAAAGGAAAATGAGACTAAGGCATCATTTGGAAATTCTGATTTTTAAATTTAAATTTTTATTTCACTTTAGGTTGAATAAATTTTGAGTATTCAATTTTTGGGTTTTCCTTTTGGCATTACTAAAGTTTGTCTTTATTTTTTTTATGAATTTATTCAATTGCTGGAATCTCAACCAAATTTAGGAAAAACACCATGAAATCCAAACTCAAATGAAATATTTTGCAAAAATAATTCAAAAGCTTCACATTTTTCAAATTTTAATTTTTGGGATGTTACAGGTGTGTTACATTAATTTCTAGACAAATTCTAATATGATTAGGACTCCTTTTCTTTAGAGTAAGATTTATACTACTCTTTGGAGGAGAATTAGGGATACTACCTAAACACAAGAGTGGTGGCCATAGAGAACTCAACCAAAAAGCAAGCCACAAGCCACTCATTTAAAGGTAGAGATGCATGAGAGGATTAGAGAATAGGTTATTTTTAGCACTAGATTCTTGTATAGAGCAGGGATTTGAGTATCCGAAAAGGTTCAAGATAGTTGTGAGAGAGCGACAATCTCTTGTAATTTTTGATGTTGTGTTTAAGAAATTCATGGTTAACTTCGCCAAATATTTCTCTCTCATCATGGTTGCTTCGTCACCACTATTTTGGTTCTCTCTGCTATATTCATCTACTTCGTTCTTGATACCGTGCATACTTGTGCCGCACCTCACAAACTCTGATCCGATCCAAGGGCTACTATGGATAAGAAGGGATATCAGAGTATAACAAGTGATACCAGAGTCAAGACAGGATTAATCTGATCTATGAGAAGGTCGGAAAAGTGCTAGGTGGCACAAAATCAAGATCGATATCGATGATGTTGAATCAAGTAGAGAAATTTAACGACAGAAGAAATTTCAACGTGTGGCAATGCATGGTGAAGGACGTCCTTGTCTAGCAAGAGTTAATCGCTGCTCTTGATGGGGACAAACTGAAAGAGATGTCTGAAGAAGACGGAAGGTGATGGAGCAAAAGGTTGTCAATGCAATCCATCTATCTCTTCAACGAGGTAAAGTAATCGGTGATCAAGGAGAATTCACCGAAAAAATTATGGAGTAACTTAGAAAAATTGTATATGGCAAAGTTGCTGACAAACTAATGGGTACTGAAATGATAACTATATAGGTTGTGCATAGAGGAAAGTACACGGTTCGTTGATCATCTAATTGTCTTCAATGAGCTTGTCACACAGCTGATTAGTGTGAATAAGAAAATTAAGGAGAATGACAAGCTCGTCATACTTGCATCATCTGTACCACCATTATGGGGCAATTGGTGGTAAATATTCTCATTGAGAAAGTCACTCTCAAATTTAATGTGGCAGTGGTATATCTATTGGAGGCAGAGTACTTGAAGAAGCCATCGGAATCTTCATCCTCGGGTGATCAATCATTGGCTACACTAGGTGTTGCAAATAAAAGTAAGAGTTACAAGAAGAAGAAGGGAAAGAGTAAGGACATACGTGTATGTTATCTATGAGGCAGGGAAGGTTATATGATAAAAGACTGATAGTGTTTGAAGAAAATAAAGGTTGCATGTTCAGTAGTGGTAGCGAAGGATAATTTGGACACACTTGTCATCAATCAGCTAGGTACTTCTCATGGATGGATATTAGATTTATGTTATTGCTTTCACATATGTTTGGTGAGAGAGATGTTTGATGAAGGATTTTTATGCCCGGCACATGGAACTGTTCACTTCGTAGATTGCAAGGAGTATGTAATTACTGATATGTAAATAGTTGCATTGGAGATGTATGAGGGAGCATATCACATATTGATGGGAGTTCAATATGTTCCCGTCTTAAAGAAGAATCTAATATATGTGATATCGCTTGAATCCGAAGGTTGTGAGGTATCACTCGAGGTGGAGTTATGCGCATTACTTGCAAAGGGTAGGTGATCATGAAAGTATCTGTAGCAATAGAGGATACCGATTAATGGTTAAACCTAAAGGAAGGGAAACCAATGGGAGGTCTGATAATAATCCTACCCGGAAGAAGAAAACTATGTTGTCGGTGGTAGGTCCTCAGATCTTATTTGCAGTTATGTGCAAAACTACAAAGATGGTTGCAAAATCAAGTAGAAGCAAAGGCAAAGGTGCGAGTTGCCTGAAGAAGAAAGACATGGTGAAACCAACCACACGGTACCAATGAGCAGGTGGAGTTCAGAGGTGTTACAAACCTATGGTATAAAGGGCTATAGGAACAGGAGGTGTGTATAGTCAAACTACATAGCTAAGGGGCTCTCAGGTGAACGGTCTAGGCGGCCAAGCCCGGACACCAATACGCATATTGCGGTGATGTGCATGAACCCTTATGTTGGGGGCACTCCAAAAGGTGGGAGGGAAAAAGAGAGGAAAAAACAAAATGCAGAGCCAACTTAGAGGAGTTCTTAGATAGGTGTGCTACATGAATTCTTAGATCAATTCTAATATGAAGATGACCCCTACTTCTCTTTAGAGTAAGTTTTCTACTTCTCTTTGGATGAGAACTAGAGGACTATATAAACCCAAGAGTGGTAACCATAGAGAATTCAACCAAAAAGAAGCAAGCCACAAACCACTCATCTAAAGGTAGAGATGCACGAGAGGATTAGAGGCTAGGTAATCTGTAGCATTAGATCTTGTATAGGGTAAGGATTCTAGAGTCCTAAAAGGTTCGAGATGATTACGCAAGAGTGACAATTCCTTGTATTCCTTTAAGGTTGTGTTTAAGGAATTCTTTTCATCGCTATTATTTTGGTTCTCTCTACTAGATTCATATGTTTCATTCTTGATACCGTGCACACTTATATTGCATCTCATAAACTCCAATCCGATTTGAATGCTGCACATAAAAAGGTATTGAAGTATAACAAGAAGGAAGGAGCTTAGCCTTTAATATTGATTGAAAACACAACAAAGGCTCCCTGCAAGCAGGCAGATATAGAACTAGGTGCAAAACCACACCACTCACACCTAGGAATTTTAGATGATACCTACTTTGCATTGAGGTGAGCTTCAACATTAGCATCCCTTCGTACATAAGGAACATCAAGAGCAAGAAAAAGATAGCCAACACCTCTTGGATTTGGTGTTTACCTCTTAGAAAATGAAAACGACACCATGCTCTTGGCTAATGTTAAGATTATAAACATAGTACACAACAATTCCAATTTCCAAGACCTACATCGGTGCAAACGTACGTGGAGTAGTGGAACATCATCTACATGAGCTCACAGCTAGCGAGCATGGCAAGCAATTGAACCAGACCACTTATTCTGACAACAATAGCCAATAGATTCAACATATCTATGTATGTGTTGGGAATTATGGGTAGAGTACACTAGCGCAAATTAAAATTTCTGTTGTATAAACTAGAAAGCCATACAAGCAAGAGATCATGGATGTTACCACTAGAAGCGCAGTACAACAGAAGAAGAGTTGAAGCAAATCGGTTCAATATAGCGCGTGTCGGTAGTGGAAATAATCGATTGTCCAACGTCTTTGAAAAGCAATCATTGGAAGCCAATCATTCTCTAGCGGTAGTCGATCTCCATGAGCCACTTATCTTACCATCGAATCATCTCGATCAGCACTGCAGTCGCAGCAGTGCCTCTACCAAAGACCACATGTCTAGGGATGGAGCGTTGTGCACCAGTATGCTAGCACTAGTGTGCACAGCAAGACCTTCTAAAGGAGGTGGCTAGGGTTTCGGTAGGTGGTGTGATCTCTCTCACTCCCAAAACTCAGTGCACCCCTTTATATATAGCGTCCAACTGGATCCTTGTCCATCATAAGTAGAGATTGTATTTCACTCGGAGAGCCTCAGGCTGGATGCTTATCCAATACAAGTAGAGATCATATCTCACTCATAGTCTATCATCTGGACCCTTATTGTTCTAAGTCATTAAGTGTGTAATTCTGTAGGTTCATATATACTTGGTTGTAACTTGAAAGCATCTTTTCAATTATTGGTCAATAGCGATTCCTAGTAGATCATATCGCCCCCAAATATGCACAAAGATCAAACTAGACGGACCTTATGCAATATGATCTACAATCAGGTCTTAGTCGCTCACAATCAATTCATAACTCCTTACGACCAATTTGTATCTGGTTACAATCAGTCTGTATCTCCATATGACCAGTTCACAGACCAGTTTATGATATGTCCAACCAGTTTAGAACCAGTTAGTACAGCCATATGACTAGTTTGTATCTGATCAGACTAAACAACCTATTTGTGTATTCTCTTTTTGACTCACGATACACGATCGAACTCCAGGTGAGAAACATGTCATCCATAGACTATTCAATCTTTTTCCGATCTAGTGATGGATAACTTCACGTGGTCGACTCCTCGACCACTGTACCATGGCCATGCACTTCCTATATCCAACCACATCGAGGGGCCAGAGATATTTTTCCTATTATGCAGGAGGGGCAAATCCTATTTCTAACCAGTCACATTCCTCAACATATTTCATAACATATTCGAAATCTATCTTTATAACTACCTAGTTACCGAGTAGCGTTTGGCAACCTCTAAGTGCACTATTACACATGTAAGAAACAACGCTGATATCAGGCACAAGGATTATACATCATGATTGTTTGAGACCAACTGATGACACATAAAAATATAACAATCTTAACAATGTATCGAGGAGGGTCAATCTAATACCATGTTCTCTAACATGTGTCCACATTATTGATTTGATATCCATATACCTATGATCCATAAAACGTGATCATCAATTAATACATATGATAAACTATAAATCATAATTGTCCTATCTAATGATACAAGATAAGTGATAATTTAAAATAACATCAAAATATGAATAAATAGTTCCACGAATAAATAGTTCCACAAACAAGTCATTGCACTAGCTTGTGGCCGCCGAGCGCCTGCCCGCTCGAGAACCAGCGGTCGCAGACGTTGCACTTGTGGTCGTCGGATCTGGCCGGCCCCAGTGCCGCTGACGCAGGGAGGAAAAAAAGACGAGGAAGGCAGGGGGTTTTGGCAAATTAGCGTAAGTGGTTTGGTGTTTCCACCTTTAAGAATCTGGGCCGTTGGGAGCAGATCTGATGATCCTGAGCGGTTTTAGCATATTAGCACTGGATACGTTCCCATATATAGGAGCATATCTAATGCACTATTCCGTGCTAAAGTGCTAAAATCCATAAGAACCATTGGATGTGGCTTGGGCGGACAGGATCTACAAGGGTGGAATACCCTGTCCCACTTAAACATTTCGAAGAAACACCCGCACATTAATTTCTTTTCGCGGCTTGGTCCCTGATTCAATCTCAGCTCTAACCCTAGCTCCCCCAATTGCTCACCGCCGCTCGGCCCCTCCGCGCCGCCTTCCTCCCATCCTCTCCCCGATTGCTCACCGCCGCTCGGCCCATCCGCGCCAACCCTCTCCATGCCGCGTCCCTCCGCCGTTGCCCTCCCTGGCCCCTCCGCGCCAACCCCCTCCGCCGCTGCCCTCCTCGGCCCCTCCACGCCGCCTCCCTCCTCGTGGCGCCCTCCGCGTCGGCTCCCTCAACGCTCCCCCTGGCCTCCCCCGGTCGGCTCCTTCCCCGGCGCCGCCCTCCCCATCCCCCCACTGTCCCTCCGGCAGCTCCGCGCCGCCTCCCTCCGCGCAACCCTCTCCGCGCCACATCCCTCCGCCGCTGCCCTCCTCTGCCCCTCCGCGCCAACCCCCTCCGCCGCTGCCCTCCTTGGCCCCTCCATGCCACCTCCCTCCTCGTGGTGCCCCTTCGTGCCAACCCCCTCCGCGCCGGCTCCCTCGACGCTCCCCCTGGCCTCCCCCGGTCGGCTCCTTCCCCGGCGCCGCCCTCCCTATCCCCCACTGTCCCCCCGACAGCTCCCTCTCCAGCCCCCGGTGCCGCGCCCCTGCTCCCTCCCCGGCACTCGGTGACGCCCCCCGGCCCCTACGCCAGAAACTACTAGGCAGCAAAAAACGTCAATCACTATTGACCAAGAAGAACACTCAGACCGGATTTCACCTTGTTATAGAAGCATTTTGTTTCACCTTGTTATGTTTTGTTTCTAAATTCAAGGATCTGAGGCAAAGTGAAATGCTCAACACAATGCAGTTTTACATCTATGAACTTCAGCATTGTTGAGTAATACTGATTATGTATAATCTTTGGCCCAGATAGCGACATCTGCATTTCAAATTTCAAATGTTAGTGACTTCTTGCTAATCCAGAGTGAACATGCATGCATAAATCTTCATTCCTCAAGCTTGTTTGTTTCTAGTTTCTACATGGCTTATGGCCTGATAGTCCTGGCTGTAATGTTTGCTGGCCTGGCACAATACAATTCACCAACCTACTGGGATGAATGGTCGATGGCGCATAATTCTTCTACATAGCCGATGGTGCTGTGTGCCAATATGATCAGAGTGATGTTTTTGTCACCAGTAAAATATTGATCTGAGGTTGATTTGAGTTGAAAATGGAGGACCTTATCACCCTGAACATGAAGGACCTTATCACCCTGAATTATACTGAGATTCTAAATGTTTGGGTTGTGCAATGTGTATTCCGATTCTGAATGTATATTGTGTTTTGTTCAACAAATTGTATGCTGAGATGTTGAATGTTTGTGTATGCTCTTCTCTTGACCTGATAAGCATGGGCCAGCCAGTTGAATTTGTGTGAGGATCAATGCATCAAAGCTTTAGTTTGCCATTTGAGCAAAGTTTCAGTTTGCCATTTGAAGGGAGAGTTGTATTAGGCCTGTGGACTGTATGCAAATGGCTTGTAAGATTTTTTGGGTTGTGCAATGTAACAATGTTAGCCCAAGTTTGTATTCTCCACAGTGAATATGCTCTTGAGAAAACAAAATTTTCAGATTCTGTAACTTAAGATCTAAGAGTATATTGTAAGTTAGTCTGTGTATTCTCCACAGTGAATATGCTCTTGTTGTTTGAGTAGCATGACAATGGAGCAAAGAGATCCCAGTGTATTCTGTGATAGATCACATATATGTACCACAACAATGACAATGCAAACTGACAGTATGGAAGAAATATTCACAGATCACATATATGTTTTTCTACTGAATGGAAGTTATGAAATGGCAATACTTCCATTGTGAAATGCCAATACTTGCACATACTGACAGTATGGAAGAAATTTTGGCAGCATATCCTCTAATTGACAAGAGCATATTCACTTTGACAATACAATATATGTCATGGTACATAATAGGAATTTGTTGCAGAATAGGTTGACAAGCACCGGCAAGCAGCCAACGAGCAAGGTGCCATATATTCCTCTTACAAAACACTATGGCCCTGTTCGGCAGGGCACAAGCTGGCCGGCTTTTGTCAGCCGCTACAGTACCTAACTTTTAAATGGAGTATTTTCTCAAGACGGGGTCTACAAGTTAAACGTAGTGCACGTTAAAAGCCCAACATCTGTACCAGCCAAAATCGCAAGTGAGTATCAATCTCTCCGTAATCTGTACCGTAAACAGCCAAAATTCAAAAATTTCAGCCAAAAGCCATAAGTCGCAGCAAAAAAGAACAGGCCCTATACATAGGGGAACACTAGTAGTGTCTCCGCATACTCTTAAAGAGTCTAGACTACACATGCTACTGCTGCATTTTACTACACATACTTGCACTACAATCTCCTTTCCATCTGTCAGCTTCCCATAATACACTATACCAAAACCTCCAGAACCGATCCTGTTTGCAAAGTTGTCGGTCGCCACTTCAAGGTCAGATAATATGTAGGGATGAGCTGTCTCAGTGGCAATTTTGCAGGACTGAGTGCTTGACTTCTGTAACTTCTGTGCAGGCAGTACGTTTGTAAGATCATCTTGACCAAAGGAAGGTTACAAAGAGTTCAGAACACATGCTACTGCTGCATTTTACTACATATACTACTGTTGCAATAAAATGCCATCATCAGATGTGCTGGCCCGAGCCTCTTGCCATCTTATTGTTGGTTCACCCAGCGAGAAAGCATGTCATCATCCACGTATCTGATAACAGAGGCATTGTCATTTACAAAAGTAAATATCTTTTCTTTACAGAAACATCAAAAATACGTAGACAATGTATTGTAATTTGTAAATTCAGCAGCCGAGGAGCTAGGGCACGGCGTCGGCACTCGGGGGAGGCAGAGGGGCGGTGCCAGGGGCCGGGGAGGGAGCTGGTGCACGGCGTAGGGGTCGGGGGCGTCATCGAGGACCGGGGAGGGAGCAGGGGCGCGGCGCTGGGGGCTGGAGAGGGAGCTGCCGGGGGGACAGTGGGGGGATGGGGAGGCGGCGCTGGGAAGGAGCCGACCGGGAGGCCGGGGAGCGTCGAGGAGCCGCGCGAGGGGTTGGCGCGAAGGGGCGCCACGAGGAGGGAGGCGGCGTGGAGGGGCCGAGGAGGGCAGCAGCGGAGGGGGTTGGCGCGGAGGGGCCGAGGAAGGCAGCGGCGGAGGGACGCGGCGTGGAGAGGGTTGGCGCGGAGCTGCCAGGGGACAGTGGGGGGATGGGGAGGGCGGCGCCGGGGAAGGAGCCGACCGGGGGAGGCCGGGGGGAGCGTCGAGGGAGCTGGCGCGGAGGGGCGCCACGAGGAGGGAGGCGGCGTGGAGGGGCCGAAGAGGGCAGCGGCGGAGGGGGTTGGCGCGGAGGGGCCAGGGAGGGCAACAGCGGAGGGACGCGGCATGGAGAGGGTTGGCGCGGAGGGGCCTAGCGGCGGTGAGCAATCGGGGAGAGGATGGGAGGGAGGCGGCGCGGAGGGGCCGAGCAGCGGTGAGCAATCGGGGGGAGCTAGGGTTAGAGCTGAGATTGAATCAGGGACCAAGCCGCGAAAAGAAATTAATGTGCGGGTGTTTCTGCAAAATGTTTGAGTGGGATAGGGTATTCCACCCTTGTAGATCCTGTCCGCCCAAGCCACATCCAATGGTTCTTATGGGTTTTAGCACTTTAGCACTAAATAGTGCATTAGCACTAGATATGCTCCCTATATAAATAGTACACCAGAGAACCATTAATCCCCCAGAAGCCCCCAAGGAGGGGGGAAAAGAGAATTTATCTAGATACCTAGGAGCAAAGTTTTAGATGAAGTGATCAAAGCACTCCTTTGTTTCCTGAAGACAAACAATGTGACAAGCACTCTCCAATTATGTCTAATAGATCTCCATTTATCTGGAGAGTTTAAACTTCTTGACCACATGAAGTTATCCATCACTAGATTGAAAAAAGATTGAACAGCCTATACCACTCGTACCATGGCCATGCACTTCCTTTATCCAACCACATCGAGGGGCCCAGAGATATCTCTCCTATTATGCAGGAGAAGCGAATCCTATTTCCAACCAGTCATATTTCTCAACATATTTCATAGCATATTCGAAAGCTATCTTTATAACTACTTAGTTACAGAGTAGCGTTTGGCAACCCCAAAGTGCACTATTACACATGTAAGAAACTACGCTGATCTCAAGTATAAGGATTATACATCATGATTGATGATTGTTTGAGACCAACTAATAACACATAAAAATATAACAATCTTAACAATGTATCAAGGAGGGTCAATCTAATACCATGTTCTGTAACATGTGTCCATATTATTGATTTGATATCCATATGCCTATGATCCATAAAACATGATCATCAATTAATATATATGATGATCTATAAATCATAATTGTCCTATATAATGATACAAGGTCAGTGATAATTTAAAACAACATCAAAACATGAATAAATAGTTCCACGAACAAGTCATATACTTATTGATTAATACGAAAGATACTTATTCAAGTGACAAAATAACATATTATTCAAAAAATTATAAACATAGAAATAATATAGCCATCTCTATAATTGCCTATAGAACATATCACTGACAATACTTACACGTGCCTTTGGCTTTGCATGTTCGCTGACTGACCCGTGCAACTTTTTATTGTCAATACGTAACCCACAGATTGATGATCTGATTAGCGATCGATCCAACATGCAGATCAAATAACTAGCTATACCTCAACGCTTAGGTCCGGCCGGGTTGCAATCAAGGTTGTCAGTATCGCGACACGTAACGTAGCATCGTACGATCCAACCAGAGGTAGATAATATGGATCGCAATATGGATCAAAATAAGGTAGTATCACAGTAGGATCATGATCCTACTCATAGAATCGTTAGGATCGGGTAGAATCGCAGTAATATCATGATTCTGACAACAAACTATATTAACATATAAAATTTAATATTACCTATTACTAGTTTAATTAACTTTATTTTGTTGTTTACATGTTTTTTTCTAAGGTAGAAAAGTATTATCTTTGACACATTGCATTTTTAGATTATTAGTTTATTAAAAATAATTAAATAAGTTTCAAAATCAATATTAATTCAATACAACATGAATAAGTGTACCTAAATTACAAAATTAAATTAAAAAATCTACGATAGACTTGCATATTTAGAAATATAATTTAATTGTTAGGTAAAATATATATGCTTTTCAAATTTTGATAAAATCATGATTCTACGATCCGATTCTGTCAGACAAAAAATGATCCTATCTGGTAACACGATCCTAACAACCTTTTGTGAGGACCAGAGGCGTACGTCTCAACGAGCTAGCTGGGATAAGGTATCAGGAGCACCAAGGCCTGCATATATGCATCCATATATATGTATGTCGATCGGGTAACTAATTAGTCTTTACTTCAACCAAATAAGAACTACGTAGATGATGGGCTGATTAGATGGATGATGGGAAGCTGCCCGAACGGGAGTATCAAAGACCGTAGAAGAGATTCTGATGCGTTGGTCAACGATCAATTACATATATATATGCTGGAATATTTGGAAGGAGCGCGACCGTTGAATTTTCTAAGAACAATTCCTGAGTGTTCAGTGGATGTTTGAGTATATTATGGAGGGCATCGAGTTCAAACAAATGGCCCCAAATGGCTCTCGTGCATCAGCCCGTCACCTCTCCTAACTGTTTGCTGTTTCTATTGCCTTCTTGCTGCAGTGCAGCGCCGTTGGCTTTTCCCGGCTGGTTGTTTTGTTGGTAGTTTTTTTCAATGGAAAATTCCACAAACACCCCGTAACTTATATTTTTTTAATTTGCCTCTCATATCTCATTTTAGTTTATTTCACCCTTCATAAGTAAAATTACCATACAAAGGCCACTTGTTAGCACTATTTCTCGTGGTTTTCATTATCTTTGGAACTTGTTTCAATTATCTCAATACTTGTTACAATGATTTTAATACTTATTTGAATGATTCGAGTGATTTTGATAGTTGTGATACATGATTTTTTTAGTAATCTTTTAATGTCAAAATTGTGTATTACAAATATCAAAATTACTCAAATAATTTAAACGACTATTGAAATAATTTATATAGGTGCTCAAATCATTGAAACAAGTACAAAACATGACGAAACCACAAAAAAGGCGTTAATGTGTGTCATGGGATGCGTTTGTAGGTAGCGCCTGCCACCGTTTGAAAAAAAAAATACAGGTAGCTACGCACAAGATGAATTAACTAAGAAAAATTACGCAAAAAATTAAGTCGTATACATGGTGCTTCAAGGTTCTCTTTGTATTGAACAGGAGAACTCGTCCTGTTTGGAATACATGTGTTTAATTTATAAGAATTCTATATTTATGTTTGGTCTCATACGAAATTCTTGCGAGAATATTTCACAAAGCGAGTTGTACTGCACTTACCAGTGTCGCCGCCACCGAGGAAAAGCGAGGCGAGCCTGACGCCCAAGAGAGCCAAGTTGGCCATGCTCCCAAGCCGGCCAATATTATTGCCACCGACGTTGAAACGATGCGGCTGCTCCGGCGGCGGATGGTAGCTGAGCGGCACGGCGTGCACGACGGTGCATGGGCACACGTTGCACGCGACGGTGTACACCGCCGTGCCGCCGTAGTAGGAGACCGAGATCACCGTGATGTCCATGTATCCGGAGTAGTACATATGAGCACAGGCCATACATTGGACAAATGATATTGGCTACGTATGATGTGCGAATGGTAGATTTAGTCGTCGCCTCTTAATTTGAAAGATTGTGTTATGTAGTTGTTTTTTTTTACCTGTTCTTTATGGCTTCTAAAAGTGGTTTTTGATTTTTACTATAGTATCTAATTTTTAAAAATAGTATTTTTAAGACAGGATCTACAAGTTAATTGTAGTACACGTTAAAAGCCCAATATCTATATCAATCAAAATCACAAGCGAGTATCTCTCTCCGTAATCTCTATCGCAAATAACCAAAATTTAAAATTTTCAACTAAAAATCATAAGCCACAGTCATATCAAATAGACCCTTTATTTAAATCATTCCTGAAGAAAGAAAGACTTCCCACCAAGGATAAAAAAATCCCCTCGCAAAAAAAATTAAAGAATCGGTGGTAACCGTACTGGCACAATTGGTGTTTTAAATTTAACTTTTGAATTTGAATTATTGTATAGTAATTCCAGCCAGTAACGGAATGCTAACCGGTTGAAAACCGGTCAAATTCAAAATTTTATTTTAAATTGGATAATTAAAATCATCCGATAGAAAACTGATTACCGTCGGTAAGGTATTGGCCAGGTCCGGTATTTTTTCATAACTGGTTTTTGAATCCTTGTTTTCAACAGACAGGATCAAGGTCTGAGAAAGGACGCATCTATGGATTGAGTATTCAAGCCGATATTTGGTTCGAATATTTGAGCCATAAATACGGATTGAAACACACTGCTACCCTAAAACCCACCCTAAAACCCGTTGGATTCATAACTACGGATCCAACAGGTACATATCTTATTCTTGTTGAGGGCTCACTCTAAAAGAGTTTAAACTTCTAGTTTATGGTTTTGGCTGTTGATTTTTAGTTGGCAAATTTCTCTTTTTTTTTGTTGGGGTGGAGTTGTAAAGAAGGTCCTTTGCGGGATCACAAGGACCAGAGAATGCTTTGTATTATAGCGTCTGTTAGTTTTTCTGAGTTATTTTATTAAAAGAAAATTAAAAAACGGTTACATCGTCACAGACAATACAAAAGAAATAAAGGCAAAAAAATCTAAAAAATTAAAAACTAATATGTTCCAAGTGGCTTCTAACTTAAATAAACCAAAAACTAAAAACGCAGAAACTCAATCCATTTGGAGCAAGGCGTTCCTTCCGTTCATGGAAAGCAAGCAATCTAAGAACAAATTGGGGTCTCAATGATTTCGTAATATAAGGAACATCGTGTCTCAGAAAAATAGATACTAGGATCATTCGACCGACAGGCTCTGCACCACCCAAAGGCATTTTCTGGTAGCAAGTCATATCTGTGTTAACAAGTCATATATGTTCTTTGAGGCTATTGATTTCTCCGAAAATCGAAATAAACAGGATATTGATGAAATTGATTTTTCAAACAGCTTTATAAGCCCAAAATCATATTCGCCATCCGTATTAACGCCTCCATCACCCATTGCTATCTTAAAAAATATAAACAAAAACCATCAGACGTCGCAGAAGATAGAACGGACCCTCAAATCACCCGGTCTTCTCCTTCCTATCTTTTAGATAGCTACCACCTACGTCAATAGAACCTTAGAGATCGATCAAAAACTCACGAAAGATTCCACTGAAACGAAACAAATGCACTTCATGTCTGCATCAGGGCATTACACCATAACAATTTTGAGAAGAGGATCATGGGCATTACTATATGACATGCCATCTCAAGCTCTCGAATTATCTTACACAAAGGAGGCATCTCAGACCAAGCTTCTGGAGCTCACATACCCACATACATAAAGCATACAAGGGTTACAGGTATACAAAAGATTGCGATAATTAGAGGTAGCACCAATCGAAATATCTTGAGTACCCGGCAAATAATCCTAGCACAATCAAGGGTTGAGATTCTGGAACAGCTCAGGCAGATGGGCATTCGTGAGCTTCGTCCGGCGGGTGATTTCGCGCTGCTTCTTCTTGGGCTTAGGCTTGGGTTGCACCCCGTTGATCTGGGCGGCTGCTCGCCGCTTGGTAGTGTTGGTCATGGGCTTGATGCCGTTCTTCTGGAGCTCTTTTTCAATATCCACCATGTCGCGCGGTAACTCGATCTCCCGGAACAGCTGCTTCAGGTCATCGTCAACCTTTATCTTCGCTTTTGGATCATTAGCGTACACAATGTCCTCCTGAGAGTCCATGTTTGATAACAGCCAAACTTCACCTGCTGCCTTCAGAGCCTACAGGGCAGCAGTGCTCAAGATTACCCATCATTGATCGTATATGGACTGAAACGGGAACACATGCACTCTTGAATATTTACATTTAGCTTGGTTATACACTCATTGTTCTAGTATTTTAATGGACACCACACCTTTTAGTGAAAAATAAGGCCAGCTACATCTAGAAGCTCAGTAAGTGAAATACCAACTTGAACAGGCAATACATGGCCTGGTACTGAGAGAAACTTTCTTTCAAGTAGACATTTGTTATTTACAAACACTGGTTATAAAGCTTGCAAGGATGACTTGAACCCACTCTTACAGTATTTTTGGTATTTAACCGTCATCAAGGAAATCTCTTGGGAATTTCACAAATGAATGACAACAAAGCATAGTACCTCAAAACTTTCTTGTCCAGAAGGACCGTAACTACATTTCGATGATGATATGCCATTGGAAATTTATCCAGGTGTAGATGCAAAACAATAATCGTGCACATCAAACCAAGTGTGGGTGAGCGTTGATTGTGCTCAGTGTGGTACTCCAGAAGTCCAGGGGAAAAAGAGAAAAGTATTCAGCATCAGTGGGTGGAAGAACAAATATCCAAGTAAAATGGTGAGTGCACTACTGACGCGGCGCCTGCTTCTACAAAAGAGTGCAATGTAGGCATGCAAGAAGCCAGAACATAGTTAACAGTATGCCAAGCTTTAAAACAGAACAGGGTAAGTAGCACATGGTATCCAAGACAAAACCGCAAAAGTATGAGAATAGGGCACCTGCAAATCTTCCAACACAGTTGGGTATGCATCCTTCACTTCCACAACAGCAAGACCCTCTGGATACTTTCTTACCAAAGCAAGTAGTTGATCTTTTCCCTTCAGATCATGCTTTGACTGCACGTGTGCCAACAGTCAAATTACACATGAGACCTTAGAACTAATTCAACTTCAAACAAAAAAAAAACTCTATAGAGATTAAACATTTCTTATGTTATTTTCAGTAATCATAGTTATCATTATCTCCTTTCCCCCGTCAAACTAACATTCAAATAGGTATTTCATCATCAATTATAAACTTATTGACCACAAAAGGTTTAGCTTGCCACACCAGCACTTAACAGTTGAACAACCATATGATGAGAGCAGGCAGTTCACTGAGCTGATAGGAAGGTACAGCGAAGACAGGCCATGTCAAAATGAAGATGCCTTGATTGCCGTCCATGATAGTAAAATAAGGGGACATTTATGAGAAGGTTCTGAGTTAGCTAAGAACAGAGAACATAGAATGAGCACCATTTCAGGTAGGAAGGTTTAACAGTTGGGTGATTTTACCAACAAAATTGGCAATAATATTAACAATTCAAGTTAAGTAATGACAACATAATTAGTAAGCCAGAACTACTTTACCTTGTATGAGAAACGCCTCCCGTCATAATTTACTTTGAGGTTATTCCTCAGACTGTCAAAGACAGCCTTATTACCACGGATATCAACATAAGTTGCTTCATTTATTTGCTCTGCAGTAAAAGCTTGTCTTGTCTGCAAATTCAAAAGAAAAAGAAATATCAATTCAGCGAACAAGATACAACATTGCAATTCATAAAGAAAGTTCACAGATTGCTCATTTTGCTATCCTTGGTGAAGATGTTGGTAACTTCTCGCATTAAGCCAAAGAATACTTTAGTGCAGAAAGTGAACCAGAGTAGAAAATCATCGTAGGGCCATTCTAATATTTTTATCATTGGTTTGAAGTGCCTATTTCTACTAAGTACTAACAGCGCCCATCCAGCCAAACGGTCCATATAGTCCTACTTGATATGCAGCATGAATGCAAATAGAAGGTATTGTTCCGGATATGAGTATATGACAGCTCATAGTAGCCAATACATCATTGATCACTGTACCTTTCACCAGATATCAACATAGTGTCAATTATCCCAGCTTTTTTATCTATTCTGAAAGTTCTATTATTGCATGGGCTGAACGCAGAATAAGCAGCAATGCTTGGACAAAATCTTGCATATTCAGAATTGCAGGCTATTATGAATGTCCAGACTAAGCATCTCACATGTGAGGAAGGGCGTAAATATTAACAAACTAGGGCTTAAATAAACTGATATATACCCACTAAACTACAGCATAAATAAACTAAAATTGTAATAAGATTATAATTAATTCCACATAAAGAATCATAACACTTCCTGGTATACAATCTCAACTAGTATGATTTTTTTTCTTAGAATGTATTTGCAGGATCAATGGAGCACTTAGCAAGGCCAGAACAGGGGTTTTCCATTGCCAACTTACACTAGTATGGAAAGTAAAAATGAAATAAGGTTGTAGCTTAGGGAGAAGTACCTTGTAAAGCAGTTCAATGACAAGTTTGATCTGTGCTCCAACAGGAGATTTCCTAACCGAATTAATGTGTTGTAGCCTTTCTGTATCATTTGAAAATTTAATAGGTTGTGGCGGCCTTGCTGGAGCAGATGGAGCGTTAATTGGTTGGGCCCTGTGTTTTGGCTTTGAGGTCGAAGCTTGGCTTGCAGCTATGCTGGCCAAAGATGACTGGCACCTCTCCTGCTGCTGCTTAAATCTGGAGAGGCTATCCTTGAGATCCATCTAAAAAACGACACGCTCGTAAGTAACAGACATAGAAACAAGAATGAACAGGGTAACTGAACAGGAGAAAAAGGTACACCAACTGTCTACTTTGGTCTTCAGAATAAAACCCATGATACAAAAGGGTAAACACATGGTGGGCATAGGATGAATCAGCTAGTATCGCAATGTATTGAGATCAATTCAGGTCCAACTGCTTAGCTATTGTACACTACGTTGCGCGGATACTTCACAAAACTCACGTACTGGTATCGGATACTGTACCGGATACGGATACTGCCCCGATACGCGCCGATACGTATCCTGCACGTATCGGTGATTTTTCGATTTTTCAAAAAAAAAAATAATTCCCGATACTTCTCCGATACTGCTCGATACTTTTCCGATCCTTGTAACCTAATATTCCCACCCCACCCCAACAGCACCCACCCAGATTCCCGATCTATTCCCCCCTCCCGCCGCTGCACGCAAAAGCATCCGCTCGCCCGCCTCGTCGCCGCTTCGCCCCCGCCTCGGTCGCGCTCGCCCCGCCTCCGTCGCCGCTCGCCCCGCCACCTCCGTGCGCGCCTCCGCTCGACCTAGATCTATCCCCATCCGCCGCCTACTTTGCCGCCAAGACGCCGCATCCGCCGGCCGCCTCGCCCTCCGGCCGTCGCCTCTGCCTCGCCGTCGCCTCGCCGCCTCGCTCGACCCGATCTATCCCGTCCGCCGCTCACTCGCCGCGCGCGCATCGCATCGCCGCGCTTCGCCCTCCGGCCGTCGCCTCTGCCTCGCCGTCGCCTGCCGCCTCGCCGCCGCCTCGCGCCTCTGCCTCGGCCGTCGCCTCGCCCTCGGCCGTCGCCTCTGCCTCCGCCGTCGCCTCTGCCTCCGCCCGCCGCCTCAACACCGCCGCCGCCGCCTCAGCCGTCGCCTCGCTGCCGCCTCGCCGCACATCGCCTCGCCGCCTCTCTGCTGCCGCTGCCGCCGCTCTTTCTTCTGCCGCCGCCGCTCTCTGCTGCTGCTGCCGCTTTGCCTCTCTGCTCTCTGCGTATGTGCTCTCTTGCTAGCCACTCTTCTTTGCATCTTGCTATCTTGCTATTTAGTATTTAGTTGCTATTTGTTGATTGAATGTCCGAATGTATTGCATGACTCGGTAGGGGCGTGATCGATTATTTGTTGTCAATTTGTCATGGCATCTGGTTGTGGATTTGGAGGCTCGAGTGCATCAGTCATGATTCAAAACCTTAATCTAACTATCAATCATGATTCATGATTTGTGATTCTACTATTTATTTCATTATTTGTGTACATGTGCTTATCTATTCTGTTATTCTTTGCAGATGGTTCATTATATTAGTCTAACAATTAGGAGGCGAGGAAGGAGAACTGACGTACCAAGCAAGTTGCTACATGCCTACATCAATATTAAGGTATTCTCGGTTTCTCAATTCTTTATAATGCATTAATTTTTTATTTTTATTTTTATTATATATATACACACGTATCGCCGTATCAGTGTTTTTAGGAAAATGGCGAATCGCGGTATCGCCGTATCGCGTATCCGTATCCGTATCCGTATCGGGGTATCTGGGTAACATAGATTGTACATACACCCCTATTTTTAAGTTCTGTGTTGTGCAGACAAAACATACAGGAGCTCAATCAGAATTAATCAAATTTTCATATACGATCCATTTCTGTTCTAATAACCAACGTAACTTCAACCCAATCTTATGACGTATTAACAGAGGCAGGTAAACACTAAATCAAGCCGGTACCAGATAGGTAGAATCCAAGGCATTGTCAAACATCACCTGACCCACGAAGAATCACATCGGTTACTTGCTACACAATCATTTAGCGTGAGGTAAGGCGGTTGGCTGATCAAGGCACCCAGTTCATCAAAGCAATGAATCCTCGAATCCTCATCTAAAATGGTAAAATTGGGCTCTAGAAAAGCCAATCCAACTCATCCCCAATCCAAATCATCCCGCGCAAAATCATGCTACCGCCAATAGCAATCGGACGCCCGCTCGGCATCGAAATCGTGAAAAGCCACCGCCGCTCACATCGCATCGCCGTCCACCCTCAAGCGCCACGGCCCGCCCGGCCGCACGCTCAGGCCAGACCAAAACGCGCACGCCAGCCTCAAACCCATCCCCCCCAATCCAAAGCCCCCCGGGCAATCGCGCGAGCCCTGCAGCCACCACGCCCGACCCGACCCGAGCTTAAGCTGCTTGCGCGCGCGCGCAGATCGAGAGGGGGGGGCAGTTAGGGTTTCGGGAGGCCGTACCGGATCCGCGAAGGCCGAGCGCGCGCCGCCTCCGGCGAGAGGGCGTCGGGGACAGGCGGAGGAAGCGGTCGGCCCCGGAGACTTCGTCGGCGGCGGCGGCCTCCTCCTCGGCTGGGGTTGGGGTAGGTGCCTTGGTGGTGGAGGCGGCGAGAGAGAGAGCTGGGGCTACGCGCGTTAGTTCGTTGGTATGTGGAGGAGACGCGAGCAAGTGGTGGACCAGTGGTGAAGAATGGGCCGACCGCCGACGTATGCAAGGCCCAAACTGGAATTGGTTGGTCTCCCTCCTCCCCGCTCTCTCCAGTCTCCACCACCTACCGTGGCCGCCCCCACCTTCTGGGTGCACAGGACCCCATCGCCGGCGCCATGATCTGGTTCGAGCCCCAGCGTGCGGGTGCGCCAGACGAGGCTGGAGTGTGTCTTGAGGGTGGTTAACGGCCAAAGGCCCTCTCCATGGACAACTTCGGCGCCGGTAGCATGGTCCTAATCTCGTCAGCCCCAGCTTGTCCCACCAATCCCTTCCACCAGTTGATTCTTCGCGCCGTGTGGAGCAAACGCCCCAACCTAATGCAGCCTTCCCGCCAGCGATTCATCATCGATCGCCACCTCCTTCCTCAACTCCAGCGAACCGAAAACATGCCTGATCTCTTCGTTTTTGCAACTCCTTTAAACTCCTTAAAGCATGCTCTCTCCTTCCACACGTGAATTTTGTGATCCCTTCGTCGAATCACCGCCATTGTTTGCTGCTGCGTGGGAGGAGGGAGAAGGAGGTCCGTGGAGACGAGGGGTGCTCTGGGAGGACGGAGAGGTGGGGAGGCCCCGTTGCCTCTGATGGTGGCGGCGCCAGGGTGGATATCCAGCTTAACTCTCGTCTTATCGAGCTTTTTCTAAAAATAATATAGTTTAATTTAATATCATGTTACATATAATTTAAAAATATTTTTAGAAACGAGTTAACGACCTGAGTTTGAGCAAAATTCAAATTCATTTGAAATCAACTTATTTTAATGTTTAACCAATTAACAAGTATAATTGAAACAAGTTTGAACCGAGCCAATGAGCCCCACTAACAAGCTTTTTTCCACCCCTAGACGGCGCCCATGGAAGAGGTGTGGGGGTTGCACGAAGAAGACAGGGACATTGTTGTCCAGATTTTTTTTATACTGGCATATTTTAAATAATGGTGCTCTCAAGTGGCATATTTTAAAGAAAAACATTATAGAGGTGTATCTAAAAACTAAATGGTTCGCTATTATTGTTTGGGGATTGCAAAAGGTCCTCTGATTGTTAAAATTGCATAAACGTCTTTGATTTTTATGAAAAGACTTATGTCACATCAGTGATATCGCAATAAGGTCCTCCGCTTTCTAGAAATTATGTATAGATCCTTATTTTGCCCTTCTTTTGCGGGATTAAGCCCGCGTTTTTTGGAATTACATATGGTTCCTCTATTTTTCACAAAAACCCTTTGCTTTCTCAGGAAGTACGTATGAGCCCTTGATTTTTCTAGAAAAGCCTCCCTACGAATTGTCAACTTTCATGCTTCGATTCACGCAGTAGCTAACGCGACGTGCCGCCACGCTTCCACAGCTAGTACTTTTATAATGGTATGTGTCTAAATAAACAGAAAAAAAAACATTGGCAGTTTCTTGCACGTCGAAACCAAGCCAGTATCATTTCCGAGAATATTACTCTGAAGGGGAGAGTTTTACCATCGATTGCAACCGAAATTAAGATGTCAAACTCAATTAGTCGTGTCTGCATGGAAGTGATGAAAAGCCAATGCTAGAAAAGGTCAAACAAAGGTAGCGAGATCACACGTGGGCATGTTCGTATATAAGCGTGGGAGGAAGGCCAATGTAGCACATGAGAATAAGGGTGGTTTCTTTTAGGCCGTGACTTATAGTTATAGCTGAAAATTTTGAATTATGGACTATTCGCAAGAGATAGTACGCAAAAGGAAATAATCACATGTGATTTTAGCTAGTATAGCTGAACTTAATACAATATATACTACAATCTACCTTGACCATGTTGATCCCAGATTGCAAAATAAAATTATGTTGTTTTAAATTATTCTGTATGCATATTTTTATTCAACGTATTTCAACTCAATTTTAAATTTAGTTATTGCCTACTTGTTAATTCCTTTATTGACATTGAATTCCTCAATACCTTGTTACCCTATATTAAAACTCTAGTTAGTACAGTATTATTGGCTAGAGAAATTCTGTATCAAATGTTTAGACCTACGTAGACTTAATCTTTGTTTTGGGATACATTTTCACATAAAATGATAAGCTTTTTAAATGTATTCTTAACTTCGGTGAGTCAAGAAGGATTATGAAATATTTTGAAATAAAGTATAAAAGTTGGTTTAGACTTAGGCTAATGATTAGGTGGTGGGTGCAGGCATGCACTGTTGTTCAGATACATAGTGTTGATTGTAGGGCACAGGGGGTATGCAGTTGAGCCTAAGTCAATTAAGGACCGGTCTGTGAGTTACTGTTGCAAAGCCCTATCATACTACCACAAGGCTGGTATGGGACAGTCCTGACTGAATAATTTGCGATTCCCAACCTGAGTCATGTTGTAGGCTGAAAGTGAGCGTGGCGTAGGCCATAAGAAGTCTCACTCGGCTCAAGAGAGGGTCCTAGTCTGGTGGATTCCTTACTGGGGTGAAACCTTAGAGTTTGCTTGGCCAGGTTGAAGGCTTAGCATTGTAAAAGCATTGTCATGATCTCCTCGCCGCACATCTAATGAAGTGTGTAACTCGCGTGGCAAACCGAGATGATCATGTCTTGTGGGTAAAGTTGTACAATGTAACATCCCAAAAATTTAATTTTTGAAAATGGAAGCTTTTGAATTATTTGTGCAAAAGTATTCTCTTGAAATTTGGATTTTGAAGGTGCTTCTTAAATTTTGGGTTGAGGATTCAAAAATTTAAGAAGGTTTCAGAAAAATAGAATTAAAAATATCATAAAAGAAAATATGGAAGCAAAAGAAATTTATAATTTTGAATTCAAAACTGAAAAGACAATCCAACATAAGGAGGGAGAGATTTAAATTAAAGGATAAAAATTTCATATGGTGAATAGTATTATAAAAGGGCAACAAAACTAAATACATAAACTATATGCAAATATGTATACAACAATGGCCTAGCCAGTTAACCAAAGATATAGAAATGTAAGTATACAAAAATGGAGATAAAAGGGAAAATATATGTATATATGAACACATGCAATAAATAAGCAAAATGGAAATACAAATGAAAAAAAGAATTGGGGTCAGGTCGGCCGAAACGGCCCGGCCCAACCCCCTCCATTCCCGCTTCTTTTCCCCCGCACGGCCCAGCCGTTTCCCCTACCTCTGCCGCTTGCTGCTCTGTGGACCCGCTCCACCCGTGCCACCTCCCCTGCCGTGCGGGCCTGCGCCCCGCCCGCGCCTCTCTTTCCCCTGCCGCCGCGTGGCCCGCGCGCCCAGCTCCTCTCACTGCCCTGCGGGCCCGCGCCCCGCCGCACCCTTCTTCTCTCCCTGCCCGCGCCAGCTCCTCCCTCTTTCTTTCCTTCTTTTCTCGCGCGTGCTCTCTTTTCCTCTGTGATTTGCAGCGCCATCATGGCCTGTGCCTGCCTGTGCCTGCCCTGTCGCGTCGCCACCTGCTCCACGCCGCTCCCGCCCATGGCTAGCCTGGTTCTGCCGCCCCTACCACGCGCCGCTCGCCCGGTCACACCCCGCGCTGAGCCCCGCGCCGGGTTTTGCCCGGTGGTCCACCGCCCGGTCCGCCGCCTCCGTCCGGTCCCCTGTCACCGCGCCTTCCCCACTCTCTACAGCTATAAAGAGACGCCAGCCCTAGCGCCCCATCGCGCCACCCTTTCTTCCCCATTTCAAACCGAGCGCTCCGCACCGTGCACAACGCCGCCGCCGCCATTAGCCACCCTCGTCGCCCCGGGCAATTTCCCTCCAATTAGTCGCGGTGGGAGCACCCCCTCTATACCCCGGAGCTCCCCCGACCGCCGGCCAGAGCCCTTGCCGCCCATACATCGCCGGCGCCGTGCGCAAGACCCCGCCGTCGCAGGCTTATGCCGCCGGCCCACTTCGACCCCTCTCCAGCCTCACCGCTGCTTCTGGTGAAATCCCCGTACCCTTCTCGAGCTCGTTCCCACCTTAATTGAGCTCCCCGCCCTCTCCAACGCCGGCGCCCATTCAACCTCCACCTCCGGCCGCCGAACCCCGCCGCCGGCCCGCTACAGCGCCCCCTTGCCGGAGCCGCCACCTCTAGGAGCTTCCCCGTCCCCACGGGTTTCCATTTTGGCCATCTCCGGTGTCTCCCCGGTGGCCCCTCGCCGGCGACACCGTCGGCCACAAGCTACCTCGAGCTCCTCTGTTCCAGGCATCCCCACTGTTGAGTTAAGTGCATCTGCTGCCTTCCCCAGTCAGGTAACAACAGAGAACGAGTTGGCTAGTAGCGCACGCATTCGGCTCGCCCCCCCCCCCCGTGTTCGATTCCCCATCCCGCGGTATTTAGGAGCATGTTTTTAATATTTTTTGCCAAGCCAACTGCAGTAAAGAAAGATCAAGGAAAAGTCTAAAATTAAATCCATAATATGTATTTTGATATTCAGAACTGTAAACTGTGAGCACTATCTACTGATCCAGGGAATAGTGCGGTGGAATCACAGAGGAATCCGGATTGTAAAATCTGGGTGCCTGACATACAACCTCTGCAGAGTGTATAATCTATTCTGGATAGCTGTGCCCATGGTCATGGGCATGCTGAGTAAAATTTTTCATGGATTAGACTTTTTTTTCAAAATGGTTTATAAAAACCTTGTGAATGGATGGAATCCATGAGTGATTGGAAGCATATGGATGGATGAAATCTATATGAGATCTTTTGGGAAAGATGGTCTTGGTGGGATGCTTGTGGTTATGTTAGTATTTAGTCAGAGCCTGCACTAACAATATTAATTTCATTTACAATTACTGTTTTTTACTTATTGTATTAAATTCAGCAATTTCAATCTATTTACTGTATTTCTTTAAATGTTGTTTTATGCACAAATAATCCTATATGCCTTCCTTTGTTGCCTTTATCATTATGTTGCATTTCTTCGGACTTGCGGAGTACAAGTTGTACTCACTTTGCTATCTCCACACAAAAGAAGACGACTTCGACTACGGTGAAGATCTGGACGAGTAGGTCACGTCTTACTGTCGTTTGCCTGTGGACGAGTGGGCTTCTTCCACTTCGGTTTTTTCTTCCGCTGCTTATATTTAATTTTGGTTTATGTACCATTGGTGTAAACTTTGGCCACATGCCCATATTCTCTCTCCTCTTTTTTTTGGAAATTTTAAAATTGAGCTCAAACAAACTCTGAAAAATCCAAGAAAATATACAAAAATTCCTTGTGACATAAGGAACCCAAATAAAATAATTTTAGAAAATATTAAAGTTTAATTTAGTCAAATTAAATCTTTTAACTAATAAAGATTTAGTTTAAGCTTTAAAATTGATTTTAAAATCCAGAAAAACACAGAAAATCCAGATAAATACCAAATGCTTCCAAATAATTGAAATAGAATTTTTATAGAAAATCAAAATATCATTTTATTTAAAAATATTTTTATGTTTTTACCTAAATTACTTTTCAAATCCAACGTTTTTAAAAGCAGAAAAATCACGGCAAATCAAAAATAAAATTTAGGCAATCAAAACACTTATTTTTATTTTAAATTATTTTTAATAATATTATTTTTTTATAAAAATCTGGGCTGTTACACGATAGTTTTGTGACGCAATACCACATGTGATTGTTTAGGTTTTCCCAATTAGGGTTTAATTGAATTGCGCAAATCAAGGTTGATGTTCTTGATTTACAGAATTAAATCTACAAGGTTCATCCTTTTAATTCATGACTACCTTTTAGTTGCTCACGGTTTGGAAGGACCAGGTTGATTGTTTCTATTCAGCATCATTGTTGTTTAGTTCATTGCAACCTCATTATCCATCTACACTAGCCCGGGAAGTTGGAGGTGTTGTTCAAATGCCTCTCAATAGCCAAAACCCTAACTTCTAGGGCTGCCACAAGAAGAAAGAAGGATCGGAGTTCCAACCGCAAGAAGGAAGAAGAAGGAATTCATTGATATTCATACCGTAAAGATCGGACCACCTCTACGCATCAATTAGCATACTAGTTGGTCAGTATCATAGGCAATGGTCGTTGTTGTGGTTACAGACCAAATAGAGAGAGAGGGGTATGGTAGTGGAGAGTTAGGTGAGCAATGCTTGGGGTCTCCCCCATGGCCTGGATGGATTACATATATTCACATGGGGAGTATTTTACTGTTATGTCCTTACACCCAAGTATCTCTCTCAAGAGCATTTATGTCATTACACATGCCCTATTTTGGGCTTTATTACCTTCTAACAGATTGACTGGGCTTAGGTGGGGGTCACCCCTACAACAGGAGCCTCTCATGGTGAAGGACTTCACAGGTCGAAGCCATGTTGCCGAGCCATTTGGCCCCCTCCGTCCCTACGGCCTGTGGTTACAGACCAAACAGAGAGAGAGAGATATATGGTAGTGGAGAGTTAGATGAGTAATGCTTGGGGTCTCCCCCATGGCCTGGATGGTTTACATATATTCACATGAGGAGTATTTTATAGTTATGTTCTTACACCCAAGTATCCCTCTCAAGGGCATTTATGTCATTACACATGCCCCATTTTGGGCTTTACTACCTTCTAACATGCTGACTGGTCTTAGGTGGGGGTCACCCCTACAACAGTCGCCGTGGCAGCGGATATGGTGTGAGCGACATCCATAGCAAGGTGGAAGCACGGTGGCACGTCGAGGGAGAGAGAGGCGATGGGAGAGTGGGGGCAAAGAATGGGGAATGAGGTGCCAACTTGGGGATGAAGTGCTCGATCGTCTTCTCGACTAGCCGAGTCAGCAGAACTATGTGCTGACACTAAGATAGCATCCCGCCCTCCACTTGTTGACATCTCAAGTGCGCACGACGGCGTCCACGAGAAAGGCTCCGTGCAGGCAACCGTGAATTAGCCAAGTCATTGTTTGGTTCATGTTGCCATGTGTCCTTTGTTTGAAAATTGGCATCGAAATGGACAGACTCAGAGGAGACATAGAAACTATGAATTTTAATCCAAAATTAACCAAAAAAACTACACTAACTCAAGAACATATTTGAAGACAGACGGTTGGCTAAACCTTATTTGAAACATGGGTTTTTTTTTCTCTGACACTGTTCCCTGCGAAATTCGTCCATTCCTATCCAATGGTTGGTTTCATTTTCACATGCCAGTACTATTTCGTTCCGATTTCACATACTACTACTATTTCACTGAGATTTTTGCTTGGTCAGTGCTAATCGCCGTACCAAAGCAAAAAAAGGTGCACTCCTGGCTGGCTAGATTAGCGCTGAGAACCATTAGCGAATATTTTTCCTAAAATGGAAGGACAGCTGAAAGGGATCCAGGGTGAGGGATTTGACACGCTTTTGTCTGCTGCTGCACTTGGAAGCCATCATGAGAACCTTGTCATGTTAAGCCGTGACGGCTGACAACTTGCGTTCTGGTAAAGATAAAGTGATGATCAATCTTAAACGCAATTCGAAGGGCGAAACTAGGGTACGCCCCACGCATGTAGAGCCGTCGTCTGTTGATCTATAATATTAGGATTTGCTGGCGTCCGCACGTCTGATTTGGATGCTAGCTTAGTATTTTCTAATCATGTATACAAGATTTTGATTCCATGTATACAATAAAAAAATTAATAAAAATAATAATGTTATACATATGAAATCGAAATGTTGCATATATAAAATATAAAAGTTGCACACATGAAATCAAATAAAAAACTCAATGTTACACACATAAAATCGAAATGTTGCATACATGAAATCGAAATATTCGAACAATAAAAACAAAGAACGATATAAGTATTCCCATACGCAACATTTCTCGTCCATGTCTGCAATATTTTTTGGCCATATATACAACAAAAAAAAACAAAGAACGATGTGAGTATTTGCATCGTACGCTCCGATGCAACATTCTTAGATAATGTGTGCAATAATTTTAATCACCGTATGCAATAAAATATGTTATACAAAAGTCAATATTGCATACACAAAATAAAAATATTGCAGCAAAAATATACACTTAAAATGTTATAAATATAAGTGAAAATATTATAAATATAGATGACGAAAAATATTGCAGCCGCGCGTTCAAAGCTAGCGGCTCGGATCAGACATCCAAACGGCAGCATTTTCCATAATATTAACGACATCACACATGACATGTCAAATCACTTGTAGGCTTCTCCAAGCAGAGGATGAACAAACGACGAAGCTGCGAATGGGCACGTCCAGCCTTCGTTCCTTCTCGAAAAACCAGAAAGCAAGAGGATCAAGACCGTCGTGGCTAAAAGACCTGACCTTTCCTTCTTTTCCCCCTTCCTTTTGAGGCAGGCTAGCTGCAACTGAAGCATCCGCATCCGCATCCGATCGATCGGTGATCGATCGAGAAAGGGCGATGGCAAATTCGGCGTCTATTCCCCAGGACTGTTGCCGTTGCCGCGAAAGAAAACCTGCCGAGAAGAGGAGGAATATTTGGGAGTCTGTTCGTGTAGCCTTGCTCCACCTCTGCTTTGATCGGTCGAGCAGTCTCGTCGTACGTACGTGCCGCCAAAAGCACGCACGCAGAAACGGATCGGATCGGTCACCTCGCGGCCGGATTCTGGTCCAGTCGGCCGGCTTTATTTTCCGCCAGGTGCTACAAGTAGATTGGAGTAGATATAGATATATATCTTTTATTCTGTATCTTATTTTGTATTTTTATATATATATCGATATATATATATATATAATATTAGATAACTATTTATCCATTCCGTATTCGTTAAGTCTTCGAACGGTCAGTCGGACGAAAATTATCTGCTTATTTACACAGGGTATTAGATGGTAGGGTATAATCAGAGCGAACACGAAGAGACAAATTACCGAGATGTCAAAAGAAGAACACCAAGTATTTTCCAACTATTTAGATGTGCCAATCCACCTATATATTATGTTGTTCCTAAGTGAAGTCACATCAGACTTTTCCATATCGCTTCACACACAGATATATACGGACAGATATTATTTATCATGCATTTTATTCTATATTTTTTCTCGAAATCAAATACAAGTAGTGCTAGATACCTCTACCATGGCACCGTCGAGATCAATTCGCGTGACTTAACCGGCGACCACCATTGCAGTTGGCGCCACCACCGGCGTCTCCCCCCATAAACCGGTCTAAATCAACACTTGAGATCGTCGCTGGCCGCCCACCACCTCCACCCGCGACCGGCTATCCTTCCTCTGGGACTCTATAATAAGTTTGGCGGAGGCGCTCAGCCCTACGCACCAAACTTGCTCGCCGTCGAAAGAGGTTAGGAACATGAACGGGGTCCTGTGTAAAAAAACAAAACACAGAGAGGGAGAGATCTTTAACGTTTGCATCTTGTCCGTGAAGAAAGGGATAGTGGAAGAATTGCTTGCGGTAAATTGAGCCCATAGGCCAGGACCTCTATAGGTCATATCCAGCCCATGTGTACGTTAGGAAATGGGCTGTGATCAAGCTAACAGTTTGGACGGATGGGCCGGTAGCTTGTTGGAATTCACGGGTCAACCTTTTGTTGGCCTACAGTAGTAATCGTATTGGCCCTGTTTTTTTTCTGGAACCGATGTTTTTTGGTTGTGTTTTTCAAAACGGAAACTGTTGGTAAAGACGTCAATATAGATAATGTATACGGTGATGGCCTTAAAAAGTCATTTGGAAAAGTTTGGAGAAGCGATTGTTTGTTTGGGCTTCTGGAGAAACCGGAGCCTAAAGTCATCCTGTAAGTCCCAAAAACATGTCCATTATCTATGAACAAAATGCCGGCTGTTGTGTTGTGTTCATAGCCCGCAGCACATTGGAACCAACGGCGGCACCAGGGGCGAATCCAGAATGAACCGCTGGGGTCACCGCGTATTAATTATAAATTCCCATGATCATTTCTATCATATAGCAAGTGTTTCACCGTGAAGATTGGGCATGGGTTTACATGACACCGGTGATAACACTGTAGGTCGCGCCTGGACGGCACCTACGAAGAGTCGAAGAGCATTGGGTTCTCACGGCTAGCCAGGATTAACCTAACTGAAAGACTACCAGAGAGAGCCCATAATCATGTTATAATATATCATTGCAATTTGTGAATGTTGAAATTTTAAATTGCAAATTTGTCAGATATTTTAGGTGAGCTTCAAATTAACCGGTCTGACCGTCAAAAGGGGACACTCAGACTAGCCCTTCCTAGTGGTTAGACTAGTAGTGTTTTCCAGTTTAAACTGGTTGTTGTCAACGGCCTGACTGCTATGTGCATGCAGTCAGACCGACTGAGCAATGCTCTCGGTTGGATTTTTGGTTTTGGGGAATTGGAGTCTCGCGAAGGTGTTTTTCGACCTAGGTCAATGCTTATAGGTTACATGAGTCATGCTAGAGCTAACATGGGTTAAGTTGTGAAGAACTTGTGCCCGAAAATGATCTTTTGTGTTTGGATATGCATGGTCGCTTGGAGTCAACCATGATTAGCGTGTGAGAATCAGAGCTATGCTTATGGAGAAGCCAAGGCCAAGAACGATCGAGGATGTCGTGTGAAATAGATGAACTTAAGCATGGCAAGAGAAATACGGGAAATATTGAAGGAAATTTTAAGCGGCAGATTGCACTATATGGCTTGATCGGTCCAAGTGAGGTGTGATCCGATGGTACTAAAAAGGGATAGACTTGCCGACGCATGATAAGCCAGTGGTGTATCTACACGTGGTAAGCATGATAATTGCTTGTAATATTCTAGAGAACCATCTTTGGTAGTTCGGTATGTGCTCGGTTTCATATACATTTCTCACTTATTAATGAACACTTTATGTTTACAATATAAAGCGATCATTTTTATGCATTCTCTATTGGCTTATGTATTTTGTTTGTGCCAAAAAAATTGCGGACATTTGTTTCCGATTCAGTATCTTTACTAGCTTACAGAGAATCTTAATTGCATCTTAAAATTTAAAGAGTGTGATCCATTTAGGTACAAGGGGCAATTGCTTGTAATATTCCATAGGACCATCTTTGGTAACCATTCGCTGGTAACCATTCCAGAGAATCATCTTTGGTAGTCCGGTATATGCTCGGTTTCATATACATTTCTCACTTATTAATGAACACTTTATGTTTACAATATAAAGCGATCATTTTTATGCATTCTCTATTTGTCTTATGTATTTTGTTTGTGCCAAAAAAAATGCGGACATTTGTTTCCGATTCAGTATCTTTACTGGTTTATAGAGAATCTTAATTGCATACCATTCGCTGGTAACCATTCCAGAGAACCATCTTTGGTAGTCCGTTATATGCTCGGTTTCATATACATTTCTCACTTATTAATGAACACTTTATGTTTACAATATAAAGCGATCATTTATATGCATTCTCTATTGGCTTATGTATTTTGTTTGTGCCAAAAAAAATGTTGCATCTTATAAAATTTAAAGATGCTGGTAACCATTCCAGAGAACCATCTTTGGTAGTCCGTTATATGCTCGGTTTCATATACATTTCTCACTTATTAATGAACACTTTATGTTTACAATATAAAGCGATCATTTATATGCATTCTCTATTGGCTTATGTATTTTATTTTTGCCAAAAAAAATGTTGCATCTTATAAAATTTAAAGAGTGTGATCCATTTAGGTACAAGAGTGTGATCCATTTGTGCCAAAAAAAATGTTGCATCTTATAAAATTTAAAGATGCTGGTAACCATTCCAGAGAACCATCTTTGGTAGTCCGTTATATGCTCGGTTTCATATACATTTCTCACTTATTAATGAACACTTTATGTTTACAATATAAAGCGATCATTTATATGCATTCTCTATTGGCTTATGTATTTTATTTGTGCCAAAAAAAATGTTGCATCTTATAAAATTTAAAGAGAGTGATCCATTTAGGTACAAGGGTTTTGAACCCGACGTGAATCGAACACGCAACCTTCTGATCTGGAGTCAGACGCGCTACCATTGCGCCACGGATCCGTTATTGAGTGAGTTCATCCACAGAACATAAGCACATGTATCCTTTCTGTGCGTCTGTACTTTTCTTTCTTCCGTAGGCCTCTAATACTCTGTCCGGCATTTTTCTCCTTTCACCTTTCTTTACTCTTTCCGTAATTTTGGGAAGTTATTTTTTTGTAACTTTATACGTAGATACAATAATGAAACTATAATATTATAAATGTATTTCTAATGACAAATTTAATGATATAATTTTCATATAGTTAACCTAGATAACTATCAAACTTTAGAAAAATTGTGCCAGATGAGAACCAATGGGGCTATGAGTTTAAAACTAGAAAGTTTATCCGCACATATTTTAGGACATAAATAAGAACAGAGAGAGCATGTTTCAGAGAAGAGGACTTACGGCTTTACAGCAAGAGTCGATCGCATTGCCCCTTCAAAAACACATATTACGGACACAAGATCGAACAAAGCAAAACAGCATGGAACGCGGATCGCTGGCTGCAAGTCTGCAACACGTTTGCGCTTGCTAAAAACCAGAAACATTTGAACCGCTAAACACCACATGGACAAGACCTGCTGCTACGAACCTGATCTTCCGGACGCAAGATAGCACTGGTACTTTGGTTAATTGGATACAATAGAGGAGGAATTGAAGTTTAGACAGGGAAGAGCATAGACTTGGAGGTAGATCATTAGGGATTTAGAAGATTGGGGAAGGATAGCAAGCGGAATGAGTACACGAGAGAAGACAGGGAGGAGGCCAAATGCCAATTCAGTTATGTTCCCCTCTTGCGTCGCTGCTGCTTGCTATTTGTACTCCCGACGATCAGGCCAGCCACCGCCCACACGGTCCATGTCCCGAACCCAGGTCGGTCCGTGACACTTTCTTCATGCATGGCCGTAGCCGTCACACTTGCCACCGCAGACATCTCACGGAACGCCGGCATCTTGTCTGCGGCGATCGCCACCGACGCCTGCACCGAGCCGAACTCCCTCCTGGCGACAAGCACCATCTCGCCATCGTGGTGCATGGAAGCCAGCTCCGCCCTCGCCGACCTCCCGAACCCGAAGTCCACCGCGTACGCCGGGAACCACGGCGACCCCGACAGGATTAGCGAGCGGCCCGGGGGAGCGCGGCGGACCTGCTCACCCACACGTCTCTGTCCTTTAATGGCGCGCCTTCACTTCCTTCACGGCCTCCCCGATCGCCAGGAACGCCCGGGCGAGCTCCGGCCCGCTCAGGCTGACTACGCAGAACGCGCGGCAGGGCGTACGGCACCGGCGGCGACATGTAGGCCCGGCAGTCGGCGTCTTCAGTGGCACGCGACGCGTTGGGCGTTGGCACTTTAGAACCGAAGGTACGGGCATTCCTGGAGTTCGGTTCTAGACTCGATTTACGCTTGACTCCATCTTTAAATAAATCGAACTTGACCTAAAATTCGTAAACTTTACCGAACCGAGCTCGAATAGTTTGTGAAACTCGATTCAAGTTTAAATGATGATATATATGAACTTTTATCGAGTTTACTTTGACCTGAATTTGAGTTTTTTTATTGTTGAAAATTAATGTATGTTTAAATTATTTTGACTGTTATCAAGCTTACTTGAATCGAGTTTAAACTCAAACTTTCCTTATTATTAAAAATTAGCTTATAATAAATCATTTTAATTATTATCAAGGTTCAACAAATCGAGCTTAACCCTACTCAAGTTTAGAGCAAGTCAAGCTTAAACCTAAGTATAGACTTGAACCTCAATTCGAACCCAACTTGAGTTTCTACCAAACACAAGGCTAGACCCACTCGAGCTCAATTTATTTACAGTCTAACGGGCATAGCTCGAGGGTTATACTACTCATCGAACAGGGAAATGTCTGTCTCGTTAATATTTACGGGAGTAATTATGCTGTTTTTAATCATGAGATTTATGTGTCGTTGAGACATCACATCCATGATTCATGGAGATTTATGAAGTGTAGTGGAGACATTTGCCATCTCCACGACTAATGAAAATATCCCAACTTTCCCTTCCACAGCATCCTTTGGCGGCCCGCTCCAACTGACGTTAAGTTTTTAGTTGTAACTTTTAAATTATGGCTAAAATTACACTATTATTTAAAAAATGAAAAAATAAAATAAAAAATAAAATACGCTAAGAAAGAGAAAACAAGAGAAGACAAAAAAAAAAGCAAAAAAACTAAAATGAGATACCAAGTGTTTCAAATAACTTCTGACGTAAATAAGCTAAAAAACTAATTAAGCAAAAGAAGAAACCGTTTAGAACTGGCCTTAGTTAGGTGGCACCGACAAACTGCAAGAGCACAGAGTAATACTAGTTATGCTGATCTGCTGATCATTTTAACGTATCTACATATTGAGAACCACCCACGGATGTGGAATTCTCGTGACCGCGCGAGCCACCGGAGGAGAAGAACTACTCCAATTCAGCAATCAGGCATTAACATCGCCGTCGCACCGGCCACATTCATGATTCAGCCACAAACATCTCGCGGAACGCCGGCATCTTGTCCGCGGCGATCGCCACCGACGCCTGCACCGAGCCGACCTCCCTCCCGGCGACAAGCACCATCTCGCCATCGTGGTTCATGGACGCGAGCTCCGCCCTCGCCGGACTCCCGAACCCGAAGTCCACCGCGTACGCCGGGAACCACGGCGACCCCGCTAGGATGACTGCGCGGCCCGGCGGGATGGCATCAAACTTGGCGCGCCACCGGGTGCGGTCGCCGAGCGGGTCGCGCTTCACCTCCGCGACGACCTGCATGACGGCCAGGGCTGCCCGGGCAGGCCCGTCTGGTCCGGTGAGCTCCGACCCGCTCAGCGAGGCTGTGCAGAGTGCGACGCAGTTGCCGGCGTAGGCGTCCGGCACCGGCGGCGACATGTGGGCACGGCAGTCGGCAAGGAAGACAGCGAACACCGGGTCGTCCGCAGTGAAGCCGCTGGCGCGCGCGATGGAGACCCACCCGTGCGCGGTCAGGGCGGCGAAGGTGGATGGCACCGTGCCAGCGTTCGCCGCGGCAAGACGCTGCTTGAGGCGCCGCACCGCAGACGCGGTGAACGTGAAGGTTCGCCGGCTGAGAGGGCGCCGGCGTTCGGGCACGGGATCTTCCTTCGGGACAATCTGCAGATTGTTACAAGTGACAAAATGCGTATCATTGTACTTCAGTCCCAAATTTGTTGAAATAGAGCATGTTCATCATGCGACAATAGCCAAAACCACCAGCTTAGCTAATTCTGAGATTCATATGTAGTTTTTTTCCTTAAAAAAGAAAGATTTATGTGGAGTTGAGGCGTCTCCGTCTCGAATTCTCCATGACCCATACAGATAATTCACCTTTCCCTTTCAAAGCATCCAGAAGACAACGACTAAAAAGCCTTGACGGACAAATGTCATGCTACTTTGATTTGTCCCTGTCCGTTTCAAATGAAATAAGATCCAACATCTTGAAATTAATGGCGAATTTTACGGTAAATAGTGGTATAATTGCTCTAGATTTTTCACAGCAACGAACAATCATCCATTACAAATTAAACGGGGCCTATTAATTTTGAGTTATCTTCAAATCACTTGTGTGTTTGAATTTTTTTATCAGGCGGGTCATGCACATATCACATACTAGTAGTAGTAGTAGTAGTAACATCATTTGAATTGATCACGGTAATTCTTTTTCAGTTCCTTTTCGAAGTTAGCTAGAACTTTGTAGAAACAGTGAGAGCTTCAGCTCACCCTGGGCAAATCCGGCGCGAGTTGCCGCAAGAACAGCCCGGCCAGCTCGTCGTCGCCGTCGAACCGCACCAGCCTCCGGTCGTGCAGCGGACCCGGCCCCACCGCCACCACGCTCTCCTTAACACCGGCCGTGCCGGCCGCCGCCGAAGCTGCCCACATCTCCAAGAACCGCCACAGGCCGCGCCCGTCCACCGCCGTGTGGTGCACCGCCACCCCCACCGCCACGCCCCTGTAGCCTCCAACGAACTCCGTCACCTGCGCATGCACCCACACATTTCAACCATCAAGACTTTAGATAGACATTTTCCAAAGTGTATCTTTTTGAGATATATATCCGAATCTGCCCAAAAGAAGGACAAAGATTCACGTGCCCACCTCGGCGAGAACTGAACTACACGCGTACCTGCGCCGCCATCACGGGCGCCGGGAGCTCGTCCCGGCGGATGTCCGGGACAAGCTGCCGAAGCGCGTTCTCGTCGTGCTCCGCGCCCTCCTCGACGAGCCTCTCGAACTCGAGGTCCGTCTCGGCCTCCACGAACGCGACACCGCAGGCCGCGCCCTCCTCGCCCTCGGGGAGGACGATGGACAGGGTGCGCGAATCCGGCGAGCAGGTGAGCGCGCCGGCGAAGGGGTGGAAGGCCGGGAGCACCGCCGCGAGGGATGACCTGAGGGCGCGGACGACGTCCTGGAACGGGGCGCGGGGCGGGGAGCGGAAGAGGAAGACGCGGCGGACTGGGGGCAGCGCGACCCAGTACGCGTCGAAGGGGGAGAGCGGGACGCGGCGGCCCGGCGCGCCTCCGCCGCCGGCCGGGAGCGCGACGGTGGTGGCGCTCCTCGTGCGCACCACGGGCGGCATCTCCCCGATCTCGTTCTTGCCACGTGGTCGCAAAGTCAGAGACCGCTGAGAAAAACAAGTGCAAATGCTAGGCCGCGGCGTATAGCCTCGGTCCACTCAGCCCACGGCCCATTGACTAGCGAATTCACGGCACCGTGGGTGGGCATGCATTGAGTCGTCTGCCGCGAATTTTCGGCTTTTTTGTTCCCCTTGGCACGAAAATACCAGATTTGGACCGTCTTACAGTTTAATTCTGATTTTGGGCCCCTCCCGCGGCCCGAGAGAGTGCGAAGACACCTAGCGCGGCCCTCGGGAGCGTGACCCTGGCATGGCGCGGCCCCTGGGCACGTGACCCCGCCGTCGCGTCTCCTGGGCGCGCGATGTTGCCGCCCTGGTGCGGCCCCCGGGCGCATTAGGCGCCTAACCACGCCACCCGGCGATGCCCGGTTGGCTGCCCCCCGCGCGCGTGCAGCTCCCACACCCCCTCGCGTCCGGTCTGGCTTCGTGATAAAATGGTCAGGAGTTCATTTTCAAAGGCAGTGCTATTTTATTTTCCTTAAGTCAGGAATAAGGGACTGAGAGATGCAGTAAAGAAGGGAGGAAGGAAGACCGTGAAACCATATGATTTTAAGTGGTTTTGAATTGTAATTTCAAATTTGTGTAGTTGGAAAAGTTGCAGATCGGTATTTCAGCATCCGAAAGAGAGAATTTTCATCAACATGCGTCAATTTTTTAGCAATATGATTAATATGTAATTAGAAAAATGATAGCTTGTTAGTGTAAAAGGTGGTACTTTGCCTTGTGTACTTGGTATGTGCTCTTAGTTGACCTGAAAGAGAGCATTGTTAATGCCATTAATTACTTATTAGTCACGGTAATTAAGCATATGCCATTGCTTATGCATGGCTAATTGAATTTGCATGCAAACAAAATCATTACTTAACCAAGTTGAGCGATAAGGCACTAGTCGCCGCATGGTTAGGCGACATGGACAAGTCGCCCAACTGTTGGGTGACTTGGCCACTTTTCACCCAACGGTTGGGCGACTTGCCCATGTCGCCCAACTGTGCGTCGACAGGTGGCCATTTCTGCAAAATAAAAATATAGGTACATTAGTGTAATTTAGAATTAAAAATTGATTATTTAAAAAAATTCGACTTATAAGTGTGGGACATTAACCTAAACATATGGAACATTTCATTTTTAATGCATGGAACATCGTCGATGAATCGTTAGAACATTTAAACAAAATACATGAAACATTGTAGTTTACCTAATGGAATGTTCAACATCCACACGATTCATTCCTCCTACCCAAATTCAAAATACATGGACTGGAACATCGTTTATGAACTAATACAACATTGGAAAGTAATACATGAAAATATTTTATTTTATCTATTAAAACATATAGTATGCGATATTATTAGTAAGCTATAATACATATAAGTAGTCTTGTTTTGAAGATTTCATAGTAGAGAACATACGGATTCAAACGGATCATCAATTGAACACTAGGTTTAAAGGCTGTTGTCACTTAATTTCTGGTTTCCATAAAAATCCCTTCTTGAATGGCGTGTGCTGAAGTGGACTGTTCGTGAGTATTTTTCTGGGCTGAGGCTTGCACCCGACGAGCACCCCACAACCTCTTTGCTTTGAGGCGTGGGCTTGGATGCGTACGTCGGGGATGATGAGTGCAAATAAATCAACTCTGATTTTCTTTAGATGAACAACAATGTTACAAGGTGTAGGTTCTAACATCAATGGATATCATTGACATTCCCTAAATAAAATGGAGATCATTGACAATGGCCCCATTCTTTTCGGCTTTTTCAGCCAGCTTTTAGCTTCCACTTTTTTCAGCCATCACTATCCATTAGACTAATAAGCCATAGGAAAAAGCCAAATGCTGTAGCACAAAAGAACAAGCCCAATCACTACATGAACCATTTGAGACAATTTTTCTAAAGGTGTTTTCCAATTCATATTTATGTAGGATTGTATGGCGTAATCAGAGGGGTGAATGATTGCCTCTGCTTTTTGATACCTGTAAACAAACTCAAACCAAAAGAAAAAGCAATCTAAATTACCGAATGTAGATTTCGATCGCTCGCTCAACCGCTCGCTACGATTGCTTTTGCATATAGTCAAAATCCCTCTCCGCTTGAAAAGCTTCGACCGCTCGAACGTTTTGACTGCTCAAACGAGTACAAGCCGAAGACAACACTGTGCTTGTAACACGCCGGATCACGATGCGTTATCACGCCACCAAGAACACCGAAAAGCAATGCTCAGGAAAGCACGCCGCCGATGAATATCTCTTGGAATATATTTCATCTATTATTTCTATATGATATTTGTGGCTACAAAGTGCTCTCATGGCACCCCTAAAAACTCTCACACAAAAAGCCTCACAAAGTCACCGCCAAAACACATGGTCTACCTCTTCTTTTATAGGGAAATTTAACTATTTGCCACCCTTAAGAATGCCACCTATCCAAATGCCATCTTCTTCGTTGCATTCAACAATTTGCCACTCTTAAAATGTGGTTGACTAATTTTTTGCCACTTTCGAGCCCACGAGGCGCCAAATCATGCCATGTCAGCGCCTCCCCGCCCCGCTGGCCCGCCATGTCAGCGCCTCCCTGCGCTTCGCCGCGCGCCAGCGCCAGCGCCTCCACCTCCGTCCCGCGCCGCCGCCGCCTCCGCTCGCCTCGCCGCGCTGCGCCTCGCCTCGCCTCGCCTCCGCCCTCCCTCTCGCCGCCGCCGCCGCGCCTCCGCCCGCGCCTCGCTGCGCGCCGCGCCTGCGCCTCCATCCCCGCGCCGTCGGAGAGCACGAGGCGTGCACTTGTGCCCCACCTCTCTTCTCCATGAGCTAATTGCTCCTTCCTTGCCCGCAGGCCGCCGGCGAGCTGTTTCTTCACCACCGACGGCGTCGGGTCTTCCCAGGGAACGGTAGCGCCCTGGGTCGATTCCCCGCATGTGGATCGTCGCTCGGACCCCGGGAACCCGTTCATCAAGTCGCCGGATCCCGCCGCCCTCCCCAGCAAGCCGCCACCGTCCACATCCCCGCCGCCAAGCCTCCTCTCGCCGCCGGCCCTCCCCGCTTCATCTCGGCCGCCGGTTGGACCCCAGGTGAGCTCGGGGCCCCTCGGTGATGCTCCACCGCCGATGAATCGGAGTTCCATGGCCCAAGACGCCGGCGCCTCGTGCTCTCCGGACGCGGGACGGAGGCGAGGCGCAGCGCGGCGCCGCGAAGCGGGAGGCGCGGCGGCGGCGGGATGGAGGTGGAGGCTCAGCGCTGGCGCCGGCGAGCGGGCGGGGAGGCGCTGACATGGCATGATTTGGCGCCTCGTGGGCTCGAAAGTGGCAAAAAATTAGTCAACCACATCTTAAGAGTGGCAAATTGTTGAATGCAACGAAGAAGATGGCATTTGGATATGTGGCATTCTTAAGGGTGGCAAATAGTTAAATTTCCCTCTTTTATATGTTAGAGCCCTAAACCGTGCTCGACTCAAACACGAACACAAAATCCTATCTCTTCCTCAAATCAAGGGACCCGAAACCCTTCCTAATACGGGTTTTACCAAATCTCTAATCCCTCCCATTACGGATCCTTCCATAACGTTTCCAATCTCACTACGTGATGAAGCCTCTAGGAACGCACCTCCCGTAGCTCCATCTCACATCATCAACTACCGTGTAGAAGCCTCTAGGATCGCACCGCCCGTAGCTTCTCCATACATCACCACCTTTGATCTCCACGTACTCCAGCGTTAGCCCGACTATCTCGCGTGACATCCTCAATCGTCTAGACCTCATATCTCCCCATCCTAATCCTAGTCCTCGTCACCGACTATGATCGTCTCCACACCATCCTGTACATGTAAAGACCAAAGAAACATTTCCCGGCATAAGTTCTCCACAACTTGACCGCCATCAGAACACACACTCACACAACCCTTGTCTATCCATAGACAAGAACAAAACCATCACAACCATCAATCAGGTCGTCTACGACCATACATTCCATCCCTTATTGTAAATTAGCACCAGACAACTTCTTATGACTGCTAGCTCAAAGAGTACTCAAAAACCATAAGTACTTAGGAAATATTATTGCTTCGCTCCAAATACTCAAGGATACGCTACCGACCAAAACCATTAAGTACCGAGTGCTAAGTCTATGACTACCCATCAATTACCAATCACCGCACCATCGATCACCAAGCACTGAGTATCACCACACAGCTGCTCTGAACAGATCAATCAACCATTGACCCAACATGAGTACTTGAGGTACTCGAAGATCACAGGAATTAAAGCACCTATACCAACCATGAAGTCTATGAGTACCAACCGTGAAGCCTACAACAACCGATCGTAAAGCCTTTGACTACCATAGACAACGACAACAGACTGCAAAGTCTATGACTATGAAAACAAGACTACGAAATCTACAACTATAATAGCAGTCCACAAAGTCTATGACCATCGACTACAAAACATTCGACTAATGACCAGTAATATCTACAACTATCGAGTACCGACTAGGTCCTGTAACTACGACCATGAAAAAGTACTGTAGCTATGACCATGAGAGGTAATATAGCTATGATTACCTTCAATGGTCGTTTTGTCGTGGTTGAAATCAAACATGGTCAAACTGCCGTAGTTGATATTCCGTGGTTGACGCCGGACGTGGTCGAAGAGAACGTGGTCGTAAATGACTCTGAGTCGTAACCAACGTGGTCGAAGTCTGACGTGGTCGAAAGCCGTCGTGGTTGAAGTCTGATGTGGTCGAAAGCCATGGTGGTCAAAGTCTGCCATGGTCGTTCAGCTGTGCGATCCTTTGATGCCACTCGAGTGCAGTCCGATATTCTGATACATTTCAAAAGCTTTCGATGCTCTAGTGCTAGTCGAATACCATCCAATACTTTGCTACTTGAACGCTATCTAATGCCACTCGAACCCAATTGGACTGGTCTAAAACTACTTAGAGCAACCAAAAACACTTGGAGAAGACAAAAACCACCTGGAGTAGATTAAAACCACTTGAACGTGAAACCTTTGACCACGATCAACCAAAATTTTCACAAACACAAATCCAAAGCAATCCAAATGTCTTCATCACTTTATTTACAACCATCCACATGGTCTAACAATCTCCCCCTTGATGAATACATTAACAACACAACAAAAACTCTCGAATAATTGTGTTTTGAAAGAAAAGCAAAAGAAGAAACTCAGCAGACACTCGACAAAACTCATAAAACTCTCCCTCAACACAAGAGGCATATCATAAAACTCCCCCTCAACAGAAGAGAAGTAATTTTTATCAAATTTCTCCCCCGATTTTTCTCCCCCTTTGGCAATGAAATCATCAAAAGGAGCAAAAAGAGAAAATATCTAGAAGCTTTGAGGATTTTGCATTGATTTAATAGTTTGACCAAGCTATCTGTTTGAGTAGAGCTTTCTAGATCATATAAAGACATATATCATTTAGCAATGTCAAAACAAGTCTTTTAGCATAATTAAGCAATTTGTGTCAACAACAGACATCTCAACAATGACCAAAACAATTATAAACACCATAATGAGATATCACACCAAACAGTCAAGTCCTAAAAGTGAAGCAGATATTAAACCTAGGCGAGTTAGTAGTTTCATGTAGCAACTTATTGTTCCATACTCGAAATCTAAGCATGTGGCATACTTGAAGCATACTTCTTTTTGTTTGCGCACTTTCTTGTGCTTTTGTCTTTTGTTTAACCATGGCATGATTGAAGTATACTTCTTTTCATTTGTGCACCTTTTTGTACCTTTTGTTTTGTATAACATGCCAGCTTGAGTGATCATAAAAAGATTACAACATGACACATATGAGCCTCATAGATAAGATTTAAAATAAGACTCAAAATCATGCTAATCTTTTAGATAAATATCACAAAGTACTATCTATAATCAATCTAGTCAAAAGTGTTTTAGCATGTCATGCTTTAGTTCAATGTAGTAAATTAATTATAACCAGTCATAATCAAACTTACATAACATATGAGTAAATATGATAGAGAAAGCTCTTTTACTCAATTGACTTCAAAGACTTGGTCTTGATGAATTATTTGACAAGTATAATAAACAAAACTTCTGACACTACTACAAAAAATAAGCTCCCCTCAAAATAATCCCATAGGATGCATTACAACCAACTCACTTTGCAACTGAGCAAAATGAGAAAAATCAAGCAGTTTGGTAAAAATATTAGCAACCTAAGAATCAGAATCAATAAGGTGCAAGATAATATATCCCTTTTTCACATGATCTCTAAGAAAATGATAGCGAATATCAATGTGTTTGGTTCTTAAATGCTGCACAGGATTTTTAGCAATACTAATCGCGATAGTGTTATCACAGTAAAGCAAAACACTATCCAAATTTAAGCTAAAATCCTTAAGAGTAACTGTCATCCAAAGCAATTGAGAGCAACAAGAACCAGCACCTACATATTCAGCCTCTGTAGTGGAAAGAGCAATAGACATTTATTTTCTAGATGCCCAGGAAACAAGATATTTGCCTAAAAAGTGATAGGTGACAGAAGTACTCTTTCTATCAATTTTACAACCCCCAAAATCCACATCTGAATAAGCTCCAAGGGTAAGATAAGCAGAAGAGGAGTACCATAAGTAAAATTCTAAGGTTGATTAAAGATACCTGAAAATTTGCTTTACCACTTGATGATGTGATGCACGTGGGGAAGCTTGAAAGTGAGCACATAACACACAACAAAGTGTATATCTGGCATTAAAGCAGTGAGGTACAATAGAGAGCCAACTATGCTTTGGTATTCCTTTTGGTCAACAGGCTCATCATCTTCGTCTGGATCCAACACAGCCGTAGATCCCATGGGTGTGAAAATTGGTTTGATTGATCCCATGTCAAAGCGACAAAATAGATCTTTGGTGTACTTAGTTCGATGCACAAATGTACCCAACTTTGATTGTTTGATCTGAAAGCCTAGGAAGAATGTGAGCCCTTCCATCATGCTTACATTGAATGCTCTGCTCATAGTGTCTAAAAACTTGGAAACAAGAGCATGAGAGGAACCATCGAAGATGATATGATCCACATAAATCTGAATGAGTAAAAGATCATTGCCATGCTTGAGAGTAAACAAAGTCTTATCTACTTGCCCATTTGAAAGTCATTTTTAGCAAATAAGATTTAAGCCTATCATACTATGCTCTGGGTGATTGTTTTAAACCATATAATGCTTTGGACAATTTGTAGACATGATTAGAAAATTTTGGATTCTCAAAACCAGGTGGTTGTCTTACATAGACCTCCTCCTCGATATAGCCATTAAGAAACACACGTTTCACATCCATTTGATATAGTCTAAAACCCTTTGATGCAGCAAATGCTAACAAAATTCTAATGGCTTTCTATCGAGCAACAGGAGCAATGCTTCACCAAAGTCAAGTCCTTCTACTTGGGTGAATCCTTGAGCCATAAGTCTAACCTTATTTCGAACAACAACACTATTCTCACTTTGTTTATTTTTAAAAACCCATTTAGTTCCAATAACATTGTGAACATAAGGAGGTGACACTAAAGTCCAGACTTTGTTACACTCAAAATTTTCTAATTCCTCATGCATGACATTAATCCAAGACTCATCAGATAAAGCATGACTTATATCATGGGGTTCAAAAGAGGAGACGAAAGCAGAATAAGCATATGAAGCATTGGAGTTATTCCTGCTGCGAAGAGTTCTCTCATTTACCTCACCAATCATTTATTCTGGGGGATGACGTTGTTGAATGTGGAAAGGCGCTTGCAAAGTGGTTATAGATGTGGTCATAGTAGTCGTTGTACTAGACATAGGTGCAGCCGCAGTAGCTGAAGTCGTAGGAGTGGTCGTAGTGACTGTTGTCGAAGGTGTAGTCATAGCAGCTGTAGTCGTAGGAGTGCTCGTAGCGGCCGTTGTTATAGGTGTCATAATGTAGCTCATGAACTCCTAGTCGTTGTCGTTGGAATCATAGAAGATGTCATCGAGTGTGTCAGGCGCCTGTATACTTGCATTGTTGGGTCTAGTACCAGGATTAGCCTCATCAAAAGTGACATCACATGTCTCAACAATTTTGTTAGTTTCTAAGTTCAGTACTCGATAAGCCCGAGTATGAGCTACATACCCAAGAAAGATGCCATGTGAGGATCTAGATTCAAATTTGTCAAGATTACCATGTTTAAGAATGAAGTATCGACATCCAAACACATTCAAGTGAGAAATATTAGGAGAAAGACCAAAATGAATCTCATAGGAAGTCTTATGCAATTTAGCTCGCAAGAAAACTCTATTCGAGATATAGCAAGCAGTCGAAACGGTTTCAGTCCAATACTTCCTAGGAGTAGCATGTTTATTTAGCATTGTTCTAGTCATTTTGACCAGGGTTCTATTCTTGTGTTCGACCACACCGTTCTGTTGCGACACTCAAGCAGACGAAAATTGATGGTCTAAAACCTTTTCGACACAAAAAGAAGCAAATAATGAGTTCTTGAATTTAGTTCCATTATCACTTCTAATTGCTCTAAGTGCTCCTGGAATATCATTAGCAAGTCTCAGAGCTAGCTCTCAAAAGTGACCGAAAGCTTCATCCTTAGAGACCATAAAATACAACTAGGAGTATCTAGAGTAATCATCAACAATAATAAGAACATACCATTTACCTCTAACAGATTGAACCTTAGAAGGATCTATAGTGTCCATATGCAATAATTGTCCCAGGGAATCAGTCATTACTTGTGTGAGTGGGGGATGAGATGATGGGACTATCTTACCATGTCAACAAGGTGAAAAAACTAGATCCATTGAGTTCTCAATCTTAAGACTAGGAATTCCTCTAACTAGATTCATATTACTGAGCCGAGCTAGATGATCAAAGCCAATGTGACCTAATCTATGGTGCTAGAAGAAAAAATCCTTAGAATCGGATAAAATAAGACACCTAAGATTAGAAGATGCCGAGTACAAAAAATCACCCTTAAAAAGGCAACCAACTCGACTGATTTTACATACAAGATCACTAGATGAGTCCAAGATACAACATGAATGTTTTTAAAGTTCACCTAAAGATTGTCATCTACCAACTGTGAAACTGAAAGCATGTTATAGCTCAACTTACTGACTAGAGCGACATCCTTTAAGATGAACTTGTCGTTGACGAGCATAGTGCCTTTAGCAAGAACTTGTCCTTGAGAGTTGTCCCTAAAAGTGATCATCTCATCACCGGGGGCATGAGTGAGGAAGGAGAACTATCGCGAGTCTCCGGTCATGTATCGGGAGCAATCGGAGTCAACAAACCATATGTTTTTCCTTCCTCTTGCAATGAGCCTACACAGCACAAACAGTCATCGATATCTTAGCACTAGGGTTAGACAAAAGAGATTTAGGTATCCAGTACTGAGATACTCGACAAATAGGAGCAAAAGTATGCAATTATAAAGATTTAAGTGAAGCATTAGCATTTGACATATTTCGACTAGTCGGCCATTGAAGAGCAGGTTCAACTACTGAGCAGTCTAATCTTCTCAGTAAGGTGGTCTTACAGCCGATCGGTTGAATTGCATGGACATCACTGGTCGAAAGTGACCTGATCGACCACGTGAAACTGGTTTAGCCATCGACTGGTCTAAACAGGCAGAGACCGCTGGTCGAAAGTCTTTTGAGGAGCTGGTCCGATCGTGGGGAATAGCTGGTTGAAAATCCTGTTCGACCACTCTGGTTCGACTATGAAAGCTAGCTGGTGAAGCACCTGGTACAGCCATACTAATTTGACCAAGGGAATCAGCAGGTCAAAAGCGCTTATATATCCTGTCTTTCTTTTCTTTCTTCACTTTTCTAAAGTAGAATGAAGCAAGTGACCGTCTTTCCTGCAATGAGTGCATTGATACTTGACTTAATGAGTGTCATATCAATTGACTTAGCAGTACTCAATTTAGTATAGAATTTTTTTTGTAAGACCAGTAGATCTAAAAACAACTTGTTTTAGTTTAGACTCTACTTCAAATTTTCCTAATTCGAGTACTTGACAACTTTAGAAGGGTTATTCTTAGCATACTTAATAACATTAAATTCTAGACCATGATTTTTCACACTCACTTTTGAATTGTCCAGGATCATATTCAATTTCTATTCTAAAAGAAAACCTCTCTAAAGTATTCTTAAGATACTCATTCTCTTTAGACAATGTGGAACACGATGAGCAATTTATAGATTCATTCGAAATCTCCTTAGAAGCACTAGACTGAACCAATCTCTCCTTTTTATCAAATCATTGAGTTGTCTAGTCAATACTTCTATGTCAGTATTATGCTTCAGACAGTTAGAATAGGAAAGAGTCTCATGATAAATCATTTGTCGAATCGACTCTTGAGATGTATTAAGCCTAGCCTAAAGCAAATCACACCTAGAGCAAGTTTTAGATTGAGCAGAAGAACTAGACTTGAGTTTTTCAATTTCGTCTTTTGCAAGTTTTAGCTTTTCATCACAAGAATCATGTGCCAATTTTAATCATCACATTTAGAAGTAACATCACTAAATTGAACCAAGATTGATGTATTAGTTTTTCTGGCAGACTCCAATTTAGAATGTAAAACTTGACAGGACTTACAATATTCATCATCAGGAATTGAAGCTCTAAGTCTATCGATTTCAGAATTTAAGCTCCCAAAAATAAAATCATGATTCTTAATTTTCTTTTTATATTTTCAGAGCTCCTCGGTCTAAGAAGGTTTACCTCATCCGAATCACTATTGAGGTCATCATTGTCAAAATCCTCACTGTTTGCCATAAAGCACATCCATGTGAAATCTGCCTCCTTTGCCTTCTTGCCACTGTCCTCATCACTTGCAGATTCGACATCACTCAAATCAGTCTCCTCAAGTGCTGAGAGTACCTTATTGACCGCCTTGCGATAGTTTTGCTTCCTGCGTGAGGCAATCTTGAACCGAAGTCGACGAGTTGGTGCCTTGTCATCATTGACTTCCTTACTCTTCAGTTTGTGGCAATTAAACTTAATGTGATTGAGCTCACCACATTCATAGCATCTGACATGACCTCCTCTCCACCTTACTCTGATGTTGTTGATTGCTTTGGTCACCCGGTTGGGGAGAAGTACAAACTGCTTTTCAGGAATCTCCTCCAATTGTTCATCTGAAATCGTGTACAGAGTAGACAAAGAGGCACTAGAAGAACTAGATGAATTGTCAACTTGGTTAGTCACTAAGCCCAAAGAATTAGTCTTATTTATCCTAGCCAAAACATCAATCTCATGTGTTTTTTATCTTGAAATAAAAATCATTCAAGGTATAGTAAGTGTTTCCATGTTAATAGAATGATTGATGGTAGTGACTAAAACGTTCCAAACAGTCATATCTAGAGAATTAAAAATTTGCCGAGTATTGTCAAAATTAGTATATGTGACACTAACAGATTGTAAATCACTGATAATCTTATTGAAGTGATCGAAAAGCGCATTTACTGATTCTTCAGGTTTTATCTCAAATTTAGAATACTCCTTTGACTACCGAAGACAACGACAATAGACTGCAAAGTCTATGGCTATAAAAACAAGACTGCAATGTCTACGATTATAACAGTAATCCGCAAAGTCTTTGACCATCAACTGCAAAGCCTTTTTAGGATCGTATGGCACAATCAGAGGGGGGGGGTAAATGATTTTCTTTGCTTTTTAAAACCTAAAACCAAAACTCAAGCAGTTGAAAAACAATATAAATTACTGGATATAGATTTCAATCGCAAGCCATTCGACCACTTGCTTGGCTGCTCGCTATGACCGCTTTAGCACATAGTCGAAATCTCCCTCTGCTTAAAAAGCTTTGACCACTTGAATTGCTTCGTCACTTGAATGTTTTGACCGCTCGAACGAGTACAAGCCGAAGACAACATCGTACTTGTAGCACACTGAATCACGATGCATTAGCATGCTGCCGAGAACATAGAAAAGTAATGCTCAGGAAAACACATCGCCAATGAACTTTTCTTGGAATAGATCAGATCTATTACTTCTGTATTATGAATATGGCTACAAAGCTCCCTCATGGCACCCCTAAAAGCCTTCTCAATGAAAGCCATCTAAAACCCACACATTAACCCTTAGTCTCTCCCTGCTTTTATAGGCTAACATCCAGACCGTGTTTGACTCAAATATGAACACAGCACCTAATCTCTTCCGAAAATCAAGGGACCCAAAACTCTTCCAAACACGGGTTTTACCATATCTCTACAACTTCCCGTTACGAATTCCATAACGTCCCCAATCACAACACGTGACAAAACCTCCAGAACACACCTCTTGTATCTTCATCACACACCATCACCACATATCAAAGCCTCTAGGAACACACCTCTCGTATCTTCTCTACGCATCATCAACCTCCAAGCCGAAGCCTCTTAGCCCGCACCGCCAATAGCTTCTTCACAAATCACCACCTTTGATCTCCACGTCCTTTAGCATGAGCTTGACCACCACGTGTGACATCCCAATTACCTAGACCTTAGATTTCTCCATCCTAGTCCTAGTCCTCATCACTGACCATAATCGCCTCCATGCCCACCTGCACATGTAAAGACCAAATAAACATTCTCTCCCAGCACAAGTTCTCCCAACTTGACCGTCATCAACACACACACACACACACGCAAAACACACCCATGTCCATCCACAGACAAGAACCAATCCATCCATGACCATCACCCAGGTCGTCCACGACCACACATACTATCACTTCAGAACTCATACTCAAACCACCCATTACGACCAGTTACAACCACTATGCAAGACGGGTCGCTTGCTTATCGAGTACTCTAACACAAGTACTTGGGAAATACCATCGCTCAGAACACTCAGGAATACCATCGCTACCGACTATAGACCCATTGAGTACCAACTACCGAGTACCGATCATATACCACAACTCTCCGACAACCGATCACTGATCGTGATCGTGAAAACCATGACTATCAAGTCCTTCGGGTACTATTCACCAATTGCTATGCACCAACCACTGCAACACTGACTATGATGCACTGACCAGTCAACCACTGACCCAACAAGAGTACTTGAGGTACTCGAAGATCACAAGAGTTTGAAGTACTTATATCGACCATGAAGCCTACGAGTATTGATCGTGAAGTCTACGATAATCGATCATAAAGCCCTCGACTACCGACAAGTAAAATCTTCGACTATCGAGTACCGACCAGTAAAGCCTACGACTATCAATCACAAAGTCCGCGTCTATGAAAAAGTGCTGTAGCTATGACCATGATAAAGTATTGTAGCTATGATTACCTGCCATGGTCGTATGGTCGTAGTCTTGTAGTGGTCGAAGTCGAAATACTGTAGCCGTACTAAGTACCTTCAGACAAACGAGAACCTTTGCACTGAGAGAGACCCTTTGGACCACCACTCGAGCGTTGTCTGATGCATCTGTTCCACTTGAACACCGTCCGATGCTTCAGTTCCACTCGGACATCGTTTGATACTCTACTGTTACTCGAAAACCGTTTGATGTCACTTGAATCCAATCGGACTAGTTCGAAACAACTCGAAGGCTGATCAAAACTGCTCGGAGTAGACCAAGCAAACGAAAACCACTTGGAGAAGACCGAAACCACTCGAAGCCGGCTCAAACCACTCATAGCAATAAAAGCACTCAGGGAAGACAAAACCCACTCGGAGAGGACAAAACAACTCGAACTTAACCTTCGACTACGATCAACCAAAGCTTTCACAAATGTAAAATCCAAAGCAATCCAATATCAATTATTCATTATCACTTATTTATGACCATCCACATGGTCTAATAGCCTTTGACTAATAACCAATAAAATCTATGACTATCGAGTACCAAACAGGTAATGTAGCTACGACCATGAATAGGTATTGTAGCTACAACCATGAAAGGTACTGTAGCTACGGTTACCTTCAGTGGTCGTTCTGTCATGGTCGAAGTCGAACGTGGTCGAACTGCTGTAGTCGATATTCCGTGGTTGACACCAGACGTGGTCGAAGTAGAATGTGGTCGTAAACAACTTTGATTCGTAACCAACATGGTCAAAGTCTAATGTGGTCAAAGGCCGCCGTGGTCGAAATCTAATGTGGTCGAAAGCTGGCATGGTTGAACTCTGCCATGGTCATTCAGCGGTGTGATCCTCTGATGCCACTCAAGTGTAGTCCGATATTCTGATGCGTCTCAAAATCCGTCCGATGCTCCAGAGCTACTCGAATACTGTCCGATACTCCATCGCTACACGAATGTCATCCGATGCCACTCAGACCCGATCGAACTGGTCTAAAACTACTCGGAGCAATCAAAAACACTCGGAGAAGACAAAAACAACTCGAAGTAGACTGAAACCACTTGAACTTGAAATCTTCGACAGCAATTGACCAGAACTTTTACAAACACAAAATCTGAAGCAATCCAAATGTTAATTATTCATCATCACTTTATTTATAACCATCCACATGGTCTAACACTTTAAAATAATGAAATCTATAGTCTAGAACCGTTTTTAGAGGCACTTTAAAAATCACCCCAAAAGTTTATACTCTAGAGATGGTTTTCATATGATTTTGAGATTTTTGAGTGATATGCAAAATTTTATCTCGTAGAGATGTTGTTGAGACACCTTCTAATTTGACTAAAGTTTTATTGTGTAAACTCATTTTTTGAGGATCTTTCGATGCTCTAGAGGCATTTTACATGGGTGATATGTTTTCTTTTAAAAAGCTACATATAAATACTACAAGCTAAGGGTGAGAAGTCTTAAAAAAGTATTACCACGAGATCCAAAATTCGAGAACCAACCTTTACAAGAATCCACACTTAAAGCATTTCTATGAAACTAGTAAGATGCCCGTGTGTTGCAACGGAGTACCAAATGAGGGTGATTCATATCATCTAACGATGATCCCAAACTAAACATTGAGCATCAATTTTATCTTTCAAAAAATATGTATCAAGCAAAGCATACATGTACAAACTCATAAATAAATTAAATTGGAAATAGATGTTCATGTTTAGTAGCTGATATTGTTTCTTATGCAGCATGGTCAAAAAAACCATAAGACATATAGGATGTAAGGACATCTTTGTAGACAATATTTTTGGTAAATGTACCAGCAGAATTAAAGCACCGACCGTCTTACTATAGCTGTGACCGTGGCTTTGACCACGCATCGACCATGCCTTCGATCGTGGCTTCGACCACAACCAGCGCACATGACTACTATAGCACACCACTCCTTCGATCACGGCTTCGACTGTGCCTCGTTGACCACAACACCTCGACTGCATCTCCGACCACACAGGTCTTCCAGCACCGACTGTCGACTGTAGCTATGACCATCAACCACTATAGCTACGACCATCGATCACTGTAGCTATGACTACCGACCATCGACCACTGTAGCTATGACTACCGACCATCGACCACTGTAGCTATGACTACTGACTATCGACAACTTTTGCTATGACCATCAACACTTTAGATATGGCTGTCGACCATTGTAGCTATGACTATCGACCGTTGTAGCTATGACTATCGACCATCGACACTGTAGCTATGACTACCGACCAACGACCCACTGTAGTTATGACTATCAACCATCGACCACTGTAGCTATGACTATCGACCATCAACCGCTGTAGATATGACTATCGACCATTGACCACTATAGCTACGACTATCGACCAACGACCCACTATAGCAATGACTATCAACCATTGACCGCTGTAGCTATGACCATCGACCGCTGTAGATACGACTATCGACCATCGATCGTTGTAGATATGACTATCGACCATCGACCGTTGTAGCTATGACTATTGACCAATGACCACTACACAGTTTGACTAACGACTGCGATAGTACTCCTTTGAGTACTAACTAAGTCACTGTTGCTTTGACCACGACATCGACCATGACATCGACCATGGCTTGTCGACTATGCCTTCAACCATGGCATCGACCATAGCTTGTTGACCATGCCTTCGACTGGTTTGGAGTCTCTGACCGCTCTCCAACTCTAGGTCTTCAACTACTACACATACTCGAACACACCGACTATGCAGTACACGAACACACCGACTACTCGACAATGACCATGTAGTACTCGAACACACTAAGTACATTTGCCTATGACTACGCAGTGCTCGAACACACGGAGTACTCGACTATGACCACGTAGTACTCGAACACACCGAGTACAATTGCCTATGACCACTGTGGCTACAACCACGCAGTACTTGAACACACTGAGTAGTTGACTATGACCACATAGTACTTGAACTCACCGAGACTACGTAGTACTAGATCTCATGAGTACTCGACTACGACCATGCAGTACTCAAACACACGGAGTACTCGTCTATGACAATGCAGTACTCAAACACAGCGAGTACATTTGGCTACGACCACTATGGCTATGACCACGCAGTACTTGAAAACACCGAGTACTTGACTACGACCACGTAGTACTCAAACTCATCGAGTACTCAATACTGACCACACAGTACTCAAACACTGGGACCATGGCTTCAACCACGCATCAACCATGCCTTCGACTGTGGCTTCGACCACAACTAGCACACATGACTACTACAGCACACCGCTCCTACGACCATAGCCATCGACCACTTTAGATATGCAGAGTGAAGTTACCTTTCCTCTGGGATGAGACCAGGAGCCACTCATGCGCTGCACTAAGAACTCATACGGGATTTGGATCGCGTCCTCCTTTCTCGACCCCACGAATATCTCTCAGAACCACTCCTCCTCATCCTCATAAACCCTGTTTCATTTAATTCAACCGTAGCCATAGAATCAGAAAAAAGAAATTAGGCAAGGAAGGAAGAAAACCTAGATAAGAGCTGACGGGACGGGAGAAACCAAGGAGCAGACCTAGTGTAGAAGTTGGTGGACAGGTTGATGAAGGGCTGTGGGGTGCCATCAAGCACCTCAAAGAGGTTGCCGTCACCGACCGCCACGCCGCTCCACTCTGACGCCTTGTCAGCAGGGACTGCATCGTGACCTAGGTTGGGATGCCGCCATAGCAGCTACACCAAGAATCGCCCATCTTAGCAACTAAGGTGGAGACTTTAGGGAGGGAAGGAAGAGGCATGATGACGACCAGATCCGTTCAGGGACCGACAATGAGGCGGCTCACTCGGGGCGACGGCAGTTGGAGGCAGAGGGGAAGGGGGAGGTTTCGGTGGGGTGGCACTGGGAGATAGCAGGCGGGGCGATGCCCGAGCGACAACAATGCAGATGGGGGTGAATGAGAAGAGAGCATGCGAGACAGTGGCTAGGTGATGACAATGCGGAGGAGGATAGCACGGCAAGAGAGCGGAACTGGGGTGGAGCATATCGCATCTGTGCTTACCGTCCTAGGTGATGAGTGGGCAGTTGAAGGCGGAGAGGTTGATGAACCAGTCCCGGTCGCCGCCCTCGTGCAGCAGGATGGCCGCCGTGTGCAGCATGTTGGCCACCATGGTCGGGCCCCAGTAGGTGACCAGGTTGGCGTAGGTGAGCACTTGATATTCTGGAACCGTAAGTAGATGGGGTTGGCGTGCATGGCAACGACGAGCTCGAAGCACTAGGTGGCCGGTGCCACTAGGTCGAGGTGTGCCATGTATAGTTGGCCGGGCAATAGAGCACCCTGAGCATCCGGTGCAGCGTGGAGCCATTGCCGGTGGATCCAGAGATGAGGTAGGCGATCTTGGGCATAGCCCGCTATGGGTGGGCGGGGTTGGGCAGCATCTGCTTCTGGCGCAGCTTGGCCTCGACAAAGAGCGGCTTGGCAGAGGCCACAAAGGGGAGCGGTGAGAAGGAAAGGAGCAGTGCTTAGGAGGAGAAGAGGGAGATGGAGATGAGGAAAGACGGGATCGATTGCGGGGGACGCAGTGGTGGTGTGGGCATGGAAACTTGGGAGAGAGAGCGGAGGAAAGTAGTGGGCGTAGTGGGGAGCGGTTTGGAAAACGACAGTTTGAGAGGAGCCATGCACATTTTATCGGACTGTTAGAAAGAGTTGAGGAAGAACGAACGACTGCATAGAGTTGAGGGAGAAAGGACCACCAACTCACACTTTTAAGAGTAGAGATGTCACAAAGAATATAGAGGAATTTTAATAAAGAGTCTCTTCATTCATAGTGGCGATGCATAGGAATGTGCCTACGTGGCATTAAAATAAAAACATCTCTACAATAATGTAGAGACAAGGGAAAACGCCTAGAAAATGCCTATATAGAGGGAAGTTTGTGTTAATGAATATCTACTTCCCTTTGTCATGATCATCGGTGATCGATCATGACAACGTTACAACATACAGTCTATGATAAGGCAGATAAAGAAGGTTAGCATGTTCAACGACTAAAGAATTTGATAGCAACATGTTGTTCAATTAAAATCTTCAATGTGAATTTGGGTACTTACGTGTACAAATTAATAAGAGGATTTTCAAAAAAAAGAAGGACGATTAGCTACAAATTAATTGTCCGCATCTCAATCTTTGTACTTATCCCAGTCCCACGTCTAGGATGAGTAGTCAATGGCGAAAAATGTATATACAATGCGTAAAATACAAACACATGCATGTTTCATAAAGAAGCATATAAGAAGCCCTATTGGGAAAAAATACACGACAAAAGTTGTACGGAAGAGAAAAAAATATAACAATTCGGGAACAGTAAACGAAGGGGAATAAAAAAAAGAGGATTTCCGTTTAAAGGAAAAAGGAATGCAAGGAAATTTTTTTTAACACAGTTATTGCCGTTTAATCCATATCGAGTGAAAACTGGCTAAGTATCGAAAACATGTAAAAATTAAACGTAAAAGTTTCGCGACGACGCAAAATAAAAAAAAGATATACGTAGAATAGGTATATAGCCATGCAAAATTTTAAGTTCAGACTCATTCGTATCGGGAAGATGAAAAAAAAGACTAAATTCTGCAAAAAAAAAATGTTGACGGGGAATACTGTAGAGTTCAATTTGAAAATATCATGCTAGCCACATTTTTTTTAAATTTAGCTCTTAAATACCTATTTTTGCAAATCTAGCCTCTCCCACGGACCCTTAAATACCTATCATGCTAGCCACATTTTTTTTCAAATTTAGCCCTTAAATACCTATTTTCGCCGCAGCCCTGATGAGCTATAGTAGCTCAGGCAGACTATTGTTGCTACAGTGTCACTAAGCTACTATGGCTCGGCAAGCTGCTGCCGCCCACGGCAGGTCTGTGGGAGCAAGGCGGAGCCAAGATTTAAACATGGGGCGGCAAGAAGACAACAATTCCAGAAGAAATATCATAACAATACATATAAACTTGTTGAAGGAGTCAAGTCTTGGATCCAAGGATGCATAGAGGGTTAGAAGCTCTGTTGCTTGAGAACAAAAATGATCATTTAACTCAACCAATTGTTGATCTATGGCAACATTAAATACATCGATATTGTAATGGTGAAGTGTCGTGGTGTTATCATGCTTGCTACAAGATTTGGTCACATCAACATACCTGCAGATTGCAATATATATAAAAGTAATAAGTTTCATCGTTTAGGCAAAAATAAATATAATATCGTTCCAATTTAATGATTTAGGGATAATGACATACTTGCGATTCATATCCGGGATCTCAATATCATGTTTCACACTGACCTTATCTAGAAGAGGTTCCCAACCATTATTTCTTATGCCATCAAGTAACATCTTTGTGTTAGAAATAGAATCCAATGCATTTAAAATATCCAAAGATTTCTTTTGGATTGTTTGACACAACACATCAGCGATCTTTGTATTTTTTCATGATGTGTAGAATGAACACAAAATCAAATGAGATAAGAATCTTAAGGGCACCTCCAACATCTCCTCGAGAATATTTTGAGACTGAATGATCATTTGCTATACTTTGTAAGACTGAAACAGTATCTAAAAACATCACTTTTAGGCTTTGGGTTGACTTGTAGTGAGAACTCTATCTAGTGTCTCTAGGTCTCTGTAAAGAGCCTACTTGATTTGCCCATCTTCTTGTATCAAGCTCTCCTGGTTCAATCTCATGTGCAATTTCATCAGCTTAATACGTTTAGGAGAAGCACCAACAACAGTTACAATGAGATTTGCATGTTGAAAGAAGTTGAGCACATCATGTACCTCCCTTGATGTCGTAACAATATCCAATTGAAGTTGATGAGCCATGCAATGAATGTAATATGCATAAGGGCACTCCTGTAGAATTAGAGCCTTCAATCCATTCCATTCCCCTCTCATATTACTTGCCCCATTGTAGACTTGGCCCCTGATATCTTCCTAATTTAAGTAATTATCTGCTAGAACAACACATATTGATTCCTTGAGAGGTAATGCAGTAGTGTTATTCACATGAATGAGATCAAGGAAACACTCCTTTATAAGTCCTTCTTTATTGGCAAACCGAAGAACTATTGCCATTTGCTCTTTTTTAGATTCTTCTCAAGCTTCATCAACCATTATACAAAACTTGCTATTACAAATTTCTTCTCTAATTGCTATTTGCACTTTTCAAGCAAAACCGCGAAGAATTTCCTTTTGAACGATTGGGGAAGTGTACTTTATTTGCATTTCTTAGAGCATTGTCTAACACAACTTCTTTCACTCCTTGTTATAAGAAACCATAATTTTGACCATTTCAAAAAAGTTATCCTGATTTATGGATTCTAGAGATTCGTCGTGGCCTCTAAATGGACATGCTTGAAATGCTAACCACCTGAAGAAATCAACAATGAATAATGTTAGATTATATAATACGGCATCTAATAATCCAATTGATGAAATAGAAGATGAAAATAATTTCTTGATTACCTAATGCCATCAATTGTGGTCTTAAGCCTTAGCCTTATCAACATGAGCCATACTATTTTAAAGATTATTAAAACATTGAATTGAATAGCTATGAGCTGAGTTGGAATCATGGCCCATGTGAGTTAGAAAAGCACATTCTTTTCATCGTTAACCTTCTTCCAATTATGAAATCCCTTGACTATGAACGTATCCGAGCCGCACTTCCCAGTTGGTTTTTTGAAAAAAAAAACAAGGCAAGCAATAGGCATGGTTTGTGTGAGGTGAATACTCTAGCCAACAAAAATTTGTGGACCAATGACTTGGGAATCAACGGTGATGATTTGTCAATCCATTAAATGGGTACCCTATTATGAATGGTTGATATGGGCCCTCAGATGTATGAAATTATCAAGCTTTATCTTGCTTATCAGGGGGGAGTTCCCAAATTTGAAAACATTTACCTAGATCTCACTCATATGCTATACTCACAATTCTAGCTTGTTGTGGAACTTCTAATGATGTACAAATATTCTGATCAAGAGTTTGCACATCAGTTGGACTAGGATTGAAGTTATTTTGTCCAGTAGCTTGTACGTCGGTTGGATTAGAATTTTCTGCACAAGGCTGGGAGCTTGAAACAACTTTCTTTTAAAAAAAACTACCTACTATTTTCTTCCTTTTCATGGTCGCTACCTCCTGGCCCTAGCCAAACAACTAAAGCACACCAAAATTGAAAAGGGGAATTAATTAGATTTTAATACTTATTCTCAGTCATAGCATCACTTCTAAATACTAATTTCCATGTACAGAGACATACCTTTATACTAGTTCTTTGCCATTTATAGTGTAGGGGCTAGGACTAAGTAGACAACAGCGACTACCGACTGCCGATTAGCGAGTATACGGTGTTTCGCGATCGAGGTCCTCAAGGAGATGAGGACGAGGAGTCGCTCCTGCTTAGTTGATATGTTGTAAGATCCAGGATGCCAATTAGAGAGGGGTAAATAAGCGGTCTAAAAAAATCTCCTTTTAATTAGTATCAATTTAAAGACCTATTTTATTTATTTAAACCAAGTAAACAATACGGAAGCTTAAATTAATTTGTTTTAGCATAAATAATGCCTATATCAAATAAGTTCATCTAAGTGCATCAACAATCTAAGACTATGTCAAACAATCAAGTTAATTCTATGAAAGTAAATTGCTAGAAGGTAAATAGAGAACAAGAAAAACAAATCACAATAGACACGCTCTCTTTTTACCATGGTGCTCGGAGACTTGCCGGTCTCCCTAGTCCATGTTGAGGTAAGCTCAAACTAGTTGGACCAGCTCCACGAATTAAGCCTTCCACCCCAAATCCACTAATGGTAGCTCTTTCCCACTCCGGATAGGTGAGCTCTAACCTTCACACTTTGTCGGGTTTTCTCACTACCTTTTTTGAGAAGGTCACCACGCACGACGCCTCCAACGCCATCTAGGAGTCAACAAACTCCAAGAATAACAAGTCAAGCCACTTGTTTGACTCTTACCATGTGCAACTAATGCACAAGCTCAAATGGACACTGTTGTGGTTATATACCAAACAGAGAGATGGTAGTATGGTAGTGGAGATGTTAGGTGAGTGAGAGACCATGTGGAGGTCATCCCGTATTTATGATGAGTAATTGACATCGATTTAAGAAAGTCGAGTTTGGTTTGGGTGGTTCGGACCTTGACGTTGCGTGGTGCAACGGGCTTGGTCGGATTTGGTCAAACTTGGTCGTATGGAATTAGGATGCATATTCTTAGATTCGACAGGTTTGGACTTCATCATGGGTAAGCATGATGTGGTTATGCTATTTACGCTTTCATGTATTGAACGGTGTTATTTGATGTGTTTCTTGTCTGTGTTGGCTGCAGGACGTCGAGGCGGAGTCGTGGCGAGACACGAGGGACCGGACTAGACACGGGAGGTGTCAAGGTCAGAACGGTCGGGATGTGTCGAAGATGGCGGAGACTCAAGGTGGTTGCGAAGCTTGGACGACAAGGAGCGCGGAAGCTTCCCAGAAGGTGCATGAGGGGCGAAATGGTAATTTCGCGAGGCTGCACAAGCGGGAGCGGGCTCCGTTGGATTTAGCGGGCGTAACGGGGTGGAGACCCGTTAGCCAAGGGCTATAAATAGAGGTGAGGGACTGCATACCTCCTCATGGCTTTAGGAGAGAGTTAGGGTTTTAGTGAGTCAAAAGAGGCTTTGGAGGGTGGTTTTTGCTTTGCTCTTTATTGGTTGAGAGCAGGTGCGATGCCCTCTATGTGAGCTCTCTGTGTCTGTGTTCATCTCTTCTCCAAGCATGTAGTGTTTGTTCTTGAGATGGAGAGAGAGAGGTAGAGGAGATCCTTTGTAATCATTCCTCTTGTTCTAATGTCCATGCGTATGGGGACTCAGCTGTAATCCTTGTTGATTGGAATGAAATTTCTGAGTTTTTCTATTCGTGGCTGTCTGTTCTTCGTTTCTCCTCTCTGTTGATTTTTGAGCTTTCTTGTTTTCTTGTTGTTTGTTGCTTGGGAGTGCCAAAATGGGTTGCTCTATGTTGGGATAGTGCCTCAAAATCATTTGATCAGTCAAAATCCCAAGAACCCATCTTTAATTTCAGATTTCGTTTTTGTACCTCCCCTGTTCATATGTTGCCTTCTAGGGTTTTGTTGCAGATCTTGTTTCCCTTTGCGAAATGGCATGAAATTTGGCATGGAGAGGTCTGAGGCTATTAATTAGCTATCCTCAAAGTTTCATGGCCAAAGGATCAAAGGTCGGTAAGTAATTTGGTTTTTTGTTCAGTCTTGCAACAATTTCAGATTTCTACCATAATCTGAAATTATTGCTCTTAGGATTAATTTCTTGGTTTCCTAGAGCCCTCATTCTATTTAGCTTATTGTTGTGTTGCTCTGGGACAAAAAGAATGGGGGAAATCGACTTTATTTCTTGTTTTCTGAAGATCTGAAAATATTCCGAAGTTTCAGAACTTCTGTCAGCCTGCTCTGTCTGTTGTCGTGCGGTACTACCGCTCGGCTCAGCGGTACTACCGCCCAGCAGTACTACCGCTCGTCTCAACGGTACTACCGCTTGCAGTCAGACCTGCTCTAAAATTATTTTTCTTGACTGTTTCTTTCTGGATATGGTTTAGCCTTGTTGCTGTGACTTCCAGTAGTGCCTATCTTCTTTCTTCATAGCTTCCACAGCTATTGGAGAAGAAGCATAAGTGTGGATTTTTGAGGGGCGAATTTAATCTTTGAGAGCGCCATTCACCCCCCTCTGTCGCTATTTCGGTCCAACAATTGGTATCAGAGCCGGTTAGCTCTTCTCAATAGATCTTAACCGGTCTCTAAGAGCCATGGCGATGGACAAGTATTCCACCAAGCCGCCCATCTTTGATGGCATCGATTACCCCTTCTGGAAGAGTCAAATGGAGACACATATCCAGACTCAGGGGTATGCCATCTGGCGGAAGGTGAAGGTGCGATTTGTTGTTCCTACCGATGAGAACATCAACGCCGGGAACATGGCTGATGTTGAGGCGAATGCTAAGGCAAGGAACATCATAATTCAGGGGTTGAGCTGAAGCGAGTTCGATCGCATCTCTCATCTCACGTCGGCTTTCGACATCTGGGTGACCCTCGACGCATACCATGAGGGCACCACCCAGATCAAGACTGTCCGACAGGACCAATTCAAGCGAGATTACAACAAGTTTGAAATGCTCGCTGGTGAGTCCTTAGATGAGTGCTTTGCGCGCTTCCACAAGATCTTGAGCAACCTCCGAGCAGTCGGTCTCACATACCCCGACTCGGACAACGCTCGTCAGATGCTCGCGGCTCTCGATTTGCGGGTTTGGGAGATGAAGGTGACTACCATCAAGGACACCACGGACTCTCGACTTTGACTCTTAATGCGCTGTACTCGCGCCTCAAGACTCACGAGATTGACATTGTCTCTCGCAAGTCGAAGTCACAGTCGATGGCTCTAGTCACCGATTCTAGTTCAGCTTCAGGTCTTTCTTCTTCCGATTCGCTTTTTGGTTTCTCTCTCGCTGCTCTCTGTGACGTAACTGATGATCAGTTAGAGCAGCTTGAGGATGAGCAGCTGGCCCTCCTAGCTCGAAAGTTTTCCCATGCTTACAAGAGGAGAAGGGACAGAAAGAGAGGAGGACCTGTGATTTGCTTCGAGTGTGGTGGCCCCAACCACATTCGGGCAAACTGTCCCAAGCTAGAGAAGGTCAAGAACGACTACGGCGGTTCGGGCAAGAACGACTACACCGACAAGAACCGCAACAAGAAGCCTCCAGCACACCCTCAAGGCAAGAAGAAGTTCCGCGACTTTGGGAAGGCCAAGAAGCTCTTCCACCGCGTCCTTACCGCCTTCGATGACCTCGACCTCAGCGAGGTGGAGGGATGGAGTGACGACGACGGGACGGGTGACCAAGAACCCAAGAGCGGCGACGACTTATCCGGCATGTGTTTTATGGCCCTTGAGGGTGAACTAAACGACAGCGAGCTGTACTCCGACTCGGACGAGGTATTCCCCACCTACGACCAGCTTAATCATGCTTTTCTTAAGCTAGGTGGATTTCATGCTAGAGCTAGGGCTAGGTGTACCGAGTTAGAGAAGGAAGTAGAGAGCTTGTCACGGGAGCTTACTTCACTTAGATCTACTCCCTCCCGTGATGATTGTGATGTTTGTTCTGCTTTGCTGGATGACATGGACCTTGCATGATAGTGTGTCCTCTGATCTAGATATGATTAAGGTGGAGAATGTTAGTCTTCTTGCTGAGCTTGAGATGAGTAGAGTAGCGCCTATTTCATCTGCTGTTGTTGAGACTACATCTTGCACCTCATGTGAGGATAAGGACAATACTTTTAGAGGTCTTTATACTATGTTGCTTGATCTGCCCGAGACATGTGAAAATTGCAATAATCTGAAGATGAACCTAAAACGGGCAGATCATAAAATTGCAGAACTACAAGCTTTTCTTCTTGAGCTGATTGTTTCATGTATGAACTGTCTCGAGCTTACTGTTGAGCTTGAAGCTGTCTCCAAACAGTTTCAAGAATTAGTTGATGGCAATAATAGATTGGCTCAAACTACTTCTAAGGACCCTGTTAGCTCACCATGCATTAATTGTAACAAACTAAAATCTGACTTGATTGCATTGGATGAGAAATGTGTGAAGCTAACTAAGGACCTTCTAGAGAAGCCACTTTCAATTTGTGATGTGATTGATGAGAACGGGGAGAAGCCTCAGGGTATGGTAGAGACGCCTAGTGACGTGAACCAACCTGCTAGTAGTAGAACTATCCCTTCAGAGTCGGCTGTGCGTGCACAAGCCATTCTTTCCTCTACTGTTGGTTCTTCTTCTGCTCCCTTACCTTCTGCTGTCTCCTCTTCCACCTGCTCTTCTTGCACCTCTCTCTTTCGGGAGTGTCAGTATCTTATGAACACTCTCGAGAGATTTGTAGGAGGCAAGAAGAAGCTGAATCTTATTCTAGACTAGTCCAAGATTTGCAAATTCAATCAGGGTCTAGGATATGATTTCTATGAGGACATTAGGAAGCATCCGCCTGCTATTCTCAGACCCATAGTAGGAGGTGTGATCGAGGTCGAGCCCAGATCTGATGAAGTTAAATTCAAGTCTGCGGGCTTTGTCCAAGGGATTTCTGACAGCAAGGTGAGTTCACCTGCAGCTTCGACCTCTCAGAAGGCGAAGCTATCTCATGCTACTTCTGCCTCTCAGAAGGCGAAGTATCATTGCACCTTCTGTTAGAAGGATGGACATACGATCGCGCGCCAAGATCGCGCGTAGAGACCGTGTTGAGTCTTTTAGGCGTATTCAGGGTCAGCCCCAAACCTTGAGTACACCTAAGACCAACACAAGGTCTAGGTTTATTTTAGCTGATGGGTTTGGGCATCATCGAGGACTTGGATTTTCTGAGTTTTCTGGCTTTCGTCCTCGATATGCTCCTGGTTGTGACTTCCGCCGTCCTGAGGGTAGATCTCGTTTCCCCGTCGAGATAGCTACCCGCGGCGTGATCAGCATGTTGCTGGTGTTTTGACTCGCTCCTCTGTAGCAGTCAAGCCCAACAACAGCTTCAGGTCTACACATAGACCTTCTGCTTCTTTGAGTGACAGAGAGTGTAGGGTAGATAGAGGTCAGTCATGCTTGACTACTTCATCTGCTCGACGTGTTACTCAGTATTGGGTGCCAAAATCACTCTTGAATTACCCCAGTACTGAGACTTTACTCTCTGTTTGACTCAGGTTCGCCGGGCAGGGAAGGGAAAGGTTTGGCTTGTAGACTCTGGGTGTTCATGACACATGACCGGAGATTCTCGTTGGTTTTCTTCCCTTGCCCGTGCTCCAGGTGATGAGACGATCACCTTCGGAGACGCTTCATCTGGGCGTGTCATCACCAAAGGTACAGTGCGCATTAATGATTCTTTTATTTTGAAAGATGTTGCCTTGGTTAGTAAGCTGCAGTATAATTTGCTTTCTGTTTCTCAGCTTACCGATGACGACTTTGAGGTGAGCTTTAAGAAAAATAATTGCAAAATTCTTAATTCTTCGGGTAGTCTGGTTTGCGGGATTTCTCGTTTTGGGAGGATCTTTCATGCTGATTTTTCTGAGTCTTCTCGTGATCCTCTCAGGTGTTTAGTTGCTTCTGAGTCCTGCGACATTTCTTTCTGGCATAGGAGACTTGGTCATATTGGATTTGACCATTTGACTCGAGTTAGTAGCCACGATCTCATTCGTGGTCTGCCGAAACTCAAGATGGTCAAAGATCTAGTTTGTGCTCCATGCCGCACAAAGAAGATGGTTCTTTGCTTCACATCCTCCGGTCCACGATTACTATGATCGATGCACGGGACAGCTGCTCCATATGGACACAGTTGGACCAGCTCGAGTGCGATCAATGGGAGGAAGTGGTATGTTCTTATCGTGGTCGATGACTTCTCGAGGTATTCTTGGGTGTTTTTCTTATCCTCGAAGGATGAGACATTTTCACATTTTCGAGGTCTTTTCAGTAGGCTTTCTGTTGAGCTCCCGGGTGCCTTACGAGCGATTCACAGTGACAATGGCACGAGTTTAAGAATTCCTACGTTGAGAGGTTCTGCGATGAGATAGGTGTAAAGCATCAGTTCTCCTCTCCGCACGTCCCACAGCAAAATGGCGTCATGGAGAGAAATAACCGTACCTTGGTCGAGATGGCCAGGACGATGCTTGATGAGTACTCTACACCGCAGAAGTTTTGGGCTGACGCTATAGCCACCGCGTGCCATGTCTCAAATCGAGTTTTTCTAAGGGCACACTTGCACCGCACTTCTTATGAGTTGAGATATGGGCGAAAGCCCAGCGTCTCTCATTTTCGTGTGTTTGGTTGCAAGTGCTTTATTTTGAAGTCCGGGTACCTAGATAAGTTCGAGTCACGTTCTTGTGATGGGATCTTTCTAGGCTACTCGACTTCTTCGTGGGCTTATAGGGTCTGGAACTACGGTCTAGTAAAATGGTAGAGACCTGTGAGGTGACCTTTAACGAGGCCAGTCCGGGACTAGGCCCGATATCTCAGGTTCTTTAGAGCAGTCCGAGACCATCTTTGTGGATGATGAGGACGATGGAGATGAGGGTTGTCTACCCGATCTAGCCCCTCATCCACCCCTTGAGGTGCCTTCTTCCACCGCACCTCGAGGCGATCAGCCCATGCCTTCTGCCTCTTCTGGAGCTAGTGGCTCTGTTCCTACCTCGTTAGCTCACGAGGTAGAGGCCACTTCTTCATCTCATCCTGGACCTCCTTAGCATATCCAAAAAGATCATCCTTCTGAGCAGATGATTGGAGACCTTTTTGAGCCAGTCACTTGTTCAAAATCGGGCATGTCTCTCTTCTGTCTCCATTCTGCTTTCGTTGCCTCCTTTGAGCCCAAGGACGTCTGTCATGCTCTATCTGACGAGTCTTGGGTCAATGCCATGCATGAGGAGCTAGAAAATTTTGAGAGGAACAAGGTCTGGTCGCTTGTTGAGCCCCTCGTGGTCACAATGTCATTGAGACCAAGTGGGTGTTCAAGAACAAGCAGAGTGAGGCTAGATTGGTAGCTCAGGGGTTTTCTCAGGTTGATGGTCTAAAATTCGAGGAGACATTTGCCCCTGTAGCTAGACTTGAGGCCATTAGAATCCTGCTTGCCTTTGCAGCTTCTAAGGGTTTCAAGCTTTACCAGATGGACGTCAAGAGTGCCTTCCTTAATGGCTTCATTGAGGAAGAAGTCTATGTCAGACAGCCTCCAGGTTTCGAGAACCCTAAATATCCACACCACGTCTTCAAGCTTTCCAAAGCGCTGTATGGACTTAAGCAGGCCCCTAGAGCTTGGTATGAGAGGCTTAAGTCCTACTTGTTGAGTCATGGGTTTGAGATGGGTACAATAGACAAAACCTTGTTCATCCGCCAGCATGGCACTGATCTTCTGCTCGTCCAGATTTATGTGGACGACATCATCTTTGGCGGCACCTCGCATGCTCTCGTTTCCCAGTTTTTCGATGTCATGAGCTCAGAATTTGAGATGAGCATGATGGGCGAGTTGACCTTTTTCCTTGGCTTCCAAATCAAGCAGACTCGGGAGGATACATTCCTACATCAAGGTAAGTACACCCATGACCTCCGAGCGCTTTGACATGAGTGATGGCAAGCCTGTGTCAGCTCCCATGGCGTCATCCGCCACACTTGACCCAGATGAGGACGGCGAGCCAGTTGATCAGAAGGAGTATCGTTGTATGATCGGCTCCCTCTTGTACCTCACTGCCTCGAGACTGGACATACAATTCGCTGTGTGTCTTTGTGCCCGGTTTCAGGCTTCTCCTCGCGTATCTCACCGCTAGGTGGTGAAGCGCATTCTTCGGTACCTTCGAGCTACCATTGACTATGGTATCTGGTACTCTTCCTCTTCCTGTCTTTCCTTGAGAGCCTTCTTGGATGCAGACTTTGCCGATTGTAGGATAGATAGGAAGAGCACTTCGGGCACCTGCCAGTTCATTGGCACTTCTCGTTTCTGGTCTTGAGGAAGCGATGCAGTGTTACATCGTCCACCGCAGAGGCCGAGTACGTTGCAGCAGCCAGTTGCTGCAGCCAGGTGCTCTGGATGGTCTCGACCCTGCGGGACTTTGGTTTAGTTATCGACGGTGTTTCACTCTTTTGTGATAACACTTCTGTGATCAACACTGCTAAGAACCCAGTGCAGCACTCCCAGACCAAGCATATTGATATTCGCTATCACTTCCTTAGAGACCATGTAGAGAAGGGTGACATCGTGCTCCAGTTTGTGGAGAGTGACCACCAGTTGGCTGATATCTTTACCAAGCCATTGGATAGCTCTAGGTTTTCAGCTCTGCGGGGAGAGCTTGGGGTGGTTTGTCCTTATGGACTGTTGTGAGGTGTAGCTTTGTGTTTTACTATTTTATTATATTAATTATGCTCTTGCTCCTTTCTGTTGCATTGCATTTTGGGTACATTCGGGATAGTCCTTCTAGCATAGGTTAGAGTGGTCTTCTTGTCTAGCGTTTAGACTTCTTGCTCTTATCTTGTGACTCTAGAATGCTTCTTGTTTGCTGTCTCTCTTCTAGGTTGAGCTTACTCACTTCTTGTGGGTTCTAGCGAGGGTTGGGCCACCCTCGGGTAGACAGGGTACGTGTTTGCTCCCTAGGTTGTTAGCAGACCAGCTGATAGTACTCGAGTCATATGGGCTAGATGAGAGTCAGTCTGAGCCATAGTTGTCTCTATATCTTGTCTATGCTTTAAGGACTGCCTGTTTGGCTTTCTTTGCCAGCTTCTCGATTTTATTGCTTTGGTTCAGGGGGAGTTCATTTGGGAGCTTCTGGAGCTTAATATTGACACAACTCAACTTGAACTAAAAGTTGCATCACATGTTGAGGGGGAGCTGGATTTTCTTGCATTTTAGCATTTCGCATTGTAATATAACTACATTGAGCCTTGATTATTATTCTGTTATGACATGTTTACAATGCTTTACACCTTGCCATGACTTATGCTTACTTGCTAGCTTTATCATGACTTCATATGTGTATACTAGCTTTTGCCATGATAAGTAAATTAAAAATTGCTCAATTTACATTAAAACTTGTCATGCTAGCATTTGAGTCTAGTCTTTCTTGAGCTATCCTTTTATGATTCATGCCATGTCAAATAGGCTGAGTTGAACGTTGAATCTCTAATTGAGCCTTAGATTGAGATATTTTAGTCTCTTGATGCAGCATGAGTTGGTACAACATGTTTAAAAAGCAAAAAGATCTCTTTTGTGCGAAAAAACTGATTTCACCAATTCTTTCTCATGAGACGGCTTGCCATTGCACTAGGCATGAACTCAGGGGGAGTTTTGGATGACCTAGACTATCTTCTTAAGCTTCTTGCTTGGAGTAGTACTACCGCTCGTCTCAGCGGTACTGCCGCTTGCATTGCCAGCGGTACTACCGCTTGTCTCCTACTCGCTCAAATTATTTTTCTTAATCTGCTTTCTGAAATTATTTTTCTGGTTTAGCCTTCTGTTTAGCCTTGTTGCTGTGACTTCCAGTAGTGCCTATCTTCTTTCTTCATAGCTTCCATAGCTATTGGAGAAGAAGCATAAGTGTGGATTTTTGAGGGGCGAATTTAATCTTTGAGAGCGCCATTCACCCCCCCCTCTGTCGCCATTTCGGTCCAACAATTGGTATCAAAGCCGGTTAGCTCTTCTCAATAGATTTTAACCGGTCTCTAAGAGCCATGGCGACGGACAAGTATTCCACCAAGCCGCCCGTCTTTGATGGCATCGATTACCCCTTCTGGAAGAGTCGAATGGAGACACATATCCAGGCTCAGGGGTATGCCATCTGGCGGAAGGTGAAGGTGCGATTTGTTGTTCCTGCCGATGAGAACATCAACGCCGGGAACATGGTTGATGTTGAGGCGAATGCTAAGGCAAGGATCATCATAATTCAAGGGTTGAGCCGAAGCGAGTTTGATCGCATCTCTTATCTCACGTCGGCTTTCGACATCTGGGTGACCCTCGACGCATACCATGAGGGCACCACCCAGATCAAGACTGTCCGATAGGACCAATTCAAGCGAGATTACAATAAGTTTGAAATGCTCGCTGGTGAGTCCTTAGATGAGTGCTTTGCGTGCTACCACAAGATCTTGAGCAACCTCCGAGCGGTCGGTCTCACATACCCCGACTCGGACAATGCTCGTGGCTCTCGATTTGCGGGTTTGGGAGATGGTGACTACCATCAAGGACACCACGGACCTCTCGACTTTGACTCTTGATGCGCTGTACTCGCGCCTCAAGACTCACGAGATTGACATTATCTCTTGCAAGTCGAAGTCACAGTCGATGGCTCTAGTCATCGATCCCAGTTCGGCTTCAGGTCTTTCTTCTTCCGATTCACTTTGTGGTTTCTCTCTCGCTGCTCTCTGTGGCATGGACATGGAGTCGAAGCTACCGCCGAAGACGTCTCCCGGTCACGAGGTGTGCGCTTCCAGCAGAGCCGGCCATGAGGACGAAGTTGAATCTAGCTCCGACTTCGCTCCGTGGTCACGAGGTGTGCGCTTCCAGCAGAGCCGGCCATGAGGCCAAACCGGAGGGCCGACTGAGCCTACGGACACGGAGTCGAAGTGTGCTCCGGGGTCGTCGTGCGAGCGTGAAGTCGGGGTGGACTCCGGATTCGCCGTACAGAGTCGAAGTCGAGGCGCAGCCAAGTGGCTCGTGGGTCAGCGCCAGTGCTTTAATGGTGCCTAACGTGCGACGTGATCTGAACGACGTGATAGTATGCGACCGGCGCATCTTGCGGTGTTAGGGGCCGCACGCTTTTCCCGGTATGGCAGGACACGTGGCCGCATGTGATTGGCGCATCGTGCGCTGTAAAACGGCCGCACAACCGCAGTAGTACATCCCTTCCCGAGAAGGCGGGATGCATGGAGGCTTGTGATTGGCGTGTCGTGCACTGTCAGGCGATCGCACGACAGTGGCCATGCGTTTCTTGCCAAGCGAGCGAGCCACAAGGTGGGACGTGATTGGCGTGTCGTGCTTTCAGGCGGTCGGACAATTGCACGTCTTCGGTCTCCACCGGTTGTGCTTCCCGATCGTGGGGAGGCGAATAGTTGGGGTCTCGCCGGTTGCCCTTCCCGATCGTGGGGGAGACGAGAAGGCTTTATATACCCCCTCGCCGGCACACGAGCATTCTTCCCACTCGTTCATTTGCTCCTTTGCTGCCCTTTCGCTCTCCTTTCGTCTCGCTTGCTGGCATGATCTCTCGATCTCCCACTGCCCACGTACATTTGACCGTGCGCCTGCGAGGGGAGAATGGCTTGCCGCGAAGAACATGCTCATTGGCCCAGCGGTGACACCTCGTCCAGCCAGCGTGGCTCGTTGTCGACCTCGGTGGAGTACGCCCTGGTGGAGCGCGACCCATTGCAGGCCGACAAATGATGGACGGCTGGGGAGAAGGTGAGAGGCCACTGCTCCCGCGTGCTGGGGCCGAGTCTCGTGATGGAGGAGACGATCCAGTCTCTCGTTCGGGAGAAGAGGCTGATGGGCCGTGATGCGGTTCGCCTGCCTGCTTGGAACGAGATGGAGCCGCACCTGGAGGCAGTGGAGGCGATCGTCTTCGTCGCGTACTTCGAGGCCAGGCTTCAGATACCAGCGGCGATGTTCGTCGGCAACATCCTGCGGACTTATGGGCTGGAGTTGGCGTAGCTAACCCCGAATGTGATAGCTCGCCTGGCTGTTTATAGATGGGCAATGCAGACGGAAGGTACCTGGCCCAGCGTGGCCCTATTCGCCTTTCTTCATGACGCGTGCTGCCAGCTAAAGAAGCTCGAAGGGAGGCGTTCTCAAACTTCGGCAGCGTCAACTTCGTACTGAGGCTGCAATGCGTGAAGATCATTCTCGCCAGCTCGACGCGAGGGAAGTGGGAGTACAACTGGATGCAGCGGTGGTTCTACCACCGCGTGACGAGCAGCAGCGGTCTCCGGTGTAGGGGAAGACCAATGTCCTTCAATAGTTCACCGAATGTGAAGCCCAAATTCTACGACGAGTAGCAGGCGCGGAGGCTTGCGGGCATTACCCTTCGGTTCAACATGCACGACCTCGCCGAGGAGTTCGTTATGTACAAAGTGGCACCGCTTGCCTGCCTGTGGAAGCATCAGCCAGGTCTTGTCCGGCAGGATGGTGTTCGGCCGACGGTGTCCTTGCTTCCAAAGCCCTCCGATCCCTGTGAGCTCTTTGGCCATAGGCTATGTATTTATATATGTGTATAATAATTTTTTATGAATAATGCGTCGCTCCGCCTGTAGGGCTCCTGCTGGAGGATGCGGAGCGCGTGGTGGTTGTGTTCCTTGGGCCTTACACGGCCAAGGAGCACGAGCTGCGTAAATCCGCGACCGCCCTCGGCGAAGCTAGGACAGATAAATCGAGTATGCGAAGCTTAAGGCATCCCCGTGCCTGAGTGCGCAGCGCCGATGTCGGGCTGGGCCCGCAGCCGCGATGGCGACAGCAAGGTGGTGGCGTCTTCCCCTCGGCTCAGGGCCCGATCTCCCGGCGTTGTATCCTGCCCACCGGCCGCATCTCCTGTGATTGCTGCCGAAGTCAAGGGCACAACCGTCACTGGGTCCGACATGGCGGAGTACACCAACTCAGACTTGGAGGCGAAGGTGGAGCACGCTGCCCCCAATGAGGGGGCCTTGGGCAGCGCCGAGGAAACAGGCCGTGGCACCGATACCCAGGAGGGCGAGGCCTCATCGCCCGCACCGACCACCGAGGCCTTATTGGCTGCGCCAGGCACTGAGGCCGAGGAATCATCGCCAACATCCCCGAGGGCGAAGCGCCCCTGGGTACGATCGCCGTCCCGGCCGAAGGAGGGGTTCGCCGTGGCGGTCGGGGTCGCAGAAGATCCTGGGTCCGATGGAGAGGCCATCCGGCCCGAGGGGGGACTCGCCAACCCCGACGCAGACGAAGCCCCCGCAGTCCGGACCGAGGCAGAGCGAACACCTCCCCGTGCCTCACATGAGCGTATCGAAGGTAGGCGCAACTCTTTCTTCCCCCACGACTTCACGAGGCTTTCTCCGATCTGCTCGCTCATTCCGTCGTCAACATCAGGCGAGACAAAGTCCCCTAGACGCGGCCAAGGATCGAGCAACGGAGACGACCGCAAAGTCCCCGATCTTCCTACCCAGGACGTGATGTCAACGCCTGGTGCTCTCGAAGCCGTCAGCACGGAGGCTCAGCGGCCAAGTGTCTCCGACTTTATTCCCCGACCGGAGATGCTGCGGGCTCTCCAAGGCGCCGCAGAGTGCGTCGACTCCATCGACGTGTACTATTGTCGTGCAGGCTGAAGCTACTGGAAGGTGCACTGGAGGCCTTAGAGATGAGGGTAAGTGCTTGACTTCACGATTTATGCCGCTGTCTGGGACTTTGCTAATCAGTCGCACTATGTAGAGCCTTGCTCTCAGCCGAGCCCTCCAGGAGGCACATGTCCGCGAGCGGAGGGTGTTAGAGGGCTGGCTTCGAGCTTCCGAAGAGGCCCACACTGCCAAGGACGAGCGCATCTATTTGCTAGAGATGGAGGTTGCGAAGGCGATCTCCGATGCGCAGATACTCGCTGCGGAGGCACAGTACTTGGCGGCGGAGGCGCAACGTGCATCGGCGTAGGCCCAGTGTGCGGCGGTCAAAGAGCGCGACAGCTTGCTCCAGCAGATTGCAACGTTGGAGGAGGAGAAGGCCCAGCTTGCCGCATCCCTTGGAGAGAGGGACCGGACTCTGGGTGATGCCTCGGTGGCGGCATGGGATGCCATGCAGTCTTTGGAAGACGCCCTCGAGGACCTTTCTGTCGATGTGCCACCCCTGACGTTCGGTCCCGAGGACCTGACGCGGATGCTTCGGCGAATCGGATAAGGTTCTGACCTTGCCCTCCGCACCGCCAAGGCCTTCAGTGACCACTGCTCCTTCGTTACTCCCACATCGCCTTCACCCTGCCCCACCACCGAGGATGCCAGCACGTTGACGAGTTGGCCGGCCCCCAGTTGGAGATGCCAGCCGGAGCTGGGGTAATGTTGGATGCCGTGCGCGCCGTCCAGGCCTTCCACGACCGCATCTGGGACTATATTAGGGAGGCCGCGGCAAAGGTAGCGCTGCGGCGGACTCTGCATGGTGAGGGGAACTTCGGCCAATGGCTCAACGAAGTTCTGCGGCGCAACGAAGACGGTGTCACCATCCCGAGCATGGCACGGGCCCACAGGTGTGATGCCAGGGTCTAGTGTGCAGGCGTGCATTGCAGTGTATCTGCTCTTTTTGTAAGTTGGCGCCCTACGGCCCCCGCCCCTTTGTATGAATAAAGTGGAGTTGAACGAAGTTTTCTGATGACGCGTGCTATTTTGGCTCCGGGTAGATACTTGATAGGGTTCGATTACTACTTTCGAACTGCATGGTTCGACGGCGTCTTCGGCATTGGGCGTGGGCAGAAGATGCCCGAAACTTCTGGGCGACCCGAACTTCAGCGGTGATACTTCGACGTGGAGGTACATTAAAGTGGAGCCAGACGAGTAGCGACCTTAGGCACTCGAAAGCACTTGTACACATTAGCTCTTCGCAAATGCAATGCCGAATCTTTGTAACCATTCTTTTATGAATGTAATGACGGCTTTGGTTGGAGTACGTGTCCCTGTCGCTCTTCATGATCGTGCTTGCCTCCGATCAACTCGTAGGACTTAGTGCTCTGTAAACGCCCAAGCACTCCGTCCCATACCCTTCGAAGTAGTGGCAGCGAAGCTGGCGCCTAGTCGAAGTAGACGCTCGAGCGCTCCGTCCCCAACCCTTCGAAGTGGTGGCAGCAGAGCTAGCGCCTAGTCGAAGTAGACGCTCGAGCGCTCCGTCCCCTACCCTTCGAAGTGGCGGCAGCGGAGCTGGCGCCTAGTCGAAGTAGATGCTCGAGCGCTCCGTCCCCTACCCTTCGAAGTGGTGGCAGCGGAGCTGGTGCCTAGCTGAGGTCTTATTTATACTCCGTAGAGTGCGCACGGAGGCTTGCCCCGACGCATTCTATTTATACTCCGTAGAGTGCGTGTGTCTTATTTATACTCCGTAGAGTGCACGTGGAGGCTTGCCTCCACGTGTCCTATTTATACTCCGTAGAGTGCACTTGGAGGCTTGCCTTCGTGCGTCCTATTTATACTTCATAGAGTGCGCGCGGAGGCTTGCCTCCATGTGTCCTATTTATACTCTGTAGAGTGCGTGCGGAGGCGTCCCCCGCGTGTTTTATTTATACTCCGTAGAGTGCACGCGTCTTATTTATACTCCGTAGAGTGCGCGCGGAGGCTTACCTCCGCGCGTCTTATTTATACTCCATAGAGTGCGCGCGGGGATCGTGCATCTTATTTATATTCCGTAGAGTGTGCACGGAGGCTTGCCCCCGCGCTTCTTTTTATACTCCGTAGAGTGTGGCCTCCGCGCTTCTTATTTATACTCCATAGAGTGCGCGTGGAGGCTTACCTCTGCGCATCTTTTTTATACTTCGTAGAGTGCGCACGGAGGCTTGCCTACGCGCGTCTTTACATAGAATGAGAAGTTTTGCAAACGGTGGACTTTATTTATCTCCTGTTTGCAAGGTCGAGCGATTTAGAAAAGGCAGGGTGCTGACCTTAGTACGGGCCTTCCTTCGGCCTTATACATAATATCGCCGCAGCCTGTCTGCATTCCATGTGTGGCAAAGAGTCTATCCTTCTAGTGTTGCGAGGCGATAAGCTCCGCACTATAGAGCTGCAGCAACGATGTAGGGGCCCCCCACTTGGACTCCAGCTTGCTGACAGTCTCCGCATGAAACGCCATTTTGAGGACGATATCTCCCGGCTAGAACTCTCGTGAGTATACAGTGCGGTCGTGCGCGCGCGCCATTTGACGTGTGTACTTCGCAACGTGCTGGGTGGCGCTCACCCGATCTCCGTCAAGAACATCGAGGGACAACTGGCGCTCTTCCGCGGCTCCTGGACGAGGACCCTCCTGGAACCGGCCTTAATTTCCTCGGGCGTCACTGCCTCATTGCCGAAGAGAAGTTTGAATGGTGTGAACCCCGTCAGACGTGTCACCATCGTGCGAAGGGACCAGAGTACACTATGGAGCTCATCTGGCCACTTGCCCTTTGGCAGCCCGACGAGGCGCTTCTTGACTCCAGCGGAGATGATGCCATTCGCCCACTCAACGGCTCCGTTGGCTGTGGGTGCCCGACCGAAGTGAATCGGAGCGTGATGCCCATGCTGTTGCAAAAATCCTTGAATGGAACAGAGTCGAATTGCAGGCCATTATCCACGGTGAGCTCCCTAGGCACTCCGAAGCGGCATATGATGTTCTGCCAAAGAAAGCTTTGCATGGCCGCAGAGGTTATCCTAGCCAGAGCGACGGCTTCGGGCCACCTGGAGAAATACTCCAAGGCGACCACAACGAACCGAAGGTCTCCCGGGGCCCTCGGAAGTGGCCCAACGACGTCGATGCCCCACCGTGCCAACAGCCATACTGGGGGGATGCGCTGGAAGCTCGTCAGATGTCTGCGGATGATCTGCCCCATCCATTGGTAGCTTGGAACCGATGCACGAGGTCTTGCGCATCGATGATGGCGGTTGGCCAGTAGAAGCCTTGCCGACCAGAGATCTCAGCGCAATGTGCGAGCCGCAGAGCCCCGCATGAATCTCCGCAAGGAGATGCTTGCCTTCATCACGTGAGAGACACCGCAGAAGTGAGGCACAGACTCCTTTCTTGTAAAGGACACCGTCCAGCACCTAGAAGGATCTAGGTAGTGCTGTAGACGTCGCAACTCGAGTGGGTCATCCGGTTCAGCTATGCCTTGCAAGAAACCATAAATGGGCTCCACCAATCGCCCTACTGGGCAATTTGGTGGACAAGGGCCACGTCGCGGTTATCCTGAGCAATAGCTGCTGCAGGAAAGACCACGTAAAATGCCCCCTCGGGGAGGGGGAGTTGCTGGCTGGTGGCCCTGACCGTGACGCCCAGGAAGTGGTGCTCCTTCTCTCTCACCGCCGCTAGGTATTTGGCCAGCTCGGGGTCCTTAGCTTGATAAGATTTGTCGAAGTGGCCCGCTACCAGACGTGAGTCAATGCAGACAAGGACCCTTCGTGCGCCGAGAGCTTTAAGCTTCGCAAGGCCAAAGAGCGGCGCTTCGTACTCGGCCGTGTTATTGTGTTGGATCGAAGTTGGCGACAGAGGGGGGTGAATGTCGACTTTAAAAATTTGCTCCCCGAATATATCTCCTTTCCAATAGCTATGAAAGCTATAAAACGGAGCTCAAAGGATCACTACAACCTTAAGCTATCAGAGAGAGGAGCAAGCCAACAAAGATTAAATCAAGACACACAGCAGAGACCAAAAGCCAAATTAAATCAGCAGCAAAAGAACCCCTGGGTGGTCTGACCGCAATAATCTGGGCGATCAGACCGCCTACCGGTTGCCGGTCAGACCACTCAATGAAGGCCGGTAAGACCGCCATTCATCCACTGGTCTGATCGCTATAGTATATCCGTTCGACCGCCCCGATCCTGCATGCGATCGATAAACCAAACCCAAATATTGTTGGATCTTCAAAAACCTGAGAAATTGGGGGTTTGCTCTCAATCTTTTCAGCCCAGAGCATCATAACAACAAACTAAATAGCAGAGGGACATCAGATCGTAAGGGATATCACAATGACAACAAGAATTTGAGATTTTAGTCAAGGAACTGAAAATAGTCATGGGAGAGACTGAATTTCAGATTCCTCACTAATCTTTGATCTATTGCTTATGAAATTTTGCAGTCACTTTAGCAAAGTACTCAGGACTTTCCAGCAAGAATCTTAGGCCATCTCCCAAAGGGAATCAAAAGATCCCATTTTCCTCTCCTTGAAAACCCTAGAACAGAGAAGCATATGACGAGGGTTCTAGAAATCACAATAGATATTGGATCCTCAGCTTGATCTCAAAAATGGAATTGGCCAAATGGCCTTGAATCTTTCTCATCACAGAGAGATCAAGAAACAGCTAGAGGACCAAGGATTCAACTCAAGAACTCAAGAAAACCAAACAAAAACAGAAAATTTCAAAAATTGTAATCCATCACATATGGGCAAGAAAATGAGAACAACTCATTACAATCCTTCTCATTGATATTGAGGAAAAGAAATGAATGATTATGCAGGGATTACAACCTTCTCCTCTCAACAAGAACTCAAGAGCTCCTCACATCTCTCTATTACACAGACCAACGAAGAGGAGACAATAGCCAACAGAACTCTGCCTCCTCACCAACTCATACCAACTAAAGCAAAAGGAAGCAAGGCAAAAACAAAACCCAAATACCTAAAGACCATGCAGGAGACACCCTCCTTTTTATAGCTTCCAACTAATGGGTTTGATTTTCTCTTTACCCACTAAGCCTCCACCAACTCTAGTGCTTTATCCATAATCCGCTTCCTTTAGTGCAGCTTTGCGTATTCCCCAAAATGCCCCTCCTGCACCTTCGGGGAAACTTCCTCCTTTCTTGCCGCTCAAGCCTCGCAGCTACCTCGAGTCTCCGCCGTCTTTGACACATCCGACCGTTCTGACCTCGACACCACCTGTGCCTAGTCCGGTCACCCCGTGCCTCGCCACGACTCCGCCTCGATGTCCTGCAGCCATCACAGACAAGAAACACATTACATAGCACCGCTCAACACAAATAATCATAATTAGCATCAATTAAGCATACTCAAGCATAATATGGCCCAAAAGCTCAAACGGGAAGAAGAATACGCCTCAAGTCCGACTAACCACACTCGACTGAGCCAAATGCCATCATGGCACGAAACGCACAAATCAAACTCAATCTTTTTGAAAAACTCGTCAATTACTCATCACAAACATAGGGTCATAACCACATGGTCTCTCAATCTCCCCCTTGATGAGTATATTGACAAACCCAAAAAACACAAAGTTGAGTTTGAAAATGAAAGAAAGTCAAGCATGGTCTAAAGAGAAACAAAGAAACTCATGACCATGTCGACAAACGGAGCAAAAACAGGAAGAGCAAATTGTTCCCCAAAGCTCTAAAAAGTTCCCAAATGGCTTTTTCTCCGCTATTCTCCCCCTTTTGGCAATAAAATCATCAAGGCACAAGGAAGAGAACCAATCATGAAAATGGATGGAATGGCTGATTTTTATTCAATCTAAGCATTTAGAGCCATGAAGATTATCCAAAATGACCGTGGAGTATTACATCAAGCCATAACTCATAAATATGCTATCAAGATCATGACAAGGCATGTATAATCAAGCTAAGCCAAGAAAGTCACAATCTGAAAATTTAGTCGAATTCCTTAGCATGTCAAGTCAACCATGATTCTAGTCTAGTTAGAGATATCCATAGATGATACAGGCCATGTCAATAAGCTAAGTGGAACCAAGAAGCTAGTATTGAGTCAATTTCGAGTGCTACAATTCAAGAATGAGACATTTGGTCAAGTACTTTTAAGTTGTGCAATTAAGCAAATTGAGCACATTCGACATAAGTTTTTCTTTAGAAATCTCATGATTGTTTCCAACCAGATTTTCGTTTAGTCATGTGCTATATCTCAAGCCTTATGCGATCACTCCAAGCGAGAAGCTTAAGGAGATGATCTTGGTCATCCAAAACTCCCCCTGAGTTCGTGTCTAGTGTAATGGCAAGTCGTCTCATGAGAAAACATTGGTGAGATCAGTTCTTTCGCACAAAAGAAATCTTTTTGCTTTCTTAAAAGGTTGTACTAACTCATGTTTCATCAAGAAACTAACATAGCTCAATCTAAAGCTCAACAAAGATTCAAGACTCAACTCAGCCTATTTGACATGGCATGAATCATAAAAGGATAACTAAAGAGAGACTAGTCTCAAGAGCTAACATGACATGAATTAATTCAAGTTGAACATTTTAATCAACCTATTATGGCAAAGACTAAACTACACATATAAAGTCATGATCAACCTAGCAAGTAAGCACAAATCATGGCAAGATGTAATGCATTGTAAGCATGTCACAAATGGATAATAATTAAGGCTCCATATAGTTATATTACAATGCAGAATGAAATGCGAGAAAATCCAGCTCCCCCTCAACATGTGATGCAACTTTTAGTTCAAGTAGAGTTATGTCAACATTAAGATCTAGAAGCTCCCAAATGAACTCCCCCTAAACCAAAGCAATACATACGAGAAGCTGGCAATGAAAAACAGAAAAGATAGTCCTTAAAGCATAGATAAGATAAAGAGGATACTATGGCCCAAACTGACTCTCATCTACCCCATATGACTCTAGGACTATCAGCTGATCATCTAGCACACTAAGGAGCAAACACGTACCCTGTCTACCCGAGGGTGGCCCAACCCTCGCTAGAACCTATAGGAAGTGAGTGAGCTCAACCTAGTGAGAAGAGAAACATCTAATAAGCAACATCCTAGAATCACAAGATGAGAGGAAGAAGTCTAAGCAGCTAGGCAAGAGAACCACTCTAAACTATGCTAGAAGGACTATCCCAAATGCACCCGCATGCAATGCAACAGAACGGAGTAAGAGCATAATAAACAGGATGAAGCATGAAGCACAGAACTCCCCCTCATAACAGTCCATAAGGACAAACCACACCAAGCTCTCCCCGCAGAGCTGAAAACCTAGAGCTATCCAAAGGCTTGGTAAAGATATCAGCCAGCTGGTGGTCACTCTCCACAAACTGGAGCACTATGTTACCCTTCTCCACATGGTCTCGAGGGAAGTGATATCGGATATCAATGTTCTTGGTCCGAGAATGCTGCACTGGGTTCTTAGCAATGTTAATCGCAAAGTGTTATCACAAAAGAGTAGAACACTGTCGATAACTAACCCAAAGTTCCGCAGGGTCGAGACCATCCAAAGCACCTGGCTGCAACAACTGGCGGCATCAACGTACTCGGCCTCTGCAGTAGACTGTGCAACACCTGACTGCTTCCTAGAAAACCACGAAACAAGAGAAGTGCCAATAAATTGGTAGGTGCCAGAAGTGCTTTTCCTATCTATCCTACAGCCAGCAAAGTCTGCGTCCGAGTAGGCTCTCAAGGAAAGACAGGTCGAGTAAGAGTACCAGATACCATTGTCAATGGTAACTCGAAGGTACCGAAGGATGCACTTCACCGCCTGGCGGTGAGATACGCGAGGAGAAGCCTGAAACCGAGCACAAAGACACACAGCGATGACGTGCCCAGATGAAGCGTCTCCGAAGGTGATCGTCTCATCACCTAGAGCACGAGCTAGGGAAGAGAACCAACGAGAGTCTTCGGTCATGTGTCGAGAACACCCGGAGTCAACGAGCCAAACCTCTCTCTTCCCGCCCAAATAACTCGAGTCAACGAGAGTAACGCCTCTGCATCGGGTAAATCAAGAGTGATTTTGGCACCCAATACTGAGTAACACGTCGAGTAGAAGAAGTAGCCACACACGACTGCCCTCTATCTACCCTACGCTCTCTGTCGCTCAAAGAAGCAGAAGGTCCACGAGCAGACCTGAAGCTATTGTTGGGTCCGACTGCTATGGGAGAGCGAGTCGGAGCACTAGCAATATGCTGATCACGCCGTGGGTAGCCATCTCGACGGGGGAAACGAGATCTACCCTCAGAACGGCGAAAGTCACGACCAAAGGGAGCATGAGGACGAAAACCAGAAAACTCAGAAAAACCAAGTCCTCAATGCTGCCCAAACCCATCAACAGAAGCAAGCCTAGACCTCGTGTTGGTCTTAGGTGCACTCAAGGTCTGGGGCTGACGTTGAATACGCCTAAGAGCCTCAACACGGTCTCTACGCGCGATCTTGGCGCGCCTGAAGCATCGCTCGATCAAGTGTCCATCCTTCTGACAGAAGGTGCAATGATACTTCACCTTCTGAGAGGTAGAAGTAGCATGAAGAGGCTTCGCCTTCTGAGAGGCCGAAGCATCAAGTGAACTCACCTTGCTATCAGAAATCCCTTGGACAAAGCCCGCTGACTTGAAATGAACTTTCTCAGTACTGGGCTCAATCTCGATCACACCTGGTACTATGGGTCGAAGAACAATAGGTGGATGCTTCCACATGTCCTCATAGAAATCGTATCCTAGATCTTGATTGAACTTGCAAATCTTGGACTGATCTAGGATAAGATTCAGCTTCTTACCTCCTACAAATCTCTCGAGAGTGTTCATAAGATACTGACACTCCCGAAAGAGAGAGGTGCAAGAGGAGCAAGGGGAAGAAGAGACAGCAGAAGGTAAGGGAGTAGAAGGAGAACCAATAGCAGAAGAGCGAATGGTTTGTGCATGCACAGCCAACTCAGAAGGGACAATCCTACTGCTAGCCAGTTGGTTCACGTCGCTAAGCGTCTCCACCTTACCCTTGGGCTTCTCCCCCACACCAGCACACACATCACAACAAGATTGTGGCTTCTCTAGTAAATTCTTAGTTAGCTTCACATATTTTTCTTCCAATGCAATCAAGTCAGATTTTAGTTTATCACAATTTTTGCATGGTGAGCTAACAGGGTCCTTAGAAGCATACTGAGCCATTTTCTTATTGTAGTCAATCATTTCTTGAAACTGTTTTGAGACAGATTCAAGTTCAGCAGTTAATTTAGGACAGTTCAAACATGAAGCAATAGGCTCAAGTAATGAAGCTTGTAATTCAGCAATTTTGTGATCTGCCCTTTTTAGGTTCATCTTCAAGTTATTGCAATTTTCACAAGTCTCGGGCAGATCAAGGAGCGTGGTGTAAAGACCTCTAAAAGCATTGTCCTTATCCTCACATGAGGTGCAAGAAGTAGTCTCAACAACAGATGAAAGGGGTGCAACCCTACTCATTTCTAGTTCAGCCAAAAGACTAACATTCTCCACCTTAACCATGTCTAACTCAGAGGACACACTATCATGCAAGGTCCTTAGCTTCTCCAAGTCATCGAGCAAAGTAGTACAAACATCACAATCGTCACGGGAGGGAGCAGATCTAAGTGAAGTAAGCTCCCATGACAAGCTTTCTACTTCCTTCTCCAACTCACTACACCTAGCTCTAGATCTAGCATAGAAGTTTTCTAGCTTAAGAAAAGCATCATTAAGCTGGTCGTAGGAAGGGTATACCTCATTGGAGTCGAAATAGAGCTCACTGTCGCTGATCTCACCCTCAAGGGCCATGAAGCACATGCCGGAGAAGTCGTCGCCGCCTTGGGATCTTGCTCGTCCGTCCCATCGTCGTCGCTCCACCCCTCCACCTCGCTGAGGTCGAGGTCGTCGAAGGCGGTGAGGACGCGGTGGAAGAGCTTCTTTGCTTTGCCAAGGTCGCAGAACTTCTTCTTGCCTTGGGCATGAGCTGAGGGTTTCTTGTTGCGGTTCTTGTCGATGTAGTCATTCTTGCTCACATCGCCGTAGTCGCCCTTGCCCTTCTTCAGCTTGGGGCAGTTTGCCCGAATGTGGTTGGGGCCACCACACTCAAAGCAAACCACGGGTCCTCCTCTCTTCTGTCCCTCCTTCTCTTGTAAGCATGAGAAAATTTTCTAGCTAGGAGGGCCAATCGTCATTCGCAAGTCTGCTCTAATCGATCATCGCTTACATCACGGAGAACAACGGAGAGAATCCACAAAGCGACTCGGAAGAAGATCTAGGAGCTGAAGTGGGATCGGTGACTAAGGCCATCGACTGCGACATCGACTTACGAGAGACAATGTCAATCTCGTGAGTCTTGAGGCGTGAGTACAACACATCAAGAGTCAAAGTCGAAAGATCGGTGGTGTCCTTGATGGTATCACCTTCATCTCCCAAATACGCAAGTCAAGAGCAGATAGCATCTGTCGAGCATTATCTGAGTCGGGGTATGTGAGACCGACTACTTAGAGATTGCTCAGAATCTTGTGAAAACGCGCAAAGCACTCATCCAAGGACTCACCAGCGAGCATTTCAAACTTGTTATAATCTCACTTGAACTAGTCCTGTCGAACCGTCTTAATCTGGGTGGTGCCCTCATGGTATGCATCGAGGGTCTCCCAGATGTTGAAGGCTGACGACAGATGAGAGATGTGATCGAACTCGCTTCTGCTCAGCCCCACTACAGGAAGACCAAGCATTAGTGATAAACTGTGGTGGCGAAATTTTGTTTTGCCACTGATTCCCATGTTATTAGTGACCAAACTAATTTTCATCACTATTGCGTCGATTATTAGTGGCAAACTACTATATCGCCACAGGATGCACCTTCAGTGGCGAATTTAGTGGAGAAACATTAATTTGCCACTAATAAATAGGTTAATTGTGACTAAATATTTTTTCCTCACAGTTATGCCATTTATTAGTGACAAAATATTATATCGCCACATGGTTCAAGGTTAGTGAGAAAATGGTGTGGCAAAATTATATTTTGCCATTGTTTACCATATTAATTGTGACTAAACAATTTCCCCCACTACTAGTACATTTATCAGTGACAAAATTTTGCATCGCCACATGGTACACGATTAGTGAGAAAATTTTGTGGCAAAATATTCTTTTGTCACTAGTTACCAAGTTAATTGTGAGCAAATAAATTTCCTGTTATATAATATTTTTATTAGTGATAAAACATGTGTTCCATATTATAAATAATTAGTGGCAAATATTGTATTATCAACATTTACTAGATTATTTTGGATTAAATATTACTTTCTAACTAGTATGATTTTTAGTGTCAAAATTTGCTCACTATTGTTTCTTTGGAACACACAAGAATAAAATCGATAAAGATATATTTGGAACCTCAACTAGCATGTCAGCGTGATGGGATTGGTGAGCTCCAAAGATGTGCTTGTTTCAAGGATAGCGATGAGGATAACACTCTGTAGCCCTGTTATCATGGGTCCCACCTAGGGATGGCAATTGTGCTGTTTACAGGTACCCGTGGGTAAATACCCTAATGGAGTCGTATGAGATGGATTTTTTACCCACGGGTAGGAAAATGATGGGATATTTCTGCCCATCGGGTAAACGGGTATGGGTATGGGTTAGCTCTACCCGTACCTGTCTCACCCGTTTACCTGTGAAAAGGACTGACAAGTGGGCCCTCCTAAACCAGCAAACCCTAACCTCCACAGTCCATGCCTCCACGGTCCACCACGCCTCCCAGTGCCAGCCTCCACCGACCGAATCCTCCCAGACTCCCAGTCCCAGCCGCCGCCTCTTCAGTCCTCCTCGCGGACACACCAATCTCCCTCCTCGCCGCCCCTCGTTCCGCTGTTCCTCCCCTCGCCGCTCCTCGCCGCTCCTCGGCGGCCCCCGCCGCCCCTCGTCCTCGCCGCCCCTCATTCCGTCGCTCCTCGTTCCGCCGCTCCTCGCCGCCCCTTGCCGCTCGTCGTTCCGCCGCTCCTCGCTGCCCCTCGCCGCTCCTCGGCGCCCCTCGTTCCGCCGCTCCTCCACCGACCAGATCCGGCCGTCTCTTTCTCCACCGACCAAATCCGCCGCTCATCGCCTGCCGCCTCTCGCCGTCAGCAGAAACTTCGGGTGAGCGCTTTGTGATTTGTCAATTATCGCACGATACCGCATTATGTTACCATGTAAGCTCCATGCATGATATCTATATCTATTCTTGAATTCTTCCTTTGAGATGTTAAAGCTCAGTTTGAGATGCACAGGTATTGGATCACCTACTCTTCTCTTGCTAGTGTTTCAATCGGATCATCACCTACTCTTCTCTTGCTAGTGTTTCAATCGGATCTGTGATGTATTCGATGTGTAATGCAAGCTGCATACTAGAAGGGTTTTTAATAAGATTGCCTGATTAGAATGCAGAGAGTTTCAATCATATTTGCAGAATCTGCCATCTGATTTGTACATGTGAAGAAATTGGAGTGAATGATATCTTTATTTGGGTGTATAAGCTACTGCACTTGAACCTTGGTCATTGCATACGGGACAGATGGACCCCTATCTTTATCTTTAGTTACATAATACTAGTATATTATGTTGTAATTCTGTAATTGAAGTACAAATTAGACCTCTATTATCTTAGGTTTTGGTGACTTTGAGTGTATGTACCATTAATTTGGTTGTGGGAACAAAAACACAAGTTTGTCTTGTAGGGATCCAGCAGTAAAATTAGTGAGAACGAACAAAAGCAAGCGCAAATCCGTATGTCTATAGTAATACGTGAATTGACAATTTGTGGATGAATAGCTTGTTTATAATGAATATATATCATATTACTGTGGCATGCAAAATCGATAAGTATTAGGAAATAAAACATAGCTGAAAATGCCAGAGTGACTATGATATCCTAAATGCTTATTTGTTTGACACTACTGTAGTGTTTGTAAAGCAAGTGACCAAGGAGATGAAGTCGCATCTCATATATATATATTCCCTATAGAAATTTCAGCTTGATTATCGCTTATTTGCTAGTCGTCATCTATATCTTCTTCCGCTCAGTGTCTTTGTCACTGAATCCATGTACTCACTACCTTGTCATCGCTTTCAGATTCTTGCTCTTCATCTTCAACGTCACCCTCGTAATGGAGTATCGGATTACCTTCCACAACCACAACCATACCTTCACTTCCGCTTTAACTTGAGGTGTGTCCAATATACTTGTGTCATCATCTTCTATTGTATTTGGATTCAGCACGATTATTACTTCATTTTCTTGGCAAGCTTCAGGATTGGATTTACTTGATTTAGTAGTGGCATCTTCTTCATCACTGGGAGGAGTGTCAAAATAGTCACGAGGTTTAGTCTTTACCACGACATACCATTTTGGATCTTGAGTATCATTCACATAATATACTTGCTCTGCTTGCGAAGCCAAAACATATGGCTCATCTATTGACAGCCTGCGAGTAGTATTTATCATTATGAACCCATACTTATCTTCTTTAACGGGTGAAGAAATAATGGTATGAACATGTTACTTCCCTTTCTGATGGCAGCTTTGGGTTTCACATTTATGTCAATTTGTATCCTACCTTTTGAACTAGGATTAGGTGGAAGTGGTGTGTTTTTGTATGAAAAAATATGGTAGTAAAATTCTGTATCACAACTTCATGGTTATTATCTCTGCAAATTTTATTTATTAGATGACATGTCTGTAGATTTTTTTTGAACAGCAGCAACTATCCTAGAGTGAATTCGTGCTCATACTTACTATTAATTAGATGAACATTTTTTTTCGTGCTGTGTAGTATATAAGTTCTTAATTAGTTTGTTGTTTCATGCTTTGCAGACCAAACTACATGAAGTTGCTGGGACACATCAAGAAAAAATTTCTTTTGCGCCCGTGCCAATAGTGGAGCACTTCGCACTAGTTCTTGGTCGAAAGCCAAACCATTCACGCGGTGTTGGCATTCGTGCTGTAAACCGAGTGGCCGAGGAAAGGATCAGATTGCAGGCACAAATCGAGGCTTCTGAACAGCGTGAAGCTGCAGCTCGAGCACGTGTAGATGCTGCTGAGCAACGTGCTGAGGCTGCTGAGCAACGAGCACAAGCTTTGGAAGGCCAGGTCTCGACTGTGGTCGAAACAAATGCACAGTTACAAGAAGAGCAGCAGTCCCAACGTGATGAGCTTAGTTCCTTGCGTCGAACACAGAGTGGAGAAGTTGCACGTCTAGTGAGAGAGCAACTTGATCAACAAATGGCTGATTTCTTTGCGTGCATTCATTCTGGTGCTTCGCCGCCTCCATCTTAGAGTTTAATACCTATAGTTGAATAAATTATTTGAGATTTGAAAGTAGTGTGTGCGTTATTTTGAGAGTTCCAAGTGTTATTAATTTTTGTGTATTGCTTGATTGCAACATTATCATGGATAAAGAATTATTGAAATAAATGTTATTGGTCTACAGTTGTGAGAATTGTATTGCTACAATGTATATTTGTCGAGCCATTTTTGTCACTACAACATGGGTGATGATGATAAATCGTTTGCCACAACATCTATTGTTCCACACAATTGAGACTTTATCTTGTGACAAAACTTGTCATAACTAATATTTTCACACAAATGATATGTTTTTTGGAGATGAAATTATCGACACAACATGTCTTATCAATTCTCACAAAAAAAATCATATTGTGAGGAAAAGTTTTGCCTCTGTAATATATATATGAGGATGAGTTATGTCACAAATAAAATGTATTTGTGTTGATAAGGTGCCACATTTTCCCATATAAACTATGGCGATCAACTAGTCACAATTGTAACTAAAATAGTGAGAACAAATATCGACACAGTAAACTTCTATAATGGCGAAACATTGGTCATCGATATATAGTCTTTAGTGACCATATAATTCATCACTTTTACAATGGTAATCGTGATGACAAAATTGCCATAAATACTCTATAGTCGTGTCGATTATTCTTGCCACGAAAAACATTATAAGTGGCATCTTTTTGCCACTAATACATATGTTTTTGTGACAACGCATGGGGCCACAAATGTCCACTTTACTAGTGGCACCACAATTCGTCACTAATGAGTATGGCAATCAGGGGAACAAAAATCATCACTAGAGTATTTGTGAGGCTAGTATTTGTGGCGACTAGTGGCGATTTAAAAAGTCGCCACAAAGGTTGATTTGTGGCGAAAAAATAAGCTTTTGTGATGAAAATTTTCACCACAAAAACCCTTTGCCCTTGTGGTGCCCCTGGATTATGATGTTCCTTGCCTTCGCATTCGTCTCAACATCAAGCATGTTTCCAGCGTTGATGTTCTCATCGGTAGGAACAAACATGTCATACCTTGACCTTACGCCAGATGGCGTAGCCCTGAGCCTGGATGTAGATCTCCATCCGGCTCTTTCAGAAGGGATAGTCGATCCCATCGAAGACCGGGGGCTTGGTCGAGTACTTGTCTGTCGCCATGGCTCTAGAGACCGGTTAAGATCTATGAGGAAGAGCTAACCGGCTCTGATACCAATTGTTGGATCGAAGTTTGCGACAGGGGGGTGAATGTCGACTTTAAAATTTTGCTCCCCGAATGTATCTCCTTTCCAATAGCTATGAAAGCTATAAAATGGAGCTCAAAGGATCACTGCAACCATAAGATATTAGAGAGAGAGAGCAAGCCAACAAAGATTAAATCAAGACACACAGCAGAGACCAAAAACCAAATTAAATCAGCAGCAAAAGAACCCCTGGCCGGTCTGACCGCAATGGTCTGGGCGGTCAGACCGCCTACCGGCCGCCGGTCAGACCGCTCAATGAAGGCCGGTCAGACCACCGTTCATCCACCGGTCTGACCACTATAGTATATCCGGTCTGATCGGCCCCCTGATCCCAGAATGCAGTATGATAAACTGAAACCCAAAATATTGTTGGATCTTCAAAAACCTGAGAAATTGGGGGTTTGCTCTCAATCTTTTCAGCCCAGAGCATCATAACAACAAACTAAATAGCAGAGGGACATCAGATCATAAGGGAGATCACAATGACAACAAGAATTTGAGATTTTAGTCAAGAAATTGAAAATAGTCATGGGAGAGACTGAATTTCAGATTCAGCTTGATCTCAAAAATCACAATAGATATTGGATCCTCAGCTTGATCTCAAAAATTGAATTGGCCAAATGGCCTTAAATCTTTCCCATCACAGAGAGATCAAGAAACAGCTAGAGGATCAAGGATTCAACTCAAGAGCTCAAGAAAACCAAACAAAAATAAAAAATTTCAGAAATTGTAATCCATCACATATGGGCAAGAAAATGAGAACAACTCATTACAATCCTTCTCATTGATATTGAGGAAAAGAAATGAATGATTATGCAGGGATTACAACCTTCTCCTCTCAACAAGAACTCAAGAGCTCCTCACATCTCTCTGTTACACAGACCAACGAAGAGGAGACAATAGCCAACAGAACTCTGCCTCCTCACCAACTCATACCAACTAAAGCAAAAGGAAGCAAGGCAAAAACAAAACCCAAAGACCTAAAGACCATGCAGGAGACACCCTCCTTTTATAGCCTCCAACTAATGAGTTTTATTTTCTCTTTACCCGCTAAGCCTCCACCAACTCTAGTGCTTTATCTATAATCTACTTCCTTTAGTGCAGCTTTGCGTATTCCCCAAAATGCCCCTCCTGCACCTTCCGGGAAACTTCCTCCTTTCTTGCCGCTCAAGCCTCGCAGCTACCTCGAGTCTCCGCCGTCTTCGACACATCCGACTGTTCTGACCTCGACACCGCCTGTGCCTAGTCCGGTCACCCCGTGCCTCGCCACGACTCCACCTCACATAGCACTGCTCAACACAAATAATCATAATTAGCATCAATTAAGCATACTCAAGCATAATATGGCCCAAAAGCTCAAACGGGAAGAAGAATACGCCTCAAGTCCGACTAACCACACCCGACTGAGCCAAATGCCATCATGGCACGAAACGCACAAATCAAACTTAATCTTTTCGAAAAACTCATCAATTACTCATCACAAACATGAGGTCATAACCACATGGTGTCTCATATTGGTGGCTGGAAAACCAAGGCGCGCCGAGTACAGCAGGCGATGCCCCTCGGGTGTAGTGACCACTGCGCCCACCCCAGTGTCTGGAGCTCCGTAAGCCCCGTCTGTGTTGAGCATCCACACCGGGTCCTCTGGCTGTTGGACATGTTGAGCCAGCGGAGTCCACTCTGCGAGGAAGTCCTCGAGGACTTGAGATTTTATTGCCGTTCGTGAGGCGTACATCAAGGAGAACAGCGCAAGCTCGGTCGCCCACTTGCCAATACGCCTCATGGACTCCTTATTGTGTACAATCTCCACCAGAGGGAACGAGGATGGCACCATGATGGGATGGCGAGGAAATAGTGCCGGAGCTTCCTCGAGGCCATGACCAGTGCGTAAGCCAACTTCTCAAGCTCCGTATACCGCGTCTTAGTGCCTTGGAGGGCTTCAAAGATGAAGTACATGGGCCGCTAAAGGGCGCCCTCTTCGAGGACAAGGATGGCGCTGACCGCTGTTGCTGTAGCTGCGAGGTAGAGCAGTAGGGGAGCCTCTGGTGCTAGGGCGGCCAATGTGAGAAGGCTTGCGAGGTGCTTCTTGAGGTTGTCGAAAGCCTTCATGTAGTCGCCATCCCAGTGGAACTCGTCGCAGCCGCGGAGGGTCTTAAAGAATGGCAGGCCCCGCTTCGCTGCCCTAGATAAGAAGCGGCTCAGTGCGGCCAAGCGGCCAGCAAGCCTCTGGACTTCCCTCGTCGTACTTGGCGGTTCCATGGTGAGGATCACATCAACTTTGTCAGGGTTCGTCTGGATGCCACGTCCGGACACGAGGAAGCCTAGGAGCTTCCCCGCTCGCACGCCGAAGACGCACTTGTCCAAGTTAAGCTTGATGCCCGCCCTCCTAAGGTTGTTGAAGGTCTCTTGAAGATCCTGACCGTGGGAGGCGAGCTGCCTGGTTTTGACGACCACATCGTCGACGTAGGCCTCTACGGTCCTCCCGAGCTGGGAGGCCAGCGCCAGCGCGACGAGACGGGTGAATATTGCCCCCGCATTCTTCAGGCCGAAGGGTATCCTGACAAAGCAGTATGTCCCACCGACGTGACGAAGCTGGTCTTGTCCTCATCGTCCTTAGCCATGTAGATCTGGTGGTAGCCGGAGTATGCATCCAAGAAGCTCATAAGCTCGCACCCTGCCGTGGCATCCACCAGCTGATCTATGCGTGGTAAGGGGTAGTCGTCCTTTGGACACGCCTTGTTAAGGGCGGTGAAGTCGATGCACATATGCTAGGCGCCGCTAGCCTTTTTTACCAGCACCGGGTTGGCCAACTAGTCTGGGTGCTGGACCTCGCGTATGACTCCGGTCTGGAGAAGCTTCGCTACTTCCACCTTGGCCGCTTGTTGCCGGTCGATGGACATGCACCGAAGCCTCTACTTGACTGGCTTGGCGTCGGGGCGGACCACTAAATTGTGCTCAATGAGGGCGCGGTCCACACCCTTGATGTCTTTTAGGGACCACGCGAAGACGTCCATGTTGTCCCGAAGAACCCAGAGTAAGTCCTGCTCCACCTCCGGGGGAAGGCCTTCGCTGATGGACACAAACTGACCTTGGCCTTCGGCTTGTAGAGGCACCCTCTTGAACCCACCATCCGGTCGGGGCTTAGGCGTCCATCTTGGCGCAGAGGGTGTGTCCGCCTTTGGGTTGTCAGTGAGGACGTGCACCTTGCGGTGCGGACCCCGAGCACCAAGCTCTACGTGCGAGGCGAGGTACTGGTCACCAAAGGTGGTGATGACACCTTGCGGGCCCAGGAGCTTTATGCATAAGAAGCCATGGTGCGGGACCGCCCTGAAGGAGTTGAGGGTTGGACGCCCCAATATGGCGTTCTATGGGTACGGGATGTCGACGATGTTGATGGTGACGTCTTCGCTCCTTGCATTGTCGCCCTGGCCAAGGGAGACTTGGAGGCGTATCTGGCCCAACGCCTTCAACGGCTAACCCCCGAAGCCCTGTAGTGGAATTCCCGAGGGGCCCAAGCAACTCTGGGGGATCCCCATTTGGTCGAAGGTCGTCGCGAATAGAATGTCTGCGGAGCTGCCTCCGTCGACCAGGACACGCTTGACATCGCAGCCTGCGATAGCGGCCTAGATGACCATGGGATCTTGGTGGGGGAATTCCGTGCCCACGGCGTCAGCATGCATGAAGGTGACTTTGTGCTGCGCCCACTCCGGCGGTGCTTGCGTCGGGTACACTGCCACATGGTGTAGCCTTCGCGCGTAAGCCTTCTATTGTCGTGCCGAGGAAAACTCCAGCGAAGAGCCCCAGAGATGACGTTTATGACCCGATGCTGAGCTCCCTTCTGGGCCTGAATCCGTGAGGGGCCTTCATGGGGCTACTGCACATGGGCCACAAAGGGTAGCCATGGCTCCAGGGCCTTATCCCTGGCGACGCTCTAGCGAAGCGTCACCACAACGGTGCATGCCCGCGTGTGATGATCACCACGGCCATGCACCTCGCATCACATGCCATAGTCTTGGTTCTCCTGCTCTGCGCAGGGTCTATCGTCACGACCCCAGCCACGTCCTCGCCCCCGGCCTCGGTGGCCGCGCCCGCGACCAGTGGGGGCATTGTCCTCAGAGCCGCTCTCGACGTCGAAGATATGGCGGGCCCTCTGGGACCTACGTTGGCTGCGTTTGGGCTTGGGCTTGTCACTCGACAGGTCCTGCTTATGCTTGGTGTCCTTGTGCTCGGAGGCGTCCTTCGAAGACTCTTGCTTGCGCTTGCCCTTCGGGGGGTCCTTCGATGAGTCTTCATTCTTTGATGAGTCCTCCGCTCGATTAGTGTCAGAGTTGTCACATTTGCGCTGCCGTGCGCCCTCCTCCGCACTCGCATACTCTTCCATCTTATCGAAGAGCTTCGTCACCATCTTGATTGGCTTGCGCGTGTTGTACTCGACCAACGGCCCTAGGCGGAGGCCTTGTATCACTGCGTTGATGATGGTTGTCTCATTGACGTCCCTGACCTGGCAGTGGACCTTAGCGAAGGCTTGAAGTACTCTCGAAGCTTCTCTGAGGGTTTTTTCTTGACGGCGAAGAGCTGATCCGCATCGACGCGCTTGACGTAGTTCCCCTGGAAGTTGTTGTGGAGGCGGTCGCGGATCTTCTCCCACACGTAGATGGAGTTTGGCTCTATGGTGAAAAACCAAGAGAGAGACACTCCCTGCAGCGCAAGGGGGAGCCCCTTCGCCTTGGTGGTGTCATCTTCGCCTGCAGCTTCAATGGCGGTCTCGTACACGCGCACAAACTCCTGAGGGTCCGTGTCGCTCTTGTACGGCTCGATGGCGTTAGGGAACTTGAAGCCCTCCGGCCATGCCGATTGCTGCAGACCCACGGCGAGGGGGGACTCCGGATCCACGTGCTGTGGTGGGACGCGTCTGGAGGTAAGGGCGTCGCATCTGTCCGCCCACTTTGGCGTGGGCTCCGGCGCGGCCACTGGTGGGGCTTGTTGGCTCCAAGCCTCTTGTATATCCCGCACGGCTCCACAGAGGTCCGCCAACTCCGGTTGCAGTGTGTCGATGGCCGTTAGTAGAGCGTTCTCCACCGTCATCGTGGTTGCGGCAGTTGGAGCAGTGGGTTGAACTGTCGGACCGGCAGCAATCACGGCTTGTGCTTCAGAACTGCTCGGTGCGTCAGTGCGGTGGGCTCCAGTGTCGGTGACGGGACCGACGTTGCCGCCGAGGCCACCTGCCGCTTCCACACCGGGCGTGGTGGCAGCGGATGTGGTGGCGCGGGCATCGGCGTCACCACTCCCGATGACCCAATCGGTACCCGCGCCGACCGCCGCGCCAGCGGTTGGGGCGACCGTCGTGCTGCAAGCGTCGAGGTCGGCAGCCGTAGTGCCAGCGCTATTGCCCGCACCTGCAGCCGACACCGAAGCGTTGCCAAGTGCTTCTTTCGTACTCCTCTTCTTCTTCGTCGCCGCCGATGATGAAATCTTCTTTGGTGCCATCCTTCTTCAGATCTTGGAGCTTGCTCTTGTCTTCCCCACGGACGGCGCCAACTGTTGTGGTTACAGACCAAACAGAGAGATGGTAGTATGGTAGTGGAGATGTTAGGTGAGCAATGCCTGAGGGCTTCCCCATGGCCTGGATGGCCTTATATATATTCACATGGGGTGTACTTTACAATTGTGTCCTTACACCCAAGTATCCCTCTCAAGGGCATTTATGTCCTTATATATGTCCCATTTTGGGCTTTACAACCTTCTAATAGGCCGGCTAGGCTTAGGTAGGGGCCACCCCTACAACAAACACTAAGTCCACCTCTAGATACAACACATGCAATCTAGATCTTCTTTCCTTGCTAAAAAGGTGCAACATATGCACAATTGAGTGGAGAGCCTTACACTAGCTCAAGAAAACAGAAATGAGTCAATCAGCAACTTCTCCAACCAGCCACGAGTGGGTATTTATACCCCACACAAGAAAACTAGTTGTTGGAACCAAATCCCTGAAAAATCAGGGCGAATGGAAGTATCGCAGTGCAATGGCTGGTACTTCTGCACCTATTCTGACACAATAGTAATGGCTATTTCAAAGCTTCTGAACTAGCTGTTGGAAATTGGCATGGAACTACCGCTGTTATAAATCCAGTAGTTCTGATAATTGGAAGTTCCCAAACATCGGCGCGGTACTTCCATTTGATCTGAAGCCAAGAGTTGGCGCTCTCTAGAAAAAACATTCCGCCTGAGCTTTCGGAGCTTCCGTGCTCCAGAAGTACCGTTTAATGCTGCGGTACTACCGCTCTATGGTAGTTCCGCCATTGAAACTCTGGTACTTCTGTTTGCCGCAGACACAAAATCATGCCGATGATGCTCTCTGCAAAAAATGGTCTGCTTGATTTTGATGGAGCTTCCAGAAAAAGGAAGTACCACGGTTTGCACGTCGATACTTCCGGTTGTTTAGATAGAGCACCAATCAATCCCGAGGGTGCTCTCTGGAAAAATGGTTCCATTCGATTTTTCGGTGCTTCGAGCATCGGAAGTACCATTCACGTTTTCTACGGTAGTTCCACCGTTAAAACTCTAGTACTTCGGGTTTTTGCAGATATCTCAACAGATTTTGCAAACCACATTTTGCATACAATAGTATCATGCACTCAAGGATCAAACATGATTTCCAACTAGTTGCAAAACACATTTGCACACTTTTAAAATTATGACACAAAGAATAGGTTTATGGACTTCTCACTTTTGCAAAACACATTTGCAGGCTTGGGTTACATGCTACAAGGATTATATATGGGCTTCAACCATTTACAAAACACATTTGTAAACATAAGACTCGTACAACAACGAATGGAAGCATGGACTTCAAGCACTTGCAAAACACATTTGCAATGTATAGTCCTATGTTACAAGGATTCAACACATGAGCTTCAGCTATTTGCAAAACACATTTGTAAATACAAGCCTCATGCCAAGATGAGCTAGAGGATAAGAGGTTGAGCTATCAATACATGATGAACTTAAACTAATAGACATGACCCTTCTTAATAGTACGGCAATCTATACTAACAATTCGGTCTTCCAACCAAACACCAAGACTGGTAAAAGATTAGGAACACATCTTTAGCTCTAGCTAGTCATACATTTGCCTTAGATCATCGTCTTAATATGTATCAACTCATGATGCATCCTTTTCTTCAATTTCATCAACACATGATGGTCTTCACTTGATTTGATGATCAACACATGATCATCTACTCTTAGACATGCATCAACTCATGATGCATCTTTCTCTTAATGGTTTTCAACACATAAAGTCATCTTCCATCTAGACTTGATGATCTTCAACACATGAAATCATTCCAAGCCATCCTCATTTGTGACACCTAAACCTATTCATCCAACTCATGGAAAATGTTAGTACACAAAACAATTGACATCAATTATCAAACTTCACTATTAACTTATAATGGAGTGACTAGATTCTACAATCTTCCCTTTTTACTAAGTCATATCAATCTTAACAAATAATGAGATAAAGATTGATATTTGAGTATACAACATGTACATGACAAATGTATACTCTAAGATAAGCTTTTTAAGCAAAACTTACTTATTCGGTTGTTATTAATCATTCAACCGTTAGAACATAATAAAGAGGTTAAATGGCAACTAGATTGCACATAAGTATATATAAACTACACAAACTATATATGTACTCAAGAATGTGTTTCAAAGTAAAGATCATAAATATACATATTAAAGGAAGTATGAATCAATACTTATAGATCCTCAAAACATAGAGAAAACTCTCCCTAAATGTTTGCATATAAGTGTGTATAATAAAGACATATACACTTATTCATTTTGGACTATTTATGAAGTTCAATCTATATTTTACAAAAACAGATATTTAGACATCAAATTTAGAAAAAAAAAGTTGATTAGAATGATATTTGGTGTGATGGATTCTCCCTCTTTTTCCGCATTATTGACCGCTGTAAATGCCGAATAACCTGCACATACTGCTAAAGGAACAGTGGAGTACAGGCTAGCTGGGCGGCCGAAACAAATTAACAAGTGCATCGATCGATCCAGGCCTGGATCCGACCAAGATCTCGACCTGCGTTCCTCTGACGAGACAGCAAACCTGACAAGTCCATCCTGGAGGCGCGCAGCTATACGTGTGTGATGGGCCGCGCGACTAACGTCGCGTGGGAGTACGCGCGTACACGGTCACGTCGAGCCAGCGGCGCAAATGCCAAGCCGCTGCGTGCGTACAAGATGCAGCAGCAGCAGCAGCATATCCTGCCGTGGATTTCGTTCTCCTGTGCCCTCGTGTACGTCGTACGGGTGCCGGCCGGCTGGTCAAAGGAGGGCCGTACGCTCCGAATCAGACGGCCTCGCTCTACCCTTGGAAGTTGCTGCTAGCTTGCTAGCTGGGCGTAGTACGTATGTACTCGTCGGACAGATGAGTGGTGGCACTGGTGCAGTGCAGTGCAAGCTTGTGTACAGTAAGCCCAATACTCGTCGGACAAAATTCGATGAGTGGCCCAAGGCACTTCAGAAGTTGTGCAGTTTGCTCTAGTGCAAGCTTGTGTATACGTACCAGACAGCTGTGGTCGATCTCTTGTTCATCCACGTACGTGCGTACGCGTTTCGGTTGTGCGGATAGAGCAAAACCCATGTGTCACGCACGGTCTGGCAGTGAGTTCACACCAGTACATGGAATCATTTTTTTAAAAAGTACATGGAATCGTTCGACAGCTAGTACATGTACCGATGTACCAACTCCTGGTCCAGTTAAATCGAAGTCTCCATCGCGACGTACGTACGCTATAGCTAGCCAGGTTTGCATATGTGCTAGCTAGTTTGTTCCACATCGCTTTTGCGTGGACACGCCATCCCGCTCATCCCGCTCAGCATCTTCTTATTTTTATAGGCTAACATCTCAAATCAAGTCCGCCTTAAATACGGACATAAAATTCACTTCTGAAAATCAAAATATCCTTAACCCTTTCTAATACGGATTTTAACTAATCTCTAAATCTTCTCAGTTCTAGACTCCTTCCACAACTTCTAACTCATTACATGACGAAGCCTCTAGAACAATACCTCCTGTATCATCTTCACGCATTATCACCTCATGTGTCGAAGTCTCCAGGAACGCACCTCTCGTGGCTTCTCCATGTATCATCACGTTTGATCTTCACAAGTTCCAGTGTGATCCCGACCACCTCGTGACATTCTCGACCGCTTGGACCTTAGATTTTCTCATCCTAATCCTCGTCCACCTCGTCACCAACCATGACCACCTCCATGCCTAACCTGTTCATACAAAACCAAACAACTTTCTCCCAGCACAAGTTCTCACCAACTTGCCCGACATTACGCCACACACTCATATCACAACCTTGTTCATCCATCAACACCAACATGGTCAATCATGACCACAATGTCCAACGCTTTTCAAAACTCCACCTCAGACCACTCAGAATGACTGGTATGGCTGCCATGCACAGGCCTGTTAGACCGCTTGCCCAACTAGTACTCGAAAACCATAACTACTTGGGAATTACTACCACCCAGAATACTTAGAAATCACAAGCATCATAGCACTCCCAGTCTACGACTACTGACTATCAACCAATCATTGTACCATCGACTATCGAGTACCGACCAGGACCGAAGCATATACTACCATCAATGAGTACTGTAGCACCGACCACCGAGTACCAACCTGGTACTGTACCAACGGCCACCGAGTACCGACCTGGTACTGTAGCAATGACCACCAAGTAATGACATAGTATTGTAGCAATGAACCACCAAGTACCCACCTGGTACTGTAGCAACAACCACTGAGTACCTATCTAGTATTTTAGCAATGACCACTGACCGGTTATTATCACTTCCGACAAGTCCACTAAAGCTCAAGACCCCAACCATCCAAATCGAAACCTACCGCCTACCGACCGTAATCCACTGTATCTTGTTCATTATGTCATATGACCGATTCACTGTTCAGTACGACCGGCTCCCCGTAGCATATTTCGATTCACAGTAGATATGACTGATTACATTGTAGCATACGACCGATTCCTTTTAGCTTACGACCATCAATCAATTTACTGTAGCTATGACCAGTTTACTGTACCTACGATCTGTTCCTCCAAAGTCTCCTGCTCTGGGGTCTTCGACCTCTCCGACTACTCTACTCTCCGACTTCAGGGTCTTCGACCTCTCTAATTGCTCTCCGACTCTGGACCGAGGTCGTTTTGCCATGGTCATTCTGCCATGATCAAAATGCCATGATCGACTTGCCGTAGTCGATATGCCATGGTCGACCTACCGTGGTCGAAATGCCATGGTCGACCTGCCATGGTCGAAATACCATAGTTGGCCTCCATGGTCGATATGCCATAGTCGACTACCGTAGTTGACTTACTGTGGTCGACCTACTGTGCTCGATTATTGTGGTTGACGCCTACCGACCAGACCTGCTATCCTGAATATTCTAGCAAAAAAAGCGCATCGACCAGAACTTTTACAAATGCAAATTTAATAAAACCCATATATCACTTATTAATCATCACTAAATACACGACCATCACATGGTTTAACAATCCCTCTTGATGAATACATTGACAACACCTCAAAAACTCGTAAATAAGAAATTTGTGCAAAGAAAAGATCAGAGCTGCAAACCACAATAGAAGAGTTGCAGACCACAGCAGAGCAGAAGAGCTGTAGACCACAGTAGAAAAGCTCACCTTTAAAGTGAGACCACAACCGAAAGCTCAGAATACTCCCCCTCAATAAAAGAGAAGCATTTTAGCAGCAAATTCCCATTTTCTCCCCAATTTCTCTAGACTTTTCCCCTTTGGCAATGAAATCATTAAGAACTTCAGAGAGAGAACAATTCTAAAAAGTAGTAATGAGAGTAAACATCTAGAAGTTTCGTAGATTATCAAGTTACTTTGCATTGATTTAAGAATATAACAAGCTATCTTTCTGAGTAGAGCTATCGAGATCATATAAAGTCATTTATAATATAGCAATGTCAAAATCGGTTTTTAGCATGATAAACAATTTATATCAACGACATACATCATAACAATGACCAAATCAATTATAAAGAGCACAAGGGGATATCCCACCGAAAAGAAAAAACCTAAAGGTGAAGCAAACTTTAAGTCTAGATGAGCTAGTAGTCTCATATAACAACATATTGCTCTACACTTAATTCTTAGGCATGTGACATGCTTGTAGCATATTTTTTTCTTCATAATGCCATGTTTGTAGCAAACTTCTTTCATATGGTGGTATGCTTGAAGCATACTTCTTTTTATTTATGCACTTTTTGTTATCTTTCTTTTGTTTAACCATGGCATGCTTGAAGCATACATCTTTTCAATATTCTCTTTCTTATTTTTTTATTTTTAGTACATGCCAACTTGAGTGAACAAAAAAATTGCAACATGAAATGTACGAGCCTCATAGCCAAGATTTGAAATAAGACTCACAATCAAACTAATCCCTTTAGATGAACATCACAAAGTGCTATCTATAATTAATCTAGTCAAAGTGTTCCACCATGTCATGATTTAGTTCAAATGTAGAATATTAATTATAACCAGTAATGATCAAAGCTACATAATAGATGAGTAAATATGATAGACAGCTCTACTACTCATTTGATTTCAAAGACTTGGACTTTATGTATTATTTGATAAGTATAATAAACAAAACTTCTGAAACTTTTAAACAACAAGCTTCCCCTTAGAATAATTCCAAAAGATTCAACACACCTAATTCACTTTGCAAAAGACCAAACAAGAAGAATCAGGTGATTTTGAGAGAAAAATAGCAAACTAAAAAAGAAACTCAATCAGGTGTAGGACAACATCACTTTTTCCACACAGTCTAACTAGAAAGTCAAATCTCTTCGAAGACATTAAAGAAAGTGAAAAACCATCAAGTGTTCCAGTCAAGCAATGATGTAAAAGACTGAAACCCAATTAAGCACATATTTTCCATCCCGCATCTGCTGGTCTTACATCACAGAAAACATTGATTTCACAGTACTGTGACACACAACGAATAGGAGCAAAAACATGCACTGATAAAGATTTAAGTCAAGCATTACCATCTGACAAATTTCGACCAGACAGTCATTGAGACATTGGTTCAACCATGGAGTGGTCTGACTTCCTTAGCAGAGCTGGTCTGACTGCCAATCGGTTGGATTGCATGGACAACACTGGTCAAAAATGATCCGACTGCCTACATAAACCTGGTCTGACTTTCGACCAGTCTAAACGAGCAGGTAACGCTAGTTGAAAAGTCTAGTCCGGCCATGCTAGTTTGACCACGAGAAATAACTGGTTGAAAATCTTGTCCGACCACTCTGGTCCAACCACGAGAAACAAATGTTCGAACATCTGGTCCAACCACGCTTGTCCGACCATGGGAAACCACTGGTTGAAAACCCTTCCTTATCCTGTCTTTCTTCTCTTTCTTTGTTTTTTGAAAACAGAATTGAACCAAATGACTGTCTCTACTGCAATAGGTGCACTAATACTTGATGAGATGTCGTATATTTCTGCATCACATCACCCACTTGGGTAAAAAACTCTTTTGCAATACCAGCAGATTTAAGGACAATTTATTTTGGTTTAGATCATATTTCAAACTTCTTTGTTCGAGTAACTTGACAGCTTTAGGAGGATTCTTCTTAGTATGCTCAGTAAAATTAAATCCTAGACCATGACTTTTCACACTTGTTTTTTACTTGTCTAGGGCCATATTCAAATTCTTCTTGTTAAAAGAAATCGCTTTAAAGTGTTTTTAAGATACTCATTTTCTTTAGCCAACGAGGGACAAGTTGTGCAGTTATCAGGTTGTATTACATAATTCTTGGAAGCACTAGATTGAACTAATCTTTCTTTTACAACAAATTCCTTCAACTGCCTAGTTAGAATATCAATTCAATAGTTAATTTATGACAGTTAGAGCAAGAAAGGTTTTCATAATAGAGCATTTGTCAAATTGATTCCAAAGATGAATTAAGTCTAGCTTATAGCAAATCACACTTAGAATATGCTTTAGAAGAGTTAGACTTATGCTTTTTAGTTTCATTATTAACAAGTTTTAACTTTTCATCACAAGAGTCATGTGCCAATTTTAATTAATCAAGTTTAGCAGTTACATCACTAAGTTGAACCAAATTTGAATCATTAATTGACCTAGCATCTCGAACTCAAAATGTAAAACTTGACAAGACTCACATGAACCATCCTTACAAATAGAAGCTCTAAGTCTATTAATCTCATAATTTAAGTTTTCAACAATAAAATTATTCTCTTTTAATTTCTTCTTGGTCTTTTTCAATTCAATAGAAAGTTTAACTAGACCATCTTCAAGCTCATCATACGATGGTCTCACCTCATCGAGATCACTGTAGTCATCATTGTTGTTGTTGTTTGCCATGGAGCACATGCCCGTGAAGTTGTCGGTGTTGTTCTTCTTGCCTTTAGCATCATTATCGTCGTGGTCATCATCGTCGCAACCCTCAAAATCTCCATCACTCAGATCAAGATGCTTGATAGCTGATAAAACCTTTTTCAGCGACTTGTGATGGAAAAATCCACCCTTGGTATTATTCTTGGATTGTCGATGATGATAATTCCTGCCTTCCTTGATCACTTTCCCGTTGAGCTTGGGACAATCCATCTTAATATGACCTGACTCGCCACACACAAAGCACCTGATTGGTCCTGGAGCTCCATCTCACTTTCCCATCTTCAGACTGTTGAGTGACTTGTATGCTCGTGAGGAGATTAGTACCAAGTTTTTTTGAGGGAGTTGCTCGAATTGTTCCTCTGAAAAACAGGACAAAGCAGACAAAAAACACAAGACAATACAGTCGAAGCAACCAGCATGGGGTTAGTTACAAGTGCCCAAGATGAAGATTGCTCAAGATGAAAATTTATCAATCTAAGATGGCAAAGCTTCCATCTTATAGGTTTTCAATCTAGAATAAAGATCATCTATAGTTAAAGAATCTTGATCGACAGTTTGATTAGTGGTCGTGATAACCATCAATCACTTAGAACCTAAATATCTCAAAATTTTAGTTCAATTATCTCCATTAGCAGGAATAATGCTAACTCCGTGTAAATTACTTAGTATCTTTTCAAACCAAACAAAAAGATCATCAATAGATTCACTAGGTTTCATAGTAAAATCAGAGTACTCTTTTAATACAGATTCTTACACACTTTCTTGATTTTAATAGTTCCTTCATGATAATCACAATGATTTTTTCATACTAAGTGGGTAGAAGAAATATGATCTATATGATCAAATTCTTTACGAGAAATTCCTTGAAACAACAAGTTACAAGCTCGAGCATCTAAATCAACATCTGTTTTATTTTCAGTAGTAACAGTAGCAGGAACAACATAAGGTTGAGAAATTTAATTCCAAACATCACTACCTTGAGCCTTAATGTAAACTTGCATAAGACACTTTCAAAAAGCAAAATCAGTACCATCTAGCATAGGGGGACGGCTCACATACCTCTCCATTCTATTGCAACTGGCTCTGATACCACTTATAGGATCGAATATCGCAATCAGAGGGGGGTGAATGATTGTCACCGCTTCTTAGAATCCCCTGGCAGTCGATGAAGATTTCGATCACTCGGTGCTCGGCTACCCGATCAATCGCTCAGTGCACGACCGCTTGATCAACTACTCTATTTTTCAACGACTCACTCAGATTTGTTCTTTGACCAGTTTGTATGTTCTTGAATTTGTCAACACCAAAATCTGAACCTCTCGAGTACCTTTGCGCGACGTGGCGAGATTCAATCCACATGCAATCACCAACAATCTTTAAGCAAATCATGAACTAGATTGATTTAAGATGATCCTTGTTGCTGGATTTCTATGGATTTATAAAGTGCCCTCACAAGCACCCATAAAAACCTTCATATCAAAAGCCCTAAAAAAACCTTCCCCAATATGAAGGAAATCATGGATACTAAGATCAATGATCCAGAGGTTTGTCAGGTCCTTCCAATAATTATTATTTTCTGATTATATATATGTATTTATATTACACACATATGCTAATTAATGACTTAACATTGCTCCTAGCGACAGCCGGTGGACTTCGACGAAAGTGCATATGATCTTGACAATCTCGTTGACATTCGTGCAATCATCTCCGAATTCTTGCTAGCAGAGGTCATAAATAAGAGGGGAGAGTTCCACGCCGGCAATGGTGATAATTAGATGTTGAAACATTTGATTCAATTGTACAAATCAAACAATTCCTTCGATTGAATTCATTTGTCAGATTTTGTGTAATGATTTTCATTCTATATATGTATGTGATCTGCTGGCCGTTTGTTACATTCATCTGTGTATCGAATTTTGTTGTAATTTACTATGAGTTGCAATTAACTTATATCTGTCATTTATCTGTAATCTGCTTGCTTGCTTGCTTTCAGAGGGCATGGCTAGCATATCCTGAGGCTAGCCAAAAAACAGCAAATAAAATGGATGATGCACTTGGTATCACAGACAGTTTGTTGTTAAAAATTGTCTGTGATACAATATCACAGACGGTTTCAAAGAGTGTCGTCTGTGGTGTGAATAATATCACAGACGGCCTTTACTACTAACCGTCTGTGATATACAAAATATCACAGACGGTTAGTAATAAAAACCGTCTGTGATATTGTGTATATCACAGACGGTATTTATTACTAACCGTCTGTGATAGGCGAGTATCACAGACGGTTGTTTATAAAAAACCGTCTGTGATAGTCTCGTATCAAAGACGATTTTTGTAACGAGTATCACAGACGGTTGTTTATAAAAAACCGTCTGTGATAGTCTCGTATCCTGAGCGGTTTTTACAAAACCGTCTTTGATCTGAACTATCACGACGGTTTTTATAAACAACCGTCTGTGATACTCGCCTATCACAGATGGTTAGTAATAAATACCGTCTGTAATATGAGTTATCACAGACGGCTCGGGAACCGTCTGTGATAACCACCAACTATCACTGACACCTAAACACTGACGGTTCAGGAATCGTCTGTGATGACGGTTCCGAACCGTCTGTGATAGGGCTGTCTGTAGAAGTGAATCTTCCCCACTCCTCATGTTAGCCCTTAGCCTCTCCCTACTTTTATATGCTGACATCCCAAACCGTGTCCACCTCAAACACAGACATAAAACTCTATCTTTTCTGAAAATCAAGGAATTCGAAACCCTTCCTAACATGGTTTTTAACCAATCTCTAAATCTTCTCAGTTATGGACTCCTTCCATAGCTCCTAACTCATTATATGACGAAGACTCCAGGACAGCACATTCTGCATCTTCTTCACGCATCATCATCTCACATGTTGAAACCTCTAGGAATGCACCTCCCGTAGCTTCTCCGCGCATCACCACATTTGATCTCCATATGCTCCAGCGTGAGCCTAACCACCTCGTGACATCCTTGATCGCCTAGACCTCAAAAATTTTCATCCTAGTCCCGGTCCTCCTCGTCACCAACCATGACCACCTCCATGCCTAATCTAGACATGCAAAGACCAAAGAACTTTCTACCGGCACAAGTTCTCCCCAACTTACCCAACATTAGTCCACACACCCATATCACAACCCTGTTCATCCATCAACACCAACCTGATCAACCATGACCACAATTTCTAACACTTTCCAAAATCACAAGCATCATAACACTCCCAGTCTACGATTACCGACTATCAACCAATCACTGTACCATTGACTTCTGAGTATTGACCATGTATCGAAGCATAGACTACCATCAACTAGCACTGTAGCACTGACCACCGAGTATCAATCTGATACTGTAGCAATGACTATCGAGTACCAACCTGGTACTGTAGCAATGACCACAGAGTACCTATCTGGTATTGTAGCAACGACCACTGACTGGTTACTTTCACTTCCGACCGGTCTACTGAAGCTCAAGACCCCAACCATCCTAGTCGAAACTAGTCGAATACTGACCATAGTCCATTGTATCTTGTTCATGATGTCATACGACTGGTTCACTATTTAGTATGACTAGCTCCCCATAGCATATGACTGATTCATAGTAGCTAAAACTGGTTACATTGTAGCATACGACTGATTCCTTTTAGCTTACGACCATCGACCGGTTTACTGTAGTTATGACCTGTTTACTGTAGCTACGACTGGTTTACTGTAGCTATGACTGGTTCCTCTAAAGTCTCCTGCTCTGGGGTCTTCGACCTCTCTGACTGCACTGCTCTCTAACTCTAGGGTCTTCGACCTCTCCGACTGCTCTTCGACTCCGGACCGGGATCATTCCGCCATGGTCATTCTACCATGATCAAAATGCCGAGGTTGAAATGCCATGATCGACCTGTCATGGTCGATATGTCATGGTCGACCTACCGTGGTTAAAATGCCGTGATCGACTGCTGTGATCGACCTGCTGTGGTCGAAATGCCATGATCGACCTGCCATGATCGATATGACATGGTCGAAATGCCATGATCGACCTCCATGGTCAATATGCCATGGTCGACTGGTGTTGTCAACTTGTCATGGTCGACCTGCTGTGGTCGATTGCCATGGTCGATGCCTGCTGACCAGACCTACTATCCTGAATACTCCAACAATAAAAGCACATCGACCAGAACTTTCACAAATACAAAATCCAATGAAACCCAAATGTCAATTATTCATCATCACTACATGCACGACCACCACATGGTCTAACAGTATGTTAGGAAGGACATTACATTAGACTTTGTATTTCTTCACGATAAAATTTCATCTTTTAGAAACGATCTACGATCACATCATTAGAAATTGTGTCCAACATATCCTTTTTCACAATGCAAATTAGGCAATTGCACAAAAGCTTGTCACAAATTTTATTGCACAAAGCATTTTTCACAATTTTCGTAGCTGAAAAGCATCTCTCAATGGTTGCAGTGGCACCTGGCAGCGTTAGCGCTAGCTTGACAAGCTGATAAACCAAAGGATAAGAATGAGGCCTCCTTGAATCAACCATCAGCTTAGCTAGATCACCTATACTTTGCAAGTTAGCAAACTTTGTATCATGGAGAACATTATCAATGTAGAGGTGAAGTTCATGCTCAAGAGTTACTATATCCTTGTAAGTAAAGTCATTAGGGTAAAGCTTAGCTAAGCTCATCAACTTATCCATGTCGAAACAACAGAACAAATCACATGGGCTCAAGGCTGACATACACATAAGCAACTTAGAATTTACCTCATTGAATCTATTATTGAACTCTTCTTATACTAAATCCAGAGCAACAAAGAAACAATCAACGCTATAATGATGTTCGTTGTTAATCTTAGTCCTTTGACGTGGCTTCTTTGGATTCACGTAGTCTTTCTCCATGTCCATCATCGCGATGTCATGCTTATCACAAAAAGAGATGTACCTTATTCATAAGATAATCCCATCCATCAGTAGTTTTAAGCGTTTCTAGTTCCCGGTTAGTTGATTCCACATCTAAAATAGCATTGACAATGTCTTTATCTTTCCTCTAGAAGGTTTTTGACAACCCATTTGTTAATGCTAAAAGAATGCAAAATCAAAGGACTGACATATATTTCAGAAGACCATTTGCTTGACGTCTCTTGTAGTCATCTGTGCCATCTTCGTCAACATATTAAAGCACTTGAATCGTTGACTGAAACATCTTCCACAAACCCAATAATGTCTTATAATGACAACTCCAATGAGTGTTCCTGGTCTTTGAAGTGAAAGTTCCTGATTTAATCCAGTGTCGGTACTAATCTCTCCACTGTCAATTGCTTTCCTCACATCCTCTTGATGATTTTCTCGAAGTTTATCCTTTTTCTTGCAGGATGATCCTACCACATTCAACAAAACTGATATCATATCAAACAAATCGCCAATATTATGTATCTTCTTTGCAATAGCCACAATAACTAACTAAAGTTTATGAGCAAAATAATGTACATAATATGCTGAATTGTTCTGTCTCATAATTTTAGCTTGCAAATGATTAAACTCTCTCACCATATTGCTTGCTCCATCGTAACCTTGGCCTATAAGTTGTTTTAAACTCAAATCAAATTTTGCCAGTAAAGAATCAATACAAGACTTGAGATAAGAAGCTATTGTCTCTTTCACATGAACAACACCAACACACTATTCTTTCACCAAACTAAATTTTATCAACATATCGTAAAACCACCGCCATTTGTTCTTTCTCAGAAACATCACGAGACTCATCAACCAATAAGCTAAACACATCATTGCCAATTTCTTTAACAAAAGATTCCAATTATTCTTGGGCAAAGCACTGAGTAATCTATTTCTGAATCTTCGGAGGCACCATTTGATTATTAAGTGGAGCATTTTTTAATGCATTGGCAATAATGTCATTTTGTTTAGCAGTATGCTCCATCATCTGCAGAAAATTTCCTTTATTTTAAGACTCTTTCGATTTGTCATGGCCATGAAAACGTTGTCCCTGATGCAACAAGAATCGACAGACATCAATGGCAGCATTTAACCAGATATGATGCTTAATTTTCTCAATGTGACTTTGTTTATTCAAGGACATAGGGATTGATTGATCTTGATTCAGTAAATCCTCACAATCCTTGAGAGCCTTGTTATGAAAACTATTACGATCACCTACAAGAATCACTAGTCTCTCTGTCTTGTTCTAACTATTGAAGCCTTCTATTATAAATGCATCATGCCCGTGATGATTGTCCATAATGTTGTCCCTAAACAAGTACCCACAGAAGCAATAGTCTTTGTCCTCCGTATCGCTGTACTCTAGCCAATTAGCATATTGGTTAAACCAATCAGGATTGAACCGCCACTTCTTCCCAATCATCCTATATGGAAAGTTGAAGGTGTGAGGCTGATGAGGTCCCTGTAGTAAGTATTTTCTCCTTATCTCAGAATGTTAATTAGGGTTTAAATCTGCCATTCTCTTCCTTTTAGCAAGATCCCGAGCAAGCCCATTAAATTCAATTAGTTGAGGCACTGAAGAATTATGCTTCACTGCATATGTAGATACATTTCCACTTGAGCCCCCTATATTGATGTTTGATGTCATTGATTTTGCTTTCAAAAATCTTTCCATTATCTTACCTGTCAAATATGTGACACCCTGTATAACTAAATATCTTTCCACCGTGTTTGTGTCCACTGTCCAAGCTCCAATAGCATGGATTGGTGCCATGGACATGGTGGTGATTGGCGAACACTAGCAGCCTAGCACAAAGCCCCTACCGGGAGGTGGAGGCACGGAGCAGCGACAAGTCCCTGGTGAGCTGGTGGTGGGGAGTCTGGGTCGACTTCAAAGGCCAGGGGCGCATTGGCTCTAGTGCCTGGTGTAGCTCGCGCCACGTGACGACGCCTACTGGCTTCTATGTTGGTGTGGCCGTGTGAGTGGCTAGCTACTCTACTCTCTGCTGTACTAGGTCTGGGTGTCTGGGTGAACATGTTGCTGGACATGCTTGGGCTGTCGGGCGTCGGCAGTCGTGAATCGCGAGATAAGGCCCAGGGCCTAGGGGACTGGGGGCACCTCGGATGGACTGAGTGGGGGCCCAAGTGCTAAGCCATTTGGTTACTTCACTAAAAACTGAAATTTAAGTGGGGGCCTGGCCCCACTCGATCTTCTTTGGGTCGGCCCCTAACAAAGAAAAAAATCCATTTCACACGCTCACACACATGCACACAAACACGTCCGTCCCGTTCCACTCCATGCAACAAATTTAATAACTCCATTCCTTTTTCTTATCGTTTTGAACATCATACAATTTTTAATACACACATTTGACTATTATTATTTTCTATTTATTTTTTAGTAAACATTATTAAAAATATATTGATATGAAAGTATTTTTATGATAAATCTAGTGATATCATTTCTACATGAAAAATCTAAATATTTTTGTGCATATTAACGGTCAAAGTTGAAAAAGATTTACATCACGCAAACTAAATAGAAGAACAAGAGGCTGCAAAGATCCTCAACCGTTGTCCCAAAATGTCCAGAATCCGTTTGCAAGAATTTTTCTTCACACAGAACAGTCAATCACTTCTACAGAAAGCCTAATACTAGACGGCCAATCACAGACGGTTTGACAAAACCGTCTGTGATTGACACTAACACAGACGGTTTTAATTTGGACACCATCTGTGTTGGTGGCATCGGGGAAAACGAGTATCACAGACGGTTCTTACCGATGAACCGTCTGTGATACCAAAGTATCACAGACGGTTTTTAATTAAAAACCGTCTGCGATAAGCTCTTTATCACAGACGGGTTTTAATAAAAAACCGTCTGTGAATTTTTATTAAAAACTGTCTGTGATAATGACAGTAGGCATTTATTGCGCTGCTCAGACCGCATCTGTCTTCATTTCGATCCAGATCTAGCGGTGCTTTACTCTTTCGCTTAGGAGGTAAGCTTGGCGATTTCAGGTCAGTTAATTTGGTGGGAGGAGGCAGATATTGAGCTTTGAAGATTTATACTTTCCTGGTTGCTCTAGATATGGTTAGTAATGAAATTTATTTTTTTCTTTGCATGCATTACAATTTAGATCTAAGTAATTGGTGAGTGTTATTAATTGAAGATGGTTTGCAAAATTATTGGTTATATAATAGCTGTTGTGTTTATAATATGAATTGAGGTAGCAAATTAAGCCTCAATATAATACATGTGGCCGGTATATATGTAGTAATAATTAGTTAATTTAATTTTTAATACTAAGTTGTTATATATGTACGTAACGTAGGATCGAAGCTAGATGTATGCCACGAGCCGTGTGAGTGAAGAGTACATTAATGGCGTGTCTGCTTTTACAAGAGCTGCCGAGGAGGATATGTTGAATGAGGGGGTGGAATATATGTACTGTCCATGCATTGACTGCGAGAATTTAAAGATGTTTAAGAACCGAGGGCAAATTGAAGCGCACTTGATTTGGAGGGGTTTCAAAAAGGGTTATACGTGTTGGACCAGTCATGGCAAAGTCAATGATCAAATGCCGCCGGATGACAATGCCGGTGAAGTGAATGATATGCCGCCGGATGACATCGCCGGTGAAGTGAATGACATACCGCCGGATGATGTCGATTGTGGTTCAGATTCGGATAGGTTGCATGATAATAATTTGGATCAGATGCTTCGCGATGTAAAAGAGGATTATGATGAGAGAGAGTATGTTAAATTCCGGGGCTTGATGGAGGACTTGGAGAAACCTTTGTTCACGTGCTGCAAGTACACGAGGTTGTCGGCCGTGCGTGAACTGTTGAAATTGAAGGCAAGCAACGGTTGGTCCGACAAGAGTTTCACGGCGCTGCTAGGTCTTTTAGCGGACATGCTTCCGGAAGGAAATGAGTTGCCTAAAACCACGTATAAAGCCAAGAAGGTTCTTTGTTCGTTTGGAATGGAAGTAGAAAAAATACATGCATGTCCGAACGATTGTATCCTCTACCGTAAAGAGTATGCAAACATGCATGTATGTCCGGAACGTATCTCGATACAAACGTAACAATCAATCAGATGATGGCGAGGGAACAGAGGCAAAGAAATGACCTCCTGCTAAGGTGGCATGGTATTTTCCTATAATTCCTCGTTTGAAAAGTTTTTTTGCAAATTCAAAGGAGGCAAAACTGCTGCGTTGGCACTCGAAGGAGCGCAAGAAGGATAGAATGCTAAGACACCTTGCTGATTCCGCGCAGTGGAGAAACATCGATAGGAGTTTTGCAGACTTGCAGAACCAAGGAATATAAGGTTTGGACTGAGTACAGATGGAATGAATCCTTTCAGTAGCTTGAGCAGCCGACATAGCACATGGCCCATGACTCTCTGCATCTATAACCTTCCTCCTTGGTTGTGTATGAAGCGAAAGTATATTTTCTTTGTCGATACTTATCCAAGGGCCAAAACAACACAGGAATGATATTGATGTGTTCCTAGCACCGTTGGTGGAAGATCTAAAAGTCTTGTGGAATGAAGGGTGCAGTATGGGATGCATACAAAGTTGAGAACTTCACTCTGCGCTCCTTATTGTTCTGCACCATAAATGATTATCCTGCCCTTGGTAACCTATCGGGCCATAGTACAAAAGGTGCCAAAACTTGTACTCACTGTTTAGATGGTACCAAGAGTGTGTGGCTGAGACACTCACGCAAAACCGTCTACATGCGTCACCGCCGGTTCCTTCGGAGGGCTCACCCATACCGCAAGATGAAGAAACAATTTGACGGAGAGAAGGAAGATGGTTCAGCTCCAAGGCATTTAAGGGGACACGAGTTTTATGATATGGTTAAGGATTTAGATGTTGTCCTCGGAAAGGGACGTAAATTGAGGGCTCATGAGAAGAACACCTGGAAAAAGAGATCAATATTTTGGGACTTACCTTATTGGGAGTACCTAGATGTTCGACACTGCATCGACGTCATGCACATAGAAAAGAATGTATGCAACAGCTTAATTGGTCTCTTACTGAATATTCATGATAAAACAAAGGACGGCGTGAACGCACGGCTTGACTTGCCTGATATGGACATCAGGCCTGAGTTAGCACCGACATGCACTGATAATGGATGAATGTATTTTCCCCCTGCGTGTTACACTTTGTCCAAGGCTGAGAAAACAGAACTGTGCCAGTGCTTGCATGGTGTCAAAGTTCCATCTGGTTACTCCGGCAACGTGAAGAAACTTGTTTCGATGCAAGATTTGAAGTTAAATGGCATGAAGTCTCATGATTGTCATGTGCTGATGACACAGATGCTCCCTATTGCAATTAGAAATATTTTGCCGATCAAAGTCCGAGAGACAATCATGAGGCTATGTTATTTCTTTAACACAATTGCTCAGAAGGTCATCGATCTCGAAGGACTAGATGCTCTGTAGGACGAGGTGGTGATGACTCTATGTCACCTTGAAATGTATTTCCCTCCTTCGTTTTTCGATATCATGGTCCATCTCATTGTTCACGTTGTGTTGGAGATAAAAATGTGCGGGCCCGTATTCCTACGTAGTATGTACCCATTTGAGAGGTTCATGGGAATTCTCAAGTCCTACGTACAGAATCGTTCTCGGCTGGAGGGCAGCATCATCGAAGGTTATGCAAGCGAAGAGGTCATTGAGTTTTGTGTCGATTATATGGCTCAGATTCAACCGATAGGTGTGCCTCAATCTCGTCATGAGGGGAGGCTGAAATGTCTCGGAACTATCGGAAGGAAAGCAATCATTCCAGATATGGACACGTATACTCAAGCCCATTTCACGGTGTTGCAACACATGACTGAAGTGGCACCTTTTGTCGACCAGCACAAGGATGTGCTTCGGCAACAGAATCCGGAGCGACCGAATGTTTGGATCATGAGGCAACACAACAGTCGGTTCAACCAATGGTTGAAGGAGCAAATCGCTAGGAGCTCGCCAAGTGAGACGATGACATGGTTGGCAAAAGGGCCGACATTTACAGTTGTGACATGGCAAGGATATGACATAAATAGGTACACATTCTATACGCAGTCTCAGGATGTCAAGAGCACTAACCAGAACAGCGGTGTCCACATAGATGCGTTCAATACTGATGGGTCGAGAAACTCGTACTATGGCTTCATAGAAGAGATTTGGGAGCTCGACTATGTGGTTTTCAAGATCCCCTTATTTCGTTGCCATTGGGTGCATCTCCCACAGGTGAAGGTTGACAAGTACGGTGTCACTACCGTGGACCTCCAACATGTCGGGTACAAAGAAGAACCATTCGTACTCGCCAATCAAGTTGTTCAAGTTTTCTATGTAACCGACCCGGCAAATAAGAAACGTCATGTAGTTCTTCATGGAAAAAGGAGAATTGTCGGAGTAGAGAATGTAATGGACGAGGAAGAATACAATCAATTTGACGAGTTACCTCCTTTTGGAAATGGCATAAGGGTCGACGACGAACAACGTGACGAAACTTGTTACGTACGCATTGATCATGATGAAGGGCTAATTTTTAAAGAAAATAAGCAAGTACAATGAGAATGTGCGACATATATGTGGGCATTTGCATATATGTATATAACAATGCATTTGTATGATGTATACATGAATTGTCATTTATGTATACAACAATGCATGTGTATGATGTATATGTGAATTGGCATTTATGTATAGAACATTGCTGCAGTGTGATGTATTTGTGAATTTGCATTTATGTATATGTGAAAATGTGTGATGTAGTCAATTTTGAGATTGAGAAAATGTGTAAAGAAATACACTGTGTTGGTGGTTGGTGTTGTATATATGAATGCAGATTGAGAAAATGTGTGATGTAGTCAATTTTGAGATTGAGAAAATGTGTAAAGAAATACACTGTGTTGGTGGTTGGTGTTGTATATATGAATGCAGATTGAGAAAATGTGTGATGTAGTCAATTTTGAGATTGAGAAAATGTGTAAATGAATGCAGCTGGTAGGTGGTTGATCATGAATGCAGCTGGTAGGCGGTTGATCATGAATGACTACAGCCGGGCAAAGGCTTATCACAGACGGTTCTAAACTTAGAACCGTCTGTGATATTGATATCACAGACGGTTCTAAGTGTAGAATCGTCTGTAATAATCCCCTATATATACCCTCTGGCTAGGGTTTTCCGTGTATTCTGCAGTTATTCTATATCTAAATCCCGATCTGCCTCCCCCGAGCCCTTGCCGCCGCCTCCCTCAAGCCCTCCCCGGCCGCTTCCCTCGAGTCGTCGCCACCGCCTCCCTCGAGCCCTCGCCGGCCGCCTCCCCGAGCCCTCGCGCCGCCTCCCTCGAGCCCTCCCCGGCCGCCTCCCCGAGCCTGTCGCCGCCGCCTCCCCAAGCCCTCGCCGGCCGCCTCCCCGAGCCCATCGTTGCCGCCGCCTCCCCGAGCCCGTCGTTGCCGCCGCCTCCCCTAGCCCCTGTTCTTCTGGTGATTTCGAATATCACCGGTCTTGTGAGTGAGTCTGTGATTTTTGTATGCAATTTGTGTGGGCTGTGCAAGTTTGTTAATCTTCTTTACATTACCTGGCACTGGGAAACATAGATTGCTTATGGGATATTTGGTTGCTCGATGATAACAAATATCATATACTGAGATTGGTTCAATTGGTCATTGAGCTCTAATAGCTGTCATTGTTGTCTTGTGACTCTGGAAGGCAGTCTCTAGACTTTGATATATATGCTTGTGAGTGAGTCTTGTTGTCTTGTGACTCTGGAAACATAGATTGCTTATGGGATATAGCTGTCATTCAATCGGTTCATGCTGTTTCAGATATTAGCATATTCATATGTTGATATGTTGGGAATTTTGTTAAGTTGAAACATAAATTATTGAGCAAAGTTAATTTGGTTGGTCTTGCTTTTTTTAATACTGCAATCTGAACACATGCATGCTGAATATACTTTAATCTTGAGATTGTAGAGTTTGTATCTAGAGCTCAAAAGACCGAGTTTATTATTTGGCATAACCAATCAAGTAAGAGTATATGATTTAGTAGCGGGACGGCCAAGATTAATCTTGTGCAACCCTACAATTTGAGAGCACAAATTAATCAATTAAAACTTGAGCTTGTTGCTAGTCTTAATTGATACATGCCTTTTACATTGTCATACATATTCATGTTTAGAATGTTATTGATTCTATTATTGATGCTTGTTGCTTGTTGCTTCATATTGCTACCATTGTATATGTATATATGTAGGTATATATATGTATATGTATGTATATACACATATATATGTATTGTAATCGCCTATATTGAGCGAAATAGATAGATATTGCACTTTCTTATCATATGGTATGGCACTTTCTTATCTTATTCTAATAGACCCACAAATTGAGCAAAATGTCATCGCGCATTTTCAACACCATCGCGGGCGTCGCTCAAAATCGGGGCGCCAAGGAAGAGGGCTATCGAAGAAGCTTGAGGCGATTTACCATCACAGTCGATGTATCGGGTCCCTCTCCTTCCACGCAAGCGATAGCGCATGGAAGAGCATGATCGAATCGTTGCGAGCAATTGAGATCACATTCAATTCATGGAAGGGCGTGCTGCGACTTCGGAAGAGAGCGGTGATAGAAATTTTGGCATCGTTCGAGATCCCGAGAAGAACACCAAGGCGCGTGCAATGACAAGCCTTGCTAGGGCGTGCAAAGCATGGAAGAACTTCAAGAGCAAGCTTGTCAAGGACTACGTGGAGAAAGACGAAATGCCCTTTCATAAATACCCATTCCTGGAACCACAATGGGAAGAGTTCAAGGCTTGAAGACGACCGAAGATTTCAAAAGTACAAGTGCGGCGCACAAGGCCCTCCAGGGCAAAAACACACACCCCACGGACTTGGCACGGTGGGTATGCGGGTAAAATCACGGTGGAGGAGCAAGGGCGACCAGCAGCCTGCGGACATCGCCCGCCATTTGCCAATATTCGGATGAGCGCTCGAGGTGGATTAGAGTAAGGTCATCCACAACGACAGCGGGGCGTCTCCTTTCAAACCCTGCGGACCAGCAAGTGTCCCAGCGCACAGTAAGATATCGATCGAACTCGTGGCTTGTAATTACTCCACAACCGTCGCAGTGAAATGACATGTCGTGCTCTTACAGAAGAGCGAGTTTTGAAACTACCAGGATCATTCCAGAACAAGGAGAATGATATGCTCTCCGCGCCCAGGAAACAAGGAACACCGGGCGTACGAGAGGCCTTGGCCTTTATGTTCCTTGGAAATATGGTTTCCAAGATGACTCCGACATGTATCGGCGCAGGAAGAGAAACAAAGCCGAGCGTGACGCACGGCTACGAGAAGAGATCAAGGCATCTCTTAGAGAGGAGCTAATGGGTGAGCTGGTTCATGTAGTTAGAGATGAGGTGCGGAAACATACAGAAAGTCAGCAAGCCGCCGCCACCGCTCATGTGCTAGCTAGCCCGCACAACCGACCGAGTAGTTGCGCGTCCAATCCGACGCAAACTGATGCCAGATTTTCTGTGGACGACATCCTGGTAATAATTATTATCTCTCGAATGCTTGCTCCATTGATAGGTCTATTCGACTAGCTAATTCTATATCGTTATGTAGGAGCCTACGAAGTGCAGACTCCAAGTGAGATATGCCTCCATTCCCTTGCACATTGCTTGGGGCCAGGCATATCCGTCTGGTATCGGGGCCATCTTTGCGGTCAAGCTTTAGCACCGAGCCGCAAAGTTAATGTGGATGGTGTGCATGCCAATTTTGAGGTCGTCCCGCTACGAAGCCCCCAACGACGAGATCGTGACTCTAGGGCAGGCCATTGGAACATTCATCCGGTGGCCCAAAGCGACATCTCCTGGAGGCTTCTTCACGGTGGCGGGACGGAAGGCGGTGTGAACGAGCAACATGCACCGGTGCCATCTCCACAAGGGCGGTCTGCGAGCGAGCTACTGAACGGTGCTATCTCCACGGGTGCTATTCTCGCCAAAGCAACTTGCATCGTATGTACCATTACAGTCGACTACCATAAACTCGACCTACAGTCAAGGCAGTGGCCAGGGCAAATCAAAGACGAAGGATGATGATGATATCCCGTACCTGCCATTGGCCCGCAAATTCGTGCTAGACGAGCTGATGATATTCCCGGAAGAGCACCTCTTAACCCTAGGACTTGGTTGCCAAAGATTCCACGCTTGGTATATGGAACAGTCCAATAGGCCAGAGCCAGAACGGCGCTCAGGTATCACTGTCAAATTCAAGCCGGAACATTTCCTGCACGAAGCTCAGGAATGTGTCTTCGCGGTGACCTTTGACGATATATTTGGTCTTTTCATGCTCAACGCTCTCGACGCCTCACTCGTTCGATCTTTGGGCGCCGTAAGTCTGCACAATCACGATCTCTGTTCACGTATCTTGATATATGTCACAATTTGTTGCTTTTACGTGTATATATATAGATTCATGCTTGTGAAACTAGATCATCGAAATCACCAATTGGTTTCCTGGACCCACGCTTGGTCGCCATTGATACAATCAACGAGGATGCATCCTTCGTCGAGAACTATATTACAAAAGCACTGCTGGCTCACCGCGATAAGGAATATGTTCTTATGCCATACAATGAGCACTTCCATTGGATTTTAATTGTAATTATACCAAAATGGAAAAAGGCTATATACCTTAATTCTTTAAGTAAGAACAAATCCAAGTACACAGCTATCGCCCAAATACTCGATAGGTAAGTACATTGTACATTGTACTCTTTCTTTTCTTCCGAATGACTAATCTAACTTTTTCGAATAACGAAGGTCATTCGTCACATACGTTCAACAAACACGTGGCTCGACGACAGGGGCCAAGCCCTTGAAACATGCTCGCAATTTTCGGGTATTCGCTAGCTACACATTAATTAATCATATACAACACTTAGTAATAATGCCTCTTGACTTAACACATTCTATTTTTTGCAGTGCCACCAGCAGCAGCCAGACAACACGTGTGGATACTACGTGTGCCACCATATGAGACTACTCCTCGATTCCACCAAGATCACCAATTCTAAGGTTTGTCAATCTTCCCACATTTATTTCATATATGTCAGGTTTTATATGTACGCGCGTTGATATTCCTATCGACAAGCTGCGCCCATCTCTACATCTGCATTGAAATAGCCGGACTTTGCAAAAATTCGAGGAGAGTTCGTTTGGTTTTTGTGGACTAAAGTCATAAGATCAGATGGAGAGTTCGACTGCGTAGAATGATTTTTTATTGCTCTTATCACTCTGTAATTGTGAATTTGTTAATGGATATTTTATTTCATTTCAATTAATTCATTTGCGAAATGGATGCCTTATGTCTGTGAATGAAATGTGATGTGAATTGGATGTTTTATGTTTGTCAAATGAATTGAGATGTGAATTGTATGTATACATATGCTTGTTTATCTGCTTGTTTCAGAGGGCATGGCTAGCATTTCCTGAGGCTAGCCAATAAACAGAAATAGATTTAGGAGTAGAAAAGAACATCACAGACGGTTTTTAGTTACAAGCCGTCTGTGATAGTGACATATCACAGACGGTTTGTAAATAAAAACCGTCTGTGATATATCAATATCACAGACGGTTTTCAGTTAAAAACCGTCTGTGATAATCAGATATCATAGACGGTTTTCAGTTAAAAACCATATGTGATATTGATATATCACAGACGGTTCGACAACCGTCTGTGATAACTTTCGATTATCACTGACCCATAAATTCAGATGGTTCAGAAAACCGTCTGTGATGACGTTTTTGAACCGTCTGTGATGTCCTTTTCTGTAGTAGTGAATCTACGAGTTACGAAAGAGAGAAACTTGACACGCTATAGTGACAATATGTAAAAAAGAACAAAGAGACTATAGTGACACGATATATAGTGACAATATGACGGCAAAAATATGGCCGTGCAACATAGAATCGATTCTCACGGCATTCTCAAACGCGGCATAAACGAAAATACGAGTGAACACTATATGCTAAGCAGACTATTACTTATTAGTAGTAGTACTGCTATTATTATATATATTGCAGTAAGGGGAATTCTCCAGACTCTCACAAGCATGGAATGGGATTTTATTCGAATTAAAAATGGCTTATAAATTAACGGCTTTGCTAACGCACAAGCAACTAAAAACTTCTAAGTTTCAGCCTATTTTCCTCACTCTTGATTGACATGGAGATTTGTGGTCTGGCGAACTCGGCTTTCTCCTTTCTGGTGCCGTCACCAGGCTAGGGCTTGGTATTACCGATTAGGGTTTTGGTTTATCGGAGCTCCGAGCTTAGAGGAAGGGAGGGGTGGTGGAAGAATGGTGGTGTGGCGAGTCGGCGGTGGGGCCACCTCGGCCGTGGGACAGAGGAGGGGTAGTGTGTCGAGGATGAGATCTAAGGAGAGAGGCGGTGGAAGGTGGAGGCGCATCCAGCAGCGCCATCACCAGAGACGAGGAAGGTGGCAGCGGGGAGGTGGAGGTGGGGAGGAGGAGGCAGGTAGCTGCAACGGGTGGTGAAAACGGTGGGGGTGGAGTTGGCCTGGCAGCCTTGTCGGCGCCGATGGCGGTGGGAGGCGGCATGTAGGGAGGGGAGGCGATGGCTGCGGCAAGGGATAAGGTGAGAGTGAGATTAGAGATAGGGTCAGAGTTAGTAAAGGGTTAGTTTATATTCAAAGTGATGGAATGATGTAGGTTAAGCTTACATTGTGCCGAGATAAGCCAGGCAATCTCTTATCATGGAAGTGCTTACATCAATTTTACATTTGAATGTGTGAGTTCAGAATGTGTTTTCTTTCCACAGTTAATTAATTTAGTACTGGATAAGCGTGATTCATTTGTTTATTGGTAAAACATAGCAATTTTTATATATGCACCATTGAATAACATGAATATTTCAACCGCCGTGGTTGGCTGAATTATGGCTGGTTTGATGAATCGATTCGAAGTGCGCCGATGATTCCAGTTCAAGGCCTTGCTATTGCCGTTGGGGTTGCTAGGAAACAGAAGTGTTGGCGTCCATCAAGGTAGACGTTGTTTCGACGTACAAATATTCAGAACTTCTCAATATAGACTCCTGTTGGTGTTTGGCAAGCCGTATTGTACTAATACTAGCGAGGAGACATCAGACATGACCAGTACTAGTGTACTACGGTCTACTTGCTGTCTATTTGACATTTCTAAAGCGTTTACATGTACTGCCTAGAGTAAGCATGCAGCGGACACCAGATTAACCTATTCCCCTTGTATCTTTCCCTTCGGCGATGACACCGTACGTGAAAACCAATCTGACCTGACACACTGGTTGTCAGCAGTACTACATGTTTGAAAAGCAATGTGGACGACGCCCACTTTTAAACTTCACATGTAAATAGTTGCTTTCGTGCCAAGTCATCTACTGCACATTAACAAGAACTTGCAGGGCGACATTTATTAGAAGACAATGATTAATTGGGCTAGCTAGATCCGATGCTGTTGAAAGTTCAAACCGTACTAGAACTGCAACGAAGAATTAATCCAACAATTAAATCATGAGAATATCGCAATGAACCACTACAAGAAATTTGAGTATCAGTGACGAATATAGTTATGATGAGAAACGAAAATGTCATAGATTAGCTATCATTCCGTGACGATTCAAGTGATTTCGACATTAATATGAGGGACGGTACCTTCGACGCCTAGTTTTGTGGCGAAACAAATATTTGTCACGAATATCTGAAAAAACCATGATGATTGTTTATATTCGTTATCAAAAAAATTATTATTCGTGACAATTTATTGGATGACGAAAAAAGTATTGTCAAAAAAAGTTAGGACGAATGGGACCATTATGAAACAAACGACATGTGGGCCATCTAGAAATAATAAACGAGTATATCACCCCGGTCCCCTCGCGACTTCGCCCCTCGCACTCCCGCTCGCACGCCCGCCTCCTCCTCCTCCTCCATCCGCCTCACCCCGCCGCCGCCTCCTCCATCTCCCGGCCGCGGCCTCGCCTCGCCTCCACCGGCGCGGCCTCCTCCTCCGCCCCGCGATAACTCTGCAACTTCCGCCCCCTCGCACTCCGCTCGCCGGCCCGCCTCCTCCTCCTCCATCCGCCTCACCCGGCCGCGGCCTCGCCTCCACCGGCCGTTGGCCTCGCCTCGCCTCCACCGGCGGCCTCCTCCTCCGCCCGATCGCCCCAGATCCGCCTCCTCGCCCCCACCCGGCGCGGGCCTCCTCCGCCCCACCGGCCGCGGCCTCCTCCTCCACCCCAGATCCGCCTCTTCCTCCTCGCGGCGCCACCACCCCGTCCTATTCCTCACTTCCGCCCGAATCGAACTGGCGAAACCCTAAATCGGGCGCGCCGATTCCTCACCTCCGCCGCCCTAGCGCCCTCGCCTTCGTGCGCCGTGGTCGTCCACCGACCGTTGTCCTCGCGCCCGATTCACGGCCTCTGAGCCTCGCGCTGCCTCGCGCTCCCGGCGCGCGCGCTGCGCCGAGATCCCGCCCACTCGCCCGATGCGCCCCTTTGGCGATCTAGCTCGCCGGCGCTCTTGATCGACACGCAGGCAAGCCCGCCTCCTCAAGTTCTACCGGTGGCGGATTTCAGGTTCGAACCTTCCTCGTTTCTCACCCTCTCCTCCTCTCTTGTTATTCATGCCTCTTCACCGCCCACCAAATGCTCGGTCAATTTCCCCACCAGATCAAGAACCGCTTCATCCGCGGATCGTTATGTGCTGATGGAGCATAGCGATCCTAAGCTATGTTCTTTTATGTTCCCGTTTCACGGATTAATTGATGGATGCAGGCCCCGAGAAGCACCAGGACCTCGTCAGTGGCATCTTCCAATGTATGTGTAGATGCTTCCTATTCTTTTCGCCCTTTGTATGGATGCTATATTGCTATCCTTGAGCTGCGAGTCTCTTCTTGCGAGTGCAATCTGCGAGGCTTTGACAGCGTGAGCAATTTCGTTGAGGCCGATCCAATGTTTGGGCGAACGAACCCTCTCCCGACTAATCTAGTAGATCTTATGCAAAGAGAGAAATGGTACGCGAATACTAGCAACGAAGAATGAAATTTGGAATTTCCTTGCCGGATGCTGTTATTTTCTCTCTTTACTTACATAACTTGACATCTTGGACTCTTTAGTCAATCAGTATGTAATCGCAAATGCTTTAAAGATCCTTTGTAGAGGAAAGAAAAGGGAGAAGGGTTTAAAAACTATTGGTGATATAAGTTGATATTTCCTCACGAGATTCGATTTACATTCTATCTGTATTGACTTTTCGTGAGGAAAGAAACTAAATGATCTAAGTTTTTTCTTAATTTACCTCCAGTGAGTTGTATGAGGGTTAGAAAGGTTTGATTTCTTGTTTGCACTATGCAGGGAACGAAACTGATCTACAAGCACTTGGCCACATTATACTTTGTTTTTGTCTTTGATAGACCTGTGGAATTCTCGGTGCTTCATTTGTAAGTGCAGTGGGAAGAAGAATTTTACCAATGTGACAACTGACAAGCATGCCTATTTTCAGATTTGTATATTGAATCTTTTTATGTTTAATTGTAGAGAGACGGAACTTACTATGTGACAATGTTGATTATACCAAAGCAAGAAACTACTGCTCATTCAGTATGTCAGTAATTTAATGGTTTGCAAAAAAATGTATTTACTTAGTTTATCTTTTTTAGTTTAATATATCGTGCTTTAATTTATCCTCAAAGTCACATTGTGAAGCATGTTTCTCCCAAATGCAGTGTCAAGCTTTTAGTGAGGAGGAGATACATGCCATATTATCAGAGCAGTCACTTTACCCTGCAGGGTGGATACATGTATATATTAACATTTCTGTACTTAATCGACTTCATTTTTCTGTTGGTTCAATCTTGAAAATGAAAAGAGTGCATTCAAGTAACCTGCCTCACCTAGTTTGAAAAGATAGGTATGCTGAGACAAATCTTTATTAGTGTATTATGCGGTTACTGCCAAGTTAGTGTGCGTAATCTCATTTGTTTGTCTTCTGATTAGAAACTAGCATTAATTCTTATTAGTTACATTTGGTTTATGAACTAGTTAGTACCTAATTGGGATTGCTTACTTGGTGGCTAATGTTCCCACATTCTATGTGTGCTTTGCTAACAGATTTCATACAAATGGATGAGAGGAGGGATGTTATATAAAGCAGCAATGCAGATTGTTGATGAGATTAGTATTAATGTGTGTGTATGTAGATTGTTGATGCTATGCAGTTGAGGAATGCAATTTTATTGTTTGATTGTTGTAGTGATATTGCACAGGAAGCAATTGTGTTGAACCAATGATTGTAATGGCATGTATTGGATAAATGTCAATTAATTCTATATGCTTTGATGGAACAATTCTATGGTGATTATCTGGAGAATTATGCTACTGTTCATGATTTTTTTTTGTCATTCATGTATGTCTGGATTAAATTTTGTGACGTTGCAAATATATTCATGATGAATAATTTCGTCATAAATTACACGTCCTGGACCACATAATGGTATCATCATAGAAAATATTTTATGACACTAAGTAAATCGTCATAAACATTATTGTATGACGATCTGTTATTCGTCATAAATGTGTACTATTTTATGACGATTCCCTAATGATTGTCACTAAGAACATTCTATGACGCAGAATCTGTGACGATCCGAGTGACGCAAGAAAATCGTCACTATTATGCTTTTATGACAAAAATCCATGATTTTGTGACAAATACGTATCATCACCGATGCTCAAATTTCTTGTAGTGAACCAAATCCACCCTTCCAATACTTCACCAAAATTAACCATAATCATACTTGTTCCTTGACATTATTTAGTTAACAAAAGGTAACCATGCCTCTTCGTGAAAGCCTGGTGGAATATATGAGTAGTACCCAAAATTGTGTTAAGGCCATGTTTGAAACATGGGAAGTTTTTGTAATCTCCTGGAGGAATTGAATTGTTTCCTATATATATATGAAATTCCTACAAAACCATCTTTTTCTTCACTGTTGGAAGGAACCCAAACCAGATATCAAATCATACTCCCTCCAGTCACAAAGAATGACGCCCTTCAATATGTGCAGTCAAATGTTATGGATTTTGGTCAAAGATATTGTTTAAAATATATGGTTTTGAAATATAAAAATGGTACGAGTGAATTTGTCATGAAAATTCTTTCGTAATATTGCACTTTTACAACTTTTTTGAATATATATGATAAGAGAATTAAGTGGTCAAAAGAGCATCTCGTGAACAAAGTAAAAAAACGTCACTCTTTTGACTGTAGCGAGTATGAAATTTCATTTGTGCCGAAGGCCGTGAATGTAACGAATAACATAGAAGTGACCTCATGCCCTTCATGTATTACTACTGTTTTGCTATTTGTAATTTACATGATAATTAAGAATTTTCTTAAATGTAAGTTGACTTTGTGATTGTTGGTTTTGCATGGAAATCGGTGTGCTGTTTTATTTGGTGTTGATCCAACGGGGAAAAAAAAATATGACCGACGTCTAAGATAAATATGCCATCTGATACATCTACAGTAAGAGGAAGTTTATAGGCCTGTTCTTTAACAGCTTCTAAAAGCGCTTTTGGCTTTGCTACAGTACCTAATTTTCAAATGGAGTATTTTCTTAGGACAGGTCTACAAGTTAATTATAGTACATATTAAAAGCTCAACATCTGTATCAATCAAAATCACAAGCGAGTATCTCTCTCTCCATAATCTTTGTCACAAACAGCTAAAATTCAAAAATTTCAGGCAAAAACCATAAGCCGCAGTCATATCAAACAGGCCCTATATTCATTAGTAGAATACTCGATCACTCCATTCCGAAATATAAGGCATATAATTTTTTGCAAGTTTCTTTCAAAATATAAGGTGTACGCGTGTGAATTTATTGATATTTTTCCTTGGCTGTCCGTATTTTTCACGCATTTCTTTCTCCCACATTTATAAGCAACACCCTCACAAACTATTCTCTCTCATATTTTCAAGGTCTTTATAGCATGGGTAGTATGGTTATTTCCTCATTTTTCTCTTGTTTTGCAACCTCGTTAATTATCGTGCCTAAGTAAAATACCCATTATAAAAAGAAACGGAGGAGTATATCATTCTTTTTTTCTTTTGCGAGCAAGTATAATATATCATTCGGGGCTTTTCTTTTGTATTTTCTAAGGGTTGCGAAAACGGCCCTAAAACATACCATTCTTGGTCCATGCCAGATTGACAGCAGGTTTTGATTGGGCAGGCAGCAGGAAAACATCTGCCATGAACATGCACAGTGTGGCACCAGCACGCATGCATGGGCCAGTGCAACAAGGAGCAAAAAGCGAGCGCCACCCGTATTACCCCCGGTGCAAGCCGCTGCAGCTTCACCCGTATTACCCCCGGTGCAAGCCGCTGCAGCGCCACGCGTACTTGCTAGCTTTGGCACGCATGCAGGCATGTTCCAGGAGCTCGCTGCAGTTGCCGGCTAGCCGCTGCAGCCTTTCGAGCCCCTCTGTGGCTGGTACATGGACTTGATGGAATTGACCGGTCTATCGATCCGTCCTTGTCCCATGTGGTTGTGTAGTTTGTCGAGCACATGCCCGTGTCGTCTCGACCCTTGGGCAGTGCTCTCTCATCTCTGGGCATGGAAATACATAACGGTACCACGACCGCTGCACGAGCATGATGACCTCTTCCTCCCTCTCTTCTTTTTGTGCTTACCTGCTTGCATGAGAGAGAGAGAGAGAGAGGAGTGAGAGGAGGAGGGGCCAGATGGGCAATGATATGGGGCCCAGACGTGCATGGGATGTCGGCGTACGGAGGTGGCTGAGGGGACGCAGATTTGTCTTGTCGAGATGTCGCTGGTGCAACAGCAGGAGCCAAGGCGGCCATGCATGGCCACACCTGCACTGCATGTGGGTTTTTCAGTTATGTGGACGCGCCGCTAACTGTGGCGGCCGTACGCGCGCGCGCGGTCTTTCTCGGTGGTCCGCTGCTGGGTTCGTGCGTGGGGCCGCCTGATCTGATCGCCTCCACTCGAGACCCAGCCTGCGTCAAATCGTTCGATCTCCATCGTCAGGTTGCGTTGCAGGGGTGCCCTGATAGCTGTAGCTAGCTAGGGTTACTCGGTGGGAGCTCTTTTCAGCTTAGTATTTATATAACTTCTCTCAAACAAATAAACAGAATATTTTCTTTATCATTATTTCTACACAATTTATTTGAACAGTTTTTTAAAATAGTTTATCAAATTATCAATATTTAATTTGTTCACATAAATATTTATTTTAAAATAAAAATTGTAAGCCGTAGTCATGATGCATAAGCAGCGGCCTCTAGTTTTTTCATCTTCAGCCTGGTTACGGAATTTTTACTACTCTGGCTGGCCGGTCTCGTCTTGCGCGGAATCATGTCTGGCACTCCACCCGTTACTCCATGTTTCAGCATTTATTCCCGTTTCAAATTCAAATTTTTTTTACAGAATCTTACGCGACTAGACATGGACATGTCAATCAACTATTTTCTTTCAATATGGATCACATCACGTCTGCAATCACGTACTTCTATATTTATATGTGTGTTTAGAAAAATGATTCCATATTTCTACGAGTACGTATTTCTATTTCTCATATATCATCTTAATGGTGTTGATATACCTTTTTATCTATTTGAGTATACTCTAATAATAATTATAAGATACTCCAAACACTACCGGAAAGCTGCTATATGCCGAGTGTCTGGAGTTTTGCCGAGTGCAATCTATCGGGCACTCGGTGAACAACCACTTTGCCGAGTGCCTCCACGGGGACACTCGGCGAAAATAAAACACTCGGCAAAAAATTTCTTTGCCGAGTGCTGCAGATTAGACACTCGGCAAAAGAAGCTCTTTGCCGAGTGCTTTAAAAACACTCAGCAAAATAAAACACTCAGCACCAACCGTCCGTTAGAGGTCACCATGCAGTTAGAACTTTGCCGAGTGTCAAAGTGACACTCGGCAAAGAGCTCTTTGCCAAGTGTTTTTTTTGCGGCACTCGGCAAAGAAATAAAACATTTTCCTTTCCTACCCTTCAAACTTTTTCTACTCTCCACATACAACATATGGTACTCCATGTTAAAATTTGGTATATTTTTGTATTTGTTTGCTATATTTAATTAATTAATTGCATTTCAAGCAATTTTTTGAATCAAGTCAAATTTGAACAACAAGTGATTCAAATAATAGGAAAAAATGAGTAGAAAAATGATATTCATGTTATTCAGCCCGGTTTGAGGCCTTCGGCAAAGTAACATTTCTGTGCATTCTGAGAACATACTTTGCCGAGTGTCATGGTAATGACACTCGGTAAACTTTTAGTCTTTGCCGAGTGTCTTTACCATGACACTCGGCAAAGCTTAAGATTTTGCCGAGTGTCATTACCACGACACTCGGCAAACTGGAAGGATTTGCCGAGTGTCGTTCCGTCCTGGCACTCGGCAAAAGACGCCGTCACCGTGTTCTCACCGTCCACTGACCTTTTTTTTGCCGAGGGTCATTTCGGCACTCGGCAAAGCCTTTGCCGAGTGCTCGATGAAAAGCTCTCGGCAAAGAGCTCTTTGCCGTCAGAAACTTTGCCGTGTGAGCTATGCTGTGGGTGGCACTCGGCAAAGCCTTTGCCGAGTGTTTCTCGTACTTTGCCGAGTGCCACCGGCACTCGGCAAAGCTTCTGAGCCTGGTAGTGAAAGTGAGTTCCATAAAAAAAATTATCAAAATCTACTTTTTATAGCATGATTTGTGTATATACTCCTTTTATGTATGGAAAAAGTATATATCAAAATTAAAGAATTCTAATGAAAATTTTTCATCCAATTCGCATTGAAATATCATAGAATTTGTGTTTAAATATATCAAAAGTGATAAATGGGTATAAAATATTCATGTAAGTAATATATTGAAAGAGGGAGTATGTATTCCCAGGAGTATGATACACACACAAACACACGGCAATGAAATGGGGGCACAATGGTGCCTAGGCATCATGATTTTAAATGTGCGAATTCAACCCAAATTAGGGTATTTTTTTGAAAATATTAGTTTTCGGGTATATACCCATCTATAGTAATTCAAATGAAACATGTACCTTTGAAACAATAAACTCGAATTCAAAGTTTTAAACAAATTTAGATCACATGCTATGCTGATTTATATATATAATCAACAAATACACACAATCAAACTATCACAAAAAAAGGCAACTACAATTCAAATTTCAGTTCAAACTTATTTGAACTAGTTAGTAAACTAGTTAAACTCGACATCCAAAATATTTCAAAATTTTGGTACACGATATATAGGGGACATATCTATTTTAGACCATGGTGCCTAAGCACCATGTTGTCCCAGTTAATTATACTCCATGCATTTACACGCGGAGTAATGTTCATTACGTAGGAAAAATGTGACTTGTATATCTATACTCAACAATATCAAACTGTACTACGGACACTGGTTGGCAAACAATACTTTCTCTTATTTACTTATCAGTTTTGACTTCGACTGGTTGAGCTTTGATAGTTATTTTTAAAATAATACAAAAATAAATTGATCTAAATGTACAATATTTGTAAAGTACTTTTTATTACAAGTGTAACCATGCCATTTTTTATATGACATAATTAGATATTTTCAAAATTATCGTTCATTAAATCATGACAAGTCAACTGTGGAGTAAACGTGAATGGAGGGAGTACAGTTGAAACTCCATAAACAAATTGATTAGGTGGTGCTCCAACTAATTTTTGGCTTAAGCTTATAGATATGACTTTTGATTGAAATTGCATTGTAACAGTAGATAGCTTTTTCTAAGAAAAAAAAGGGAAAAAGTGAGAAAAAATTGAAAAAAAGTTATATCATCACAAAGAATACAAAGAAATAAGGGAAAAAAATGAAAAACCAAAATAGGAAAAAAGTAAAAAAAAAGTCAAAATAAACTAAAATTAGAAGTCAATATATTTTAAATAGTTTCTGATTTAAATAAATTAAAATCTAAAATAAACCAAGAGACTGGAGCTGTTTGTAGCGGGAAAGCTACTAGGTAGTACTGATGAACACTTGAAACACTGTAATGTCTACTATTCAAGTTGAACTACGTACCATCAATGCTGGAGGGAACCTTGCACGGTACGCACGATGCGTGTCACGATCCACGTCATGCATCAAAGTATCGTACCGACAACAAGCTTGGTGGCAGCTTGGCTGTCCAGGCTAGGAGCTTGTAGTAGGCTAGCTTGGTGGCATCAAAGTATCAAATGTATCCGAAGTGCTTATTAGAGTTTTAGGCTTCAGCTTCTGACTTCTATTTATTTTTTATTATTTATAAATTTTGTTTTTTTTTTGAATTTTTAACTTTTTAAGCTTTTTTTTGCCAGTTTTTTTTCGTATTTGCTTGTGTTATCCGTGGTGAGCTAGCATATTTGTTCTACTTTTAAATTTTTTAATTTTAATTATGCCAAATAAGCCACCTACAGCTACAGTGAAATTTCAGCCATAAGCCATAGCTTTTCAGACCAACCGAGCGGGGCCAACATTTTAATTTTATTTTCTTACTTTTATTTTTTTATTTTTCTTTATTGTTTTATATTATTTGTGGTGATATAATTTTTTAAATTCAACTATATTGAAAAGCTATCAGAGCAGTTATAACATAAAAAATCTCTTCAATACCAAATAAACTAAAAACTAAAGTTTTAAAGTCCAAATGAGCACCTTAGGCTAGCTTGGTGGCAGCTTTGCCTGCCCAGCACAAGCTCCGCTGAGTTGGAGGCCAACACATGGTGCACACATGTACCTAAGAGTGTACGAACTGGCGCCATGCATCACGGGCGGGCCACCGGCGCCGCCTGGCTTGTTTTATACTATACATTTTTTTTGTATGATATCGGATGACGAAGATGTTAATATAAATGTATTCAAAAAACCATTTGAAGAAGAGAAATCATTCTATTTATTTAAGCTTTCAAAAAAAAATAAAAATAAGGTTCCATTTATTCCAACTTCGGTTTCTGACTTCAAGTCAGAACCTAGAACGAATGCGTTGGATTCTTAACTTTACGTTTTTAGCTTTTTCTTTTTTCTCTTTTTAATTTTACAGTGTGTGGAGATATAATGATGTTTTCTATTTTTTCTTTAATTGAATGGCTCAGAAAAAATTAACAGCCGCTATAGTATATTTTGAGAAAAAACAAAGTGCTTGTTTTTAGATTGTGACTTATGATTTTTAGTTGTTTCTGAGAGAGTATAGAGTAAAAGAAACTCGCGTACGATTTTATCTAATATAAATAAAATCGTTATAGTGTATACTACAACTACTATTAGATCATATCTCAAAAATACATGCTACTTAAAAACTAATTACGAAAAGCCAAAAATAGAATCTAGAAGCCGGAAAAAGAAGAGGCCCAAATCGAAAGCCGGAAGCAAACGCTTCTAAATCATACCTCAAAAATACAAAAGAACAATACCTAGACTAGCATAGCCCCCTATAGCAAGGGCCACCTGGACAATGCGACGGCAGCGCAGCCATGTAGGGGTCCCACCTATGTCACCCGGGCGAGACACACTGTAGCCCGCGTCACGTCGTGGTGGGCCCGGCGGCGTCCATATGATGCGACGGCCCGTGCGGAGCTCGCATCGCATCTCATGCATGGCCCCGCGCGCGCCGGCCTCCGTCCACGCATGAGGGATCCGGTCGATCGACATCGTGGGGACGTGAATCTCGAGGATCAAGATGGGCCCCGATCGAGGCCATTTTGTGCTCCAACTGTGCGAGCGGAGGCCCATGGGAACGTACTTACGTACGGGTTGGAATCCATTGGTCATCACATATTTAATTTTTGATATACGGATAGACCAAGTGTGTGACTTACGTACTAAGGTGGGATCGAAGTCATCATATATTTAATCTTGGGTGTACAGATAGATCAAACGTGTGTGACATAGTCCATGAATGGGATAGATCGGTCATCACATGTTTAATTTTAGGTATACTGATAGACCAAGTGTGTGTGACATATGTATCTAGGTCCAAGTGTGTGTGACATATGTATCTAGGTGAAATCGATTGGTCATCACATGTTTAATTTTGGGTATAGTGATGGACCAAGTGTGTGTGATGTAATACGTGGGTAGGATCGATCGGTCATCACATGTTTAATTTTAGGTATACTGATGTACCAAGTGTGTGTGTATGTACGTAGGTGGAATCGATCGGCCATGACATGTTTACTTTTGGGTATATTGATGGAGCAAGAGTGTGTGATGTACGTACCCGGGGGGATTGATCGGTCATCACATGTTTAATTTTAGGTATACTGGTGGACCAAGTGTGTGTGACGTACATACGTGGGTGGAATTGATCGGTCATGACATGTTTAATTTTGGGTGTACTGATGGAGCAAGTGTGTGTGAAGTACGTACATGGGTGGGATCGATCGGTCATCACATGTTTGATTTTAGGTATACTGATGGACAAAGTGTGTGTGACATTGTATGTGGGTGGGATCGATTGGTCATCATATGTTTAATTTTAGGTATATTGATGGACCAAGTGTGTGTGACGTACGTACATAAGTGGGATCAATCGGTCATCACATGTTTAATTTTGGGTGTACTAATGGACCAAGTGTGTGTGACGGATGTACGTGGGCGGGATCAATCGGTCATCACATGTTTAATTTTTGGTATACCGATGGACCAAGTGTGTGTGGCGTACGTGGGTGGGATTGATCAATCATCATATGTTTAATTTTGGGTGTACTGATGGACCAAGTGTGTGTGAACACACATATGGAAGAATTGTTCGGGTATCTCCGTCTTGTAATATACATCTTTATTCTTGAAAAGTGTGTCGTCCAACAATATAAATCCATTATGAAGATCAAAGATATAGTTATTACAATATTTTTAAAATAAGTAAGTAGCTGTAGTATGTCATTTAATAGAGATATATGTATGGTTCAATGGTATTAACTTTTTTCAATTTAATATTTCCTTGTTCTATATAGATGATAAATTTTAGACTTATATTGCAAGATGGAGGGAGTACAATCTCGGGTGTGCACAACATTTACAGTATCGAGGGGATAATTATATTGGGCCTTCAGGTACATTAGCAATTTCCTTGCTTAACGCAAGTGGCAAACAAAGAGCCATCCAATTAGAGCAAAACATGTACAATGTCGTTGCATGCGACAGTTGGATGAGTAAGAGGTGCCGTCCGTTCCCGGTGAGTAATAACTTCTTTTACACAAATACTCTCTCTTTTTTTATTTTGACGTTTTTGTTTTTTTATGGTTTTTGAGACATAAATTTAATCACTATTTTTCATAATTTTGCACTTAGATATACTAGTAAAATTATAATATTATAATAATATTTTAATGGTAAATCTAATAATATAATTTTTATATAACTAATTCAGATAGTTTTATATCTATTGAGAGTCAAATTAACTTTAAAAAGTTTGATGACATGGATTCTAAAATGCCAAGGAAAAAAGAATATAGCTCTGTTTTTCTTTACCCGACGTTCAAGAATTTGTGCCCATAAATTTTTTAAAGTTTAACTATCAATAAGTTTAAAACTGACTAGATTAGCTATTTCAGAATTATTAGCATTTGATTTATCAATTAAAAATATTTTTATAATATTATAATTTTATTAGCAAATCTTAATATAAATTTATAAAAACTAACTATTAAAGTTGTGTCTCAAATATCATTAAAAAAATAAAAAGTCAAGTACAAAAAGAACAAGATACGGATGTGCATCCCAAGATGTTTCTCCTAGCTCGCGATAAGCCAATATAACGTGTCGACGCTTACTTATTCCGCTACTGTGCATTCCCAAGTACTTGCGTTCATCCCGAAACTGGTGGTTTTGGCACAAGTAGTACTACCTCTTTGCGTGAACTGTATACGTGTGATATTCCTGCGTGAACTGTACACGTGTGATATTCAACTGGAACTACCAGCCAGCTAGCCAATCTGCCAGTTCTTTTCGGCTGTAGCTTATGACTTTTGGCTGAAATTTTTGAATTTTGGCTGTTTACGGTACAGATTACGGAGAGACAGATACACACTTGCGATTTTGGATGGTACAGATATTGGGCTTTTAACGTGTAGAACGTTTAACTTGTAGACCCTATCTTGAGAAAATACTCCGTTTAAAAGTTAGGTACTGTAGCAGAAGCCAAAAGCCGATTTGAAAAGCCCAAAAGAACAGGCCCTTAGAAATCCACCTGCTTATTGCTCGCTTGACCTAGCCTGCTCACTTTGGTAGTTTGGATGTGTTGGGTCGCAAGGAGCTTCTCATCCTTAAAAGCTAGCTTGTGAGGTAATAGACTTTTTCACTTTTAAATTAAGTCATTTGCCTTCTATAAACCAATATGAGATTATTCTAACAATATCTCCCTTCATACGTTAGTGTCCCTCAGCCGTTTACCGCCTTTTTCACCATACACCGATGGTCCTTCAAAGCCACAGTCTATTAAACGTTCACACACTAGCACCCATTGAGTCAGAAATGTTAGAACAGGGTCCTGATACCACTTGTTGGATGGGCAATATCAATAGGGGAGGGGGAGGGTGAATAGTGTCTTCTCAAAAACTTAAGAAATAACTTGGTCATGGGATAAAAACAGCCAAAATGCCTCTAAATGTATTCCCACAAGTTACAGTAAGCAAAACCAACAAATGAAACAACACCAAAACTCTTAGATTAAGATTCCTCAAGAAAGACTCTAAATCAAGTAAGAACTAGGCAAGTTCGATATCTTGCGAACAACAGTGCCTAGATGGATGTGATTTGATCTATATAAATCATCTCTATCACTTACACTTTCTTCGTAGTAATAAGATCAAGAAGGGGAGAGAAGACAAAAAGAACCAATAAGAACAAGAGCAAATCAATCGAGACAAGGAGATTCATTAGAAATGAACAAATTTGATTATATTGCTACTTGAGAATGAAGGTTTCACAGCCACTCTATTAGGAGGACAAGAGAGTGCACAACAACATTCACTTTTCTCTCTCAAACCCTAATTCTAACTCAAGAATAAAATGGTTGGAATGGTTAGCTAGCAAGCTTCCATCCCCAACCCACTAAATAGATAACAAGCGCATATCTAACTTTAATGGATAATATCTACTAGCACAATTGGGGAAACACGTTAACCCCACACAACATGAGTTTTTCGTTCACACTTAACTCTGCACGCTTTTAAAAGTACATGAGCCTGAACCTGCTAAGTCTTTAGCTTTTGATACACTTGATCTTCTCGGCACTTCCTTGACCCAAACTGCTTTCTCAAACACTGCTACAAGCGCCACGGTTTTGATTCAACGAAGTTTTTGATATGTGGCAAACTATCAAAATACCCTCACCTTGACTCGCTCAAAAACTAAGATTTAGCCAAAAGAATTTAAAACCTCCTATTTACCCCATTCGAGTCGATTATCCTTGATTCTACAAGTGGTATCAGAGCTTAGTTTCTTATTGGTAGGCTTTACTGCCTAGAGAGAAATGGTGGCTACTGTGAGAATCTCCCTTGGAAAGACATCTCTATTTGATGGCTTAAATTATACATAATGGAAAATTTATATGATAACTTATTTATAGGCCATGAGTCTGAGTATATGGAGAGTTATTAGTAAAAGTTTTGTCATGTCTCTTGGTCCTGCACACCCTATGGATCTGGAGGAGCGAAACTCTCACCTCAATGCTCAAGCGATGAACACTCTCTTTGGAGCCTTGAATGCGGATAAATTTAATCGAGTTAGCAGTTTTGAAATGGTTTGCGATAATTGAACTATGCTTTCGAAAAATTCATGGGGACCAACCTGCAATTAAAGAGGCCCAATTGCATAGATTTCAGACTAATTATGGGACATTCATAATGTTACCACATGAAAACATCAACGAGATGTACTCAAGGCTAAACAACATTGTAAATGAACTTAAGGGACTAGGCACCACACTAACGATATTGATGTTGTTCGGAAAATTACTAGTGTCTTATCGAAGAAATATGAGATGCTGGTGACCTTGTTTCTCAACTCAACTGAGTTGCCAAGATTGACTCCAACCAATGTTTTGGGCAATCTCATTATAAATGAGTTGTACAAGAAGGATAAGGAGGAACTTTGGAGCAATCATGCTCCAAGAAGAAGATTACCGTTTTCAAGACAAAAGTGGAATCAAGCGATAAAGCGGGTGGTGATGAAGATGACTCTGAAGAGGAGAAAGCTTTCCTTGCAAGGAGAATAAGGAGATTCATGAAGAGGCACCCAAATCAAAGTGCTAGTGTCGGACCCAGATTTTACCATCCGGAATTCTCTGTGATTCCATCGCACTATTCCCTGGATCAGTAGATAGTACTCACAGATATAGTATTGAATATCAAAATTCATATCATGCGGAAGCGTAATTATAATAGTAGACTTACTCATGGGCGAGTTAGGCCGAAATCAATAAAATGCGGCAGCGGAAATGAAGCACATAGGTGGGACCCTTAGGACATGCCCACAGGCAGCCAACTGGAGGTTCGCGGCCTAGTTCTTGACACCTCATCATCTTCGTCATCATGTCCAGTTGCATTGCCGAAGCGTAGTGACTTGAATCCTGATTCTGGATTAGTTGTAAGAGCGAGGGTGAGCACAAACCACCGTGCTCCGCGAGCCAATACACATGATGCAATTAGATAATATGCATGGCTTATCAAAGAAAGGCTTGAGTTATTTAATTTGCCGTAAATTTCTTTTGAAATATGATACATAGAAATGTCCTGACACTTAGCATTTTGAACAAAATATGTGAAAGAATGCAATAGTAATAGCGATCCAGATTCCATCCACCGTTACATGGCCTCTGCACCATATGCTTAATCCTTCAACGTTATAACCGCTTACCTTATCACTAAGGCAACACCCAGGGCAACACAAATTAGGGCCTTTCTCTACCCTCCACTTTACCAATTCCACCCACAAAGTTTTTAAAACAGAACTATATCTAGTTAAGTTCCCATGTCCGCTCTTGACCGTGGGCATGGTTATTCGAATAGTTTTATACTCTACAGAGTTTGTACACTTTACCCACAAGAGATAATTCACTCGTTGCTCCACACGATACCTTAGACATGCGGATGAGTAAATTATCATAGGACCTTTATGATGCATAGTCCTATTGTGGTTACGCCCGCTAGGTTCTGCCTTCTGAGGGATGTGTGCATCCCTCAAGAAGGGTCCCCCGTGAGCCATCACGGGCAAAGGCGGGGATGTGACCATCCATCCCTTTGCTCGTGTTCACACCTTCACGTAACCACCTTAGAGCTACGGAAATTAGTTAGCCCTGCCTACATTTTGCCAGCTTGTGGTTGTACTATTGTATGCGTACGCCGGGAGGTCATCACAAGATTCGGTCCTTAGGGTTATCTGGGCGGTGCTACCACTAACCACACTCTTGTGCACCGCTGCACCACCCCCGACCCATCCGCCTAGATACATAAGCAAGTTGAGGTTTTTGGAAACATAAAATATCCTTGTCCAAATACACCAGCCATTTTCATCATGGCTTCCCAAATCAGTTTCTCATAATTTAAAGTGATGCTTGGGGCATTTCGGTGCCCCCGAATATTTAAGCACAACTACGCATGGCATATAATTACGGACTTATTGTTGAAAGGTTACTACTAAAGTTTTACTAGGGTGACAAGGCTCACATATTCGATTATTCCAAAAGAATGTATTATTAACAAGCTTATTACTGGGTATGTAACAAGGGTATTGAAATCAAACATATACTTAGCACATAAAATAACAGCATGTAGTTGATAATTTAAATGAAAGTAAATTACAGAAAATATAGGTTCAATATGACCAAAGTATTGACTCGCCTTGCATGGTTTATCGCGGTCTTGAGCTCACTCAAAGCTTTCTCATCATTGGTCTTGAGTTTCTGGTCTTTGTCTTATCTGGATCATGGTCTTACTTGATCCAATGAATCTTCAAGTCTCCAATTTCTAATTACGCGCTAAGCAACTGAATCCAAATAAGGGCAAATAACTCACAAGATCCAAATAAGTCCAAATAAATTCAATTTAGCTTTATTATGGGTGAATGGGTGTTTTGAGTCAAGGGTGATAGGGCGCGGAGTACTGACGGAGTCAAGGGGTTGGGGCGAAACTATAAATAACTACGGGAAATCTGTTGAGGCAGGCATAAGGGAAAGGTTATGGTGAAGGAATATTCATGGAAATTGGTTGTATAATTTATGTATGTACATATATATAGGTGACTTGTACTTTTATCTCACTATTATTCCCTTATCAATTTTTGTAAACCATGTTTTGCTTTAGTAATAAGTTTTGATTTACTTTCTCAAAGTTCGAACTCACCCATCTTTATTTAAATTTTTAGATCATACTCTCCACTAGTACAGAAAGCCTAATTACAGACGGTTCAAAAACGTCATCACGAGGCGGTTTTAAGGCAACCGCAATTTATGGGTCGATGATAATCGAAGGTTATCACGAGCGGTTTCGAACAAATGCGTGGTGTAAATATCATAGACGGTTTTTAGCTAAAAACCGTATGTGATATAGATATATCACAGATGGTTTTTAGCTAAAAACCGTCTGTGATATATCCATATCACAGACAATTTTTAGCTAAAATCGTCTGTAATATTCTTTTGTACCCCTAAATCTATTCCTGTTTATTGGCTAGCCTCAGGAAATGCTAGCCATGCCCTCTGAAACAAGTAGATAAACATGTACATGTATACATACAATTCACGTCTCAATTTATTTCACAAACATAAAACATGCAATTCACATCGCACTTCATTTCACAAACATAAAGCATCCATTTCGCAAATCAATTAATTGAAATGAAATAAAATATCCATTAACAAATACACAATTACAAAAGATCTACATTGCATTTGCACTTAGATGGTAACATTGCATTTTTTATTGCTCTGTCACTCTAGAATCGAGGTCTCGTGAAAGGAACAGATCCATAATCAACGAACTTGTCAGGCTGCCCAAGTTATACTTGGATAGTGCATGATTGCCATTCAAGTATTGCTTGTGCATCTGACAAGTTCGTTGATTATGGATCCGTTCCTTTCGCGAGACCTTGATTCCGGAGTGATAAGAGCAATAAAAAATCATTGTCCGCAGTGGAACTCTCCATTTGGGTTTATGACTGCAGCCACCAAAAAGTACGCCAACTCTCCTCGAATTCGTGAAAGGTCGCACTGTTTCAATGCAGTTAACGGGATGGACGCAGCCTGTCAATAGGAATATCAATGTGCGTATACATATAACGTGATAAGTACGAAGTAATTATGGGATGATTGACAAACCTTGGAATTAGTGATCCTTGAAGAATCAAGGAGTAGTTCCATATGGTGGCAAACGTATAATCCACATGTGTTGCCCGGCGGCTGCTGGTGGCACTGCAAAAAATAGAATGTGTTAATTCAAGAGGCATTACTACCAACTGTTGCATAGGATTGATTAATGTGTAATAGCGAATACCTTAAAATCTCGAGCATGTGTCAGGTCTTTGACCCCTGGCGCCGAGTCACCTCCCTTTGCAACATACAGCGCGAACGCCCTACGTGATTCGAAAAAGTTAACCTTATCATCGGAAGGAAAGAAAGAGTACAATATAGGTATGTATGGAGAAAATGTACTTACCTATCGATTACTTGGCTGACAACTGTGAAGTCCATTTTATTCTGATTGTAGTTCTGATTGTAGGGCATAAGTACATATTCCTTATTGCGTTGAGCCAGCAGTCCTGCTGCAATGTACCTCTCGACGACGGGTGTATTCTCGTCGATGGTATATTTGGCGACCAAGTGTGGGTCCAAGAAACCAATCGATGATGATTTGGATGATCTAGCTTTAGTCAGCATGTGTCTATATATATACACATGAAAGCAACAAATTATATATGACATTTATCGGTATGACATGAGCGGAGACTATGATTGTATACACTTACCGCGTCCAGCATCGCATGAGTGAGACGTCGAGAGCGTTGAGCGTGAAAAGATCGAATAAATCCTCAAAGGCGACCATGAAGACACACTCTTGAAGACTATGATGTAAATGATCTGGTGCGAATTTGACAGTGATACCTGAGCTCCGTTCTCCCTCTGGCTTATTGGACTGCTCCATATACCACTTGTGCAATTGCTGGCAACAATTGCTAGGGGTTGGAGGCCCTTTTTCTCGAGCAACGGCTCGCCAAGCACGAATTTGCGGGCCAATGGGAGGTACGTGATATCATCATTGGTCTTCTTTGCTTTGCCCTTGCTGCCTCGACTGTAGGTCGACTTTAAAGATAGCACCGATGGTGGAAGTTGCATTGGTGGAGGTTGCTGCACCGGGAATAGCGCCCGTGAACATGAAACCAGTGCAGGTAGCTGATCTTGTTCAGGTTGACGGTGCAACATGACCCGTTGAGTAGACGGATATGCCATGCCCCAAGCAGCGCACAAGGCAACGGAGGCATATCTCGCTTGGAGTTTGCACTTCGTAGGCTCCTACATAACGATACAAAATTAGCTACTCCAATTAATAGGCCTATGAATGGAGCAAGCATTCGAGAGATAATAATTATTACTAGGATGTCGTCCACAGGAAATCTGGCCTCGCTTTCCATCGGATTGGATGCGCAACTACTCGGACGGTTGTGCAGGCTAGCTAGCACAAGAGCGGCGGCAGCCTGCTGATTTTTTTGTATGTTTTCGCACCTCATCTCTGACATAATCAGCCAGCTCATCTCTTAGCTCCTCTCTAAGAGATGCCTTGATCTCTTCTCGTAGCCGTGCCTCACGCTCGGCTTTAGTTCTCTTCCTACGCCGATACATTTCGGAGTCATCTTGGAAACCATGTTTCCAAGGAACGTAAAGCGCAAGGCCTCTCGTACGACTCGGGTGCTCCTTGTTTCCTAGGGCCGTGGAGAGCATATCATTCTCTCTTGTTCCCTGGAATGATCCCATGGTAGATTCAAAACTCAGCTCTTCTTGCAAGAGCATGACATGTCATTTTACTTCATACGAAGTTGTGGAGTAATTACAAGCTACATAGGTTGATCGATATCTCACCAGGCGCTGGGACACTTGCTGGTCTGCAGGGTTTTGAAAGGAGACGTCCCCCGATATCGTTGTAGATGACCTTGCTCTAATCCAATTTCGAGCGCGGTCATCCGGGATATTAGCAAATGGCGGGGCGATGTCCTGCCAGGCTGCCAGTTCAACCTCCCTCCTCCACTGCGGGATTTTACCCGCATACCAAGCTATGCCAAGTCTGTGGGGGTGTGTGTTGTTTGCCTGGAGGGCCTTGTGCGCCGCACTTGTACTTTTGAAATCTTCGGTCGTCTTCATCGCCTTGAACTGTTCCCATTGTGGTTCCAGGAATGGGTATTTATGAAAGGGCGTTTTGTCCGTCTCCACGTATTTCTTGACAAGCGTGCTCTTGAAGTTCTTCCATGCTTTGCACGCCGCTAGCAAGGTTTGTCGTTGCACGGCGTCTTGGTGTTCTTCTGGGATCTCGAACGATGGCAAAATTTCGCTCAGCAGCTCACGTTTCCGAGTGTCAGGCACGCTCTTCCACGAATTGAATGTGATCTCAATTAGTTCTCGTGCAACTATTCTAACCATTCTTCGGAATGCGCTTACTGCTTTGGGAGGAAGGAGAGGGGTCCCAGATCTATCGACCTCTGTGATGGTAAATCGGCCCTCAGGCTTCTTCGATAGCCCTTTTCCTCGGCGTTGTGATTTTGGAGCGGACGCATCCGGCAATGATATTGAAGAATGCGCTGGTGACATGTTGCTCATTTTGTGGGTCTATTAGGATAAGATAAGAAAGTGCCATACCATAAGATAAGAAACTGATCAATGTTAGGAAGAGAGGAGTGGAGTAGAGGGGAGGGGGAGAAGGGAGCGGGTGATGTGGACAGAGAGAGGGGGTGATGTGCCTATCTTAGCACCTATTTTAGTTGCTAATACTATATACTAACACTCACAACAAGCAAAAGACAATTTACTACAAGAAATGAACATTACAAAATAAACCAAATAGCAAACTATGCTACTGCAGTAAACAAGATCTCTATTCACAACACACTTTTAACAACTTCGATCAATTGAAATCAATGTAATATGTGCAAAGCACGAACTGCTGGGTACATGTTATGTTGGCTTCATTTGACACAATTGGTTGTTAGTTATCGCAGTCAATTCTTATAAGTACTGCGACAAAATATATTCCAAATGTTAACACAATGTGCAGACAAACTTTATGTTTAAAGCTAGGAAATTAACAATACATAACTCTGTACAATTGGTTGTCAGTTATCGCAGTCCATTCTTATAAGTACTGCTACAAAATATATTCCAAATGTTAACACAATGTGCAGACAAACTTTATGTTTAAAGCTAGGAAATTAACAACACATAACTCTGTACAATTGGTTGTTAGTTATCGCAGTCAATTCTTACAAGTACTACTACAAAATATATTCCAAATGTTAACACAATGTGCAGACAAACTTTATGTTTAAAGCTCGGAAATTAACAACACATAACTCAGTTATCGCTACAATGTACCAATGTACGTCGACAATGAATTCAGGAATAGAAGCAGATCTTTGGATCCTTGCCTTATACAGCGACGGCGGCGTGGACGGAGAGGGGCTCGGGGAGGCGGCCGGCTAGGGGCTCGGGGGAGGCGACAGCGACGGAGGAGGCAACGGCGACGGAGGAGCGAGGAGGCAGCGGCGACGGGCCCGAGGCAGGAGGAGGGCGACGGCGGCGACGGAGGTGAGAGGAGGCACCGGCGACGGGCCCGAGGGAGGAGGAGGGCGACAGCGACGATGGAGGTGAGAGCAGGCAGCGGCAACGGAGGTCCGAGGAGACAGATCGGGAGAGCGGCGAGACTTAGATCTATAACTGCAGCATATGCGGAAAACCCTAGCCAGAGGGTATATATGGAGGCTTATTACAGACGGTTCTACACTTAGAACTGTCTGTGATAGTTGATATCATAGACGGTTCTAACTTTAGAACCGTCTGTGATAAGCCTTTGCCTGTAGTTATTAAGACAAACACCAACCAGCTGCATTCATATAGAACACCAACCAGCTGGATTCATATACAACACCAACCAGCTGCATTCACACAGTGTATTTCTTCACACATTTTCACATATACATAAATGCAAATTCACATATACATCACACACATGCATTGTTGTATACATATATGCCAATTCACATATACATCACACACATGCATTGTTGTATATATAAATGCCAATTCACATATACATCACACACATGCATTGTTATATACATATATGCAAATGCCCACATATATGTCACACATTCTCATTCTACTTGCTTATTTCTTTTAAAAATTAGCCCTTCGTGATGATCAATGCGTACATAACTAGTTTCATCACGTTGTTCGTCGTCGACCCTTATGCCATTTCCAAAAGGAGGTAACTCGTCAAATTGATTGTATTCTTCCTCGTCCACTACATTCTCTACTCCGACAATTCTCCTTTTTTCATGAAGAACTACATGGCGTTTCTTATTTGCCGGGTCGGTTACATAGAAAACTTGAACAACTTAGTTGGCGAGTATGAATGGTTCGTCTTTGTACCCGACACGTTGGAGGTCCACAGTAGTGACACCGTACTTGTCAACCTTCACCTGTGGGAGATGCACCCAACGGCAGCGGAATAAGGGGATCTTGAAAACCACGTAGTCAAGCTCCCAAATCTCTTCTATGAACCCATAGTATGAGTTTCTCGACCCATCGGTACTGAACGCATCTATGTAGACACCGCTGTTCTGGTTAGTGCTCTTTACATCTTGAGACAGTGTATAGAATGTGTACCCATTTATGTCATATCCTTGCCATGTCACAACTGTAAATGTTGGCCCTTTTGCCAACCATGTCAGCGGCTCACTTGGCGAGCTCCTAGCAATTTGCTCCTTCAACCATTGGTTGAACCGACTGTTGTGTTGCCTCATGATCCAAACATCCGGCCACTCCGGATTCTGTTGCAAAGTACATCCTTGTGCTGGTCGGCATAAGGCGCCACTTCAGTCATGTGTTGCAAGACCGTGAAATGGGCTTGAGTATACATGTCAATATATGAAGTGATTGCTTTACTTCCGATAGTTCCGATACCCTTTAGCCTCCCTCATGACGAGATTGAGGCACACCTATCGGTTGAGTCTGAGCCATATAATCGACACAAAACTCAATGACCTCTTCGCTTGCATAACCTTCGACGATGCTGCCCTCCGGCCGAGATCGATTCCGTACGTAGGACATGAGAATTCCCATGAACCTCTCAAATGGGTACATGCTACGTAGGAATACGGGCCCGCACATTTTTATCTCCCACACAACGTGAACAATGAGATGGACCATGATATCGAAAAATGAAGGAGGGAAATACATTTCAAGATGATATAGAGTCATCACCACCTCGTCCTGCAGAGCATCTAGTCCTTCGGGATCGATGACCTTCTGAGCAATTGTGTTAAAGAAATAACATAGCCTCATGATTGTCTCTCGGTCTTTGATCGGCACTATATTTCTAATTGCAATAGGGAGCATTTGTGTCATCAGCACATGACAATCATGAGACTTGATGCCATTTAACTTTAAATCTTGCATCGAAACAAGTTTCTTCACGTTGCCGGAGTAACCAGACGGAACTTTGACACCATGCAAGCACTGGCACAGACGGTCGTCCTTTTGAAAGTCTACGACCTATCTGGAAGAACAAGATCTCTCTCTCTCTTCCCTTTTGCCAGAATTACAGAAAATAAAGGTTCAATATGACCAAAGTATTGACTCGCCTTGCGCGGTTTACCGCGGTCTTGAGCTCACCCAAAGCTTTCTCATCGTTGGTCTTGAGCTTCCGGTCTTTGTCTTATCTGGATCTTGGTCTTACTTGATCCAATGAATCTTCAAGTCTCCAATTCCTAATTACACACTAAGCAACTGAATCCAAATAAGGGCAAATAACTCATAAGATCCAAATAAATTCAATTTAGCTTTATTATGGGTTAATGGGTGCTTTGAGTCAAGGGTGATTGGGCGCGGAGTACTGACGGAGTCAAGGGGTTGGGACAAAACTATAAATAACTACGGGAAATCCGTTGAGGCAGGCGTAAGGGAAAGGTTATGGTGAAGGAATATTCACAGAAATATTCCTTTCTCGGTCAGTATTATTTAAATGGTTGACACCAGCTGATTTCTATTTCTCATTGACCCGTGACCTTTGAGCTATTCTAGGGTGACCTACTGAACTATCCTAGGTTTTAAATACAACTCGGATATAAATACTATTCCTAGCTATGCCTAGTATCATTGGACTTCAGGTTACATTTTAGCGGGATTATTTTTATTTACTAATGACCCATAGGTATTGTATTTTAATAACTACACACTAATGTGGCCTTTTAATTAGAGTCTTTGTGACATTGACATCTTTATCTTTTTACTTAGCGCTTGACATAATTTAATCGTAAGTACACTCTTATTTACGTGAGGTCAAGCTTGCTATACAGAGTTATATTTCCATATTGTATTTAACTAAATCTACTACTTGAGATTTGTTTGATGGCGGCATTTTAATGTTTGGTCATATATTAAAATTATGGGTAATCTTTAATTTAAAGCCTTGTTGTTAGAGTTTTAACCTAACACCCAATTTGTTTTCCTTAACTTTAACTTGAATGTATTTTTAATTGGGATCCTTATTAAATTTGGACATTAAGCAAAACCATATTTTATTGATGCCTTTAATTGATAATTAGACCTCAAATAAATATTTAAGCTATATTAGTTGCTCATATTGTAAATAATCAAATATTAAATCTTAATTAACCTTATTTTATATCCTAGTTAAATTTATTAGCTTCTCTAATTTATGCTCTAATTTTCCTTGATTTTTCTTAATTTAGATGGGTTACAAAAATTGAATCAAAAGGGGGGGTGGAAACGGTGCGGCCGGCTGGACTCGAACTCGGGACCTTCGGGCTGCGATTCTTACGCGTGCTGAGCTAGCCAAGTGGGCCTTCGGTCTTTCGTGATATATTGGCGGAGTAAAACTTGAAGAAGCGAGCGGTTGGTTGGGGGCTAAAACAGAGAGCCGGTCGGCTGAAAACAGAGGAGGGGGCGACGCGCAGCAGGCGGCTGTGTTACCAGCGAGGGGCGGCTGGGGAAGCGCCAGAGACGGCAAAAAGGAACCCCGGAGCTAGGTGGAGTCCGAGGGATGCGCCGCCGTGAGCTGAGTGGCTTCGAGGCGGGCCGACGGTGAGGCTCGCTGGCCGGAGGCGGGGGTGGAACGGGCGTCGGCGACCAGAGGGGAGAAGGAAGAAGGGGAACAAGGTGTCAAAAGAAGACTCACCACGCGTTGGGTCGTGCCGGAGCAAGTCTGAGGGGGAGCCGGCGGCGCAAGCCATGGGCGGCGTAAGGAGGACCGTGGCGTCGGCGACCTGGGATGAGGGGGAAGCTCCGACGATGGCGGGGATGAGTCGGCGGGGCCCCGGTGGAGCTCCAAGGCGTCGGAATCGGTCGGAAATGGCTCCAATCGACCGATTCCTCGCCAGCCGGAGTTGGGAGAGGAGGGCCACCGGCGGAGCTAGAGGCGCCGGAAGGTCAATCCCTTTCGGGGGGAGGAAGAGTAGGGAATGTGTGGGTGGTTGGCTGGTGGGAGGAGGCATGGTGTCGGCATGGGGCGGCAGAGCAGGTAAGGGGCGTACACTGCGGGGGAATTGATGGCCGACGCGACGGGAGCAGTTCGCGACATGATCGAAGCAGGCGCGGTGATGTGGGTGATGGAGAGCTGGGGGCAGGCGGTCGGGTGACGAGAGTAGGGAGAAGAAGACCGTGCGCCTAGGAGAAGAAAAGAAAGAAGGCAGTGGCGTTCGGCCCAGCGGTAGAGGGGAAAACGGGGGAGAGGGCCCACGGGCAGGGGGAAGGAGAAAGAGGGGGAGAGAAAAGAGAGGAAAGGGGGGCCCGCATGGTATAGAAGGAAAGAAGAAGCAAATAAACTGCTAGGATTCAAAATTTTAATCTTCTATAGCTTAAGTTTTGTGCTAAAAATCTTCCCCTTGCATTGAAATTGGTTGTATAATTTATGTATGTACATATATATAGGTGACTTGTACTTTTATCTCACTATTATTCCCTTATCAATTTTTGTAAACCATGTTTTGATTTAGTAATAAGTTTTGATTTACTTTCTCGAAGTTTGAACTCACCCATCTTTATTTAAATTTTTAGATCATACTCTCCTTCCTTTTTGTATGATGACTGAGCTATCTCAAAAATGATTTCTTGGCCTTAATTATTATTATTATTATCTATTTCTAATATTTGTATAAGACTTTGATTTAGTGAATTACAATGAATTTTAGGTTGTCAGGGTTAAACCTCATTCAAATTATTTTGTATTTATTTTTTTGGTTGCTATTTTGTGCTCGAAAACTATTTCCAGTTATTTATTTGCTCAGCACTAAACTCAGGAAAACCCAAATAAGATGTTGAACCAAAATTCAAATGCCCGTAAGATGCAAATAAAAGTTTTAAATTGCTCAAAATTTCAAACATTCAAAATTTAGGGTGTTACAGCTAGCTATGATAGAAGCAAAAGGGGGCAACTCCCAAGCAACAAACCTTACAACAACATTCATTGCTACGAGTGTGATGAAAGGGTCACATTGCTTTTCAATGCCTCCACCAAGAAGGATGGTAATGCCAAGTCATTCAAGGAGTACAATGGCAAGAAGAATCCTCACAAAGATGGTAAGGGTGAAGATCACATCGAAGAGTGGAATTCCGATGAGGAATATTCCGACTCCGAATCTGATGATGATGGTCCTTAAGGAAGAGGGGACTTGTTGGACTTGTTGGATGATGATGAGGCTCTATCACTCTTCACTACACTCACTTGCCTCATGGAAAAAGGGGACAACAAGGTAAAAATTGATGATGATGATTAGCCTTCATATGATGAACTTATGGATATGTTAGAATACTTGAATGCGTATCTTGGAAAAAGAAATCAAAATTTAATATCTTCAAAAAATAATTATTTTCTCTCAAGGACACCTATGAGGATCTAAAAGGAGCTCACGATACTTTCCTTCTCAAGGGCCTCACCAAGCCTAAAGTGGTTGTAGTAATTACTTGTGATATTCTTGATAACATGGCTAGAATAGACATTGCTTCTTGTATTGTTTCTAAGACTAGTACATCCACATCATGTGAGGATTTACTTGCCATGCCATGTAGCTCTAAATAGATTCTAGCTCTTGCATAAATAATATTTGTGATCATCACCTTGTGGTTGAGAACCATGAGCTCAAAATGCAAGTAAACAAGCTAAGTAAAAGCTTGGAGATACTTGATAAAATATTAGGTGAGCAAAGATACTTCTACAATAAAGAAGCCCTTGGGTTTATCCACAAGAAGGGTAATAGCCCTTTACAAGGCTACAAGGTTTGTGAGGGAGAATGACAAATTTTTTCATAGGTGTCATTATGTGGGGCATGTGTCAAATATTTGCCCTGTTGGTAAGACTCCCTCTTTTGGTGTTTATGATTCTTGTTACATGCTTAGAAAGTCTAAGGATGGTAGAATTGTAGGAAGATTTGTTGGCACTTGTATACTTGGTAATAAAAGAATGCCATTTGTGTACCCAAAACATTGGCTACTAACCTCTAATGACCCAAACAAATTTAGGTACCTAAAAGAACTTGATCCTTTTTTAGGTGAAGTATAAAACCAACGGAAGGTATTAGGTGCAAGATAGTGGTTACACGCAATACATGACCAGAGACTGAAGATATTCACCACATTTGAAGTTGGTAGTAGAGAATATGACAATATCACCTTAATTTGGTGATAATAGCAAGGGAAAGATAGTTGGATTGGGTAAAATTGCTATCTCCAATGATCTTTCCATTTTAAATGTATCTCTAGCTCAAATTCTTAATTTCAACTTGCTATCGGTTACCCAATTATGTGATCTTGGCCTAACTTTTCTTAAGATCGAGTAGTGCTTTCAAAAGAAAAGGAAAATTATTTGGTTTTCAAAGGCTTTCATTTTGGTAATCTCTATTAGGTGGATTTCTCTTCAAATGATTTTTGCCTAAAAATGTGTTTGATTGCAAAACCTCTTTGGGTTGGATTTGGTATAGAAGGCTTGCTCATTTGGGGATGATTTAACTCAAAAAGCTTTTCACATATGACTTGGTTGTGGGCTTGAAAGATATAATGTTTGATGAAAACAAGCTATGTAGTTTGTGCTAAGTCGATAAGCAAGTAGCAAGTTCTCATCCATCTAAGAGTATCATGTACACTTCTAGGCCATTGGAGTCCATACATATGTATTTGTTTGAGCCAACATCCTATAAAAGCATAAGGGCTAATAATTGTTGTTTAGTGATTGCGGATGACTACTCAAAGTATACTTGGGTTTTCTTTCTACATGGTAAAATCAAAGCCTGAGGTATTTTCAAAAGTTTTACAAAAAGGGCTTAAAATGAATTTTATTTTGAAATAAAGAAAATCATCAGTGACAATAGTTCTGAGTTCGAGAACACTAAAACTAAGGATTTGTGTGGCGCATTTGGCTACTACAAAAAGGGTCATCATAGACGATTTAGAACTGTCATCATAGATGGTTTTCTGAACCGCTTGTATTTATGTGTCAATGATAATCGGAGGTTATCACAGATGGTTTGTGAGTTGTCTATGATAAAGACAACATAAACGGTTTATAACTAGAACCATCTGTGAAGAAAACTATTACAGAAGGTCACAATGAAGTAGCCTAAGTCATAGAGGAAATGCACCTCTATATATTTCATGGTGAATCCACTTTGGCGGTTTGGCTTCTTGTTGGACCTCTGCATGTACCAGGAATGCAATGCCCTACAAACCAGTCCAAGGCTGGATAATTGTGACTCCGGGACCAACGACACTCTAAGCTTGAACTTCTAGGTCTTGGAAGGCACCATAATCTTCTTCAGTTGGGCCTTAGCTTGGTCCTCAGCATCTTGCATGTGATATATCTTCGTTGTTGTCTCCACGGGAGCTGATGTGACAGGCTTATAAAGCAGAGCTTGAGCTGGAGCTACGGAAGCCGATGTAATGGATTTTTGAAGTGGAGCTTAAGGTGGAATCATAGAGGATTCTATTTGACATGGATGGTCGTGTGGAGATTGCAGTACGGAAGGGTCCAATGATGTCCCTCTTGGGCTATTGGATGAATGTGTGGACGGCATCCCCTAGTGTCATAATCTCTTCATTTAGGGCATTCTTAAGAAGGACAACCCTGAAAATATCATTAATCATGTCCACCTATACCTTCATGAAACCGGTCTATAGCTGGGCACCATGCAGCAGCGTCCCTGGTAGGCATGGATACGCCATCCCTCGCCTAGCGTCAATGGGAATGGAGCCAATAAGTCTGACTCTAAGGATGTACAACATGGGCTCCTATATAATGATACACAATGAGGTAAGGCATCCACCAGGTCTATCTATGTAGCATTCTGGAGAGGTACATTACCTAGATATCATCGATAGGTAAGTGGACGTCCTTATGTTCAGAAATTGGTGTAGATGCGCAGCTACCCGACGTTGAGGGGGACTGGGTACCACAATAACGGGGTGGGTTGTGAGTGGTTGTGGACTTCTCTCAGTTCTTCCCTCAATGATTTTATCTCTCTTTAAAGTGAGGCAGTTATCTCCTAAAGTTTTGCATCAAAGTCTAGTTTCATACATTCCTCGTGTTGGGCCTTGGATCTCTTCCTAGTCCAATATGCATCGGAGTCATTTGGGAATTTGTACCTCCAAGGTACATAAACCCCTAGGCGTCACGTGTGACCTGGGTGCTCCTTGTTTCCCAGGGCCTGTGATAGTATATCCCTCTCCCTGTCTACTTCAAAGGAGTCTTGGGAAGATTCAGTAGTGTAGGACCACAGAGGGGGGGGGTGAATGTCGATCTTTAAAAATCGCCCCTAACAGGTATCCTCACTTAAGCTTCTTCTCCAATAGCTATGGGAGCTATGAAGATAGAAAATAAGCCCTCACTGGAAATCACAGAGACAAGGATAAACCAGATCCAGAAAAAGCAATCAAGAAAAGCAAATTCAGCGCAAATCTGACTGCAAGCGGTAGTACCGCTGAGACGAGCGGTAGTACCGCTATGCCGAGCGGTAGTACCTCTTGCCGGAGACGTTCGGACCGTCCGAACGTTTCATCGCTGCCGATCGGACTGGTCCGAACATGGGCGGTAGTACCGCTCAGCCGAGCGGTAGTACCTCTGAGCGGTAGTACCTCTCCAAGAGCGGTAGTACCGCACGAAGAATTTCGGCAAACAGGATTTTCAGAAATCTGAGAAATTCACAAGGATTCTTGGATTCTTGGCTTGGGAAGCTTTGAGGATACCTAGGGAACACTCCCAGAAGAATAAGCCAAGAGCCAAAAACAAGAATCCACTAGAAAATCAAAAGGATTTCAGATTCACGCCCAAAACCAAAATATTCAGAGAGCTGCGCAAAAACTTAAATTCCCGTTTCATCTTTGATCATTTGGCTATGACACTTTGAGGATAGGTTAGCAATAGCCTCTGGACCTCTCATGCCAGGTTTCACGCCATCTCGTGAAGGGAAATGAAAATAGCACCAAACCCTAGAAAAGCAAATGAAGAACAGAGGAAGTCCCAAACATGAAATCTGAGATTAAACGAAGTTTGCTCTTGGGAAACTTTGATCAAATGATCTTGAGGCATCATCCCAACCTAGAGCAACCCATTTTGGGCCTTCCCAGCAAGAAAGAACTCAAAACTTAGAAAGCTCAGAAATCCACCAGAAGAAGAACGAAGAACAGAGAGCATAAACAGAGAAGAATAAACTTCAGATTTCCATTCATTGAAACCAGATGATTACAGATACGTCCCGATACGCATGAACATTAGAACAAGAGGAATGATTACATGGATTCACTACTCAATCCCTCTCCTCACCCTCTCAATCCTCAAGAACACCAAGAGCTACACATGCATCTTGGGAGGAACACCAACACAGAGAGGTCTCAGCAACCCATCGAAGGGGACACATAAGGAACACAACTCTGCCTCCTCCAACAACTCTCAACCACTAAAGCCAAAACAAACTCTAAAGCCTATTTTGACTAAAGGAAACCCTAAAATCCCTTCAAGTGTTCAAGTGGGCATGCAGCCCTCCAACCTATTTATATCCCACGGCTAACGGGTCTCCACCCCGTTACGCCCGCTAAATCCAACGGAGCCCACTCCCGCTTGTGCAGCCTTGCAAAATTCCCATTTCGCCCCTCCTGCACCTTCCGGGAAGCTTCCGCGCTCCTTGTCTCGCACGCCTTGCAACCACCTCGAGTCCACATCGTCTTCGACACGTCCCGACCGTTCTGACCTTAGCGCCACCTGCGCCTAGTCCGGTCCACCGTGTCTCGCCACGACTCCGCCCGATGTCCTGCAGCCACTCAGACAAGAAACACATCAAATAGCACCGCTCGATACATGAAAGCGTAAATGGTATAAACACACCACACTTACACACACTGAAGTCAAAACCTGTCGAATCATCGGAATAAGTATCCTAATCCCATACGACAAAGTCTGACCAAGTCCGACCGAGCCCGTTGCACCATGCAACGTCAAGGTCCAAACCACCCAAACCAAACTCGACTTACCTAAAGCGATGTCAATTACTCATCATAAACACGGGATGACCTCCACATGGTCTCTCAATCTCCCCCTTGATGAGTATATTGACAAACCCAGAAAAACGCAAAGTTGAGTTTGAGTTTGAAGAGTCCAACATGGTCCAAAGAAGAAAATGAAGCAAGTGACCATGTCGGCAGAAAGATCACTAGAGCAACAACTGAAAGAGCAAATTATTCTCCAAATCTCTAAAATGATCCCAAATGACTTTTTCTACTCTAATCTCCCCCTTTTGGCAATAAACACATCAAGGAGCAAAAGAGAGAATAGTTATGCATATGGATGAAATGGCTGAAGTTTCATTATTCTAAGCATTTAGAGCCATGAAAAGTATCCGTAATGACCAGAATGTATTACACCAAGCCATAACTCAATAAAAGGCTATCTAGATCATGACAAGATATGTATAAGCTCGCTAGAACACAGAGATGACAATCTGAAAATGTAGGGCAGTTAGTGAGCATGTCAAGTCATCAATAAGCAAAGTCTAGCTAGAGATATCTAAGGACGATGCAGGCCATGTCAATAAGCTAAGCGGAAACAAGAAGCTAGTGTTGAGTCAATTAGAGTGCTACACGCTCAAGAGTTTATCATTTGGTTAAGCACTTTTCATCTTTAGGTGATTAAGCAAATCTTGCACACTTGACATATTTTATTTTAAAGCTTATGGCTGTTTCCAACCAAAAATTTTGTCATGTGCTAGATCTCAAGCCTTATGCGACTACTCCAAGCGAGAAGCTTAAGAAGATAGTCTAGGTCACCCAAAACTCCCCCTGAGTTCATGCCTAGTGCAATGGCAAGCCGTCTCATGAGAAAGAATCGGTGAAATCAGTTTTTTCGCACATAAAAAGAGATCCTTTTGCTTTTTAACAGATTGTGCTAACTCATGATGTATCAAGATGCTAAAATAGCTCAATCTAAGATTCAACCTAGATTCAAGACTCAACTCAGCCTATTTGACATGGCATGAATCATACAAGGATAGCTAAATATAGACTAAACTCAAATGCTAGCATGACAAGTTTTAATTTCAGTTGAGCAATTTTAATTAACTTATCATGGCAAAAGCTAGTCTGCACATATGAAGTCATGATAAATCTAGCATATAAGTACAAGTCATGGCAAGGTGTAAAGCATTATAAACAAGTCATAACAGGATAATAATCAAGGCTCAATGTAGTTATATTACAATGCGAAATGCTAAAATGCAAGAAAATCCAGCTCCCCCTCAACATGAGATGCAACTTTTAGTTCAAGTTGAGTTAAGTTAACATTAAGCTCCAGAAGCTCCCAAATGAACTCTCCTGAACCAAAGCAATAAATCGAGAAGCTGGCAAAGAAAACAGCAAACAGACAGTCCTTAAAGCATAGATAAGATATAGAGGATACTTTGGCTCAGACTGACTCTCATCTACCCCATATGACTCTAGGACTATTAGCCGGTAATCTAGCACACTAAGGAGCGAACACGTACCCTGTCTACCCGAGGGTGGCCCGACCCCCGCTAGAACCTAAAAGCAGTGAGTAGGCTCAACCTAGTGAAACGGGAGAAGCGGCTAACAGAGCAGAACCCTAGATCACAAAACGAGAGGAAGACGTCTAAGCAACTAGACTAGAGAAACACTCAAACCTGTGCTAGACGGACTAAACCTGAATGCACCCAAAATGCAATGCAACAGATAAGAGTAAGAGCATAATCAATATAATAAAGCAGTAAAGCACAAAGCTCCCCCTCACAACAGTCCATAAGGACAAACCACCCCAAGCTCTCCCCGCAGAGCTGAAAACCTCAAGCTATCCAAAGGCTTTGTAAAGATATCAGCCAACTGGTGGTCACTCTCCACAAACTGGAGCACAATGTCACCCTTCTCCACATGATCCCTAAGGAAGTGATATCGAATATCAATATGCTTGGTCCGAGAGTGTTGCATGGGGTTCTTAGCAATGTTAATAGCAGACGTGTTATCACAGAAGAGTGGAACACTGTCTAGAGCTAACCCAAAGTCCTGCAGGGTCGAAACCATCCAAAGTACCTGGCTACATCAACTGGTTGCGGCAACGTACTCGGCCTCTGCGGTGGATTGTGCAACACCGGACTGCTTCCTCGAAGACCAAGAGACAAGAGAAGGGCAAATGAATTGGCAGGTGCCAGAAGTGCTCTTCCTATTTATCCTACAGCCAGCAAAGTCTGCATCCGAGAAGGCTCTCAAGGAAAGACAGGAAGAGGAAGAGTACCAGATACCATAGTCAATGGTAGCTCGAAGGTACCGAAAGATGCGCTTCACCACCTGGCGGTGAGATACGCGAGGAGAAGCCTGAAACCGAGCACACAGACACACTAAAAAGTGTATGTCCGGTCTCGAGGCAGTGAGGTAAAGAAGGGAGCCGATCATACTTCTGTACTCTTTCTAATCAACTGGCTCGCCATCCTCATCTGGGTCAAGATAGGCTGTAGAGGCCATCGGAGTAGATACAGGCTTACCATCACTCATGTCGAAGCGTCTCAGGAGGTCACGAGTGTACTTGCCCTGATGCAGAAAAGTACCCTCCCGAGTCTGCTTGATTTGGAAGCCAAGGAAGAAGGTCAACTCGCCCATCATGCTCATTTCAAACTCGGTGCTCATGACATCCGAGAACTGTGAAACCAGAGCATGGGAAGAGCCGCCAAAGATGATGTCATCGACATAGATTTGGACGAGCAGAAGGCCATCGCCAAGCCTACGGATGAACAAGGTCTTGTCTACTTTACCCATTTCGAAACCATGACTCAACAAGTAGGACTTAAGCCTCTCATACCAAGCACGAGGGGCTTGCTTAAGTCCATACAGAGCTTTGGAAAGCTTGAATACATGGTTTGGGTATTTGGGGTTCTCGAAACCAGGAGGCTGTCTCACATAGACTTCTTCCTCAATGAAGCCATTTAGGAAGGCACTCTTGACATCCATCTGGTAAAGCATGAAACCCTTAGAAGCTGCAAAGGCAAGCAGAATTCTAATGGCTTCAATCTAGCTACAGGGGCAAATGTCTCCTCGAAGTCTAGACCCTCGACCTGAGAAAAGCCCTGAGCTACCAGTCTAGTCTTGTTTCGAATAACGACCCCATCCTCGCTCTGCTTGTTCTTGAATACCCACTTAGTCCCAATGACATTGTGACCTCGCGGGGGCTCGACAAGCGACCAGACCTTGTTTCTCTCGAAATTCTCTAACTCCTCATGCATGGCATTGACCCAAGACTCATCGGAGAGAGCATGAGAAACATCTTTGGGCTCAAAGGAGGCAATGAAAGCAAAATGGAGACAGAACTGAGATAAGCCAGATTTTGAGCGGGTAACACGCTCGAAAAGGTCTCCAATGATCTGCTCTGAAGGATGAGCTTTCTGGATATGTCTAGGAGGTCCAGGATGAGATGAAGAAGTGGCCTCTACCTCGTGAGCTGACGGGGTAGAAACAGAGCCACTAGCTCCAGAAGAAGCAGAAGGTATGGGCTGATCTCCTCGAGGTGCGGTGGAAGAAGGCATCTCAAGGGATGGATGAGGGACTGGATCAGGTAGACACCCATCGTCTCCATCGTCCTCGTCATCCACGAAGATGGTCTCGGACTGCTCTAACGAACCTGAGATATCGGGCCTAGTCCCTGGACTGGCCTCATCAAAGGTCACCTCACAGGATTCTACCATTTTGCTAGAGTCGCAGTTCCAGATCCTATAAGCCCGCGAAGAAGGCGAGTAACCTAGAAAGATCCCATCACAGGAGCGTGACTCGAACTTGTCTAGGTTCCCGGACTTCAAAAAGAAGCACTTGCAACCAAACACACGAAAATGAGAGACGCTGGGTATTCGCCCATATCTTAGCTCATAAGAAGTGCGGTGCTAGTGTGCCCGAAGAAAAACTTGATTTGAGACATGGCACGCGGTGGCTATAGCCTCAGCCCAGAACTTCCGCGGTGTAGAGTACTCATCAAGCATCGTCATGGCCATCTCGACCAAGGTACGGTTCTTCCTCTCCACAATGCCATTCTGCTGAGGGACGTATGGAGAAGAGAACTGGTGCTCTACACCTGTCTCACCACAGAAACTCTCAAAGTAGGAATTCTTGAACTCCGTGCCATTGTCACTTCGGATCGCTCGTAAGGCACCTGGAAGCTCAACGAAAGCCTACTAAAAGACCTCGAAATGTGAAACGTCTCATCCTTCGAGGCTAAGAAAACACCCAAGAATACCTCGAGAAGTCATCGACCACAACAAGAACATATCACTTCCCTCCGCCGATCGCACTCGAGCTGGTCCAAGCGTGTCCATGTGGAGCAGCTGTCCCGTGCATCGGTCATAGTAATCGTGATCGGAGGATGAGAAGCGGCAACCATCTTGCCGTGCGGCATGGAGCGCAAACAAGATCTTTGACCATCTTGAGTTTCGGCAGACCACGAATGAGATCGTGGCCGCTAACTCGGGTCAAATGGTCAAATCCAATATGACCAAGTCTCCTATGCCAGAAAGAGAGATCGCGGGACTCAGAAGCAACTAAACACCTGAGAGGATCGCCGAAAGACTCAGAAAACTCAGCACGAAAGATCCTCCCATAACGAGAAATCCCGCAAACCAGACTACCCGAAGAATCAAGAATTTTGCAATTGTTTTTCTTAAAGCTCACATCGAAACCATCATCGGTAAGCTGAGAAACTGAAAGCAAATTGTACTGCAGCTTACTAACCAAGGCAACATCTTTCAAAATGAAAGAATCATTCACGCGCATAGTACCTTTGGCGATGACGCGCCCAGATGAAGCATCTCCGAAGGTGATCTTCTCATCACCTGGAGCACGGGCTAGGGAAGAAAACCAGCAAGGATCTCCGGTCATGTGTCGTGAACACCCGGAGTCGACGAGCCAAACCTTTCCCTTCCCTGCCCGGCGAACCTGAGTCAACAAGAGAGTAAAGTCTCAGTACTGGGGTAAATCAAGAGTGACTTTGGCACCCAATACTGAACAACACGTCGAGTAGCAGAAGTAGCCACACACGACTGACCTCTAGCTACCCTACGCTCTCTGTCACTCAAAGCAGAAGGTCTGTGAGCAGACCTAAAGCTGTTGCGGGGTCCGACTGCTACGGGAAAGCGAGTCCAAACACCAGCAACTGTTGATCGCGCCGCGGGTAGCTATCTCGACAGGGGAAACGATATCTACCCTCAGGACGGCGGAAGTCACGACCAGAAGCAGCACGAGGACGAAAACTAGAAAACTCGGAAAAACCAAGTCCTTGATGCTGCCCAAACCCATCAACCTGAACAGCTCTAAACCTAGTGCTGGTCTTAGGTGCACTCAAGGTCTGGGGCTGACCCTGAATACGCCTAAGTGCCTCAGCACGGTCTCTACGCGCAATCTTGGCGCGTCTGAAGCACCGATCGACTGAGTGTCCATCTTTATGACAGAAGGTGCAGTGATACTTCACCTTCTGAGAGGTAGAAGTAGCACGAGGAGGCTTCGCCTTCGAGAGGTCAAGCGGCAGTGGAATCACCTTCTTGCCGAAATCCCTTGGACAAAGCCCGCGACTTGAATTGGACTTTCTGGTCCCGGCTCGATCTCGATCACACCGGTGCTATGGGTCTCAGGCATGGCGGTGGATGCTTCCTCATATCCTCATAATAATCATATCCTAGACCACGATTAAATCTGCAAATCTTGGACTGGTCTAGAATGAGATTAAGCTTCTTCTTGCCTCCTACAACCTCTTGAGAGTGTTCATAAGATACTGACACTCCCGAAAGAGAGAGGTGCAAGAAGAGCAGGGGGAAGAAGAGACAGCAGAAGGTAAGTGAGCAGAAGAAGAACCAACAGGAGAGGGAAGAATGGCTTGTGCACGCACGATGACTCTGAAGGGACGATCCTCTCGCTAGCTTGGTTGGTTCACGTTGCTAAGCGTCTCAACCTTACCCTGGGGCTTCTCCCCCTTCTTCATAATCACATTACAAGCACAATGTGGCTTCTCTAGAAGGTCCTTAGTTGGCTTCACACATTTCTCATCCAATGCAATCAAGTCAGATTTTAGTTTGTTACAATTAATGCATGGTGAGCTAACAGGGTCATTAGAAGCAAACTGAGCCAACTTCCTATCATGATCAATCATATCTTGAAACTGTTTGGAGACAGCTTCAAGTTCAGCAGTTAACTTAGGACAGTTCAAGCATGAATCAATCGACTCAAGTAAAGAAGCTTGTAGTTCAGCAATTTTATGATCTGCCCATTTTAAGTTCATCTTCAAGTTATTGCAATTTTCACAAGACTCAGGCAGATCAAGGAGCATGGCATAAGATCCTCTAGCAGCAATGTCCTTAACATCACATGAGGTGGGAGAAGTAGTCTCATCAGTAGTAAGTAGGGTAACAGCCATCCTACTCAACTCTAACTCAGCAAGCAGACTAACATTCTCCACTTTAACAATATCAAGCTCGGAGGACACACTATCATGCGAGGTCCTTAGTTTCTCCATGTCACCCAACAAAGCACAGCATGTATCACAATCATCACGGGAGGGAGCAGATGTAAGTGACTTAAGCTCTCGTGATAGTCTATCTACTTTCTTCTCTAACTCAGTACACCTAGCCTTAGCTCTAGCATGAAAACCACCTAGCTTAAGAAAAGCATGATTGAGCTGGTCGTAGGTGGGGCATACCTCGTCCGAGTCGGTACACTCATTGTCGCTCGATTCGCCCTCGAGGGCCATGAAGCACATGCCGGAGAAGTCGTCGCCACCCTTGGGGTCTTGGGCACCCGTCCCGTCGTTGTCGCTCCATCCCTCCACCTCGCTGAGGTTGAGGTCGTCGAAGGCGGTGAGGACGCGATGGAACAGCTTCTTGGCTTTGCCAAGGTTGCGGAACTTCTTCTTACCTTGTGTAGGAGCTGGAGGCTTCTTGTTGCGGTTCTTGTCGGTGTAGTCGATCTTGTTTGAACCGCCGTAGTCGTTCTTTCCCTTCTCCAGCTTGGGGCAGTTTGCTCGAATGTGGCTGGGGCCATCACACTCGAAGCAAATGACGGGTCCTCCTCTCTTTCTGTCCCTCCTCCCCTTGTAAGCATGGGAGAATCTTCGAGCAAGGAGGGCCAGCTGCTCATCTGCAAGCTACTCTGACTGATCATCAGTTATGTCACAGAGAGCAGCAAGGGAGAATCCACAAGAGGACTTGGAAGAAGAAAGACCAGAAGCCAACGTGGGATCGGTGACTAACGCCATCGACTGTGACTTCGACTTGCGAGAGACAATGTCAATCTCGTGAGTCTTGAGGCGCGAGTATAGCACATCAAGAGTCAAAGTCGAGAGGTCCGTAGTGTCCTTGATGGTAGTCACCTTCATCTCCCAAACACGAAGATCGAGTGCAACGAGCATCTGTCGAGCGTTATCTGAGTCGGGGTATGTGAGACCGACCGCTCGGAGGTTGCTCAGAATCTTGTGAAAACGCGCAAAACACTCATCAAGGGACTCGCCAGCGAGCATTTCAAACTTGTTGTAATCTCGCTTGAACTGATCCTGTCGCACAGTCTTTATTTGGGTGGTGCCCTCATGGTAAGCATCGAGGGTCTCCCAAATATCGAAGGCGGACGAAAGATGAGATATGCGGTCAAACTCGCTACGACTCAGGCCCTGGATTATGATGTTCCTTGCCTTAGCGTTTGCCTCAACATTATGCATATTTCCAGCATTGATGTTCTCATCGGCAGGAACAACAAACCGGACCTTGACCTTGCGCCAGATGGCGTACCCCTAAGCCTGGATGTAAGTTTCCATTCAGCTCTTCCAGAAGGGGTAGTCAATGCCATCGAAGACCGGCGGCTTGGTCGAGTACTTGTCCGTCACCATGGCTCTTGAGACCGGTTAAGATCTATGAAGAAGAGCTAACCGGCTCTGATACCAATTGTAGGACCGAAATGGCGACAGAGGGGGGGGTGAATGTCGATCTTTAAAAATCGCCCCCAACAAGTATCCTCACTTAAGCTTCTTCTCCAATAGCTTTGGGAACTATGAAGATAGAAAATAAGCCCTCACTGGAAATCACAGAGACAAGGATAAACCAGATCCAGAAAGAAGCAATCAAGAAAAGCAAATTCAGCGCAAATCTGACTGCAAGCGGTAGTACCGCTGAGACGAGCGGTAGTACCGCTGAGACGAGCGGTAGTACCGCTGGGCGGTAGTACCGCTATGCCGAGCGGTAGTACCTCTTGCCGGAGACGTTCGGACCGTCCGAACGTTTCATCGCTGCCGATCGGACTTGTCCGAACATGGGCGGTAGTACCGCTGAGCCGAGCGGTAGTACCTCTGAGCGGTAGTACCTCTCCAGGAGCGGTAGTACCGCACGAAGAATTTCAGCAAATAGGATTTTCATAAATCTAAGAAATTCACAAGGATTCTTGGCTTGGGAAGCTTTGAGGATACCTAGGGAACACTCCCAGAAGAATAAGCCAAGAGCCAAAAACAAGAATCCACTAGAAAATCAAAAGGATTTCAGATTCATGCCCAAAACCAAAATATTCAGAGAGCTGCGCAAAAACTTAAATTCCCGTTTCATCTTTGATCATTTGGGAATTTGTACCTCCAAGGTACATAAACCCCTAGGCGTCACGTGTGACCTGGGTGCTCCTTGTTTCCCAGGGCCTGTGATAGTATATCCCTCTCCCTGTCTACTTCAAAGGAGTCTTGGGAAGATTCAGTAGTGTAGGACCACAGAGGGGGGGGGGGTGAATGTCGATCTTTAAAAATCGCCCCTAACAGGTATCCTCACTTAAGCTTCTTCTCCAATAGCTATGGGAGCTATGAAGATAGAAAATAAGCCCTCACTGGAAATCACAGAGACAAGGATAAACCAGATCCAGAAAGAAGCAATCAAGAAAAGCAAATTCAGCGCAAATCTGACTGCAAGCGGTAGTATCACGAGACGAGCGGTAGTGCCGCTATGCCGCTATGCGCGTAGTACCTCTTGCCGGAGACGTTCGGACCGTCCCAACGTTTCATCGCTGCCGATCGGACTGGTCTGAACATGGGCGGTAGTACCGCTCAGCCGAGCGGTAGTACCTCTCCAAGAGCGGTAGTACCGCACGAAGAATTTCGGCAAACAGGATTTTCAGAAATCTGAGAAATTCACAAGGATTCTTGGATTCTTGGCTTGGGAAGCTTTGAGGATACCTAGGGAACACTCCCAGAAGAATAAGCCAAGAGCCAAAAACAAGAATCCACTAGAAAATCAAAAGGATTTCAGATTCACGCCCAAAACCAAAATATTCAGAGAGCTACGCAAAAACTTAAATTCCCGTTTCATCTTTGATCATTTGGCTATGACACTTTGAGGATAGGTTAGCAATAGCCTCTGGACCTCTCATGCCAGGTTTCACGCCATCTCGTGAAGGGAAATGAAAATAGCACCAAACCCTAGAAAAGCAAATGAAGAACAGAGGAAGTCCCAAACATGAAATCTGAGATTAAACGAAGTTTGCTCTTGGGAAACTTTGATCAAATGATCTTGAGGCATCATCCCAACCTAGAGCAACCCATTTTGGGCCTTCCCAGCAAGAAAGAACTCAAAACTTAGAAAGCTCAGAAATCCACCAGAAGAAGAACGAAGAACAGAGAGCATAAACAGAGAAGAATAAACTTCAGATTTCCATTCATTGAAACCAGATGATTACAGATACGTCCCGATACGCATGAACATTAGAACAAGAGGAATGATTACATGGATTCACTACTCAATCCCTCTCCTCACCCTCTCAATCCTCAAGAACACCAAGAGCTACACATGCATCTTGGGAGGAACACCAACACGAGAGGTCTCAAAGAACCCATCGAAGGGGACACAGAAGGAACACAACTCTGCCTCCTCCAACAACTCTCAACCACTAAAGCCAAAACAAACTCTAAAGCCTATTTTGACTAAAGGAAACCCTAAAATCCCTTCAAGTGTTCAAGTGGGCATGCAACCCTCCAACCTATTTATATCCCACGGCTAATGGGTCTCCACCCCGTTACGCCCGCTAAATCCAACGGAGCCCACTCCCGCTTGTGCAGCCTTGCGAAATTCCCATTTCGCCCCTCCTGCACCTTCCGGGAAGCTTCCGCGCTCCTTGTCTCGCACGCCTTGCAACCACCTCGAGTCCACGTCGTCTTCGACACGTCCCGACCGTTCTGACCTCAGCGCCACCTGCGCCTAGTCCGGTCCACCGTGTCTCGCCACGACTCCGCCCGATGTCCTGCAGCCACTCAGACAAGAAACACATCAAATAGCACCGCTCGATACATGAAAGCGTAAATGGTATAAACACACCACACTTACACACACTGAAGTCAAAACCTATCGAATCATCGGAATAAGTACCCTAATGCCATACGACAAAGTCTGACCAAGTCCGACCGAGCCCGTTGCACCATGCAACGTCAAGGTCCAAACCACCCAAACCAAACTCGACTTACTTAAAGCGATGTCAATTACTCATCATAAACACGGGATGACCTCCACATGGTCTCTCAAGTAGTCAATGCTTACTGCAAGAGGCAATCATGTTAGTTTAGACCCCATGAAGTTATGGAGATATTAACAACTAGGTAGTTTCACATATGTTACCAGGCGTTGGGACACTTCCTCATTTGTGGGGTTTTTAATAGAGGAGACACCCGAAGACGTGGTTGATGACCTCACGCTTTACCAGTTTCGGGCGCGCTCGTTTGTGATCTTGGAAAATGGAGAGAGGCCTCCGATCAGACTGTGGCCTTGTCTTGCATCCTCTATTGCAAGATTTTATCCGCGTACCCAGAGGTGCTAAGTCTGTGGGGGTGACTATTTTGTGCCTAGAGAAACTTGTGCGCCACACTTTGCTATTGAAATTTGATCGTCGTCTTCATCTGCACAAAGGCCTCACATATTTCCGCAACATGAAATGATATCTCATGAAGGGTATGTGATCCTTCGTCATGTACTACGTGACAAGCATGATCTTGAAGTTCTTCCACGCTTTTCCCATCGCAAGGAGCGCCTGCTATTGCACAAGTCCCTGGACTTCTGCTGGGATCTCAAACGACTCTGTTATTTCCACCCACAGCTCATGTTACTAATCCTTTGTCAAATATTTCCATCTTGCTGTGGTGATGGGGATCCGTTAACTTCCAATTATCCCACAAGTAGTCCGAAATGCTACAGCTACTTTCTTCGGTTGTAGAGGGACCCCATCCGGAGAGACCACCGTGATGGTCACTTGGCCCTCTGGCCTTTTTGATACTCATCTACCACGCTTAGTTACCCCAGTCTTCAGAGCATTGGACCCATTCGGCGACGTCTATGGCAACGACGATGACTATGCGGACGTCATCTCTCTTATAATAAGAAACTAATTATAGTGAGCTATGAGTGTAAACAAAGTTCTATGAAGCAAATTACACAGTCTAGTGTCTTAAGTTCTATGAAGTTGGTTATGGCTATAGTCACTTCCTCCTCATCATGCTGTGTGCTGGGCTTAGGTTTCTGTCTTATGCGTGGACACTCAAGGAATCAATTTACTGTGGATTAACAAGACAACACTAAAAGACTGATTCTCAAATTAATTGTACTTGTACTAGACATTGAAACTTGATCAAGATATAATAAACAAGATCACATGACCTTAAAGACAGCATGATCTTCTACAAATATGTTGAGAACAAGGTAGATAGTACTGAATCTATTACAAACCAAAGGACTGAAAGGAACCAGTATAGCTAACAACAATGCTAGCAAATGATAGCAATAAGCACCACTTCAAAGAGCCCAATCTAAACTAGTTTAATGTCTCAATATCAGTAATAATCAACTATCATGATTGAGCATTAAACCATGCCCACAAACATTTACAACAATGTCTATTGCATATCATTTGATGTAGTAGTAGCAGGTAGGGAGGAGAGAATGTCCAAACTCACCATATCAACCTCATAGAAGAAGTGGGATATGGGATCTATACCTTCAGGAGGAGAGGCGATATGGAGGAGAAGCGGCGTTGGGAGGAGAGACAACGTCAGGAGGAGAGGTGGCGTTGGGAGGGAGAGGCGGCGTTGTCCGAAGACGTGGCGTCAGGAGGGAGAGGCGGCATTAGGAGAGGCAACGTCGGGTGCGCAAGTGAGGAGTGAGAGCAAATCCTAGCCGAGGCAGCGTAGATGGAGGAGTGCACACGTGAGGAGTGAGAGCGCAAAACCTAGCAAGGCCTATTTATAGAGGAACTATCACAGATAGTTCCATAATAGAACTGTCTGTGATATTACTATCATGATGGTTACATAATGGAACCGTTTGTGATATGCCACATATCACAGACGGTTCTATTATATAACCGTCTGTGATATGCAACATATCATAGACGGTTCTATGATAGTAAGATAGAACTGTCTATGATATGTTGTATATCATTGACGGTTCTATTGTGGAACTATCTATGATATATATCATGTGATAGTTCCTTCGCTATCTACAACAAATCCTATTTCTCAGCTAACCTTAGGAAATGCTAGCCATGCCCTATAAAAAAGCAAGCATAATCACAGATGTAATTATTTCTTATTACTGAATCAATTATAATGCAATATTTCATAATTACATGTCGAGTTTATTATGATTACATTGTAATAATTTCCAAATAGATGTCCGCTGTGTGGGATCATTGATTACACTTGGTTATTTCCTTTTAAATAAAGCCCTTCATGATGATCGATGCACATATAGCTTGCTTCATTGTCTTGTTCTTCCTCTAGCCTGCTGCCATTTCTGAATGGTGGGAACTCGTCAAATTGATTGTACTCTTTCTCATCCATCACATTTATCAACTCTGACAATCCTTCTTTTTCCATAAAGAACTACGTGGCGCTTATTATTTGCCAGGTTGGTTATATTAAAAACTTGAACAACTTGCCTCATGAGTACGAATGGTTCATCTTTGTATCATACATGTTTGAGGTCCACAGTTGTAATACTGTACTTGTCGACCTTTACACCCTGTGGGATTTGAACACAACGGCACCAAAATAGCTTGGGCCAGCAATACTGAAGTGCACATGAAATGCATCTATACAGACACCTGAGTTCTGCACTGTGCTCTTTCTATCCTGATCTATTGTATAAAATGTGTACCATTAATGTCATATCCTTGCCATGTTACAATTATAAATTTTGACCCTTTTGCTAACCATTGCAGCATTTTGCTTGACGACCTCTAGTGAATCGTACCTTCAACCATTCATTGAACTGATAGTTGTGTTGTCTCATGATCCAAACCTCTGACTGGCCTGAATTCTCTTGGTGGACCATGTCCTTGTGGTCTTCAATATATGAGGACACTTCAGTGATGTGTTGCAAGACCGTAAAATAAGCTTGAGCATATGTATCCAGATCTAGAGTTATTGCTTTTCTTTCGATGGTCCCGATACCCTCTAGCCTCCCCTTGTGATGAGATAGAGGTACACCTATCCGTTTGACCTGAGCCATGTAATCGATGCACAACTTAATGTCCTCTTCGGTTGCATAACCTTTGATGATGCTACCCTCTGACCAAGATCGATTGTGTTCCTAGGACTTAAGAATCCCCATGTACCTCTCGAACGGTACATGTGACATAGAAACACAGGGCTGCATATATTTATCTCTTTCAAAAGGTGGACAATGAGATGAACCATGATATCAAAAAATAACGAAGAGAAACACATTTCATGATGATATAGGGTTGTCACCACCTCAGTCTGCAGAGCATCTAGTCCATCAGAACCGATGACCTTCTAAGCAATTGCGTTAAACAAATAACACAACCTCATGATTGTCACTTAAACCTTATTCAGCAAAATATTTCTAGTTACAACTGGAAGCAATTGTGTCATTAGCATATGACAGTCATGAGACTTCATGCCAATTAATTTCAAATCTTCCATAGAAACAAGTTTCTTCATGCTGGAGTGACCGGGCGGAACTTTCACACCATGCAAGCACTAGCATAGTTTAGTTCTCTTAGACGTAGATAGAGTGTATCAAGCTGGGGAAAGGTACGTCCGTCCTTTATCAATCTCTATCGGTGCTAACTTAGTCCTGATGTTTATAGTAACCAAGTTAAGCCATGCATTGACACCATACTTTATTTTGTCATAAATGTTTAGTAAGAGACCAATCAAGCTATCACAAGCTATCATATACATTCTTCTTTACGTGCATAACATCGATGCAATTAGGAATTTCTAAGTGCTCCCAATAAGGCAAGTCCCAAAACATTGACCTCTTGTTCCATATGTTTTTCTGATGGGTCCTCAACTTATGTCCCTTTCTAAGCACAACATCGATATCCTTAACCGTATCGTAGACCTCTTTCCCGCTAAAAGGCCTTGGTGCTGGGTCATCCTCTTTTCTTCTGTCAAATTGTTTGTATACTTTTTACGGTAGAGGATACAATCATTCGTACATGCATATATTTTTCTACTTCCATACCTAATGGATAAAGAACCTTCTTGGCTTGGTAAGTGATTCTCGATGACACATTTTCCTTTGGAAGGATGTTCACTAGGAGACCTAACAATGCAGTGAAACTCTTGTCAGACCAACCATTACTTGTTTTCAATTTCAACAGTTAAAGAACGGATTACAACCTTGTGTATTGTGGCTTTTAGCCCGGGAATAAAGGTTTTTCTATGTTCTCCATCAAGCTCTCGAATTTACCAAACTCTCTGTCTCACTATAGTTCCCTTCTGCATCACATAGCATCTGAATCAAATTGTCATCCTGCAATCTACCCTCATCGAAAGCACAATCCACAACCGGCATATCATTGTCTTCCTCGACGATGTTATAACTACCTTCGTATGTAATCTTCTCTTCACCGTGTTTGGTCCAACATGTACACCTTCAATGAATCAAGTGAGCTTCGATCTGTGCTAAGTTAGTAAACATATTCAGATTATCATAACCAATGTATATATAGCTTCCATCCACTTTAACATATATTGCTCGACCGCTCTTTTAAAAGCAAACACGCCATTAATGTACTCTTCACTCACACGGTTTTCAATGTACATCTAGTTTCGGTCCATCCATGCTACACATGTAATAAATTAGTGTCAAATTGGATCATTAATATTACTATAGCTAACCACCCTAATAATTACACATAATTGTCATTCACCTTATAATAAATTGTCCATATCTGAATTAAGTAGCTAGCCATGTATTCATGAAGCAATATATATATCAAGCAAGAAAATATTGAAGTAAATTAGGAGTACTGACCCATTCTAAAATTTGAGCAAACTACCATCTCTCTCTAAACCTAGCTAGATCTAAAAACATAGCTATCATCTCTCCGTATTACAAGGCATATAATTAGAAACAAATACTAACCTATAATCACCAAGAACATGTCAATCTACAATCTAGATCTACAAGCGGTATGTTTTCACCAAACTCGACAAAGCCTGCCACCTCCTTCAATGCAGTGCAATGAAGACAGATCTATCGTGACCCCGTTGGCTAGGTATTTAATAATGTGGCATATCCCAAACACGTCCAATCGCGAATTGTCTGCAATATATCATTATCACAGATGGTACATATCAATACCCATCTGTGATATCTAATTATCATAGACGATTCTCATTAATAACTATCTGTGATAATTTACCATAGACAGTTCTACTTAATAACCATATGTGAAAATGCATCACAGGCAGTTCTAAAGGAGAATTGTCTGTGATAATGGTTCTAAATTCATTCTCATGTACATAAATACAAATTTAGTAATGTCTCAGGAGTAAATATGTATTATTTAGTTGTTTTTTACCGGTCAGTAATGTTGTTATTTTGTTATACCAATACTATTTACATATATAGAAGATAGTTAATACAATTTCAATTCAATCGCTTTATTTTACATATGGCTGAACAGCGTGGCCTATCACTTCTTACAAAAGATAACAAAAAGGAGATGCTAAGTTTTTTCTAGTGGCAGGGTAGAATGCTATCTCCGCCTTCAAAGCTTCATAAATGATGTAGTCAGCATTGGATGGTTCAGGATCATCAGCGAACGAAGCTTGAAATGCGTCCACCGGCTGATGCGCTAGTTCGAGTGTCTCCTGAACACCTTCCGACTGAACAATCAAATTGAATTGAGCTCATAGGCTCTCTTCCTTTCTTGAGGGGTCTTGGCAAGGTTCACTCGGTCGCCCGCCGCCTTGACTAAGCACTCCAAGTACTGGCAAGCCTCTTGGAGACGTGCAACATCATTATGGAGGACCACGTCGATGGCGAGGTTACCTCACCGGAAGCAGGAGACCAACTGAAAGACACGGTTGAGAAGGATGTCAAGACGGCAGAAGGTGACCGTCCTCTACTTTGGCCAATCCTCAGACATAGGAGGGAGGTCACTGTCGGCATAATGTCCTTCCGCAGCATCCACCAACGTACGGCCGGAGATGTGCTCGTCCAGGATGGCCAGGTTGGCCATCAATGCCTACAATGAGGAAGAGTAGGGAGCAATCACTATTACAAAAAGGGTCATCACAGACGGTTTTCCGAACCATCTGAATTTATGGGTCAGTGATAATCAGAGGTTATCACAGACAGTTTCTGAGCCATCTATGATAATCACAACTCGGACGGTTTGTAACTAGAACCGTTTGTGAAGAATACTATCACAGACAGCTTGAATCAAAAATCATCTGTGATACTCACACATCACAGATGATTCTAGCTACCAACTATCTGTAATGGATGAGTATCACAAACGGTTGGTAGCTAGAACCGTCTGTGATATTTTTTTCATCACAGATGGTTGGTAGATAGAACCGTCTATGATGTGCTAGTATCATAGACTGTTTTTGGTTTAAGCCATCTGTCAGAATCCATCACAAACCGTTTATATCACAAAATTGTCTGTGATAGTTCATTCTATGCCTAATTTTTTTTCTTTTTTTGCTAGCCTCAGGAAATGTTAACTACGCCATCTAAAAACAAGCAAATACAGTAAGAAACATAGTACATGTTGTATTTTTATTAAGATTAGAGCTTACCATTACAATATCCCAAAACAACGAGCAGGTTACCCATCTAGCTAACACAACAAGAACAGAGAAAAAGGAAAGATTCTCTATGCCTAGGCCTTTTCGCCCCTGATGTAGCACATGAGCTGGATGTCTTTGACGCCCACCATCGTCGGTGTTGATTGAGCGTCGCTTTGGTAGCTAGTTGCTTTTGCGGTGTCTTGCCTCTTGTAGACTTGTGCGTTGTCTGCTTCATGCGGGCTATTATGGTAAAGGTCAAGGAGGAGGAGAATGGTAAGGAGGCTGGGTTTGGGTGATTATTTATAGGGGAGAGAGAGGCGGGAGTGCGAAAATTTTTGGCGCGGGGACGGAGAGGTCGAGCTACAATCCGTGGGGTAAGGGTTGGTGGATTTCTATTGCCTAGGATTGGGTTGGGGAGAATCGACGGGCCTAGCGATCAGATTATCACAGATGGTTCTACATACAAACCATCTGTGATACTCTCTATCATAGACGGTTGGTAGCTGGAACTATCTATGATGAATGAATATCACAGACGGTTCTATATACCAACCATCTGTGAATTAGAGCACAAAGTTTTATATACCGGTGCAATATAAACAACTAGTCTCAAAAAATAAAATAACAAAGTTTTATATGGCTTATATACTCATTTGAAAGGTTTTCATGATATCTATAACTTTTCAGTTGAAGCAAAATCCAAATTCTGAAGGGAAGACCAAGAAAAAAGGCACAAATAGAAACCAAAAACTTGTAACGCAAATTTGGGGCTAAAGATGGCCGATTTTGAGGGTCATGCAAGCTAGTCATTTTTTCAGATTGGGCTCATTGTTAGGTTTCCAACAAGTACAAGATCGTCGAAAACGGACACGGTATGCAAAAGTTATGCTCGTTTTACTAAAGATGTCTCGGAACGGAATCCTACTCGGATTCAGGCGAGAGATTATGAAATTTTGAGGATTGTGAGGCGGGAAACATATCACAGACGGTTTTTAATACAAGCCATCTATGATAACTTCATTATCACAGACGGTTTTTACTAGAGTTTCTCTAGTTGTGCTAATGGATGGTATTTACTAGAGTTAGATGTGGGCTGGTTGCTCCATCTATTTGAGTGGGAATGGTTGGTGGCTAGGGTTTCCATGAGAGTGCAATGCTTGTAAAGGGAAAGTAACCACCTCTCTCTTCTAGGGTTTGGGGTGAGCGCTCTTGAGTGAGAGAGCTCTGCCCTCCACGATGAAGTGGCTATAAATCAAATATCTACAAGTTGCAATAGATCAATCTTGTTCATCTCCAGGGTGTATTCTTGATCTTGTTGTTTGGTTCTTGTTTTGGTTGTAATTTTTAACTTTTCTTCCCTCTTGATCTTGTTGGTTCCAAGGACATGTAAGAGATAGAGATGTCTCATTAGGATCCTATGCCATCGATCTAGGGACTAGTTATAGCAAGATCATGAGAGCCTGCCATTTTGGTTCGATTTGGAGCCTCTCTTGTGACATCATTATTGTAGGGTTTTGGCCTCAAATATTTGGGTGTTCTAGCTTACTATCATGTGTGGGAACTTGTTGAGACCCGGATTAGCTAATCCAGAATCTCCTGTGTATTCTATATTAGTCTAGGATCACGCTAGTACACACAATATAAACAAAGATGAAATATCGACCATATCACAATTTACTAAGAAAAGACTCAAATATTATTAATAATTATCAGGGTTGCGACCTTATGGCCAAGCTTACAGATAATAGCCTGAATGGCTTAAGAAACTTGCAGCGAAAAATAGAAATAAGCGTAGTAGCCATTCGACATGCCCACATGCAATTGACTGGGGAGTGAAGTCCCAATCTGTAAAATCGTCGAAGTATCCTCCTTCAGGTACCTCCTGCTGATATGATTCTTTTCCTTCAACTGAGCAAATATGGATATAGTCATGTGTACATAGAGTACTCAGCAAGTCGCTGGTAACAAAGATGCAATATAGTATGTAAGGGTTATCAAAGAAAGGCTGAAAGGTTAATTTTGTAGAAAGCAACAATTTAAAGTAAATATAATAAATGGATTGAAAACGAACTTTGAAAATGATTAATAAGTAATGATCAAAGGAATTAAGAGTAACCACTAGTGAACTGACTATTCACTCCAATGAACCACCCGTGAACTACCATTCACGGAATTAATCACAAGTGAACTAACCATTCACCTCCCAACTTAATCCAACCAAGATTTTATGAAAACTCTACCCCTTATGTGAAATCACCGAGTATTGTCCATAACCGGGGACACGACTATTCAAATAGTTTTACACTCTACAGAGGTTGTATAACTTTACCCACATGATATGACCATCTTGTAATGTCACCAGTATAACATGCTTCCTTTGGTATGTCGACCAAGAAGATCACAACAAAGCGTTTACAATGTTCAATCTCAACCCAATTCCACCACGCTAAGGTTTCACCATCCTAGCCCTCTCTGGCGCTAATGTGGATTCATGTCTACGACCACACCACATTCATCTCAATGACGGAACCGAAATTGAAACATCACAAGTTAATCAGCCAGGTCTATCCATACTAGACATGTGGTTATACGGTAAGATTCAAACTAATGGTGCACAAAGTTAAGTCCTTAATATTACCTAGGCGAGACATCCACATCCCTTGAAGTGAATCCACACCTCCCCCATTAATGCACGATCACTCGCCTAAGTGAAATCCAATTTTGTATAACCGACACCAATGACTCCTCCCATGCCATGGTACTCAAATTTTATAACTGTGGCTACAACCACGATTCAATATCTCATTAAGTCAAAATTAATTATTTGATTACATGTGATGATGAACTCAAGGTTACTATAAGCATAGCTAAGCAATTTAAACGTACATCCTGTGTGATGACAACTAATATTGCATCACTTAGATAATCACCCATCCTGTGATGACAATGGGATTATGGTATTCAAATTATCAAGGTGGAATTAATCAAATAGTTCATTAACAACCAATACAAAGGTTTATAATAAAATAGCGATGCATGATAATTTAAAATAAAATAATAGATAATAGATAATCAAAGGACATGACTTGCCTTGGCCTTGCTCAGTTAATGGCTCTTGCTTCAGCTCTTTCGAAAGCGTGATCTAATGAGAGAAAATAAAATAAGGCACAAAATAAATTCAAATAAAATTCATATGAACTCCAAAAACTTCAAAACTAGAACCTGGTACATGAAAAGGCTAGTCTACGGTGAAACTAGCTCATGGAATAGTGCACGTGTGACTCAGCATGCTGACGTGGTAGCTGACTAGGAAACTAGGGCTGACATGGAGGCTGAGCTGGCGGCTGACTCGGCTCGGTTGATAGGGCACGGTCTATGGAACAATGGCTTCTGACATGTGGGCCCGGCTATCGGCAGCATGGCACATTATGGACTAGGTTCATTGAGAAGTCGAAGGGACGTGGGGCGTAGGGCGGGGGAGCAGACCGAGGTGACGGCGGCTGAATGGCGGTGAACTAGCCGACGGCGAGGCAGAACGTCGAGACAAGGCGAAGGCGCTCACTGGTGAAAATGACGGCGGAGCTCGATAGCAAGGCACAGTGGCTCGGGCTCAACGACAACAGAAATGACGACTGAGGTGCATTCCGGTGAGGACGGCGATGCACAGTGAGCAGCTCACGGCGAAAGCGGTGACTTGAGGACACAAAAAGCGAGGGAGTGGCTCGGGGATTTATATCTGGGCACCGAGGATGGCCGACTCAAGCACGGCTCAGAGTCTACTATGGACGGGCGAGTGGTGGCGGTGGAGCGCGAGACGGACACGGCGGCGAGATCGATTCGGAGACGAGACGCACGCGACGACACGCGGACTTACGGGATATAGGGGGTGGGTGAGGAGACGGCGCGAATGGGTGATGCGTGGCACGGGTGGAAGTGGGCTAGGCTGAGGCACGGGTTGGGTTAGCTGGTGGGCTTCAACCCACTTGGCCTTTTAAGGGTTTTTGGGATTTTCCTTTTTCTAGAAATTCAAATAAAATCTCTCGAGCTTTAGAAAATAGCAAATAAATCCAGAAAAATCATAAAAAATTCCAAAAAAATCCTTAGGATACAAGGAACCAAATAAAATACTTCCATTGAATATTAATGTTTAGTTTAATCATATTAAATCCTTAATTAATAAAAATTCAATTTAAGCTTTTATTAATTCCAGAAAAATCCAACAGGTGAATTTTATTTTAAGAGCTTCAAAAAGGTTCTGAAAATCAGGATGTTACAGAGCCTATGTAGAGCCATATTGGCCATCCCTAACCCATGAGCAAGTCCTCTCTCAAGTTTGTGAGTTTTGCCCAGTTTTGATGCAATCTTGCTTGTCTCAAGGAAAACTTGGAACTTTGGTCAAGAGTCATGTGGTCCTTTGATAGATTAGATTTCTGGTATCTTTGGTAAGGTGTGTGAAAAGTCTCAAGTCATTTAGACTTATATTTTGGAGTTTGCACCATTTTTGTTTTTGGCTTGCACTGATTTTCTATTATGAGAACAGGAGTGTGGTCATACCGCTCAAGGCCTGCGTTACTACTAGCCTCCGGTCTTACCGGCTCACACTCAGAAGTCACACCGCTCTACCGGTACTACTGGTCTCTCAGCGGCTGTCATACCAGTCCGAAAAGTTGAACTCAGTTTTGCTTCCACCCTTTTGTGTGTTTTTGGTTGGTAGCCTATACTAATCTTCCTAGGTTCCAGTAGCTAGTGGAGCGAAAGTTTTGGAATACTATTCAGGGAGATTGAATTTGAAGGAATCATTCACTCCCCTATGATTGCCATTTCGGGTCCTACATCTTCATCCCCCAATCTTTCACATTTAGTTCACCAAGTACTTGGTGTGCATTCTTAAACTTAGAGTAATCAAGCCAACCGCATGTAAGTTGATGAGAATCTTAGTGAACCTAGCAAACGATTCATCCAAAGATTCACTGGACTTTTGTTCAAACTTGAAATACTCTTTCTTGAATTGATTCTATCTCACTTCCTTGATCACTGTGTTGCCCATATGGAAGTCAGCGAAGGTCCTCCAGATCTCGTGAGTAGATGTTAAGTGTGATACTTGATCAAACTTAGATCTACTAAGCTCCTGAATTAAGAAATTACATGCCTTATTGTTTGCCTCTACATCCATAGTATTTACCAGAGTAACCTGATCATCGGCATGGACAATATAAGGTCTCTTTATTTTCTCCTAAATTGGTTGCCCTTGGGGTTAGGTATAGGCTACTATAAGAGTCTAAAGTCATGGTTCTAAGATCGACCTAACTTAAATGTGAGTGAGTCTCTTATCTCATAAACTAGTTTTTAGGGATGAGAAGACCTTTGTAATCCAACATGATGCAAAGTTGTGATGGCTTTAATTTCTTGGTAAGCTAGCTAGCTTTACGTGTGTATGTGCCCTTTACAAAAAGCAAACTACAGGGCGGAGGCATGCACGGGTATACGTGCATGTGCCCAGTAGGAGCGGCCATTAGGAGTGAGTTCTTTTGGATTGTGGCTTATGTCTTTTGTCTTTTGAATTCTGACTGTTTATGAGAGACAATACAAAGTGGGAAATAGTCGCATACGATTTTGACTGGTATAGCTGAACTCGGTACAATGTCTACTAGAATTGACTTGTAGATCTCGTCTTAAAAAGACACACCATTTAAAAACTAGTTATTGTAACTAAAAGTGATAAGCCAAAGACAAATGGGCCAAACCCACCCTAGATAAGTCCACGAGCGTATCTTAATAGTGGCCGGCGCTGTTAATATTGTCTTCTATTTCTAACTTTTGCTTTGAAAAGTTAAAAGTCAGCACAAACACTGAGTTTCTCAAAGCGGCTTCTCCATTCCTCTCATTATCTCACTCCAGAGATAAGACAGAAAGTCACGAGTGCATCACCGATCTCACCTCTCTCACTCTTGTAATATGCACATATCTCTCTCACTTTTTGCACTACTTATCTTTTTCTTTGAAAAACTATTTCTTTATACACTATTATTTATTTTTAGTCAAAATTATAAACAGCATCCCCAAATCATCAGTAAAAGTTAAACCTCCCTCACCACCGTCAAATGCAGCCCGTCTCCGGCTCTCTCACTACGTGGCCTGTTCGTCCGTGCAAGCATGGCTCGATGTGTGTGGGTCTAGTGAGTCCGTACGTAAAACCTTCACGGTCTTACACGCGTACGTTTCGCAACATGCACATGCTTGCATGTGACTGTACGTGACCGACCAGCGATGTACTGCCTCCGGTCAGATATACATGCTGTTTTGAGACGCGAGTTAAACTTTTCAGACTTCAATTATTGATATTTTCCAAATACCTAGATTAGATATATAAAAATTATATATATAGGCTTATCTCAAAAAATACTCTTTTAATATTATAATTTTATTAATTTTATAAATATACTACAGTATAAATTAGTGCTCACATTGTAATTTTTTGTACGGATAATCCATTTTTTATTCGAAAATACATAAATATACCCGTGAGAAAATTTTTTACAAAAATATACTCCAGTCGCCCCCTCCCCATTGGGCGACTACCACCTTTCGCCCAACCGGGAGGCGACAAAATTTGTGTCGCTCTACGTTCGAGCGACTGCAATCAATCGCCTTCCTATTGGGCGACTATCATGCAGTTGCCCAATGGATGGGCGACTTGTAGTTCAGTCGCCCAATAGGGGGGCGACTTTACTCAGTCCCCCGTGATTTTTTAGAGTTTTATCAATTTTGTAGTTTTAAACTTGGAAAAAATGTGGTGTAGTTGTAATAAAAGTTATGTTCATTGTATGTTGTAGGTGCATAAAAAATTTTGAAATTTTTTTTAAAGAATGATTGACTGTAGAACGTTCGATACATACAGTGGTAAGTGATATTTTAATGTTACTGAGAATTAGTGTACGGAGAGAACTGGTATGTTAATATTGTTAAATGACTTGCTATCTGAATCATTGAATGCGAACAGACGAGATAATAACCTTATGTGAAATAGAAATAAATTTCATAATACAGTTGGGAGTAACATGCCGCGTACATTTTTATTACATGCATAACATATAGCATGATATGCGACTAACCCACCCAACTGCTCGTACGACCTACTGTGTGGACCAGGGTCACTTTCCCTTCCTTGCCCGCTCAGCATTGAACTCCTCCGCGGCCTCTTTTGCCTTAGTCGCCATTTCTCTCTTTCTCTCACGCTCCCTCTCGCGAGCCTCCCGCTCCCTATGCGTGCACGCTTCGAGATGAGCTTGCGTCTCGCGTTGTATACACAGGGTGTGCGCGTTTTTGCGGCGCACCTCCTCCAGCAACTCCTTCTCCCATGTAACATTCCACTCCTCCAAGTCGAGGGTCCATTGGTCCGCAGGGTGGATCTCAAGATCGATCCATTTGTCGTAGCCACATAGGGGCTCCGGAGACTGTAAATACAGGGGAGAGATTGTTAGTGCGTGCTGTGAAGGAGAAAAGGTAGGGGAAAATGGTGCATGTGGTCGTTACCAGCTGCCGATAGGTTGAGGTGTCAAAACGGCAATTGGGGTAGTCACTGGAGTAGTTTGCGCAACCCCAATAACGCATACATAGGCTGATGCATTCCTTGGACTTGAAGAACTTGCACGTGTCCCCACACCAACAAAGAGGGGTGTCTCCCCCTCAGGTGGGAGTTGCGGCGAACGCTCGGTGGGGACGTCCAGATGGGGTTGTTGCTACGCGGCCACTCATTGTGGGGAGTTGACCTCGTAGCCGCAGCAGCCCTTGCTTGTTCCTCGCGAGCCGCAGCAGCGCTTGCTATCTTGCGGGTCTCCTCCCATTGTGCCTTCTTGCGGGACTCCTCCCTATTCTTCGTAATTTTCTCCCGTATGTTGTCTGCGAATTTCTGCCATTCCTTTAGCTGCTTGTTGTTCATCTCGACGTGCAGAAGGAAGGTATGATGTAGTGATAGATTGTGTAGTGTTCTCTTGCAGATGCATTGCACCTCAATTTATAAGGCGAAGGGTAGGCATGTGATTTATTTTTGGTCGCTGCGCAAAGCTGCCCTCTTTTATCATGTCATTGAGCAAAGCTGCCCTCTTTTGTCATCTCACTGAGCAAGGCTGCCCCATTTTGTTATGTCACTGGGCAAAGCTGGCCTCTTTTGTCATCTCACTGGGCAAACCTACCCTCTTTTGTCATCTCACTGGGCAAAGCTGCCATCTTTTGTCATCTCACTGAGCAAAGCTGCCCCGTTTTGTCATGTCACTGGGCAAAGCTGGCCTCTTTTGTCATCTCACTGGGCAAAGCTGGCCTCTTTTGTCATCTCACTGGGCAAAGCTACCCTCTTTTGTCATCTCACTGAGCAAAGCTGCCCCGTTTTGTCATGTCACAGGGCAAAGCTGTCCTCTTTTGTCATCTTACTGGGCAAAGCTGGCATCTTTTGTCATTTCACTGGGCAAAGCTGGCCTCTTTTGTCATCTCACTGAGCAAAGCTGCCCCGTTTTGTCATGTCATTGGGCAAAGCTGGGCTCTTTTATCATCTCACTCAGCAAATACATGTTAAGCATGTCATGGATTGGTTATTATCGCATTTTAATGAACATCAAATATATCTAGTAACTAAGTAAATAGAGCAATACTAAGCTACCAGCACAACAGCAACTACATTACAGAAAACGGATGTAACATACAAGTTTTACAAATGGTACATGAAATTTAGCTGTAGTCTCCAACAACTACTAATCAGGACATGCGTTGCATCGTCTAGCTGTGTGCCCCTCCTGACCGCATCGCCCACAACGTGCATCAGATGTTCCAGCTTGTGATTCGTACATGTCATTTCTAATACGTCGGCTCTGTCGCCGACCCTTCCCACCCTTCAGCATGGTAACATTCGGAACCTAGGTCCTCGCTGAAATGTCCAAAGTGGCGAAGCTTCCCACCACCCGGAACCCCCGGAGCTCCCCACACCAAACTTGCAGTATTCTCTCCTTAAAGAAGTACTCAGACATGAAGTTGGAAGGATCCATGCCCACGGTCCCGCATGCAGCGAGGACATGAGAGCATGGCTTGTGTAACAACTGAAGCTTGTTGCACATGCAGCTAGGTTCGTTTGCATGATCTCCAAGGCATATCTCGTAAGTAATAAGTGAATGAGCCATCCCAAATCCGGCTCTATCACAGAGTATCACCTCGAAACGATGCTCCCTGTTTCCCATGACATGCACTATGTGCAATTGACCCTTCTGTGCCTTCGTCTCCATGTACGTCGTAATTTTTTACGAATACAGGGCTCCGGGATTGGCCGCATGAAGTGCGGCACTCACATGCCTCTCCCTGAAGTAGCGGATTGTACTGTGAAGGACACCTTCCACGATGGCGACAAGGGGCTGAGAACGGAGACCCCTGAGAACCCAATTGTAGACCTCGGCAAGATTAGTTGCCATTATTCCGTACCTTGCGCCATCCGTGTCGTGCAACAGCGACCACTTCTCCAATGGTTCCCCCTCGATCCACTGCGAGAAGCACTTGATGTTTCGTGAGCTCCTCCTTCTTGGACCACTTGGGTTAGGCTCATCGATTGCTGGCAAGCATTGCGGTTGTGCCGCCCCAGGAGTGACCGGCTCCTTGCTCCTCTCTTCGACGTTCTTCCTGGTGTGCTCATCCAACAACCCCCATAAAACATCAAATTTCCTCTACTGGTTCTGCCTAGCCAGCCTCTTAAATAGCTTCATCAAAGATTGTTTCGGGAATTGCTTGAAAAAGTTTGCCCCTAAGTGACGACTGCACCACCGGTTCCTTATGTCCGGCCAAGGAAAGGTCTCCTCGGGGTCTTCTTGAAGTTTTCTTATAGCCTTCATAATACCGGCGTGGCGATCATAGATTACGCACACACCAGGACGGGTGCCTATAACTCCAGCCCTCACATGTCTGAGAAACCACAGTCAGCTCTCGTAATTCTCACTCTCCACAAATGCAATGGCCAACGGCAATATTTGATTGTTACCGTCAACGCCTATGGCTGTCAGGATCTTCCCTTTGTATTTGCTCACAAGAAGGTCCGCCAATCGAGATCACGGCGGCATGTGCTGAATGCTTCAATGCTAGCACCAAATGCAAACAATGCTCTCTGCAACACTGCAAATCCTGGTGGGCTTATGGATGGCTTGTCGTGCACGGCGATGTACGTGCCCAGGTTCCTTTGCTGCAACACCTTAAGCATACGAGGAAGGTTGTCGTACGCCGCCTCGAAAGTGCCAAAATGTTTTTCCAACGCCTTTTGCTTGGCACGCCACGCCTTCGCATAGCTAATCTTATACTTGAATTTATTCTCGATAGCTACCACAATATGTGTGGCCGCAATGTCTTTCTTCTCCACTATCTCCGCATACATCAAATTGGCTATAAATCGGGACGTCAGGTTACGATGCCTCGCCAAGACAGTGTTTAAAATGCAGGAGTGTGGCTCCACCTTGGACACAATCCAGTGAGTCTCATACTTGGGTCTACGTGCGTGCACCCTATAAGGACAACCAGCCTTCTCGCACTTCACAGTGTACTGCTTCTGGCTTGATTTGACGACGTGAAATGTCCGCTGCATTGAAATGGCCCAAAGCTTGATGGCATCCTGCAGCGCTTCCTTGTCAGCAAACATAGCATGCAACCGAACCTCTGTCTCATGGTACTCCCATGGTGATTCATGCTCATCATGTGCGGAAACACCCTTCGCATTAAACCGGTTCCATTCCTGGGGGATAGGAACTTCATCATCATCGAAACTGTCCTCCTCGTCCTCCTCTACAGCTTCCTCTTCATCCCATGCCCTCTGGTCATCAGAGTCCATCTGCTGCACGATGTACTCATTATGCTCTCCTTCATCGGCTTGCCCAGTTCCCTCTCTATGGCTTGACGGCTGTAACTCTCCTCCATGTACCACATCGGCTTCATCACGAGCAACTGCATCATCTCCACGAATGTGCGGCTCGCCCGAGCTGCTAGCACCTCCCGAAGCATGGGCGGACGCACGAGCTTGCGCAGCTGCTTGTAGGGAGCACGGTTGCACAAGCAGGACACACTCGTATCCACGGCACCGGCACCCTTGCACAAAGCCCTTCCATGAAGCAGAGCGCACCAATGTCTTCAACTCCCACCTGATGTCCGTGGGAGACCGGCTCCAAAGCCCTTGCACGACGACGCTGCACACCTCGGGGTCCAATGAAAAACTCCGGGTCAGCCAATGCTGCACATCTGTCATTCGAGCATTCTCGTCATCTGGAAGTACGAGAGTGACTTTCGAAAAATCACTCAAATCCACACCATTCGGACCTTTACGAATAATTCCAGCACCGTAATACACCCTCAATGTAGTGGTCATTGATGATGTAGGCCTGCATGTATGATTCAAATTTACGACATGTCAAATAACATCGTTCAACACTAAACTAAACTTTCTATACTAAAAAGTGTGCTAAAATTTCTATACTACTAAATGTTCCATACTACATTTTCTACATCTAAACTTTTTACTAACACCAACATTTCATGTAAATAATAGTGCAAATACATACCTGGATCCAAATGGATGAAATAGCTTCCACTCCTCCTCCCTCACCTCCTCCTTCAACCCTGAGGAGGACTCCTTCTCTTCTCACCTCCTTTTCTTCCCCTTCTTCCTCTCTTCTCCCCCTCTTTTTCTTCCCCTTCCTCCTCTTCTCTTCTCTTATTTCTTCTCTGTGCGCAGAATGAGTGAAAAAGTGGTTGGTGGTACTGGGCGGCGGCCGAGTGTGCTGTCCTAAAAACTCCCCTATCGCTTTAGCGTTGGGCGACTGCAATTGCAGTCGCTCAACCGTACAACGACTGGAGCAGTCGCTAAACGGTTTCCACATTTATTAAATGTCGCCTCCCGGTTGGGCGAAAGGTGGCCGTCGCCCAATGGAGGGGCGACTGGAGCCTATTTTTGTAAAAAAATTTCCCACAGATATATTTATGTATTTTCGAATAAAAAATAGATTATCCGTTTATGGATACCTAAAACGATATATAGCTGTGACCGAAGAAAGTACAAGGTCCAGGCTAGATTATCAATGCATGCGATTAAAACAAGTTCATGGAGCTTGACAGAAAGACATGCGTAGAACACAAGCAAGCTGGGGGATGCATGTAATGTACTGCCGCATTATGCGCTCATGTGTACACGGGCGTACAGCTGGTCTGCATGCTTTGTACACATGCGTACAGCTGGTCTGCATGCATTCCGTCGTGCGGGCGTGCATGCATCTGCGGTCGAGGCCACGACGTCGTGCATGGCAATTAGGCGTGCATCTATTCATCGTTCTCAGTATGCGGACTCATGAAGCTGTGAGCTCTACTACGGAAGTCATATGAGATGTGCGAACCGTACGTACTCTGATTAATGAGATACTACTAATTGCACACAGTCCATAATTTCTAGAACAGCCATTATTTGATATGCTCACTAAAACTTACACTGATTAATATCGTATATCAGCAACAACTAAATGAACTCAAATTGCAGTTGCAGGCATGCATGCACTCGCCGCAGTGGCAAGCAGATCCGCCGACAATCTGCACAGGACGTGAGGAATCGATAACAAACCTAGCCGTGTCTGCCGTCGTAGGCTGCAAAACTTTCGCGCACAGCGGAAAAGACACAAACCTGTGGGGGAGATAGATAAAGGTCATGTTATTTAGGGCTTTTAGCTTTTTCAAAAATTAAAATAAACACATGGTTTCTTAAAACGAATTTTCAAACGGTTTCTAAAACTTAAAATCGTGTGTGCTGTCCATGTCGGTATATCCGCCGTCCATTGCCTAAGATTGTCATAATCATGATCCTCAATCAGATCGGACGTTCTTTGATAGGATCGCAAATCGTAGAATCGATGTAGAATCTAAGATCTTATCTGATTCTACTAAAGAAACATTTTAAAAAATCTTCAGTGTATTATAACACTACTACATTTTTAAAATTATGTCTTTTGAATTTTTCTTTACAAATTGTAGCGTAAATGTAAGATTATGTGTTATTTTATGATAATTATAGTGAACATAAATAGATAAAAGTTAAAATTTTCAATTAAAAGGAAGTATACAAGTAATTATTTATAATAAAACAATACAATCGATAGAATCAAGTAGGATCATAAGAAAATTTTGATCATAATACTACAAAAGTTTAGGTAGAATCGTAAGAACATTAAGATTCTACCATATTAAAATTCTATCATATAATCAGATCGGTCTAGTCAATCTTGGATCGTATGACATAATCGAGATTCTGAGAATCTTACTATTGTTGTCTTTAAAAACACAAATAAAAGATATCAACTGGAACGAAAAGTCATCGTCTACGGTAGTAATAATAATAAAAAAAAACAGGACCATGGATAGAGCGGGGATGCATGCAAGCATTGGCACGGCCGGATGGCTCCGACTCCAAGCCAATCGAGAACCACAGACCAGCCGGCGTGAAGGCACTCCGTCGCTGTGCAATTGCAGCCACTATCCTGTTGGCTAGCTACCAATTTCGAGGCTACATTTGCGTACATAGATTAGATGTATACGTAGAGCTGTGAACTTCGACGCAACCGTTAAGTTGATCACTCTACATAATGGCAATGATTTTTTATTGCTCTTATCACTCCGGAATCAAGGTATCGCAAAATGAACGGATCCATAATCAACGAACTTGTAAGCTGCACAACTAATACTCCCATCTAAGATCAGATGGAGAGTTTCACTAAGTACAATGATTTTTTATTGCTCATATCACTCCGGAATCGAGGTCTCGCGAAATAAACGGATCTATAATCAACGAACTTGTAAGCTGCACAAACAATACTTGAATGGTAATCATGCACCATCCAAGTATAGCTTGTGCAGCCGCACAAGTTTGTTGATTATGGATCTGTTCCTTTCGCAAGATCTCGATTTCGGAGTGATAGAGCAATAAAAAAATGCAATTTTACCATCTAAGTGCAAATGCAATGTAGATCTTTTGTAATTGTGTATTTGTTAATGGATATTTTATTTCATTTTAATTAATTGATTTACGAAATGGATGCTTTATGTTTGTGAAATAAAGTGCGATGTGAATTGGATGTTTTATATTTGTGAAATGAATTGAGATGTGAATTGTATGTATACATGTACATGTTGATCTGCTTGTTTCAGAGGGCATGGCTAGCATTTCCTGAGGCTAGCCAATAAACAGGAATAGATTTAGGGGTAGAAAAGAATATCACAGACGGTTTGTAACTAAAAACCGTCTGTGATAGCTGATAATCACACACGGTTTTTAGTTAAAAACCGTCTGTGATATTGATATATCACAGACGGTTTTTAGTTACGAACCGTGTGATATTTACACCACAGACGGTTCGAAAACCGTCTGTGATAACCTTTGATTATCACTGACCCATAAATTCGCATTTGTTCGAAAACTATGCGTGATGACGTTTTGAACCGCTCATAATACGGTTTTCTGTAGTAGTGAGAGCTACTACTCTAGTAGCTTTGGTTAATCACAACAGACGGCAAGCATTCATGTACTACTCCATTTACTAGGGGTGAAAATAGAGTCGAATTCAGTTAGATTATTCGGCTATCAAATCTAGAGTTATTGAATCCAGATGCTTAAGATCCAAATTCAAATCGGATCCGAATTCGGATGTTGAACTGATAAAGTTTCGGATGTTGGATGTGAATCTGGTATAGCTTGATGCAGATTCAGAGCTGAATATCTGAATATGATTCAGATTCGATAGATATAATAGCACTAGCTAACTAATACGTATTTTTTATATTTGACCTTTAAATTGGGCATATTATAGGTGGATTCGGGAAGGCTTATACTTTGGATTTTTTATTGCATGCTATAGTAACTCACTTCCAAATGGTGTGGCTTTTCAAGGTAGGGTCTACACGTAGATTGTAGTACAGACTGTACCGAGTTCAATTATACCAGCAAAAACCATGTTCGACTTTTCATCTTCGTACAGTCTCTTATGAACATTCAGAATTCAAAAAAACATAAGCCAAAGCCATAGCAAAAAAGAACCCACCCATTATATATGCATTTCGATCATCTCAACGAGCTCGTTGTCATTGTAGACTCTAATTTGGTTTTTTCACATTTTGCATTTTGGTATATCCCCTAATAAAGCTTTTTGTATGCCCTTTTTAGCCAACTTTGACATGTTTATAACCAATTTATTTGCAATGTATCTAGAATTAGTTAGCATAAGCGGTAAAATGGCACCAATAATCAATGATTATGTGATAAACTAAAGAAAAAGATGCATAAATATTACTACAAAACCGGTATTAATTTGCTAAACTTCATTGTACCACAAGATATGAAGCTATCCTCAGAAGTTGCATTATACAAATGCGTGAGATGACTAATTCATTTGTTGTTGTTGTCAACATTTAATACATAGTTACATGTTAGAATTAGCTATTTATCAATTAAAAATATTTAAAATATTAAAACAATTTGGTGCCATGTTTTAAATAGGAGAGGTCACAAATAATTATAAGAATCTGAAAAACTGTCGAATTCGACTCGATTTTGAGTATAATCCAATCAAAATTTGTATCTAATATTTGTCTGGTTTGTATTTGTATTTGTCGTTTGCTCGATTTATATTCAAATCTAAGAAAAAGATATAAATACAAACATGCTTTAAACATTATGCTGTGCGTTTTCACTCCTATCATTTACACTACTACTTTGTTTGGCATTTGTCACAGCGGCGAAAGCTGCAACGAGCCAGCTACTAGGGGTGGAAACGGATGGGATACGATCGAATAGTCTCAAATACGAATACGAATCCATATTTTTAAAACGAATATGAATATGAATTCGAATATTCTCAAATACGGATACGAATATTCTCGAATACGAATACGGATATTTTCAAATACGGATGTTCTCGGATACAAATATCGAATAAAATGGATTCCTGGCGGTTTCACCGGTTTTTGACCGGTTACCAGTTTTTGACCGGTTACCAGTTTTAAACCGCCTAAATTCAAAATTTTAATCACAAAAATTGTATGGATTTTTCATGGGTTCTAGAAACGGATTGAATACGAATCAAATAGTCTCGAATACGAATACAGATACGAATATTCTTGAATACGAATGCGAATATGAATATTCTCAAATACGGATACGAATATTCTCGAATACAAATACGAACAATTTCGAATTCAGATTTTGCTTACCATATTTACGTTTTCTCAAATATGAATATCAGACAAAATTACCGTTTTCTACCCCTACCAGCTACATTACCACGGCTGTCTTCCAGTACAGAGGGACGAGCTAGCTTAGCTGGGGCAAAGCTTTCAGCTTGCCGGACGCGACGTGTATGCAACATTTATATATTCTGTTCCTACTCACGCCTATACCCACTACGTTTGCTAGGTGGCGAATCTGTCGGCGACAAACTGTTTCGGACAAAATACGTACTCCTATTGTACTATCTGTATCACCGACGAGGCGATTCAAAGGGGTTGAATAGGCGGCACAAACAAATGGTCTCTTGCAATCTTCTCCCAAGGAGTGCACATCAAAGATCCAACCCTCCGTTAGCTACAAAGGATTTCAAAGATCTTTCCGATCCTCTGATAGTCACGAGAAGATAAGAAACGGCTTCTTGTCTTCTGATTTACAGAATGTGTTGGCTTCTTAATTTTATCTTTTTTACTTTTTACTCTTATTCTTTTATATTATCCGTGACGATATAACTTTTTATTTTTTAAATTTAATTACTCAGAAAAACTACTAGCCGCTGCAGTGTATTTTCAATTGTTACAATGCTTTTCACCATAAGTCAGAAGTTATATTGAGCACTAACTAAAAGTATCAGATCAAAACACATAAGTAGAAAACCACATGAAATCTCAAAGCAAACACAACCTGTTGGATTAACAGAGGACAGATGATCCAATCTGACCTTAGGTCAGATCTGACTCCCATAATAAACTCGTCGTGTCACAGACATAGACCGTGGAGCTAGGCTATTGGGCTATACAAGCTTTTGGGCTAGCTCTATGGCCATTCGGCTGAGGAGCATCATTACATAAGAAGCAATAGCGTGAGGAAAGGGGCAAGAACTTGATAGACTTTGGCTTTGGCCTCCTCCCTATTCTCTGTCTCTTCCCAGTCCCTTCCTGTTCTTTCTCCCACCCCTTGATTCCTCTATATTTTCCACTCTAATTCCTCATTTATTGTATCTAAATTACCCAAGTACTAGTGTTGATTGTATATGGAAGTGAAGGATCGTGACAAATTGATATCAGAGCCTCCCACTTCGCTCGTTGCTACGTCGCCGACTCCAAGCCATGGTCGACCTCATCAGCGAGGCCAGCAAAGAACTGAGGGCATGCAAGGTGCTGTGCAAGCCTTCCCTAGCGTCAACTACTGCTGATGCCCTCGATGTCATCACTAATAGCTTGTCCACCGTCACACCCACCACATGCTCGACACCGGTTCCTAGCCATGAAAACGATGAGAGGAGCACCGACACTCGTTCCTATGCCTGCTGCATCCCCTTTGGTCACTACTCCAAAGATTTTGGAAGTCAAGAAGGAGCAACTTGGTGCACTCCATGTGTTCGGTGAAATGCCTAACAAGACTACAGTACCTACAAGCATAGGTGCACACAATGGTATCATCAAGTGGGTGCCCAAGGTGTGCATATGGCGTCGCCCTGTGCGGTGGGTTCCGAGGAGCAAGCACTGCCACTCGTTGTCTCCATTGACACCACTGGTGGCCATGACGGCCCTCACACATACTGCTGGCGTCCTACCACTACAACCACCATGGGGAACTCCTACAGCTTTATGTGTGCCACCCACCCCGCTAGTGTACACACCAAAGTTGTTCGTTGAAATCAACCTTGGCACTGTAGCGTCCACTAGGTGTTTCATGCAATATCTTGACCATAGCACCAAAGTGATGACATTCACTGTCATCCAAGATGCGGTTCCAACTTCAACTCCGATTCTTATGCACCATGGCCACCACCAATTCGAGGGGACTGGAGTAGCAGAATTGAGGTGAGTTTTTTTTTTGCAATCGTGGCCATTCTCTATGAATAGTGATAGTGGAATGAGGCTGCTACCATCCTGGCCACCTGATCAAGTTATGAGTGTGAAAAGTATGATAGTTGAGATGGGGAATAAGGGGTGTGGTCCAATTCCATTTGAGAAGTTCGAACTGAAACCGTGGTGACCACCTAATTGTGAATATCTCAGATGCAATCAAGCTAGAATTGGTGTAGCTTTGCGGGGTGATGATGCAGCTCGCTTTGTTACTGTTGACACTGCCTGTGAGTTTGAAGGGATGCAACAGCAAAGTGGCACCTCCATGCATGTTGTTGATATTGGGCACAACACTTGCTCAGATGTTCCCTTGTTTGATTGCCACTGGTGGATTCACCTGTTCGATCAAATACTGCAATGTTTGAGTAGGAAGCAAGGAATGTTCTCTATGGTCGAGACAATGCAAAGAGCAGAATCAAGGTAGAGTTCATTAATCTGGGCATTAACAAACAAGTGTCTAGTCTACAGAACACAATAGTTTCTAACCCTCCTACTCAGTTCAGATGCAAAATTATAAAAAGATGGCCTAGCTTCATGTTTAGTTTAATGGCATCGGACAAAGCAGAAATTGCATGTTATCAATTCTGGGCAACCAAGAACATAGGCAACTTTGAGTGGACACAAGAGAAAGATAGCCATGATGGTGATCTATACCTTTGGGTAGGCTACCTTAGTTTTAATGATCGACAACTGACACCTTGCATCAAAGAACTGTAGCTATCTTGGAATGAATGTGATGGTCATACTATTGCTGAAGTTTTTCATGCTGGAGTTTTGGCCATAGTGGGATTGCTAGCTGTTGGGTATGACACTGAGGGCGTGACCACTTGGAATTTTGCCACTGACATGCTCGGTGAGAAGTCTGGATATAGTTTTCTAGTTACAACTTCTCCTGTGAATCCACCAAAAAGTGCATAACAACAGGGCAGTCTGCATACAAGCCCAATAATTATGTTAGTGGGCTGGCTTCTAGTACCTTGAAGGATCAGGGATTGAGGGGGAATTGATAAGGACATGGGATCCTGGTGGTCAGCTAATAACATTTGGCTTCGTTAGTTTTTAGGCATGGCTAGATTAGTTTTTGCCAACAAGGAACACAACTTATTAATCCTTAGGAAATGCAGGACATGGTGAATTCCATTTGTGCAAGGTTTTGAAGATGTATATGCTACTACAGGCACTACATCTGCTCACAAGGAGATGAATATTGGAAAGCCTCATTGCAGTCTTCAGGTCTTTTGCATAACTTGAAATCCACTCAATGTTTGCATCTTGTGTATCAAAAGGACAATCCAACTTGCACATCATTAGAGCACAATTGGAGCATGATTCATGTCAAGAGATTACAAGTGCCATGGGACCCTGGCAGATTAACATCAGCTTGGGGGCAAGCCACATTTCAAGGAGGGTAGAATCTCACGGACATGAACCATGGAGCTGGGCTATAGTGCTGGACAAGATTTTGGGCTGGCTCTATGGCCCATTCGGCTGAGGAGCATCATTACATAAGAAGCAGCAGTAGCATAAGGAAGAGGGGAAGAACTGAATAGACTTTGGCTTTGGCCTCCACCCTGTTCTCTATCTCTTCCCAGTCCCTTCCTATTCTTTCTCCCATCCCTTGATTCCTCTATATTTCCTACTCTAATTCCTCATCTATTGTATCCCAATTACCCAAGCACTAATGTTGATTGTAACTAGAAGTGAAGGCCCGTGACACGTCGTCAGCTCAAAAAGCATCATTAGTGATGCGGGGGTTGCCTGATCTTCACGACGTAGTATCGATGGAGATAATTTGGATCCATTCAACCTGACGAATTGATGGTGCCAACTACTGTTAGAACAGTAATCTACGACAAAAGAATTCGCCCAACCAAACGCTCGTGATCCCATCCACTCGACTACCAAGTAGACGCGTCGTCACTCCGGCCAATCACAAGGAATCACAAGAACGATGGGAAAAAAACGTCCGATTCCTCTCTAGGTTGCAATGATATGCCAAACCCTAGGAGGAATAAGCATATGACTCTATCTGAAAATAATAGATTGATTTTTTGTTTCTGTTGTGGTCTCCCCAAAAAAAATTCCCGTACAGAGAGCAAATAGATGGCCGAGTCGAACACGACCCGTACGCGGCCAACAACAGAAATTAACGCAGAAACGTACTCGGTTCCACATAAAACAACAACAAAAAAAAAGAAAACGGTCTTTTTAGTTCGGACTATGAATGGCTAACGCGACTAGAAAATGAAGGAAGCAGGCCATAGCTTCGGACTTGTTCTTTTTAGCTGTTGCTTATAATTTTTAGCTGTAACTTATGGCTTTTGGACTGTTCGTGTGAGAGATTACAGAGTAACAAAAATCTACATGCAATTTTTGCAGATATAAATAAAGTCGGTACAATATGTACTATAATTAACTAGTAGACTCTATTTTGAAAAGATATCCTGTTTAAAAGTCTTCGGCCCTGTTCTTTTCAGCTTCTAAAAACTGCTTTTCGGCTTTTCTACAGTAATTAACTTTTAAACGGAGTATTTTTTCAAGATAGGGTCTACTAGTTAATTGTAGTACATACTTTGCTGACTCCATTTATATCGACAAAAACCACACATGAGTTTCTGTTACTCTGTAATCTCTCGTACAAATAACCCAAAAGCCACAAGCCGCAGCAAAAAAGAACAGGCCTTCTTCTGCCAAAGACTTGAATCCCGTCACGTGCGCATACGACTAGATAAATTCTCCATGGCAAGATGGCTTCATGCATGCGACTAGATAAATTCTCATGGCAAGATGACTTGAATGATTTTTTTCTTGATATTTCTTTCTTTCCTTTCCAATAAAAACTTTTAATGCTGCCTGCTGCCTTTCTCTGCATCCTCTCTTTGTTAATTGTCTCTCATACAAACCTGAGAATAATTAAAATACTAGTATTAGGTAGTAATCAGTTCTCATGTAAATTAAAGCTAAATTTAATTAAGAGCGAGTTCACCTGTTGATTAATCTTTTTAACTCGCGCTTGTGTAATCGATCCAATCGAGATGTCCTCGTCATTTAGTGACCTTATTAGATATCCAATTGACTCGGATGATACGCACGTCTTAGCCAAATGTAAAATGGAATCAAAATTTCAACTCTACCAAAACCAAACATCAAATTCCAATTGTGTCACATCCAACTTGCTAATTACTAATCACCACAACATGTGTAACATATGGGACTAATGGTCTTACACTAGTACATAGGTGCACGCTATGTAGTGTGTACTCACGTACCACTCTACAACTATATAGCGGTACACTGCTTAATTACATGTCGATAAAAGGTGCATGCCTTCCTATATTTGTAGAGTACGTGTGTGTAACCGTGTATGTATGTTGATTCTTGCCACAACTGATATATATATATATATATATATATATATATATATATATATATATATATATATATATATATATATATATATATATATATATATATATATATATATATATATATGAGTGTTTACATAAGCACCATGGTGCCTAGGCACCAATATCAATACCCGTATGATTGATTTGCTTGAGATTGGGTATGAACGTTTGATGTGGGTATCTTCATATACCCATAAAATTAGTTTGAACTATATTTGAGATGTCAAACTCATAAAAAAATTTTAATTCAACTTCAGTTTAATTAGTTTGAACTATTTTTTATGGTATATACTACACATCAAGTTGCATTGAACTCAAAAGTAGTTCAAACTAGTTTGAACTAAGTTCAAAACTTACTTACCATAAATATATCAAGGGTATAAAACATTTTCATACCCAAACTCAAAAATATATCAATCATATATATATATATATATATATATATATATATATATATATATATATATATATATATATATATATATATATATATATATATATATATATCATTGTTTGTGGCAAGAATCAACATACATACACGGTTATATTATATTTATAAAATCAGAAATGCTAAACATCTACCGAATGGAAGTCTTTATGAAATCAGTCAAATTTCCGACATTTTGATTCACATAGAGATTTGTGATCTAGGGCAACATCTTCCTCGTCTTCAGCATGCTCTACCACCGACGAAGCTGGGTGCCTCACCACCGCTGAATGCCCCTTGGACGAACACACGCTTCACCAAATGCCTTCCTACTTTTCCTTATATAAAAGAGACACGCTAGAGATATAGCCACCCATCACCAAAGGTGACGACAAAGAAGAGAAGGATGTGTGTGAGAGGCCGTCAAAGACAGGGAAGATGACAGGTGCGGCTGAGAAACCATGTTAGAGGGTCTAGAATACTGTTGTGATGAACCATTGCTAAATTTGTAGAGTTAAAATTTGAATTTTGTAAAGTTTATATTTTGGTCAGGTTTGTTGTCAGACAAACCGGTCTGACCGTTGGCCTGTTGCCAGTTAGACTGCCGGTGGCATGACCAGTGTTTTGTTGATGGTTGTAATTTTCAAAGAGTGTCAGCTGCACAATATTCAACTAGTCTGACTAGCCTCTGGTTGACGGTTAGATCGGCCCTGAAGTTCACCTCTCGGATTTTGGGAATTTGGTTTTGAGATCATTTGATATACATTTGGTCAATGCATTAATATTGTATGAAATATATTTTAGCTAACATGGGTCAAGTTGTGGATAACTTGTGCCCAGAAACTATTTCTTTGTCTTTGGATGTGCAGAAAACTTAGAGTCAACCATGGTCAACGGTAAGGATCGGAGCTACGCTTATGGAGAAGCTAAGGCCTATAATGATCAAGGATGCCGAGTGAGATAGTTGAATTTAAGCATGGCACAAGGAAAGCGGGGGATATTGAATGGAAGGTTCAAGTGACGGGTTGCACCAAGTGGCTTGGTCGGTCCAAATGAGGCATAGTCTGGTAAAACCAGAACATGAGAGACTTGCCGATACGTAGCAAACTATTGGTACACCTATACGTGGCAAGCATGACAATTGCTTGCAAGGAAAAATAGAGATCGGGTCAAGAAAGGGTATTTTGGTAAGTTTGTCAAATACTGAAAACTATGTCGAATCAAAATCGTGGTGCCTGAGTGGCACTTGGGAAAATGGTAGGTCAAGCAAGAGCTAAGAAGATCAAGTGAATCAATGGATGAAGACAACGGATTCGAGATTATGAGCTTTGAAAAACATGCATATACTAAGTGTGTGAGTAAAACTTGTGTTGTGTGGGCTTAATGGGTTTTCCTTATATGTGCTAGTAGATAGTATCCATTAGGGTTAGATGTGAGCTAGTTGCCTTATCTATTTAATGGGGTTAGGATGGAGGATTACAAGCTAACCATCCAACCATCTACGCAACCTTGTGTTCTGGGGTTAGAGTTTGAGAAGTGTGAGTGTTGTGTTGTATTGTTTTGTCTTTCAAGTAGAGTGGCTATGAAATATTCATTCTCAAGTAGCAATATATCAATTTTGTTCATCTCTCATGGTGTCTTCTTGTTTTGGATGATTTGTTTTTATTCTTGTTGCTTTTGATCTCCTCTCTCCCCTCTTGTCTCCACTTCTTGATATTATTGTGTGCCAAGAATGTATAAGAGATGAAGATAACTCATGAAATTCATATCACATCTATCTAGGCACCAAGTCTTGTAGGATATCAAAGTTGCCCAGCTTTGCGCAATTTGGCCTACTCATGAAGTTTCTTGTTCTCAAGGTTTTTGCTTCAAATCTTTGAGAGTTTCAGCTTCTTGTGATATGTGGGAACATATCTAGAGCCATCTCAGTCATTCTCTACCCACGAGCAAGTCATATATTGTGTTTTAAATTTTTACCCAATTTTGGTGCAACTTTGCTTATTCTTAAAAAAGGTATGAACTTTGACAAGGATTCGAGCGATGCTTGGATGAAATACATTCCTGAGATCCTAAGTATGGTGTGTGCAAAGTTTTATCTCTTTTGGTTCTGTATTTTTGGAGTTGCACCAAAAGTGGTTTGGATTCGGGCTGATTTGTTGTTCTGAAAACAAGCAAGCGGTCAGATTGCTCCTTGGCCTAGTCATACTGATCGCTAGTCATACCGCAATCTTGCTACCAGCCAGGCCGCTAGCCAGTCAGACCCCTAGGGCATCGTCGATCGGATCGCACCCTATTGGCTAGTAATACCGCCCAGGTGCAAGAGCTAGTTCTTTATTTTTTTTGAGTTTGTTACTTTGAGTTTTAGAATACTTGGAGAAAATATGAGGTACCATTCACCCCCTCTATTGCCATTGAGGTCCTAAAAGTGGTATTAGAGCTTAGTTAGCTCTTTCTAGATCTTAACCAAATTTAGAGTTGTGGCGTCAGTCAAGTATTCAACCAAGACACTTGTTTTCGTTGGAGTTGATTTCTCTCATTGGATGTCTCGAGTATCCTCATAAATCCAAGCCCTAGGGTATTCTATTTGCCTGAAAGTTCAAAATCCTTTTGTTGTACCTATCAAGGTCAATCTGGCAAATACTCCTGATGTGGAGGAAAACAACAAGGCTCGAAAGTTTTTTTATTAAATAGCTTAGTCGATCTGAGTTTGAGCAAGTAGCTCATTTGGCATCTGCTCATGCAACCCGAAAGACCCTCTTAGATAGCTATGAGGGTTCGATCACGATCAAGGAAGCGAGACAGAACCAACTCAAGAAAGAATACTCTAATTTTAAGCAAAAGCCTATTGAATATTTGGATGAGTTGTGGGAAAGGTTTAACAAGATCATTCATGATTTCTGTGATGTTGGTATGTCCTATTCCAATTTTGTGAATGCTCGACAACTATTGGATGCTTTTGATGTGAAATTTTGGGGATGAAAATTACTTCCATCAATAATAACATTATCATGAGTGAGCTTACCATGGATAAGCTCTACCTGAGGTTGAAGATACATGAGATAGACTTCATCTCACATCTTCCGAAGGCAGAGTCGCCGACTCTTGTAATTGACCCTACTCAGAGTAGCTCTTCTAGTCCTTTGGACATTGTTTCTTCTAGATTTTTGTTATCTATTTTGCATTCCTTGAGTGATAAATAGCTAGAGAGGATACTTGAGGTTGACTTAGCACTACTATATAGTAAATTCACAAGAGCTTATCACAAAGTGAGGAACAAGAAGAAGAGTAATCCTATCACTTGCTTTGAGTGTGATGAGCCGAGCCACATTCGGCCCAAGTGTGCCAAGCTAAAGGGCAAGGAGGAGGACTCTCAAAGACATCCTTAAGCTCGTGACGCAAAAACCAAGAAGCCCAACTACCACAAGTTCATTAGTCGGGTCCTTGCCGCTCTTAAGAATGTCAACATAAGCAATGTGGACTCAGGGACTGAGGACGATTCTAGGAGCAAGAAGAAATCCTAGGATTTCACCAGCATGTGCTTGATGGCCAAGGGTAACATCATCGACATAGACACCTCCGACGGCGATGAGCCCTACAGTGATCTGATGAAGTATGCTCCTCCTCCAAAGAAATAAAACATGCTCTTATTGCAACTGAACAAAAAATTGAAGAAACAAGCTAAGATAATCAAGAGTCAGGATCTTATGATTGACAACTTAAATCTAGAAATGGTTAGGCTCAAGTCCATAACTTCTGAAGGTGAAAGCTGTGAATCTTCCTTATCTTTGATTGATCAATTAGTTGAAATTAAAATTGCTCTTTCTTCTTTTGTCAGCTAACATCAAGATGCTCTGGATGAACAAATGACTCTCAAGTCTAGAAATGAAAATTATTGCATGGATGCTATTGCTTTAGATTTTTCTTTATCATACTCAAATTGTGCGTTACTTGAACTGAATCTTGATAGTGCTGCTAAATAATTGCTTATGTTCAATTATGATCATACTTCCTCTCATTGTAAAAATAACAAACTTAAGTTCGTAGCATTGTTTGAAATGCTTCTTTATTCTAGAACAAAATCTTGTGAAAATTGTCCTAAACTCACACTAAAATTAATGCTCTTAACAAGGCTCTTGAGGACAAATGTAAAAATGAATATTCCTTATCCATTGCTGCATCCAAGAAAGTGATTGATTATATTTCATGTGCATTTTGTGCTAAAATTGAACTGACTTAGATGAGATACAAGAGGCTTTTAGAATTAAATTCCACGAGCAGTTGGGTAGGATTAGAGAAACCTCTTATATGTCTTGTGAGGTTTTGAGGCTTAAGGTAACTGTCCACAAAGAGAGATATGATAGGGCAACCAAGACCACTGAGTTTGTCGTATGTGAGAACCTAGCTAATGAGAATGACTACCTCAAAAAGTCCCTTGTGAGATTCTCTAGTGGGAAGTAGAACCTCAACACGATGCTTGACCAATCTAAAGTGAGTGTGAAGAACAGATGACTCGGATTCAATTCATTAGAGCATTCCAAAATCTACTCACTTAAAGTTGTGAAAGTTATGTAGAGTGGCAAGTTTGAGGTCAAACCCGCTGAGTCGTCCAGGACTATAGTCAGCTAGATTTACCCAAACCCATTCTAGCAAGTCAGATGCTTCTACTTCAACAGGTCGAACCCCTCAAAAGGTCAAGTACTATTTCACCTTCTACAAGAAGAATGGTCATTTTGTTGAGTTCTACTTTTGTAGGGTCAAGTATGGGAGAAAATAGAGGATGCATACTTTAAGGTCCATTAGAGGGGTTTCTTCACCTATGAGTATCTCTAGAATCAAGCCTCCAATCTTTCCTACTAGATACAAGCCAAGGTTCATAGTTGACTTCTTTGACTTTTTTGGTGGAACTAGGAAGCACTTTGGGTTAGGATATCTTGAGGATGGACCACGAGTAGCGTCTAGAGAGGGGAAGTACTGGTTTTTGGTAGGTCAATTTGGAGAGGTCTAGGTGATTCTTGTGTGCATTCTTATGATTTTCTTGCTAACTATTTTATTTCTACTTCTACTGTTGTTCTTGAGCATCATGTTGCTCAATACTGGATTGTAAGTCTTTCATTTCTAACCTAGTATTGAGGCACCAATGTCTTCTACTTATGCTCTGTAGGTCCGACGAGCGAGGAAGAAAGACATGTGGCTTGTTGACTCCTAGTATTCTTGACACATGACCGGAGATTCTTGTTGTTTCTTTTCCATCACCTGTGTTGCCATGCATCTGGCGATGAGTTGATCATATTTGGAGATGCTTCTACTTAGACCGTGTTGGCTAAGGGCACTCTATGCACGTCAACAACAAATTCATGCTCAAGAACATCACTCTGGTAAGTAAGATAAGGCATAACTTCCTATCTATTTCTCGGCTCCTTGATAAAGGTTTATAAGTGAGAATCATGGTTGGAGAGTGTAGAGTTCTAGATTCCTCTAGTAAGCATGTGTTTGGGATCTCTTGGTTTGAGATGATCTTCAGTGCGGATTTTACGAAGTGTAGAATAGATAGAAAGAGTACCTCTAGCACCTGTTATTTCTTAGGCACATCTTTTATCTCTTAGTCATATAGGAAGCAGTTCTTTGTTTCACAGTCCACTACAGAAGTGGAGTATGTAGCTACTATTAGTAGTTGCTCTTAAGTTCTTTGGATTTTATCTACTTTGTGGGACTATTGGTTAGCCTTATATAGTGTTTCTTTTATGTGATAACACTAGTGCCATAAACATTGCCAAAAACTAGTGCAGCACTTGAGGATCAAGCACATTGATATTAGATACCATTTTCTTAGAGATCATATAAAGAACATGAAAGTTGTTCTTCAGTTTGTAGAGTCCAAGCATTAAATTGTTGTATTTTCGCTAAGGCTCTCAATTCTTCTCGTTTTGCTTCCTTGTGGTGGACTTGGGGGTTATTCATCCTTTCTGCTTGCTTTGAGGGAGTTTGACTTCTTGCATCCATTGGATCATATTGCATATTTAAATTTTAGCAACTTGAATTGTAAAATTTAAATGGAACTTTGACTATTATCCATATGTGACATGATATTTTGCTTTACAATTTACCATACCTTTTGCTAGTTTGCTAGATTATCATATCTTTCTATGTGTAGCTTAGCTTTTACCATGTTAGTTTGCTTAAATATGAAAAACTCGGACTAAACATGTCAATGTTGTATCTTATGACTAGCTTTGTTTTAGGGGAAAATTGCACATATACCCCATAGTTAGTAGGTACTTGTAAATTTGCCCCACACTTAAGTGGCCTTGTAATTTTGCCCCATACTTGACATGCCCTCTTATTATTTTGCCCCATTGCCCATTTAGTTGCTATTTTAATTTCGTTTTTCATTTTTTGGGGCTGTAAAATTTTGTTTTACAAAGTTGTCCATTAAATGCCTAAAACATTCTCTTTGCTCGGCCTGTGGAAAAATATTTTTTACTGCATTTTTCCTGCCCCAAAAAATGAAAAAACGAAATTAAAATAGCAGCTAAATGGGCAATGGGGCAAAATAATAAGGGGGTATGTCAAGTATGGGGCAAAATTACAAGGCCACTTAAGTGTGGGGCAAATTTACAAGTGCCTACTAACTATGGGGTATATGTGCAATTTTCCCTTGTTTTAGTGATCCTCTTATGATTCATGCTATGTCAAATATGCTAAGTTGAGTTTAGAATTTACATTGATCTTTATATTGTGCAATGCTAGTTTCTTGTTGAAGCATCATTTTACTTCTCCTAGGACCTGGGATTTTGCAGCTCTGGTCAGTATAACTTATGGACTAAAAGTAGCTCATTGTTCTTGAGCTAGAAAATAAAAAAATGATCTCTTTTATGTGCGAAAAAACTGATCTCACCAATTCTTTCTCATAAGATGGCTCGCTATTGTACTAGGCATGAACTTAAGGGGGGTATTGGATGACAATGACCATACTTTTATGCTCATTGTGTGGGGTGGTCGACAAAGGCTTAAGATCTAGCATAGGGCTCAATAAAAAGAAATATGAGAAATGGTTGAAAATTATGAGGCATTGTTGATGACTTCTGGTCCAGGACATGATTTACTAAGATAAGACCAACAAAGTATTTTAGAAAGTGCTAAATATGCTTTTCTATGTTCAATTCCATGTACTTGAACAAAATAATTCAATTCTAAACTTGTAGCACTCTAAATAGGCTTAATTGCAGCTTTGTAGTTCTATTTAGTTTATTGATATGACTTAACTCATTTTTGGATACCTTTGGCTAATCTATGTCTTTAAGCAACTTGATATGCCAAGAAATCCATTTAATTTTAGATTCTTGCAAAATTTGCTTAGCTTTACTATGTATAGTTTACCATAATCTAGATAGCTACTTCACACAACATAGCTTGGTGTAATTCTTGTAAAGTCACTTTCAACAATTTTCATAGCTCTTTATCAAGCAAAAATTGAATAAATGCAGTCACTTAGTCTCTTCTCACCTTGACCAAGATCAAATAAAATAATTGCTTTTTCATATGCACCTAGAATGAGATTTCCAAATTTCTTTAGTGGAACGGAATATTTTTTTTTTGAAAATTTTATCTATTCACTAACTCACTCTATTTTCGGCTCATATGGTCATTTTTAGTCTTTCCAATCTTTTTGTGACCATTTTTGAGCTTCTATTAACAAAATTCTTTCTTTACTTCTAAAAACACATTTTATTTGCATTTTGATAAATTACCAATGGGTTCATCAAGTGGGAAATTAAGAGAGCATGTGAGAGACTCTAGGATAAAATTGTGATGAACCATTGCCAAGTTTGTAGAGCTAAAATTTGAATTTTGTAAAGTTTGCATTTTGGTTAGTGTAGGATTGAATACTACAATCAGAGAGGGGTGAATTATTATTACCACCTTTTGGAGTCTCATGACGGTCGGTGATGGTCTCGACCGCTCGGCCATTAATTGCATGATCAACTGCTCAACTTACGACCGCTTGATCGACCGTTCTGCTCGACCACTTACTCAATCGACTGCTATGTTCAGTTGATTTGTGATCAGTTTATACGTACTCGAATTCATCGACACCAGCAGCAGAATGTCTTGATCACTCATTTCTTCGAGAAAACCAGTGCCTTCGAGTACTACATAATTCCTCCATTTTCCTGGCAGCGATTCAACACATTGCATGTGGTCATATGCTTCAACCCAACCGCAATAATTGGTAATCTCCAACAAATCACAAACTAGATTGATTCAAGATAATCTTTATTGCTGGATTTCTGTGGATTTACAAAGTACCCTCACAAGCACCCCTAAAAGTCTTCTCAACAAATGCCCTCTCAAAACTGACCAAAAGCCTTCTCTCCGGAAGCCCTACGAAAATCACCACGTTAGCCCTTAGCCTCTTCCTGCTTTTATAGGTTAATTTCCAAACTATGTCTGCCTCAACCATGAACACACAACTCTATCTCTTTTGAAAATCAAGGGATCCCAAAACCCTTCCAAACACGGGTTTTATCCAATCTCTAGCTCTTCTCAGTTATGGACTTCCTCCATAACTCCTAACTCAACACATGACGAAGCCTCTAGGACCGCACCTCCTGTATCTTCATCACACCTCATCAACTTCCATGTTGAAGCCTCTAGGACCGCACTTCCTGTAGCTTCTCTATGCATCCTCACCTCTCGTGTCAAAACCTCCTGGACTGCACCGCCTGTAGCTTCTCCACGAATCACCACCTTTGATATTCATGTGCTCCAGCATGAGCCCGACCACCTCGCATGACATCCTCAACCGCATGGACCTCAGACTTCCCATCCTAGTCCCGGTTCTCCTCGTCAATGACCATGACCGCCTCCACACCTAACCTGCACATGCAAAGACCAAAGAACATTTTCCACCAGTACAGGTTCTTTCCAACTTGACTAACATTAGTCCACACACTCAAACTACACCTTTAACCATCACTCAACATCAACCATGTCATCCATGATTACAAATTCTATCGCTTTCTAGAAATTTAACTTCAGACCACTCATTACTACTGCTAGCTCATCAAGTACTCGAAAACCACAAGTACTCGAGAATTACTATCGCTCTGCTCAAAACACTCACAAACCATAAGCATCGTAGCACTCCTAGTCTACATCTATCAATCAAAAGTCTATAGCTCCATCGACCACAGAGTACCAACCTAGAACCGAAACACCACCTACCAAGTACCGACCAGTGCATCGTAGCAACGACTCACCGAGTATCGACACAGGAATCAGAGCACCAACTACCGAGTACCCACTGCATCAGAGCACGACCACCGATCGGTTACTGTCACTTTCGACCAGTCCACTAAAGCTCATGACCGATCAGACACGAGTACTTGAGATACTCGAAGGTCAAGAAAATTGAAGTACTCGAAGCCAATGAGTACTGACCAAGAAGCCTACGGTAACTGATCGCAAAGTCTAAGACAACCGATTACAAAATCTAAGACTATAGATCACGAAGCCTACGGCCATGACAATAGTCCACCAAGTCTACAACTACAACAATAGACTATGAAGTCTACAACTATGACAACAGTCTACAAAGTCTATGACTATGACAATAGTCAACAAAGTCTATGAATATAACAACAGACTGCAAAGTCTATGACTATGACAACAGATTGCAAACTCTATGACTAGTTCACTATAGCTCATGACCAGTTCACTATTGTATACAATCGATTCCTCTTAACTTTCGACCATCAACTGGTTCACTATAGCCACGACTGGTTTACTGTAGCTACGACTGATTTCTTCGAGGCCTTCGACTCCGAGGTCTTCAACCTCTCTAAAAAAACTCCGAACAGAGGCCATTCTACCGTGGTCGATTGTTGTGATCGATATGCCATGATCGACCTACCGTGGTCGATATGCCATGGTCGACTGCCGTGGTTGACTTACCATGATCAACTTTCCTTGATATGTTATGGTCGACCTACCTTGGTTGTTTGCCTTGGTCGAAATGTCGTAGTCAAAATATCGTGGTTGATCTTCCGTAGTAATTCTGCCATTATCGACACTTGCTGATCGAACCTCCAACACAAAGCCGTTCGGACCATTGACTACTGAGCATGGTCGAAGCCAGCCGGTTAGACCGTTAAACCTAAATTCTAATTTTACAAAAGCGTATCAACCAAAACTTTCACAAATGTATATTCCAATGCAACACAAATGTCAATTATTCATCATCTCTAAATTCATAACCATTCCACATGGTACATTAGTTAGGTTTGTTGTTAGAGAAACTGATCTGACCACTAGCTAACCAATGGTCTGACCACTGGCTTGTTGCTAGTTACACTACCGGTGTGTTGTCGGTCAGATCACATCAGGCTGTATGACCGTAGTGGTCAAACTACCGAGCGGTATGACCGGTGTTTTGTTGGCCATTGCAATTTTCTAGAGCGGGTCAGTTACATAGTTTCAACCAGTCCAAACGGTCTCTGATTGTGGTCAGATCAACCATGAAGTTCATCTCTCGGATTTTGTGAATTTGGTTTTAAGATAATTTGATATATATTTGGTTAGTGCATTAATAATTTTGCTTATCTTTGGATGTGCAGAGAAGCTTGGAGTTAACCGTGGTCAATGGTGAAATTTGGGGCTATGCTCATGGAAGAGCCGAGGCATAGAACGATTAAGGATGCTGAGTGAGATAGCTGATTCAAGCATGGCACAAGAAAAGAGGGAGATATTGAAGGGAATGTTCAAGCGATGAGTTAGACGAAGTGGCTTGGTCAGTCCAAGTGAGACATAGTCCAGTTAAACTGGAATGGGTGAGACTTGCTGATGCATGATAAATCATTGGTGCACCTACACATGACAAGCTTGGTGATTGCTTGTAAGGGGAAGATGAAGATCGGGTCAAAAAGAGTATTTTGGTAAAAGTTGTCAAAAGCTGAAAACTGCATTGGATCAAAACCGCGGTGCTTAGAAAAGGGGTTCAGGTCAAGGAGAAGTTGACAAGATTGATTGGATCAAAGGATCAAGACTTAGCGGTTTTGGGCTCATGTGCTTTGAAAAGCGTGCATGAGTTCAGTGTATGAGTAAAACTCGTGTTGTGTGGGGTTAACGGTTTTCTCCCATATGTAGTAGTGGATAGTATCCATTAGGGTTATATGTGATTTAGTTGCCTCGTCTATTGGATGGGTTGGGTTGGAGGCTTACAAGCTAACCATCCAACCCTCTAGCCAATCTTGTGTTCTAGGTTTAGGGTTTGAGAAGTATGAGTGTTGTGGTGTGCTCTCTTATCCTCCAGGTGGAGTAGCTGTATGGAAGAGCTATAAAACTTTTGCCCTTAAATAAAAATTATGAACTTTGTTTATCACTCATAGTGTCTCCTTGTTTTGGTAGATTTGCTCTTATTTTTGTTGGTTTTGATCTCTTCTGTCCTCTTCTTGATCTTGTTGTGTGCCAATGATGCATAAGAGATGAAGATGACTCATGGAGTTTATATCCCATCCATCTAGGCACAAAGTGTTGCAAGATTTTGAAGTTGCCAGTTTTGCTTGGTTTTGACCTAATCTTGAAGTTTGTTGTTCTCAAGGATTTTGCTTCAAATCTTTGAGAGTTTTAGCTTCTGTGACATGTGAAAATACGTTTAAAGCCATATTGGCTCTCCTATACCCACGGGCAAGTCATATCTAGAGTTTTCAGTTTTTTGCTTAGTTTTGTTGGAACTTTGTTTATTCTTGAAAAAGTCTAAACTTTGACAAGGATTCAAGTGATCCTTGGACGGCATAGGTTTCTGAGATCTTAAGCAAGGTATGTGCAAAATTTCATCTCTTTGGCTATGATTTTTTTTAGAGTTGCACCAAAAGTGGTTTAGATTCGAGCTGATTTTCTATTTTGAGAACAGGGGAGTGGTCAGACCGCTCCTTGGCTCAGTCGTACCGGTTGCGGTCAGACCACAATCGTGCTGCCGATCAGACCGCTAGGTGGTCAGACCACTAGGGTACTTCGATCATACCGCTCTGTGTCTTCGGTCATACTACACCCTAGTGGGTAGTCATACCACATAGGTGCAAGAGCTAGTTGTTTAGTTTTTTCTGACTTTGTTGCTTTAAGTTTTATAATACATAGGAAAAAAATTGCAAGGTATTATTCACCCTGTTGTTGTCATTGTGGTCCTACAATGATAGAGGAGGAGGGTGGTACCAAGATGCTCGCTAGCATCGGAAGCAACGTCGGCTAGGCGGTGGGTGGCGGTACGCGGGGTGGAGGGGCGATTAGGGTGGCGGCTCTAGGGCGTTCTTGCGATGAATATTGCTAGGTTGGATCTGAACCTGAACGTACGTATAGTTGGGAGAGGGAAATGTTAACCATTGGATTTAGAGGGTGTTGATATTGGATTTTGCTGATGGCATTTGGTTTTAGCTTATAAATAGTAAAAGCTTGTATAGAAACCATAGAACAGAGAGAAACTCATATGCGATTTTGGTCGATGTAAATGAAGTCACTACAATGTCAACTACTATTGACTAGTAGACCTCATCTTGAAAGGACACTTCGTTTGAAAGTTAGATACTGTAGAAAAGCATTTACTGTATAAAAGTAGCTTTTAGAAGCCAATATGACTAGGGGAGATTGCGTACTCTAGAATTCGAGTATTTGTGGGTTTGGATTTAGTTGACTATAGTATAGACAATCCCATGTGTATATGTTGATACACAATTACAAATTGGAGGGCCTTGTACTTGTGTTTGTATACATATAGATGATCCAGATATTTGTGGTGGAACAAAGTGGTAGGCTGCATGCAGGCACAGTATGAATTTGAACATACACATACGAGGCTATACAGTACACGCTACTTACACACTACTTGGAATTTTTGGCATATATAGCACCATTTCAACTCATATTTCCAAAAATAGCCGTATGCGTGTGAGAATGACAAAAATAGCCGTATGCAGGTGACACGTGGCCTGGCTGCCATTGGCATGCGCTTGCTGCCTGGCCACCGGGTGGTTGTGTGCCTGTTGCCCGGCCACCAGACGGTAGGTGCCCTGCCGCCTCTCCACAAAACGGCATGTAATTAAGCCAGCTAATTAGCAGGCTTAATTACCTGCCTAAAATCATAATGTATATGTTATATTTGTTTGAATTTTTAAATATAGCAAATGAGATCAAAAATTATGAAATTTTATGCGTGGCCTCCTGACACAACGTACCTTATTAGGTAATGTTTTGACAATTTTATCCACTTTGAATATTGCTAAAATTTTTGTATGATTTTGATATTTTACGAGTTGTTACATATAGAAAACGAGCTCCAAAAATTCCAAAATTTTATGTGAAGCCTCACGACAGAGTCGACCTAATTGTGTAATTTTTTGGAAATTTTATGTGTGCCAAATTTGCCATGTTAATTCGTGTTAATTTAATCATAATTAGCGCTATGTGATGCTCAGGCATCTTTTATAGTGTGTGGCCTCTGTCCTTTACACATATGTCGTCCTGTTGCTGCTATCTTTCTGTGCCATCCACCCTCGCCCGCTCCCTCATCTCCATATTTATCAGTGCTACCATGCCATCCCCCCTTAATTTGTGGGATGAGGCACCGGGTTCCCTTTTCGCTCAGGCATAACAGCTGAGCTGGGGAGCATGCGTGTTTCCTTGGAGAAGGTGTCTATGATAGACGAGCAGGTGAGGCCATGGGCGGAGGAGCTCTGGTGGCTGTCGAGCAATGTCGAGGGCGGCATCCACGCGTACCACGTAGCCTTTCGCGTCGACGATGACGAAATGCGCAAGGAGTTTGCTAGGTTCTTGCTCCTCACATTGCTGATTTCATTGCTGCAGTCCATTGTTGAGAAGCTCAACATCCTCGAGTTTGCCTTGGCTCTACCGCCACTACAAGCTGGTGCGGTCACAGACTGTTCATCTCTACCGGTAAGTTGATCCAGCCGTACTAAACTCCTTTAAATTCAATGAACTTCTTTAAGAAATTTCTTAATTTGTTGGCCTCGTTTGTTTGTAGGGAACCTCTTGCTCAGCTGCAGGTGGTGGAAGTGCACCATTTCCTATTAATGCTCTTGCTGAAGGCGGTGACGACGTTAGCGATGACATCACGGACACTAATACCATCCCTGATGCGTTTGAGTCTCCATGGCCTCTGGTGGATCATCCTGTCGATCATTCCCAGTAACTTGAAACTTTCTGATCCCATTTGTAGGTTCTCCATACCAGACTGGTGCAGGTTCTCCACCTGTGTGAAGATGGACCGGAACTTGACCGAATCTGCACTCCTCCACTAGCTAGTTCCCATCTGACGCTAGTGAAAGGCCCTTGTCAGGAGCATTTTAACACATACAACAGCCACAACGCGTGGAGGGCCACGACGCATGACCTAACACGTCGCAATGCGGCAGCTACGTGCGGGGGCTGGGCGACGGTAGAGTCCTCGCGTGCCAGGACATCTCTGTGTGGGAGGGGGCTGAGCTATGGCCGACACGACGTGTGGCAGGCAAGCCATACCACCCAGGGAATTGCTTAAAAAAATGTGTTACGGTGCTCCACCTGCACGGGACTCGGGCACACCAGAATCATTCAAGCAAAATTCATAATGCATAAAATTCCAGAAAAAATAGACAATTAGGACCATTGTGTTAGGAGGCTGCCCATAAAATTTCATAATTTCTGGAGCTCATTTGCTGTACATAATAGCTCTTACAAATATCATAATCATACAAATTTTTGAGCAACATTCAGAGTGGATAAAATTATAAAAAAATTAAATAATGAAGTACATTGTGTCAGGAGACTGCACGTACCACCTGCCGCATAGTGGCCGGGCGGTAGGTTGCACATGTCAGCTCTCACTACTACAAAAAGGATCATCACAGATAATCCAAAACTGTCATCATAGACGGTTTTTTGAACCTTCTGAATTTATGTGTTAGTGATAATCAGAAGTTATCACAGACGGTTTATGAGCTGTCTGTGATAACTACATCACAGATGGTTTATAACTAGAACCGTCTGTGAAAAACACTATCACAGACAGTTCTAACTACCAACCGTCTGTAATACTCACACAACACAGACGGTTTTAGCTACCAACCGTCTGTGATGTAGTATCACAAACGGTTGGTATATAGAACCGTCTGTGATACTTCCCCATCACAGATAGTTTTTGGTTCGAGCTGTTTGTGATAATTCTTCATAGAAGGTTTATACCACAAAACCGTCTGTGATAGTTCATTCTATACCTAAATTTTTCTATTTTTCGGTTAGCCTTAGGAAATATTAACTATATCATTTGAAAACAAGCAAATACAGCAACAAACACAGCAACACATTCTATTTTCATTAAGATTAGAATCCACCATTACAACATCATAAGATATCGAGTAGGTTACTCATAGCAATGCATACATAAGAGGACACTTACAATTTTACAAAGATAAACTTCACGGCTACAAATTCAGAAAAATGTGTACACTATATTAAACTATAATCTAAAACAAGTGGTGCGGAAAAACTTTCAGGTAGCAGAAATAAAAAGGCAACGAACACCATTTTTAGCTTCTATGACAAAATCAATAGCTTCTATGCTGGCCTTCTTCCTTTCCATCTTGCTTCAAGTGAAATTTCAGTCGCTCTTGCTAGACCCTTCCTACTCTTGCCACGCACAAATGAGTTGGAGTAGTACTGGTGGTATTAGTTCTTCAAGTAGGGATAGGAGGTTAATAAGGGGCGAGAGGTGGGGAGGAGAACGGTGCCTGCCATTCGATGTAGAAAGAATGGACGGGTGAGATCGGGATTCTAGGGGATATGCTGCGGATTGGTGACATAACGGGACATCACAGACAGTTTGAATTACAAACCATCTGTGATAGAGACATCACAGACGGTTCATAACAACAACCGTTTATGATATCACAAAGACAATATACCGTTATAATATAAATAGCTAGTCTGAAAAGATAAAATAGCAAAGTTTTATATGGCTTATATATACTTGTTTAAAAGGTTTCGACGAGATCTACAACTTTGCAGTTGAAGCAAAACCCAAATTCCAAAGGGAAGATTGAAATATTTGGCAAAAACAGAAATCAAAAACTTGCAACACAAATTTAAGGCTAAAGATGGCCGATTTTGAGGGTCTTAGAGGGCAAATGGCACAAGCCAGTCTTTTTTTGGATCGGGCTCATCGTTATCTTTCCAATGAGTACAAGAACGTCGAAAACGAACACCGTATGCAAAAGTTATGTCCGTTTTACTGAAAGTATCTCAAAACTGAATTCTACTCGGACACAGATAGGAAATTATGAAATTTTTGGGGATTGCAAGGCGGAAAACATATCACAGACGATTTTTAATACAAATCGTCTGTGATAACTTCATTATCACAGACGGTTTTTAATACAAACCGTCTGTGATGTCTGCTATTATCACAGACGGTTCTTATCTAGAACTGTTTATGATACTTCATATTTTTGTTTATACTATGTGTATATTGATATTTTTGTAAATAGAAATTCAAAAGCGTCCTATGTCCAAAATGTCCACTACTTGGTGGCGGTTAGTGGAAGCTGGCATGTAAAAGCTACATGTACTAGCTAGTATTTTGATTTTTTTTTTTTTTGCTGGTTTTTCTATATTCGTTTGTATTATTTGTGATAGGTTAATTTATTTTTTTATTTTTAAAATTCTGAATTTTACTTATGTCAAATAAATTACTATCTATTATAGTATAATTTTAATTATAAATCATTATTTTTAGTCCAACCTTGGATACGCGTTCGTCGTTACGCGCGCTTTCAAGTATGCTAGCTCTAGCTAAAGTCGCATGTAGCCTGCATGTACTTCCCTCTACGTACAGATCGTCCAGAGCTACAGCATAGCTGGTTCACCTATGCATTGGCGTGTATGCTTTGTGCAGCCGTGCAGGCATGCTTGCGTGTTTATGTGTGTGTATGTGAGACAGTGTATGTGAGACAGCGAGCAACTAGCTAGCTTTGCATTGGTCGAGTCGACATGCATGGTGCGTTACAAAAGCTGCGTCCAGCAGCCAAGTAGCAGCAGTAGCCTTTCAATGTATATACAGGGCTCAGAGCCAGAGAGAGAGAGCCAGAGCGCTGTGGCTGCGTTACGTACGAGTACGTTGTGGATGGAATGCAAGAAAGTTTGCTTTTCGGTCGTGCGTCTTTTGGAGCCGGCAGTGTCGTGCGCATGTGTGGGCACGTATTTTTATTTTACCATGTTCCTATTTATATTTTGTAAGAGGATATGAATATGGATTTATATATTTTTAAATACAAATATAAATCGAATATTATAACAAATATAAACTCGAATCAAATATCTACTTAATACGAACGGATTCAGATATCCTTATAACTTATGTATTATGAAGATATTAATTGCATTTTATCCTCGTATGGTGACGTTTAATTATTCTAATTCATTTACTTCATCTAAAGAAACATGAATTAATATTGAATTAAAAAACATATCCAACTAATTAGTTGTATTGTAATAAAAATATGTATATTGCTTTGTTGAATACGGATACGAATAGTTTGGATAAAATAACATTTGGTAAAAGTCCATACCATATTCGTATCTATATTTTTATGCGAATTCGAATACGAATATGAATACGAGGGAAGTTATTAATCGGATGGAAAAATCTATACAGTTTCTATATCCTATCAAATGCGATAGCCAGATAATACGTATAATTCGTATCCATTTCCCATCCTTACATGTGTGCTCGCCGGCCTAGCTTAAGCTTTATTAGAGCATGCACAATGTTGGAATAAGGAGCTCGGGAGATGAGGATAGGATCGGTACTATACATTGGAGAAAATTTCGGAGGTGGACCTAAGCATGGACCAGTGCCCAAGCCAAGGACAGGTACCAAGCGAAAAAACCATCTAGCACACTTGTCATACGTGCGCATGGCCGTTGCACCCTGCCATGATTGCGTAGTCGTACTAGTCGTCGCCTCCGCCGTCGACTTCTCTACCACACCACACCACTACCTCCTTCCCTGCTCCTTCACTTCTACTTCCACATGTTGTGCACCCATTAGTCGTAGCTCACAAACTCCACAGTCGATCTCATTGCGATCTACCTTAATACGCCTCAATCTTCCTCGATCCATGTTCCATGTGGACCAAGGTTAAGCAAGTGCGTGCCACCACCCCCGCCATCTCCCTGTCCATTATTGCAAGTGTGTTCCATATGGATTTGATTTAAGCGGCGCAGGCACTATCAAGTGAGGGATACGATAGAGGGGTGGAGAGGTGCCGGTAGATGCCACCGGTGGTGGTGGAGACTGTCGGAGATGGCCTATTTTTGCGGCGGTGCCAATGGTGTTTGAGAGGGGGAGAGAATGTGATCACGGGGGAGGGAGCAATGGGCATGGGAGATATGGCAATGGGAGGGGCTTGTTGGGTTGTTTCACATTGGAATTTAGGTGTGGACTCCCCACGCATGCAGGTCCCACCTTAGGCCCCTTGGTCGTACCACAATGTACATGCTCTTATACCCTATTTGGAGCATTTTCAATGGTAGACTTGACTCTCCCACGCATGCAGGTCCCACCTTAGGCCCCCTTGGTCGTACCAAACAATGTACATGCTCTTATACCCTATTTGGAGCCCTACAAAATCACACATTAATCCTCGCCTTGTTTTGTACTAGTATCTTGGACTTTTATAGGCTAACGACTACTCAAACTCAATTGCTTGGTCATTGTCCAACTCAAACACGGACACCATACTCTATCTATTAACCTCGCTTCTCCTACTTTTATAGGCTAACCTACTTCCAACTCAAACACGGACACCATACTCTATCTATTCCAGAAATCAAGGGACCCGAAACCCTTCCAAACACAGGTTTTAACCAATCTCTAAATCTTTCAAGTTACGGATTCCTTCCATAATTTCTCCAATCTCATCACGTGATGAAGCCTCCAGGACCGCACCTCTTGTATCTTCATCATGCACCATCCACCTCACGTGTCAAAGCTTCCTGGACTACACCTCCCATAGTTTCTCCACACATCATCAACCTCACGTGTCGAAGCCTCCAGGACCACACCTCCCGTAGCTTCTCCAGGCATAACCACCTTTGATATTCACATGCTTCAGTGTGAGCCTGACCACCTCGTGACATCCTCGACCACCTGTACCTCAGATTTCCCCATCCTAGTCTCAGTCCTCCTCATCACCGACTATGATCGTCTCCACACCCAACCTACATATGCAAAGACTAAATAACGTTTTTCCTTGGCACAAGTTCTTCCTAACTTGACCGACATTAGTCCACACACTCAAACCACACCTTTATACATCCATCAACATCAACCAAGTTAGCCATGACCAGAAAATCTACTGCATTCTAGAAATCATCCTTAGACAACTTATTATGACCGCTATGACTACCATGCACAGGCCAGTCAAACCTCTGGCTCAACGAGTATCGCTCTACAAGTACTCGGGAATTATTGTCGCTCCGCTCAAAACATTTGCAAAACACAAGTATCGTACTACTGACCACCAACCAGTCACAGTTCCATCAATCATCGACTATAGATCACAAAGTCTAAGACAAACGATCATTAAGTCTACGACTACCGATCACAAAGTCTACATCTACCCATCACCGACTAGGCACTGTAGCAATGACTCCTGAGTACTAACCGGGTACTGTAGCACCGATTACAGACTGCCGAGTACCGACCTGATACTATAGCTATGACCAACGGGTACATACCTGGTACTATAGCATCGACTACCTAGTACTGAGTACCGATCGAGTACTATAACTTTCGACCGGTCCACTGAAGCTCACGACCCCAACCATCCTAGTCAAAGCCTGCTGACTACTGACTGTAGTCCATTGTACCTTACGACCAGTTCACTACGTCATATGACTGGTTCTCCGTAGCATACGACCGATTCATTATAGCTATGACTGATTACATTGAAGCATATGGCTGGTTCCTTTTAGCTTATGACCGTCCACTGGTACTGTAGCTACGATCGATTTACTGTAGCTACGACTGGTTTCTTCAGTGTCTCCACCTCAGGATCTGTGACCTCCCTGCTGCTCTCCGACTCTTCTAAAAACTCCAGACCAAGGTTGTTCCGACGCGGTCGTTCACCTGTGGTCTCTCAATCGTGCTCGACCTTCAGTGGTCGACCTGTCATGGTCGATCTGCCACTTGCACCTGCAGTGGTCGACCTGCCTTGGTCATTTGTCGTGATCAACTTGCCTTGATCGTTTGCAATGGTTGATTTACCGTGGTCAACGTCTGCCGACCAGACCTATTACCCTGAAAACTCCAGCAATAATTGCGCATCGATCGGAACTTTCACAAATGTAAATTTTAATGCAATCCAAATATCAATTATTCATCATCACTAAATACACAAACCACATGATCTAATAAAATGCTAAACACTAAAAAGAATTCATGGGTTCGCCGTATCCCCCAAGGCTTGCAACAGTGGGTAGCCAACTAGTGCGGAGGCACAATAATAGTGGGAGCAGAAGCAGTGTATTGTAGATCTTTCTATAGTTTCATCCGACAATTGGTAGATAGCCCCCTTTGCCACCCAAAAAAAGGTTGTGGATCTTTCTTTTTAGTTTATAGTTTTTTTCCGAATAAAACGAACGAGATAATTTTTGCACCATTTTTTGAAGTGATTTATTAGGATAGCTTTTTCGAAATGGATTAGCGATATTCTGTTTATTGACACAAACGCTCACACTAGAGTTAAACATCATCAACCACAGCCGAAAAAAAAATCCTCCTGTATTCGATGAGTCTTCCATGTGCAACTTTGTTTGTTAGTTATGCAACTGGAAATACTATAGTATATATTTTGGGACTATATGGACCGTTCGAATTTCACATGACCACTCGATTGCCCTGTTGCCCTATAATCTTTGGATTCTAAGAGTCGTTGTCCTATAGTAAATAGTTTTGTATAGTATCTAAATTTTAAATAGGGTATAATTTTAAGGCGGAGTCTACTAGTCGATTATAGTATATCCTGTAGTGATTTAATTTATATCAGTCAAAATCACACGTGGGTGTCTCTCTCTACGAACTATTACTATTTGTAAATCAAAACTAAAAGTCATCAACAAAAACCAATATAAACGCAGCCCCTATAGTTTTTGGAAAAATTCTCCCCTTCTAAAAGTCTAAACGGGCCTTAATCTATGCACGTCACCCACCAAATAAACGGCAGATGTAGATCATTCTCTTTTCTCTTGCTTAATATGCACAGCAATGGTAAACTTTTCTAATTTGACTACTATATTTACAACTAGTTATATTGATAGCATGATTATCAAATGAGATTATTAATCGTCAATTTATTCCATGGTCATATTGTGACAATAATATGTTAGGACCAAATCAGCTCCCCAAATTGCTTGTTGAAGACCATGAATGAAATTAGACAGTTAAGATTGAGCATAGGAATACAACTAGAAACGAGCCATCTGAAACTTTATAAGATTCAATGGTCAATAGTCAGTAGCCACTACTACAAAAGAGGCTATACTGACGGCTACATCACAGACGGTTTATACGGAATTGTTTGTGATTAAACTATCATAGACAATTTATAATGGCAACCGTCTGTGATATTTTCACAGACGGTTATTAAAACGAATCGTCTGTGATAATTGAGACATCACAGACGGTTCATTTTAATATCCATCTGTGAACCTTCACAGACGGTTCTTATCACGAACCGTCTGTGATAAGTGAGACATCACAGACGGTTCGTGTTATGAACCGTCTGTGAAAGATGCGAACAACACAAACGATTCGTATAAAAACCGTCTCTGATATTCTAGACATTACAGACGGTTCTTGTAAAAACTGTCTGTGATATTGTGGACATCACAGACGGTTCATATTAATAACCATTAATTAACAGACGGTTATTAATATGAACCATTTGTGATATGTTGGTATCACAGACCATTTGTGGTTGGAACCGTCTGCGATAATTTGCCCTGTTAAATACTGGGCGTACGTGGTCGATTCCGACACAGATCTGTCTTCATTGCGCTGCATCGGTCGAGCGATAGGCGGCGGCCGGCTTTAGGGAGTTCGGTGAAAACATATCGCCGTCTTCTTAGTGATCAGAGGTTAGTACTCAATTGCTTTTAATAACTTATATGCATGCTTTTGTAATTGAAAGATATGATAGATATGTTTTTGTTTAGATCTAGCTAGCTAGGTTCAGAAAGATAATGTTAGCTAGTTTGCTCAATTTGATCAGAATCGGTAAGTACTCGTAGTTCACTTCTATATATTCTTACTTAGCATTATTATGTCACGAATACGTGGCTAGCTAGTTAGCTATACCTACGTAATATATATAGATCGATGTCTTATACATGTAAGTACGTATAGATAGTCTGATTTGCTATATAGTAGTGCTAATAATCATTTTTGACACTCAATTGTTACAAGTGTAGCGTAGATGGACTAAAGCTACATGTACATTGAGATCTGCGTGAGTGAGGAGTACATTAATGGCGTGTCTGCTTTTAGAAGAGCCACCGAGCTGGATATGTTCAAGAAGAGGATGAAATATATGTACTGTCCATGCATTAATTGTGATAATCTAAAGATGTTTAGCAACTCAGCGCAGATCGAAACTCATTTGATTCAAAGGGGGTTCAGAAAGGGGTACAAATGTTGGACCAGCCATGGTGAAGAGAAGAGTACACAAAAAGGTAGTTATGACATCGTCGAGGGAGACAACGATATGCCGGTTGTGGACTGTGCTTTCGATCATAAGGATAGGTCAGAAGATGACAATTTGGATCAGATGCTACGTGATGCAGAATGGAACTATAGTGGGAGAGAGTTTGGTAAATTCGAGGGCTTGATAGAGGACTCGGAGAAACCTTTGTTCCCAGGCTGCAAGCCGCAATACACGAGGTGATGCAGGGATTGCCCGATCTTCACGGCGTAGGATCAATGGAGATAATTTGGATCCGTGCAACCTGACAAATCGATGGCGCCAACCATTGTTAGAACAGCAACCTGCAACAAAAGAATTCGCCCAACCGTACGCTCGTGATCCTGTCTACCCGACCACCAAGTAGACACGTCGTCGCTCCGGCCAATCACAAGAAAACACAAGAACGACAGGAAAGAACGTCCAATTCCCCTTTAGGTTGCAATCATATGCCAAACCCTAGGAAGAACAAGTATATTGCTCTCTAAAAAAATAATAGATTGATTTCTCTATTCGTGGTGATCTGTTGTTATAACAGAAAACGCAAGATACTTATTTGGCCCAGGGCCGGCGCAAGTCTGTTCGGCCAGAAAATCGACACACCCCGCTATTTCGGTCAAGGAAAACGAAATTGACACAAGGCTTTGGATGGATCAAGGGCCACGTGCACTCTCTGCTGCTCTGATCCATATTCCTTGCGCCATCCAAAAGGAACTCCTTTAAATATTGATTCTTATGGACTACTTGATGACTGTGTGATCTTGATGGATATCACGATCACCACGTTTGTTTATTCCAGCACACTTGCTTCCATCCATTCCATCAAGTGGTCTCGGTTATGCATGCATGTATTTTCTTTCGTTTTTTTCTTTGTCTCGATTCATATGCACATGTATGATTTTCTTGCTCGGTTGATTTCTTCTGACTTCAGCATCCCAATATCTCCTCATGCAAAAACCTGAGACCAATTAAAATACTAGTATTAGGTAGTAGCCAATTCTCATGTAAATTAAAGTTAGATTTAATTAGGAGCGAGTTCACTTGTTGATTAATCTTTTTAGCTCGCGCTCGTGTAATCGGACCAATCGGGATGTCCTCAGAAGAAGTCGTTATCGACTCTGATTCTTCTGGTCCAAAAAATGGTAACAAATCAGCAACATTGAATGTAGAACTTACAGCATAGTCATCATCCAGAAGCTCGATTTTATAAGCATTATCGTTGATCTTCTCAAGTACTTTGAATGGACCATCTCCTCGTGGCATTAACTTGGACTTACGCTTGTCTGGAAAGCGTTCTTTGCGTAGATGCACCCAAACCAAATCACTTGGTTCAAATAACATCTTCTTTCTTGACTTGTTTGCCTTCTTAGCATAGTAACGTGCCTTCTTTTTAATTTCTTCTTTAGCCTTGACATGAAGTTCACACTAATATCCTCCCAGAGTGCACTAGGAATAGGAAGTGGAGTATATAAACTATGTGGATTAAGTTTAGATTTTGCTTTGTGGCATGTCACACATCGTTGTACAAATCTTTCGACATCACGCCTCATCTTAGACCAATAAAAGTGATTTCTCAACATCATGAAGGTCTTTTCTCTTCTGAAGTGTCCCAACAATCCACCTGCATGAGATTTTTGCAATAAAAGCAAACACACGGACGAATCTAGAACACACAATTTGTTAGCACGAAATAAGAACACATCATGAACATGGAACTTGTCCCATCCTTTCCCATCTTTGCATTTAGAATATGGTTCTGAAAATTCATGGTCGGAAGCATATAAATCTTTTAAGCTCTCTAATCTAGGTACCTTTACTTCCAATTGATTTAAGCACATTTTTTATAGATAAAACATCAGCTACCACATTCTCTTTTCCTTTCTTGTACTTAACAACATATGGGAAAGTTTCAATGAATTATACCCACTTAGCATGTCTACGATTCAGTTTAGCTTGACTTTTCAAATATTTCAAAGCTTCATGATCAGAGTGAATAACAAATTCTTTAGGCCAAAGATAATGCTGCCAAGTTTCAAGCACACGCACCAAAGCATACAATTCTTTATCATACACAGGATAGTTCAATTGAGCACTTCCTAGTTTCTCACTAAAGTACGCTACCAGTTTTCTTTCTTGCATTAAAACACCATCAATACCTATTCCACTAGCATCACATTCAATTTCAAAAGTCTTAGTGAAATTAGGCAAAGCGAGCAATGTTGCTTCAATTAATCGTTTCTTTAGTTCTTGAAAAGCATTTTCCTGTGATGTACCATATTCAAATACAACACCCTTTTTAGTTAACTCATTTAATGGGGTAGTAATGGTGCTGAAATCTTTAACAAAACGATGATAAAAGCTAGTAAGATCTTCAAAGCTTCTGATTTGACTAACATTCACAGGTGTAGGCCAATTCTTAATCGCTTCAGCTTTAGATTCATCTACCTCAATGCCTTGTCCAGAAACAACATAGTCTAAGAACACAACTTTTTCGGTACAAAAAGTGCATTTGTCCAAATTAGCATATAATTTCTCACTTCTAAGCACTTCTAGTACTTGTCTAATATGATCAATGTGTTCTTCTATCGTTTTGCTATAGATCAATATATCATCAAAGTATACCACAACAAATTTGCCAATGGATGCTCTTAAAACATGATTCATCAATCGCATGAATGTACTAGGGGCATTAGTTAAACCAAAAGGCATTACTAACCACTCATACAATCCAAATTTTGTTTTAAAAGCAGTCTTCCATTCATCACCAAGTTTCATCCTAATTTGATGGTATCCACTTCTCAAATCAATTTTAGTGAATATAACAGCACCACTAAGTTCATCTAGCATATCATCTAACCTAGGAATAGGATGACGATATCTAATAGTGATGTTGTTAATGGCACGACAATCCACACACATTCTCCATGTATCATCTTTCTTAGGAAAAAGAATTTTAGGGACAGCGCAAGGACTAAGGCTTTCACGTACATACCCTTTCTCAAGTAGCTCTTGCACTTGGCGCTGAATTTCTTTTGTTTCCTCCGGTTGGTGCGGTTTGAAAGTGACACGCCGGGAATTAGATCAATTTAATGCTCTATTCCGTGCAATGGTGGAAGTCCCGCTGGTATCTCCTCCGGAAACACGTCCTCAAATGCCTACAAAAGAGAGAAAACACCACTAGAAAGAGAGGTTAAGTCATTAGTTGAAAGCAAACAGTTGCATCCTTGTACACAAGCATAAAGTGCGCTTTTGATGGGTCATTGCTCACATCTCTCAAATCTGATTTTATGGCTAACATAACCATCCCTCCCCTACTCTTACTTTTTCCTCTCATATTTGGCTTGTGACTCTCACTCACCGATATGTGGAAGTCTCTCTTTTTTTCTTGTTACCCTCATTTTCAGCAAGCTGGGGTAGACGCATCGTTGCTCCGGCCAATCACAAGGAACACAAGAACGATAGGGAAGAACGCCCGATTCCCCTCTAAGTTGCAATCATATGCCAAACCCTAGGAAGAACAAGCGTATTGCTCTCTGAAAAAATAATAGATTGGTTTCTCTATTCGTGGTGGTCTGTTGTTACAAAAGAAAACGCAAGATACTTATTTGGCCTAGGGCCGGCGCAAGTCTGTTCGGCCAGGAAACCGAAATTGACACACCCCGCTATTTCGGTCAAGGAAAACAAAATTGACACAAGGCTTTGGATGGCTCACGGGCCATGTGCATCTCTCAGCTGCTCTGATCCATATTCCTTGTGCCATCCAAAAGGAACTCCTTTAAATATTGATTCTCATGGACTACTTGATGACTGCGTGATCTTGATGGATATCTGAGGGGAAGCGTAAAAATGACTCTGATGATGGGAAGGGTATCGAGGTAAAGCAAGGACCTCTTGCTAAAGTGTTGTGGTATCTTTCTGTAATTCCCCGTTTGAAACATTTATTTGCAAACCGCAAGGATGCAAGATTGATGCGTTGGCACTGGGAGCAGCGTAAGAAAGACAGAATGATAAGACACGTTGTTGATTCTGCCCAGTGGAGGAATATTGATAGGATGTTTGTAGAATTCATTGTGGAACCGAGGAATATAAGGTTTGGGTTGAGTATAGATGGAATGAATCCTTTTGGTAACATGAGTAGCCGACATAGCACCTGGCCCGTGACTCTGTGCATGTACAACCTTCCTCCTTGGTTGTGTATGAAGCGGAAGTATATTTTGATGTCACTACTTATCGAAGGGCCGAAGCAATCTGGAAACGATATTGATGTGTACCTAGCACAATTGGTGGAAGATCTTGCAATACTGTGGAACGAAGAGGTACATGTATGGAATGCAGACAAATGAGAGAACTTCACTCCACTCGCCATGTTGTTCTGCACCATTAATGATTTTCCTACCCTTAGTAACCTGTCAGGGTTGAGTACAAAAAGAGCCAAAGTCTGTCCGCACTACTTAGATTACACCGAGAGTGTGTGGTTGAACAACTCGCGTAAAACGGTATACATGCGTCGCCATAGGTTCCTTCCAAAGTATCACCCATACCGCAAGATGAAGAAACAATTTGACGAAAAAAAGAGGATGACTCAGTACCAAGGCCTTTTAGCGAGAAAGAGGTGTATGATATGGTCAAGGATGTCGACATTGTGCTTCGAAAGGGACGCAAATTGAAGACCTGTCGGAAGAACATGTGGAAGAAGAGGTCAATATTTTGGGACTTGTCTTATTGGAAACACTTAGAAGTTCGCAATCGCATCGATGTCATGCACGTAGAGAAGAATGTATGTGACAGTTTGATTGGTCTCTTATTGAGCATTCCTGATAAAACAAAGGATGGTGTCAACGCAAGACATGACTTGGTCGCTACGAACATCAAATATGGCCTGCAGCGTGCTGCTTTAGAGACTCCTGCCACTAATTAAAAATCAGAAGCTACTGAGCCACTGAACATATTGACTACCAGTAGATGTCGTTCTAGTAAACTGGTTTTGGTTATTTGTGTTTGATATTTTTATGCATCGTTTTCCACCACACCAAATACCCCCTCCAATTGAAGCTACACAAATCTTGTAAGCTGTTAGAATCAACTCTTCGTTCATGATTTAAAATTTTTGTTCTAAAAGATTGAAACATAGAAGCTACTCCCAATGTATCCCTTAGGAAAAATTCTATCAGGTCAAAAAATACCTTGTGAAAGAGATAAAGATATGCGGCCCGTGTTTCTACGTCATATGTACCCATTCGAGAGGTACACGGAATTCTCAAGTCCTATGTATGCAATCGATCTCGACTGGAGGGTAGCATCATCGAAGGTTATACAACAAAAGTGGTCATTGAATTCTGCATCGGCTACATGGCTCAGGTCGAGCCGATAGGTGTACCTCTATTTCGTCACAAGGGAAGGCTAGAGGATATCGGGACTATCGGAAGGAAAGCAATAACTCCGGATCAAAATACGTATGTTCAAGCCCATTTCACGGTTTTACAACACATGACTGAAGTGACACCATATATTGAAGAGCACAAGGACATGCTACACCAAGAGAATGTAGACCAGTTAGAAGTTTGGATCACGAGACAATACAACCGTCAGTTCAACAAATGGTTGAAGGTGCGATTGATTAGGAGGTCGCCAAGTGAAACACAACAATGGTTGGCAAAAGGGCCAAAATTTACAATTGTGACATGGCAAGGGTACAATATTAATGGCTACACTTTTTATACAACAGATCGGGATAGAAAGAGCACAGTCAAGGAGCACCCTTTCATGAATATAGGGAGAGAGATGTATTATCACAGGCCTCGGGAAACGAGGAGCACCTAGGTCGCACACAAGACTTGGGGGGTTTACCAATGGCGGGCCCAAGGCCCGGCCACCCTGGGCCATTACCCGAGCTCAATATTCGCTACTGGGTCCAGGTGGCTGCCGACCTGCCGTTGAACGCATTGATGCATTGTGCACTGACCCATTGAGGCATTGACGGATTGACCCATGAGGCATGAGCCGATGAGTGAGACGTTCCAATTTCCGAAAGCGACGCTCCAACTTCCAATTTCTAAAGTCCAAACCGGCACCGCAGTCCGCGCAAGTCGCCAAGCCGGGTGACGATTGGCGCTGCTGGTGCCGGTGCTTCTCCTCGTGGTTGTCGCCGCCGCCCTCTTGCCCTTCCGCGCAGCCGCAGCCGCCTCTTCTCGGAAGGTACGCGATCGAGCATTCGCTAGTTGCTCGCGACGGCATAGTCGCATAGAAATTTCGCCGAAATTTTGAGCGATGTCCATTGCCATTTTGTGCCGCCGCGCACGCATCGGATCGCCGATCGCAAGTGGGCGACGCGTGTGCACGGACCGAATCGCGACGTGGGGCTGCATCGCGAGACATGTGTGGCCAGCGCAACGCGTCGCCGCGGCTGCGCCGCGCTATCGTGGTGCCGCCGGCTCGCATACACGGAACGGAATGGCGCATAAGAAGCGAAAACTCAGCCAAGCAGTAGCTAAAGCATCAACAATTGGCTTTGCTATTGATTAGTTAATTTTACTCTTGATCGCTTGATTTTACTCAATGTTGCTTGGCACTTTTATGGAATTATGGTTTTACCGATGATCAATGTCCTAATTGCTTATCTATTTTCTTTCAGAATGAGGCGCTTCTTAGTTGACACGAAGAATCGCATGCCGACCTCGGTCTTGGTGGGAGTCAGAAACTCAAAGAAACTCTAATAGAGATGAGCCACGCCAAGTACCAGCATCTGCATCATCCAGAGACGTAACGAAATTTGGGTAATGCTATAACTGAGTTTAATCCGAATGAAATCCTATGTGACCCAGCTCTTAGGAAGCAAATCAATGAGTATGCCCTCAAATTCAAGAACAAGTTAGAGAGCATATATTCTAAAGGTCCAACACAACCAACTAATCTGGTTTTTCCTCGCACAAATTATGGGTCTAGTAGTTCAAGAGCCTTTTCAAGATCGTGGTATAAGAAATATAGTTGGTTAGAATATAGTGAATCCAAAGATGCTGGATTTTGCTTTTATCGCTACCTTTTAAAGAGCCAGAAGGCCGAACACTTTGGTTATGATGTTTTCAAGAAACAGGTGGAGGGATTGAAGCATGCATACAAATCACTACCTGATCATGTTGGTGGTGTAGGTAGTGCTCATAACAATTGTGTTAAGAAATGTGATGATTTTAAAAATCAGAGGCAAAGCGTGTCAAATGTATTGCGTAAAGCTAGTCAACGTTCAGAAGAATTATACCAAATTCGTTTGGCTTCTACTCTACGCTGTTCAAGATATCTCTTAAAGCAAGGCATGGCTTTTCGTGGGCATGATGAGTCCTCTAGCTCTTTGAACAAAGGTAATCTTTTGGAGTTGGTAGATTTTCTCAAAGATAACAATGATGAAGTGGGAGATGCCTATGACCGTGGTGGGTTAAATTGCAAGTTGACTTCACATAAGGTTCAAAAGGATCTAGCAAGATCTTGTGCAGAAGAAATAACTGAAAAGATTATGGCAGAGATTGGTGATAGAAATTTCTCTGTGCTTATTGATGAATCACGCGATATATCGGTAAAAGAGCAAATGGCAATAATTATAAGGTCAGTAGCAGGTTTATTATGCCCTTTGTCTTTACTCTGGTATTTGGTACCCTATTTAATTTTTTCTTGCTATACATTGCAGGTATGTGAACTCTCAAGGAAATGTTGTTGAACGATTTCTTGCTCTCGTACATGTCAGCGACACTACATCTGGTGCATTGAAGGAAGCATTATTTGGTGTTCTTGATAGACACAAATTATCTATTTCTAGGATAAGAGGGCAAGGATATGATGGGGCTTCGAATGTGAGAGGTGAATTTAATGGCCTACAAAAAAGACTCTAGATGAAAACCCATATGCATTCTATGTCCATTGCTTTGCCCATCAGTTGCAACTGGTAGTTGTTTCTATCGCAAATTGTTGTTCATCTGTTCATGATTTCTTTGAATATGTCTCATTAATTGTGACAACAAGTGCATCTTGCAAGAGGAGGGATGCACTGATTGAAAGCCACCACCAAAATATTTTGGATAGGCTCATAAATGGTGAGGCATCTACAGGAAGGGGCTTGAATCAAGAAACGATCCTTGCTAGACCTGGAGATACTAGATGGGGTTCACATCACACTACTTTGGTTCGATTGTCTCAAATGTGGGATTCAGTGATAGAGGTACTTCGTATGGTTCATGAAGATGCACGAGCGCCAACTCAAGCTGCTGGTTTGATAGAGAAAATGAAGTGCTTTCAGTTTGTTTTCATTTTGAAGCTAATGCTAAGGTTGCTTGGTATCACAAATGAGCTCTCACATCTCCTACAGAGAAAGGATATTAACATTGTTAATGCTCTTGAGGTCAGTACTTAGCCCAACACTTCATTTTTCCTTATCCCATTGTTGGTTTTAATCTTTTTTTTGGTTTATTGCATATATGCAGCTTGTTCATGATGTAAAAGCTCGCCTGAACACCATGAGAGAGAGTGGCTGGGATGACTTATTTGATGAGGTGAGGCAATTTTGTGAACCGAAGGGTATTCTGTTCCAAATATGTCCGAAGAAATACCAGTGCGGGGTCGTTCAAGGCGTGATGGATTTACTATCACTAATCTTCACTATTATCGTGCTGAGATTTTCTATATCGTTGTAGACAAAAATATGTGCTGAAATGAATCATCGGTTTGCTGAAGCAACTGCAGCGTTATTGATGTGCTTCTCTTGTCTTGATCCAAAAAACTCATTCTCCAAGTTTGATGTCGATAAGCTTGCTCGGCTTGCTGAAATTTATGTTGAGGATTTTTCTGACCATGATCGTGGGATAATAAGGGAACAACTTAAGAATTACATTACTCATGTGAGGAGGCATGCTGCATTTGGTTCTTGTACAGATATTGCAAGTCTAGCCACAAAGATGGTTGAAACTGAGAAGCATTTGTTTTTTCCATTGGTCTACAAGCTCATTGAGTTGGCCCTGTTACTTCCTGTGTCAACAGCAACAGTAAAATAATCAAGTATAAATTGCGGAACAAGATTGTCGATGATTGGTTCAACAACTTGATGGTTTGCTATATTGAGCGGGAACTATTTAGATCACTTGATGAAGCTGCCATTCTTCAACGGTTTCATAACATCAAGAAAAGGAAAATGCAGCTGCCTCGTGCTCATAGGTTTGCATAGTGTCTCCTTTGAAGTTATATTATTGGATTTTTGGTGGTAATTTTAGTACCCTAGTCTATGTTATGTACTTTTTTTCTAATGTATGCATTTTCATATGTGTACTAAAACAATGGTTTTATTTATAAAACTATTAAGCACGCCAGCTTTGCTTATATAGGTCAATGTGAACTTGTTATTGATTGTTACTTGTTAGCTTGCCCAGGCTCTAGAAAATTTCTGGGTCCGCCACTGGGGTTTACGTATCTTGGAGGCACGGATTTTCAAATGACTTTGAGACATACAGGAGTAGAAGAGATCCAAGGCCTACCGCAACGAACAAATAAAACAAGAGCTTCGTGCTCAACTTCAGGAACAACTATCTGCCTCACTTCAAGAGCAGACTGCCTCACTTCAAAGAGAGATAGATTCATTGAGGGAAGAACTGAGACAAGTCTACAACCAATCGCAACCCACCACTTTTAGTGCGGTACCCAGTCCCCCTCAACGTCGCAGTAGCTGCGCGTCCACACCAATTACTGAACATAGCGACGTCCACTTTCCTATCGACAACATCCAGGTAATATACCTCTTTAAAATGCTACATAGATCTCTCCGGTGGATGCCTTAGCTCATCTTGTATCGTTATGTAGGAGCCCACGCCTTGCATCCTCAGAGTCAGGCTTGTTGGCTCTATTCCAATTGATGCTGGGCAGGGGATGGCGTATCCATGGCTGCTAGGGACACTGGTGCATAGTGTACAAGTAGAGACCGATTTCATAAAGGTTCAGGTGGATATGATTAATGATATTTTTAAGACTGTCCCTCTTGAGAAGCCCCAAACGAAGAGATTACGACATTAGGAGATGCCGGCCACACAAGTTTCATTTGTACTTTATATGCAACATGAATTTAGGATTAATCACTATGGCGACACACATGACTAGGTTTCACTGGATTTTGATTGTGATTGTACCAAACTGGAGCAAGGTAATACACCTTGATTCCCTACTTAGGGGCAACCACGACTTCAGTCGTGTGCAACAAGTAATTAACAGGTAAACTCATTTCCTCCATACATAACTCTACTGTAATATTTCCTTCGTTTGCAATGGCTAAGGCTAACGTTTTTGGAATCACGTAGGTCATTTACCGCTTACGATGCCCTATGAGAGAGACATAACGAGTCCAGTGACACGCTGCGACACAACACGTGATTTCTGGTACCCGCTATAACACAACAATCTTATGTCACACTTTGTTATAATGCCTCTAGAATTGACAATACCTATGTATGTAATTCTATATATTTTGCCGCCATATGAAGGAAATCATGGACACTAAGATGAATGATCTAGAGGTTTGTCAATCTTCTAATAATTTTTATTATCTGATTATATATACACACACATGCTAATTAATGACTTAACATTGCTTCTAGCAACAACGGGTGGACTTCGACGAAAGTGTATATGATCTTGACAATCTCGTCGAAATTCGTGGAAACATCTCCCAATTCTTGCTAGCAGAGGTCATAAATAAGAAGGAAGAGTTCCACCCCGGTAATTGTGATAATTAGATGTTCAAACATTGGATTCAATTGTACAAATCACTCAATTGTGCTTATTAATCAAACAATTCATTCAATTTAATTCATTTGTGAGAATTGTGTAACGATTCTCATGATATATATATATATTGTGTGTGTGTATGTGTGTGTGTGTGTGATCTGCTGGTGTTGTTCATTCATTTGTGTGATTTATGTATTGATTGTCCTGTGCTATATACGTGATCTTGCTTATTTTCAGAGGGCATAGCTAGTATATCCTAAGGCTAGCTGAAAAAGAGCAAATAAAATCACTTTTGAAATAGCTATCACAGACAGTTTGATATTTTAAACCGTCTGTGATATATATCTGTTGGACCGAAATGGCGACAGAGGGGGGTGAATGGCGCTCTCAAAAATTAAATTCGCCCCTCAAGTATCCACACTTATGCTTCTTCTCCAATAGCTATGAGAGCTATGAGGAAAGAAGATAGGCACTACTGGAAGTCACAGCAACAAGGCTAAACCAGATCCAGAAAGAAACAGTCAAGAAAAATAAATTCAGAGCAAGTCTGACCGCAAGCGGTAGTACCGCTGATACGAGCGGTAGTACCTCTCGACGAGCGGTAGTACCGCACGAAGAAATCAGCAAACAACAATATTCAGATCTTCGAAAAACCATGAGAATGATGGAATTCTTCTATTCTTTTTGGCCCAAAACATCACCAATACATACTCAATAGCAAGGAGGATCTAGAGAACAAAGAAATCAACCCTAGAATCAAGAATTTCAGATTATAGCAAAAATCTGAAAACTTGCAAGAGCTGAGCCAAAAATCAAATTACTCCTCAACCTTTGATCCTTTGGCTATGAAACTTTGAGCATAGCTACTTAATAGCCTCTGGACTCTCCATGCCAAATTTGAAGCCATTTCGCAAAGGGAAACAAGATTTCACCTCAAACCCTAGAAGGGAACAAAAAGAACAGAGCAAGCCCAAAATCCAAATATGAGATTAAATGAAGTTTGCTCTTGGGAAACTTGATCAAATGATCTTGAGGCAACATCCCAACCTAGAGCAACCCATTTTGGGCCTTTCCAGCAAGAAATCAAGAAAGACTCAAAATCAACAGTGAGGGAAATAAACGAAGAACACAGGAGTAGGAACAAGAAACTTCAGAAATTTCATTCCTGGGAACAAAAGGATTACAGCTGAGTCCCGATACGCATGAACATTAGAACGAGGAATGATTACATGGTGATTCAATCCATCCTCTCCCTCTCCTCAAGCCTCACAACTCAAGAACACAACCCATACATGCTTGGAGGAGGGGATGAACACCCAAAGAAAGCTATGAAGGAGGACACAAGCACAGAGCCTTCTCTGCCTCTCCTACCAACTCTCAACAACTAAAGCCCTAAAGCCAAAACAAACTCTCCAAAGCTTATTTTGACTAAAGCACCACCTAACAATCCACTCAAATCCATGGGGAGGCATGCAGCCCCCTCCACCTTTTTATAGCGCTTGGCTAACGGGTCTCCACCCCGTTACGCCCGCTAAATCCAACGGAGCTCGCTCCCGCTTGTGCAGCCTTGCGAATTTACCGATTCGCCTGCACCTTCCGGAAGCTTCCGTGCTCTTGTCGCCCACGACTCACAACCACATCGACTCCGCCGCCTTCGACACATCCGACCGCTCGACTCGACACCTCCCCGTGTCTAGTCCGGTCACCTTGTGTCTCACCACGACTCGCCGACGCCCCGCAATACACGCACAAGAAACACGCCACATAGCACCGCCGATACATGAAAGCGTAAATAGCATAAACACATCATACTTACTCATGACGAAGTCCAAACTGTCGAATCATTGGAATATGCAACCTAATCCCATACGACTGTTTGACTAAGTCCGACTAAGCCCGTTGCACCACGCAACGACATGGTCCGACCACACAATCCAAACTCGACTATCCTAAACCTTTGTCAATTACTCATCATTCACATGGAGTCACGACCACATGGTCTCTCAATCTCCCCCTTGATGAGTATATTGACAAACGCAGAAAAAGCATGAAGTTGAGTTTGAGTTTGAAGAGTCCAACATGGTCCAAAGAAAAAGAATGAAGCTAATGACCATGTTGATAGAAGAAAACACTAGAGCAACAACTGAAAGAGCAAATTGTTCTCCAAAACTCTAAAATGTTCCCACACGACTTTTTCTCCTCTATTCTCTCCCTTTTGGCAATAAACACATAAAGGATGCAAAGGAGAGAATATGACATGTCAATGGATGAATATGACTGAAACTTGTTTATTCTAAGCATTTAGAGCCATGAGAATTATCCAAAATGACCATAATGTATTACACCAAGCCATAGCTCAATAAAAGGCTATCTAGATCATGACAAGACATGTATAAGCCAGCTAGAACATATAGATGACAATCTGAAAAGTAGTGTGTTTTAGTGAGCATGTCAAGTCATCAATGAGCAAAGTCTAGCTAGAGATATCCAAGGATGATGCAGGCCATGTCAATAAGCTAAGCGGAACCAAGACGCTAATATTGAGTCCAAATAGAGTGCTATATGCTCAAGAATGAAACATGGGTCAAGTTCTTGGTTCTTTTTATAGTTCAAGCAAATTGAGCACAACTGACATAATTTCTTTTGAAACTTATGGTTGTTTCCAATATTTTTTTATGTGCTAGATCTCAAGCCTTATGCGACTTCTCCAAGCAAGAAGCTTAAGAAGATAGTCTAGGTTATCCAAAACTTCCCCTGAGTTCATGCCTAGTGCAATGGCAAGCCGTCTCATGAGAAAGAATTGGTGAAATCAGTTTTTTCGCACAAAAGAGATCGTTTTGTTTTTTAAACATGTTGTACTAACTCATGCTGTATCAAGAGACTAACAAAGTTCAATCTAAGGCTCAATAGAGATTCAACGCTCAACTCAGCCTATTTGACATGGCATGAATCATAAAAGGATAACTCAAGAAAGACTAGACTCAAATGCTAGCATGACAAGTTTTAATGCAAGTTGAGCAAATTTTAATTAACTTATCATGGCAAAAGCTAGTCTACACATATGAAGTCATGATAAATCTAGCAAATAAGCACAAGTCATGGCAAGGTGTAAAGCATTGTAAACATGTCATAACAAGATAATAATCAAGGCTCAATGCAGTTATAATGCGAAAAGCTAAATATGCAAGAAAATCCAGCTCCCCCTCAACATGTGATGCAACTTTTAGTTCAAGTTGAGTTATGTCAATATTAAGCTCCAGAAGCTCCCAAATGAACTTCCCATGAACCAAAGCAATAAAATCGAGAAACTGTAAAGAAAATCAGAACAGTCAGTCCTTAAAGCATAGATAAGATATAGAGGCAACTATGGCTCAGACTGACTCTCATCTACCCCATATGACTTTAGGACTATCAACTGATCATCTAACACGCTAAGGAGCAAACACGTACCCTGTCTACCCGAGAGTGGCCCGACCCTCGCTAGAACCTATAAGCAGTGAGTGAGCTCAAGCTAGTGAGAAGAGAAACAGTTAATAAGCAGCATCCTAGAATCACAAGATAAGAGTACGAAGTCTAAACACCTAGACAAGAGAAACACTCTAACCTATGCTAGAAGGACTAATCCTAATGCACCCGTATGCAATGCAACAGTAAGGAGTAAGAGCATAATCAATACAGTAAAGCAGTAAAGCACAAAACTCCCCCTCACAACAGCCCATAAGGACAGACCACCCCAAGCTCTCCCCGCAGAGCTGAAAACCTAGAGCTATCCAATGGCTTGGTGAAGATATCAGCCAACTGGTGGTCACTTTCCACAAACTGGAGCACTATGTCACCCTTCTCCACATGGTCTCTAAGGAAGTGATATCGGATATCAATATGCTTAGTCCGAGAGTGCTGCACTGGATTCTTAGCAATGTTAATCGTAGAAGTGTTATCACAAAAGAGTGGAACACTATCTATGACTAACCCAAAGTCCCGCAGGGTCGAAACCATCCAAAGTACCTGACTATAGCAACTAGCTGCAGCAACGTACTCGGCCTCTGCGGTGGACTGTGCAACGAGAGAAGTGCCAATAAATTGGCAGGTGCCAGAAGTGCTCTTCCTATCTATCCTACAGCCGGCAAAGTCTACGTCCGAGTAGGCTCTCAAGGAAAGACAGGAAGAGGAAGAGTACCAGATACCATAGTCAATGGTAGCTCGAAGGTACCGAAGAATGCGCTTCACCGCCTGACGGTGAGATACGCGAGGAGAAGCCTGAAACCGAGCACAAAGACACACGGAGAAGTGTATGTCCGGTCTCGAGGCAGTGAGGTACAAGAGGGAGCCGATCATACTCCGATACTCCTTCTGATCAACTAGCTCGCCATCCTCATCTGGGTCAAGCGTGGAAGAAGACGCCATAGGAGTCGACACTGGCTTCCCATCACTCATGTCGAAACGCCTCAGGAGGTCACGAGTGTACTTGCCCTGATGCAGAAAAGTACCCTCCAAAGTCTGCTTAATCTAGAAGCCAAGGAAGAAGGTCAACTCACCCATCATGCTCATCTCAAACTCGGTGCTAATGACATCCGAGAACTGTGAAACGAGAGCATGGGAAGAGCCGCCAAAGATGATGTCGTCCACATAAATCTAGACGAGCAGAAGATCAGTGCCATGCCAGTGGATGAACAAGGTCTTGTCTACTTTACCCATTTCGAAACCATGACTAAACAAGTAGGACTTAAGCCTCTCATACCAAGCACGAGGCGCTTGCTTAAGTCCATACAGAGCTTTGAAAAGCTTGAAGATGTGATTGGGTATTTGGGGTTCTCGAAACCTGGAGGCTGTCTGACATAGACCTCTTCCTCAATAAAACCATTGAGGAAGGCACTCTTGACATCCATCTGGTAAAGCTTGAAACCCTTAGAAGTCAGAAGGCAAGCGGAATTCTAATGGCTTCAAGTCTAGCTACAGGGGCAAAGGTCTCCTCGAAGTCTAGACCCTCAACCTGGGAAAACCCCTGAGCTACCAGTCTATCCTTGTTTCGAATGACCACCCCATCCTCGCTCTGCTTATTTTTGAACACCCACTTAGTCCCAATAACATTGTGACTCATGGGGCTCAACAAGCGACCGAGCTTGTTTCTCTCGAAATTCTCTAGCTCCTCATGCATGGCATTGACCCAAGACTCATCAGAAAGAGCATGAGAAATATCCTTGGGCTCGAATGAAGCAATGAAGGCAGAATGGAGACATAATTGAGATAAGCCAGATTTTGAGCGGGTCACACACTCAAAAAGGTCTCCAATCATCCGCTCAATGATGAGCTCGATATGTCTAGGAGGTCCAGATGAGATGAAGAAGTGGCCTCTACCTCATGAGCGTAAGAGGTACGAACAGAGCCACTAGCTCCGTAAGACGCAGAGGGCATGGGTCGATCGCCTCGAGGTGCGGTGGAAGATGGCACCTCGGGTGGAGGATGAGGAACTCGATCGGTAAACAACCTCATCTCCATCGCCCTCATCATCCACAAGATGGGCTCTGATCGCTCTAAAGAACTCGAGATATCCGGCCTAGTCCCTGACCGCCTCGCAAAGGTCACCTCACGTGTCTCTACCAATTTACTAGACTCGCAGCCTGCACTTATAAGCTCGCGAAGAAGTCGAGTAACCTAGAAAGATGCCATCACAAGAACGTGACTTGAACTTGTCTAGGTTCCCTGACTTCAAAATAAAGCACTTGCAACCAAACACATGAAAATAAGATACACCGGGCTTTCGCCATATCTCAACTCATAAGAAGTGCAGCAAGTGTGCCCAAGAAAACTCGATTTGAGACATGGCACGCGCTGGCTATAGCCTCACCCAAAACTTCCGTGTAGAGTACTCATCAAGCATCGTCCCAGCTATCTCGACTAAGATACGGTTCTTTCTCTCCACGACGCCATTTTGCCGTGGACGTGCGGAGAGGAGAACCGATGCTCTACACTGCCTCATTGCAGAACCTCTCAAAGTAGGAATTCTTGAACTCCGTGCCATTGTCATCGCGATCGCTCGTAAGGCACCCGGAGCTCAACAGAAAGCCTACTAAAAAGACCTCGAAAATGTGTAAACGTCTCATCCTTTGAGGCTAAGAAAAACACCCAAGAATACCTCAAGAAGTCATCGACCATGACAAGAACATACCACTTCCCTTCTGTTGACTGCACTCGAGCTGGTCCAACTGTGTCCATATGGAGCAAATGTTTGGTGCATCGGTCATAGTAATCGTGGACCGAGGATGGGAGGCGGTAATCATCTTGCCGCGCCGCAAGGAGCACAAACCAGATCTTTGACCATCTTGAGCTTCGGCTGCACCACGAATGAGGTCTTGGCCGCTAACTCGGTCAAATGGTCAAATCCAATATGACCAAGTCTCCTATGCCGTAAGGAAAGGTCGCGGACTTAGAAGCAACCAAACACCGGAGAGGATCACCGTAAGACTCAAAAATCAGCACGAAAGATCCTTCCAAAACGAAATCCCGCAAACCGCACTCACCAAGAATCAAGAATTTTGGAAGCGCTTTAAAGCTCACCTCGAAACCGCTATCGTAAGTCGAGAAACAGAAAGCAAATTATACCGCAGCTTACTAAACAAGGCAACATCTCTCAAAATAAAAGAGTCATTTACCCGCATCGTACCTTTGGCGATGACGCGCCATATGAAGCGCCTCCGAAGGTGATCGCCTCATCACCGAGCACGGCAAGGGAAGAAACCAACGGAGTCTTCGGCCATGTGTCGTGAACACCCGGAGTCTACGAGCCAAACCTGAGTCGAACAGAGAGTAAAGTCTCAGTACTAGGGTAAATTAAGAGTGATTTTGCACCCAATACTGAGTAACACGTCGAGCAGATGAAGTAGTCAAGCATGACCGACTTATCTACCCTACGCTCTCTGCCACTCAAAATGCAGTAAGGTCTCAGTGAGCGATCTGAAGTCGTTGTTGACTTGATCACACAGAGGAGCGAGTCAAGACACCAGCAACATGCTGATCACGCCGCGGGTAGCTATCTCGACGGGGGAAACGAGATCTACCCTTAGGACGGCGGAAGTCACGACCAAAATCAGCATGAGGACGAAACCGCACGACTAAAAACCAAGTCCACGATGCGCCCAAACCCATCCAAGCATCCAAGCAAACCTAGACCTCGTGTTGGTCTTAGATGCACTCAAGATCTAGGGTGACCTCGAATACGACTAAGAGCCGCAACACGGCCTCTCGCGCGATCCTCGGCGCGCTACCAAGCATCGATCGATCGATGTCCATCCTTTGACGTAGGTGCAATGATACTCGCTTCCGAGAGGTCGACGAGCACGGAGAGGCTTCGCCTTCCGAGAGGCCGGGCAGCAGTGAGATCACCTCATCGCCGATATCCCCAGACAAAGCCCATCGACTTAAATTTGACTTTCTCGGTCCCGGCTCGCCTCGATCACACTGTGCTATGGGTCCGAGCACGGCAGTGGATGCTTCCTCATGTCCTCATAGAAATTGTATCCTAAACCCTGATTAAATCTGCAGATCTTAGATTGGTCTAGAATAAGATTGAGCTTCTTCTTGCCACCTACAAATCTCTCGAGAGTGTTCATAAGGTACTGACACTCCCGAAAGAGAGAGATGCAAGAAGAGTAGGGGGAAGAAGAGACAGCAGAAGGTAAGGGAGCAGAAGAAGAACCAACAGTAGAGGAAAGAATGGTTATGCACGCACAACCGACTCCGAAGGAACAGTCCTACTACTAGCCAGTTGGTTCACGTCACTAAACGTCTCCCCCTTACCCTTGGGTTCCTCCCCCACCTTAGCAGCACACACATTACAAGCAGAAGATGGCTTCTCTAGTAAGTCCTTAGTTAGCTTCACACATTTTTCTTCCAAAGCAATCAAATCAGATTTTAGTTTGTTACAATTAATGCATGGTGAGCTAACAGGGTCCTTAGAAGCATTTTGAGCCAACCTATTGTTGTCATCAACTAAATCTTGAAACTGTTTGGAGACAGCTTCAAGCTCAGCAGTAAGCTTGGGACAATTCACACAAGAAGTAATAGGCTCAAGAAGAAAAGCTTGTAATTCAGTAATTTTATGATCTGCCCGTTTTAGATTCATCTTCAGATTATTGCAATTTTCACAAGACTCGGGCAGATCCAGAAGCATGGTATAAAGACTTCTAACAGCGTTGTCCTTATCCTCACATGAGGTGCATGCAATAGTCTCGACAGAAGTAGATGAAATAGGCACTACTCTACTCATCTCAAGCTCAGCAAGAAGACTAATGTTCTTCACCTTAACAATATCAAGTTCAGAGGACAGACTATCATGCGAGGTCCTTAATTTCTCCATGTCACCCAACAGAGCACAGCAAGTCTCACAATCATCACTAGAGGGAACAGATGTAAGAGCAATAATCTCTAGTGATAATCTATCTACTTCCTTCTCTAACTCAGTACACCTAGCCCTAGCTCTAGCATGAAATCCACCTAGCTTAAGAAAAGCATGATTGAGCTGGTCGAGGTGGGGCATACCGTCCGAGTCGGAGTATAGCTCATTGTCGCCGCCGCCTCAAGTGCCATGAAGCACATGCCGAGAAGTCATCACCGCCTTGGGGTCTTGGTCACCCGTCCCGCCGTCGCCGCTCCATCCTCCACCTCGCCGAGGTCGAGGTTGTCGGCGGTGAGGACGCGGTGCAAGAGCTTCTTGGCCTTCCTAAAGTCGCGGAACTTCTTCTTGCCTTGAGGGTGCGCTGGAGGCTTCTTGTTGCGGTTCTTGTTGGTGTAGTCGTTCTTGACCGAACCGCCATAGTCGTTCTTGCCCTTTTCCAGCTTGTGGCAGTTTGCCCGAATGTGGTTGGGGCCACCACACTCATAGCAAATGATGGGTCCTCCCCTCTTTCTGTCCCTCCTCCTCTTGTAAGCATGGGAAAACTTCCCAGCTAGGAGGGCCAGCTGCTCATCCTCAAGCCGCTCTAACTCGACATCGCTACGCCACAGAGAGCAGCAAGGGAGAAACCATACAACAAATCAGCAGAAGAACCAGAAGCCAAACTGGGATCAGTGACTAGGGCCATCGACTGTGACTTTGACTTTCGAGAGACAATGTCAATCTCGTGAGTCTTGAGACGCGAGTACAGCGCATCAAGAGTCAAAGTCGAGAGGTCCATGGTGTCCTTGATGGTAGTCACCTTCATCTCCCACACACACAGGTCCAAGGCAGCGAGCATCCGTTTGAGCGTTGTCCGAGCCGGGTATGTGAGACCGACCGCCGAGGTTGCTCGAATCTACGAAAACGCGCAAGCACTCATCAAGTGACTCACCAGCAAGCATCTCAAATTTGTTGTATTCACGCTTGAACCGGTCTTGTCGAACCGCCTTAACTCGGGTGATGCCTCATGGTATGCGCCGAGGGTCACCTAGATGTCGAGGTCGACGCCAAATGAGATATGCGATCGAACTCGCCGCAGCTCAACCCCGGATTATGATGTTCCTTGCCTTCGCATTCGCCTCAACATCAAGCATGTTTCCGTGTTGATGTTCTCATCGGCAGAACAACATAACGCATTTTGACCTTACGCCGATGGCGAGCCTCGAGCCCGGATGTAGGTCTCCATCCGACTCTTCCAAAAGGGATAGTCGATCCCATCAAGATCGGGGCTTGGTCGAGTACTTGTTCATTGTTATGGCTCACGCATCGTTAAGATCTATAGATGAGAGTTAACCGGCTCTGATACTAATTGTTGGACCGAAATAGCGACAGAGGGGGGGTGAATGGCGCTCTCAAAAATTAAATTCGCCCCTCAAGTATCCACACTTATGCTTCTTCTACAATAGCTATGGGAGCTATGAAGAAAGAAGATATGCACTCACTGAAGTCACAAAGAACAAGGCTAAACCAGATCTAGAAAGAAACAAATAAGAAAATAAATTCAGAGCAAGTCTGACTGCAAGCGGTAGTACCGCTGAGACGAGCGGTAGTACCGCTGAGCCGAGCGGTAGTACCTCTCGACGAGCGGTAGTACCGCACGAAGAAATAGCAAACATCAAATATTCAGATCTTCGAAAAACCATGAGAATGATGGAATTCTTCCATTCTTTTTGGCCCAAAACATCACCAATACATACTCAATAGCAAGGAGGATCTAGAGAACAAAGAAATCAACCCTAGAATCAAGAATTTCAGATTATAGCAAAAATCTGAAAAAACTTGCAAGAGCTGAGCCAAAAATCAAATTACTCCTCAACTTTTGATCCTTTGGCTATGAAACTTTGATGATAGCTACTTAATAGCCTCTGGACTCTCCATGCCAAATTTCAAGCCATTTCGCAAAGGGAAACAAGATTTCACCTCAAACTCTAGAAGGGAACAAAAAGAACAGAGCAAGCCCAAAATCCAAATCTAAGATTAAATGAAGTTTGCTCTTGGGAAACTTGATCAAATGATCTTGAGGCAACATCCCAACCTAGAGCAACCCATTTTGGGCCTTTCCAGCAAGCAACAACAAGAAATCAAGAAAGACTCAAAATCAACAGTGAGGGAAATAAACGAAGAACACAGGAGTAGGAACAAGAAACTTCAGAAATTTCATTCCTGGGAACAAGAGGATTACAGCTAAGTCCCGATACGCATGAACATTAGAACGAGGAATGATTACATGGTGGTTCAATCCATCCTCTCCCTCTCCTCAAGCCTCACAACTTAAGAACACAACCCATACATGCTTGGAGGAGGGGATGAACACCCAAAGAAAGCTACGAAGGAGGACACAAGCACAGAGCCTTCTCTGCCTCTCCTACCAACTCTCAACAACTAAAGCCCTAAAGCCAAAACAAACTCTCCAAAGCTTATTTTGACTAAAGCACCACCTAACAATCCACTCAAACCCTAGAATCCATGGGGAGGCATGCAGCCCCCTCCACCTATTTATAGCGCTTGGCTAACGGGTCTCCACCCTGTTACGCCCGCTAAATCCAACGGAGCCCGCTCCCGCCAGCAGCCTTGCGAATTTACCGATTCGCCCCTCGCACCTTCCGGAAGCTTCCGCGCCTCCTTGTCGCCCACGACTCGCAACCACATCGAATCTCCGCTGCCTTCGACACATCCGCCTGCTCGACCTCGACACCTCCTCGTGTCTAGTCCGGTCACCTCGTGTCTCACCACAACTCCGCCGACGCCCCGCACACACGCACAAGAAACACGCCACATAGCACCGCCGATACATGAAAGTGTAAATAGCATAAGCACATCATACTTACTCATGACGAAGTCCAAACCTGTCGAATCATCGGAATATGCAACCTAATCCCATACGACCAAGTTTGACCATGTCCGACCAAGCCCGTTGCACCACGCAACGACATGGTCCGACCACACAATCCAAACTCGACTATCCTAAACCTTTGTCAATTACTCATCATTCACATGGAGTCACGACCACATGGTCTCTCAATATCCCAGACAGTTTCAAACACTAAACCGTCTGTGATATCAACGATATCGCAGACGTTTTTTATTATTAACCGTCTGTGATATGGTTATATCACAGACAGTTCGGAACAGTGATATGGTTATATCATAGACGGTTCAGAACACCGAACCGTCTGTGATATGGACCATATCACAGATGGTTAATATCACAAACCGTCTGTGATACTCCACTAGCACAAATGGTTTGTGATATTAACTGTCTGTATTGTAAGTTACCACAGACGGCTCCCAAGCCGTCTGTGATAACCACCTATTATCACTGACACGTAAACACAGACGGTTGAGGAACCGACTATGATGACGGTTCCGAACTGTCTGTGATGACCTTTTCTGTAGTAGTGAGCACCACACTCATGCATGGGATGTTCAGAAAATGGTAACGGGCTAGTTCATTTAGTTTACGGTCGACTTGGAGAAAAAAGACATTAGCTTTCCAAAAAAACAAAAACAAAAAACCACTAGCTTTGGAACCGTTCTCACAAATGACATTGTAGATAGTTTTTTATTCAAATTTACCCCTAAACATCGTTTTTTACATATCTAAACTCTTCCGTAGAACTACCGAACTTAGTAGACAAGCTTTCCTACATTGGTAGGTCACATGGCAAGCCCAAGTGCTGCAGGTGCCACTTGGGTTAGGTCACTGCGGGCTTGGCAGCGACCTGTAGCTCGGCAATTGACCTATCGACCTCCACTAGCTCAGTGATATCTATCAAGATTGGTAAGTCTATGGAGAGGGTTATATTTGCAAAAATAGATGTTTGAAACTAAATTTCTTTAAAAAATAGTTATAGGTTCTTAGCTTTGCTGGCAAGCATGGAGAGATCGTTAAGAGACCGGTCGCAAAGGCAAAATAAATCGGCATTGCTCATGATATATGCATACATATTGCTACAAGACGATCATCAAATCAGCAGATAATTAACACACAAACAACTCTCTATGTATAACAATAATAAAACAGCACGATATATAGCATTCGTGATCATCACATTACAATACATAGGGAGCATGCTAGCAACAGCCAGCCATTTGCCAAGCCAAAAGAACCTCGCAACACCATCACACTATTCAAGCCCTAATTAAACACAAGCTTATATATGTGTAGGGGTTAACTCCTAACACGCACCTTGTTGCCAAAATTGGAGCCCCGGACAACAACTAATTAACTTGCACACGTGCGTAATCAAATTACCAAACAAGCAGCTTAACTAGAAGCGCATATATAGCAAACCATACGACACCATCGCTAGCTTCTTGCATGCATGCGCCGGCCATGAGTAGCGCGATCAGAGGGAGCGGGGGACGGCGGCGGCGGCGAGCGGCGTCTTCATCTCCAGCGAGAGCTTCAGGACCTCGTCGAGGCAGACCGGCGGTGCGCCCTCCGGCAGGGCCCACTCGAAGGCGTGCACGAGGCGGGCGACCCAGAGGGAGACGGTGGCGAGGCCCAGGTTCTTGCCGGGGCAGACGCGGCGGCCGGCGCCGAACGGCGCCAGGCGGAGGTCGCCGCCGCGGACGTCCACGTCGGCGCCGCCCTCCGACGGCAGGAACCGCTCGGGCGCGAACGCCTCCGGGTCGGCCCACACGGCTGCGTCGTGGGTGATAGCCCACATGTTCACCATGGCCGTCGTGCCCGCCGGCACCACCATGCCGTTCGACAGGTGCACGTCGGCGGTGGCCAGGCGGGCCCAGCTCAGCAGCGGCCCCGGTGGGTGCGCCCGGAGCGTCTCCTTCACCACCGCCTGCAGGTACGGCATGCGAGCCACGTCGGAGTCGGTGGGGGAGCACCCCGGCCCCACCGCTACGTCCACCTCCGCGCGCAGCCTCGCCTGCACCGCCGGGTGGCGCACCAGCTCCGCCATGCACCACTCGGTGAGCAGCGCCGTCGTGTCCGTCCCGCGAAAGATCATCTCCTGCATCAAACGAAGTTAAGAGAAAACAAAACGAGAAACGAAAATATTTAGCAACTGACACAAGTGTAGACCCGAGAAAGACGCAAGCCATTAAAAATAAGGAAAACGATTTGTACTCACCCAGAGGACGGCGACCATGTCGTCCTCGCCGAGCTTCTCATCGCCCTCGAGGAAAAGGAGTACGTCGACGAAATCGGCATTGTCGTCGGGGGATGCGGCGTTCTCCCGGCGGAGGCGGTGCTCGTCGATGACGCCGCGGACGAAGGATTGGACGCGCGGGACGAGCGCGGCGCAGCGGCGGGTGACGTTGCCCGGGTCGTAGAGGTGGGCGAGCCACGGGAGGTGGTCGGACCAGTTGAACGCGCCGAGGAGCTCGAACCCCTCGCGCACCATGCTCTTGAGGTCCTCGGCCTCGGCGGCGCCGGCGCCGGAGGAGACATCGTAGCGCCTGCCGAAGACGCTGCCCATGATGTTGTTGAGGGCCGCGGCCTGGAGGTGGGTGCGGAGGACGACGGCCCCGGAGGTGGACTGCTCTGTGGCGATGGCGCGGAGCATGGCCGCGGCGTCGGCCTGGCGGCCGGGCTCGTGCGCAGCCACGCGGCGCGGGGAGAAGAGGTGCGTGGAGGCGATGCGGCGGAGGAGGCGCCAGTACTCGCCGCTGGGCGCGAACCCGATGGCGCGCGCGAACAGCAGCTCGCGCGCCGAGCGCTTCAGCGGGCGGTCCGCGAACGCCGGGTGAGCGAGCACCTCGCGGGCCGTGGCCGGGCACGACGACACCACAGCCGGAGTGTCCCCGACGGAGAACGCCATGAGCTCCCTCGCCCCCGGCGCCTCCGCGCGGGCCATGGCGGCGAGCGCGCGGTGCGGGAGGCCGCGAGAGAGCGCGAAGATGCTGCCGAACACGGGAAGACCGCGGGGACCACTGATGGGTGTCTTCCCGCGGCGACCACGCCCGTGCGCCCACGCCGGCCCGCCGGTCGACGCGGCCCACGCGAGCACGGCCGCCGAGACGGAGGCCAGGAGGAGAGCACCGGCGAAGAGGGCCGGGTGCGCGCAGAGGGTGTCCGCGCCAAGGAGCGCCGGGAGCGCGTACGCCCACCACGTGGCGTCCGTGCACGAGGAGGCGGCGACGGTGGCCATTGCTGCGGACAAGAGAAGCGAGCGTTTCTAGTTGTTAAGCTCGTGAAGGATGAGTGAGAGGGTTCAGGCGGGAGAGCCGCTACTTATAGGTAGGGGTGAAAACGGGTCGGATTCGGACGGATATTGCTGTTACCATTTCCTAACCCATATTTTTCTCCGATTCGTACCAATCGGATTCGTACCAATCGGATTCGTGTCGGATCGGTCGGGATTAACCCATTTCGCTTGCACCCTACTTATTTGTAAGGAATGCATACAAAGCAAAAATGGAGTAGGACGACCGACTTGATGTTACTATTTAATAGATGATGTGGAAGATTTTATTTTACCATTGCAAAAGAAAATGAAACGCCAAATAGTAGCACTAACCTGAAATCAAACTTGAAGATGTATCGGATTCGACGGATATTCGATTCGACGGATATTGCCGTTATCATATCCTAACCCATATTTTTTTCTCCGGATTCGGTACTAGTCGGATTCGGTACTAATCGGATTCGGTGCCGGATCGGTCGGGATTAACCCGACCCGTTTTCATCCCTACTTATAGGGTCCGATTTTTTGTTGATGGCTGAAGGTTTATAGCTTAAAATATTTGAATTCTGACTGTTCGTTAGAGATAGTATACACTGAAAAATAGTTGTATGTAATTTTAATCAGTACAGCTGACTCAATGCACTTTTTACTACAATCTTCCAATTGACTCTGCCTTAAAAAAAAACATATAGCCAGGGCCGGTCCTAGGATTTTAGGGGTCCGGGGCGAAATTAGAAATAGAGGCCTTAGTATAAATATCTAAATATAAATCTACATACACACACACACACACACACACACACACACACATACATACATATATATATATATATATATATATATATATATATATATATATATATATATATATATATATATATATATATATATATATATATATATATATATACAAACACTTAATTAAAGAAAAATTCACATCAAAGAGTTTATAGATATTACCTTAAAATTTCTTCTAACATTTCTAGATGCGAAGTCATTGATGATGGTATTGATATCAATCTCATCCAATAATTTCTTCTCAATACACAAAGTTGCCAAACCGTTTAACCTCTCTTGAGACATTGTTGACCTTAAATGATTCTTCAACAATTTCAACTTTGAAAAGCTTCTTTCAGCTGATGCCACGGTCACAGGCATAGTAAATAAAATCCGATAATCAATAGAAATATTATGATAACAATCCGCTTCTCTGACAAACTCAAAGATCTCCATAGTAGACATTGGTTTATCTGATAAAGTCAATTGTATAACACTTAACTTAGAAATTAGATCATTTAACTCAACATCAGAGGAACCATCTAGAGAGAAAGTTTCTGCAAATTTTGTACAACATTCTTTTAATTCAGTTCGATCCAATGACTTCAATGTTGTTGAACTCATTAAAAATCCAAATATACTTCCGAATGTTTGGAGTTCTTGAAATCTATTTTTCAATGAATTGATTGCCATATCAACCATAACAAAAAAATAATTAACTTCCAATTCCTTCTCAGCTTGCAAAACTGCTTCATCATAATCAATTTCATCAAACTGTTTCTTCCTAAGAACACGCCGCTTAACTGGAAATGATGGCTCTACATTCATTTGAGCTGCAATATCTTTGACAATGATCATACTCAAAGCAAACCTTTCATTTCTATAAGTATTAAAGTATTTAATCATGCTTTCTATTTGTTGTATGTATATACTCTACATAGTATATGGGGGGCCCCTGGATTTTGGGGGCCCGGGGCGACCGCCCCTCTCGCCCCCCTCAGGGCCGGCCCTGCATATAGCTTAAAAACTACTTACTGTAGACAGTATAAGCATAAACAAAAAATAAGCACCTTCCAACCCAGCCATAGCCAAGAGGAGTGGGGTGGCCAACATGTGACTATGAGATCAACTAGCTATTCATATTGGCTTCTAAAAACTGTTCAAACAGAGTGTCTTTTTAACGCGATGTCTACTAGTCGATTGTAGTACACACTGTAGTAGCATCATTTATATTGACTAAAACAGCACACAAGTTTCTCTCTCTTCGTATGACTCTGTACAAGCTATTATTATTCACAAGCTAAAGCCAAAAACCATCAGAAAAAACCAATATGAATGGGCTAAAATAAAAAAAAACCATTAGCAACTAGCCAATATAAAGAGCATATTGGTTTTATTAAAGTATTTGTGGATGCAATTTTATTTGTAAACATTTTGTTTTTAAATACAAGATAACAAATCATGAACTTTTTAAGGTATTTGGAGTTTCAAAACTTGCTTACCAGACTTCAACATTTCCAAATCATTTCCAAATCTACTTATGCTTCGCTGTTGGAATCACCAATTAAACATAGCTTCATATACCGGAAGCATGGTGTATTCGAATACCATTTGTAAATGACTCTGCAGAGTTGCCCAACTTTACCCATAAGATTCCTCAACCCTCATAACTGAGTTGAGAAAACAAGGTTGTTTCACTGCTCATCTCTCTATGTAGCCCCTACCCGATGGACTATGGACCCCCTGTCACGAAATACGGTGGCCTGACAGGGTGGAACCTACAGTTGTGAAAGTATGGTTTTAGAGTTTCCATACCACAACCCTTTGTCGGCTGTTCCCTATTCTGGAACAGTATATCATGCCTTTATATAGATATTCAATCGATTTGAGCAGGTAGTAAATCAGGTTTGACAAGTCAGCGCTTCTGGTTAAGCGGTCACTATGTTCTTTACTTAGCATAAGTATCTAGTCCTTATATTTTCACGGAGGCAACTTCCATCCACAAACCCATATTCAGCGTCCGCGGCATTGCCACCAATCCACAACCAAGCATTTACCCTAGGATAAGGTCATGGGCCTTAGCTAACTCATGGCTTCCCGTGATACCTCGTCCTAAAACCACTTTTAAAATTCTATCGACAAAATACCAAGACTCTTAGTAGTAAAAAGTTTGTTTAGTTCATAAACTACTATGATTACATTAATAATATTTTTAATATTACTAAGTCTTGTCAAGGTGAATATGGCCATCAAATTAAACAGGGCTTTTTTGGGTGGTATGACATTAGCTAATATCATGTAATTCTAAGCATTTATTGTACATGAAATAACAACTTGTAAATGCCATAATGAAAATACTGATAAATAAATAATTAAAGGAATGTAGGTTTAATATGATGAAAGACATGTGACTTGCCTTGCGGACCTAAGACTTCGACAATTTCGAATTCTTCGGCTTCTTAAGCTTGGGCTTGATCTTCTCCTTCCTGATTCGGTTGAACTTCAATGTCGGAAGCTAATGCAAAGCCAAATAAAATAACTCAGTTCTATGCTCAAAGAATTGAATTAGGAATAAAGAAAGAAAATCCGAAAAATCCAAATAAATAGGGTTTTGGGCTTATATGGGGTCCAAAAGGCAAAACGGAGTTGAGAAATGAGTCAGTGGGCTTGAAACGGTCAAAATGCATATACATTTGCATTTTTGGGTTTGGGTGAACAGTAACGGGTCGGGTCTACTATTCATCGCGAGTTTTTACTGTTCATGCGGGTCTGGTCACTGTTTATACTGAAACCCGCTTGCTATAGTGGTGCACAGGGATTTGGCGGCTCGGCCTACTTGGCTAATGAGGCCCGACACTGTGCGGCCCAAGACACACAGTGTCATCCTCATCCTCCTCCTCCGCCCGTGTGCAGCAACCAAAAACAGAGGAAGAAGGCGACGGCGATCGGAGGGGTTCGGTTGATCTGCGATGGATTTTGAGGCTACGGTTGGGTTGCTAGGGTTGTGGGGTTTTCATTTTTGGGGTCGGCAGGGTCAGCAAAGTCGGTGATCACTGGCGGTGAGGCCTTCTCTTCTATGGGAAGTTTGAATAGTACAGGGTGAACAGAGGGTTAAACGGGCAATAGCGATGGTCTTTGAGCATATGTGAGGTTAGGGCAAGTTCATGGAAGCAGTGGTTTGGGTTGGGGAGGTCAAAATTGGGCTGGCCATGGTGAGGTGTTTCGACCGAGCGGCGGTTCTCCGCGTCAGGGAAGAGAGGTGTTCGGGGAGGTAGGGCGGTAGTTCAGAAGTATTTATGTGGGCTTGAGGAGGCTACAGGCAAGGGCAATTGGAAAGTTGTGGCTCAAAGAGACATAATCGAGCTAGGGCTTGTCTTTGGAGATTCCGGTGATTACCTCATCAGCCGCCACCAAATTCGGTGACCCCCTACCATGTCGTGATCAGATTCGGCACCCACCATCGGTGGCAACGCACGATGAGGATAGGACAACATGCGTGGCTCAACATGGACCAACGCATGGCGGTGCGGCTCAAGATCCACATAGCATGGGTCGATGAGTGTGGTGGGAAATAGACGACGACACCTCGGATGGTGGTGCGAGAAGGAATGGAGGAGGATGGGGATGGGAGGAGGACGGCGATGAGAGAAGGAACAGAGCAGGAGGAGGAGGGGAATGGGAATGGGAGGAGGATGGCAACACAGGTTGACTTGTTAGTGCGATGTGGAAGAAATTCTCGAAGGAATTTACATATGCCACTACGTGACAAAAAAGAGAGGATCGAATGGCTATGATATGTTATGAAGCGGATCTAATGGCTGGTGTCCGCGGGTTGATGAAGTTAAGGGCATCTGCAAATTATCATTTACCTTTTCTCTTATGTGTGGGAAAGAGAGATCGAGAAAGATGCCTCATTTATCGATGATATGAACAATATCATTTAACAAAGGGTATAATAGGAAACCTGAGATAAAAGTGCCTCAAATTTGTATGCACATACTAGCCATTAGTTGTACAACTTTAGGGCTTGTTAGTAATGTAGGAATTTCAAGGGAATAATTCGTTTCCTACAAGAATTGGAAAAAAATTCACACGTTCCAAACAGGATGCTACAGTGTAGATCTTATATTTTATTCATCTAGAATTTTATTACTTGGAACAATGCACACCATAACATGCACTCAATCATTTTGGGTCACCCTAAGGGCCTATTTGGAAAGGGAAATTTTCGTTTACGCCATTAGTTGCGGTCCACCTCTCACTTTTGCCACTAATATTTTTGGCCTCTCACTTTATGCCACAAACCAACTAGTTAACTAGCTAATGCATAAGGTGTCCTGATTTTCATTATACATTCAATGAGGTGCCTTCCTTCTTCTCCCCTTGCAGGTAGGCTTCAGGTAATCTTCCTCCTTGCTTCGACCAGCAAAACAAGAACTAGAGTTTTAATTGTTCCCCTCCTTGCAACCAGCACTAAGGATGAGGGTGTCCCTTCTTGTGCCACTTGAAGAGATTGGGTTCCGACCAATGGATAGCAACCAAAACCAGCTCTTCTATCCTCTTGTGGTAATAGACGAGATTAGGTTTTAGCAACCCTTAATCTCCTTCCTTCACCTCAGATGTAGATAGATAGCAAGTTGAAATGCCCTAAGCAGCAAGATTGTTGAGAAGAAGCAATCAATCATATCCTCCCAAACCATGAGCAAGAGTGTTCATGAATTTGCCAGGCTTAATCGTGTAGATTCAATTTCACAACTCAAGAACTTCAGCTCTCGATCTACAAAATCCTCTCAAACCCTAATAGGGAAAATCACGTAAGCACACAATTTGCACCATAAACCTCCATGGCTTTTCTGGTGTTTTTCTATTCAATCTGATCTTATAGTGGGCTAAGCCCTTGGCCTTATATTGTCACCACAAGGGTGCAGCCAAACAAAGACTCATGCATGGTTCCAAACTGAACCAAACATAAACTCTTGTACAACTCCTAGCTTAAGGCTGAAACAAACTATATCATATGTATTCTACTCCTAGTATATAACTAGAACTCTATAATGTGAAGACAAAAAAAGCAAATTACATATGGAATTTGAATCCATTGTACGAAGAAATTCAGACACAAATTACTCCTACGTGGAATCCCGTGAGAAGACATGGTTCGGCTTCTTCCTGGCTTCCCGAGCTGACTTGAATTTCTGGCCCATCTTTCCTTTCTATTTTTGGCTCCACTTCTAGCTTTCACAACTTCCTCACGTGTTCCTTCTCACGGCTGAGTCAGTCTCCTTGTTTCACATGACCAAACATGGCCTGGTTGCTCACGGCAAGGAGTCCTACCCTGATGAGTCCCACTCGGATTGAGAGCCCTTTCCGGACGGAGCTTTCTTTCTTTATGCATAAGAAAATAATTCTTGTGGCTTGACTTGTCCTTCTGGCTTATTTATTCCTTGGCTCAGCCTTTCCTTATCACGCACACTTGCCTTCCATGTGTTTATCTTGATTCGGTCTCTTAGCTCCTCACGAGCTGCATGCTCGGCCCAAGCCCATGTGCTCTGATTCTTACATGCCCCACAAGGCCTCCTCTCATGTGGTCCACACCTCTTGCAATGCAAGTCTTCACGCGCCCTAGGTTCCACATGGTCATGCGCCCTAGGCTCCATGCGTGCCCATCCTCCCCATGCACCAACTCCCTCATCATGCAGCTGAACTGTTCGCCATGCTCTCCCTTGCTACCCATGCGTTTGTTTCTCTTCTTGTGGCTTGAGTTACTCCATGCGGCTTAATTTCCCTCCTTGGATCATGTGCACAACCGAACCCAAGTTCTTCCTCATGCACTAGGCTTCTAAGCTTTCTTCCTTGGCCAAATGCTGCTGATGCCTTCTCATGCGCCTCACTTCTCTCCCCTTAGGCAACCTCCCTCTTCTCTCTCTTGGCCAACTCATTTTTGCTCAATTCAGCACTACCAAGCTTTGCAGCTTTAGTTTGTAATGCTGAAGCACAAATTAAAGTAGTGTTTGCACTCTTGGCCACATCATGCCATGTATCCTTTAGTGCTCTGTTCAGAAATGCCACTCTAGTCCATTTTCTGTCAATTCTATCCGTTACGGCAACACAAAATGACCAAAAGGCCCTTATCTTTGACAACCCCCTAGGGAAAAGTTTAGAAATGCCAGTCCTATCAGTTTTTGTCTATTCCATCACGTGTAAAAGTTTTCAGAAATTCTCACAAAATTTGGAGACGTAGGGGGCATATTCTATAGCCATGCAATAATTCAATATCAAACTCAATCATGATTGGAAGATATGAAATTGGCAAGCATGTCAGCGGCAAAAGGTATTATTGGGTTTCTTGAAAAATCTGAGATGCTAACAACTGAAAATGGCAAAAGCAAGCAAGACACTAACAGATGGATGGCATAAGTGAGAGGCTGAAAAAATTAGTGGGCAAAAGTGAGAAGTGAACCCTAACTAAAGGCATAAACGAAATTTCCCATTTGGAGCCAGGGGGATTGCTCTAGAAATTTTTGGATTTGGTTTCAATTTAAACTAAATCAGATCCAAATCCCCTCTTTCCGGTTTACTAATCGGCCGGGATATGCCTACTACATGGTCTTGCTCAATTTGTTTTCTGGTAGCCTGAAGCTAGCGCGCGTATCTAATTAGATTTGACAAAATATTAGTGCAGAAGTATATGTGATGATTTTCTTTCGAGACTAAGCTAGTTTGATGATTTGGATATGATCTCAAAATAAAGAAAAAAGGGTGATGATATGAATATGATTTGGAGGAGACGATCTGTCTAATATTTTAAAAAATACGAGCTGTCGGTGCTGTCGCGTGTTTTTGGGCCGGGAGCTGTCGGTGCAGCACTGTGCTGCTGTACCAGTAATTCGTCACCGGATGAAACTTAGCGGTGGATTTTTTAAATTTTGTTTAATTAGTTTCCTGTTTCTCCATTTCCGAATTCCAATGCACGTGTTTAATAACTGCTAAGAAAAAAAATACTAGATAAATATACTAGAAATTCCCAAAAAAGCAAACCATCTGGCTATCAATGCAATAGGTCCTAATTAAAGATGAACTATAGTTGTCATTAGATATTATTAGGAAAAGAGATCTGTACTAGAAATTTTTGAAAAAAATAGAACAACGGGTCGTCAATCTGATAGACCCTAATTATGATAATAAAGCGTAACCACTGGATGCTTATAGGCAACCTTTCTAAATCAAAATATAAGAAAGAATCTTAAGATAATATATACTTCACAAAACAAATAAAAAGACAGACCCTAAAATCACATCTCTTGCCGTATGTGCCTAAAATGGCCAAAATCACATCTCCTTATGTGTGTGCACCTCCGTCCAAGAGGGGGAAAAAAAAGGAAAACAAACATCCTAAAAATTCTCTCTCGAGAAAAATATATACAACACCTATATTTTTTTATCATAGGCATAAGGGTTGTACAGCAAGTGGTGTTATCAAAGCTAGTCCACGCAACCAGGAAGCCATTTTTAAAACCGACAAGCCAGTTTGTGTTTGTAGAGTATATTTTGGATTTGAAAATTTTCAAAATACGATGAACAGAAGTTAGTTCTTAGACACTATAGAGAAGTGTGAGATCAAAAGGGGTTTGAAAGGGTTGATTTGGGTGGTTTCTCCAAAATATTATAACAAGACCGACCGGTTACAAGTCTCTCGGCCGGGGTGCCGGTTGGTTGCCGGGGATTTTAACCCTACCATATATTACATCTCAATTTAGACACTAAGTTCATCAAAAGAAAAAGAAACTGAGTTAATTTAGCACAATTCATCTCAACCTGCACACTACTACAGAGAAGGACATCACAGACGGTTCAAAAACGTCATCACAGACGGTTTTCTGAACCGTCTGAATTTATGGGTCAGTGATAATCGAAGGTTATCACAGACGGTTCGACAACCGTCTGTGATATATCAATATCACAGACGGTTTTTAACTGAAAACCGTCTGTGATAGCTGATTATCACAGACGATTTTTAACTAAAAACCGTCTGTGATATTGATATATCACAGACGGTTTTCATTTACAAACCGTCTGTGATATGTCACCTATCACAGACGGTTTGTAACTAAAAACCGTCTGTGATGTTCTTTTCTACCCCTAAATCTATTTCTGTTTATTGGCTAGTCTCAGGAAATGCTAACCATGCCCTCTGAAACAAGCAGATAAACAAGTATATGTATACATACAATTCACATCTCAATTCATTTGACAAACATAAAACATCCAATTCACATCACATTTCATTCACAGACATAAGGCATCCATTTCGCAAATGAATTAATTGAAATGAAATAAAATATCCATTAACAAATTCACAATTACAGAGTGATAAGAGCAATAAAAAATCATTCTGCGTAGTGGAACTCTCCATCTGATCTTATGACTTTAGTCCACAAAAACCAAACTAACTCTCCTCGAATTTTTGCAAAGTCCGGCTATGTCAATGCAGATGTAGAGATGGGCGCAGCCTGTCGATAGGAATATCAACGCGCGTACATATAAAACCTGACATGTATGAAATAAATGTGGGAAGATTGACAAATCTTAGAATTGGTGATCTTGGTGGAATCGAGGAGTAGTCTCATATGGTGGCACACGTAGTATCCACACATGTTGCTCGGCTGCTGCTGGTGGCACTGCAAAAAATAGAATGTGTTAAATCAAGAGACATTACTACTAAGTGTTGTTTATGATTAATTAACGTGTAGCTAGCGAATACCCGAAAATTGCGAGCATGTTTCAAGGGCTTGGCCCCTGTCGTCGAGCCACGTGTTTGTTCAACGTATGTGACAAACGAACTTCGTTATTCGAAAAAGTTAGATTAGTCATTCGGAAGGAAAGAAAGAGTACAATGCACAGTGTACTTACCTATCGAGTATTTGGGCGATAGCTGTGTACTTGGATTTGTTCTTACTTAGAGAATCAAGGTATATAGCCTTGTTCCATTTTGGTATAATTACAATTAAAATCCAATGGAAGTGCTCATTGTATGGCATAAGAACAAATTCCTTATCGTGGTGAGCCAGCAGTGCTTTTGTAATATAGTTCTCGACGAAGGATGCATCCTCGTTGATGGTATCAATGGCGACCAAGCGTGGGTCCAGAAAACCAATTGGTGATTTCAATGATCTAGCTTCGGTCAGCATGAATATATATATATACACAGAAAAGCAACAAATTGTGATATATATCGGTATTACGTGAACAGAGACTGTGATTGTACAGACTTACAGCATCTAGCATCGAACGAGTGAGGCGTCGAGAGCGTTGAGCGTGAAAAGACCAAATATATCGTCAAAGGTTACCGCGAAGACACATTCGTGAGCTTCGTGCACGAAATGTTCCGGCTTGAATTTGACAGTGATACCTGAGCGTCGTTCTGCCTCTGACCTATTGGACTGTTCCATATACCAAGCGTGGAATCTTTGGCAACCAAGTCCTAGGGTTAAGAGGTGCTTTTCCGGGAATATCATCGGCTCGCCTAGCACGAATTTGCAGGCCAATGATAGGTACGGGATATCGTCATCATCCTTCATCTTTGATTTTCCCTGGCCACTGCCTTGACTGTAGGTTGACTTTATGGTAGTCGACTGTAATGGTACATACGGTGCAAGTTGCTTTGGTGAGAATAGCACCCGTGGAGATAGCACCGGTTCAGGTAGCTCTGCTTCGCACTTGTCTTGTAGTGGAGATGGCACCAGTGCATGTTGCTCTGGTTCGCACTGCCCTTCTGGTCCTGCCACCGGTGAAGAAGCCTCCAGGGAGATGTCGTTTTTGGGCCACTGGATGAATGTTCCAATGGCCTGCCCTAGAGTCACGATCTCGTCGTTGGGGGGCTTCGGTAGTGGGACGACCTCAAAATTGACATGCACACCATCCACATTCACTTTTGCAAAGCCTGGCGCTAAAGCTTGACCTTGCAGCATGGCCCCGATACTAGACGGATACGCCTGGGCCCAAGCAGCGTGCAAGGGAACGGAGGCATATCTCACTTGGAGCCTGCACTTCATAGGCTCCTACATAACGATACAGAATTAGCTAGTCGAATAGACCTATCAAAGGAGCAAGCATTCGAGAGATAATAATTATTACCAGGATGTCGTCCACAGAAAATCTGGCATTGGTTTGCATCAGATTGGACGCGCAACTACTCGGACGGTTGTGCGGGCTAGCTAGCACAGGAGCGGTGGTGGCGGCCTGCTGACCTTCTGTATGTTTCCGCACCTCATCTCTAACTACATGAGCCAGCTCACCCATTAGCTCCTCTCTAAGAGATGCCTTGATCTCTTCTCGTAGCCGTGCGTCGCGCTCAGCTTTGTTTCTCTTCCTGCACCGATACATGTCGGAGTCATCTTGGAAACCATGTTTCCAAGGAACGTAAAGGCCAAGGCCTCTCGTATGGCCCGAGTGCTCCTTGTTTCTCAGAGCCGTGGAGAGCATATCATTCTCCCTTGTTCTCTGGAATAATCCCAGGGTAGTTTCAAAACTCAGCTCTTCCTGCAAGAGCACGACATGTCATTTCACTCCGTACGAAGTTGTGGAGTAGTTACAAGCTAAGTTGTGGAGTAGTTACTCAGCTCTTCCTGCAAGAGCACGACATGTCATTTCCTTCTTGCGCTCCTCCGAGTGCCAACGCAGCAGTTTTGCCTCCTTTGGATTTGCAAAAAACCTTTTCAAACGGGGAATTATAGGAAAATACCATGCCACCTTAGCAGGAGGTCCTTTCTTCGCCTCTGTTCCCTCGCCATCATCTGATTGATTGTTACGTTTGTATCGGGATCGTTGCACACCGGACATATATGCATGTTTGCATACTCTTACTGTAGAGGATACAATGTTCGGACATGCATGTATTCTTTCTACTTCCATTCCCAACGGACAAAGAACCTTCTTGGCTTTATACGTGGTTTAAGGCAACTCATTTCCCTCCGGAAGCATGTCCGCTAAAAGACCTAGCAGCGCCATGAAACTCTTGTCGGACCAACCGTTGCTTGCCTTCAATTTCAACAGTTCAAGCACGGCCGACAACCTCGTGTACTTGCAGCACGTGAACAAAGGTTTCTCCGAGTCCTCTATCAAGCCCCGGAATTTAACATACTCTCTCTCATCATAATCCTCTTCTACATCGCGAAGCATCTGATCCAGATTATCATCCTGCAACCTATCCGAATCCGAACCATAATCGACATCATCCGGCGGCATGTCATTCACTTCACCGGCGATGTCATCCGGCGGCATATCATTCACTTCACCGGCGATGTCATCCAGCGGCATATCATTCACTTCACCGGCGATGTCATCCGACGGCCTTTTTATCATTGACTTCGCCATGACTGGTCCAACACGTATAACCCTTTTTGAAACCCCTCCGAATCAAGTGCGCTTCAATTTGCCATCAGTTCTTAAACATCTTTAAATTCTCGTAGTCAGTGCATGGACAGTACATATATTCCAACCCCTTATTCAACATATCCTCCTCGGCAGCTCTTGTAAAATCAGACACGCCATTAATGTACTCTTCGCTCACACGGCTCGTGGCATACATCCAGCTTCGATCCTACGTTACGTACATATATAACAACTTAGTATTAAAAATTAAATTAACTAATTATTACTACATATATACCGGCCACATGTATTATATTGAGGCTTAATTTGCTACCTCAATTCATATTATAAACACAATAGCTATTATATAACCAACAATTTTGCAAACCATCTTCAATTAATAACACTCACCAATTACTTAGATCTAAATTATAATGCATGCAAAGAAAAAATAAAATTCATTACTAACCATATCTAGAGCAACCAGGAAATTATAAATCTTCAAAGCACAATATCTGCCTCCTCCCACCAAATTAACTGGTCTGAAATCGCCAAGCTTGCCTCCTGAGCGAAAGAGTAAAGCACCAGCTAGATCTGGATCGAAATGAAGATACATGCGATCTGAGCAGCGCAATAAATGCCTACTGCCATTATCACAGACGGTTTTTAATAAAAACCCGTCTGTGAATTATCACAGACGGTTTTTAATAACCAACACAGACCGTCTGTGATAACCAGCTTATCGCAGACGGTTTTTAATACAGACCGTCTGTGATACTAAAGTATCACAGACGGTTCATCGGTAAGAACCGTCTGTGATACTCGTTTTCCCTGACGCCGCCAACACAGACGGTGTCCAAATTAAAACCGTCTGTGTTAGTGTTCTTCACAAACGGTTTGATAAAACCGTCTGTGATTGACTGTTTACTATTAGGCTTTCTATAGTAGTGACAGCATATTAACTTTATACTACCAATATGCATGGTTGGTATTTTGCTCCAATCAGTAGCCACGACTCTTTTAAAATTTGTGACTATCTTAAACACACATCACAATAAAAAAAATCGTCGCTTCGCTGCCGGTGCATAAATAAATAGCTTTTGAAATTAAAAATGATCTCCATGATCATCCTCTAGATCATACTGACGGCTACTTATACCCAATCAAGCTACATACTGCATGACTATCATATCAATGTCTGAAGAAAAACAGAGCCAATTAAGAACTAGTTATACGGCTTTCTTACATCCACCATTACGTGGCAAGCCAGCAGACCCTAGAACCAGAGATGCTTTAATTAGCGGCTTTGCGCAATAATCTCAGCAGCTTAATTTGTAAACAATAGCAAGAGCTGACCAATACTGAGTTTGTAGAAACTGCTACAAGTATTCTAAGGTTCAGATGGTTGTTTGTTGACGTGTCGTGTGCGAGCGAGTGCCAGGTGGACATCTCTGATAAGAACTTAAATGTTTATGATATTTTTCCTCCGGATCTACTCCCGCTCATTTCAGCTTGAACTTCTGACTTATGTTTCACTATTAATAAATTTTGTCTTTTTTTTGAACCTTTGGTTTTTTTTGAGCTTTTTTGTTGGTTCTTTTTTTCCGTATTCGTTTGCGTTATTCGTGATGAGCTAACATATTTTTTTTATTTTTAAATTTTTAAAATTTAATTATGTTAAATAAGTCATCTTTAGTTACCGTGTAAATTCAGCTAGCTACAGAGTATCAGTAGGGAATGTCCAAGCGGTGTGCGATTAAGAACTAATCTACTCCATGGAGTACTTGTGTTATGTTTAATCAGAGAGTACATGGAGATAGCGAGGTGCACGTATGCTAGCTAAGGGAGCAGCACGCTGGAGTGAATATATGGTAGGGTTCCTAGACTAGGTCCGGAGGAAATTTAAACAGAGTAATTTATGTGTTAACAGACTCAGACTGTAATCACTTCAAAAAGAACGAAGGAAATACTTGGTTCTGGTTTTGATCCTATAGTCAGGGGTGGAACTCGGCCTCGAATTGGATAGGATCCTGAGGATATATATATATATATATATATATATATATAGGATTACATAATGCATATATATATATATATATATATATATATATATATATATATATATATATATATATATATATATATATATATATATATATATATATATATATATATATATATATATATATATATATATATATATATATATATATATATATATATATATATATATATATATATATATATATATATATATATATATATATATATATATATATATATACTGCCTAGACAACCCAGCAAATTAAGCTTTTGCAGCTTGAACAGTGATCAGCCTAAATCGAAGTAGTACTAATATATAGATGGAATAGTCTAATGCTACTAATAATGTTGTTCGAGGCACCGTCTTCTGCCCATCGGAACCACGCAAAAGCCCACAAGAGACTGCATGTATGCATGCTTCCCAACACTTTGCAAATCAAGACACATGCCAACTGCTAGGACTAGCCAGCAAGCGGTACTACTGCTTTGCCCAACTTATACTAGTTTAGGGATAACCAACTGTGGATATTAGCCATATGCATGGTGTGAAAACGACTGTAGTGTAAACTAAGCCAATGTTGACTGACTAGCATCAACCTATACCTTGGTTAACGGGAGAGGACTGAAGGAGAGGTTAGCTGCTTAAAGTTTCCCATGGAAGTCTTGTCCTTAAAGTTCTCATAAAAAAGGTAATCTTGTCCTTAAGTAACCAGTATTAAAAGTAGTTAGTACTACCCAGAGGGAGCAAGCAGCAACCGCCTTTTCCTAGGATCTTCCACAAATGGTCAAATTAAGGTAACGGCAAACATGCAACTAGCAAAGCACAGCTACCATCAGTATTGCATCCTCTCCGACAGACAAACAGGCAGGCAAACATCAAAGGTTAATTAGATACGGCCTGCAGCGTGCTGCTTTAGAGACTCCTGCCACTAATTAAAAATCAGATGCTGCTGAGCCACTGAACATATTGACTGCCAGTAGATGTCGTTCTAGTAAACTGGTTTTGGTTATTTGTGTTTGATTTTTTTATGCACCGTTTTCCACCACACCAAATACCCCTCCAATTGAAGCTACACAAATCTTGTAAGCAGTTAGAATCCACTCTTCGTTCATGATTTAAAATTTTTGATCTAAAAGATTGAAACATAGAGGCTACTCCCAATATATCACTTAGGGAAAATTTTATCGGGTCAAACAATTTATCGGAGGTCAGAGATAAATTTTGGAATTTTTCAGCCAAAAATTTGGAATTGACAATTTTAATTTTGATTTTTTTTAATTTTATTGAATTTTTAGATGAATTTTGATAAACCCGAAATTTTTTGTCCGTTATAAAATTTCACTGCTCCCGCCGGTAAGGCCGGTAACTAGCGGTTACCAGCGAAATTTCGCCGATAATATTTTCCCTGACTCAAACATGTTAAAACAACAGATGTTTAACCACGAGTCATTTTTTCCTTAGGCCCCGCTCGTTTCGGCTTTGGGTTCTAGTTTATTTTTCACTATTCCTAAATTTCGTCTTTTTCTGATTTTTTAGATTTTTTGAGCTTTTTTACTAGTTCTTTTTTCCGTATTCATTTGCACTACATGGGCTGGGCTAACTCGTTTTTTCTATTTTTAAATTTTTTTAAATTTAATTATGCCAAATAAGCCACCATCAAGTACAGTGTAATTTCAGTCAGCTACAGTGAAATTTAGACATAAACTACAATAATTCAGTCCAACTGAGCACAACCTAAATATGCTAGTTTATGGGCTATTTTCATATTAATTTCGTAGCAAACAATATAATTCACTCAGAAATTTAACGAAAATTTGGCCAACTAAACGGCACTTATACTCTCAAACTGCGTTCGACCATCTATAGTTAATGACACAATGGAAGTAGGGCTGTAAACGAGCCGAGCTCGAGCGAGCTTGACCTAGCAAGCTCGAGCTCGGTAGAAACTCGAGCCGAGCTCGAGCGAGCCTAAGATCGACATCGAACTTTAAGCTGGGCTCGAGCTCGGCTCGACCAAACTCGAGCTCGCCGAGCTCGGCTCGTAGGCTCGTGTAGGACAAAACTCGAGAGGGACCGAGGAGTACTGCGGCGCGCAGCCGGATCCGGTCGAGGAGGGGCGCGGGAGGAGAGGCGCGGCGGCGGCGGGGGGCGGCGGGGACGAGGCGGCGGCGGGGCGAGGCGAGGGGACCGGGGGGGAGGGGCGGGGGGGGACGGGGCGGCGGCGGGAATAGGAAGGGGACGGGAGGGGAGAAGGGGCGGTGGGGAGGAGGTGCGGCGGGGAGGGGTGAGGAGGGGGACGGGGTGGCGGAGAGGAAGGGGATGGGGCGGCGGGGCGATGGGGTGCGAGGAGGCGGCGGCGGCGGCGAGGGGACGAGGGTAGGGCGGCCGCGGCGGGGCGAAGGGGGACGGGCGCGGCAGGGAGGCGGCGGGGCGACGAGGGGGCGGGGAGGTGACGAGGGGACGGGGTGGGGTGGCCGGCGGGGCGGGAGGCGGTGGCGGCGGCGCCGCGAGGAGGGTGGGGCGGGGGCGGGGGACGGGAGCGGAGGCGGGTAGGAGAGAGGAGGGAGGGGGCCTACCGGCCTGGCGTGGCCCGCGCGGCGCCTGGGAATCTGGGATGGAGTGGGGGATTTTGAGAGGAGAGGCGGGAGCTCGGGAGGGGGTGTGGGGGAATTGGGGAGGGTAAAAAAATCTTAAGCTCGCGAGCTATTCGAGTTCGGCTCGTTAAAGCTCGTGAGCTTAAGATGAAGCTCGAATTCGGTTCGTTTGGAGCTCGAGCCAAGCTCGAATCGAGTCTAGAGCGAGCCAAGCTCGAGCAGCTCGCGAGTCTCGAGCTTTTTTTACAGCCCTAAATGGAAGGACATATTACCTGGCTAGCATCTGCCATTCCCCATGCATGAGATCGACCGAATCTTTCTACAAAGTCCTAACAACTAAGCTCCAAAAGGTCGCAAACAACCGCCCTTCCATAGGATCTTCCACAAATGTTGGTCAAATTAAGCTAGCCATGCGCTTAATTAAGGCTTAAGTAGGGGTGCAAACGGGTCGGATTCGGACGGATATTGCTGTTACCATATCCTAACCCATATTTTTTCTCCGGATTCGGTACTAATCGGATTCGGTACCAATCGGATTCGGTGCCGGATCAGTCGGGATTAACCCATTTGTAAGGAATGCATGCAGTACAACAAATGGAGTAGGAGGACGCATCTTGTCAAGAACTTGATGTTACTACTTAATAGCTGATGTGGAAGATTTTATTTTACCATTGCAAAAGAAAATGAAACGTCAAATAGTAACACTAACCTGAAATCAAACTTGAAGACGTATCGGATTCGGACGGATATTGCTGTTACCATATCCTAACCCATATTTTTTCTCCGGATTCGGTACCAATCGGATTCGGTACCGATCGGATTCGGTACCGGATCGATCGGGATTAACCCGACCCGTTTGCACCCCTAGACTTAACATATATCGAAGTAATCAAATTAGCTGCAAGGCATGTGTGCTTTGCAGAGTAGTACTGCTCCGACGACAGGCAGCAAAACACGAAAGATTAGTTAATTAATCAAAAAGCTAATTAACCGGATACTACTTGGTAGGCTGGACTAGTGTGCTTTATATGTCGCAGACATGCTTAATTAGTCTCCACCGACACCGCCGAGCTTTTCGGATAAGCTCGCTGTCTCGCCGGTCAAAGGTCACCGTCCGCCACCGCGTTCTCTGACGTTCGTGCATACGTACACGCGGTGCTTACTGAAACCAAGTATTGTCTGTTGTCTCGAAGTAACCATGGCTTTCTTCAAAGGCATAAATCCAATTATTTAAGTGTGGTGATTAAGTAACTCTTACGGCGGCTACTTAATTAGTTAGCTAGGCTCTCGCAGTAGCATCTGGTATATACTGCTCCCTCTGCTTCACAATGTTTTATCCATATCCTTGAAAGTCTCCTTTCCAAAATATTTATCAATTGTGGAAATCGAGAGCGCAGTATTCACTCTCTACTTCTTAAATATTTTAGAATAGGTTAAAGGCTTATAATATGCTATTTAATAGGAGTATAAATAGTTATTTTTATTTAATTTTTTCTTAGATCTAGTGCTTCGTCTTGATCCGTGTAAATAGTGGACCGTGGATAAATACTTTAAAACGGACTTACAGATTACATTGATTCGGTTTTTGGAGTACGTTCGGGCAAAGATTTGCACCTTTCAAAGATTTGGTAGAATCTGTAGTGGCTTGTAGACCAAAAATCGCATGAATATATGTCAGCAGTGTGTCCGAGAAAGAGGAGCATGCAGAGGCAGCGAGTCGCTTTCGATGGTCAAGGATCTGTATGTGTAGTCCGTAGATGCCATTTTCCCATCGATCCTTTCCTGCGGATGCCGTCGTTTTGATCCTGCTTTGTGTGTCGACAGCCTTGCAAGTTACACTGCTGCAAGCTAGCTGAGATAGTGACTTCCTGGTTATTAAGGCCAAATCTGCCTGGATGGAAGGTTTAGGTGTGACTTAGAGCAATTCCAGCAGTAGCTCTCAAATCAGGGCCCCTACTTTTGATTTGAGAGCTCCTCCTATTTTTGAGGGCCCAGTTTTTTTTCATCTACTCCAACAGCACCCCTCAAATCCATTCCACTACACACTGACACATGGGACCCACTCCTCAAATCCGGTCGGAGGCGGGCGGAGGACCCGGGCGAGCAGGGGATTTTGGCGGCGACGGCGGCGGCGGAGGCCGGGCGTGGCGGCGGCGAGCGGAGGCGGCGGGCGAGCCGAGAGCGCGCGAGGCGGCGGCGAACGGAGGAGTCGGCGAGGCGACGGCGTGGCGACGGCGGGGCGTCGGCCGTCGGCGAGGCGACGGGTGTGGCGGCGGCGAGCCGAGGAGCGGGCGAGGCGCGAGCGAGCGGAGGCGCGGCGAACGGAGGAGTCGAGGCGGCGGCGAGCGGCGAGCGGCGGGGTTTTGGCGGCAAGGGGACACGGCGGTGGCGGATTAGTCGGGCGGCGCTGGCGGCGGAAGCGCGAGGCGGGTATTTTAGCGCGCGGGGATACGGCGGCGGCGGAGGAGTCGGGCGGGCGGGGCAAGCGGAGCGGAGGAGTCGGGCGAGGCGAGGCGAGCGGCGGTGGATTTTGGGGGGCGCAGGGGATTTTGGGGGCGCGCGGGGAAGTTTCACCGAGCGGGAAAAAACCGAAGGATGACAGCCAGGAGAGGGCCCCTAGGAATGAGGGCTTGGAGACCTCATTTGAGAGGCCTCCTATTTTTGAGAGCCAAGTATGGGTCCTGTTGGAGCTGAGTTTTTTTGCTCTGACTCTCAAATTTGAGTTTGAGAGGCCAAGTAGGGGCCCTACTGGAGTTGCTCTTAGCTATTAGATGATTTTTTAGATGCAGTGCTAGCTAGTAGTCACGCGGCCAGTTGCACGCACGTAAGAAGAATGGGCTGGGAAAGCCCAGGCCAACAAGAGCGGCCCACGTCCTACACATGCATTTCCATTTTCCCGTGTCCGTTTCAAACCGCTCCACTTTCTGAATCGTCGTAGTCTTCCAAACCAACACGAAGGATCGAAGGAATGTGATCCACATGTAATTAGGCTGAGCTTTCACGACGGCTAAAGGGGGCCATGTCCCCCCTCCTCTAGAAGATCTTTTAAGCAAGTAGGAATGCTTAGAGCTTCTTAAAACAAACCTGATTCTGTTTGTCACGATGAGCTATCTTAGAAATGAACTAGCAAGAACAACCTTCCTTTGGATTATCGTGGGAAGTCAACCTACTAGAAACAAAAGTACCTTCCAAAGCTGAAAGAAATTACCTACAATTTATCATCGAACTAGGCCACCCCAAGCGCCCAAGCGAACCCTGTGTTTGCATGGCGCCTCTTCCCACACCGGTGCCGTCATTCCCATCCCTCATACCCTAGCCACTGGCTAATTCCCATAAAAACCAGGGATTAATTTAGGTACTACAGTTCTCTAAATTGGGGATCGGTAAATCACGAATTTGGTAAATTGGGAAAAATTGATGCAACCAGTCATCCATTGTTGTTTTCACATTTCTTATTGAAGAAAGAGACAAGGCAACCATTACAGGATCACTGCAATCCACCATTGTACGCATTTCTTCTAGGTAGACAATTTGTTCAAAAAATAATAATAAATTTGTGTGGTTTTTGAGAGTATATATAACAAACAACAGTTCAAAAGACTGATGGACTACCGGACCATGATATAATAACTATTGCTATTTCTTGTACTTTTCTTCTAAAACACATATTTCATATACATGCAAACTTAATTTGTGATTAACCAGTTAACCAATGTGGTTTCTTAATTGCTAGCATAAGGCAAACATCTGATGGCTATAGAACACTAGAAAGAAGCAACATATTGCTTGTTTACTATTATAGATGCATTCTTGTATTCATTCAGATGCATGCTAATTTTATTCAGTCATATTTAAGACATTGTTGTTCAGTGATTTGTCATGGATTAGCTCGTGGAGTAAAGGGCCATGTTTGATGTTATATAAGCATGGAAGTCAAGAACTCAACATTTTAAATGCTGCAATATTACCTTTGTTGGCGGTGAGGCCATGAACTCATGTGGACCCTATTTAATTCCATGGTTTTGTCCAATTTTTGATCGGGTAGTGTTACTAAGGATTTACTCATGTGTTTATGTGCCTTTGTAGCTCAAGAAATAGATGGTTAAAGTCACCACCAAGCCGTTGTTCAAGTGTACTCGCTTTCTTTGCTTGCTTCTTGCCACCAGATTCCAAAATGAAATGCATGAGTGTAATATATGACCGTTTATGAGATTGTTTGCCAGTGTAATGGCAGTTTATGCATTCCAAAGACCATGTAATGTTTGATGTTCTTGTAAAAGCGTGACATGGTGTTAGTGGTGTTTCGGTCAAACTCCTAATTATCGGTTGTACAATTGATATGAAATGCATTCACCTCATTACACTTGTATGATATCGTATTCAAATAGACTTTAGATCGGTACTGAAAAAATGTGCAACAATTTCAAAATTTTGCATACAAGTAGAAAGGAGTAGGAACCAAATAGACTTGAAGTGTTAAAACCAAAGGTAGCATGGATTTTTTCCTACCAATCCTCTCTTTCAGGGTTTAGGGAGCTAACCTTCTACCAAACAATTCCCTCAACCAGCAGCATAGCCCTATGTGCCTCAACACAAGCGGGGCCTTCAGTTCCATTGTGGGGCACCAAGCCACAGAGCATGGATGGTGAGGCCGACTCGCCTAGGCCGAATCCGAGAGATGAGGATGTGGGTCGGAACTACTATGAACCTAGCCATAGGTAGAGGAGAACCACACACATAGGCTGGACTGATGAGGAGGAAGGGAGAGCAGCGAGGAAAGTAGACTGAGCATAGGGGTAGCCTGGTGGTCCATTTTGCGGTGCTTGGTTATGCATTCTAGTGTCGCCGTCATCGGATTAAGTGGCGGCGGTGCAGTCGGATTAGGAGTGGAGAGAGAGATGGGAAAGAAACATAGTAGTATTGTGTGTACTGCATACAGGATAAGGAAAGAGAGATAGTAGTAGTAAAGTAGTACTGTATACATGCCTGGGCTGGCACGACATGGCCTGTCACCTCATCAGGTCATACTTGGATTCGAGGCTAAGCCCGTGGGCTGACATGGCATGACTCCTTTAGTTAACTGGGCCAATCGGGCTGTGCCTAAACAAGTTGTGCCTACATAGGCCTATTCAGGGCAGCTGTAAAATCGAGAAAGCTGACTAGAGGGGATGAATAGGCAGTTTTAAAATTCTATTTGGTTAAAACAAAGTTTATAATGCAGAAGCGTAAATCAATTTAGTTTAGCACAAATAAGGCCTAAGTGTATGTAAAAAGTTTGCAAACCTATGGTGACAAGCAATCAATTTAATTCTATGAATATAAATTGCTCGAATGTAAATTGAGTACACGAAAACAAACCATAAAGACATGGTTTCTTTTTACCGTGGTATTCAGAGACTTGCCGGTCTCCCATAGTCCACATTGAGGTAAGCCCAAATGAATTGTACCGGCTCCACGAATTGAGCCAACACCTCAATTCCTCTTTTCCGCTCCAAGTAGGTAAGCTCCAACCTTCACAACACGCTATGTCTTCTCACAACCTTATTTGAGAAGATCATCGTGCATGACATCTCCAATGCCGTCTAGGAGTCAACAACCTCCAAGAGTAATAAGTCAAGCTCGTTGCTTGACTCTCACCACGTGCAATGAAGCACAAGGTTAAGTGGATACGAAATCCATCTCTAGATGCAATACATGCAATCTAGAGCTTTTCTCCTTGCTCAAAAGGTGTAACATATGGACAATTAAGAGGAGAACCTTACACTAGCTCAAAGGAATGAAATGGAGTCAAGCAACCTTGTCTCCAACCGACCACAAGGAGGTGTTTATACCCCACACAATGAAACTAGCCATTGGGGACAAAATTTAGTACAATCGGTAGTACCGTCGTCATATGGCCAGCACTACCACTCCCCTCATAATGCTCAGAAAACTAGCCATTACAGACTAAAATTGGTAGTACCGCTAACCATGGTCCGGTACTATCGCTCCACGATAGTACCGCTTCACATATGCGGAACTACCATTTTTCATAGGAGGACAAATCTCCCAAAATGTATCTCTCTAGAAAAACATACCGCGGATAAATCAGTCATACGACAACTCCGGTCGTACTGCACCACACAGGTTGGTAGTACCGCAGGCCAGTCTGGTCGCTCACACAGAGCCGGTACTACCGGTGTTCGACCACACAGGTCTTCGACCATGTCGGGTGGTCGATCCTCGACCATGCTGATCATGTACCACACAGGTCTTCAACCACGTCGGTCTTCGACCACGTCAATCTTTGACCACATAGGTCTTCGATCAAGGTGATCGATCTTTGACCACACAAGTCTTCGACCACATCAATCTTCGACCACGTCGATCTTCAACCACACAGGTTTTTGACCACGTTGGTCTTCGACCACCGATACGGTAGTACCATGCGTTACACATCGATAGTTCCACTAACGGTAGTACCACACGACACACAATGGTAGATCCGATTTCTTTAAAAAGTGCATATACATCAACAAATTTTGCAAAACACATTTATAAATTAGAGTATCATGCACACAAGGATTAACGATGATTCCCAACAAGTTGCAAAACACATTTGCGCACTTTGAGAATTATGACACAAAGTATAGGTACATGGACTTAACACATTTGCAAAACACGTTCGCAAACCTAAGTCATATGCTACAAGAATTATATATGAGTTTCAACCATTTGCAAATATAAGCCTCATACCATAAGGAGTAAGAAACATGGACTTCAAACACCTGCAAAATACATTCGCAATGTATAGTCCCATGCTACAACGATTTAACACATGAGTTTTAGCTATTTGCAAAACACATTCATAAATATAAGCATCATGCCATGGAGAGTCAAAGCAAGTAAGATTGAGCTATCAATACATGATGGAACTCAAGCTACTAGATATGACCCCTCTTAATAGTACGGCAACCTATACTAGCAATCCGATTTTCCAACCAAACACTAAGACTGGTAAAACACTAGGAATACATCCTTAGCCCTATCTAGTCATACTTTCACCTTGAGTATCTTCTTGAAGCTTGATGACACAAATCTTCTCTTTAAATCTGGGTTATTGCCTTGATATGCATCAACCCATGATGCATTCTTCACTTGAACTCCATCAAATCATGATGGTGTTTTCTTAACTTGGTGATTAACTCATGATTATCTTCTTTTGGACATGCATCAACTCATGATGCAACCTCTTCTTGATGGCCTTCAACTCATGAGACCATTTTCATCCCGTATTTTGACTTGATGATCTTCAACACATGAAGTCATCCCAAGTCATCTTCATTTGTGGAACCTAACCTATTCATTAAACTCATAGAAAATGTTAGTCCACAAATCAATTATCATTAATTATAAAACTTCACCATTAACTTATAATGAAGGGACTAAATTCTGCAATATTCCCGTTTTGGTAATTCATGACAATCTCAACAAATAATGCGATAAAAAATAATTTACAAGTATACAATATGTACACAATAATTGTATACTCTAGGATAAGCTTCTTAAGCAATTAACTCATTTGAATGTAAGTGTTTATCTTTGAGATTAATTGCTAGCAAACTTACTCATCTCGTTGTTATTAATCATTCAACCATTAACATATAATGGAGGAACCAGATTTTTCAATCATTTTCTTTAATGATTAATGACAACCCATTATAATTGATTTAATTTAAATCAATCATAAGTATATATGAACTACACAAGTTTCATATACTCAAGGATACATTTCAATGTATAGATCCTAATATGTGTTGAAAAGGAAATATGGATCAATACTAATGAAACCACAAAACACAGAGTGAACTTCTCCTAAATGTGTGCATACAATAGTATAATAACAATATATGCACATATTCAAGTTAGACTATTTGATGAAGTTCAATCTATATTTTCGATCCGAGGAATGCAATAAAATACCAGAATATGATGTCGAATGCATATCTCTATGATTTTCACCTTTTCATCCAAATGAGACTAAGCAATATCATAATTAACAAATGAGTTAGTCGCATATTTGCATTTGTCATTAATCACATCCAAATGAGATTAGATATTATCATAATTAATAAATAAGTTACTCTCACAATTGTATAAATAAGTTAGTCTTACTATTGCATTTGTTATTATCACCAAAATCAACTTAATAGAGCTTGAACTTACAACAACCCATTTGACTCGGTCTACTGGCTAGCTTTGAGGCTTTTGTGGAGCCGATTTATTATTTAGCCATGAAAGTTGGGTAGAATTAACCATCTTGTACCATGTTTATAAGTTAATTCTTTCCCTTTCCCACCCTATTCTACTCCTCCCCAACCCCAGTTAGTGCATCCCAGGGAGCAGCGACTAGTAGGGATGGGCATTTATACACTGAAATCGAATTACTGGACTAAATTAACCGAATATATTGGCTTATTCTATTTTTGGTGTTCGATTTGGCTTTTGTTTTGGCACTATTCAATGTTCGGGGTTAGGTTCAGTTTCTAGCTCTCGCAAACCGAATATGTTGAATGCACAGAACTAATGGCATCCCAAGCTCCTATACGTAGGCACCACTCAACATCCCAAGCTCCCAGCTGAAGTCCACGGCCCAACTAGCCAACTCCCACCCAACCTAACATGCTCCTAACCATAACCCTCTTCCCCAGCACCCCCACTCAAACTCAATTCCCATTTCATAAACTTCCCATCCCATCCCTATTCATCTCCTAACCCAAGTTGCCGTCACTACCATCCAAGTCACCACTCTCCAAGTTGTGGCCATCCAAGCGAGCGAGTGGGGAAGGTTGGAGGTGGGTGGTGAGAGGCAAGCGGTGAGTGGCTGGCATCGAGTGGTGAGGACAAGAGGCCAGAGGCAGGAGGTGAGAGGGGAGGCGAGCCGTGGGTGGGGAACAGTGGCTATCATGTATTGCTTCGGTGCTAATCTGTTGTTTGAGCATTTGGCTCTTCATTTTTGAAGCTGCCATGTTGAACCAATGAAGTGATGATTGTTGACTGATATTGTGCCACTTCCCGCTCAACTAATGGTTGATTCTGTGTTGTTGCCCTAGCGACATGTTGCTAACCAATGTTTTTTTAGTAAACTAAATTAACCAAATTGGATTATTTCGGTCAATTAGGTGTGGTTTCTTGTTTCAGTTGGTTAATTCGGTGGACAACTTTCAAGAACCAAAATATTTTTTATCGAATAAATCAAACAGATTTTACAAAATAAAACCGAATGCCCACCCTAGAGACTAGGGATTCCTATTGGAAATCACTTGAGATTTTTCACTCTCTCTTTTGTATTTTCTATCTCTCTCAAGAAACAAATACAAACTCACGGGAGACAAATGACTTACTTTAAATAGCTCATCTATAACATTCGATTAAGATGCTTTAAATAGATACTACCAGCCGCACATGTAGGCCACTCATCCATTACTAACGATTATGCGCTTAACTCCTAAAATTCCTCCATGATCCGCACGACTCGGTCTTCTAACTACTTATTGACTCACGCTACAACCACTACTACGACCATCACTCGGTCGACTGCTTCTCCGACTATGACCACTAAACACAGTCTTACAAACACACAGTCTTACGACCACACGCTCGACTATGATGACTAAACATAGTCTTACGACCACACATAGTCTTATGACCACACTCTCGACTCTGACCGCTACTCGACTCCTTCTACGACCAATCTATTCTGACTACCCTCGATACTTGACTACGACCACTCAAATGCTCCGACTGTTACAGACGAGTACTCAAACATGAGTACTCAGACACATGACTTTCGCCCACATCCACTTATGACCACTACAATTTATACGACCACTACAGTTTAAGACTACATCTACTCACGACTACCACACAAGTACTCGACTGCCATGAGTACTCGAACACACATTGCTAAACTACTTACATGTTAAGATTATAACCAACAATTTTTCCTCTAATCTTGACACATCCTGCTCCACAAGTCTTCAAAGCAGAGCTGGTTCATCATCACTTCGTGCTTCACATAGAAGTGCTTTCTTCTCCATCTCTTTGACAGAACACTCATAAGAATAATGCCCAGCTCTTCACAATCAAAGCAACACACCTTGCTTTTATCTCTGCGCCTATCTTCTCCACACCCTTGGCCATGGCCACACCCTCGCCCTCGCGACAAGCCACCTTCTCTTACCATGAGGACCTGCTCTTCCATGCGTGTCTCACAACCCTTGAGGTACTCCTCGTGCACCTTTAGGGACCAGATGGTCTCTTCCAAGGTCATGCTATTAATCTCACCAAATAGCTCCATGGATGAAGCAATATTGATGAACTTGTCGAACACCGCTCGCAGTAGCTTCTTCATGACATACTTCTCTTCCATCTTCTCTCCAAGCTCTCGGATCTAGCCAACAAGCAGCGTGATCTTTGCAGTGAAATCGGCCAACGAATCCGCATCACGCATGCTGAGGTTTTCAAACTCCCAGCGCAGAGTTTAGATCCTCGCCTCCCTGATGCGCTCAGCGCCCATGTGCATGGAACACGGCACTGTCCAGACTTCAAGGGAGGTGTCCTTCTCAGCAACCTACATCAATGTTTCATCATTGAGACCCTGGGAGATAATTGCCAAGGCCATATGTTCCTTCTTCTCATCGACCACCTTGGTCGAGCTCTGGGATCAACTGCATCCCACACGCCATGAGCTCTCATGTGGATCTTCATCCTCATAGCCAATGTCACGTAGTTCATCCTCATCAGCTTTGGGTACTGGAGCCTCGCCGTCGCCGCATCGCCAAAGACACCGCTCGTAGCAGCGCCACTTGACGAGCCATCACCATGCGGCATCATCTTTGGCATCACCTAGGACCATACCACACTATGATACCAACTGTTGAAAATCTCTCGAGATTTCTCACTCTTTTGTATTTTCTATCTCTCTCAAGAAACAAATACAAACTCACGGGAGACAAATGACTTACTTCAAATGGCTCATCTATTCCATTCGATTGAGATGCTTTAAATATATACAACTAGCCACACATGCAAGCCACTTACCCACTACTAACGATCATACGCTTAACTCCTGAAATTCCTCCATAATCTGCACGACTCGGTCCTCTAACTACTTATTGACTCACGCTACAACCGCTACTATGATCGTCACTCGGTCAACTGCTTCTCCGACTATGACCACTAAACATAGTCTTACGACCACACAGTCTTACAACCACATGCTCAACTACAATGACTAAACACAGTCTTACGACCACAAACAGTCTTACAACTACATGCTCAACTCTGACCGCTACTCGACTCCTTCTACGACAACGACCACTTGAATGCTCCAACTACTATAAATGAGTACTCGAACATGAGTACTCGGACACATGACTTTTCACCACAACCACTTACGACCATCGCAGTTCATACAACCACTGTAGTTTACGACTACATCTACTCACGACTACCACACGAGTACTTAATTGCCGTGAGTACTCGAACACACACTGCTAAACTACTTACATGTCAAAATTATAACAAACAATTCCTTGTGGTGCCTCTCGCCAGCACCACGCTCCGTCCGTTGCTCATCAACCCCGCTGGTTCTACCCGCTGACCTTGTCCCTCAGTATCCTGGGAGGCTCAAATATCACTACCCCAGACCTCTGCGTCTGGACTGATATCATCACCAGCTCCACCGTAAGCTTGCCACTTCCGACCTCCCCTGGTGAACGTCAAGACGCACCACCGTAGCCTTCCTTCGAGATGCCATCGCTGCCTCCCTCCTATCTTAGGCATTGATCTGATCTCTATGTTGCCCCTGCTGATGAGCTTGCTACTGCCGACCTCAACGCTGGCCCAAATGTCTAGCCTTCATGTAAAGTCGCTGACCCCAACTCCATCCAATACTTGCAGATCTAATGGTGAATGATTGAATAATGTATTTGCTTGCTAGTTTGCACAATCACCTGGTTGATGGTTTGCAATCCCCTCCATTAATTAGATCGACAATCATCAATGATTTGTTCGAGAACGATCGTTTCATATCTAGATTCACAGTCATTGCCCTGTCTATATTAGCTAATGTAGACCAAAGATGGCAACAGAGGGGTGAATGGTGCCTTAAAAGTTTTCCCCCAAGTATTCACTTATCCTTTGCTCCGATAGCTATAAAGCTATAAAGATTTGGATAGGAACCCTACTCAAAATCTGGAGAAACACAAAGCTGCACCACTTTGAAAAACCAGAGACTCTCAAAGCTGAGCAAAATCAGTCAGAAATCAACGTGGTCGAAGTTCGACTATGGTGGTCGATGACCAGACAGCGGTCTAGAACCAACATGGTCAAAACTCAACTCTAATGATTAATGATGAGAGAGTGGTCAAAAACCAACTGATCGAAAACCAACTTGGTCGAAACCAATGTGGTCAAAACCAGCATGGTCGAAACCAGCGTGGTCAAATCCAACGTGGTTGAAAGTCGACACAACCTAAATTCGACTTGAGTGGTCCATGACTAGAGAGGGTTTCAAAACCAATGCAGCCAATGAGAAGAGAACAGTCGAAAGACCAGCGTAGTCGAGGACATTAAGTGGTTGAAACCTACGTGGTCGATCACAAGTGAGCGGTCGAAAGACCAGCATGGTCGAGGACCAATGAGTGGTCAAAAACCCACGCGGTCGAAGACCGATATGATCGTAACCGACATGGTCGAAGACCTGAGAGCAAACCCGAGTGTTTAAAGCAGTTTGAGATATGACCGATGTGAACAACTACAAGTGAGAGGTCAACCTGTAAGCTGTCGAAACCAAAATGGTCAAACCAAGTCAAAATACGGCCAGAGAGGTCGATGACCAGTGAATGGTCGAAAACCAGAGTAGTCAAAAACCAAGGACTATGGTATTACCGCTACAAGGCTTGCGGTACTACCATTTTCAATAGAAGAACAGGATTTTTAGCTGACCGCGAGAACCAAAATCGATAGAACTTTCGATTGACTAAACAAAAAGCTGTGAAACTTTATACGTATGTTTCTTATGGTCTCACGAAGCTATTAAATTCCTGGATTGAAAAATCCATGGCAAATTTGATACCTTTTTGCAATTTAAAGTAGTGCACACCAACCAAGAACCAAAAACTAAATCGATGATCAGATCTTGCTTGTGGGTAGAAGATAGCCAAGATGGCTTTGAGCATGTTCCCACATGTCATAGCAAAACATGACCACCACAGGAATCAAATCAAAATACCTCGGATCAAGAAATCGCTCGACGGGGCCAAACTCAAGTAAAAAAACAGGATTTCTTGATAAAGTTGCCATTGAAGTGCCTAACTGATTAGAGATTGATTTCAAGGGGTTTTCTCCATCTTCTCTATGTCCTTGGCACAACAAGATCAAGAGAGGAAAAACCAACTCAAACTAGAGCAAACTCAATCGAGAGGAAAAACCAACTCAAACTAGAGCAAACTCAATCAGTCAAAAAGATACACAAAAGGCAAATCAAGGATTGATGTATTGCTCAGTTGAGATGATTTGTTTTATAGCCACTCCACTCAGGAGGACAGAGTTTTGAGCTTAGAGTACACACACTCTCTAACCTATCTTCCATGGGAGGGAGGAGGAGCTAGCCATCAAAAGGCTTAGGTAACCTTCTCAAACTCTAGATCTTACCTCCCCTCCCCTTATATAGGCTCACAACCTAAACCAAAACCTAATGGATCCACTCATTAGGCTAAACCAGGGATAACTCGTTAACCCCACCTAACACCGGGTTTTACTCACGCACGCTTCTTTGGTATTGAGCAGTTGTACCAATATGCCCCTTTACCGCATTCGCTGAAACATTACACTTCCTTTTCCACGAAGCACTGCCCATGCTTCGCCATCTTCTATGTGGCCCCAATGACTTGCTGCCAAGCCTCTCACGCGTCCGGATCCCACCGAATTGTCCTCGCTTACAACCGGCCCAAGTCACTTGTGCACCACATGCCTCTTCTTGCACATGACGGTACCCGACTTCCTTGACCGTCTAGACCACTGAGAGAAGCCAGTCTGACCGCCAAGCATAGGCCTGTTAGACCGTTGGCTGGTCTGACATGAGTCATAGTTCACAGGTTGTAATGTCACAACCTACCACCAACCAGTCACAGTTCCATCGATCACTGACTATCGATCACAAAGTCTAAGACAATCGATCGCTAAGTCTATAACTACTATCCAGAAACTAGTAACAGGCTGGTTCATTTTGTTTATGATCGACTTGGAGAAAAATGAAATTAGATTTCCATGAAAAACAAAAACAAAAATCCACTAGCTTTGGAACTGTTCTCACAAATGACATTGTAGATATTTTTTTCAAAATTTAACCCTGAACACCATTTTTTACATATCTAACCTCCTCCGTGGACCACCGAGCTTAGCATACATATGTAACTGGTGGGCAAAGCAATGAACATAGAAAGCATTTGGATTATCATCATGAATAAGTTTTTGCAATCCATTAAATTCACCTCTCATATTTGAAGCTCCGTTGTAGCCCTGCCCACGCAGCCTTGAAATAGGCAAGCCATGTCGAGTAAGCAATCCAACCAAAGCTTCTTTCAATGCTATATATGTATAATTTGTGATATGCTCAATGGCAAGAAACCTTTCCATCACTTTCTCTTGATTATTCACAAATCTGCATAAATGATATGATTATAAAATGTAAAATTCAAAGGTAGAACAAAACAACAATGCATAAATGATGTGGAACTATAACTGACCTCACAATCACCGCCATTTGCTCCTTTATTGATACATCTCTGGACTCATCAATAAGGACTACAAAATTTCTATCTCCAATCTCACCTTTAATTACTTATGTGACCTCTTGTGCACAACATTTATAAAGCTCTTTTTGAATATCTGGAGAAATCATAACTGCGTGCCCAGGAGCTGTATCAAATGCCACCTTCACTTCCTCCTTTTTATGTTTATACCAATCTAATAACTTTTTGAAATTCCCCTTGTTGATGGAAGTAGAGGATTCATCATGTCCTCGAAAAGCTTCACCTTGAGCTATAAGATATCTTGCACAATCTAAAGGTGCAGTTAAACGAATTCTGTATGCAATTTCGGCCTCCTTACTATAAGTATTGATTTTGCTAAACACACCTGACCTTTGATTTTTGAAGTCGTCGCAAAGACGCCTTGCAATATTGTGGGAACTATTTGTACCACCAACATGTTTATTGAAAGCATATAAAGCAATCTTCCAACGAGAGAACCCAACCTTTGTAAATACATCACTTCCAAATGTATTGGGTTGTGCTGGTTTCTTGAAAAGAAAACAACAGAAACAAAAGGCGGCATCCTTTTCCACACTATATTCCAACCAATCAAATCCATGATTCTTGAAAGGACCGTAACTGTTTACCATCCAATGTCTGTGGAAATGAATATCCAATTACTCGGGTAGGGCCATTCAATAAATATTCCCTTCTCATTTGATCTCTAATTTCGTTAGCATAATCTTCAATTGTTAGGCACAGCACCGGATCGGCAATTATTTCATTTTGATTAAATTCTAGTCGAAGCTTCTTTGGTTGAGTTGTACTCTCATCGGTTGGATGAGAACTACTTGAATTACTTGCAAAATAGTTGCACAAAGTTTGTTTCTCCATTATAGCAAAATCTATAAATAAATTATTAATTTCTTTCAATACAAAGCTATAAATATATAAATTAATTATAAGGACTAAACTATCTACATACACTGAATATGAAAGTCTAAAATAAGAAAAAACTAGATAAAAATTACCCAGAAGCCGTAAGCCGCCCCTATCTCCTCAATTCTTTGTCTCACGCTTGACACTCGTCTGTCTCCTCAATTCGTCCGCCCGCATTTGCAACTGTGCCTTTATATCCTCAATTCGTCCGCCCGGCGCCCGCAACTCCGCCTCACTCTCTGTCTCTCTCACTCTCTCATATTTAATCGCTCGCCTCGCTCCTCGGCTCCTCCACTCCTAGGCTCCTCGCCTCGCTCGGACTCCACCGCCTCTGGCGCTCCGCCACTCCAGTCTACCTTCTCTGGTTCTCCCGTCTCCAGCCTCTGCTACGCCACGCTGCCGCCCAGACTCGCCGGTGGCGCCTCGGCCCGGCTCCCCCTGCCTCGGCTTGGCGTCGGCCCCTCGTCGCCTCGCTGCCCGCTCGACTCCCGCCAGTCGCGCGGTTTGGCGAGCAGCCTCCCCTCGGCTGGCTCGCCACCAGATCTGGCTCCAGCTCCGACTCCGGCGGCACCCCCTACTGTGTGCGCAGCGCACCCTCGTCTAGTCACCCCTAGCCCCAGCCCCCCTCTGGCCTCTGCATTGTGGAGGCGCCGACGAGTCTCTCCTCTGGCTCTAGGTCTACCGCCACCCATCGGTCTGCGAAGTGTAATGGGAAGTGGAATGGGAACCAATCGCATTGTTGGAGTGGGTGTTTTGATGGGCTAATGAGATGAATTTGTTGAGCCTTTTTAAGGGAAGTGGGCTACCAGTTGAAGTCTTAAACTATGCTTTTTGTTGTTTGGTGTTTGTTGGGCTTCTCAGCCTCTGCCCTCTGTGACTGTCGCCGACGCCGGCTGCCGCGGGTGCTCACCTAGGAGGGCGCTTGCTCGGGGGAGGTGTGTGCCGCTACCAGGGGAGGTGAGGCTTGAGCCTTACTAAACCTCCCCTAGCTTTGTCCCTGCCTGTAGCCTGCTTGTACTTCCCTCTATGTACAAATCATCCAGATCTACAGCTTACCTGGTTCACCTATGCATTGGCGTGTATGCTTGGATATGTGTTCGTTGTTACACGCGCTTTCAAGTACGCTAGCTCTAGCTAAAGTCACCTGTAGCCTGCATGTACTTCCCTCTACGTACAAATTGTCCAAAGCTACAGCATAGCTGGTTCACCTATGCATTGGCATGTCTGCTTTGTGCAGCCATGCAGGCATGCTTGCGTGTTTATGGCCTTTTTCTTTTCAGCTTCTACAAGTTGTTTTTTGACTTTTCTACAGTAATTAACTTTTAAACGAAGTATCTTTTCAAGATAGGGCCTACTAGTTAATTGTAGTACATACTATATGGACTTCATTTATATCGGTAAAAACCACACGTGAGTTTGTTACTCTCTAATCGCTTGCACGAACAGCCCAAAAATCATAAGCCACAGTCAAAAGCCATAAGCTTCAGCCAAAAAGAATAGATCCAAGTGTTTATGTGAGCGAGCAGCTATCTAGCTTTGCATTGGTCGAGTTGACATGCATGGTGCATTACAAAAGCTACGTCCAGCTGCCAAGTAGCAGCAGTAGCCTTTCCTAGATGTAGATACTGGACTCAGAGCCAGAGAGAGAGAGCGAGAGCGCGCGCGCTGTGGTACGTTACGTACGAGTACATTGTGGATGGAATGCAAGAAAGTTTGCTTTTTGGTGGTGCATCTTTTTGAGCCAGTGGTGTCGTGCGCATGTGTGGGCACGTATATATTTGGTAAAAGTCCATACCATATGCATATCTATATTTTTTATGCGAATTCAAATACGAATATGAATAGGTGGGAAGTTATTAATGGGATGGACAAAATCTATATAGTTTTTGTATCCTATCAAATACGATAGCTTGATAATACGTATAATTCATATCCATTTCCCATCCTTATATGTGTGCTCGCCAGCCTAGCTTAAGCTTTATTAGAGCATGCACAATGTTGGAATAAGGAGGTCGGGAGATGAGGATAGACCGGTACTATACATTGGAGAAAACTTCAAAGGTGGACCTAAGCATGGACCGGTGCACAAGCCAAGGACAGGTACCAAGTGAAAAAAACCATCCAATGCACCTGTCATACGCGCGCATGGCCATTGCCGCGCACCCTGCCATGATCACGTAGTTGTACTAGTCGTCGCCTCCGCCGTCGACTTCTCCGCCACACCACGCCATTGCCCCCTTCCCTGCTCCTTCACTTTTACTGTCACATGTTGTCGCACCCATTAGTTGTAGCTCACAAACTCCATGGTCGATCTCATTGCGATCTACCTTAATACACCTCAATCTTCCTCAATCCATGTTCCATATGGACCGAGGTTAAGCAAGTGCGTACCGCCGCCACCGTCTCCCTTTTCATTGTTGCCAACGGCTATGGTTATGGAGCTAGGGTTTTGTTGATGGATTTGATTTAAGTGGCAGGGGCACTATCAAGTGAGGGATACGATAGAGGGGTGGAGAGGTGCCAGAAGATGCCACTGGTGGTGGAGGGGACCACTGGAGATGGCCTATTTTTGCGGTGGTGCCAATGGTGTTTGAGAGGGGAGAGAACACAATCACAGGGGAGGGAGCAATGGGCTTGAGAGAGATGGCAATGGGAGGGGCTTGTTGGGTTGTTTATTTTTTTAATTTAGGTATGGGCCTAGGTACTACACATTGGAGCATTTTGCGGTAGACTTGACTCTCCCATGCAGGTCCCACCTTAGGCCCCCTTGGTCGTACCTGAGAGACCATGTGGAAATGACCCCATGTTTGTGATGAGTAATTGACACATGTTCTGAAAAGTTTGAGTTTGTTTTGAGTGGTTCGAGCCAAGTCATTGCATGGTGCAGTCGACTGTGGTCGAACCGGGTCGAACGCGGTCGAACGTGCTTAGACGCCTGTTTTCTTTTCGATCGGTCGTTGGGCTATTTTGTGCTTAAGATTTCTCGCTAATGCAATTGTTGATTATATTATATCGAGCAGTGCTATGTGATTTGTTTCTTGTCTGTGATGGCTGCAGGACTTTGAGGCGGAGTCGTGGTGAGGCACGGGATGACCGGACTAGACACAGGTGGTGCTGAGGTCGGAGCGGTCGGGATGTGTCGAAGACGGCGAGGACTCGAAGTGGCTGCGAGGCTTGGATGACAAGAAATGAGGAAGCTTCCCGGAAGGTGCAAGAGTGGCGTTTTGGTAAATACGCAAGGCTGCAAAAGGAGAAGCGGATTCGGTTTTGAGTTAATGGATACAGCAAAGGAGTTGTTTGATTTAGCGGGTAAAGCAAGACGTTGAACCTGGTAGTGAAGGCTATATATATAGAGGTGCTCTCTAGTGCTTGAGAGAGATTTTTAAGAGGTGTTTCAGTTCTTTACTCTCCATGTGTGTGTTGTTTTCTTGAGTCTATGTAACTGCGTATGGGGCAACATGTTTGAGTTCTAGTTTTTCCCTTCCGTGAGTGTGTTGCTCAGGAATGTGAATCCATGTATGAACTGGTTGTAGGTTCTTTCAATACAATCATTCATGTCTCTGCTTTATTTTTGTGAAGTCTCCTGTTTTAAGATGCTTTGGTTTCAGTTGTTATCTGTGTGTGGCTCTATTCGTTTTGCCTTTCTCTATTCTTATCTAATCATGCTAGTCTGAGATCTTTTTAGCCGTTGTAATTGTATTCTCTAGTCTCTAAGTTCCTTTTGCCTTATGGATTGAAATCTCAATCAGTTAACCTGAAAAGATCTATCAATCTTTTGGAAGTTTTTTTGTGTCTCTCGGCTGTATACAGTCCTTACAATGCCGCCAATGTTCAACTACATTCAGTTCTGTCCGCTTCTTTACTTTTGGGGTTGCAGTTTGTTTCCTTTTTAGTCTTCTCATTGCTTCAGTTTTTGTTTTTTTCCTGGTTTCTTTTGAGGATTTCTATAGCCTGTTATCTTCTCTATTCCGACCGATTGTAGGTTTTAACAATTAGTTTTTGGCTGCAGCAGTTTCAGCAGTAAAAACAGCTTTCGGCCAGCAGAAATAATCAGTCTTGTCTCATGCCTAGCTGCAGTTCTTTTGATTCCATGTTGATCTCTCTCAGGTAGCAGCAGTCAATCATTTCAGCAGTTTAGTTCTTGGAAAACACTTACTGTACCGACAAAAGTACTACTGCTATCTTCATTTCAGTTTTCGGCCAGAAAGCAGCACACTGTTTTGTCTCGGTTGTGATCTCTTTTCTTTTGCTTTCTCTTTTATTTTCTGTCGTGTTTTTATTTTTGGTAGCAGTCTGAAATTTGAGCAGTCTTCTGTGTTCTTTTCAGTGCTCGGCAAGGAGTTTTTGCAGCAGCAAGTTTGCTCAGTTTAACTCCTTGCCAATCAATCTTTTGTGGGCTCTTAAGTGCTCTGCAGTCTTCAATTTCTTGCAATTCATTCTTTCCATTGTTGAGGTTCAAGATCTTTCTTTCAAACTAATTTTCCATGTCTATGTTTGTTTTAGATCTTTTGATGGTATGATTTTCATTTCTCCAGTGAAGGTTCTTTTGGTCCGATTTTAAAGATTTTCTGTGAGCATACATTCTCTTTCTTCATAGCTTACATAGCTATCGGAGATTAGAGAAATCGTGTGGATACTCGGGGTAATTTTTAAAGGGCTCCATTCACCCCCCCCTCTGTCGCCGTTTCCGATCCTACAATTGGTATCGGAGCCGGTTAGCTCTTCCTCGTAGATCTTAACCGGTCTCTAGAGCCATGGCAACAGACAAGTATTCCACCAAGCCCCTGATCTTCGATGGGATCGACTATCCCTTCTAGAAGAGTCGGATGGAGATCTACATCTGGGCTCAGGGCTTCGCCATCTGGCGAAAGGTCAAGATCCGGTATGTTGTTCCTGCCAATGAGAACATCAATGCCAAAAACATGGCTGATGTTGAGGCGAATGCTAAGGCGAGGAACATCATAATTCAGGGTCTGAGCAGAAGCGAATTCGATCGCATCTCTCATCTGTCGTCGGCCTTCGACATCTGGGTGACCCTCGATGCATACCATGAGGGCACCACTCAGATCAAGACGGTACGACAGGACCAGTTCAAGCAAGATTACAACAAGTTTGAAATGCTCACTGGTGAGTCCTTGGATGAGTGTTTTGCGCGGTTTCACAAGATTCTGAGCAATCTCCGAGCGGTCGGTCTCATATACCCCGACTCGGACAACGCTCGTCAGATGCTCTCTGCTTTGGACGTACGTGTTTGGGAGATGAAGGTGACTACCATCAAGGACACCACCGATATTTCGACCCTGACTCTTGACGCGTTGTACTCACGCCTCAAGACTCATGAGATTGACATAGTCTCTCGTAGGTCGAAGTCCCAGTTCCGCTTCTGGTGTTTTCTCTGATAGTGCTACTGGTTTTTCCCTAGCTGCTCTCTGTGACGTTACCGATGATCAATTAGAGCAGCTACCAAAAGACCAGTTAGCCCTTTTAGCCAGAAAGTTTTCCCATGCATACAAAAGAGTGAGGGATAGAAAGAGAGGAGGGCCGATAATCTGCATCGAGTGTGGTGGCCCCAACCACATTCGAGCAAATTGCCCCAAGCTGGAGAAGGGCAAGGGTGACTACGGCGGTGTGAGCAAGAACAACTACATCGACAAGAACTGCAACAAGAAGCCCCCAACTCATGCCCAAGGCAAGAAGATGTTCCGCAACCTTGGCAAAGCCAAGAAACTCTTCCACCGCATCCTCACTGCTTTCGATGACCTCGACCTCAGCGAGGTGAGGGATGGAGCGACGACGATGGGACGGGCGATTAAGAACCCAAGGATGGCGATGACTTCTCCGACATGTGCTTTATGGCCCTTGAGGGCGACGTGAGCGACAGCGAGCTCTACTCTGACTCCGACGAGGTTTACCCCTCTTACGACCAGCTTAATGATGCTTTTCTTAAGCTAGGTAAATTTCATGCTAGATCTAGAGCTAGGTGTAGCGAGTTGGAGAAGGAAATAGATAGATTGTCATAGGAGCTTACTTCACTTATATCTGCTCCCTCCCGTGACGAATGTGATACATGCTCTGCTTTAATTGGTGACATGGAGAAATTAAGGACCTCTCATGATAGTCTGTCTTCTGAGCTTGACATGCTTAAGGTGGAGAATGTTAGTCTTTTAGCTGAACTAGAGATGAGTAGGACTGTCGCTCTTTCATCCACTTTTGTTGAGACTACTTCTTGCACCTCATGTGAGGATAAGGACAATACATTTAGAGGTCTTTATACCATGCTCCTTGATTTGCCTGAGTCTTATGAAAGCTGTATTAACTTGAAATTGAACCTAAAAAGGGTAGATCATAAAATTGCTGAGTTACAAGCTTTTCTGCTAGAACCCATTGGTCATGTGTAAACTGTCCCAAGCTTACTGTTGAGCTTGAATCTGTGTCTAAACAATTTCAAGAGTTGATTGATCACAACAACAAGTTATCTCGATATGCTTCTAAGGACCCTGTTAGCTCACCATGCAAAAATTGTGATAAACTAAAAATCTGACTTGATTGCATTGGAAAAAAATGTGTGAAGCTAATTAAGGATCAACTAGAGAAGCCACAATCTTGTTGTGATGTGATTGCTGGTGTGGGGGAGAAGCCCAAAGGAGTAGAGACGCTTAGACACGATGACCAAACAGTTAGAGGTAGGATTGTCCCTCCTAGTCCTTGCGAAGACCTCAATGTTGAGGCGGCTGTGTGTGCACACGCTATTCCTTCTTCTGCTGTTGGTTCTTCCTCTTCTCCTACTGTTGTCTCCTCTTCCCCTGTTCTTCTTGCACCTCTCTCTTTCGGGAGTGTCAGTACCTTATGAATACACTTGAGAGGTTTGTAGGAGGCAAGAAGAAGCTAAATCTTATTCTAGACCAGTCCAAGATTTGCAAATTCAATCAAGGTCTAGGATATGATTTTCTTGAGGATGTGAGGAAGCATCCACCTACTGTTCTCAGACCCATAGCAACAGGTGTGTGATCGAGGTCAAGCCTAGAACTGGAAAAGTTCAATTCAAGTCAGCGGGCTTTGTCCAAGGGATTTCTGATAGCAAGGTGATTCCACCTGTTGCTTCAGCCTCTCAGAAGGTGAAACTCCATCGTGCTACTTCTACCTCTCAAAAGATGGAGTATCATTGTACCTTTTGTCAAAAGGATGGACACTTGGTCAAGCGATGCTTCAGGCGCGCCAAGATCGCACGTAGAGACTGTGTTGAGGCTCTTAGGCGTATTCAAGGTCAGCCTCAGACCTTGAGTGCACCTAAGACCAACACGAGGTCTAAAGTTGCTTCTGGTGATGGGTTTGGGCAGCATCGAGAACTTGGGTTTTCTGAGTTTTTTGGTTTTCGTCCTCGATATGCCTCTGGTCGTGTCTTCAGCCGTTCTTAGAGTAGATCTTGTTTTCCCCGTCGAGAGGGCTACCCGCGGCGTGATCAGCGTGTTGTTGGTACCCCGACTCGCTCTCCCATAGCAATCAGACCCAGCAACAACTTCAGGTCTGCACATAGACCTTCTGCTTCTTTGAGCGACAAAGAGCGTAGGGTAGCTAGAGGTCAGTCGTGTGTGGCTACTTCTTCTGCTCGACGTGTGACTCAGTATTGGGTTCCAAAATCTCTTTTGATTTATCCTAGTACTGAGCCTTTACTCTCGGTTTGACTCAGGTTCGCCGGGCTGGGAAGGGAGAGGTTTGGCTTGTAGACTCCAGTTGTTCTCGACATATGACCGGAGACTCCCATTGGTTCTCTTTCCTAGCCCGTGCTCCAGGTGATGAGACTATCACCTTTGGACATGCTTCGTCTGGGCGCGTCATCGCCAAAGATATAGTGCACGTGAATGATTCTTTCATTCTAAAAGATGTTGCCTTGGTTAGTAAGCTGCAGTATAATTTGCTTTCAGTCTCTCAGCTTACCGATGACGGGTATGAGGTGAGCTTTAAGAAAAACAATTGCAAAATTCTTGATTCTTCGGGTAGTCTGGTTTGCGGGATTTCTCGTTATGGGGGGATCTTTTGTGCTGATTTTTCTGAGTCTTCTGGTGATCCTCTCAGGTGTTTAGTCGCCTCTGAGTCCCGTGACCTCACTTTCTGGCATAGGAGACTTGGTCATATTGGATTTGACCAGTTGACCCGAGTTAGCGGTCACGATCTCATTCGTGGTCTGCCAAAACTCAAGATGGTCAAAGATCTTGTTTGTGCTCCTTGCCGGCACGGCAAGATGGTTGTTGCTTCTTATCCTCTGGTCACAGTGACTATGACCGATGCACCAGGACAGTTGCTCCATATGGACATAGTTGGACCAGCTCGAGTGTAGTTAGCAAGAGGGAAGTGGTATGTTCTTGTTGTAGTTTATGACATCTCGAGGTATTCTTGAGTGTTTTTCTTAGCCTCAAAGGATGAGATATTTACCCATTTTTAGGTTTTGTTTAGTAGGCTTTTTGTTGAGCTCCCTGGTGCCTTACGAGCGATCCGCAGTGACAATAGCACGGAGTTCAAGAATTCCTACTTCGAGAGGTTCTGCGATGAGACAGGTGTAGAGCACCAGTTTTCTTCTCGCACGTCCCACAGCAGAATGGCGTCGTGGAGAGAAAGAACCATACCTTGGTCGAGATGGCCAGGACGATGCTTGATGAGTACTCTACACCTAAGAAGTTTTGGGCTGAGGCTATAGCGATTGTGTGCCATGTTTCGAATAGAGTTTTTCTTCGGTCACATTTGCATCGCACTTCCTATGAGTTGAGATATAGGCAAAAGCCCAGTGTCTCTCATTTTCGTGTGTGTTGGTTGCAAGTGTTTCATTTTTGAAGTCCAGGAACCTAGACAAGTTCGAGTCACGATCCTGTGATGGTATCTTTTTAGGTTACTCGACTTCTTCGCAGGCGTATAGGGTCTGGAACTGCGAGTCTAGTAAGATGGTAGAGACCTGCGAGGTGACCTTCGATGAGGCCAGTCCGGGGACTAGACCCGATATCTCAGGTTCTTTAGAGCAGTCCGAGACCATATTTGAGGATGATGAGGAAGATGGAGATGAGGGTTGTCTACCTGATCCAGTTCCTCATCCTCCCCTTGAGGTGCCTTCTTCCACTGCACCTCCAGGTGATCAGCCCATGCCTTCTGCTTCCTCTGGAGCTAGTGGCTCTGTTCCTACCTCATCAGCTCATGAGGTAGAGACCACTTCTTCATCTCATCCAGGACCTCCCCGACATATCTAAAAAGATCATCCTTCCGAGCAGATGATTGGAGACCTCTTTGAGCAAGTCACACGCTCAAAGTCTTGCATGTCATATTTCTATCTCCATTCTGCCTTTGTTGCCACATTTGAACCCAAAGATGTTTGTCATGCTCTTTTTGATGAGTCTTGGGTCAATGCCATGCATGAGGAGTTAGAAAATTTAGAGAGAAACAATGTCTGGTCGCTTGTTGAGGCCCCTCGAGGTCACAATGTCATTGGGACTAAGTGGGTGTTCAAGAACAAGCAGAGTGAGGATGGGGTTGTCATTCGGAACAAGGCTAGACTGGTAGCTCAGGGTTCTCTCAAGTTGAGGGTCTAGATTTTGAGGAGACCTTTGCCCTTGTAGCTAGACTTGAAGCCATTAGAATCCTGCTTGCTTTTGCAGCTTCTAAGGGTTTCAAGCTTTACCAGATGGATGTCAAGAGTGCCTTCCTCAATAGGTTTATTGAGGAAAAGGACTATGTGAGACAGCCTCTAGGTTTCAAGAACCCCAAATACCCAAACCATGTCTACAAGCTTTGCAAAGCCTTGTATGGACTTAAGCAAGCCCCTAGAGCTTGGTATGAGAGGCTTAAGTCCTATTTTGTTGAGTCATGATTTTGATATGGGTAAAGTAGATATGACCTTGTTCATTCGCAGGCATGGCAATGACCTTCTACTCGTCCAGATTTATGTGGATGACATCATCTTTGGCGGCTCCTCTCATGCTCTTGTCTCTCAGTTCTCTGACGTCATAAGCTCAAAGTTTGAGATGAGCATAATGGGCGAGTTGAGCTTTATTCTTGGCTTTCAGATCAAGCAGACCCGGGAGGGTACCTTCTTGCATCAGGGCAAGTACACTCAAGACCTCCTGAGACGCTTTGACATGAGTGATGGTAAGCCGGTGTCTACTCCTATGGCTTCATCAGCTTCACTCGACCCAGATGAGGACAGCGAGCCAGTTGATCAGAAGAAGTATCGCAGCATGATTGGCTCCCTCTTGTAGCTCACCACCTCGAGACCGGACATACACTTCTCTTTGTGTTTATGTGCTCGATTTCAGGCTTCTCCTCGCGTATCTCACCGCCAGGCAGTGAAGCGCATCCTTCGGTACCTTCGAGCTACCATAGACTATGGTATCTGGTACTCTTCCTCATCCTGTCTTTCCCTCAGAGCCTAATCGGATGCAGACTTTGCTGGCTGAAGGATAGATAGGAAGAGCACGTCTGGCACCTGCCAATTCATTGGCACTTCTCTTGTTTCTTGGTCTTCTAGGAAGCAGTCCGGTGTTGCACAGTCCACCGCAGAGGCCGAGCACGTTGCTGCAGTCAAGTGCTTTGGATGGTTTCGACCTTGCGGGACTTTGGGTTAGCCATAGACAGTGTTCCACTTTTTTGTGATAACACTTCTGCTATCAACATTGCCAAGAACTCAGTGCAATACTCTCAGACCAAGCATATTGATATCAGATATCACTAGTGTTTGCTCCTTAGTGTGTTAGATGATCAATTGATAGTCTTAGAGTCATATGGGTTAGATTAGAGTTAGTCTGAGCCATAGTGTTTTCTATATCTTGTCTATGCTTTAAGGGCTACCTTTTCTGATTTTCTTGCCAACTTCTCGTTGTTATTGCTTTGGTTCAGGTGGGAGTTCATTTGGGAGCTTCTAGATCTTAATGTTGTCATAACTCAACTTGAACTAAAAAGTGCGTCACATGTTGAGGGGAGCTGGATTTTCTTGCATATCATTTGGCATTGTAATATAACTACATGGAGCCTTGATTATTATCCTTTTTATGATATGTTTACAATGCTTTATATCTTGCCAAAATTCGTGCTTAATTGCTAGATTCATCATGACTTTGGCCCCGTTTGGCAGAGCTCTAGCTCTAGGAAATCTGTAGATTTCCTAGAGCTGGTCATCTGTAGCTCTAGGAAATCCTGGATCTAGAGTTGCAGGCATGTTAAGTGCATTTACATAACTCATTTCATTTATATTATATATTAAATAAAAATATTTAAATCACTTTAATTTAGTCAACAAACTACAGATCCAGTATAGATCTCGGAGCTAGAGCTGTGCCAAACGGGGCCTTTATATGTGTAGACTAGTCTTTGCCATGTTAAGTTGATTAAAATGCATAACTTGAATTAAATCATGTCATGTTAGCTCTTGAGACTAGTCTATCTTTAGTTATCCTTTTATGAATCATGCCATATCAAATAGGCTGAGTTGAGTCTTAAATCTCTATTGAGCTTTAGATTGAGCTATGCTAATTCCTTTATGAAGCATGAGTTTTCATTAACTCTTTGTTCTTGAACTAATTTCAGCAAAAGCAAAAAGATCTCTTTTGTGCGAAAAAAACTGATCTCACCAATTCTTTCTCATGAGACTGCTTGCCATTGCACTAGGTATGAACTCAGAGGGAGTTTTGATTGACCAAGATCATCTTCTTAAGCTTCTTGCTTGGAGTGGTCGCATAAGACTTGAGATCTAGCACATGACTAAACCAAAATCTGGTTGGAAACGATCATGAGATTTATAAAGAAAAACATGTCAATTGTGCTAAAATTGCTTAATTATACAACGACCAAGTACTTGAACAAATGATTCATTCTTGAACTTGTAGCACTCTAAACTGACTCAATATTAGCTTCTTGGTTCCACTTAGAATATTGACATGACTTGCATCATCCTTGGATACCTTTAGCTAGACTATAATCATAGTTGACTTGACATGCTAAGAAATTCGACTAATTTTCATATTATGACTTATTTGGTTTGACTTGTCCATACATGTTTAGTCATGATCTAGATAGTATTCTATTGTGTTATGGCTTGGTGTAATACTCGAATAGTCATTTTTGGATAATCTTCATGGCTCATCATGCTTAAACTAAATAATACTCAGCCATTCCATCCATACTCATGATTTATTCTCTTCCTTGCATCTTGATAATTTTATTGCCAAAAGGGGGAGGATAGCGGAGAAAAAACCATTTGGAAACTTTCTGGAGCTTAGAAGAACAATTTGCTCTTTCTATTTTCGCTCGAGTGTTCCCGTTGTCAACATGGTTTTGATTCCTCTTTGCTTCTTTCTTAGGTCATGTTTGACTTTCTTTCATTTTCAAACTCAACTTTATGCTTTTTCTGTATTTGTCAATATACTCATCAAGGGGGAGATTGAGAGACCATGTGCATATGACCCCATATTTGTGATGAGTAATTGACACGTGTTCTGAAAAGTTTGAGTTTGGTTTGAGTGGTTCGAGCCAAGTCGTTGCATGGTGCAGTCGATTGTGATCTGACTTGATCGAACACGGTCGAACGTGCTTAGACGCCTGTTTTCTTTTCGATCGGTCGTTGGGCTATTTTGTGCTTAAGATTTCTCGCTAATGCAATTATTGATTATATTATATCGAGCGGTGCTATGTGATTTGTTTCTTGTCTGTGATGGCTGCAGGACTTTGAGGCGGAGTCGTGGCGAGGCACGGGATGACCGGATTAGGCACAGGTGGTGCTGAGGTCGGAGCGGTCGGGATGTGTCGAAGACAGCGAGGACTCGAAGTGGCTACGAGGCTTGGACGTCAAGAAATGAGGAAGCTTCTCGGAAGGTGCAAGAGTGGCGTTTTGGTAAATACGCAAGGCTGCAAAAGGAGAAGCGGATTCTGTTTTGAGTTAATGGATACAGCAAAGGAGTTGTTTAATTTAGCGGGTAAAGCAAGACGTTGAACTCGGTAGTGAAGGCTATATATAGATAGCTACTCTCTAGTGCTTGAGAGAGATTTTTAAGAGGTGCTTCAGTTCTTTACTCTCCATGTGTGTGTTGTTTTCTTGAGTCTATGTAACTGCGTATGGGGCAACATGTTTGAGTTCTAGTTTTTCCCTTCCGTGAGTGTGTTGCTTAGGAATGTGAATCCATGTATGAACTGGCTGTAGGTTCTTTCAATACAATCATTCATGTCTCTGCTTTATTTTTGTGAAGTCTCCTGTGTTGAGATGCTTTGGTTTCAATTGTTATCTGTGTGTGGCTCTATTCATTTTGCCTTTCTCTGTTCTTATCTGATCATGTTAGTCTAAGATCTTTTCAGCCGTTGTAATTGTATTCTCTAGTCTCTAAGTTCCTTTTGCCTTATGGATTGAAATCTCAATCAGTTAACCTGAAAATATCTATCAATCTTTTGGAAGTTTTTGTGTCTCTCGGCTGTATACAATCCTTACAGTGCCGACAATGTTCAACTATATTCAGTTCTGTCCGCTTCTTTACTTTTGGGGCTGCAGTTTGTTTCCTTTTTAGTCTTCTCATTGCTTCAGTTTTTGTTTGTTTTTTTCCTGGTTTCTTTTGAGGATTTCTACAGCCTGTTATCTTCTCTATTCCGGCCGATTGTAGGTTTTAACAATCAGTTTTTGGCTGCTGCAGTTTCTGCAGCAAAAACAGCTTTCGGCCAGCAGAAATAATCAGTCTTGTCTCACGCCTAGCTGTAGTTCTTTTGATTCAATGTTGATCTCTCTCGGTTAGTAGCAGTCAATCATTTAAGTAGTTTAGTTCTTGGAAAACACTTACTGTACCGACAAAAGTACTGCTGCTATCTTCATTTCAGTTTTCGTCCAGAAAGCAGCACACTGTTTTGTCTCGGTTGTGATCTCTTTTCTTTTGCTTTCTCTTTTATTTTCTATAATGCTTTTCTTTTTGGTAGCAGTCTGAAATTTGAGCAGTCTTCTGTGTTCTTTTCAGTGCTTGGCAAGGAGTTTTTGCAGCAGCAAGTTTGCTCAGTTTAACTCCTTGCCAATCAATCTTTTGTGTGCTCTTAAGTGCTCTACAGTCTTCAATTTCTTGCAATTCATTCCTTCCATTGTTGAGGTTCAAGATCTTTCTTTCAAACTAATTTTCCCTGTCTATGTTTGTTTTAGATCTTTTGATGGTATGATTTTCATTTCTCCAGTGAAGGTTCTTTTGGTCCGATTTTAAAGATTTTCGGTGAGCATATATTCTCTTTCTTCATAGCTTACATAGCTATCGGAGAGTAGAGAAATCGTGTGGATACTCGAGGTAATTTTTAAAGGGCTCCATTCACCCCCCTGTCGCCGTTTCTAATCCTACAGTACCAAACAATGTACAATGCTCTTATACCGCATTTGGTGGAAGCCTACGGTTTCGATAGAAGCCAGCACTAGAGCCAAGAAAAATAGAGAGGTTTGGCCCAAATGTCGTCTCTCACAAGGGTAATGTTAATATTTCTCCCCACCAAATTATTTGGAACCCTAGGAGGGCCACCATTCACTTGCTTCTCTTCCCTAGTGCAAATTAGGCACCTGTAGGTCCAGGTGCCGGTGCTCAACATTTGGCTTGGTGGCTAGAGCTTTTGTCCAAAAGCCCAACTTCGGAGCTCGGCCAAATGTCACCCTAATAGTCGTATCCCGGCTCTAGTTGATCAATCAGAAGCAGGTATATGTGGGTGAACAGATGTTTTGTACTAGTATCTAGATTTGGAAAAAAAGAGAAATGTGTAGGATTGAATACTGTAATCAGAGGGCGGTAAATGATTGTCGCCACTTTTTGGAGTCTCCTAGTGATCACTGAAGCTTTAGACCACTCAACACTCAATTGCTTGGTCATTGTATACTTTAAGATGATTTCGATCCATCAGAGTTTGATCACTCGACCGCTTCAACCTGTAAGATCTTCAACCAGTTTGCACGTGGTCAAACTCTTCAACACCAGAAGCCGAACCTCTCGAATACTTTCACTCATTGTCATAATATTCAAACCACTTGCAATCACAAGTACTCTTTGAGCAAATCACGAACCAGATTGATCCAAGATGATCTTTATTATTGGATTTTTATAGATTTACAAAGTGCCCTCACAAACACCCCTAAAAGTCTTCCCGTCGAAAGCCCTCAAAGACCTTCTCCAATCTTCTCAACACCTTTAAAAGCTTTCTACCTGAAAGCCCTACAAAACTACATGTTAACCCTTAGCCTCTCTCTGCTTTTATAGGCTAACGCCTCAAACTATGTCCAACTCAAACACGGACACCATACTCTATCTGTTCCAGAAATCAAGGGACCCGAAACCGTTCCAAACATGGGTTTTAACCAATCTCTAAATCTTCCAAGTTACGGACTCCTTGTATAACTTCTCCAATCTCATCACGTGATGAAGCTTCTAGGACCATACCTTCTGTATCTTCATCACGCATCATCCACCTCACGTGTCGAAGCCTCTTAGACTGCACTTCCTGTAATTTCTCCACACATCATCAACCTCACGTGTTGAAGCCTTTAGGGCCACACCTCCTGTAGCTTCTTCACGCATAACCAACTTTGATCTCCATTGCTTCAGTGTGAGCCTGACCACCTCGTGATATCCTCGACCACTTGTATCTCAGATTTTCCCATCCTAGTTCCGGTCCTTCTCGTCACCGACCATGGCCGTCTCCATGCCAAACCTGCATATGCAAAGACTAAAGAACATTTTTCCTCGACACAAGTTCTTTCCAACTTAACCGGATTTCTCCACACACTCAAACCACACCTTTATACATCCATCAACATCAACCAGGTCAGTCATGACCAGAAAATCTACCGCTTTCTAGAAATCATCCTTAGACAACTCATTACGACCGCTATGACTGCCATGCATAGGCCGGTCAGACTGTTGGCTCAATGAGTACTCAAAAACTACAAGTACTCGGGAATTACTATCGCTCCGCTCAGAACACTCGCAAAACACAAGTATCGTACTACCAACCACCAACCAGTCACAGTTCCATCAATCACCGACTATCGATCATAAAGTCTAAGACAATCGAAATCGATCGCTAAGTCTATGACTACCGTTAAGAAAATGGTAACAGGCTGGTTCATTTGGTTTACGGTAGACTTGGAGAAAAATGACATTAGCTTTCCATAAAAAAACAAAAACAAAAATCCACTAACTTTGGAATTGTTCTCACAGATGGCATTGTAGATATTTGTTTTTCAAATTTAACCCTGAACACATTTTTTACATATCTAACCTCCTCTGTGGACCTACCGAGCTTAGCAGACGAGCTTTCCTAGCTTGGTAGGTCACATGGCAAGCCCGAGTGCTGTAGGTGCCACTTGGGGTAGGTCACTGGGGGCTTGGCAGCGACCTGTAGCTCAACATATGACCTACTGAGCTCTTGGTAGGTATCTATCGAGATCAGTAGGTCTACGAAGAGAGTTATATTTGCAAAAATAGATGTTTGAAACTAATTTTTTTAAAAAATAATTATAGGTTCTTAGCTTTGCTGGCAAGCATGGAGAGATCGTTAAGAGCAGGGGCGAAGCCAGCGGGGGGGCTTGGTGAGGCTCGAGCCTCACCTCCCCCGGCGGTGGCAGCACCCCCACCTACCCCGGCGACGAGCGCTCGCGGCGGCCGGCAGCATCTACAGGCATAGGCCCAAATGACAAACAGTAAAAACCAACCAACCCCCTATCCCTCCCCCCGGTTGAGAGCCCGCGGCGGCCAGCAATGTTGACAATCACAGCGGCCCAACAAACAATAAAAAGCATAGTAAGAAGCCCAACAAATTCATCTCATTGGCCCACAAAAATACCCACTCCAACTCACAAACTAGCCATTGGGCGGCAGAACCAGAGGCCAGAGGGGGCTGGGGCTGGGGGTGACCAGGTGAGGGCGCGCCGCCGGAGCAGGAGCCGAAGCCAGATCTGGCGGCGAGGCGGCTGAGCCGCCAGCTGTTCGCCAGATCCGGCCATCTGGGTCGGGGCTGCGGGGCTGGTGGCCGGGGGGCGGGCCAACGGGGGGAGTTGGAGCAGGAAGGCGAGGCCGAGCCGCCGCCGCCTGCGGGCGGCGCGCGCGCGCGGCGCGGCGAGGAGGAGCCGGGCGGAGTGGCGGAGTGGCGGAGACGGCGGAGTGACCGGAGTCCGCGAGGAGCAATGGGGCAGAGGGGCGGAGTGAGCGAGGTGCGACTGAGCGGAGCGAGCGAAGCGAGCGAAGCGAGCGTCTGAGGCTCTGAGCGAATGAGGTGAGTCTTGAGAGAGACAGAGTATGAGTTGAGTCTGAGCGAATGAGTAGACGAGTGGCGAGAGGCGGAGGACAGAAGTGAGATCATAATCATCAGATCAACAAAGGAAATAGCTAAATAGGGTCGGCCTAATCTGTAGAGTAAGTAATTTTTCTTCAGTTTTTTTATCAATTAAGTATTTTAGAGTTTAGATTTTATACTTTTACATTCAGCATATATCACAGAAATTAATAATTTATTTGCGTAGAATATATTTGCTTCATGATTCAAATTTGTCTCATGATTCAAATTAGTTTATTTATGGTATATTTCATATGATCTAAATTTTCATTGTTATTCACAATTTTCTATTATATCACTAATTTTCATATGTTTCATACACAGGTAATTTATCGCTACTCCGACTCATAGCAGAATAATTATATATTCTTGGATATGCGCTTTCTATTGTCGAGATACCTACTTTGTATATCACTAATTTTTTTCGTTGTCTGTATTTCTTTGATTTATCGCTACTCCGACTCATAGCAGAATAATTTCTATAGGAATTTAAAATTCTATAAGAGTAAATGACTATATTTGTGTCAACTTAGTTTAGTCTGACAAATAATTCAGCCTACCCTCAATTTTAATCCTAGCTTCGCCACTGGTTAAGAGAGCGGTCGCAAAGGCAAAATAACATCGGCATTGATCATGATATATGCATACATATTGCTACAAGACGATCATCAAATCAACAGATAATTAACACACAAGCAACTCTCTATGTATAACAATAATAAAACAGCACGATATATAGCACTCGTGATCATCACATTACAATACATAGGGAGCATGCTAGCAACAGCCAGCCATTTGCCAAGCCAAAAGAACCACGCAACACCATCACACTATTCAAGCCCTAATTGAACACAAGCCTTAACTCCTAACACGCACCTTGTTGCCAAAATTGGAGCCCCGTACACCAACTAATTAACTTGCACACGTGCGTAATCAAATTACCAAACAAGCAGCATCGCTAGCTTCTTGCATGCATGCGCCGGCCATGAGTAGCGCGATCAGAGGGAGCGGGCGACGGCGGCGGCGGCGAGCGGCGTCTTCATCTCCAGCGAGAGCTTCAGGACCTCGTCGAGGCAGACCGGCGGCTCGCCCTCCGGCAGGGCCCACTCGAAGGTGTGCACGAGGCGGGCGACCCAGAGGGAGACGGTGGCGAGGCCCAGGTTCTTGCCGGGGCAGACGCGGCGGTCGGCGCCGAATGGCGCCAGGCGGAGGTCGCCGCCGCGGACGTCCACGTCGGCGCCGCTGCTGAGGCGGGCGACCCAGACGAGACGGTGGCGAGGCCCAGGTTCTTGCCGGGGCAGACGCGGCGGCCGGCGTCGACGTGCTCCTCTTCCTCGAGGGCGATGAGAAGCTCGACGAGGACGACATGGTCGCCGTCCTCTGGGTGAGTGCAAATCGTTTTCCTTATTTTTAATGGCTTGCGTCTTTCTCGGGTCTACACTTGTGTCAGTCGCTAAATATTTTCGCTCCTCGTTTTGTTTTCTTTTAACTTCGTTTGATGCAGGAGATGATCTTTCGCGGGACGGACACGACGGCGCTGCTCACGGAGTGGTGCATGGCGGAGCTGGTGCACCACCCGGCAGTGCAGGCGAGGCTGCGCGCCAAGGTGGACGTAGCGGTGGGGCCGGGGTGCTCCCCCACCGACTCCGACGTGGCTCGCATGGTGAAGGAGACGCTCCGGGCGCACCCACCGGGGCCGCTGCTGAGCTGGGCCCGCCTGGCCACCGCCGACGTGCGCCTGTCGAACGGCATGGTGGTGCCGGCGGGCACGACGGCCATGGTCAACATGTGGGCCATCACCCACGACGCAGCCGTGTGGGCCGACCCGGAGGCGTTCGCGCCCGAGCGGTTCCTGCCGTCGGAGGGCGGCGCCGACGTGGACGTCCGCGGCGGCGACCTCCGCCTGGCGCCATTCGGCGCCGACCGCCGCGTCTGCCCCGGCAAGAACCTGGGCCTCGCCACCGTCTCCCTCTGGGTCGCCCGCCTCGTGCACACCTTCGAGTGGGCCATGCCGGAGGGCGAGCCGCCGGTCTGCCTCGACGAGGTCCTGAAGCTCTCGCTGGAGATGAAGACGCCGCTCGCCGCCGCCGCCGTCGCCCGCTCCCTCTGATCGCGCTACTTATGGCCGGCGCATGCATGCAAGAAGCTAGCGATGCTGCTTGTTTGGTAATTTGATTACGCACGTGTGCAAGTTAATTAGTTGGTGTACGGGGCTCCAATTTTGGCAACAAGGTAAAATGTATTATGGGGTTTTTTTTTGAAAAATCTGAGATGCTAACGACTGAAAATGGCAAAAGCAAGCAGACCTGGTCTTGCTCAATTTGTTTTCTGGTAGCCTGAAGCTAGCGCGCGTATCTAATTAGATTTCACAAAATATTAGTGCAGAAGTATATGTGATGATTTTCTTTCGAGACTAAGCTAGTGTGATGATTTGGATATGATCTCAAAATAAAGTAAAAAGGGTGATGATATGAATATGATTTGGAGGGGACGATCTGTCTAATTTTAAAATACGAGCTGTCGGTGCTGTCTCGTGGTTTTGGGCCGGGAGCTGTCGGTGCAGCACTGTGCTGCTGTACCAGTAATTCGTCTCCGGATGAAACTTAAACATGACCGATGTCTATATATAGCGGTGGATTTTTTAAATTTTGTTTAATCAGTTTCCTGTTTTTCCATTTCCGAATTCCAATGCATGTGTTTAACAGCTGCTAAGAAAAAAAAGATAAATACACTAGAAATTCTCAAAAAAGCAAACCATCTGGTTATCAATACAACGGGTCCTAATGAAAGATGAACTATAGTAGTCATTTGATATTATTAGGAAAAGAGATCAGTACTAGAAATTCTTAAAAAATAGAACAACGGGACGTCAATCTGGTAGACCCTAGCAAAGCACAGCTACCATCAGTATTGCATCCTCTCCGACAGACAAATAGGCAGGCAAACATCAAAGGTTAATTAGATACGGCCTGCAGCGTGCTGCCTGAGAGACTCCTGCCACTAATTAAAAATCAGATGCTACTGAGCCACTGAACATATTGACGGCCAGTAGATGTCGTTCTAGTAAACTGGTTTTGGTTATTTGTGTTTGATTTTTTTTATGCACCGTTTTCCACCACACCAAATACCCCTCCAATTGAAGCTACACAAATCTTGTAAGCAGTTAGAATCCACTCTTCAACCATGATTTAAAATTTTTGTTCTAAAAGATTGAAACATAGAAGCTACTCCCAATATATCCCTTAGGGAAAATTTTATTGGGTCCAAAAATTTATCGGAGGTCAGAGATAAATTTTGGAATTTTTCAGCCAAAAATTTGGAATTGACAATTTTAAATTTGATTTTTTAAATTTTTTTCTAAATTTTTAGATAAAATTTGATTAACCAGAAATTTTTTGTCCGATATAAAATTTCACTGGTCCCGCCGGTAAGGCCGGTAACCAGCAGTTACTAGCGAAATTTCGCCGATAACATTTTCGCGGACTCAAACACGTGTTAAAACAACACATGTTAAAAAACGAGTCATTTTTTTCCTTGCTCTATGCGCAATGGATCTGAAATCACATCTAAATATGGTAGCTTATGGGCTATTTTCATATGAATATCGTAGCAAACAATATAATTCACTCAGAAATTTAACGAAAATTTGGCCAACTAAACGGGCCTTATGCTCTCAAACTGCGTGCGACCATCTATAGTTAATGACACAATGGAAGGACAGATTAGCTGGCTAGCATCTGTCATTCCCCATGCATGAGATCGACCGAATCTTTCTACAAAGTCCTAACAACTAAGCTCCAGAAGGTCGCAAACAACCGCCCTTATCTTCCACAAATGTTGGTCAAATTAAGCTAGCCATGCGCTTAATTAAGGCTTAACATATATCGAAGTAATCAAATTAGCTGCAAGGTATGTGTGCTTTGCAGAGTAGTACTGCTCCGACGACAGGCAGCAAAACACGAAAGATTAGTTAATTAATCAAAAAGCTAATTAACTGGATACTATGGACATATTCTTTTGTGGCTGCAGCTTATGGCTTTGGCTGCGGTTTATAGTTTTTGGCTGTTCGTGTGAGAGATTACAGAGTAACTGAAATTTACGTGCGGATTTTATTGATACAGATAAAATCGGTACAGTATGAACTACAATTAATTAGTAGATCCTATTTTAAAAAGATATTTAATTTAAAAGTTAGTTACTATAAAAAAATTAAAAACTGAAACCTAAAGAAAAAAAGGCCCGTACTACTTGGTAGGCTGGACTAGTGTGCTTTATATGTCGCAGACATGCTTAATTAGTCTCCGCCGACACCGCCGAGCTTTCCGGATGAGCTCGCTGTCTCCCCGGTCAAAGGTCACCGTCCGCCACCGCGTTCTCTGACGTTCGTGCATACGTACACGCGGTGCTTATTGTCAATGTTTTATCCATATCCTTGAAAGTCTCCGTTTTAAAATATTTATCAATTATGGAAATCGAGAGTGCAGTATTCACTCTCTTCTTAAATATTTTGGAATAGGTTAAGTGCTTAAAATATTCTATTTAATAGAGGTATGAATGATTAATTTCTTATTTATTTTTTTCTTAGATTTAGTGCTTGGTCGCAGTCCATGTATATAGTAGACTGGATAAATACTGTAAAACGGACTTGAGCAAGTATAATAAGAGCAAGTACAATAATGGTCTTATAGCCAAGCTAGTCAGCATTTTTGCTGATGTGGAGGAGAGAAGAGAGGAGAGAGATGAGAGCTTGGCTCTCAGAGCAAGTACAACAATGGTCTTATAGCCAAGCTAGTCAGCATTTTTGCTGATGTGGAAGAGAGAAGAGAGGAGAGAGAGGAGAGCTTGACTCTCATGCAAGCAACAAGCTGCACACGGGAGCCTATGCAGTGGTGGGTCCAGATAATAAATGTATGTAAGGAGGAGTAGGAAAAAGAATGTGAGACATGGTACCACATAATAATAAAAAAATCTTTTATAGACAAACAGAAGACAGATTATTGTATAACTTGACTCTTATAACTTGACTTATACCCAAACACTTGGCTCTATTATTGGACTTGCTCTCATGCAAGCAACAAGCTAGGCACGGGATCCTATGCAGTGGTGGGCCAAGATAATAAATGTATGTGAGGAGGAATAGGAAAGAGAATGTGAGACATGGTACCACATAATAATAAAAAATCTTTTGTAGACAAATAGAAGACAAATTATTGTATAACTTGGCTCTTATAATTTGACTTATAGCCAAACACTTGGCTCTATTATTGGACTTGCTCTAAGAGGCTGTTAGTAGGCTGTATGCTGAGGTGGAGGAGAGAGAAGAGAGGTGGGCTGTAAGTTTACAGCTAGCTAAAGCACAAGATCCAAGAAACTTTGTGAGAGAAAAAGGTGGGTCATACAGCCTTCAGCTGGCTGTAAACTACTATATGAATGGACTGATAAGTGAGCTGTAAGTGTCCATACAGCCAGCTGAAGGCTGTATTATTAGCCTTGCTCTTAGGGAGTATTATTACTACCAATATGCATAGTTGGTATTTTGCTCCAATCAGTAGCCACAACTCTTTTAAAATTTGTGACTATCTTAAACACACATCACAATAAAAAAAAATTGTCGCTTCGCTGCCGGTGCATAAATAAATAGCTTTTGAAATTAAAAATGATCTCCATGATCATCCTCTAGATCATACTGACGGCTACTTATACCCAATCAAGCTACATACTGCATGACTATCATATCAACTAGCAGCATAGGCGTGGCGACACGCCGCGCCAGCCACCGTGTGCATCGAAGTAAAAGAGGTGATAATTTGTGAGGAGTTTTTTTTAAAAAAAATTGAGAGCACATGCGTATTTTCGAAAAAGTTAAAGGGTTTTTTCGTAAAAATTGAGGACCCGTATGTAATGAAATGAGGACCCGTACGCAATTTAGAAAACTGCGGGGCGCCATCCTGCAAATTGGAGGGGGTTTTTCAGAAAAATTTGTCGCAAAAAAACCGTGTACAGCAAAAGAGGTGATACTTTGTGAGGAGTTTTTTTAAAAACCGAGGGCATATGTGTATTTTGGAAAAAAGCCAAAGGTCTTTTTCGTAAAAAATCTAGGGCTTATATGTAACTAAATAAGGACCTGTACGTAATTTAGCAAACCGCGGGGCGCTATCCTGCAAAATATACGAAATTTCGGTAAACTGAGGGGTGTTTTCGCAAAAAAAGTTTTAAAAAAACTGTTAGGGACCTGTTCGCGAGGAAAAAGGACCTTTACGTAAATTCAAGAAAACAGAAGGAAAATCCCTCCTCTGGCCGTACAGAAATCCCCCCGCCACGCGGCGGCCAGCGCGCGGGCGGGGGACGTGGCCGAGCGGGAGGGCGCGCATCCCCCTGCTATAATAGGGGTTTTTATGTCTGAAGAAAAACAGAGCCAATTAAGAACTAGTTATACGGCTTTCTTACATCCACCATTACGTGGCAAGCCAGCAGACCCTAGAACCAGAGATGCTTTAATTAGCGGCTTTGCGCAATAATCTCAGCAGCTTAATTTGTAAACAATAGCAAGAGCTGACCAATACTGAGTTTGTAGAAACTGCTACAAGTATTCTAAGGTTCAGATGGTTGTTTCGTTGACGTGTCGTGTGCGAGCGAGTGCCAGGTGGACATCTCTGATAAGAACTTAAATGTTTATGATATTTTTCCTCCGGATCTACTCCCGTTCATTTCAGCTTGAACTTTTGACTTATATTTTACTATTAATAAATTTTGTCTTTTTCTGAACCTTTGGTTTTTTTGAGCTTTTTTGCTGGTTCTTTTTCCCGTATTCGTTTGCGTTATTCGTGATGAGCTAACATATTTTTTTCTATTTTTAAATTTTTTAAATTTAATTATGTTAAATAAGTCATCTTTAGTTACCGTGTAAATTCAGCTAGCTACAGAGTATCAGTAAGGAATGTCCAAGCGGTGTGCGATTAAGAACTAATCTACTCCATGGAGTACTTGTGTTATGTTTAATCAGAGAGTACATGGAGATAGCGAGGTGCACGTATGCTAGCTAAGGGAGCAGCACGCTGGAGTGAATATATGGTAGGGTTCCTAGACTAGATCCGGAGGAAATTAAAACAGAGTAATTTATGTGTTAGAGCATCTCGGCAGGAGCTCTCAAATCAGAGCCCCTACTTTTGATTTGAGGGCTCCTCCTATTTTTAAGGGCTCAAATTTTTTGCATCCACTCCAACAGCAGCCCTCAAATCAGGGCTCTCAAATCTATCCCAACAGACAATGACACATAGGACCCACCCGTCATCCCCTCCTCGCGGGGACAAGAAGAGTCGTGTCGGGCGGGGGAACATCGGCGAGCGGAGAGGAGCCGCCGGGACGTCGCCGGAGGGGAGGAGCTGCGCCGGATCTAACCGGAGGGGGGAGCCGCGCCAGATCTCCCCGCGAGGAGAGGAAGCGTCGGGCCAGGATCTCGCGCAGGGAGGGGTCGGCCACGCCGGGAGCCGGGGAGGAGCCGCACCGGGATGTCCCCGCGAGGAGCCGCCTCGCCGCCTCATCGCGCGCGGGGGAGAGAAAGAAGTCGCGCGCGGGGCAGAGAAGGAAGTCGCGCGCGGGAGGCGCGGGCGGGCTGCGGTGTCGCTGCGGGCGGGTGCGACGGCGGGAGGGGAATCGGCGGCACGCACGGCGCGGGGGGAACGGCGCGCGCACGGCGGGAAAGACGCGGGCGGGAAAGAGGCGCGCGAGGAGGAACAAAGCGCGCGCGAGGGGGAAAGGCCAGGGAAAAGACGCGCGAGGAGGGAACAGCGATGCGCGAGGGAGGGGAAAGAGGCGTGGCGGGATTTGGGGGCTTGGCCTAGAGCCCCGTGAATGAGGGCGAGGGGATTTAAGGGCCCTCAAATTTGAGGGCTCTAGTAGGGGCCTGCTGAGCTCTATTTTTGTCTCAAGCCCCTAAATTTGATTTTGGGGCTCAAGTAGGCCCTGCTTGAGAGATGCTTAATGACTCATCAGAATCACTTCAAAAAGAACGAAGGAAATACTTGGTTCTGGTTTTGATCCTATAGTCGAGGTGGGCTGGGCCTCGAATCGGATAGGCTCGAGGATATATATATATATATATATATATATATATATATATATATATATATATATATATATATATATATATATATATAGGACAGTGTTTCATGCACCATGGTGCCTAGGCACCAATATCAATACCGTTGATTTGCTTGAGATTCGTAACGTTTGATGTGGGTATCTTCATATACCCATAAAAAGTATATTTGAGATGTCAAACTCCAAAAATTTAAATTCAACTTCAGTTTAATTAGTTTGAACTATTTTTATGGTATATACTCATCTTTGTAGTTGCATTGAACTCAAAAGTAGTTCAAACTAATTTGAACTGAGTTCAAAACTTACTTACCATAAATATATCAAGGGTATAAAACATTTTCATATCCAAACTCAAAAAAATTATCAATCATACACGTGTATCCGATGTTGGTGCCTAGGCACCATGGTGCCTTATGTAATTTTCCTATATGTAAAATGATAAAGGAGTATTTCAAGTTTATTTAGGTGGTATATTAGAGGTATATATATATATAGTAATATATATATATATAGTATATATATATATATATATATATATATATATATATATATATATATATATATATATATATACACACACACACACACACACACACACACACACACACAATACCTGCCTAGACAACCCAGCAAATTAAGCTTTTGCAGCTTGAACAGTGATCAGCCTAAATCGAAGTAGTACTAATATATAGATGGAATAGTCTAATGCTACTAATAATGTTGTTCGAGGCACCGTCTTCTGCCCATCGGAACCACGCAAAAGCCCACAAGAGACTGCATGTATGCATGCTTCCCAACACTTTGCAAATCAAGACACATGCCAACTGCTAGGACTAGCCAGCAAGCGGTACTACTGCTTTGCCCAACTTATACTAGTTTAGGGATAACCAACTGTGGATATTAGCCATATGCATGGTGTGAAAACGACTGTAGTGTAAACTAAGCCAATGTTGACTGACTAGCATCAACCTATACCTTGGTTAACGGGAGAGGACTGAAGGAGAGGTTAGCTGCTTAAAGTTTCCCATGGAAGTCTTGTCCTTAAAGTTCTCATAAAAAAGGTAATCTTGTCCTTAAGTAACCAGTATTAAAAGTAGTTAGTACTACCCAGAGGGAGCAAGCAGCAACCGCCTTTTCCTAGGATCTTCCACAAATGGTCAAATTAAGGCAACGGCAAACATGCAACTAGCAAAGCACAGCTACCATCAGTATTGCATCCTCTCCGACAGACAAACAGGCAGGCAAACATCAAAGGTTAATTAGATACGGCCTGCAGCGTGCTGCTTTAGAGACTCCTGCCACTAATTAAAAATCAGATGCTGCTGAGCCACTGAACATATTGACTGCCAGTAGATGTCGTTCTAGTAAACTGGTTTTGGTTATTTGTGTTTGATTTTTTTATGCACCGTTTTCCACCACACCAAATACCCCTCCAATTGAAGCTACACAAATCTTGTAAGCAGTTAGAATCCACTCTTCGTTCATGATTTAAAATTTTTGATCTAAAAGATTGAAACATAGAGGCTACTCCCAATATATCCCTTAGGGAAAATTTTATCGGGTCAAAAAATTTATCGGAGGTCAGAGATAAATTTTGGAATTTTTCAGCCAAAAATTTGGAATTGACAATTTTAAATTTGATTTTTTTAATGTTTTTTAATTTTTAGATAAATTTTGATAAACCCGAAAATTTTTGTCCGTTATAAAATTTCACTGCTCCCGCCGGTAAGGCCGGTAACTGGAGGTTACCAGCAAAATTTCGCCGATAACATTTTCCCAGACTCAAACATGTTAAAACAACATATGTTTAACCACAAGTCATTTTTTCCTTAGGCCCCGCTCGTTTCGGCTTTGGCTTCTAGTTTATTTTTCACTATTCCTAAATTTCGTCTTTTTCTGATTTTTTAGATTTTTTGAGCTTTTTTACTAGTTCTTTTTTCCCGTATTCATTTGCACTACATGGGCTGGGCTAACTCGTTTTTTTTTCTATTTTTAAAATTTTTTAAATTTAATTATGCCAAATAAGCCACCATGAAGTACAGTGTAATTTCAGCCAGCTACAGTGAAATTTAGACATAAACTACAATAATTCAGTCCAACCGAGCACAACCTAAATATGCTAGTTTATGGGCTATTTTCATATTAATTTCGTAGCAAACAATATAATTCACTCAGAAATTTAACGAAAATTTGGCCAACTAAACGGCACTTATACTCTCAAACTGCGTGCGACCATCTATAGTTAATGACACAATGGAAGGACAGATTACCTGGCTAGCATCTGCCATTCCCCATGCATGAGATCGACCGAATCTTTCTACAAAGTCCTAACAACTAAGGGCATCTCCAATGGTCTGAGTCAGCTAGCTATATGCATGTACACATCAGCATATATCCTATGTGGAAGAAAGAGAGTATGCAAAAAAAATCGAGCCAGCTCTTTCTTAAGCACTAGTCTATAACGCCAAACGAGGCAGCCTATATAAATTCTGTGTGTGCATGTAAGTATCAAATAGCTATCCTTATAGATAGTTCTTTAGAATGCTAGCTTTAGTGCGTACTATATAGATGATGTGGAAGTCTTATAGTTAGTTGCTAGCTATAACCATTGGAGATGCCCTAAGCTCCAAAAGGTCGCAAACAACCGCCCTTCCATAGGATCTTCCACAAATGTTGGTCAAATTAAGCTAGCCATGCGCTTAATTAAGGCTTAACATATATCGAAGTCAGTGGCGGAACCAGGATTTGACTACGCCCCAGGCTGAACTCTAACCTAAAACTAACTCCAATTTGTACCCATATCACGATATAACAACAATATATCATAATTGGCTAATTGTATTACTGATATGAAACTTGAGTTCAATACTAAACAAGTAAACATGAAGCATAATAAGAAAAATATGGCATAATATCAAAATATAAAAATGTAACATGACAGAGATACAATTTGAGTACCTAAATTACGAGGATTTACGCCCCGCTTCATTTTGTATAATCAAATGCAAGAAAGAGATGTCTTCAGTGTGTTGGTTGAGAACGTCAACACTCTCTTGATAGATGGAAATGCTTGTGTTTCCTCGAAGATCTGGTTTATGAGATTGCCAAGTCGAACAAATAATATTTTGCTGCATTCCTATACAGATTTGAAAGATGAGAGTGCTAGAGCAATTTGTGTTTGTTTAGCACCGACCACTTGACTAGACATTGTACTTATCAAGAGAAAGACATGATAACTATGGTCACATTAAAAGCATATTTTCTGTGGTGAAGCTAATGGCTATGAGAGCCTGATGGGTTTATCTGATCTCATGAATCGAATAGTTACATCATAAGACAATATAATTGTTAAATTATCTTCTAAGCAAGGTGATTGCTTCAGTTTATGCTACCCAACAATTAATCACATACTGTTAATCACTAAGATGAATTTCTACAAAAGGTAGATGAGATCATGAGAGTGCTCCATTGCAGGTGTTTAATTAAGAGTTCAATTAATATCCGAGAACAAGTATATTACTTTCTTTTGTACATGGTCTACATTTTAAACTCAAGTAGAATTTTGGAAATAACTCATGCAATAAGGTCCAAGTGGATGCAGATTACTGATCCAACAAGTGTACAATCCCGTTAAAAGATCTCAATCAAATAGTGACAGATTGCATTTGTATAAGATAAGAATACATTTCAGTATTTCACAATTCACATACTTTACCAATTATCAATTGCCGGTTTACCTACCACTGAAGAGTGAAGCCTAAAGCAGTGGGACTTTGGTCTCTGACGAGCAAAGCAGGCGGAGCGAAAGGGGCGGCGCCGGCCGCTTGGCGCTGGCCGAGAGTGGGCACTGGGGAGGTGGGCGCAGCCGGTCGCAGAGGAGGCGCGCGGGTGGCAGGCCGGCCGCCGGAGGAGGCGCGCCGGGTGGCGGGGCGGCCGGCGCCGGCCGGGAGGAGCGGGCCGGGGCGCGAGCGCCGGGCAGCGGGCCGGCCGGCCGGCCGGGGAGCCGAGGCGGGCAACGCGCCGAGGTAGGCGGCGCGGAGCCGGCGCGGCGCGGGCGGCGCCGGGGGAGCAGCGGAGGCGGGCAAGCCGAGAGGCGGAGGCGGGCGCGCGCGGGGGGAGCAGCGGTTGCGGGAGCGGCGCGGCGGGGGGGCGCGCGGGGGAGCAGCCGGGAGGCGGGCGCTAGGGTTTTGAGGCAGGCGAGCAGCGGCTCTGCGGGACGGTTGCGACTTGCGAGCGCGTGAAGTGGGCCGCGGCGCGAGCGCGTGAAGTGGGCCGTCCGCGGGATAGTGTCGGCCTGGGGAGCTGGAGAAAAATATTATGGGCTATTAGACTACCTGGGCTGAATTCTAGAAATACCACCCCGGGCTGGGCTGAAACTACATGGGCTATACACTACAATTTTTTTCACACCTCGGGCTGAAGCCCACCTTGCCGGGGGCCCAAATCCGCCCCTGATCGAAGTAATCAAATTAGCTGCAAGGCATGTGTGCTTTGCAGAGTAGTACTGCTCCGACGACAGGCAGCAAAACACGAAAGATTAGTTGATTAATCAAGAAGCTAATTAACCGGATACTACTTGGTAGGCTGGACTAGTGTGCTTTATATATGTCGCAGACATGCTTAATTAGTCTCCACCGACACCGCCGAGCTTTTCGGATGAGCTCGCTGTCTCGCCGGTCAAAGGTCACCGTCCGCCACAGCGTTCTCTGACGTTCGTGCATACGTACACGCGGTGCTTACTGAAACCAAGTATTGTCTGTTGTCTCGAAGTAACCATGGCTTTCTTCAAAGGCATAAATCCAATTACTTTAAGTGTGGTGATTAAGTAACTCTTACGGCGGCTACTTAATTAGTTAGCTAGGCTCTCGCAGTAGCATCTGGTATGTACTGCTCCCTCTGCTTCACAATGTTTTATCCATATCCTTGAAAGTCTCCTTTCCAAAATATTTATCAATTGTAGAAATCGAGAGCGCAGTATTCACTCTCTACTTCTTAAATATTTTGGAATAGGTTAAAGGCTTATAATATGCTATTTAATAGGAGTATAAATAGTTATTTTTATTTAATTTTTTCTTAGATCTAGTGCTTCGTCTTGATCCGTGTAAATAGTGGACCGTGGATAAATACTTTAAAACGGACTTACAGATTACATTGATTCGGTTTTTGGAGTACGTTCGGGCAAAGATTTGCACCTTTCAAAGATTTGGTAGAATCTGTAGTGGCTTGTAGACCAAAAATCGCATGAATATATGTCAGCAGTGTGTCCGAGAAAGAGGAGCATGCAGAGGCAGCGAGTCGCTTTCGATGGTCAAGGATCTGTATGTGTAGTCCGTAGATGCCATTTTCCCATCGATCCTTTCCTGCGGATGCCGTCGTTTTGATCCTGCTTTGTGTGTCGACAGCCTTGCAAGTTACACTGCTGCAAGCTAGCTGAGATAGTGACTTCCTGGTTATTAAGGCCAAATCAGCCTGGATGGAAAGTTTAGGTGTGACTTAGCTATTAGATGATTTTTTAGATGCAGTGCTAGCTAGTAGTCACGCGGCTAATTGCACATACGTAAGAAGAATGGGCTGGGAAAGCCCAGGTCCACAAGAGCGGCCCACATCCTACACATGCATTTCCATTTTCCCGTGTCCGTTTCAAACCGCTCCACTTTCTGAATCGCTGTAGTCTCCCAAACCAACATGAAGGATCGAAGGAATGTGATCCACGATGTAATTAGGCTGAGGCCTCGTTTGGCAGAGGCTGAGCTTTCACGAGGGCTAAAGGGAGCCATGTCGCCCTTCCTTCTCTAGAAGATCTTTTAAGCAAGTAGGAGTACTTAGAGCTTCTTAAAACAATCTGATTCTATTTGTCATGACAAGTTATCTCGGAAATAAACTAGCAAGAAGGAACAACCTTGGATTACCATGAGAAGTCAACCTACTAGAAATAAAAGTACCTTCCGAAGCAGAAGGAAATTACCTACAATTTGCCATCGAACTAGCCCACCCCAAGCGCCCAAGCGAACCCTTTGTTTGCATGGCGCCTCTCCCCACACCCGCTGCCGTTGTCCCCATCCCTCTCAGGCTCTCACCCCAACCACTGGCTAATTCCCATAAAAAATAGGGATTGATTTAGGTACTATAATTCTCTAAATTGGGGATTTGGTAAATCACGAGTTTGGTAAATTGGGAATTTGGGCAAAATTGATGCAACCAGTCACCCATTGTTGTTTTCACATTTCTTATTGATGAAAGAGACAAGACAACCATTACAGGATCACTGCAATCCATTATTGTACGCATTTCTTCCGAATTTTTGGTACGAATAATCCATTTTTTATTCAAAATTACAGAAATATACCCGCGAGAAAATTTTTTACAAAAATAGGCTCAAGTCGCCCAATGGGAGGGCGACTGGAGCCTATCGCCCAACCAGAAGCCGACTCTGTCCCTATCGCTCTACCATTGGGCGATTGCATCCAGTCGCCCTCCCATTGGGCGACTTTCATGCAGTCGCCCAATGGTTGGGCGACTGCACTCAGGCCCCCGTGCCCAGCGGACTCAAATTTGTTTCGGCCTCGATTGAAATTGCTATAACTTTTGATCCCGTAGCCGAAATTGCTCAAAATTTTTTCTGAAGGCTTTTGGATGTATGAAGAATAGCTCCACAAATTTTCACTATTTTTGGCGAAGGTTTGATACCTTTCGCTCAACCGTTGGGCGACTGCATGAAAAGTCGCCCAATGGGAGGGCGACTGGATGCAGTCGCCCAATGGTTGAGCGACACGGACAGAATCGGCTTCTGGTTGGGCGATAGGCTTCAGTCGCTCTCTCATTGGGCGACTTGAGCCTATTTTTGTAAAAAATTTTCCCGCGGGTATATTTCTGTAATTTTGAATAAAAAATGGATTATCCGTACATAAAATTCCATTTCTTCCAGGCAGACAATTTGTTCAAAAAATAATAAATTTATGTGATTTTTGAGAGTCTATAACAAACGACAGTTAAAAAGATTGTTTGACTACCGGACCATGATATAATAACTATTGCTATTTCCTGTACTTTACTTCTAAAACACATATTTCATATACATGCAAACTTAATTTGTGATTAACCAATTAACTAATATGGTTTCTTATTTGCTAGCATAAGGCAAACATTTGATGGCTACAGAACACTAGAAAGAAGCAACATATTGCTTGTTTACTATTATAGATGCATTCTTTTATTCACTCAGATCCATGCTAATTTTATTCAGTCATATTTAAGACATTGTTATTCAGTGATTTGTCATGGATTCATGGAGTAAAGGGCCATGTTTGATATTATATAAGCATGGAAGTCAAGAACTCAACATTTTAAATGCTGCAATATTACCTTTGTCGGCAGTGAGGCCATCAACTCATGTGGACCCTATTTAATTCCATGGTTTTGTCCAATTTTTGATCGATTAGTGTTACTAAGGATTTACTCATGTGTTTATTTGCCTTTGCAGCTCAAGAAATAGATGGTTGAAGTCACCACCATGTCGTCGTTCAAGTGTACTCGCTTTCTTTGCTTGCTTCTTGCCACCAGATTCCAAAATGATATGCATATGAGTAATGGCTAGTGTAATGGCAGTTTATGCGTTCCAAAGACCACGTAATGTTTGATGTTCTTGTAAAAGTGTGACATGGTGTTAGTGGTGTTTTGGACAAACTCCTAATTATCGGTTGTACAATTGATATGAAATCCATTCACCTTATTACACTTGTATGATATCGTATTCAAATAGACTTTAGATTGGTACTGAAAAATGTGCAAAAATTTCAAAAATTCACGTACAAGTAGAAAGGAGTAAGAACCAAATAGACTTGAAGTGTTAAAACCAAAGGTAGCATGGATTTTTTCCTACCAATCCTCTCTTTTTGGGTTTTGGGAGCTAACCTTCTACCAAACAATTCCCTCAGCCAGCTCCAGATTCTCAAAGGAGTGGATTCTTGGAGATTTAGGAGCAAGTGCTGAAAATCAGAATATGGATCTCTACCAAACATGCCCTTAGTTTTATCACTTAAGTGCTATGTAAATGCTAAACTAGCCCCCTTCTTTAAGAGTTTAGCAAGGAAATTTGATTAACTTGCCCCCCTCACATTTCACTCCAAGTTTGGCTACCACTATTTGGAACACATGATTTTCATATGACTTTTACATGATCAATTCAGTTTTTGTAGGAAATGAGAAAAATTACCAGTCCCAAACGGAGCTTGAATTGTCAGCAAGTCCAGATATATTTCAAATTGGCTTAGACCTTGTTTGGGAAAGCTTCGGCTTTGACTTTTTACTGGAAAAAGCTGGAAGCCATCCCAAATGGGTGGCTTCTAGAACAGCTTCATTTCCAAGCCAAAGCCCCCTTTCAACGTGGAGATGCCACAAGCCGGAAGTGGGGTCTGGCCAGTGGTGGTGGCCAAATGGACTAGGCTAATTGTGCCAGCCCAAAGCATGGTACTGTTAGCCTGGTCTAAACATAGCACAACCTAGGACTAAACGAATCATGTCAGCCCAGCTCGACGTGGCATGTTGAGCTTGGCTCGCAACCTCGGCCTAGCGGGCGGCCTGGTCTGGCATGCACAGTGCCATGTTATGCTAAGCACAACCTAGGCATGGGTAAGCATGACATGGCCTGTTAGGCCTGACGGTGCGGGAGTCAAGTCGGCAATGAATCTGGTGGTTAGTGATGACTAAGGAGCCAAGGAGGTGGGCAGTAAAGAGAGTGGGTCAAGCAGGAGGTGGCATGTCGGTGGGAGGAGGGCTCGAGAGAGGGAGGGGTAGAGCAGGCATGGTCGCACGAGCAAAGACACAGAGTGGCTAGCCTACACGTGCCCAGCAGCATGCCATGTGTGCCTGAACACATGAGGGGCCTTGAGTTCCTTTGTGGTGTACCAAGCCATAGAGCAAAGCTGGCAAGGCCGACTCACCTAGGCCGAATTTGAGAGGCGAGGTTGTGGGTCAGCACCACTACAAATCCCCCCATAGGTAGAGGAGAACCAAATGCATAGTCTGGACTGATGAGGAGGAAGGGAGAGCAGGGAGGCAAGAAGATCGGACATAAGGGTAGCCTGGTAGTCCGTTTTGTGGTGCTCAGTTGTGCATTCTAGCGTCGCTGTCATCGGATTAAGTGGTAGTGGTGTAGTCAGATTAGGAGCAGAGAGAGAGAGAGAGATGGGGAAAAGAAACAGAGTAGTAGTGTGTGTACTGCATATAGGATAAGGAAAGAGAGACAGAGAGAGTAATACTAGTAGTATAGCAGTACTGTATACATGCCTAGGCTGGCATGGCATGGCCTGTCACCTCATCAGGTCATGCTGGATTTGAGGTTAAGCCCGTGGGCTGACATGGCATGACTCCTTTAGTTAATTGGGCCAATCGGGTCGTGCCTAAATAGGTTGTGCCGGCACGGGCCTATTCTGGGTAGTTGTAAGATTGAGGAAGCCGACTAGAGGGGATGAATAGGTGGTTTTAAAATTCTATTTGGCTAAAACAAAGTTTATAATGTGGAAGCATAAATCAATTTATTTTAGCACAAATAAGGTCTAAATCAACTAGGTTCATCTAAGTGCACCAACAATCTAAGTCTATATCAAAGGTTTGCAAATCTATGGTGACAAGCAATCAATTTAATTCTATAAATATAAATTGCTTGAATGTATTGAGCACAAGAAAACAAACCACATGGACAATGTTTCTTTTTACTGTGGCGTTCGAAGACTTGCCGGTCTCCCCTAGTCTACATTAAGGTAAGCCCAAACAAATTGGACCGGCTCCACGAATTAAGCCAAATACCTCAATTTCATTAGTGGTAGGTTTTTCATGCTCCCAGTAGGTGAGCTCCAACCTTCACAACACACGGATCTTCTCACAACCTTCTTTGAGAATATCATCGTGCATGACTTCTCCAATGTCATCTAGGAGTTAGTAACCTCCAAGAGTAATAAGTCAAGCCCCCCTTACTTGACTCTCACCATGTGCAATGAATGTACAAGGTCAAGTAGATACGAAATTCACCTCTAGATACAACACATACAATTTAGAGCCTTTCTCCTTGCTCGAAAAGTGTAACACATGCACAATTGAGAAGAGAACCTTACACTAGCTCAAAGGAATGAAATGGAGTCAAGCAACCTTGTCTCCAACCGGCCACAAGGAGGTGTTTATATCCCACAAAATGAAACTAGCCATTGGGGACAAAATTCAGGACAATCAATAGCACTGCCGTCATATGGCCGGTACTACCGCTCCCATCATAACGCTCAAAAAACTAGCCATTACAGATTAGAATCGATAGTACTGCTAACCATGGTTCGGTACTATCGCTCCGTAGTAGTACCGCTCCACATATGCGAAACTACCATTTTTCATGGGAGGACAAATCTCCAAAAATGTATCTCTTTGGAAAAACATACCACATATAAATCAATCATACCGCAATTCGGTCGTACTGCACCGCACAGGTCGGTAGTACCACGGGCCAGTCTGATTGCTCACACAGAGCTGGTACTACCGATCTTCGATCATAAAGGTCTTTGACCACGTCAAGTGGTCGATCTTTGACCACATTGATCTTCGACCACACAAGTCTTCGACCACGTCGGGTGGTCGATCCTTGACCACGCCGATCTTCGACCACATAGGTCTTCGGCAATGTCAGTCTTCAACCATGTCAATCTTCGACCACATAGGTCTTCGACCACATCAGGTGATTAATCTTCGACCACATCAATCTTCAATCACATCGATCTTCGACCACACATGCCTTCAACCATGTCGGTCTTTGATCACGTCGATCTTCGACCATCGATACGGTAGTACCGTGCATTACACATTGGTAGTTCTGCCCAACGGTAGTACTGCACAACATATAGTGGTAGTTTTGATTTCTCTGAAAAGTGCATATACTTCAACAAATTTTGCAAAACACATTTGTAAATTATAGTATCATGCACACAAGGATCAATGATGGTTCCCAACAAGTTGCAAAACACATTTGCATATTTTCAAAATCATGACATAAGGTATAGATACATGGACTGAACACATTTGCAAAACACATTCACAAACCTAGGTCACATGCTATAAGGATTATATATGAGCTTCAACCATTTGAAAAACATATTTGCAAATATAAACCTCATACCATAAGGAGTAAGAAACATGCACTTCAAGCACTTGCAAAATACATTCACAATGTATTGTCCCATGCTACAAGGAATTAACACATGAGTTTTAACTATTTGCAAAACACATTCATAAATATAAGCATCATGTCATAGAGAGTCAGAGCAAGTGAGATTGAGCTATCAATTCATGATGAGACTCAAGCTATTAGATATGACTCTTCTTAATAGTACGACAACCTATATTAGCAATCTAGTCTTCCAACCAAACATTAAGACCGGTAAAAGACTAGGAACACATCCTTAGCTCTAGCTAGTCATACCTTCACCTTTAGCATCCTCTTGAAGCTTCATGACGCAAATCTTCTCTTTAAGTTTGGGTCATTGTCTTGATATGCATCAACCCATGATACATCCTTCACTTGAACTCAATCATGAAGGTCTTTTCTTGACCTGATGACCAACTCATGATTATCTCCTCTTGGGCATGCATCAACTCATGATGCAACCTCTTCTTGATGGCCTTCAATTCATGAAGCCATCTTTCATCCCGTATCCTGATTTGATGATTTTCAATAAATGAAGTCATCATAAGTCATCCTCATTTGTGGAACCTAATATATTCATCCAACTCATGGAAAATGTTAGTCTACAAATCAATTGCAATTAATTATAAAACTTCACCATTAACTCATATTGGAGGAACTAGATTTTTCAATCATTTCCTTTAATGATTGATGACAACCCCATTACAATTAATTTAATTTAAATAAATCATGAGTATATATAAACTACACAAGTTTCATACACTCAAACGATACATTTCAAAGTATAGATCCTAATATGTGTTGAAAAGGAAACATGGATCAATACTAATGAAACCATAAAACACAGAGTAAACTCCTCCTAAATGTGTGCATATAACAATGTATAATAAAAACATATGCACATATTCAAGTTAGACTATTTGATGAAGTTTAATCTATATTTTCGATTTGAGGAATGCAATAAGATACCAGAATATTATGTCGAATGCATATCTCTATGATTTTCACATTTTCATCCAAATGAGACTAAGCAGTCTCACAATTATATAAATATGTTAGTCTTACAATTGCATTTGTTATTATCACCAAAATCAACTTAATGGAGTTTGATATTACAGTAGCCTATTTGACCAGGTCTACTGGCCAGCTATGAGGCTTTTGCAGAGCCAATTTATTATTTAGCCATGAAAGTAGGGTAGAATTGACCATCTCATACCATGTCTATAAGTTAATTCTTCCCCTTTCCTACCCTATTTCAGTCCTCCCCAACCCGAGTTAGTGCATCCCAGGGAGCGGTGACTAGTAGGGATGGGCATTTTTACACCGAAATTGAATTATTGAACTAAATTAACCGAATATATTGGCTTATTTTATTTTTGGTGTTTGGTTTGGCTTTTATTTTGGCACTATTCAATATTCGGTGTTAGGTTCAGTTTCTAGCTCTTGAAAACCGAATATGTTGAATGCACAGAACAAATGGCTTCCCAAGCTCCCGTACGTAGGCACCACTCAGCGTCTCAAGCTTCCAACAGAAGCCCACGGCCCAACTAGCCAACTCCCACCCAACCTGCTCCTAACCCTAACCCTATTCCCCAACACCCTCACTTAGACTCAATTCCCATTTCACAAACTTCCCATCCCATCCTTGTTCAACTCCTAACCAAAGTCACCATCACTGCCATCCAAGTCGCCACTCTCTAGGCTGTGGCCATCCAAGCGAGTGAGTGGGGGAGGTTGGAGGTGGGTGGTGAGGGAAAGTGGCAAGCAGTGAGTGGCGGACATTGAGTAGCGAGGGCAAGACGCCAGAGGCAGGCGGTGAGAGGGAGAGGCGAGCCGCCAGTGGGGGATAGCGGGCAAGAGGCCAAAGGCAGGCGATGAGAGAGAGAGAGGTGAGCCGTCGGCGGGGATAGCGGCTATCATGTATTTCTTTGGTTCTGCTCTGTTGTTTGTACATTTAGCTCTTCATTTTTGTAGCTACCATGTTGAACCAATGAAGTGATGATTATTGACTGATATTGTGTCGCTTTCCGCTGAACTGATGGTTGATTCTGTGTCGTTGCCCTAGTGATATGTTGCTAACCAATGTATTTTTAGTAAACTGAATTAACTGAATTGGATTATTTTGGTCTATTAGGTTTGGTTTCTTGTTTCAGTTTGGTTAATTCAGTGGACAACTTTCAAGAACCAAAATATTTTTTATCGAATAAATTGAACTGATTTTACAAAATAAAATTGAATGCCCACCCTAGAGACTAGGGATCCTATTGGAAATCTCACGAGATTTCTCACTCTTTCTTTTGTATTTTCTATCTATCTCAAGAAACAAATACAAACTCATAGGAGACAAATGACTTACTATAAATGGTTCATCTATTCCATTCGATTAAGATGCTTTAAATAGATACAACCAGCTGCACATGCAGATCACTCACCCACTACTAATGATCATGGACTTAAGTCCTGAAATTCTTCTACGATCTGCATGACTCGGTCCTCTAACTACTTATTGACTCACGCTACAACTGCTACTACGCCCGTCACTCGGTCGACTACTTCTCCGACTATGACCACTAAGCACAGTCTTATAACCACACAGTCTTACGACCACACACTTGACTACAACGATTAAACACAGTCTTATGACCATACACAGTCTTACGACCACACACTCGACTCCGACCGCTACTTGACTCTTTCTACGACCATTCGATTCTGACTACCCTCGATACTTGACTACGACCACTCGAATGCTTCGACTCTTATAGATGAGTACTCGAACACGAGTACTGGGACACATGACTTTCGACCACAGCCACTTACGACCACTGCAGTTTATATGACCACCACAGTTTACGACTACATCTACTCATGACTACCACACGAGTACTCGACTGCCACAAGTACTCGAACACACACTGCTAAACTACTTACATGTCAAGATTATAATCAACAGTTCCCCTCTAATCTTGACACACCCTACTCCACAAGTCTTCAAAGAAGAGCTGGTTCGTCATAACTTTGTAATTCACATAGAAGTGCTTTCTTCTCCTTCTCTTTCGCAAGACACTCATAAGAATAATGCCCAAACTCTTCACAATCAAAGCAACGCACGTTGCTTTTATCTTTGTGCCCATCTTCTCCACACCCTCGGTCGTAGCCACGCCCTCGCCCTCACGATGAGCCACCTTCTCTTACTGTGAGAACCTACTCTTCCATGCATGTCTCATGTCCCTTGAGGTGCTCCTCGTGCACCTTTAGGGACCCGATGGCCTCTTCCAAGGACATGCTATTAATCTCACCAAATAGCTCCATGGACAAAGCAATATTGATGAACTTGTCGGACACCGCTCATAGCAGCTTCTTCACGACATACTTCTCTTCCATATTCTCTCCAAGCTCTCGGATCTGGCCAACAAGCAGTGTGATCTTTGTAGTGAAATTGGCCACCGAATATGCATCATGCATGCTGAGGTTTTCAAACTCCCAGCACAGAGTTTGGATCCTCGCCTCCCTGACGCGCTCAACACCCATGTGCATGGAACGCAGTACTATCCAGACTTCAAGGGAGGTGTCCTTCTCTGCAACCTGCATCAACATTTCATCATTGAGACCTTGGGAGATAACTACCAAGGCCATTTGTTCCTTCTTCTCATCGACCACCTTGGTCGAGCTTTTGGAATCAACTGCATCCCACACGCCATGAGCTCTCATGAGGATCTTTATCCTCATAGCCCATGTTGCATAGTTTGTCCTCGTTAGCCATGGGTACTGGAGCCTCGCCGTCACCGCGTTGCCAAAGTCGCCGCTCGTAGCGGCGCTACTTGATGAGCCATCACCATGCGGCATCATCTTCGGTATCACCTGGGACCATAGCACGCTTTGATACCAATTGTTGGAAATCTCTCAAGATTTCTCACTCTATTTTGTATTTTCTATCTCTCTCAAGAAACAAATACAAACTCACGGGAGACAAATGACTTACTTCAAATGGCTCATCTATTCCATTCGATTGAGATGCTTTAAATAGATACAACCGGCCACACATGCAGGACACTCACCCACTACTATGACCATGCGGTAAACTCCTGAAATTCCTCCATGATCTGCACGACTCAGTCCTCTAACTACTTGTTGACTCATGCTACAACTGCTATTATGACCGTCACTCTATCAACTGCTTCTCTGACTACGACCACTAAACACAGTCTTACAACCACACTTGATTATGATGACTAAACACAGTCTTATGACCACACGCTCAACTCCGACTATCCTTGATACTCTACTACGCCACTCGAATGCTTCGACTGCTATAGACAAGTACTCGAACATACGACTTTTAACCACAACCACTTGCGACCATTGCAGTTTATACGACCACTGTAGTTTATAACTACATCTACTCATGACTACCACACGAGTACTCGACTGCCACGAGTACTCGAACACACACTACTAAACTACTTACATGTCAAAATTATAACCAATAATTCCTTGTGGTGCCTCTCGCTGGCACCACGCTCCGTCAGTTGCTCATCAACCCCGCTGGTTCTGCTCGTTGACCTCATCCATCAGCATCCTTGAAGGCTCAAATATCACTGCCCCAGACCTCTGCGTCTAGACTGACATCATCACCACCTCCACCGATGAGCTTCCCACTACCAATCATATCCTGGGCATCGATCTGATCTCTTCGTTGCCCCTGCCGATGAGCTTGCTGCTGCCCCTGCCACAGCGGTCTAATACTAACGTGGTTGAAATTCGACTCGAGTAGTCAATGATTAGAGAGTGGTTGAAAACCAATATGATCAAAAAACAACGTGGTCGAAACCAACATGGTCAAAACTAGTGTGGTCGAAACCAACGTGGTCGAATCCAACGTGGTCAAAACCAACATTGTCGAAAGTCGATGTGGTCTGAATTCAATTTGAGTGGTCAATGACCAGACAGTGGTTAAAAACCAACGCAGCCGATGACAAGAGAGCAGTCGAAAGATAAGCGTAGTTAAGGACATTGAGTGGTCGAAACCTACGTGGTCAATCACAAGTGAGGGGTCGAAAGACCAGCGTGGTTAAGGATCAATGAGTGGTCGAAAACCTACGTGGTTGAAGACCTAAGAGCAAACCCAAGTATTTGAAGCAAGTTGAGATCCGACCGGTGTGAACAACTACCAGTGAGAGGTTGACCTTTAAGCAGTCAAAACCAAAATGGTCGAACCAAGTTGAAACACGATCAGAGAGGTCGATGACTAGTGAATGGTCAAAAATTAGAGTAGTCGAAAACTAGGGACTGTGTTACTACCGCTACAGGGCTTCCGGTACCACCATTTTCAACAGAAGAACAGGGTTTTTAGTCGATCACGAGAACCCAAATCGACAGAACTTTTGATCAACTAAACCAAAAGCCATGAAACTTTGTACGCATGTTTCTTATGGTCTCAGGAAGCTATTCCATTCCTAGATTGGAAAATTCATGACAAATTTGAGACCTTTTTTGCAATTTAAAGCAGCATACACTAACCAAGAACTAAAACCAAATCGATGATCAGATCTTGCTCATGGGTAGAAGATAGCCATGATGGCTTTGAGCATGTTCCCACATGTCACAGCAAACAAGATCACTAAAGGAATCAAATCAAAAGACCTCCGATTAAGATATCGCTCGACCGTCACGTAGCACCGCAAAATACACAAAGTCTTCGATTTGCACAATTAATCAATACAACACACCATACAAAAAGTATGCAACCAAAATCCTGATCCTATGCTTAGGACAAAACAATAACCCATGTACACACTAGCAACAACACTTAGGTCAAACTTTGACCAAAACCCCAAGAATTCCAATGAACAATCTCAGACCACCAAGAGAAGCCAGTCTGACCGCCAAGCACAGGTCGATCAGACCGTTGGCTGGTCTAACATGAGTACTCGAGGTCCACGACAACTAATCGCAATGCCCATGACTATCGATCGCAAAATCTACGACTCCTGATTGCAAAATCTATGTCTACCAACCACAAAGCCTACACCTACCATCGACCATCCGTGGTCGATCTGCCGATCGGACCACCCAACACACAGCCATTCGGACCGCCCTACTACAAAGTCGAGGACCAAGTTTCCGACTACTGCCAGCGGTTGAAGTCTACCAGTTAGACCACCAAAACAATGCAGTCAGACTGCTTAACCTGAAGATTCCAGCAGACAGCCCAACTAGAATGCAATCTTTTGCAAAACCCTCAAAAACCAAACTCAAACTCCATAAAAACTCTTATCTAAAGGTCAATTACTTATCACAACCATGGGGTGACCTCCAAATGGTCTCACAATCTCCCCCTTATGAGTGTTTTGACAAACACCGAAAATGCACGAAGATGAGTTTGATTTTTAAAAGAAAAGCAAGAAGTTGCAAAAACCACACATGGTCCAATAAACAAGAGAAGGAACTCATGACCATGTTGGCAAAGTGTGAAATGGAGCAAACAACAGAAAATAACAAATTTTCTATAAAAGCTCCGAATCATACCTAAAATCTCACAAAAGTCCAATCTTGCTTATGGTCCAAAGAAAAGAGCAATTGCTCACCATGACCATTTTCATAGCAAGATGACGAGCCAAAAATGCAAAAGAGAGCAAATGATATGCAATGAAGCCCCCCACACTCAAATATCTTATTTGGCATTTTTAGGTTCCAAATAGCAAGTTTTGCAACTCATCACATGCATTCTCCTCACTTAATGCCTTTTGCATCCCTTTGCACCCCTTAATGTCTTTTTCTCAATCATTCTCCCCATTTTGGTAATAGAGTCATCAAGATGCATGGAAGAAGATAGAGCATAAATAAAATGGAGTGACTGCATTTTAATTATTTTAAGCATTTAGGAGCTATGAAAATTATCCAAAGTGACTTTTCAAATATTACTCTAAGCCATAAAAAGTGGAAGTGCTATTTAGATCATGACGAACCATGTATAGTCAAGCTAAAGTCAAATAAGTCATAATCTGAAATTAAATGGATTATTTAACATATCAAGTCACTCAAGATCATAGCCTAGTTAAAGGCATCCAAAAATGTGTCAAGGCATGTCAATATTCTAAGTGAAACCAAGAAGCTATAGTTGAGTCAATTTAGAGTGCTATAAGTTCAAGATTGAGACATTGTGTTCAAGCACTAGACATCTCTTGTAATTGACAAAATTTAGGACATGTGGCATTTTTAGAAATTCATGTTTGGCTTCAACCATTTTTTCACAAGATTTTGTTTTCTTAGCCATGTGCTAGATCTCAAATCTTATTTGACATGGCATAAATTATGAGGATCACTAGTCAGACTAGTCACAGGATCTAACAAGATATTATTTAATTCGAGTTGTTCACATTTAATAAAGCTAGCATGGCAAAAGTTAAGCCACACATAGAAGGACATGATAAATCTAATAAGCTAGCACAAGACATGGCAAGTTGTAAAGTAAGATATCATGTCACGTAAGGATAATAGTCAAAGCTCCATAATTTGTATAAGCATTCATGTATATACAATACATGCTGAAATTAAAATGCAATATGATACATATGAATGCATAAGAAGTACGCTCCTCCTGTAAAGCAGTCCCAAAAGAAAGAAACTCCAATTCCCCCTAAAGAAGGAAAATTGAGAAGAACTAAGAAATTAGGCGCAAAATCCAGAAAATGAAGGTTCAAACTCAACGAGATGACTCCCAAACACACCCTTCCCACATGGTCTCTAGCCTATAATCTCATACCACAGAGCAAAAGGCAAACTACTGTCATAACACAAGACACTAGTGACCAAGAAGAAAGCTCAAGTTAGGTAGTAAATAATCCTATAGAACCATTTGGATGAGAGGCGTGACTGAGATAAAATCATCTAGAGTTGGTTCCTATCTATTCAATTCGACTCTTCCTATCACTAGAACAAGAATGCTATGCAAAACCAAGTGGTGGGAAGTAAGGAACTAAATGTCACTAGAGAGCAAACCTCTGTCACATCACTTGGTGGTGTGGTATAATTGATGTGGTGGAGGCTGACTGAACTGCATTGTGAGATCAATAGAAACCTCCACCAGAAGCTCAAATGAGGTGAGAGACCCAAAGCATCACCATAAGCCACATCGTGTCCCCCTCACAACCACAACTTATAACTCAAACACAGAAACAACTGGTGTCCTAGTACTTGAGTAAATGGTATACAAGAATGGATCCAGTATTGAGATACATGATAACAAAAGTAGCATCACAAGTACTAATGACAAAGAACATACGAGAACACACCCCCACACAAGCTCGATCTAGCCTTTATCAGAGCATCTAGAAAAACAAAACCTAGTGCAAACCAAATCTAGAAGAAGCTTGTGGACTAATCAAAGTTCTCATAATATCTAGGCATAAGCACAATCTAAAACTATCAAGATATCATACAGATTATTTTTATGCTAGAACAGAAATAAATAAGTTTAAGATATACATGCACCTCAATGAATCACAACCATACACGCATAGCAAGTGACAAAGAAGTCATAAAAGCATATGCTAGCATGGATACAAGTATAAATATATACATATGAACCAAAAATATAAGAAGGCACGAATAAATATAGCATCATGGCATAGAAAACTATCAAAGATATAATCAAGCTTAAAATGTCCATAATCAAACATGGATCACGATAAACAAAAATCATGAAAAGTACGCTAACATGTATAAATAATGGTGAATGGACATAAGGAGCAAGATGTAAGCAATAAAATAAGATAGATACAACAATGTACAAAATCATGATGATACTTGACTCCTAATACACACATTCAACAAGTAACTTATGCTCATGAAATCAAGTTAAAACTTAAGCATCCAATAAACATGAAACATGGATACCTAAGCAAAGTATACATAAAGGTGTGATAAGAAAGTAACATAAATAGTATATGCTAATATGGTATAAGTGAGCATATGGACAAGCACAATATGCCAATTATGATAAATCATGAATATAAGGGCATGAAGATATAGGATAGCTCACAAAATAGGTGGCAATGCCAAACGTGAAAGCATATGGCTCTTGGAGGCCATCAAAAGGAGCGGAGAATCAATAAGTGTTCTAATCACGTGATGAAGCAAAAGACTAGAACCCAATGAAGCACATATTCTCCATCCTTCATCCTGGCACCAATACATGAGAAGAACAAAGTGCCTGAGTCTTGGATCTCGAAGGGTTAGTAAGCAGGTACTTGGGAACCTTAAACTTTGACACACCCACAATTGAAGTATGTGAGTTAGCATAATGCAAAAAATGGTTCATGCAAGAGAATCCAATCCTGGAGGCACACCGTAAGTGGACAACTCGATGAGTAAAACAAGTGCCATCTCTAGAAAAGCGACGAATGCTTTACTTGAAAGCACCAAGATGAGAACCAACAGAAACACCAAAAGAACTCACAACTCCTCCTTGTCATAGGTGCACACTCTATAGGGAGAACAAGGTCTACAACTTGAGAAACGGCAAAAAATATTCCTTGGGACAGCATGTGGACTGAAAACAAAGATATAAGAACTATGTCCATGATACTGGATGACATCAGTAGTAAAAGTGACAAAGAACCAATAAGCGAAGCGAGCCCTCATGCTATGCGCACAAGTGGTCATGTCATGAAAAAGACTATATCCACCTGGAGACTTAGATGCGTATGCTCGATGCATGTGTTTGGCGTGCCATAAGCAAGATTCTACTCTATGCCCATCCTTCTCGTAGAATAAGCAGTGATGCAAAGGTCTACTAGGAGACACAGTCCGTGAGGACACAACACTAACAAGGCTCACAAAAGAAGTCCTCTGGGCAGAGATCGAAGAACCACATGTCACAGATCTAGAACCCCATTAAAAACCAAGAAAAAAGGGACGAGTCACCTCAGGCCCAATCAACTGCCAGTGATCGACCGGTCTGACCACCTTGCAGTCTGACTACAGGGGTAATGGCAGTTTGACTGCTCCCGTAGGTCCAAACTCAAAAATAGCAAGGCTGTTACTATGCTTTGACTTCCAAAATGGAGGTTTCATGCTCTGCACTTGATAGTTCATATCATGGGCAAGACAATGAACACCAAGAGACTTAGAAGCATGATCTCAATGGTACGCCCGACTCTTATGCTTAGCATGATGAGAGCAAAATTCAACTTGTGTCCATGTTTCTTGCAATAAATGCAATGGTATTTAATTCTGTATGAAGCAGTACAAAATAAAGTAGAAGCACCCTCGTTGCTAGAAATCCCTTGAACAACACTAGAAGAGCCATCAAAAGTTGCACTAGCCAAAGCAGAAGCATCTAAAGCTATAACCCAAGTGCCAGTACCGAGAACCAAGCTCACTACTAGAAAGATCCAAATCCAAATGCAAGGAGGTGACAAAGTCACAATATTTAGTGCTCATATCATCGCGCTCTCTCCACAAAGTATTTACACCATCTCTCAAAGAAGGATAATATATGTAAGAGATGAAAAATGTAAGCAACCAATGAATTGGATCAATAAGAGGAACATAGCTAGTACAAACATCAAGAGAAGTTAGGCTACTCAAGCTCCTCTACACATGAACGGTGAGTCAATTTTAATTTCTCATTTTCAGATTTTAAGCATGCAAGAGAAGTATTCAATTTTTTAACATACACATGCAAAGACTCACAACCTACACATGGTAAGTGAGATTTCAACCTAGCAAAATCATCAACAAGTAATATATCATTCTTATCATCTAGGCATCTCACATTGTCCCTAAGAGCAAGCATATTCATCTTGTACAAAGCCAAGGTCACATGAGATTTTACCTTGCTCATGATGAGTCGAAGTTCGTCCTCCTTGTCAATATTATCATCATCATCCGTGGACTCCAAACGCTTATTCTTCCTGACACTTGAACAACCAAAGGTAAAGAATGTACCACAAAGCTCACACGTGTGATTTCTTGCAAATAAAATCAGTCTCTAGTTGATTCCAAACCCCTTGCCACAAAGGACATCATTAGCAAAAACACCCTGACAAAATGCAAAGAAGAACTCATAAGTTTCTCTACTAGTTGCCATACTCATGATCGGTTAAGATCACTCAAAGAGTAAACCTTGCTTTGATACCAATTGTAGGACCAAAGATGGCAACAGAAGGGGGTAAATGGTGCCTTAAAAGTTTCCCCAAAGTATTCACTTATCCTTTACTGCGATAGCTACAAAGCTATGAAGATTCAGATAGGAACCCTACTCAAAATCTAGAGAAACACGGAGCTGTACCACTGTGAAAAACCAGAGACTCTCAGAGCTAAGCAAAACCAGTCAGAAAACAATGTGGTCGAACTTTGACTATAGTGGTCAATGACCACACAGCGGTCCAGAACCAACATGGTCGTAACCAACATGGTCGAAATTTGACTCGAGTGGTCAATGACTAGAGAGTGGTTGAAAACTAACGTGATCAAAAATCAACGTGGTCGAAACTAACATGGTCGAAAGTCGACGTGGTCTGAATTCTATTTGAGTGGTTAACGACCAGAGAGTGGTCGAAAACCAATGCAGTCGATGACAAGAGAGCAGTCAAAAGACCTGCATAGTTAAGGACAATGAGTGGTCGAAACCTAGGTGGTTGATCACAAGTGAGCAGTCGAAAGACCAGCGTGGTCAAGAATCAATGAGTGGTTGAAAACCTACGGGGTCAAAGACCAATATGATGGTAACCTATGTGGTTGAAGACCTGGGAGCACACTTGAGTGTTTGAAGCAGGTTAAGATCTGACCAGTGTGAACAACTACCAGTGAGAGGTTGACCTGTAAGCGGTCGAAACCAAAATAGTCGAACCAAGTCAAAACACAACCAAAGAGGTCGACGACCAGTGAATGGTCGAAAACCAGAGTCGTCAAAAACCAGTGACTGTGGTACCATCGCTACAAGGCTTGTGGTACTACCATTTTCAACAGAAGAATAGGGTTTTTCAGCTGACCGGGAGAACCAAAATCGATAGAACTTTTGAAAGACTAAACCAAAAGCTGTGAAACATTGTACGCATGTTTCTTATGGTCTTAGAAAGCTATTCCATTCCTAGATCGGAAAATCCATGACAAATTTGAGACCTTTTTGCAATTTAAAGTAGCGCACACTAACCAAGAACTAAAAACCAAATCGATGATCAGATTTTGCTCATGGGTAGAAGATAGCCATGATGGCTTTGAGCATGTTCCCACATGTCACAACAAACAAGATCACCGAAGTAATCAAATCAAAAGACCTCTGATTAAGATATCACTCAACAGGGCCAAAATCAAGTAAAAACAGGATTTCCTGATAAAATTGCTATTGAAGTGCCTAGATGATTAGAGATCGATTTCAAGAGGTTATCTCCATCTCGTCCATGTCCTTGGCACAGCAAGATCAAGAGAGGAAAAACCAACTCAATCTAGAGCAAACTCATTCACACAAAAAGATACACAACAGGTAGATCAAAGATTGATGTATTGCCACATGAGATGATTCGTTTTATGGCCACTCCACTCAGGAGGACAAAGCTCTAAGTCTAGAGCACAAACACTATCTAACCTATCTCCCATGGGAGGGAGGAGCTATCCACCAAAAGGCTTAGCCAACCTTCTCAAACCCTGACTCTTGCCTCCCCTCCCCTTATATAGGCTCACAAACTGAACCAAAACCTAATGGATCCACTCATTAGGCCAAACCAGGGATAACCCAGTAACCTCACATAACACCGGGTTTTACTCACGCACGCTTCTTCGGTATTGAGTAATTTTACCAATATGCCCCTCTACCGCTTTCGCCGAAGCTTCCCGCATCCTTTTCCACGAAGCATCGCTCATGCTTTGCCATCTTTCACGTGGCCCCAATAACTTGCCACCAAGCCTCTTATGCATCCAGATGCCACCGAATCATCCTCACTTGCAACCGCCCAAGTCACTTGGTGCACCACATGCCTCTTCTCGCACATGACAGAACCCGGCTTCCATGACTGTCTGGACTTCGACTCCTCCCTGAGCCTAGTCCCGGTCTACCTTGCCGTTGCCCATCATGTTCATCACTGGTAGCTTCCGTTTCGGTTCCTCATAGTTTTGGCTTGTAACCACCTCACAAGCCTCAGTCATCTTCGACATCTCTCTAACTGTTCTGGACCTCAGCACCACCCTGTGCCTAGTCCCGGTCCTCCTAGCCTCACCATGACCTAGCTCCGAAGTCCTACAACCAACACCAACAAGCAAACCATCATATAGCATCGCACAATACACAAAGTCTTCAATTTGCGTAAGTAATCCATACCACACACTATGCAAAAAGTATGCAACCAAAATACTGATCCTAAACTTAGGACAAAACAATAAACACATGTGTATACTAGCAATAACACCCAGGTCAAACCATGACCAAAACCCCAAGAATTCCAGAGAACAACCTCAGACCACCAAGAGAAGCCAGTCTGACCGCCAAGCATAGGTCGGTCAGACCGCTGGCTGGTCTGACACGAGTACTCCAGGTCTACGACAGTCGATCGTAACGCCCACGACTATCAATCACGAACTTTATGACTACCGATCACAAAGTCTACAACTACTGATCACAAAGCCTATGATCTGCTGATTGGACCGCCCAACACACGGTCGTTCGGACCACCCTACTGCAAAGTCGAGGACCACGCCTCCGACTACTGTCAGCGGTCGAAGTCTGCCAGTCAGATCGCCAAAACAAAGTGGCCACACCGTTTAACCTGAAGATTCCAGCAGACAGCCCAATCCGAATGCAGTCTTTTGCAAAACCCTCAAAAATATAACTCAAACTCCACAAATACTCTAACCCAAAGGTCAATAACTCATCACAATCATAGGGTGACCTCCACATGGTCTCACAGCTAAAATGTGTGTTTCGAGATAGAATCTTGCTGTATCTTGTGTTCAGAGTTTGTGAAACTGCTTCTTGCAGAACTAACAAGTTTCAGTTCTGAAATTTGCTTTCCTCATTGCGGATTGTTATGTACCGAAGTTCAATCCAAATCTGTAACTTGTTTTGGCTGGTTTTGTATTGTATGTTCAGAACTTCAGATATTTCAAGCTTGAATTTGTTGTGTTCGCTTGTGAAGAACACGTCAGCTATGAACATATATTTAAGGCAGTGAATAATGGATCACAGGATGTTTTGGAAAGTATCATTGTGGTTCTTGGTGTGTGAGTATGGAGAAATTTTGAAACCATTAGAAACAGACTCAGAAATGGCTGCAGTCACAGCAACACACAGCACATATTTGAATTATTAGATGCTTATGAAATGATCTATTCACATTCTTTACCAGCTTCAAGTGTTTCGCTACTACATATAGTGATTGTTTTCTTTATATAACTTCGTATGTTTGTTTCCACTTAATTTGGAGTCTTCTGCAAAATAGTATAGTTTATAAATCATTGTTTCTTCTTCTTTTGCTTCAGATAAACACCATGACCAGCTTTTGAGTAAATGAAAATTTCCTCTAAAATGACATCAGGGTAAAGCCAGACCTTGATGCTCTGGATGCACTCGGCGATATCGGGTGTTACTGCATCCGTGCAATCTTGTGGGCTGTTGGCTATGAGCCGCCCAAGAATGTGATGCGCTGCGTGACCCTGTCAAGAACCAAGCCAGCGTGCTCCTTGCCTGCGGCGCGACGCTCTACTGGGCCGACGGCAAGATCGCCACCTTCCACTGTTCTTTCCTCGCCAACCTCACCCTGGACATGACCGTCGTTGGCACAAACGGCACACTTCATGTCACCGACTTCGTCATCCCGTATGAAGAGAATTCTGCCCCGCTCAGCGTGGCCTCCAGGTCAGGCTTTGCCAAGCTCGAGAGCGGATGGGATCCGCTGCCAAGCGAGCATGTCGTCGCGACAGAGCTGCCACAGGAGGCTCACATGGTCCAGGAGTTGGTGCAGAACATCCGGGACGCCAGCGGCAGGCCTGTGGGGAAGTGGCCGGCCATCACCCGGAAGACGCAGGTTGTAATGGATGCAGTGAAAACTTCCATTGACAACGGATTTGAGCCAGTTGATGTTGCCAGCAAAATACAACAGATAACTGTTCATTTCGATGATATGTCTCCAGTCCATGTCTTGTACTTCGTGTATTTGCTCAAACTATACTTCTGAATCCTACACAGAACTGCTTATTGAGATAATTTCAAGGATTCTGGTCATATTCGGGACAATATTACAGTGTATCAAGTCAGATGTTCTTACCAATAAATTGTATAATTTCGAGATAGGATGACACGTACTCTAATCTACTAGGACTTGAAGATGTTCTACTGGTAAATGGTATTGGTTTAGGATTTCTACTGAACTAAGAAAAACTATATAAAGTTATGAGGTGTGACTATAGAGAACTCAAGCAATTCAAGTTAGAGATGCACGTAAGGGCATCTGTAGTGTATGAAAATAGAGGTCTTAAGCCACCTTAAGGTCAACCTTATATATTACAGGGGTGACCTTAAGCAGGCTATAAGCAAAAAAGGCTTAAGACTGGTCCTCAAGCTAAAGACCTGACCACAAGCATTAAAATACAATTTTTCTTTATCTGCCAAGTGGGACTATCTTAAGGCCCCTTGGGTTATATACACTATGGAGTCGACCTTAAGGTTTAGATGGGACCCACCTTAAGGCTCCTTGGGTTATATACACTACAGATGCCCTAAGGAATAGAGGTTAGTTTATTATTTAGTATTGGATTTTTATATAGAATAAGGATCCGATGGTCTTAAAAGATTCGAAAGGGTTGTGAGAAAGCGACAATACCTTTTAGTCTTTTGATATTGTACTTAAGGAATTTACTGTCAATTTCACGAAATATTTCTCTCTCATCGTAATTGCTTTGACATCATTATTTTGGTTCTCTCTATAGAATTCATCTGCTTTGTTCTTCATCTCATACATCCTCGTGTCGTATTTGACAACTTTGATCCAATTCAGGGGCTATTGCACATAATGAGGGGTATCAAAGCCAACGCCAGTATAATATGATTTCTGACAAGTCAGCAAAGCATCAGGAAGCAAAAGATTAAGATCAATGTCGATAATGTGAAATCAAGTAGAGAAATTAGACAACTGAGGAAATTTCAGCATGTGGCTATGTGTGGTGGAGGATGACCTTGTCCAGCAAATGCTTGATAGATTTTCTTGAAGGGGACAGACCAAAAAAGACATCAGTTGGAAAATGGAAGGTGATGCAGTGGAAGATTATCAGTACAATCCGTTTATGCCTTTCTGGTCAGGTAAAGTACTCAGTGATAAAAAAATTCACCAAAGAAATTATGAAGTGGCTTAAAAGAGTTGCATATGGGAGATTGTTGACAAACTGGTGGGTGCTAAAGCAGCAATTGTATAGGTTGTGCATAGAGTAAGGCACACGGTTTATTGGCGATCTCAATGTCTTCAATAAGTTTATCACACAACTGATTAGTGTGGATGATGAGAAACTTGAGGAGACAAGTCGTCATTTGGCTTCATCTCTACCACTATCATGGGAGTAATTGGTGATGAATATTCTCATTCGGAAAAGCACTCTCTATTTCAATAATACAGTTGCATATCTGTTAGGGGTAGAGTCCTTAACAGAGTTATCGAGATTTTCATCCTTGGGTGATCAAGTATTGGCTATCATTGGTGTTGCAAGCAAAAGCAAGAGTCATACGAATAGGAAGGGAAAGAACAAGGGCTCGCATGTATGCTATCTATGTGACGAGAATGATCATATGATAAAAGATTGTCCAAGTTTGAAACAATGAGGGGTGCATGCTTAGTGGTGATAGCAAAAGATGAATTTAATATTCATGAATGGATATTAAATTCAAGATGTTGCTTCTATATATATTTGGTGAGGGATATGCTCGACAAAGGATCTCTACACCTAGTGTATCAAACTATTCACTTGGCAGATTGAAGGAGTATGCAATTACCCCCTCTGATCACAAATATATTTTGTTTTAGACATTGACATAGTCTCCAAAATACAACTTTGACCACTAATTTCTATTGTAATATATTTATAAGCATAACAAAATTATAATATTATGAAAATTCTTTTTGAAACAAAACTACACATATAATTTTCATGTATCTATTCCAAATATTTAGGAGATATCGATAGCCAACGTTTTGAAAGTTTGATTGTATGTTCCCAAAACTACATGTATTTGTGACTAGAGAGTATTACGGTATGAACAATTACATTAGAGATATATGATGGAGCACATAGTACATTGACGGAAGTTTGGTATGTTTCTGGCTTAAAAAGAATCTAATATCTTTGAGGTCACTTGAACTTTAAGGTTGTAGATATCACTTTGAGATGGAGTTATGCGAGTTACATGCAAAGAATAGGTGATCATGAAAAGTATAGTAATAGAGGATATCGATTGATGGGTAATTATAAGGAAAGAGCAACCGATGAGATTTTCGAAATATTTCATACTTTTGATTTCTTTTTTTCTAAAATGGATTTACCAGGACCAATACATGAGATTCTTGTGCTTGTTGAATTGTGTTGTGAGCATATGCCAAATAAAGTAGTTTCGTAAGATTCTTTTTTAGATAATTTGAACTATTAAAATAGTGTTTGGACTATTTGTATTGTAATTTGTGCAAATTTCAAACTAAATTGTTGAATTTTGAACTTATTATGTTATTTAGTACCTATGTACCGAATTGCGGAGCAAATTTCTATAATTATACCAAATTGCTAAATGGAATTTATCGAATTGCACGAATTTTTTTTGTGTGGCATACCCTTTGGCAAACTCACCATGTGGAAGTTTTAGATAGCAAATATTTGCATCTTTATGCAATAATAAGTTGGTAACTCAGTGGTAAGCACTGCAGTGTTTAATTGAGAAGTCATTGGTTCGAGTCCTACTTAGCGTAGCTTAAATTTTTATTTTCCTATGTTTTTTATCCCTCGAGGCCCCTACAAATTAACTAGATAATTGTGCTTCCTACCGAGTACAACTGAAATCTTAATTTTAATTTTCTAAATTTTTATCCCTCGAGGCCCCTACAAATTAACTAGATAATTGCGCTTCCTATCGAGCACAACTGAAATTTTAATTTTCTAAATTTTTATCCCTCTACAAATTAACTAGGTATTTGCGCTTTAGTTACTTTTTATTTTTCTACTAGTATTTTCTTTTATCCCACTAGCCGATTGCTAATACAAATATTTTCTTTTCAAATAACTAAGTGTCTTATTGCAACGAAAGATAGTTTTATATATCAACGACTAACAATTGTGGCAATACAACCCTAGAAGATGCAACGATCTCAAATTTCGTGGCAACACAACCTTGTTATTGCAACGAAAGATAGTCTTCTATACCAACAACTAACAACCGTGGCAATACAACCCTAGAAGATGCAACGAACCCAAATTTCGTTGCGATAGATAAAACCCTATTGCAACGCAAGCAACGATTCATGCAACGAATCAAATCCGTTGCAAAACTGTCCAGTATTCGCAACCATTAGCAAAAGCGTGGCAATAACGTCGACATATTGCAACGCAAATCAACCGAATCACAACGCAAATTCATTACGTGGCAATATTGTCAAGTACTTGCAACCATTTTATAAATGGTGGCGATAGCACCTACCAATTGCAACGAAATGCATGGTAATCACCACGCAAAAATATTTGTGGCAACATGGTCAACTATCGCAACCAAAAATGAAAATGGTAGCAATAGCCCCTACCTATTGCAACCAATTCCGTGTCGTTGCAAAGTTGATCGTGGCATTAGGGTCAAAACCTTGTAGTGAACCATGTTGTCAGTGGTAAGTATTTAGATCTCATCTGGAGTTATGTGCGGAATTGCAAATATGATTGCAAAATCTAGCAAGCGCAAATGTGAAGGTGTGAGCTGTTGAAAAAAATAAATGTGTAAATTTGCTAGATGGACACATCTCCCATTCCTCTCTTTCATGTAAAGGGAGAGATATCAAAATATAAAATTAAATATCTCAAATGTATTTTGTTTGCTAAATCAAAAATATAATATTTGAAATTCACAAAGGAAATCTTATATGCTATATTGTCTTGTATGTAACATCCTGATTTTCATATCATTTTTGAAGTTTTTAAAATAAAAATAAGCATTTGTATTTTTCTTGAATTAATTAAAGCTTGATATGAATTTTTTTAAATAAAAATGATTTAATATGAATAAAGTAAACTTCAATTAATTAAAAAACCATTTTATTTTGGTATCTTGTATTGCAAGAAATTTTTCTATATTTTCTTGGATTTTTCAAAGTTTATTTGAGCTTAATTTTTCTAAAAAAATATTCCAAATTCCCAGAGAGTCACCCATCATAAGGCTGCTCCCGTTGGAGCATACATAACTTTGGGTTTCTATCAATCTCCCAACCAGATTTCCCTTTTGTCTTCTCTTTGTAATTTCCCTCCTTTTGTTATTCCTTGCCCTTGCCGCATTGTTCATCATCACACAGACCGAGCACAGCATGCACAGACCTTCTGATGCCCTCCAAACCAATCTGCATACAAACGTTATCTTCACATCTTGCCAAAATGAAAAGTGTTCCAAATTAAGTAAGCAATCCATCCCCTACAGACACTTCGTGGTTTAAATCATCTGTTTTCCTTTTATCTCCAAAAATCCTAAATTGAGTCAAAACGAACTCAAACAAATTCGTGTCGGTTTCCAACCTTGCTGAGCCATTACATACGACCTGTGTGACCCCTCTCAACCCCTTAAAGCCTTGGCAACTCTCCCAAAGCCCCAAAACACCGGCGTCTCTGTGAGCACGTCGTTTCCGAAACCAATCGTCATCCCAACTCGTGTTTCGAGCACTCTGGTTAAAATCTTTGCAATCCTTCGCATCATATCGTATTTCCATGTATCCTTCACCTCCTTGTCAAGTTAATTTGGTTTTGGGGCAAGGGATTGCTGTGAATCAGGTTTTTTCCAAAGTTGGCTAAAATTGATTCCCATCATCGATTCGTCGCCTTCGGTGAGTTTTAGCCCATGCCACCACTACTAAAAATTTTGTCTCATTGCGTTCTACGCAATGCTTCCCTTGCTTTCCACGCAAACCTGCCACAAATTTGTCACCTCCGATGCACTAGCCATGGCCGCCTAGACACTTCATGTTTTCATTTATCCGATGAGATTTTCTTTGGCCCTTCTATGTCAAAACGTGTTATACCCTCACATGTAGCTAACCTCTAAGTAGAATTTGTTTTTCTTCACCAAGCATCGAGATCTAAAGTTTTTCCTTTTTCCCTATCGTCGTTGTTCAATCGTCGATTGGGACCTCTCTGGTGAGTTTCCAGGTTAGCTAACCACTTTCTTAGCTTCACTATGCCGCGTTCTAGCCTGTGCTTATGCTATTTTTCTACGTTCCACGCTTGGGTGTCATTTCTCTCTCCAACCCATTCCACCTACTGTTTTGCACCGTTCCCGCAGCATCCTTGTCCGTTTGTCATGACGTTGCTTCCTAAGCCATCCGTGGGACCCTTGCAATCTATTTTGCTACTTTGTCACGCCTCCCTTTCCTTCCCTTGCCGGTGACATGCCAATCTCAGGATGCTGGAGCTCTGTTAGTAGCTCTTTGTTCTTCCTTCTAAACTCCTCCTTTGAGTCAATGAGTGGTCAGACTCACTAAAGGCAACCAAAAGTCAGCCTAAAAAGAAGATTCTAGGAATATTCCTTCATTTTGGAATTTTCTTCCTAACTGATCTTCCGATCGCTTGTTCTCCTCCGTCTGAACTCTAATTGACCCGATTCTTCTTCCTTATTTAAAATTAAGCTCTGTCTTTTGGTTATAGTATTGTTTTTTGGAGTTTATTTGAATTTATTTATATTTCATTCGCTTTCTCTTTCGTTTGATAACGTCTTCAAAAGGGCAGAAGCATGACTAAAAGTTCAAGAATTGGTAACTAAGCAGTCTAAGGCAAGTCGTGTCTTTTGATCATATTGAACCTACTTTTCAAATCTATTTATTTATTATTTTGATTTAAATTATCATACATTGCTATTTTGATACAAACTTTTGTATCTGGTATTTATTGTCCAATTTGATTCATCCCTCAATTGATAATTTGAATGCCATGATTATATTATTACCATAGGTTGGATAATTATTTAGTGATATAATACTAGTTACCACATAGGTTGTACGTCCAGTATGCTTAGCCATACTTGTAGTACATTGGGTTCATTATCACATATGGATTAATTAATTAATTAATTTTGACTTAGTGAGATACTGAATCGTGATGATCAGCAATAGTTATAAAAATTTCAGTGCCATGACATGAGTAGTGTTATTGGTGTTATACAAATGGTTTTTACTCAGGCGAGTGATCATGCAGCAAAGGGGAAGTGTGGCTAGCACTTTTTGGGATGTGTATGTCTCGTTTGGGTAATATCTGAGAACTCGCATGTCTCGTTTAGGTAATATCTAAGGACTTAACTTTATACACCATTGATCTGAGTCTTACTGTACAAGCACATGTTCAGTTTGGGATGGATCTTGCTGATTAATTTGTGATGATTCAATTTTAGCTTCGCCATTGCGATGTCAATAGGTGTCGGTTAGACATTTCCATGGAGCACAAGAGGGGGCTCTTCGACTAGATGGTTAATCTACTCAGCAGTGAAACCTTAGTGAGCAAAACTGGGTTGCTATTGAATATTGTAAAGACCTTGTCATGATTTCTCTGCCGCACACCAAAGTAAGCATGCTAATGTCTTGTGGATAAAGTTGTGCAACCTCTGTAGAGTGTAAACTATTCAAATAGTCATGTCCCCGGTTATGGACAATACTCAGTGCTTTCACACGAGAGATAGAGATTTCATAAAACCTAGTTTGGTTAAGTTTGGGAAGTGAATGGTTAGTTCACTGGTGATTCATTATGTGAATAGTTAGTTCATGGGTGGTTTATTGGATGAATGGTTAGTTTACTTGTGGTTTATTCAATTCTTTTGATTATTTACTTATTAATCATTTTTAAAGTTTGCTTTCAACCTATTTATTATATGTACTCTAAATTATTGCTTTCTATAAAATAACCACTCAGCTATCTCTTAATAAGCCTTGCATCATTATATATTGCATCTTGTTATAAATGACTTGCTGAGTACTCTATGTATTCATGGATATATCTATATTTGCTCAGTTACTGAAGAAGCCATATCAGCTAGAAATATTTGAAGAAGGTCTCTTCGATGACTTCTCAGATTAGAATTTTGCTTCCCAGTCGATTGCCTGTGGGCATGTCGAATGGCCACTTCATTTTTCATTGTTTTTCGCTGCTAGTTTCTTGAGCTCTTCAGGCTATTAAATTGTATGTTTGGCCATAAAGTCGCAACTCGGATAATTAATAATATTTGAGTTTTTTACTTAGTTAATCATGATGTGGTTGATATTTCATCTATATTTCCACTGTATGCACTAGTGTAATTCTAGACTAGTGCAGAATACATAGAGAGTCTGTATTTGTATATTCAGCTCTCGACATTGTACCACACAATACTAGGAAAAGTCCATTTTACATCTATAGCCTTGATTAGAATTTCAACTCGTAACTCTAAAACTATTTACTTTTCACCCTTGAACTCTCAAAACCAATACAAAACACCCCTTTGGCCTAAAACTATCGTAGTTTTGGCTTACATAGCAGTGGTTTTCATTGTGGACTCCTATTAGGCAGTATACATTGACATGGCATCCCAATCAGCAAGTATACTTTGGTGTGGATTGGATAGTTAGCAAGCAAACATAAAAAACATGGCCACCTCTGACATCTCTTCCTTCTCTCTCACCAACTCTTCTCCCCAAACACTGTCACCACCTCCTTCCCAATGCCCGCACCTCCAAAGTTACACCACCGAGACAACCTCTGTCACATAGCAAAGCTGCTTACCACCTCTACTTGATGTCATGGTTGGGTTCTCGATAGAGAAGCTGCAGCCACTCACCCACCACGTACACCCTGCTACTCCTCGCCCGTGACTTGCTCGACGGAATGCCCAGCCGCACTTCAACCTCGTTCACTTCCTCTCACCACACAAGTGTGGATGAGGAGGGTGCGTCGAGGCAGCGCACGACTGGTTCAAGGTAATGGTGACCCCTCTACTCGGCACTTGTTGCTAGTATAGAAGTTAATTTGGTCACCGTAGCAGTAGCACTCGTGCTCTGGCCAGTTGTGAGAACCAAACAAACAAAATCACAATAGATGTTAACCCGTTTGTCTTCACCCCAGCAAGGAACCACTACTATAAAATAAGCTATACTGGATGTCTCATCACAGATAGTTTATGTGGAGCCGTCTATGCTTTGATTATTACATACGGTTCATGGCTAAAATTGTCTCTAAAACTATCACAGGCGGTTAGGCTTAAAAGCCGTCTATGATATATGCATTATCACATACGGTTTTTAATTAGAACCGTCTATGAAACTATCATAGACAGTTTTTATTTACAACCGTCTGTGTTTTGTCCTTTGTCATATGAACTACAGAAGCTACTGAGACGAGAGACAAAGTCACGGCAAATTTGTTACATAAGTCCCAAAAAAGAGATTTCTAGATCTTAGTCTTCTGGGTTTCATATGCTTCTTCTTCGACTTTTGGAGTTAGAGGATCAGCCGCTGAGTTCTCAAATGCCATGAAGGTTGTCCTTGCCCTCTGCACTACCTCCTCCAGCCTGGGCAAATCATTAACACGGCCCATAATCTCATAGAGGATGCTATGATAAGCTTCCTCAGAATCGGCCGCTTCTGCTTGATCGGCAATGTTATCCATGTGTCACCGATCCGTGGTGTATCCCCTATGATTTTGATCTCACCCGTCCATTCTCTCCACATCGAATGGCAAGCACCGATTCCTCCCACCGCTCAGCCCTTATTAATTACTCTCCATCTACCACCGGCAGTTACGCATGAGTTCATCCACTATATAGCTTCCTGCATCCTCTCCTCGACGACGCCAACTACCACTGTGAGCTAGCGCCTCCGTTGTGACACCACAGTCGACTGCATAACACACTCTTGTCGTAAGTGTCATAAGAGTGTCTTATGCAGTCTCACTGTCATGCCACAAAGGTGGCTCTACCACTGCCTCTCCATTGCCGGTGATATCTGGCCACCATCTGATGCATCCTGCTTGTTCCTCAATGACGCCGACTACACCGTGAGCTAGCACCTCCGTTGTGACACCATGGTCAATTGCATAACACACTCTTGTCGTAAGTGTTATAAGAGTGTCTTATGTAGTCTCATTGTCATGCCACTAAGGTGGCGCTACCGCCGCCTCTCCATTGCCAGTGATATCCGGCCGCCATCCGATGCATCTAGCTTCTACTGTCTGCTAAGATCTCTATTTCTTATATATTACGCATGATGTAATGGTGGATACTAATCTTAAATAGAAATGGAATGTGCTATTGTGTTTGCCGCTGTATTTGCTTGTTTTTAAAGGCCATAGATAACATTATTTCTTGAGACTAGCCAAAAAAATAGAAAAAATTTTAGGTATAAAATGAATTATCACAAATGGTTTTGTGGTATAAACCGTCTATAAAGGACTATCATAGACAGTTCTATATACCAACCGTCTGTGATACTCGTCAATCACAAACAGTTAGTAACTAGAAACGTCTATGATGTGTGAGTATCATAGACAGTTTTTGGTTTGAGCCATCTGTAATAGTTTTCTTCATAGACAGTTCTAATTACAAACTGTTTATGTTATTTTTATCGCAGACAACTCACAAACCGTCTGTGATAACCCGCGATTATCACTGACACATAAATTTAGGCAGTTCAGAAAACCGTATGTGATGACAGTTCTGAACCGTCTGTGATAACCGTTTTTTGTAGTAGTGAACAATTATGGAGGCACGACAGGGGAGCTCATAGGTTACCTTCTTCATATCTCCTCTGTGATGACCCCATTTCTAAGGTTGTCAAATTTCTCTATAACTACCCAGGAATTCCAATTAAGGAAGCTGAAGAGTGTGCATCAAACCTGCTCATGCTTTAATTATAAAAATCAAACTTTTATTACAAGAAAGTATGACATAGTAGCCAAGTTTTACATTATTAATGACATCCAAGCCCAAGGTTTATAACGCATCACAAAAGATCTTCCAAAGAGACCACAAGCATGCCTAAGCATAGTCAAGACCTAAAACTAGTAGTTGTCACCTTCTAGGGAGTCATTGAAGACTCCCTCAAATAGGTCCTCGGTGTCTACCAAAGCTTCTTCTAGTGATGATTAAGCAAGTATGAATACAACCATACTCAACAAGCCACACAAGTATACCTACTTAACTACTTGCCAGGATTTCAATCGAACGAGGTATGAAGGTTCTATTATTATGGGCATAAATGCACGTTTGTTTGCAAAGATCTTTAAACTTGAAATACCCAACATTATTTTATTAAGATAAAAGAGGATTTAACCATTTTAATTATCATCTAAAAATAATTCAAATCTTACTTATGTCTTGCTATTGGAATTACCCATTAAACACAACTCCATTGATCAAAAGTATGACGTATTCGAATACTATATGTTATACTCTATAGTGTTTCCCAATTTTACCCATAATATATCCCAAACTCACAATGTCATGCAATAGACACGCAACATGGTAGCATGCAACTGAATTGAGATAAAAAGGTTGTTCACTACTCTTTTTGTTCTAGCTTCAAAACCATTCAACCATCATCGAGAATCCACTGGTCAATGCGAAAATCATGGCCCGATGTTGAGTAGACCTACCTTTGTGGAGATTGGCAAGTGGCATAATAAGCCCACTTCCATCTCACCCTTTTTTGCGAACCATCATGAAACCCTGAGATAGCGGTCTCTCCTATAGATATTCGATCGGATCGAGCAGTATACTAGACCAGGTTAATAAGGTAAGCTTGTGGTTGAGCGAGATATGTGTCCTTTACTTAGCATAAGAGTCTAGCCCTTACTTTCCATAGATAAGACCGTCTTTCACATATCATGTGCATCACAACACATAACAACCAAAACCATATCAAAGCCTCAATCATCAGTTGAGGTCATGGGCTTCAACTATCTAGTGGTGGCCCACCAAGTAGCCTCAACCTTTAGCTTCATTTTAAATTCTACTAGCACAGAGCTGAATAATTCTTATTAGTATAAATAAATTATTTTAGTTGTTCAACCTACTTACTAGCTATCTATATAATGATTAATTACTATTATTTATTATACTAAAGTTGTCAAGGTGAATATGGCCTTAAAAATATGATAGGGCTTCTCAGTGGTAGGATCTAACTATTCATCATGTCATTCCAAACTATTATTTTATGTAAATAAAAGTGCATAATTATTATAAATGAAGATAGAGATACTTAAGTAATATGGGATCAGCATGATAAAAAAACATGTAACTTGCCTTCCTGCTCATAGTCTTCAACCAGGCCTACTTCTTCTGTGTTTTGATCAACTCTTTTAGCTGTCTGCTCAATAAATCCAAGTGCTATTGCAAAGAAAAAGAATCAAATAAGTTTGAGCTTGAAAGAAAGTGACCTGGGAACAAAATAAAAGAGAAAAAAAAATCCAAAAAGAGGTTTAAACATGGGAGGGTTTGGGTGGTTAGGGTCTAAACGATGTTTGGTTGGGTTGAACGGAGTTGAAAATGAGTTAAACAAACTCGGTATGATCGAAACGAGTATAAACAAGCTTTAACGAGTATCGAATGAATATAACAGGTTAGGTGAATAGTATTGGGTTGGCACTATTCCTAGCGGGTCGGCTTTGGTGAACAATATGGGTTTGGGCTGAGATAAATGGGTTGCACAGTGTTGGATTGTCGGTGAATAGTGTTGGGCTGGGCTTTTGAACAGTGTTGGCAGCATAGTATATGCTGACTTGGTTTGGCCGATTGGGCCAAGAGCTGGCTCAAGCTGGTTTTACCAGCCCACCTTTGGTGGCCCAAGGAGCTTGTGGCCCAGCTCATTCCAGAGTGAGCTAGAGCTCACTCTCATGGCAATCGAGATAGGGGATTGGTGACAGCGCCAAATTCGGCGATGGCGACAGTGGACAGCGGCGAGCGGTGGTGCAGTGAGCAACTATAGGATGTGAGCAACCCATTTTGGGCACACAAGTGGACAGTGGTAGCATGGAGATGGTTGGTAACTGTGGAGCTTGGGCGGAACAAGGGAATGGCATGGCGGAGCTTCGGCCAAACTGGTGGTGGCTTGAGCTTCTAGGAGGTTAGGGGAGCTCTATGGTGGTGATGGCTTGTCAAGGTAGCCTAAGAAGTTCTAGCGATGGGAACCGTGGGTGATGGAGTGTTGGCACATGACAATGGCGAGCTAGGGGTGGCGGGATTAGGCAAGACGCTAAGGGATAGCTTTGTGCAGTGAGGAGATGCTAAGATCGTGAGCAATTGGACTAGAAAGGAGGTGGAGGTGAGAAATTGGAGTTGGGCTCACTGGTGAAGATTGGATGTCGACAGTTGTGGATGGCGTGGCCGGAGCTAAGGAAGGAAAGGTGGTAATTGTTGTGGGGTGGTTCGGAAAGTGGGAGATAGAGAGAGTCATAAAGCTTGGCTATGTAGGTGCCAAAGGCGATGATGCCAGTAGCGGCGTGGGAGCACTCTTAGCATGTCAACAGCGGTGTGGATGGGCATGTGGCTTTCGGCTGTAGTGGTGGAGCTGGCGAGTGCGTTGGTGGCAGGAGAGGCATTGCTTCTCACTAGCGTGAGTGCACAAAGTGGCGCGGTGAGCAACGATGCTGCGGTGCCTACCGAGCGGTTGGCAGTGTGAGGTTGCAACTGCATGAATCAATGCTGAGCAGTGTGGCACATGGTCAGTGGCGGCGTTAAGACTGGGTATGGGCAGTCGGCGAGGTGGCACAGTGTTGTGTGCCTTTTGGCATGAGCGTTGGCGATGGGCGAGTGAGGCGGTGCTTGCAAGCACGAATGGTGTCGTGACGCGCGGCAGCGGGAGCAGGTGATGGCTTAGCAGCTTGAGGGTGCCTCTGTGCTTGGAAGGCGGGTTTCTGGAAAGGGAAAGCAGTTTTTCGGCTAAAATTTTTGTATTTGGCAAAACCTTCAAATTCATGTAAAAATTCAAATAAATTCATTTTTTTAAATTTTGAGGCTGTTTCATCCTCCTCATCTTAATTCATCATTGAACACTAAGACATGGACACTTAATTCATGGCATCTTACACATGCAGACCCTGTTCTTTTTAGCTTTTGGCTTCTCCTGAAGACAAAAAGCCAAACATCGAACCAGGGTGGCCTTTTGAAGTGAGTTCTCCAAATGGCTTCCTGGGCTCAAAATTGTTTGCGCCATTAGCGTCAGTGTCTCTATTGTGCACTGCCATGTCAAAAAGTATAGCCAAAAGTCATCAGTTGTAGGCCCAAAAGAACACCCCATGCCAATTATGTGAGTCAAGGCTACGGCCCTGTTCTTTTGTGGCTGCGGCTTATGGCTTTTGACTGCAGCTTTTGGCTTTTGGCTGTTCATGTGAGAGATTACAGAGTAATTGAAATTCACGTGTGACTTTTGCCGATATAAATGAAGTCGGTATAGTATGTACTACAATTAACTAGTAGACCCCATCTTAAAAAGACATTCCGTTTGAAAGTTAGTTACTGTAGAAAAGTCAAAAGCTGAAGCCAAACATCACAAAAGAACATGCCCTACGAATAAGGTGATGTGAAGCGGCTATGACGAGTGTTGTTGACCTGCTTGTGTAGTTGTACTTGGCGTCATCTATGGGATCCATGGGGATGGAGACTGCAAGGATACTTTAGAGTTGTGTTTCAGATGGTTTTAAAGTTGTAAGGTTGAAATAAACTTCATCTATACTTTAAGATTATAAAATATGCTTCCAAGCAGGTAAAAACCAAATTGGCCACCTTTCTCTTGGATCCCCCACCGCGCGCATGAATCCGCTGCTACTTCTCTAGCTGGGCCACCACCACCAGTGGCAAATCTAGAATGAAAAATGAGGGTGGGCTAAAAATTATGCATTTTTCTACTAGATCATAAGCTTTTCATAGAATTGTTGGACCTAAATCTCGAATGACTAAACCAATTTGTAAGAAACATAATTTTGTATTCTTGTGCAATCAAAGTAATAGTTTCATACATGAATAAAAGCAAAGAAAAAAGAGACATACAATAAGGTACCTCGCTAATGGCAAGTGAATCCCTAAAATATGTAAATATGGTTCCGATAGGTAATAATCTGTACATCAAAATTAATTGCAAACCTGTAAATTAATTGCTAGCGAAAGGGCCTCTAGCCTGATGGTTAGAGCGCCTTAGTAGCACCCCCAGGTCCTGGGTTCGACTCCTAGTGGGAGCGAATTTCAGGCTTGGGGGAAAAATCCCCTCGCTTGCTACCACACCAAAGCACACGGTCAAGAACCCGCCATGGCGTTGATCCAAAGGATCCGCTGGTCGTCTCACAAGGTCGGGCGTTGGTTCCCGGTGTAAGGGTGGAGCAGGGGTTCGGTGGTTTTCTCGGTCTACGTGAGAAGACCTTCTTCTTAAGCAATGCCCGGGGGGATTCTTCCCCCCGCAGGTCGAGTTTGTTTTTAAATTAATTGCTAATTGAGTATATACAACAATACAACACTATTTTTATTTTCTAATAAATTGCTAATCAAGTAATCAATCAATTGAGGAATGAGACAATGAGTTTGAGTTGTGAACTTACAAAGTAGTTCAGCTGTATGGAGGAATCTGGGAATAGTATCAGTACTCTACTCGCCGAGTGACTGAGTCAATAGCAGCACTTCACGCAATCACGCGATTCACGCCTTCACTTAATCCCAGCTCACGCAGCTGCAGCCCGCAAAGCATCCGCCGACTCCGCCCTCGCTCGCCCCTCGCCGGCCTCCAATCTTCAGCCTCCCGGTGACCCGACCCTCCCCGCTTCCAGCCTCCCCAGCACCTCGGCGGCTGGCACGACCTCGCATCCGGTATCCCCTTCTCAGTCCGTGGCGTCGTGGGCTTCAAATGTCGCGGCCCTGCGCCCCCGCCTCCCCGGCTCCCCGCCTCGGCGCCTTTGGCTCCGGCCTCCCTACCTCCAGATCTCGTCGTCGTCGGGCGTCGGCACTCGGCACCTCCCCGGCTCCCCGCCTCTAGATCTCGTTGTCGTCGACACCTCCCCGCCTCCAGATCTCGTCGTCGTCGCCTCGTCAGCACCTCCCCGCCTCGGCTTGAGCACGACTACACGGGCAGTGTCGCGGGCTTCAAACCTTGAGCACGGTAAGCAACCTCAGTCCCCACTCCTCACTGCCTCTGTGCCTAGGTCAATTGATTGGGGTTTGGGGGAACGGGGAAGGGAATGGATTGGGGATTTCGGATTTGGGGAATTTTTGGACACGGGAATAGGCCAAGAGGGTACCATGTGGACTGGTGAGGATGTGGGCGGTGGACCGGTGGGCGGACCACGAACGTGAATTGGGCCTGGCTTGCTGCTGCTTTGGCCTTGCTTCTTCGGTTCTTGACTTCTTGTTCTTCTTGTTTGCAGTTCGCAGCTGCAGACTCACTGCAGGGAGGTAGTAGCGCCGGCGCCGGGGCAGCCAGGAGCCCAGGAGGGGGGGTTGTCGGTCAACCGATGGAGGGTAGGTTTCAACCTGATGAAGTCTACCCGGTGGATTCGCCACTGACCACCACCATAGCCGCCTCCTCGCGTTCAATCCTGCCGCTACCACCTTGTCGTCCGGTAGCAAAGGTTGGCCATAGATGCCGGCATCTGGACGTTCCACCACCTCCATCGGGGAATACCCCTGTTGCTATCTTACATGTGGGCTAATCGGTTTATTGTACGGTAAGAAAACAACCTCACTCTTGGATTAGTCTATTTTTACTGGTCGTTAGGGCCCTGTTTGAAAATAAGGAATTTTAAAAAATTTTGTAAAATTTGGATTACTTTCTGTGATATTTTTTTTGTAAAATCCGTGTGTTCTAAATAGATCCTAAGAGTCAGCGCAAAGTCCTGGAGTATCCATTTTTGTGAGTAGCAGGCTTCTATTTGGATTCATCCGGAAGAAAATTGGTTGAAAATAGAAACAAACAAGAAGACAAAAAAGTCCATGATTTAACAACACAGGCCACTCATCGGTGTAGCCTTCTTTACCACACATACGCGCACACCAAGAGCCCACCCGGCGCCGAGCCCAGCGGTCAAATACTTGCCCACCGCCTCCATGTCGTCCGCTGCCGCACCGGAGGAGCCGCACCTGGTGCGTTTCGGCATCATGGCCTACGCCTCCATCGCACGCAAGCTCGCGCGCACCATGCTGCTCGTCCCTGCCGCCGAGGTTGCCATCGTCGGCAGCCGCTCGAAGGGCAAAGCGCGCCTCTTCGCCGTAGACAACGGGCTCCCCATAGGCACTCGCCTCCACGGCTCCTAGGAGGTCCTCCTCGACGACCCGTGCGTCGACACTACCCGTCTTCTGCTCCTACAAAGTTCTGATAGTACCATCAAACAATTTAATTTAAATAGAATTAATGTCTGTAATTTTACATGGTATATTATCACTCATCAATACGGATCCATATGGCATAACTTCATAGATAACGAATTACTTATGGTTTAGGCTCATATAGAAAGTACAATCTGTTAGAAATTGGCCCATTTAATTATGACCCATTTCCCTAGTTCCAAAGTATACATAGTTTAGTACCATATTGCTAAGGCAAGATGAGGAAGATCGATTTATAAGGTGGGGTCTTTACCACTCCTTGAATATGAATAGAGATGGTATGAGGAGGGTTCTGTCTAGTCACACACGTGCGCACGCATATTCGCGTATTTTCGCGTGACGACTGTGCCGTGACGTGGCGCGCCACTTGGCAGACCAAGTCCATCTTTATTTTTGCTGAACCCTGCACCACTCTCTCGCTGTTTGAATGAGATTCAAACATTTGAATGTGCCAGTTACAAGTGAATTTACACTGCTTAATTTGTGATTTGATGAAGCAGTTACCAGTGCATAATTCTGTTTAAATCGCAGTAGTTACTAGTGAATAACTGCAGCGCCCTTAAAAGAGCCTAGAGACATCCAGGAAAAAAAGAAAGAATTTTGCACTTCCATTCTTCCTCTGCTTTCTACTTTGCGAGCTTGTGTTGTTGTGCTATGATGTCTAAACCTCGTCGACCTTTCTTCCCAGCGTGCACTTAGAAGGAGGGAGAGCGGCTATCTCCGAACTGTTGCCGCAGAGGGTACCTGCACAGGGCGGCAATAAGGTTTCTGGGCAACGCATCTGCGCGACCGCTCACTGCACTGCGTCATCTACGTTCTGCACTGCGTCAAGCCTGCGCTGCTTCCTGTTCTTCATCAGGCGAAAAAGTAAGTCGTTCGTGAGCACGTTCGACTTTGTTACTATATTTTTCTTGCGTATATTCTGAAGTATGATGAGTAGCCTGCTGTTTGTAGTAAGTTTTGCATCACTAGTTTATTGTATTTGTCTACTAGTAAAATTTGGAATTAAAATATTGCCCACTTTTCCAACATAGTCTAGATCAAGAATCCATTCATCTTTGGTTTTTGGAATCACTGATAAATGCAACGAAAATATCTCCATGAAAATCTTCTTTAGTGGCAATAGTGACTTTAGGTTCATTTTCTTGTTGAACATTCTTGAAATTGTTATTTCTCTTATACTTGTTTTGCAACTTCTAGCATTCAGATATGTTATGGCCGTTTTTCTTGCAATACTTGCATGACTTTCTATTCTTGGATTTAGATCTGCTTCTGTATCTACTTTTACTTCTGCCTCTTAAATCGTCGTTTGAACCCTTCTTGTATTGCCTATCACGAACAAACAAAACTTTTGCATGCGTAGTTAAACTTTTACAAGAAACCATAAATTTCATCTTTTCTTTAGCATACAGTGCTTCATAAACTTCACTGAGAGTAAAAGCATCTCGGCTATATAAAATAGTATCTCTGAAAGTAGAGCATAAATTAGGCAAAGAACATAGCAGAATAAGACCCAAATCTTCACCATCATATTTTATCTCCACAAACTCGAGGCTTGCAACAACTTTCTTGAAAACTGTTAGGTGGTTTAAAAATAAGGCTCCCTCTGCCATCTAGTAGGGAATAAAACTTCTGCTTCATATACATCTTTCTAGTCAGATTCTTAGTCATGCAAATCTGCTCCAGCTTCAGTCATAATGTGGTGGCGGATATCTCCTCCTAAACGTTATGTATAATATTATTTGATAGATAAAAATGAATTTGAGATAAAGCCTTACGATATTTACGTTGTTTCTCATCAACGAACAATATCGCTGGTATCTTGTCGATCCCAAAAGGGTATCATCTAACTCAAGTTATGATAAAACAACTTGCATTTTAATTTCCTATAAAGAAGACCATATGTCGCGATTCAACAGCAAAAGATCATAATTCAGAGTAGCCATACGAAAGAAATCTAAAATTTGTTGGTATGAATTATGTGTACCTGGTAAAATTCTTGTAACTGAAAACTCCTGGTATACTCTCAGGCGCACATAGCAATTTCGCAAAAAAAACTTCACCCAAGCAGATCAACTGACACGCTGCCTTCTTTATTTTTCCTAGCCTCGGTTTCCGTGCTAACTTTATTCCCTCTGGATCGTCCTTTCGAGAAGAGATAATAATAGAGCGTTTCGTCTTTTTATGATATATATAATGAGAAAAATAACTTTTACACGAAGAAAAACTTAAATCAATCTATGTTCACCCAGCACTTATCATACCATATCCAATATAAGATAATAAAATATCGTAGATAGATACAGTATAAATTCGAATAACTTCAACAGGCCACTCATCGGTGCGAGTAGCAGGTTTCTATTCGGAAGAAATTGGTTGAAAATAGAAACAAACAAGAAGACAAGTAACAACACAGGCCACTCATCAGTGTTCCCTTCCCTACCACACGCGCATCGAAGGCCCACCCGGCGCCCAGCCTAGCGGTCGAGTAACTGCCCGCCGCCTGCATGTCGTCCGCCGCCGCGCCAGAGGAGCCGCGCCCGGTGCGCTTCGGCATCATGGGCTGCGCCTTCATCGCGCGCAAGCTCGCGCGAGCCATGCTGCTCGCCCCCGCCGCCGAGGTCGCCGCCGTCGGCAGCCGCTCCGAGGCCAAAGCGCGCCTCTTCGCCGAGGACAACGGCCTCCCCGCGGGCACCCGCCTCCACGGCTCCTACGAGGCTCTCCTCGACGATCCGGGCGTCGACGCCGTCTACCTCCCGCTCCCCACCAGCCTCCGCGTCAAGTGGGCCACCGCCGCCGCCGCGCGGGGCAAGCACGTGCTCCTCGAGAAGCCCACCGCGCTCTGCGCCGCCGACCTCGACGCCATCCTCGCCGCCTGCGAGGCCAACGGCGTCCAGTTCATGGACTCCACCATGTGGATGCACCACCCTCGAACCGCCAAGATGCGCGAGCTCGTCGCCGACCAGGGTACCATCGGCGGCGTCAGGGTGGTGAGTTCTTGGAACCTTCCTGCTAAATCCGGTTGGAAGTCTCGGCTTGCTTTAGGTAGTAAGCTTAAATTGCACATTACTTGGTCACTATTTAAGGAAAGACTGAATCTTTAGAAAGAATTGCTTTTGGGTAGGAAATATTAATTGAGAAGTGCTATAGAACATTCAACTATTTTTTAGGGTAAAATTAGTCAAATTTTAGAGCGTTGGATCTCTATCAAACGGATCCACCCATACAAAGTCCCCATCCAAAAAAAATGATGTGAGGCGTTGGATCTCTATCTAACGGATCCACCCATATAGGCCCCCCTAAAAAAAAGATCTGAGACGTTGGATCTCCATATAACGTCCTAAAATCTGACTAACTTTGCCGTAAAAAATAGTCGAATGTTGTATAGACACTCCCATATTAATTTTAGTTTGATCATGTTGGGTTGTGGGGAGTGGTTTGGATGCTGACTTCTTTCCATTTCGCATTAATGATTGGAATTAGGAGTAAAAGGGCTGCTTTATAGACAAATTTTATTTATTCATTTTTTGCAAGAAAGAATATTTATTTTTAATATTGTTCATTTTTCGTATGCAATACCATTTTGTTATTTCTTTTTCGATGTAGTGTTTTTCTGCCTCAATTTTCCTTAATCTATTGCATATGCTCAAGTGTCTTAAGATTCTCTAGTGAAGTGTGAGTATACTAATTATGCTTTGTCCTTGTATCTGGCAAGAGCTAGTTGTTAGTTGGTAGTTAAAACTAGGAACGTTAGGGAGGGCATGCTTGCACTCTTGCTACAAAAAACCTTACTGGGTTGAGATGTGTTTGGCGTTTGAACAATCTGAAGTATTGGTGCAAAATAGCGGTAGAAGAGAAATGGTAGTTTCAAACTTGTGCCAGGGTATGGAGTGTTGGAAAAGTACTCCTTTTTTGTTTGTCTATGATCAAACAATGTCCTTACCTTTCTTCCAAGAAAAAAGTCCTTTCAGTTCTTTCAACAAAAAAAAAAAAACAGCGTTTTTACAGAAACCATAGAACATGCAACCTGATATGAAGATTTCCTTGTTAAACTCCAAACCCCCAACCAATATATTGATGAAACTTTTATTAAGCAAGGCAGGGCATCTAGCTTTCCATGTCTTGATGACCTAGTTGACCACGGTGGAAGAACAGCGATATTTTGTTGCTAGCATTTGAACTACCAAAGCACCTGGAAGGCCCTTTTCATCATGCAATTATAATTTATAACTACCAAAATAACTGGAAGGCCCTTGTCATCGTGAAGCTCTAAGTAATAAATTGATGAAATCATTATTACTTATTAATATGGAAACTATCATTCTAAGTTTCCATGTCTCCCTTGCCTAGTATAAGTGAAGGAACAGGGATGTCTTGTTGCTAGGAACTGGGACCACTGTCTTGATTGAGATGTAGAGTTTGTTTATTCTGCTTCTTTGTCCAAAACTCCTTGAAGGTCCTTGTCCTGACCATCATTATATGATTGCCCGGTAAACATACTGTGGTTCACCACTTGGCCTCTTTTTCTGTCACATCTTGCATTCTTGTAACAATATGTTCTAAATACTCCACTCTTCTATTTTTCAAGTCATTTTCATGAACATGTGAACAGGTTATTTGACCATGTGCGCTGGCTTTCTTTCTTTACTTCACTGAGGAATTTGTAAAAATTCTTCCAAGTTCCATGCAATTTTAGTGTTTTACACATTACAATTACTAATGATTAAGACAATATGTTCTAAATACTCCAGTCTCCTATTTTTCAAGTCATTTTCATGAGGATGTGAACAAGTCATTTGACAATCGCGCTGGCTTTCTTTCTTTACTTAACTGAGGAATTTGCAGCACTTCTTCCAAGTTCCATGCAATTTGACACATTATAATTACTAATGATTAAGATATTGTTCTGCCAATATAAACAACTTGGCCCTTTTAGTGATTTTATTTTCCAAATAATTTTCTATATCTGTTCACATAATCTGCTGTACAATTACCATCTAGTGAAGATTTTGTTCCCAGTCAGTTTCCAGCAGAGTGAAGCCATCTCTAGCCCTCTTAAGCTATACAACTGGCCCACCAGATGCCTGCGTAGATATGTTGGTCTACACCAACATTTTGAGCTTCATCTCCTCTTGTCCAAAAGTGGTAACACAGTTTGTGTGGTTTGGTTTGTCCCTCGAGGGTTATATGCTTATATGATGGAGCTACTCACTGTCAATAAACAATGTGGGACTAGAGTATCCGCACTCTAATCCATGGTTTTTAAGTAGCACCAACTCCTCGCTGCCTCTTATAAGGTCTACTAATCTCATTCCCTTGTATTTAACGATGTTTGTGTCTCTTCTCATTACATTACCAAAGAAACTGCACTAGCCTGGTTTAATCTTCCATTGACAATTATGCACCTCGAAGAACAGTAGAATAATGAAAAGGTGTAGCAGTTAAGACTAAGTTGATCACCTAAGTTTTCATTGTAATTTTCTCTATGACTCAACGTATGTGAAATGGTCACTAACAGGGGCTCCATCTAGTTTCTGCACAGTTATTTCAAGTCTAGTTCTTTGGTTCTTACCATTCTGTATCATCGTCAGTTATCATTTCAACTGTAGATGTATTTAGGCAAGTTGCACTTCCAATACATACATTCTTGATGCTTTATGGATCATATTATACTCATTCTTTCTTGTCCGATTATATCCACCTGGAGGTTCTATGGCTTTGTTGTCTTATTATTAATACACAATATACATTTCTAGAGGATCCAGCAATACCATATTTAGTGCTAACTGATACTAAAAATTGTGTGTTGGCGCCACTTTTTTATTCTCATCTGTCCACATTGTTTGCTCAACTGAGTTCTAGCTTTCCAATGCTAATGGTAGAAAGCCAGTAACTGTTCAAATTCCAGGTGGTTACCAGCCAAGAACTAGATTTGTATTAAAGAAAATGACTACAGCTACTGACCGCGAAAAATGCCACTGCCACCAAGAACTGGAACCGGCTAAGTGGTGGGATTTTTTCCATTGATTTTTTGAAATCATCACTTTGGAGGGGTCAATCCATTCTCTAAAAAAAATCACCCCTGGTTGGTTCTTTGTAATTGTTCGACATGGACACTAGTCATGGAAAAATTGAAAGCAAGCAAACAAAATGAATTCAACTCCAAGAAAATTAAATACTGAAAACACCTAAAGATATATTAGCACACAGATATAAATAAAGTAGAAATTAATGTTCATGTAGTTTTGGTCCTTTTAGTGAGCAATATCTATAGTAAATTGGTGACTACTAGTCTACTACTAGAAGAGAAAGGGGTTTAATTTTAATATAATTTTCTGCGGTTTTGGATTGAGATATCACATATGGACACTGCTGGAAATGTTGAAGCTGAGCCTTAAACGGTAAAATTGAGGTTGAACTTTTTTTCTTAGTGGCTACTACCATGCATCTATGGATTAAGGAGAAGACAGTAGAACTGGGGAAGACATTTTATTTTGTTATAACTTTACTGGTTGAATGTGTCACACCGAATTTCAACTGTGCCATAATGTGCATCCATCTGGTTTTGAAATGTATAGCTCCAGACAACATCTTAGATTGATAAGAGCTTGGCTATATTGTCTCCAGCTACTGAAGAACATGATAACATATTATTGATTCCACTCCTAGAGTTTGTCAAGCTGTTAGTTGTCATTACTTAACTCTGGGTAGAGTAAATTGTAACATCGATGTGATTATTGGTTGTAACATCCCAAAATTTACATGTTTGAAAATATGAAAAAAATTTAAAACTTTTAATGCATTTTGTTGATATTCGGATTTTCGGGAATTTTATTTGGATCTTTCTGGAATTTGTGTTGTGCAAGATCAAATTAATACAAGGAAAAGTACACAATAAATAATAATAATAAAAAAAGAATAGCAAAATTTAAATCTTGGGTAAATTCCATGAGAAATTGAAAGCAACAAGAAGAATGAAATTCATATTTGAATTCAAATGTCAAATTCAAATCCAAAACCGAAATTCAAAGAAAAAGGAAAATTTCAAAACCTACTCGAGCCCGGACCAATTTTCCTTTTCTTTTCCTCTTGGTCCACTAGCCCACAAGACCATCTTTTCATACTTTCTTTCTCTTCCCTACCTCTCTGTTTTTTGGCCACACCCCTAACCTGGCCCCACCGCGCATCTGTGCGCCCCGACTCACGCCACCTCGTCACGTGCATCCATGCCGCGCCCATGTCATGCCGTGCACCCGCGGGCGTGCCCGCCTCGAGTTAGTGTTTATTTTACAAAAGAACCTTTGTGGTTGGGATGAAAAATAAGGGGTGGATAGAACTCTGACTTTGATTTCCCTTGAGTAGATAGAACCCAGTGAGTACAATGGGTGGGCAGAATCCTAGAAATAAAAATAGCATATAGTAGATAGTAAAAGGTGGATGAAACATTCACTAAGATTATTATTGAATTCTTGTACACTCTTTAAAATATGATTTAGATAAAATACTAAGTCTCAGACTTTCGACTTATTGTATTTCAATTGTGGCCTTTTGTAAATAAAAGAACATCAAATCTCCCTTTGTCAGCCTTGCATCTATTACAATTGCATTCTGTGTGGCGGCTTGTTAAATACCTTCGTACTCACTGTTGCACATTTACTACCATTCAAGTAAGGACAAAGAAAAGCCCCACGGTCGTATAAAGACATTGACAAAACTGAAAAATGAAGAGGTCAAGAACTAGATCGTGAGCTCCAGTTGGATGCGTATGGGCATATCCTGAGGGTCCCACCTGTGTGAGTTTCCATTTTCACTTATGCTCTTTAAACGTTTTGGCCTGATCGGCCTGTATAAGTCAAGGACCGTTAGGCCTATTTATGTTTTGTTCACTATTATAATATTAGTTTTGCTTCTTCGATATAGGTATTTGATGTTCAGCAATATATCTGTATGCACTATCTACTGATCCAGTGAATAGTACGGTGGAAGCACAAAGGGTTCTAGATGACAAATCCGGGGTCTGACATTGGTGTATAAATGTGGAGAAATTTTGGAACTATTAGAAACAGACTAGAAATGGTTGCAGTCGCAGGAACCCATAGCACATATATGAATTATGAAATTCTTATGAAATGATCTATTCTAGCAGGCTTCAAGTGTTTCGCTTCTATGGAGTGAATATGTTCTTGATATAACTTCATAACTGCTTGTTTCCACATAAATTTGGAGTTGTGGACTCTTCAGCAAAAATGTTATTGGTTTAACATAAATCATTGTTTTTTATTCTGTTGCTTCAGATAAACTCCGTATTCAGCTTTCGAGCAAACGACGATTTCCTCCAAAATGACATCAGGGTAAAGCCAGACCTTGATGCCCTGGGTGCACTTGGCGATATTGGGTGGTACTGTATCCGTGCAATCTTGTGGGCTGTTGACTATGAGCTGCCCAAGACTGTGATCGCGCAGCGTGACCCTGTTAAGAACCAAGCTGGTGTGCTCCTTGCCTGTGGCGCGACGCTCTACTGGGCCAATGGCAAGATCGCCACCTTCAACTGTTCTTTCCTAACCAACCTCACCATGGACATCACCGTTGTCGGCACAAATGGTACACTTCATGTCACCGACTTTGTCATCCCATATGAAGAGAAATCTGCCCTGTTCAGCGTGGCCTCCAAGTCAAACTTTGCCGAACTCCACGTCGGGTGGGATCCACTGCCGAGCAAGCATGTTGTCATGACAGACCTGCCACAGGATGCCCTCATGGTCCAGGAGTTCTCTAGGCTTGTGCAGAACATCCGGGATGCCTGTGGCAAGCCTGAGGGGAAGTGGCCAGCCATCACCCGAAAGACACAGATTGTGATGGATGCAGTGAAAACTTCTATTGACAACGGATTTGAGCCGGTTGATGTTCCCAACTAAATACAACAAATAACTGCTCATTCCGTTGATATGTCTTCCAGTCCATGGGGTGTACTTCGTATATTCGCCCAAACCATACTTCTGTTGTACACAAAACTATTGAAATAATTTGAAGGATTCTGGTCATATTCAGGACAATATATTAAATGGTGTAATATATGTGAAAGATGCTTTTGAGTGATCGATGGATGGTTGTGTTGTCAAAGGTAACCCAGGCCAATGAAAGGGAAGGTTCAGAGTTCATTTAGCTTGCTGCTGCAAACTTGCGATGTGGCTGGCCTGTTCATCTGAAGTATGCAACCATATGTAAAAGATGCAGCTTGAAAGCATCTCTTGTGATGTTCTGGTCACGTCTGGCCAAGTTGGACAACATCTGCGACATGATCACCCTGTCTCCGGGCCCTGGGTATACCATGATCCCTTGAAATGTCAGTGATGATGATGATGTGGATGATACTTTCAACGAAAGCGGCTTACCGACGGTGCCGACTGCCAGTGCTGTTGTTTTTGTAACAGGTAGTTGCTGATGTCCATTCGGAGGACACCGTGATAACTCTGCGGTTAAGAATTATGATCTCGTGATTCTATTGTTGGCCAAGGTGTTCTCTGATCAGGATTTAGGAGAGGTTGGCCAAGACTTGTGTCATAATCCAACGATCTAGCTGCCACGTCCTCAAACTTCCCTCTCGCATCCACCGTTCAACATCATCTGACGGCTCCACATTCCTCCCCCAAATTCTCTTTCCTACTCATCGGCCCAAAGCCTCCTTGGAGGTCTTCCCGGTGCTCCAGCTCGCACACATCATCCGCACCACCACGGCACTCAAGGCCATTGGTGACGCTGGCGTCGCACCACCCGCTCGAGCTGCAGCTCATCCATGAGGGAAAAAAAATCAACATTGAGATCCTTGACCCCGTGCCATGGCCGGCAGCGACACCGTCGCAGTCAACATCCTCGTCGGTTCAGTCAGCGTAGCCGCAAATCCGGCCATCCTCCACGTCATCAACGTCTCAAAGCGAAGATGGCCATATCAGTGGACCACGACTGCTGTTCGCCATGCACCTGTTCCAGCTTTCCAGGCTTTCCAGTCCTGCGTAATCCTGCTCGATTCTATGGATGGATGTTGTGGGGAAGGACTCGAAGAAAGATGGCAAGATCGAGCAGTTCTTATCCAGCGATTTTGCCGGTTTTTCACCGGTTTTGATCGGTTACTGGAACGGTTACCGGTTTCAAACCATCCAAATTCAAATTTCAAATCACAAAATTCGTTCGGATTTTTCCCGGGTTCCAGAAACGGATCGAATACAAATCGAATAATCTCAAATACGAATCGAATAGTCTCGAATACGAATATTCTCGAATATGAATGCAAATATTCTCAAATATAGATACGAATATTCTCGAATATATATTTTTCTTAGCACACCACGTTTTCTCAGATACGAACATCGGATAAAATGGATCATCCATTATCGTTTCCCACCCCTAGTGGGAACAAAACATAGCAATATTTCCTTGAATGAAACTTCTACACACATACATACATACATATACATACACACACACATATATATATATATATATATATATATATATATATATATATATATATATATATATATATATATATATATATATATATATATATATGTGTGTGTGTGTGTGTTAACATATCATATGTGCACGCATGCAATAACCCTAAATCAAATATGTTAGATTTATGTATAAACTAATTAAATATTAATAACAATACACATTATATACAATGTACTGCAGTCTGCAGAATAGTTGCCTCAGTCTTGTCTCGGTGAGTATGACGAGAAACACTTTTTTGGCATCGGTACATTTTTTTAGTCCTTCAAGAACACGTGCTCAAGAACCTATAGCTGTGTCTATGATGTTGCCACATCCACCATAGCTCCGCGGTTGGAATCGAGTTGTCAAATTAAACCTTATCAACTTCAAGCCCATCAAGTAAGTTTGCAGCTTCACATCTCCTCGTGAGTAATGCGTCGCCGTTGGGTCGAATCGAACTGCACAGATAGAAGGGGAGTTCAATGAGTTTCACAGGTATCTTATCTGTCAATAGAATATTAAAATACCAAAATCGGTGCCATTTTTTCTAAATTAATAAAAATGTATATTCTAACAGTGTGTTTATGGAATATCTAGATTACATTTCTCGATGCTATTTTCGTGTTTGTTGCACATTTCTGTTTTGTACTTTTAATCTACCATTTTTGTACTTTTAAACAAAGCACAATCACGTACTCCCTGGGTTGTTAGATTTTTAGCACTATAGACTAAATCACACGTACCAAAGAAATTAAGTTTTGGACAATTTTATTTTCTAAACACACGTTTTGGATAAGATATGACCAAACTACCTCCCACTATTATCACAGGCACAAATTGTGCGAAAGCAAATTGGGGGAGATGATTTCTGTTAATAGGGGTAGCTTAGGGGATAATGCTTTTGGGTTGGGATTTGGGAAAGTGCTATTTGTACGGAGTATTGCCCTCCATTGCATGATATTTGCCCCAACTCACAACAATGCATAGAAATTAAGGAAGCACCAAATCTATCAAAAGCTAATTACGGATGACCATACAACCCTATGAAATAGCATACTACAGGTCTGCTCTTTTTCAGTTTTTAGTTTTTCTACAGTAAATAATTTTTAAATAAAGTATCTTTTGAAGATAGGGTGTACTAGTTAATTGTAGTATATACTGTAACGACTTCATTTATATCGGCAAAAACCGTAGCTGAGTTTCAGTTACTATGTGATCTCTTACACGAACAGCCTAAAAGTCATAAGCCACAACCAAAAACCATAAGTCTCAGCCAAAAAGAACATGCCCTATAACCAATTAACCTCTTTATGGTATCAAAGTAGAGGCAAAGAGTGAAAATATCGTAATAACTACACTCTTGATTTCCTTGCTAAATAAACATTGTGCAACAATGCTTTCCAAGATAATAGGCAAATATTGTGGAATAGATGCAATTTGACAATGGAACGAGTATTATTTTTCCTCAAGACAATACATCAAGCAAACAACAAGGTTTAATACATGTTTATCAGTCAAAAGTTATCGACTTTGTATGTAAATTTCAAATAAACCTTTTTACCACGATGTTTAGAGGTTGTTCGTATTGATTTTTACTGATGATTTTTGGCTGTGCTTAATGATTTTTGGTTAAAAATAAATAGTAGCAACTGAAAGAAATGGCTTTAGAAAATGAAGACGAGTAATGCAAAAAATGAGAGAGATGCGTGCACGTGACGGGAGCAAGAGAAATGGGGTGTATGACCCCTTGCCTTATCTCTAGAGTGATATGGTAGCAAGAGGAGTGAAGAAACCTCTTCGAGAAGCTGGGTAATTGGTTCGGTCCACGTAGAGGTGTTGGAGGTGTTAACACCTCCACTGCATCTAGCCGTTAATTCACGAGGGGTATAACTGCACCTAGCACCACTTCTGCACACCACTCAGAGACACCGGAGGTGTTAAGATCATGAGAACCGTTAGATGAGCTATATTGAACGGCTCAGAATAAGTGAATGTACCGAACCAAAATTTATATTGGTGTTTAGTTTTTCTAAACAGAACGGATATACCCTTAAACGTACTAAAAATGATTCCCATGCAGACGTGCAGGCTGCTATGCTAGTTAAAAAAGAGAGAACCGCTTCAGAATCTGCAGGGATAGTCTTTTTTTAGATTCTTGAGATAAACCATGCATACATCTCCAGTTTCCGACATACATCGTGGATAACCACAGTACACCTTACATCCAGCTTAGGCTATTACAAAACAAAGTCTGAAATAAAAGCAGAGTAGAGCGAGCTAAACAAAATTAAGGAAACGAAAACAACGAGCGACAGACTGGTCACATACAATCGAAAACAGCACTCCGTCCGCAAATTAGCCCCGTCAGTGGCGAAGCCAGGATTAAAATTGAGGGGGGGCTGAAGTATTTGTCGGATTAAACTAAGTTGACACAAATATAGTCTTATACTCTTATAGAATTTCAAATTCATACAAAAATTATACAGTTGGAGTTTTGGAGACAAACAACGAAAAATAGATAAATACAAAGTACATACCTCGACAAAAGAAAGCGTATACCCAATAATATATAATTATTCCGCTATGAGTACGGAGTAGAGATAAATCACCTGTGTATGAAACATATGAAAATTAGTTATATAATAGAAAATTGTGAATAATAATGAAATTTTAGTTCATATGAATTATGAAACATACCACAAATAAGCTAATTTGAAGCATGAGACAAATTTGAATCACGGGGCAAATGCATTCTACGCGACTTCATGCCTTGGAAACGGTTTATGATTTTATCATCATCAATGGTTTTAAAGATCTCTCGTTTAGTGTAGCACACCATCAAGTCATTGAGCCACTCATCTGTTACCTTATTGCGCAAATCTGTTTTGATAATATTCATTGCTGAAAATATTCTCTCAACAGATGCCGTTGCCACTGGAAGTATCAATGTCAACTCGATGAGGCGATATACCAATGGGAAGGTTTTATCTTTTCTTGTTTGAACCATCAATTGAGCAAGTTTTGATATATCACGACATTCATTAAATTCTTCATTTCTTCTAATGTTGAGAATGAAAGTTTGAAGCTGACTTCTTAACAAAAGGCGATCAACATCCGTGAAATCATCAGCATAAATCTCAGCAAGGCGAACAAGTTTATCAACATCAAACTTAGAGAAGGAGTCGCTTGGATCAAGACAAGACATGCATACCAATAACTCCAAAGAAACTTCATTGAATCGATGATTCATCTCATTCATAATTGCATCAATAGCAACATTAAAAATGTCAACTTTGTAATAATGATGTTGAGTCACTTTATGCTTCCGACGTACTGATTTACCCATAACTCCAATAGGATCTTCCATATTTGGCACATCAATCTCATATTTTTCACAAAAACTTTTGACTTGGTTGAACAATGGCTCCCACCCATTGTCCCTCATATCTTGAAATCGTTGTTTGACATCTTGTAACAAGCCCATAGCTTCAACAATATCTTGATGCTTCCTTTGCAAAGCAAGTGATAACTCATTTGTAATGCTCAACATGGTTATTAAGAAATGCATGATGAATATAAATTCAAAACATTCCATCTTTTTAGCAAACTCTTGCTCCACCATGACTTGAGTTTTGACAAGCATCTTCACTTACAAGCTCAAGCACATCCACTACTGCTTCCCACATTTGGTATATGCGAAGCAAAGTTTTGAGATGTGAACCCCACCGAGTATCTCCAGGTCTAGCAAGTCCAGCTTCCTGATGCAATCCTGTCCCAGCTGAAATCAAACCACTCTCTAGCTTCTCCAACAAGACCTCATGATGTTTTTTAATCAAGGCATCTTTTTTCTTACAAGATGAACTCACAACAGTCACTATCAGGGGAACATAGTTAAAGAAATCCGCAATAGCTCTACTACAACTTGCCACAGTGACAACTACCAACTGTAACTGGTGGGCGAAGCAATGAACATAGAAAGCATTTGGATTATCATCCCGAATAAGTTTTTGCAATCCATTAAATTCACCTCTCATATTTGAAGCTCTGTCGTAGCCCTGCCCACGTAGTCTTGAAATAGGCAAGCCATGTCGAGTAAGCAATCCAACCAAAGATTCTTTCAATGCTGCAGATGTACAATTTGTGATATGCTCAATGGCAAGAAACCTTTCCATCACTTTTCCTTGATTATTCACAAATCTGCATAAATGATATGATTATAAAATGTAAACTTTAAACATAGAACAAAACAACAAAGCATCAATGATGTGGAACTATAACTAACCTCACAATCACTGCCATTTGCTCCTTTATTGATACATCTCTGGACTCATCAATAAGGATTGCAAAATTTCTATCTCCAATCTCACCTTTAATCACTTCTGTGACCTCTTGTGCACAACATTTACAAAGCTCTTTTTGAATATCTGGAGAAATCATAACGGCATGCCCTGGAGCTGTATCAAATGCCACCTTCACTTCCTCTTTTTTATCTTTATACCAGTCCAATAACTCTTTGAAATTCCCCTTGTTGATGGAAGTAGAGGATTCATCATGTCCTCGAAAAGGTTCACCTTGAGCTATAAGATATCTTGCACAACTTAAAGATGCGATTAAACAATTTTGTATGCAATTTGGCCTCCTTGCTATAAGTATTGATTTTGCTAGACACACTTGACCTTTGATTTTTGAAGTCATCGCAAAGACCCCTTGCAATATTGTGGGAACTATTTGTGCTACCAACATGTTTATTGAAAGCTTGTAAAGCAATCTTCCAACGAGAGAACCCAACCTTCGTAAATACATCACTTCCAAATGTATTGGGTTGTGCCGGTTTCTTGAAAAGAAAACAATAAAAACAAAAGGCGGCATCCTTTTCCACACTATATTCCAACCAATCAAATTTATTATACCATGATTCTTGAAAAGACCGTGACTGTTTGCCATCCAATGTTTGTGGAAATGAATATCCAATTAGTCGGGTAGGGCCATTCAATAAATATGCCCTTCTCACTTGATCTCTAATTTCGTTAGCATAATCTTCAATTGGTATGCGCAGTGCCGGATCGGCAATTATTTCATTTGGATTAAATTCTAGTCGAAGCTTCTTTGGTTGAGTTGTACTCTCATCGGTTGGACGAGAACCACTTGAATTACTTATAAATAGTTGCACAAAGTTCGTTTCTCCATTATAGCAAGATCTATAAGACTATAAATAAATTAGTAGTCTAAAATCTAAACTCTAAAATGCTAAATTATATAAAAAAAGTATAGAAAAATTACTTGAAGCAGTGAAGCTCACATTGGATGACTAGAAGTACCGACCGATAGGAATATCAAATCAACAGACTCCACAACCGGACACTTCACAATGGACACTGCCGGCAGCTGGCAGCACCGGACACCGGTCCCCCCCGCCTTTACTTCGGTCCCCCCGCACGGCGCACCGCCTGCGACGCCTCGGCTGCCGCAGCCCCGCGACCGCACACCCCTTTATTCGCCGCGATCGGCACTCGGCGATCCGCCGACAAAGACGCGCAGCTCCTCGCCTCCTCAACGCCTCCTCGCTCTCTCTCTCGCGCTCTCGCTTCTCGCTCCTCGCCTCGCGCGCGGCCTCGCCTCGCTCCGGCTCCTCGCCTCGGCAGACGGCGAGCGCTCGCTCGCGCTCTCCCGCTCGGCGCCTCGCGCTCGCGGCCTCGCCTCGCTCGGGTCCCAGCTCCTCGGCAGACGGCAGCTCGGGTCCTCCGCTCCTCCTCGCTCGCCGCCTCGCACCCGGGCTCCCGGCTCCTCCGCTCCTCCTCGCCTCGCTGACGCTCGGAATCGCCGCGGCGCCGCCAGATCTGGGAAGTGGGAAGTGAAAACTGGGTGAATAGTGCCAGATCTGTGCGACTGTGCTAGTCTCCGCCGCCGCTCGCCTGGGAATAGTGGTCTGTGTTTTCGTGGGCTGCTGGGCCTCTTTGAATGGGCTGCGTTTTATTGCTTGTTGCTTGTTGCCTTGTTGGGCTTCCGTGAGAGTGAAAATCCTGAGACTGTGAGGGCTGTTGCCGACACGCCGCTCGCCGGGAGGGGGCCGCCGGGGGAGGGAGGGCTCGCCGCGAGGGTGTCCGCGGGGGGAGGTGAGGCTCGAGCCTTACTAAGCCTCCCCCCTGGCTTCGCCCCTGAGCCCCGTCGCATGACAGCGAAAGATAGGTATAAATATGATTGCCTTCCGTAGGGCTTTGCCTGCCGACGTTCTAATAAAGAATTCCGGCTCGGCCCGCCGTTGGAGCTGTGCCCTCGTGTCTGCATACATACATACGAAAGCGACGGACAAATATACAGTGACAGATACTATGTTGTTAGACACCGACTGCACGCAATCTCTGCAGTAGGCGCTACTCTGCAGTTCACTCATAAGGCAAAACTCTGAAATCTGTAACGTTTCAGACGATGAACAGTGGAGAATGGCAAAGTTCAGCGCAGACGGCGTCAAAGGAGGCCGGAGACATGCTGCGCTAAAACTCTGAAATCTGTAACGTTTCGGATGATGAACAGTGGAGAATGGCAAAGTTCAGTGCAGATGGCATCAAAGGAGGTCAGAGACATGCGCGCTGCACCGTGCTCACATGCATGAACTACACTGACTGGGCGTTGCTCAAGCTTGTGAATTTGTAGACTCAGGAAGTCTGGGATGTGGTGGATTTGGACGGTGCCGAATACCGTGTGGACCGAATGGCATTGGCGGCTATTCTCCAGACGGTGCCATCGGAGATGCGGGAGCATTAGCAACCAAGAACACCGCTAGGTCTGCATGGGAGACCATCAAAACAATGCGCATAGGAGTCGATCATGTTCAGGAGGCTCAGGTGCAAGATTTGGGTAGGGAGTTCGAGGCCATTAGCATGAAGGAGACTGAGTCGGTCGACGACTTCTCCATGCAACTGACCGGGCTGGTGAACAACATCTGAACACTCGAAGACACACTGGAAGGGGATAAGTTGTGAAGAAATTTTTGCGAGCCGTACCGCAAACGTTTTATCATGTAGTTGTCTCAATAGTGCAACTGCTTGATCTCAACACCATGTCCATTGAGGAACTTGCTGGTCATTTCAAAGCTGTTGAGGATTGGTGGGAACTAGGGGATAATGATGGAGATGGTGGGAGCCGGGTACTACTCACCGAGGAGTGGATGGCTCGGTCGAGGCAGAAGTCGATCGGGTCAACCTCTTCCTCAGGTGTGAGGGGAAGGTGTGAATCACCTCGTGGTCGAGACAAGCAAGGTAGTCAAATAAAGGGATCACCAAATGGGAAAGACGGTGATTCCCTAGGCCATAAGCGTGACAAGTCAAAGGTGAAATGTTTCAATTGCAATAATTTTGGGTATTTTGCAAAGGAATGCTACAAGCCACACCGAGAAAGGAAGGAGTAGGTGCATGTTCAAGAAGAGGAACCTACTCTATTAATGGCACAAGTGTGTGCACTAACAGAGTGGCTGTAGCAAAAACTTGAAGCTATCGTTCTCAATGGAGTCCTTGCACGGGTGAATCTTGGGCGTGTTGACGATGAGAAGGACGACAAGTGGTACCTAGACATTGGAGCGACCAACCACATGATTGTGTGCTGGTTGGCTTCTGCCCAACTGGACACGTCTGTGAAGGGATCGGTGAAGTTTGGTGATGGATCAAATGTGGAGGTCTATGGGTGTGGGATGGTTTTTTTTCACATGTTGAACCGGTGAGCATCGTGAACTCATGACCGTCTATTACATACCTCGGCTGTCTAGCAACACCATAAGTGTTGATAGCTCGAAGAGGTTGGGTACCAAACGATCATCGAGGATGGTGTCACGCAAATCCGCACCTAGATCAGAGGCTTCTCACCAAGGTAAACCACACATGCAACCAGCTCTATGTGCTTAACCTCAACATTGCGCAGCCGGTGTGCCTGTCAGCCCAGAGTGGGGATTTGGCATGGCGATGGCATGAACGCTTCGGCCATATGAATTTCCACTCACTCCAGAGGTTGGCCCAGCAAGAAATGGTTCAAGGTCTACCACAAATTGATTATGTGGATCAATTGTGCACAAGCTGTCTGGTCGGGAAGCAATGATGAGTCTCATTTCCTCAGGAGGCCAAGTACCGAGCTGATCGTGTGCTGGACCTCGTACATGGTGATCTCTTTGGACCGATTACTTCAGCAACTGTTGACATCAATTTTTTCATCAAACTTAAAATAGGAATAAATAAATAATAATCATCATCATCATAATTAAATTAATAAATTATGCTGACGGCTAAAATCCATTATGACCGGTTTAAAGAAACAATACATGAGGGATAAGGAAGGAAGGGATATGAAAAGATACATGTGATCAGTGACCACAACCACGGCATGACGACCCTATGACCGATTCACTGTATCTTCGATCGGCTGATGGTCGTATGCTAAAATCTAACGAAAAGTATAAATCAACCGCAACATACATGGGTTGCGACCACGTTGGTTTCGACCGTGAGGTTTTTCGTCGACATTAGTGTCGGATTTTCTTCACACAGTCGTGAATGTCGTGTACTCAGAAAGCCCCTTCAAATGCCTTGAGTACTTAGAAGACCCTAACTCTCAGAATACTTCTTTGATTGCCTTGTGCGTGGAAGACTTCGACAGTACTCAAAATGAATAGTTCTTGAAGAGTGAACAGTACTCAAAAAGTAAACAGTACTCGAAATGAACAATACTCAAAGAGTGAACAGTACTCGAAATGAATAGTACTCGAAGTGAGCATTACTTGAAATGAACAGTACTCGAAAAGTGAAGAGTACACAGAATGAGTAGTTGGTCAACCACTATATTTCGACAACACCAGTCGATCATGATATTTCGACTATGTTGGTCGACCATGATATTTCAACCATATTGGTCGATCAAGATATTCATATTCCCGTTGGTCGATCACGTTATTTTCGACTACGTTGGTCGACGGTGATATTTCGACTATGTTGATCGATGATGATATTTTGACTACATTGGTCAATCATGATATTTTGATCATGTTGATCAACCATGATATTGTGACCATGTTGGTCGATCATGTTATTTTTGACCACGTTGGTCGACAGTGATATTTTGACCATATGGTCGACGATGATATTTCAACCACCATATTTTGACCATGTTATTCTCGACCATGTTGGTCGATGGTGATTTTTTAACACGTTGGTCGACGATAATATTTCGATCACGTGGTTCAACCGTAATATTTCGACCACACTGGTCGACCACCATATTTTGACCATGACATTTTCGATCACGTGGTTCAACCATGATATTTTCAACCATATGGTATGACCATGATATTTCGACCATGTTGGTCGACCAGGATACTTCTAGCACGTTGTTTTCTTCGACGTGTACTGAACGACGCACTGGTCAACCAAACGCATACATGGATATTTTTCCAGACATTCTTTTGATTTCCGAGTATTATGGTTCTGGAAGACATTCCTACAGAACCATAATACTCGGAAATCAAAAGAATGTCTAGAAGTCCCAAATAATGCACGTTCAACAACTGCCAGCCACAACTGGAGAAATGCATGTTTAGTCAAGTAATCGATGAACGGAGTCCAAATAGCCCACGTCCTGCACGACCGCAAGTGAAAGAATATGCCTGTGCATGCCGCAGCAGTGGTTTTAAAAACAAAATTCAGCGAAAAAGAAAATCAAAGAGAGGAGTTGCTATAACTTCCCTCCATGAACATCCCTCTCATCCTTGCTATATAAATAGGGGCATTGGGGTGGATAGAAGGATATACATGGACATGCACGTGAACATAGATGGAGGCAGACACGGATGGAAAAGCTATTGGAGGAGGAAATGTTGGACAGACGCTTGGAGTATGACACGCAAACACGCCCAAAAGCAATGAAGCCAGGGAAGAAGGTGAAGTTCAAGCCCTTCTTCTTCCTCTTTTCCATCGCCACTTGGTTCGGCCATCGCGGTACGAATCAAGATACTCTAATTTGGTCTATGTTCTGGCCCTCTTTGATTCAGTCCTGTCAGTGGATACAACCCAAAGAACAAATGCTTGATCCCTTGTTTCTTAGGTTCGGTCCCTACAAATGGATACAAATCAAGGCAAGGATGAAGACTTTGCCTCCTCGGTTTGGTCCCCCAAAAATGGATATGAACTAGGAGTGCGAAGTTGAAAGAGCACCCCCACCTCCTCAATTCAGTCCTCTGAAATGGATACGAACTAACAGTGGGTACTTATTGACGAAATAAAATATAAAACACAACTTTCACCTGGGTTACGCTGCATCTGCAAGCACAATGCAGTGCTAGTAGTAATACAAGGCGGAGTAAGATAATAAAAGACGGAAGAAAGGAAATACTTTCTCTTTGATTACGTACATGAAATCACTCGATATTCGTGAGTACTATGTGATATTGTAGCTACGACCATCTGCAAAACTTGGAGCTACGACCATCTCCAAAGCATCATAGTTATGACCATCTCCAAAGCATCGTAGCTATGATCATCTCTAAAATATCGTAGCTATGACCATCGCCAAAACTCGGTAGCTATGACTATCACCAAATCTGATAGCCACGACTATCTCCAAAATCTGGTAGCTTCGACTATCTCCAAAACCCCGAAGCTACTGCCATCACCAAAGTCCTGAAGTTACGACCATCCATAAAACTCGGTAGCTCCGACCATCTCCAAAATTTGGTAGCTACGACCATTCGCAGCTGCAACCAATAATCCAAGTAAACGCTCGCCAGCGACGCCAAGATTAAAGACCATTTCTCTTACATCTTTGTAATCATCATATGTTGTATTTTGTTATAATACATGCGTTGGAATTCTTAATCAGGGGTTTTCTCACAAAGAGTTGTAATTAATAGAATTTTTAAGTAAATGTATTAATTCTAGAAGTAATGGACCTTCAATACCTAATTCCTTTATCTCATTTCCAATTAAATGTAACCAACTTGTCTCTAATGACGCGGAGATAGGTCGCCGCCCATTTTCCTGTCATAAGCAACTCCTGGAGGTAGATGCTACTTTCTGCTTCTAGTCGATGACTTCAGCCGATACATGTGTCTGGTTCTTCTTAGAGCTAAAGATGATACGGTTGAAGCAATCAAGCGTTGAGCTGGAGGCCAGTAGAAAGCTTCGTGTGCTGCACACTGATTGAGGAGGAGAATTCACATCCACAAAGTTCGAGGAATATTGTGCAAATCAAGGCATCATTCATCATCTCATCGTGCCATATTCGCCACAGCAAAATGGCATGGTCAAGCAGCGTAATCATACAATGGTTGAATGGCGAGGAGCATGATGAAGGCCAATGACATGCCGATAGTATTCTGGGGAGAGGTGGTTGCCACAGTAGTGTACATTCTCAACCGCACCCTGACTCAAAGTCTTAAAGGCAAGACTTCGTTTGATGCATGGTATGGCTGACGGCCCAACATGCACTATCTTCTCACGTTCAACTACATGGTGCATGTCAAGATGATGAAGCCAAACCTGAAGAAGTTTGAAGACTAAAGTACGCCGATGGTCTTCATTGGATATGTGCCCAGCACCAAGGTATACCGAGCATATGGTCTTGTGAGCAAGAGGGTGCATGTGACACGTAATGCTATATTTGATGAAGAGGCCAAATGGGACTAGACTGAGCATGATGATTTGCTCACTCCAGAATTTGGTGAGACATTTACAGTTTAGTATTGTCTTAACCAAGTTCAGAGATAGGAGACAATGAGGAACCTGACCAGTCCACACCGGCCCACTATGTGTTTGGACATGAGCCAGGTGTAGACCAGGTGTCCTCGGTGACATTGCCAAGACTTTGTCCCCAACCACACCTGTGGCGAGGGGGTGGAATGGGCCTTTCCACAGTGGCTCATCATCTTCGATGACTGAAGGGCCACAGTGTTTTCACACTCTGAAGAATTTGTACGAGACCACCATGGTGCATGAGCTGACTGACTCCTTTAGTAAGCTCAATCTTCTTTCAACCGAGGAGCCTGTGAGTTTTGCCGATGCTGAAAAGTACTAAAGCTGGCGCCAGGCAATGCTAGAGGAGATATAGTCGATTGAAGAAAATGGCACTTAGAGGCTTGTTGATCTTCCAGTAGGTCATCGTGCAATTGGTATCAAATGGGTTTTCAAGATTAAGAAGAATTCTCAAGGGGCTCTGGTGAAGCACAAAGCACATCTTGTCATAAAAGGCTATGTGTAGTGTCAAGGCGTGGACTTCGACAAGGTTTATGTGCCCGTGGCCCATATGGAGTCTATACGAATGCTGGTGGCCATCGCGGTGCATGAGGGATGGCAACTCCACCACATGGATGTGAAATCTGTGTTTTTGAATGGAGAGCTCGAAGAAGAGGTCTACATTGCACAGCCTCCAGGCTTTGTGCGTGAGGGCCACGAGGAGAAAGTTTTGCGGCTACGCAAGGTGCTCTATGGGTTAAGACAAGCTCCAAGGGTGTGGAACGCCAAGCTTGATGTAAGTTTACTGTCACTCGGTTTTCATAGAAGTGACTCTAAACACGCCATGTACACGCGAGGAGCAGGCAAGTCGCATCTTGTGGTGGGGGTATATGTTGACGATCTGGTAATCACTAGATTACACCCATTAGAGATCACCAAGTTCAAGGAAGAAATGAAGCAGCTATTCAAGATGAGTGATTTGGGACTACACACTTACTACCTTGGCATCGAGGTGATTCAGAGCAAATGGCATCACACTGAGCCAAGGAGCTTATGTGTCCAAGATTCTTGAAAGAAGTTCCATGGCAGATTGTAATCCATGTTAGGTTCCAATGGAGCCTCGACTGAAGTTAAGCAAGGAGATTACTACTCCACCAATAGATGTTGTATTCTACAGAAGTCTTATGGGCAATCTTCAGTACCTAGTTCACACGAGATAGGATATTGTTTATGCAGTAGGCTATGTAAGCCATTTCATGGAAAAGCCAACGGTGGAACATTAGAATGTAGTGAAGCATTTACTGTGGTACATTGTTGGAATAAGAAATTATGGATGTTTCTATTCCAGGAAGGAAGGAGAAGCAAAGCTGATTGGCTACAATGACTCTGACATGGCTGGTGATGTCGACGATCATAAGAGTACCATAGGAGTGTTGTACTTCCTCGGAGAGGGTCTAATCAACTGGCTGTTGATGAAACAAAAAGTCATGGCATTGTCCTCATGCGAAGTGGAGAATGTTGCTACCATGACTGCTGCGTGCTAGGGAGTCTGACTCATGTGATTGCTTGCTGAACTGACTAAGATAGAGCCTGGAAAGATAACACTCAAGGTGGACAATAAGTCTGCTATCTCACTTTGCAAGAATTTGGTGTTTCATGATCGTAGCAAACACATCGAGACTCGATATCACTTCATCAGACAATGTGTTGAAGAAGGAATGATTGGGATCAAGTACATTGGTTCGGATGACCAACTTGCAGATATATTAACAAAGCCTCTTGGGCGAGTTAAGTTCCTAGAGACGCGCAGCAAGATTGGAATCAAGGAGGTGCAGTGAAATTAGGGGGTGTTTGTTAAGTAAATTCACTGCGCATTCATTTTTGGTCATAAATGAGTCGGTTAGAAGTAGGAGTTAATTTTGCATTTGGAGTCTATTTATTGATCGTTTCTCTACATTTATCATTCTATAATAAGTTTAGTATTTACTGGTCGTAATGTTGAGTTTTACTGGTGGTAACGCACCATTAAAGTCTTGTAAGCAATTGATGTATTTAGTAGTATATAGAGGGGAGAACACTAGAAAAGATGCTAAGAAGTTTACACGTTGCAAAAGCTCCTATGTTGTGCTTGTGTGTGCTTTCTCCAAAGTGTTCTTGTGTGAGTTAGGTAGTCTGAGTACTTGATCAGTGTGTGTGATTGAGTACTATCGTAGTCGTAACTCGAGTACGAGAACTCAAGCAAGCAATAGAGTGTTATGAGTACTATAGGGAGTTCTGAATACTCAGTACCAATCGGAGCATCCACCAGAGTACTGTAGCAGTCTTGAATATTGTAGTAGTCCGAGTACTGTTCACTCTTAATATTGTTCATCCGAGTACTGTTTAGTTCGAGTATTGTTCACTCTGAGTACTATTCATCTGAGTACTCAAGACAGTCAAAGAAGTATTCCGAGTACTCGAAGCTCACGATCACATGAGGCAATCCAACAAGAGAGAAGATACAGAGTAGAGCTCACACAACTTGTGCAGCTCAACTAACTGCTGCTTTTTTGTTTTCTTCCTCTTATTTATAGCAATAAACAAAGGAAATAATAACAACAAATAGTGGCCCGAGTCTTGTGGCATCCCACAAACTCCATAACTTCTGCCAGCTACCAAAAACTAAAGACTAAACTAAATGCTAACCAAAAACTGAAAAACTAAAGATAGAAATAAACATGGACTACAAAATAAAAGTCAAAATAAATGGTGTGGCAAAATTACACTAACAAACACTCCCTAATTTCGCCGCACCTCCACCATCCCGAGTCTACTCCTCAGTTCCAAGAAATGAGCTCGCCCAAGTGGTTTGTCAACAAATCCACAACCTAATTTTTAGAATTTATAAACTTAAGCTCGATCCTCTTATCTTCTACACACTATCTGGTGAAGTGGTAGCGAGTATCAATGTGTTTGCTGTGGACATGAAGAAAAGGGTTCTTTGACAAAGCAATTGCCGAACTGTTGTCAACATGAAGTTTGACCCTTTGTGGCTCAGTTCTCATCATGTCACCCAGCAACCTTGTGAGCCAAACCCCTTGGCATGCAGTGGTAGTAGCTTCTATATATTCGACTTCACAAGAAGACAAAGAGACAACCTTTTGTTTTTGAGATTGCCAACTGACCGGAGCACTCCCCATTAGGAAAACCACTCCTATTGTACTTTTCCGGTCATCCAAATCCCTGGCCATGTCACTATCATTGAAGCCAAGCAATTTAGGCTTATCTTCATTTCTTCTTTTGTAACAACAGCCAAGTGACCGTGTTCCCTTCACATAACGCAAAATTTGCTTCACAGTGGCCTAGTATGCAATGTCCAGCCTAGTGTGCACCAAGTATCTCAGACTGCTAACCAGGCTCCTGTATAGTGGCACAACTAGAGTGTTCTTGCTTGACTTACTCAGCCTCAACTTGCATCCATTGGTACTTGACATAAGTTAGACTCCCCCATGCTAGCCTTCTCCAATATCTTCGATACATACGTTGACTAATTCATAGTAATCCCATTAGCTCCTTGATATACCTCCACTCCAAGATAATAGCTCAGCTGACCTAGATCACTCATTTTGAAAAGCTTCATCATCTCTTCTTTGAATTTCTGAATCTCTTGATGATGTGAGCCCACAACTAGAAGATCATCAATATAAACGCCCACTAGCAAGAATGGCTTGTCTTTACCTCTCTTGTACAAGGCATGTTCACTAAAGCTTTTGTCGAAACTGAGTAAGGTGAGAGTTCCATCAAGTTTAGCATACCATGCCTTGGATCTTGCCTTAACCCATACAAGGCTTTATTGAGCCATAACACCTTGTGAGAATTGCCCTTTTTCCCTAATCCTGGTGGTTGGCACACATATACCTCCTCTTGAAGCTCTCCATTTAGGAACGCAAACTTCACATCCATGTGATGCACCTCAAAACCTTCTCTTGTAGCCAAGGCTAGCATCAACCGACAGTTTCCATGCGTACAACCAGTGCAAAGACCTCTTCAAAATCAATACCCTGCTATTGTACATATCCCTTTACCACCAAACAAGCCTTGTGTTTGATAATCTCCCCTTAAGCATTCTTCTTCACTTTGAAAACCCATTTTAAGCCAATTGGATGATGACTTGTAGGGAGATCCTCAAGATGCCACATCTTGTTGTCCTCAATGGACTCTATCTCCTCCATCATGCCCTGCCTCCAGCATTTCAGCTTCTCTGCCTTAGTGAAGGACTCTGGTTCCTCAGCTGCAAGGAGGCATATTTCCCCAAAAGATTCAGTTAGCTCTTGCATTGAGGTGTTGTTATACAGGTTTTGCAAAGTCCTATAGCGCCTGGGCATCCCTTCCAAGGTCGGTAAGCATTTCCCGGTGGAGTGGCCCATTGAACTCCCATGGAAGTATGTGATCCAGTCTTAGTCAGAGGTGTCTGTTGTATCAGCACTCCATCCGTTTGAGCCAGAATTGGCACTTGGGAATGATTTGAAGTACCACTCCTGGGCCTATGTGCACTGGCCTGAAGATCTCCTGCACTTTGATAAGAAGTATAGTGGACTGTAAACATTTCACCTAGTGTCAACTCTCCTTGATCATCAGCTATTATGCTCTAGTCCCAATTCCTATCTTCATCAAATACAACGTTGCAGGAGCTATGAAGTTTCCTTTCCATAGGGTCATACATTCTATAAGCCTTCCACCCTCCTCGTACCCAATGAAGACCATAGGTACGCTGTGATCATCCATCTTCTTCTGATTCAGCTTCACCACCTTGACAAAACCAAGACACCCAAGCATGCGAAAGTGTTGCACATTTGGACGCCTCCCAAACTAGGCTTCATAGGGTGTTTTTCCATCAATGCACTTTGTCAGAGACCGATTCAAGATGTAAACAGCCGTGGAGACTGCCTCACCCCAAAAACAGCCTGGTAAGCCTTTGCTTTCAAAAGACTCCTTGCCATTCCTATCACCGTCTAATTTCGGTGTTCAACGACATCATTTTGCTATGGGGAATATGGCGTTGTCAAATGCCTCGTGACACCATGGTCCAACCAATATTGACCGAACTCTGCATAGGTAAACTCCCCTCCATGATCAGTCCAAAAGACCTTCAGCTTGGCACCACTTTAGAGTTCTACCTTGGCCTTGAAATTCTTGACAGCAATGATAGCTTCACTCTTGGATTTCAGCAACGTAATCCACATATATCGGGTCTTGTCATCGACAAGCAGCATGAAGAACATCCTTTCTCCCGGTGTGGGTGGTATGATGGGGCCACAAAGGTCACTGTGCATGAGCTCAAGAGCATCGTGTGCATGGTAATTTGCCTCCTGTTGGAACATGGCTCAACATTGTTTGCCCACAAGATAACTATCACAGATTTGGTCCACCGCTTGAACAATAGGAAATCCACTTACCATGTTCTCATGAGACAACTTGTGGAGCGATTGGAAATTGAGGTGGTCATACCGCGCGTGCCAGCGCCATGCCTCCTCAGTGCACTTTGATACCAAGAAAACAGGTTTTGCTAAATCAAGATTAAGGAAATAGAGTTGACTATCAGTCCTTTTTTACCTTGGCAAGGGGCTTCTTCTGTCAGTCACGGAGCCAAAGTACTCCATCTTCGATGAGTATTTGATAGCCTTGCTTAGTCAGAGGTGGTGGCACCTTCGGTGTATTTACCTAATATAAGGAAAATAAAGGGGGTGCATTTAGTGGAGCGTGCACTCATCGGAGTAGTGTCCAACACCAGTGGCTAGCTGGTTGCGGCTAGCAGCGAACGCCGGAGACAAGGAAAACAATGCCTTGGAATACGAATCTCCAAGCAAATCGAAAGGTAAAAAATTTGAATGATATGCAAAAAATCATGCAAAGATATATATCAATTCTATTAGAAAACAAGAATACTTAGGAGGAAAAAGACACCCAAATTTAAGCTAAAGTTCGATGACTTGAACCTATAGAGCTAAGGTCAGTTCCTCATGCTTTTTTCAAAAATGGACATAATTGTTTCCACTTGGGATTTGGTTGTTGTACCACACACTACATGCATAAGGGGTATTTATATTGGCTGTGGCTGATAGCTTTTGATTGAAAATAAATAGTAATAATCAAAAGAAGTAGCTTTTAGAAGAAGAGAACAAGCGGTAGGAAAAGAAAATAAGAGATACGTGCGCGAGAGAAGTAGGATGCGTGATGTAATCGTGACCCCCTACTTTATCTTCAGAGTGAGACGGGAATGAAATAAGAGAAGCCACTTAAAGAAACTAGATATTCAGATAGCTTCTGGCTTCTTTGATAGAAACAACTCCTAAGATATTTTGCGACGACCAGCGAGGCACCGTTGTTGTATATGCTAGAAATTCACGCATAGCCATGTCGAGGAACATGTAGATGCTTGCTAAAGGTATATGTACATATCACGTACTGGTTTTAATGGCGTTGAGCCAGGGCCGGCCGGGACGACGGGACCTGCGGCGTACACCGACGCATTGTACACGTAGGATCGCCGATGCCCCACCTCTGGCAATGATGTCGGCCGGCTGTTACAAACAATTTTTAATATCACAGACGGTTTTTAGTTACAAATCGTCTGTGATTATCACCTATCACAGACGGTTTTTACTTAAAAACCGTCTGTGATTATCAATTATCACAGACGGTTTTTCGTTACAAACCATCTGTGATATTCTTTTCTACCCCTAAATCTATTCCTATTTATTGGCTAACCTCAGGAAATGCTAGTCATGCGCTCTGAAAAAACCAGATCAACATGTACATGTATACATACAATTCACATATTAATTCATTTCACAAACATAAAATATTCAATTCACATCGCAGTTCATTTCACAAACATAAAGCATCCATTTCGCAAATCAATTAATTGAAATGAAATAAAATATCCATTAACAAATACACAATTACAAAAGATCTATATTGCATTTGCACTTAGATGGTAACATTGCATTTTTTTATTGCTCTATCACTCCGGAATCGAGGTCTCGCGAAAGGAACAAATCCATAATCAACGAACTTGTCAGGCTGCACAAGCTATACTTGGCTGGTGCATAATTGTCATTCAAGTATTGCTTGTGCAGCTGACAAGTTCGTTGATTATAGATCCATTCCTTTCGCGAGACCTCGATTCTGGAGTGATAAGAGCAATAAAAAATTAGTGTGCGCAGTGGAACTCTCCATTTGACTTTATGACTTTAGCCACCAAAAAGTACGCCAACTCTCCTTGAATTCGTGAAAGGTTGGGTTGTTCCAATGCCGTTGATAGGATGGCCGCAGCCTGTCGATAGGAATATCAATGTGCGTATATATATAACGTGATAAGCATGAAGTAATTATGGGAAGATTGACAAACCTTGGAATTGGTGATCCTCGAGGAATCGAGGAGTAGTTCCATATGGTGGCAAACGTAGAATCCACATGTGTTGCTCGGCGGCTGCTGGTGGCACTGCAAAAAATGAAATGTGGTAATTTAAGAGGCATTACTACCAACTGTTGCATAGGATTAATTAATGTGTAATAGCAAATACCTTAAACTTTCGATCATGTGTCAGGCCTTTGGCCCCTTGCTTCGAGACACCTGCCTTTGCAACGTACATCGCGAACGCCCTACGTGATTCGAAAAAGTTGACCTTAGTCATTCGGAAGGAAAGAAAGAGTACAATATAGGTATGTATGGAGAAAATGTACTTATCGAATACTTGGCTGACAACTGTGAAGTCCATTTTATTCTTACTTAGGGAATCAAGGTAATATACCTTGTTCCATTTTGGTACAATTACTATTAAAATCCAATGATAGGTCTGATTGTAGGGCATAGGTACATATTACTTATTGCGGGAAGCCAGCAGTCCTGCTGCAATGTACCTCTCGACGAACGCTGTATCCTCGTCGATGGTATGCTTGGCGACCAAGTGTGTGTCCAAGAAACCAACCGATGATGATTTGGACGATCTAGCTTTAGTCAGCATGTGTCTATACACACACACACACACACGAAAGCAACAAATTATATATGACATTTATCAGTATGACATGAACGGAGACTGTGATTGAACACACTTACAACATCCAGCATCGAATGAGTGAGGCGTCGAGAGCGTTGAGCGTGTAAAGATCGAATAAATCCTCAAAGGTGACCACGAAGACACACTCGTGAATAGTGTGATGTAAATGAATTTGACAGTGATACCTGAGCGCCGTTCTCCCTCTGGCTTATTAGATTGTTTCATATACCACTTGTGCAATTGCTGGCAACTAATTGCTAGGGTTGCGTTACCGATTCGAGCAGCGGCTCACCAAGCACGAATTTACGGGCCAATGGCAGGTATGGGATATCATCATCGGTCTTCTTTGCTTTGCCCTTGCTGTCCTTACTGCCTCGGCTGTAGGTCGACTTTATGGTAGTCGACTGTAAAGGTAGCACCGGTGCAAGTTGCTTTGGCAAGAATAGCACCCGTGGAGATAGCACCGGTGCAGGTAGCGGTAGTGGAGACAAGTCTTGTGGAGTTGTCACCAGTGCATGTAGCTCTGGTTCGCATTGCCCTTCTAGTCCTGCCACCGGTGAAGAAGCCTCCAGGGAGATGTCACTTTTGGGCCACTGGATGAATGTTCCGATGGCCTACCCTAGAGTCACAATCTCGTCGTTGGGGGGCTTCGGTAGCGGGACAACCTCAAAATTGACATGCACATCATCCACATTAACTTTTGTAAAGCCTGGCGCTAAAGCTTGACCGTGCACCATGGCCCCGATACAAGACTGATATGCCTAGCCCCAAGCAGCGTACAAGGGAACGGAGGCATATCTCACTTGGAGCCTGCACTTCGTAGGCTCCTACATAATGATACAAAATTAGCTACTTGAATAGGCCTATCAATGGAGCAATCATTCGAGAGATAATAATTATTACCAGGATGTCGTCCACAGGAAATCTGGCCTCGCTTTCCATCGGATTGAACGCGCAACTACTCGGACAGTTGTGCGGACTAGCTAGCACAGGAGCGGCGGCGACCTGCTGATTTTCTGTATGTCTCCGCACCTCATCTCTGACATAATCAGCCAGCTCCTCTCTAAAAGATGCCTTGATCTCTTCTCGTAGCCGTGCCTCACGCTCGGCTTTGGTTCTCTTCCTACGCCGATACTGCTCGGAGTCATCTTGGAAACCATGTTTCCAAGGAATATAAAGCCCAAGGCCTCTCGTACGACCTAGATACTCCTTGTTTCCTAGGACCGCGGAGAGTATATCTTTCTCCCTTGTTCCCTGGAATGATCCCTGGGAAGATTTAACACTCAGCGCTTCCTGCAAGAGCACGACATGTCATTTCACTTCCTACGAAGTTGTGGAGTAATTGCAAGCTACGTAGTTCGATCGATATCTTACCAGGCGCTGGGACACTTGCTGGTCTCCTGGGTTTCGAAAGGAGACGTCCCCCGATGTCGTTGTAGATGACTTTGCTCTAATCCAATTTTGAGCGCGGTCATCCAGGATATTGGCAAATGGCGGGGCGATGTCTTGTAGGGCTGCCTATTCGTCCTCCTTCATCCACAGCGGGATTTTACCTGCATACCTAGCTGTGCCAAGTCTGTGGGGGTATGTGTTTTTTGCCTGAAGGGCCTTGTGCGCCGCACTTGTACTTTTGAAATTTTCAGTCGTCTTCATCGCCTTGAACTCTTTCCATTGTGGTTCCAGGAATGGGTATTTATGAAAGGGCGTTTCGTCCTTCACCACGTAGTCCTTGACAAGCGTGCTATTGAAGTTCTTCCATGCTTTGCACACCGCTAGCAAGGTTTGTCGTTGCACGGCATCTTGGTGTTCTTCTGGGATCTCGAACGATGCCAAAATTTCTGTCAGCAGCTCATGTTTCTGAGTCCCAGGCATGCTCTTCCACGAATCGAATGTGATCTCAATTTGTTCTCATGCAACTATTCCGATCGTTCTTCTCCATGCGGATACTGCTTTGTGAAGCAGGAGAGGGGTTCCAGATCCATCGACCTCTGTGATGGTAAATCGGTCCTCAGGCTTTTTCGATAGTCCTCTTCCTTGGCGTTTTGATTTTGGAGGGGAAACATCCGGCGATGATGTTGAAGAATATGCGGATGACATGTTGACCTTCTCATATATGAAAAGTAAGCACAATGTAGCATATACGTAATAGTGCGGTATAAGCACATACATAACAGTATGTGTATACATATATTCATACCAATAAATAAAAAGAATTGAACAACTCCTAGACAGAAAGAAATCCAATTTTGCAATGAACACGGTCCAACAGTCCTTATTGAACATTCAGAAGCCGGAAGGTGACAGAGTTCCAACTTTACAATGGACACACTCAAGGAATATAATTAAATAGTTTGCAGGATACTAAAGCTTTATCAAATGTATCACCTTAAGTTTGCAGTTCTATTTTCATGGCATTTACAAATTCTTTTTTTCGAAACAAGATCTACAAGCATTTGTAAACTAAAAATAAATATCACCAGTGGAACCAAGTAGTTCTATTTCCATGGCATTTACAAAGATTTTTTTGAAACAAGATCTACAAGCATTTGTAAACCAAGCAGTGTAGGCGCGAAGTCATGCACCGTGGTGCCTAGGGTTACCTCGGGGGGACGGAGGTGGCCTCGGGGGGACGGCAGCGCGAAAGCCCGAGGGAGGAGGAAGGTGACGGCCTCGGGGGGACGGCGGCGGCGACGGGCTCGATCGGGATCTAGCTAGAGCGACTAAGTGTTGGTTTGCTAACAACTGCAGTACATAAAAATCCTAGCGAGGGGTTATATATAAAGGATTATTACAGACGGTTCTAAACTTAGAACCATCTGTGATATCAATATCACAGACGGTTCTCAGTTTAGAACCGTCTGTGATAATAAATATCACAGACGGTTTGAAACATAGAGCCGTCTGTGATAGTATAACTATCACAGACGGTTCTAAACTGAGAACCGTCTGTGATAAGCCTTTACTCACCTACCAGCATTCAGTACTATAAACACCAACCAGCATTAAATAAGACAACAGCTGGGTGTATTTCTTTACAACAACCCAATGAACATAGAGATACATTTGTATGACTCATTCTCAAAATTCACCTACATATCACACAATTTCACATATAAGTAAATGCAAATTCACAAATACATCACACACATGCATTACTGTATACATAAATGCCAATTCACATATACATCACATACATGCATTGTTATATACATAAATGCAAATGCCCACATATATGTCACACATTCTCATTCCACTTGCTTATTTCCTTTAAAAATTAGCCCTTCATGATGATCAATGCGTACGTAACTAGTTTCATCACGTTGTTCGTCGTCGACCCTTATGCCATTTCCAAAAGGAGGTAACTCGTCAAATTGATTGTATTCATCCTCGTCCACTACATTCTCTACTCCGACAATTCTCCATTTTCCATGAAGAACTACATGGCGTTTCTTATTTGCCGGGTCGGTTACATAGAAAACTTGAACAACTTGTTTGGCGAGTACGAATGGTTCGTCTTTGTACCCAACACGTTGGAGGTCCACGGTAGTGACACTGTACTTGTCAACCTTCACCTGTAGGAGATGCACCCAATGGCAGCGAAATAAGGGGATCTTGAAAACCACGTAGTCCAGCTCCCAAATCTCTTCTATGAAGCCATAGTACGAGTTTCTCAACACATCGGTACTGAACGCATCTATGCGGACACCGCTATTCTGGTTAGTGCTCTTTACATCCTGAGACTGTGAATAGAATGTGTACCCATTTATATCATATCCTTGCCATATCACAACTGTAAATGTTGGCCCTTTTGCCAACCATGCCAGCATCTCACTTGGCGAGCTCCTAGCAATTTGTTCCTTCAACCATTGGTTGAATCGACTGTTGTGTTGCCTCATGATCCAAACATCCGGCCACTCCAGATTCTGTTGCCGAAATACATCCTTGTGCTGGTCCACATAAGGCGTCACTTCAGTCATGTGTTGCAAGACCGTAAAATGGGCTTGAGTATACGTGTCCATATCTGGAGTGATTGCTTTCCTTTCGATAGTTCCGTACCCTTCAGCCTCCCCTCATGACGAGATTGAGGCACACCTATCGGTTGAGTCTGAGCCATATAATCGACACAAAACTCAATGACCTCTTCTCTTGCATAACCTTCGACGATGCTGCTCGCCAGCTGAGATCGATTTCGTACGTAGGACTTGAGAATTCCCATGAACCTCTCAAATGGGTACATGCTACATAGGAATACGGGCTCGCACATTTTTATCTTCCACACAATGTGAACAATGAGATGGACTATGATATCGAAAAACGAAGGAGGAAAATACATTTCAAGATAACATAGAGTCATCACCACCTCGTCCTGCATAGCATCTAATCCTTCGGGATCGATGACCTTCTGAGCAATTGTGTTAAAGAAATAACGTTGCCTCACGATTGTCTCTCGGACTTTGATTGGCAAAATATTTCTAATTGCAATAGGGAGCATCTGTGTCATCAGCACATGACAATCATGAGACTTCATGCCATTTAACTTCAAGCTGTCGCATACATTCTTTTCTACATGCATGACGTCGATGCAGTGTCGAACATCTAGGTACTCCCAATAAGGTAAGTCCCAAAATATTGATCTCTTCTTCCAGGTGTTCTTCTCATGAGCCCTAAATCCTTAACCATATCATAAACCTCTTTTCCCCTTAAATGCCTTGGAGCTGAACCGTCTGCCTTCTCTCCGTCAAATTGTTTCTTCATTTTGCGGTACGGGTGAGCCCTCCGAAGGAACCGGCGGTGACGCATGTAGATGGTTTTGCGTGAGTGTTTCAGCCACACACTCTCGGTACCATCTAAACAGTGAGTACAAGATTTGGCACCTTTTGTACTCTGGCCCGATAGGTTAGCAAGGGCAGGATAATCATTTATGGTGCAGAACAATAAGGAGCGCAAAGTGAAGTTCTCTCGTTTGTATGCATCCCATACCTGTACCCCTTCGTTCCACAATACTTTTAGATATTCCACCAACAGCGCTAGGTACACATCAATATCATTCCCAGATTGCTTTGGCCCTTGGATAAGTATCGACAGCAAAATATACTTTCGCTTCATACACAACCAAGAAGGAAGGTTATAGATGCGGAGAGTCACGGGCCATGTGCTATGTCGACTGCTCATGCTACTGAAAGGATTCATTTCATCTGTACTCAGTCCGAACCTTATATTCCTTGGTTCTGCACCGAAGTCTGCAAAACTCCTATCGATGTTTCTCCATTGGGTGGAATCAGCAAGATGTCTTAGCATTCCATCCTTCTTGCGCTCCTCCGAGTGCCAACGCAGCAGTTTTGCCTCCTTTGGATTTGCAAAAAACCTTTTCAAATGGGAAATTATAGGAAAATACCATGCCACCTTAGCAGGAGGTCCTTTCTTCGCCTCTGTTCCTTCGCCGTCATCTGATTGATTATTATGTTTGTACTGGGATGCATTGCACACCGGACATACATGCATGTTTGCATACTCTTTACGGTAGAGAATACAGTCGTTCGGACATACATGTATTCTTTCTACTTCCATTCCCAACGGATAAAGAACTTTCTTGGCTTTATACGTGGTTCTAGGCAACTCATTTCCCTCCGGAAGCATATCCGCTAAAAGAGCTAGCAGCACTGTGAAACTCTTGTCGGACCAATCGTTGCTTGCCTTCAATTTCAACAGCTCAAGCACGGCCGATAACCTCATGTACTTTGACCTGCCGCACGTGAACAAAGGTTTCTCCGAGTCCTTCATCAAGCCTCGGAATTTAACATACTCTCTCTCATCATAGTTCTCTTCTACATCGCGAAGCATCTGATCCAGATTATCATCGTGCAACCTATCCGAATCCGAACCACAATCGACAACATCCAATGGCATGTCATTCACTTCATCGGCGATGTCATCCACCGGCATATCATTCACTTCACCGGCAATGTCATCCGCCGACATATGATCATTGACTTCGCCATGACTGGTCCAACATGTATAACCCTTTTTGAAACTCCTCCGAATCAAGTGCGCTTCAATTTTCTTAAACATCTTTAAATTCTCGCAGTCAGTGCATGGACAGTACATATATTCCACCAACTTATTCAACAAATCCTCCTCGGCAGCTTTTGTAAAAGCAGACACGCCATTAATGTACTCTTCACTCACATGGTTCGTGGCATACATCCAGCTTCGATCCTACGTGTTGTATATATATAACAACTTAGTATTAAAAATTAAATTAATTAATTATTACTACATATATACCACATATATGCATTCAGGCTTTGCTAGCTTAATTCATATTATAAACACAACAACTATTATATAACCAACAATTTTGCAAACCATCTTCAATAACACTCACCAATTACTTAGATCTAAATTGTAATGGAAAGAAAAATAAATTTTATTACTAACCATATCTAGAGCAACCAAGCAAGTATGAATCTTCAAAGCTCAATCTCTGTCTCCTCCCACCAAATTACTTGGCCTAAAATCGCCTAGCTTGCCTCCTGAGTGAAAGAGTGCAGCACCGGTTAGATCTGGATCGAAATGAAGATAGATGCGGTTCTGAGCAGCGTAGTAAATGCCTAGCGCCATTATCACAAACGATTTTTTATTAAAAATCGTCTGTGATAATTCTGAGATTATCACAGACGGTTTTCTATTAAAAACCGTCTGTGATAATTAGCTTATCACAGACGGTTTTTAATAACAAACCATCTGTGATAATTCCATATTATCACAAACGGTTTTTAATAAAAAACCATCTGTGATAATGCAAAGTCAGAATGTGTATCTCTCGTGTTTCGATCGTCTAACATATCTCTATCGTTATACGAAGCGTCTATATCATTAATGTTTGGTATACGAACCGTCTGTGCTAAAGGTTAAATATGCCCGCCTAATCCAGGTCTCTTCTACGTACGTACAATATGGCTTCTACTATTCTTGTGATCATCTCCTTCCTCTTATCTGTTCATCAAGAGTTGTTCGGCCGGAATCTTACGCAGACGGCCAGCAATTTACATCTGGAGCAGCTTCTCCGCACACGCCCTGCTCTCCTTCCCCGACTTTCTTGCATTCGTCAGCTCGACCTGATCATCCGCCGTCGACGGAGGCGTCTCGCTGCCGCTCAAGAAAGGAAAACAGCCCTCACCCTGGTTCTTCTCCACAATGTGCACAAAGCGGAAGAAGCTCTACAGGCATTGGAGAGACTAATAGATAGCATTGCCGATCAAGCAGAAATGACAGATTCTGAGGAATCTTATAATGCTATCCTCTACGAGATTATGGGCTATGCTACTGGTCATTTGCCCAGGCTGGAGAAGGAAGTGCTGAGGACAAGGACAATCTTAACGGCGTTCGAGAAGTCAGCGGCTGATCCTCCAAGTCCCAAAGTCGAAGAAGAAGCGTACGAAGCCCAGAAGATTAAAATCTGGGAAACTCTTTACCTGTGCGACTTTTGTAATAAATTTGCCTTGAATTGAAATTAATAAATTTGCCTTTAATTTGTGATCTCTTGTCTCAGTAGTTCTGTAGTTAAGTTATTAGAAGCAATGTGTACTTATATATTAACCTCTGATCATGTACAGAATATGACAGAGAAAGGGACATCATAGATGGTTCTTGTTAAAAACCGTCTGTGAACATTCACAGACGGTTCTTAACAAGAACCGTCTGTGATAGTCTACACAACACAGACGGTTTTTAATAAAAACCGCTCAGGATATTAGTATCACGAGACGGTTCATCGGTAAGAACCGTCTGTGATACTCATTTTCTCCGACGCCACTAACATAGACGGTGTCCAAATTAAAACCGCTCAGTAGAGTAGTCGATCATGACGGTTTTGTCAAACCGTCTGTGATTGGCCGTCTAGTATTAGGCTTTCTGTAGTAGTGGCAAGAGGTATTTGTTGCCATAGAATTTTTTTGTATGTTGTACAAGAGTAATATTTTTGTTACAACATTGCTTCTCAAATGTTGCCGCAAGAGAAATTTGTTGCAATTGCATTTTTATTGCACAAAAGCAATTTTTTGTTGCAATAAATATTTTTATTTATTGTGTTGTCGTCATGGATTGATGCTAAGTGCTTGCGAGATGTTGCAAGGGCTCTCGGTTTGATTAACATTTGTTGCAGCGATGTCACATGAATGGACGATTCGATTTGTGGGTTCTCGAATCTTTGGATCAACCACCGTCGTTCTTGAATCTTTAGATCAACCATTTGTAATAGAAATTAAGGTGCATGATATGCTTGTGGGGTGAGGTGAGTCGATGCCTACGGCCCACGGGTGAGCACAAGAGGAAAAAAACAAGGAGAGGCTATTTTGTTTACATACAGGAGGAGAATTGGACAGTGGATATTGAGGTACATATCGACCCCAGATCGTTCTTGTCGCTCCCGACCGATACCTATACATACGCATGCATGCTATGTATGGCCATATATGCAAATGTTCATACACTGGCAACATCTGGTAGTATACGTGATGTACCTCTGTAGTGTTCCGCGCGGTCATTATATAATTCTGGAGAGCTTCATTTGATGCGCTGGTTTTGATTTTGGATAAGGCCACATTTGGCAACTGTTTAGTGTATGTAGCTAGCTAGTTAAAGCTACATGAGGGGTTAGTATTTTTCTTCTCCGGAACCAGTTTGTACAATAAAAGATGGGCCATCAACAAATCCTCGTCTCCTTTTTGTGTTTTTGTTCTCTGTGTGAGCTTCCTTCTTGTGGTGTGGCTGCCACCAGTTCCAACTAAAAGATTAGCATTTAACGCCCCGTTCATTTCGGCTTAAACTTTTGGCTTCTGACTTATTTTCACTATTTATAAATTTTGTCTTTTTCTGAACTTTTAGCTTTTTTTGAGCTTTTTTGCCGATTCTTTTTTTCCCGTATTTGTTTGCGTTGTCTGTAATGAGCTAACATATTTTTTCTATTTTTATTTTTTTTAAATTTAATTATGTCAAATAAGTCACCTTCAACTACAGGGTAATTTCAGCTAGCTGCAATGTAATTTTAGCTATAAGCCACTATTTTTTAGCCCAACCGAGCGAAGTCACCGTAAATGATCAATCGATCAAACATATATTGCATACAATTGTGACATTCCACGCTCTAGAAAACTATCAACGTAGAGCTAAATTAACCTCGCACGCATTGGCCACTAGTGGATGGGTCGTGCAGCCGTACAACAACATTGCAGTTACAGTTACAATTTCGTACATGTAAGTTTGTGCATGCATGCATGGTCCGGTATATAAATGCATGAGCGCAGATAGAGCAGCAACAGAGATGCATGGTGAGGACAGTTGCAGAAATGGCCAGCCAACCAACCAACCAACCATATACTCCTGTGGTTAAGATTTGCCTTTATGAATTGGTCTACGAGACTACGACTTCTGCTGCAACGTGGTCCTCCTGGCCGGCTCCTACCAACGTACACGCACCTTGCTCACACACGCATATATAATATAGTATAATTAAATGGAACACTATAGTATGTAGGCACCATAATCTAAAACAGCTATTTCGTCTAAAAATTTTGGATTTTTTAGATGTCGAGTTTAATTAGTTCAAATAAGTTTGAACTAAAATTCAAATTGTAATTGTTTTTTCATGATAGTTTATTGTAGGTATGTGTTGATTATATATATAGTCTCTTTTATTCTCTCGGGTGTAATTACTCTCTATATCGTATCTCACAACGTAGAAAGAATCTTGTATAACAGATGGTATGTGCGTGTAGTATACGAGTATTTAAGATCATCTAGGTGATACGTATATTTTTTTAGACATACTCCTTTTATGTGCATATATAAAGGTATTTACAAAATATGTTAAAAACTATAGTATCCTTTGCAATTTTTTCATGTGGTTCACATTGGAGTAGAGGGTATATTAGAGGTGAGAGTAATTACACCTGGGAGTAAATGTATTTTTCCCATATATATATATATATATATATATATATATATATATATATATATATATATATATATATATATATATATATATATATATATATATATATATATATATATATATATATATATATATATATAAGCATGCGATTTAAATATTTAAAATTAAGTATTTGAATATGAATTATAGATGGGTATATATCCTAAAACTGATATTTTCAAAAGTACATCCAATGAAATAGCCGTTAGCATTAGATATGTTCACCTTTCACCCGTAAGATTCTTCCTAACACGAAGATGCCCTTTTTTTTTGTCGTTGGAGGATTCTTATGGGAGAGAATATATGTATACACACACACACACACACACACACACACACACACACACACACACACACACACACACACATATATATATATATATATATATATATATATATATATATATATATATATATATATATATATATATATATATATATATATATATATATATATATATATATATATATATATATATATATATATATATATATATATATTGATGTGGGTATCTTCATATACCCATTTGCTTCAAAAAGTATATTTGAGATGTCAAACTCCGAAAAAAATTAAATTTAAACTATTTTTATGGTATATATTATTGTAGTAGTTTGAACTATTTTTATGGTATATACTCAAAATTATCATCATACACGTGTAGTTGCATTGTAACTCAAAAGTAGTTCATACTATATATTATATATATGAGTTCAAAACTTACTTATACCATGGTGCCTAGCACCAACATCCGATATCATGATTGATAATTTTAGTTTGGTATGAAAATGTTTTATACCCTTGATATATTTATGGTAAGTAAGTTTTGAACTCATTCAAATTAGTTTGAACTATTTTCAATACCCAAACAAACTCAAAAATTTTGGAGTTTGATCAAATATACATTTTATGGGTATATGAAGATATTCACATCAAACGTTATATCGGGTATGATTTGGTGCCTAGGCACCATGGTGCCACTTATATATATATATATATATATATATATATATATATATATATATATATATATATATATATATATATATATATATAGTATAAATAACAGGGGCACCATGGTGCTCAGGCTCAATGAGTAAGACTTTTCATTTATGAGTGAGATTTTTCATCCATGATTAAGACCTTTCGGCTGTAGATTCTTCCTAACACGAAGATGCCCTATTTTTTTTTTTGTCGTTGCAGGTTTCTTATGGGGAACTGACAACAATACCATCTCTGGTGTGCATGCATATCTCTTGGACCTAAAATGACGAGGGCACCGGCCAGGTTTTACAAGGTTTAGCTAGATTCCTAGACTGAAGACAGAAAGGGTTACGTCCTCCTTAAATTGCTCCAACTTTCTAGCACAAGCAGAGAGGCACCTTGGGAGGATTTCATTTTCAGCTCTCCTTTTCATGGACAATAGATTTTGTAACTCATAAAATTCCTTTCTGGATGTTTGCACAAATTAAGGACCATTTTGTGATCTCTCAGGGTAGTAAGTTTGAAGCACATGAATCCATATATATGCTATTGGATGGAGGAGATCCTCTTCAAAGTTGCTCTATTATATTCTAAATCCACTTTGAGCAACATGTTTGTTTATGCATGTGACTAATGACTACTACTAGATAGCTCAATAATTATGTCACTATATCGACGTGCAAGGTAGAAAGATTAATAAAGGATTTACTATTTGTGAGCAATATGCTATTGCTTTCTATCGCAACACTAAATATAAGAATGTAATTAAGTATGATAAATGTAAGCATACCTCTTATTGGGTTTCTTTAGTACTGCACGATGCCCATTAATAAACAAAGGTGTATGAGTGTGTCCTCTAAAATAGAAGAAAGAAGGAAAGAAGCTGTTTGCTTTTTATCATGTAAATTTGAATGAAACGTATGATCTTTGTTTCCTGTTATGCACAACTCAAAATTCTTAAGCACTAGAAAGTCGTGTTTAATTAGTGAAGGATGAGGAATAGGAGCCACATCAATAACGGTTTCTCTAAAATCTAGTTTTTCACTCAAATAGCTATGATAAGCCATAAATATTAGAGTTAGAGTCTAATCACCCTAGAGAAATCCTTAAGAAAAACTGAACCAAATAGGACTTGACACATTAGAATGGTACAACCATCATATAAGGTGTGATACAACTACCATGCAATAGGCGGTGCTACCTTTTGCTCATATCAGCAAAGAAAATTCAACCTGAACAAAACAAAAACAACACAACTTTCACACAGAAGGTCCAAATGACTTGAAATTTGGTATGCACTTTCTCTAGGATGTTATAAACCTATTCGAATCACTGATTGAGAGAATCATTGCTAAAGTTGTGACTATTTTCCATTTGAAGGAATGTCGCACCAAAACCAGGTAAAAGAGAAAAATATTGATCTGCTCTTGCTCGTAAGTCCTAGATGCACTAGGTGATCTTAGATGGATTATCACATATCATAGCAAACTAAATCATAGCACGAATTCAACCCAAAATACCCATAAGAGCAAAAACACTAAAATTACCTCTCTCTTGAGGAAAACCGAGCAAACTCAAAAACTTACTCTAGATCATACCTAGGTGGATGGGATCTTACCTCTAGGAGATATGTCTACTTCTTACACGTCCTTGGTACTAGGAAAGATCAAGAAGAGAGAAATCTAAATAAGAAAGCCAAACAAATCAAGAACACAAGAGAGGATCCATGGCACCACTTACTTGGACATACTTTGAATATTCATATCATATGGAGAGGAATGTTTTATAGTCAATCCCTTAAGATAGCCAAGCTCTAATCCTAGAGCACACACACATAAGACAACAATACAAGGAAACCCTAACACTAATATTGGAGTATCCCATGACTCGACTCAACACAAGACTTATATAGAGGTGGCTCCTCACCTCTCGCTAAACCCTAACAACCGACCACTCCTTAGTGGATCACTCCACTTATAATTGGGAAACCTGGTAACCCACACACAAACGGGTTTTTATATTACACACATTTGCATGTTTTTCAAATTGTGACTTCCCAAAGGTTCCACAAGCCCAATATGACATTCCATCTACAAAGACATGGCCTAAACTACTTAGGCTAGTACCGCGGTATTGCAAATCACCACTCCACTTGGTTTTAGATAATTTTCTCAATTGCCACCCACTAGTCTTTACGATGATGTGGTGTCCATGACTTGTCACCAAAATCATACGCCTATACTGAGGTCTTCACCATTTGAAATGTCTAAGTCCAGTGGCACACCAATATTAGACCATAGTCTATGATGGCCAATGCTTGCCTTCAAGATTGTACATCTGCTCCAAGAACCTTCACCACTTAAAATGCACAAAATCAATTGGCACACCACATGAACGCATTGCCTCCTCACGATCCTTGTCTTTCCCCATGCTCTCAGCTTGAGATGATGCTCCTCCCGGACTTACATGACACTCCGTGGCCACCAAGCATCGATCTTGCCACTAGCTGTAATCCATCATCAAAGCATCTACACACCAAAGACAAAGTAATCGATCCAAGCACAAATGGCACATACTTGGCTTTCAATTAGCAAAACATATATATGGACCTACGTCATGGCTAACCCATGCATGGAAGCCCCATGGCTAACACTACACAGGCTCCTACTGTGGCTAACACGACAAAGAACAACTCAAACCAACTCAAGTATCAAGGGGCTGGTCTAACTGCCCATGCCGGTTAGACTGCCCAACACCCACTGGTCATACTGTGATTACAACACCGGTACTACCGTACTATGTCTCAGACCAAAAATATCTAAAAGACTTCCTTTAGAAAATAGCTACTGCCAACAAAGGGCCGATACTACCGCTCTCCGATCAGACCGCCACCATGGCCGATCACACGCCAAGTCACAGCTGGTTTGACCATAGCCGCACAGCAATCAGACCACCACTCCAGGCCGGTCTGGTCGATGCTACTAGAAAAGCACAGGTCAAAATGCAAATTCACAAAAATTAAACTCAAATAGCAAAGAGTCTTCTTAATAGCACTAGAGTTTAAGAGAAGAAATACGTGAGTAGGGAACTTAATTTGTGCCTATTCACCCCCCTTTAGTCGCCATAACTAATCCTTCAAATAAAAATGAGAAACTCTTATCCATGTATGCATCTAAGAAATTCATTGATTCTATTGCTTGTGCATTTTTGTGATGAGATTGAAGATGATTTAGATGAGATGCATGAGGCATTTGGAGCCAAATTTGAAGAGCAGTTGGGTAGGATTAAATATGCTTCTTGTATGTCTTATGAGCCCTTGAAATTAGAGATAGCCACCCACAAAAAAAGATATGCTAGGGCAACCAATAACCTTGAGTGTACTTCATGTGCCAACCTAGCTAAAGAAAAAGACCACCTTAAGAAAATCTTAGAGAGATTTGCTAAGACCAATCCAAGGTGAGTGTCAAACATAGAGGTTTAGAGTTTAACTTTGTTGAGCATTCCAAGAATCACCCTCCTCAAATTGTTAGAGCTTAGATAGTGGCAAGATTGAGGTAAAACAACTTGAACCAATTAAGATAATTTTTAAGTCAGCTGGATTTACCCAAACCCTTTCTAGCATTGTTGGTACTTCTACTTCATCAAGTAAACCCCTTAAAAGGTCAAATACCAATGTACCTTTTGCAAAAAAAAAAGATAGCCACATAGTTAAATTCTGTTTTAGGAAGACCAAGCATGAGTAAAAAGAGCATGTGAAAGCCTTGAAGGGCATGAGAGGAGTGTCATCAGTCCAGAGTGCACCTAGAGCTAGGCTTATAACTATTGAGCTAGTATAAGTTCAAGCCTAGATTTATATATGGCTTTTATGACTCCTTTACTAGTGCTCGATAGTGTGGAGGAATAGGATATTATGAGGTTAAGGGTAAGTCACGAGTGACAACTAGATAGGGGGAGTGTAGGTCTTTTGCTAGTGGACCTAAGAAAGAGCCCAAGAGAGGTCTAGGTAGTGCTCATATACATTCTCATGCTTTTCATGCTAATCTCTCATATGATTCATATACTTCTATTTCTGCTCATCGTGTGTCTTGGTACTGGATTCCCTAGTCTTTTATTACTAACTCCAGTACCGAGACACCAATGGCTCTTGTCTCTTTAAGATAGACTTTTCAGGTGGTGAGGAGATTATAGATATTTTGGATGCTATTTTTGGATATCCTCACAATAACTTCTGGTGAAGTCTGTCACCTTTGGGATTGCACCGTCCTCTTGCTTTATCAACAAGTGATATCAACTATGGTCTAACAAGTGGTCATATGGACAAGTGGTGTCATTACTTGAGCTCTTTTCAGATTCTCAATTCCTATTTCTATGATTGCATATTATTTGGTTTTTAGTTGAGGATCTGGGTTTGGATAGTCTGTTCTCTTGAGTTGCGTCTTTCTTAGGTGTGTCCTCTCTCCTTTAGGTCTTCTAGAGTCTTTTATCCTGTCTAGGTTAAGCTCACTTCTTTAGTCACTAGCATATAGTAGTGGGGGTACTTAGTGTTGTTAATTTGCTCCTTAGCTTATATTTCTCTTAGCCTATAGGTCTTTGTGGAGTAGAAGGTAGTGTCTTGGACTAGGTGTCTTGTACTTGTTTAGGTTTTAGTGACCTCAATCTTTTTCAATTGGTTGTAGTTTCTTATCTAAAAATATAATTCTTCAGTTGGTTTATTTCTTTCTTGAAAGTGGCATTAATTTCATAATTGATTTGTTTCTATCTTACTCTGGTTCTCTTCCCTTATAAACCATGTTGAGAGGGGTATAATAGTCCTCTTGTGTCAAGTTTAAGTTTTATCTTGTTTGTACTCTTTTAGCCATTGTTACTCTCATTTTACTTTTTGAGGGGGTTTTGAGGTTCTTTGGTTTCTTGCTTGGTTTGAGGGGTGTTTGAATTTTTGTTGCATTTATTGTAAGATATTGCATATCTAATTTTTTACAACTAGCATTAGTAAATTTTGATGGATCTCTGAGTATTACTTATGTATGATGTGCTATCTTGAATTTGCTCTTTGCCATGGCTTGAGCTAGTTTAGCTTGATTTATCATGACTTTTCATATGTAGCTTAGCTTTTTTTTATCATGCTAGCAAATTAAAATGGCAAAACTTGAAGTAAAGCATATCAATATTTGATCTTATGACTAGTTTTGATTTAGTGATCCTTTATTAAATCATGCCATGTTAAATATGCTCTATTGAATCTAGAATCTAAATTGAGTTTTAGTTTGAGCTATGCTAGTTCATTGCTGAAGTATGAATTTACTTCTCCCACATTGTGCGCATCCAATTCCACATCGCTCAGGAACTAATCCTAAGTTTAGATATAGCACAAGAAAGCCGAATGTTATCTCCTGGAGAACTAGATTTTCATAGGGCTCTAAAGGTGAGGGTTTTAGGCTTGGCAACCATCGAGCACACACACAAACTAGAGCTCAAGCATAACCTAGCACAAAGAAGGTGATGCAAACACAAAAAACATGCTTCTATGCATTACTATTTCAAAGTTACACAAATATTAAAGCATGAATGAAGGGTAGATAATGATTATTTGCCCCTTCTCTTGCTTTAAGATTTATGCAAGTTGTATTGAGGGGGTGATGCATAGAAGCACTACTCTGGATGCGCTTGACCTTAATGCCTCTTTCACTCAGGGAGGAGGTATGGCCAGCAAAACAACAATCACTAGCTGAGAAAGCACCTGGGCCAGATGGCTTTACTGGTGTAGGTGGTGCTCCAACTAGCTTTTAGCTTAACCTTTTGGCTGTGGCTTTTGGTTGAAATTGCACTGTAACAGCTATTAGGTTATTCTGAGTAAAAATGAGGGAAAAATTGAAAAAAAAAATGAAAAAAGTTGAAAACTCCCATTATATCGTTACGGATAATCTAAAGGAATAAGGTAAAAAGAGAAGGCAAAAAAGTCAAAATGAGCTTAAATTAGAAGCCAATGTGTTCTGAGTAGTTCTGGCTTAAATAAGACAAAAAAAAAAGCCAGAAGTTGAAGCCATTTAGACCAGGCCTATTTAAGAAGGAAATAATGGATGCCCTCTTCAGCATTTACTCACTTCAAGGGAGAGGCTTTGCTAATATGAATGGAGCATTACTAGTTCTTTTACAAAAGAGGATGAGGCGTACTCCATTAGGGACTTTAGGCCAGTTAGCTTAATCCACTCCATTGGTAAACTCCTTTCAAAGATCTTAGCAATCAGATTGTGCAAGCATTCGGACCACTGGTGTCCACCTCCCAAAGTGCATTCATCAAGAAACGGTGCATGCAAGGCAATTTTTTGTATGTCCGCAACCTAGCCCGAGCTATGCACAAGAGCAGAACACCTTCAATCCTTTTCAAACGCGACATCGCCAAGGCTTTTGAGTCCGTGTCATGGGAATGCCTGTTAGGGCTCCTCCAAGAAATGGGCTTCAGTACAAAGTGGCGGGATTGGATAGTCTTGATCCTATCCAAGCATCCTCCTCCATTTTGCTAAATGGAGTGTTTAGGCCCTAAATTTCTTCACCGACGGGGTCTAAGGCAAGGCGACAACCTTGTCGCCTTACCTCTTCATCCTCACAATCGACCCCCTGCAATGTCTCTTCAATTTAGCAACAAGTGAAGGGGCTCTTCTCTCTCTACGCTGACGACGCTTCCGTCTTCCTCAACCCATCTAGAAATGAGGTGGATAACATGATCAAGATACTAGAAGGGTTCGCCAACACCACAGGCCTAAGAGTCAAGTTGCATAAGAGCTCGGAGGCGGCTATCAGTTGCCAACACCTGGACCTAAAGTACTACATCCTTCATAACTTCTCAGGGAACGCATCAATTTCTCAATCAAACACCTTGGTCTCCCTCTGACCACTATAACTCGTACATCAGCAACCAATTCATGACCGGGCATTGGCAAGGCTCGCCGGTTGGAAGATGAATGAATCTTCTATTTTCGGGGGGCCAGGAGGATTCTAGCTGCAAGCGTCCTCAGCCACTTGCAAACTTACCTCCTCACGGTTCTCAAACCGCCCGAGAAATTCATCAAGGATCTCGACAAGTTACGACGACGTTTCCTCTGGACCGGAAATGAACAGATTCAAGGAGGAAAGTGCAACGTAAATTGGCAGTGTGTGTGCTCTCCAACAAATCTGGGGGGCCTCGCCCTACGATGCTAGTTAAATTTGCGAGTCCGATGGTTATGGCTTGAATGGAAAGCCCCAAACCGTCCTTGGGTGGGCACGCCTTGCGATCAGCGCTTTCAATACCAGTCTATTGTTTTTTTACCCGAGGGCACCGATACAAGCGATAATTCCGATAATCAGAAATTTTCGGTCCAAAATTATTAAATAAAATTTGAATTTTAAACAAATTTTGACAAAAAAAATCTGGAAAAATCAGCCAAAAATCGGTTTAAAATATTGGCCAAAATTTTTGAAAACCAATTTCAGCAAAAATTCTTCTATGTTTGAAAAATTCATACAAAATAATTTTTTTAGAGCCGGTTTGCAATTTTACTGGAGGACAGGTATAGGAGATAAAACTATTAATCCGCCGTTTATCAGGGCCATGCTTGCGATGACATTGACAAAGTCCTCTTTGCAGCCAGCACAAAAGAAACAATCGGAAACGGAAAAAAGCCAGCTTCTGGGAATCATGCTGGCTGTTACCAATGCCTCTCAGGGTCTTCGCGCCAAAACTCTACCGGCATTCGAGGAGGAAAAATAGATCGGTAGCTGGAAATTGGATCCAAGACATACGGCATCAACTCACAATATAATGGACCTCCTCACCGAACACTTCAGCATCTGGGAGAAACTACTTAAAGCAAAAAACCACATTGAGGGAGGACATCGAAGACTCCCATCATTTGGAAGTGGAGAAATTTGAGCCTACCTATCTCAGTTCAAAGGCACAATAGCCTCAAGTTTTCAGAAGAACATTTGGGAAATTTGAGTGCCATCTCGATATGCAAATCGTTCATTTGGTTGCTGCTCCAAAATCACCTTTGGACTGCAGATAGATTCTTAGTAAGTGGCTGGTCAAACAATTACTTCTGTCCCCTCTGCAATAGGGAGCTAGAGATGGCAAGCCACCTTTTCACGGAATGCCCGGTGTCGAAAATAATCTGGGAACGTACAAACACCTCAAGCCAATAAACTGGACAACGACTGCAGGTTTAGGGGAGTGGTGGAACTCCCTGATTCTGTCATCGCCGTCAAACAAGACAAAGGGATCAAACCCCATGATGATCCTTACTTGCTGGCAAATATAGCTTGAGCAAATTCATGCCTAGTCCAAGGGTGTTAGAATTGCTGAAGGAGGAGGCTCGCTGAGAATGGCAGGCGCAAAGGGACTAGAGGCCATCCTGATTAGGCCTTCAGTGCCTTGGTTTAGTCGCCTTTTTCTCATCTGTAAATCTCCCCTAGCGAGCTTGTCCAGCGCCTCGACGCACCTTGTAAATTTTGTTTTTCTCTTCTGCTATTAATTCTAGCTAGCAAAGCTGGATTTTTTTTTAAAAAAAAAGCCACATTTCAGTTATGCTATTCCTCTAAAAAACTCTCAATTATGCTAGTATCATGTTTCGGTGGATTACCTTACCCTCGCTTACATTTGTGCTCCCTTAATTCTCACTGGTATCACAACAAATAATCTATCTATGAAATTACATGCACACGAACTCCGAAGAAAATTTTTATTTTTACATCCATCCCATAATTTCATAGCGTTCGTTTTCCAATCTTACGAACATTCTAGCCTATTTGGAAGAGGGGATGTGGTTGGGGTTTAGTCCAAATTTAAATTGAATCCTAGCCAAATCGCGATCCTTCTCGTGCATCCAAATAATAAACCCGCCTGCAAAACAAAAAAAAAATAGCCATAACAATACATGCCAGAAATGAACCTAATTTGCATCACATATGTACATACATATATCCATACACTGAACATTTCCAAGATGCTTCTTGTTGGAGTAATTGGAATTAAGCAACCTTAGCTAGAAATTACTCAGCAGGGAGAATGAATACATCGTGAGTCCGCATGCTTATAGGTACTAGAAGATACTACATACCTTCACAGGTGGAATGTTAAGCATAGATAGATAGATAGATAGATAGATAGATAGATAGATAGATAGATAGATAGATAGATAGATAGATCGATAGACAGACGCACGTGCTACTACTGCATGTACTACTAAGCCCTTTTCCTAATTAAACAAGGGCTCTTAACCACAAACCAATTAACACAGGAGAGGTAGAAGAAACAAAGAAGCTAATAAAGGGACATAGCTGCCTGTTTGTAAAAGGTAGCATTATTAGATCAATTCCTAGATCACTCTTTTCCCCTCTTCTCTTCTCTCTTGTGTTAAGTGATGCATGCATATACGTGTGCCTCGTCTCCTGTTGATCATCTAGGACGAGCGAAGGAGGCTGCGGATGATGTCGGCCTGGGGGCTGTTGCTGTCCATGGTCGACATGAGCTCCGACAGCCGGTCGCTGAGGTCGTCGACTTCCCTGTGCAGGCTCTTGATGTAGCTGCAAGTCTCCTTCAGCAGCTTCGACGCCGACGACTGCAACGAAAACATAAGCCATCATTCATCAGCTGCCATTATACGTACATGGTCTATTTCTTCTTCTTGGATTGACAAATGCAAGCAAATAGTGTCCCGTCATTCCATGTTTAATTTGGTGGCCCAACCGTATGGATGTCTCGGCGGACGAAGTTCCATTCCATTGTGGGTGTTTGTACGTACCCGACCGGCGGCGCGGCGGCGGGAGGACTCCGGGAGGAGGGACTGGAGCTTGGAGATGAGCTCGTGGATCTCATCGTCGGTGATCCCGCCGGCCCGGCGCCCCGACATCTCCGGTTCTTATCGATCTCCTAGCTGGTAGACACCTTGATCTGTGTATCTCAAGCTCTTCTCTAGGTTGAGGAGTAGGGATGAGAAGAGATTGGAGGGAAGAAAGGTGAAAGGGACTCCAAAAAGTAGATGATTAAGACCTAGAGAGAGAAGACGAGGAACAACTAAGTAGTTTGTAGTGAGTGGTGAGTAATTGGGTGGTGGTTTGGAAAGGCAAGTATGGGAGGAAGATGTGTATTAATAGATGGGGCGGTGGGCCCACTTGTCCCCTGTTCGGTCCGGTCTCCTGTCAGTGGGCCTGGGATGCCCTGCCCTGGCCCGTGGGCCCCCTGCCTATTTGTCCAACAACTAAAAATGGGAGGTTGTCAATGATGTAACTCCCTGCTGGCTTGTTTTCTCACCCTCACGTACAAGCAAGCTGCACATGGGCGGAGCTGAGGGATGGCCGGTATGCACGGGTATTCTTAAAAAAATTTAATATATATATATATAGAGAGAAATTGTTCTATATTTCTGAAAGTACGTACTCCTATTTTTAATATTTAATATACCCTTTAATAGTATTGTTATACCTCTTTATCTATTTGAGTACACTCTAATAATAATTATAAGATGCTCCAAAGTGAGTTCTATGAAAAAATTCTTCAAAGTCCACTTTTTATAGTATAATTTGTGTACGTACTTCTTTTATACATGGAAAAGAGGTATATAACAAAAATAAAAGACTCCGATGAATTTTTTTTCAATCAAATCGCATTAAATTATCTTAGAAGTAGCATTTAAGTACACCGAAAATGGGAAATAAGTATAGCGTGTTCGTTTAAGTGGTATATTGAAAGTGGAGAGTATGGAAAATGCTTCATATACATACATACATACATACATACATACATACATACATACATACATACATACATACATACATACATACATACATACATACATACATACATGTGTGTGTGTGTAATGGTTGTGTTAATCTGTGCGAACGCGCACCATTCGCGTTAGTTTTCGCGCGCAGAAAGGCACTATCATTTGTGAATGAAGTTACTATCAAATACACGTAGGTTACTACCCAGTTGTGTACTGGCAGTAACTCAATATATATTTGGCAGTAACTTCACTCACAAATAGTAGTAACTTTTTGGCAAGCATTTTACACCTACGTGTGTGTGTGTATAGCTCCATGATTGAGACTTTCCATTCATGATTGATTCAGCATGCTAAATTAATAATTTCTTTTCCAAATTGATGCCTTTTTGAATTAATGAATGTTAACAGATTTGCCTGATATATTATATATCATTACACTTGCACGCATCTAAAAGCAATTCAAAGGCAGGGAGGCTTGGTGCCCATTTTAACATCCTACACACACACACACATACATACATACATACATACATACATACATACATACATACATACATACATACATACATACATACATACATACATACATACATACATACATACATACATATATTGCAATTTGATAATGCTTGAGGGATTAGATGAAAATTGTATCTCATACCCTCTTTCAGGTTTCATAGACAACCCACCATCTATTTTTCTATCTATGTGGCACCATGTGAATAGTATCTAAGTGTTTTATTTTATTTTTCTGATTACAAGAAAGACTCACACATGCACACACACACACGCGGCCGCGCGCGAGTGCACCCTCTTACTACAAGCCTAAAAAGATATATGCCAAGATAAATCAGTGGTCTTACAAAATTTTTACTGAAGCATCAGGATTTGAACCCACCATCTATTAGGAATTTTTTAGTTTCTAACTCAAAAATCAAGTGTCTGATTCTCTGTTTGTTTCAGCCATCGCGACCATTACTCTAAGTGCAATAATTCAAAACCAATATAGAGTGTCTTATATGAGATATTTTACTTACAAATTTTAAAACCATATATTACATTAATAGGCCACATTAATATTGTGGTACTAAGTATAAATGTAATAAAAACCCTACGTGCTTTACGAGTGGTAGAGTATACGAACTATCATGCGGGTTATATAGTGTACCAATAAAAATCTATAGAATGTATTTGTCAATGTTAGCAGTTGTTATCGTTATGACGCCATAAAATTAAATTATTTTCACAACTAAATATGTAAATTAGCTAACTAATTAGGATGAAAAACCAACTAATTATATGGTAACATTAAAGTACCATGTGGATACAATATTCACAGCACATGGTTTACCCAGTGCTAACATTTTACTACTCCCTCCGTTTTTTAAGTGACATTTTTTTCACGGTCTAAAAGACGTGACTTTGACTATTATTATTTGTAACTTTATCTTATTATACACTCATAAAATTATAATATTCCAAAAGTATTTTTGCAATAAATCTAGATAGTTTCAAACATATTAGCAGTCAAACTTTAAAAAGTTTAACGGCATAGACTATAGGACATCAGTTAAAAAAATTGTGTGGGTAGCACGGTGAATCAACGACTGTAAGGGCGTGCACTAGGAGGTGCCCATCAGCAGCAATGAGGACGTGCATCCAAGGAAGCAGGTTACAGCGGTTGGGGGCATATCCAAGGAGGTGCGGCACACGTAGTGTGCACACCCAATGAAATTCTTCTAGCTTCGTTGCTGAAGTTGCAAGCCTACAAGGCACTTCAAGAGAGGTGCTTGTAGTTTGCTACTTGCCACTATCTCGGCCACTAATTTATATTATAATATATTTATCAAATCTAATAAAATTATAATATTATAAAAAGTATTTTTCAAGATAAATCTACTCGCGTGACTTTATATATTCGTTCCAACTTTGACCACTAATTTATACTGTAATATATCTATAAAATCCAAAGAATTATAATATTATAAAAGTATTTTTGAGTCAAATCTACATGCATAATTTTTATGTATCCATTCGAACATTGACCACTAATTTATATTATAATACATTTATAAAACTAAATAAAATTATAGTATTATGAAAAATACTTTTTGAGATAAATCTACACATATGATTTTTATGCACCCATTCTAAATATTTAAAAAGTTATCGATAACCAAAGTTTTGAAAGTCCATGTATCCCGAAACAATATTCTTTTGTAACAAGATGGAGTAGTTGTAAGGCAATTGTGAAGCAGAACTCTAGGTAGGCATTTTGTAAGGCACGCCGTAGGACGTCTACGATGTAAAGTACCTATTCAGCTACACTGGTGCTAAGAATTACCATATCAAATAGGGCTAATTGACTTTACTTTTTCCTTTCCGGTGTGTAGAACTTCTCTCCCTACCTAGAATGGGTCCCACCATAATCTCTACTACTAAAAAGGAGTTGGTGGTGGTGGTTCATCTGCCACTCCCAACTCCCTATTTACCTTCTTAAAAATCTCAAACAAAAATAGAAAAAAAACAATCTACAAAAAAATTATCAAACAAAAAACAACAGAGCTCTACTGGTGCCTGTCAAAGCCAAGGGTGCGAAGGCACGATGTGACCAAGTGTGAAGGCAGAGCAGACGACATGGGCTAGGTAGGCTGATCTCGACAATATTGACTTGATTTTGTTTATTCATAGCAAAGTATGGGCATTCAAGTAGTTAAATTAAAAATGAGAACCATGTGAGAAGGTCTAGGATTTTGTGTGATGAACTATTGCCAAATTTAAGGAGTTAATGTTTGAATTTTGCTTAGTTTGTACTTTTCAGATAGTGTCCTGTCAGAGCAACCGGTCAGACTGGCGAAGCGTGCAGTCAAACCGATTGGGCTCAATGGTTTTACTGATAGCTATCATTGATTAGACTGGCAGCCTCAACGGTCTAACCAGCAAGGAAGTGTAATTCGGTTGATTCTATTATTTCTAGGAATTTGGTCATGGTTTGGTTTGTTTAGACATAGATCAGTGCATTTATGTTGCATGGAACATTCTTTGACTAATGTGTATCAAACTATGAAGAACTTATGCTTAGAAATAATTTCTTTGTTTTTGGATGTGTAAGAAGGCTTAGAGTCCACCATGGTCAACAGTGAGGATCGGGGCTATGCTCAAGACGAGCCGAGGTCCAGAATGATAAAGGATGCTGGGTGAGATGGCTAAGCTCAAACATGGCACAAGGAAGGCGGAAAATGTTGAAGGAAAGGTTCAAGCGACGTGCTACACCAAGTGGCTTGTTTAGTTCAAGTGATGTGTGGTCCTTTGGAACCAAAATAGGAGAGACTTACCGATGTGTGGCAGGCCAGTGGTGCATCCACATGTGGTAAGCATAGCGATTACTTGCAAGGGAAGATAAAGACTGAGTCAAAAGGGTATTTTGGTTAGCTTGCCAAATACCGTAAACCATGTAGATCAAAACCGTAATGCTTGAGTGGCGTTTGGGAAAGCGGTTTAGACCAAGGAGTTGCTGAGAAGATCAAATGGAGGAAAGGATAAGGACTTAGCAAATTTGAGCTCATGAGCTTTAAAAAGTATGCATGAATTAAGTATGTGAGTAAAACCTGTGTTGTGTGGGTTTAATGGGTTTTCCCAAATGTGCTAGTATATTGTATCCATTAAGATTAGATGTGGGCTAGTTGTCTCATATATTTAATGGGTTGGAATGGAGACTTACAAGTGAACCATACAACTATCTCTCATTCTAACCTAATGTTCTAGGCTTAGAGTTAGAAGAGTGGTATGGTCTCTCATCCTCCAAGTCGAGTGGCTATAAATCTTCATCCTCAAGCAGCAATAGATCAAATTTTTCATTACTCATGATGTCTTATTGATTTTCTTGATTTACTCTTGTTCTTATTGGTTTTGATCTCTTCTCTCTCCTTCTTGATCTTATTGTGTGCTAAGAATATGTAAGTGATAGAGATGACTCATGAAGATCAACTCCCATCCATCTAGGCACTTTGTCTTACAAGTTTTTGAAGTTGTCTGGTTTTGCTTGGGTTTGACCTCATCTTGAGATTTCTTGATCCCTAATCTTTTGCTTTGAATCTTTGGGAGAAATTGCTTGCTATGATATGTTAAAACTCATCTAGAGCCATCTTGTCTATTCTCTACCCAGTAGCAAGTTGTATCCCAAGATTTTGAAGTTTGCCCTATTTTAGTGCACTCTTGCTTGTCTTTGGGAAAGGTTGAAATTTTGACTAAGATCTTTGCCATCCTTAGATGGAATAGGTTCTTGAGACCCTCGGCAAGGTGCATGCTAAGTTTCATCTCATTTAGTTAAGGATTTTGAGGGTTACACCTTTCTTGGTCTTGACTCGGACAAATTTTCTATTTTGAGAATAAGGGAGTGATCAAACTACCCCTAGGCTCAGTCCAACCGACCACCAGTCAAACTACTAGCTTCAAGCCGGTCAGATTGGCCGATGGTCAGACCGTTAGTGCTTTGTCGACTAGACCGCCCACTGATAAGACCACACTCTCAGTGGCGGTTAGACCGGTGAGGAGCTGAGAACTTCTTCTCTTGGGTTTTTGAGTGTGCTGCTTTGCTCTTGGTTTCTAATTATGGGGCTATTCTTTTTAGCTTCACCTTATGGCTTTTGGTTGTAGCTTATAACTTTTGGATTGCTCATGAGAGAGAGTACAAGCAATAGAAACTCGTGTGCAGTTTTGGCCGATATAAATGAAATCGCTACAGTATGTACTACAATTAACTTATAAACCCCGACTTAAATGACATCCAGTTTGAAAGCTAGTTACTGTAGAAAATCTGAAAAGCAGGTTTTGGAAGCTAAAAAGAAGAGGCCCATGAGCTTCATAGCTCTGTAGCTACTAGAGTGAAGAATTAGTAAATACTTAGGAGAAAATTTTAAAAGCACCATTCACCCCTCTGTTGCCATACCGATCCTATGAAAAATAAAAATCTCATCATCTCTCTCCCCACATACCTGATCCCTACTTCTCTCTCCCTATCTGCATTCAAACTGGGCAGCGTACATGATGGCGGCAAACGTGAGGCCAGTCTAGTGGGCTAGTGGGGTGCAACCTGGATCCAAAATCATACGGTGGCTGGCGCCTGGGTGTGACATCGATTCAGTGGGCGAAGAGGTGAATTGGGCATTGCGGCACGGTTATGTCGATTTGGTGGTGACAATGGCACACGTGTCTTCCTAGTTCTCGATTAGGTGGTGGCACATATTTGTCATCCTTGATTCAAAGGTGGTGAAGGCACATGCATCTTCCTCGTCATCGGTCAAGCGGTGGAGCGTCTTTCTCATCCTTAATCTGGCAGTGGTGGCGCTTGTCTTCCTTGACCTCAGTTAGGCGACTGTGATGCCTCCGCCTCTTGGCACGGTGGGGCAAAGCATCGGAGTGGACCATCTGACATGTGGGTCCACCCACGTTTTACCGACTTATCTCAAGTAGTAGAAAAGAAAAATCCACAGTACAAAGCCACCCTATGGACCAAGTCCATAAGGGTTGCCCCAAATATTTGTCCACTGCATAGGACATGAGAGAGGAAGACCAGCTGAGGCTCCCCATTCTTAAGCAAGCCACACCAACTATTCTCCACCACAAACCACTGCATTCCCTTCCTCTTTGCCATGACAGAGAGCAACTAGAGCCATCCACAAAGCCAAACCAGAGGCAAGCACAGCCACCAAAAACCCACTGAAGCCATCCACACCATAAGAGAGAGATAGTCTAGAGGAAAGGAACACGAGGTGTAGGGGAAGACGAAGGAGAGGAGCAAGGAAACAGTCGACCACGATAGGAAGAGAGGGGGTCCAACCGAACCACAACATGACCATCGCCGTTGTTGTCCACAATCCTTGCCATCCTCATCCCAGCATCTAGTAGGCCCATCTTTCTTCACCCTACCTCTAATGTAATCTCTTAGCAAAAACCATTGAAGCCATCCACACCATAAGAGAGAGAGAGCCAGGAGGAGAGAAACATGAGGTATAGGGGAAGATGAAGGAGAGGAGTAAGGAAGTAGCTGACTACGATAGCAAGAAAGGGGGTCCAACTGAACTACAACACAGCCATCGTCATCATCGTCCACAATCCTTGCCATCCTCAACTTGACATCTAGTAGGCCCATCTTTCTTCACCTTACCCCTAATGTAATCTCTTAGCATGGCCCTTGAGTACCTCAGCCAGCATGGCTACCATGCCATTGGTGGCAAGCCATAGGATCGTCGCGCACCCTTGGTCGGAGGAACATGATCCCTAGCGTATGTCCCCCACCAAGTTCTGTCGCGACAATGTCGTAGGCTTTCCCAGCCATGCGTGGATAAGAGCAGAGGCAAGACGAAAATAGAGGCTAAAGTAAAATGCTGGTAGTAAAGGGAGAAGCAGCGGACCATCCCGAGGTAGTGCTCATCCGGGCAGAGGTGGCCGATGCTCGGGGGCTAGCTAGGACAGTCGGTGGTGCTCCAAGATGGCCACAGCAGAAGCCATGGAGGGCCGACACTGGTGGGGCCACATCGTAGCCATACGTGGTCGGCGAGCCTAAGGGAGAGCCAAAGAGGGCAAGGCATTAAGACTCTCGGCTAGCTGCAAGCCATGGTCGGTGAGCTGAACGGGGGGTGGAAGAGCAGCGCAGAGGAGGCATGACGTTGGCACCCTTGTCGTTCACACAAAGGCATGGAGGGTGTGGCTGACGATGACATTGAGTGGCGAGGGGAGCCAAGCCAAGCCTTGGGGACTGGGCACAAGGGCACAGTAGCCGAAGGCTAGGAGCGATGCAGGTAGATTCGATGATGGAGGGGCCACCGAAGGTGAGCCGAAGGGTGCCGACGTGCTAGAAAGGCCCTTGCAGGTAGCGGCGGCCGAATCACCCTAGAGAGGGGAAGGAACCTTGAGGGGAAAGGATAGGGGAGTGTAGGCACAGCTTGAGGAGGATTCGATGAAGGACCGACGGCTGGTGGCCGGTGACCTGGATGGCAACCGCACCCTAACTCCAATTGGAGGGAGGGTATTTGGGAGAAATGAAGAGAGAAAGAGAGAGAGAGAGAGAGAGAGAGAGAGAGAGAGGAGGAGTAGCTAGGGCGGTGCAGGCGCATGAGAAGCAGCTATTGGCCAACGGTGAGCTCGGGGCCGGTGTGCCCGAGCTCGGCCATGAGCAGCTGTGCCACCGGACGAGCACCAAAATGAGGAAGAGAGGGAGAGAGAGAAATAAGAGGAGGAAAGAGATGAGGCCATTCAGCCAATCTGAAATAAAGAAAGAGAGAGAGAGAAGAGATAATGGTTGGCCAGGTAAGTAAAGAAAAGGAAGGAAAATGAAAAGAAGAGAAAAGAAAAGGGAGAAAAAGAAAAAAAGGGGGGGGGGGTTTGTGACGTGTGAGTTGAATCCTCATCCTTACGCGTCTTTATGCCACTATTGAGCTTTGCACGTAGAATCAATGATGTTCATATAAGCGCATGTATCGCTATACTGTATTGAGTCAGGTTGATGCTTGTACAGGTGGAGGTCCTAGTTCGGAGCCGTCCACATATCGTTTCTAAGGCTAACCAAACAAGTACATGGTAGAGCGGTAGATGGTAATTGTCGTGAAATATGTGATGTTTACAGTATTTGATGCTGCTTGATTGGTGATGATAATTATAATACATGATAAAATGATGGAGCATAGCATTCATGATATGACATGCATTACAAGCTAGTACAATAAGAAAGTCAATAGCTATGAGTAAAGGTATTTGACTAATCCAGCGTGCTCTTGAGAAAAACCTACTTCGGTAGCCACTTCCATGGAACGGAAGTAAAGGGTGACATTAACGGGTGTGCTCTTTGCTTTATTAGTACAAGTTACAGATAGAGAATGAGACTTGATCATGAGTATCGCATTGCATTAAGAGCGATTTAGATGTGATATCGAGACACGTGGAGAATGATCGTGTTATGGTATGTTCGTGCTTATGTTAATATTGAAACAGACAGGAAGGACATGGTGTTATTGTTGCCTGTGCTTATGGTAGTGTTTATCGGTTTCTTATGGCTTACTAAGTCTTGAGACTCATCCTTGGTTTGTTTGTTTGTTTTTTAGGTGATCATTGATGGCGTCATGCACGGGCAGGATTAGCATATGAATAATTTCATGGACCAGCAACACTTCGTGTATCAATTTTTGTTAGTATGTTTTATACTCTACTAGTAAGTTAGAGTAGTTAGAGTTCTAATGTTATGATATTTTTCTAGTCATTGCAATGTAAGTAAATCAGTGCTTGCTTAAAATTATGAGTAGTGGCTGAAAATGGTAAGATTATGCAATGATAATAGCATTTCAGGTGTAGAGAATAGGCGTGGTGTTACATTTGGTTCTTTGGCTAGCCTTGCAATAGTGTTGCTAGAGTAGGCAAAGCGATCCTTGCTAGCGGCGGAACGCCACAAAAGTAAAGAACTCATTGCTCATCTTACCCAAAAGCAAGGCTAGGTAAGGGAATCAAACATGCATCTAGTCCCACTAATCCTGCTAAATAAGATTAGGCAAAGGTGAACAGGAGTAGTAAACTTAAAAGTTTTCAACGTGTCCTGACAAATCAAATTAACGGCAAATGCTGCCCAAAGTGGGAAACCTTTGGGAGACACCAACATGACAAGGCATGCCACCAGCCAGGTCGCACAGGTGAAAGGGACCAATGCTGGACCATGCGCGCACTGTAAATGGGGAAGAGGAGGAGTCAGGTGTCCAGGGGCGATAAGCTAACTGGGAGGTGGTTTAAGGGCTGTGCAGCTGGGGCCCAGCTAGGGCACGGCCCCTCGCTCTCACCCCGACCAGTGGGGCCCACGGAGCCTTGTTCTAGATGACTAGCTGCCGCCCCCACATGTTGGTCCTATGTATAGTATGATCCTATCACCACACTGGTCTATTATACTAGAAACAGAGTGAGATGCGAGGCTACATGACGTGTCTGCGGCTAACCGTGCTACAAAATTGGCAGCAAAAAATGGGTTGTTGTTTGCAAGTTTGCATTATTTTGACACTTTCATACGCTAGTCTTGAGTGAGAACAAAGTTCTTAATAACCTTATGAAATGCGTGGCATGGCATGCATTGAAACTGACGTGTGAGGGGGAGCAACCGGCCGGGCGATGATCCATCACGATCGATAAATTGATAGGAGTGTACCACATGGCGATTGATATGCAGTGTAGGTTATATGGTTTCTAGCTAGGCGGACATTAATAGTTTAATTAGCAACTGTGCATGGATGAATCCTAGTCAAATCCCCCCTTGCTATTTCCGAATTTTTTGTACGGATAATCCATTTTTTATTCGAAAATACATAAATATACCCGCGACAAATTTTTTTACAAAAATAGTCTCCAGTCGCCCCCCCATTGGGCGACTTCTTCCTTTCGCCCAACCGACAAGCGACACAAAAGGAATATCTGAACCGTTGGCGATACTGCGATCGCCTCTACCGTTGAGCGATCGAAATTGCATCGCTCAATGGTTGAGCGATCGCAATTGCAATCGCTCAACGGTAAGGCGACTGCAATGGATATCCACCCACTCCGCCCACTACCCCCTCATTCTGCCAAACAACCACATTTCCCCCATTCTGCGCAGAGAGCCAGAGAGAAGAAGAAGAGAGGAGGGAGGGAGGGGAAGAAAAGAAGAGGAGAAGAGAAGGACGGGAAGAAAAGGAGGGGAGGGGAGAAGAGGAGGTGAAGGAGGAAGGAGTCCAAGCTATTCCATCGATTTGGATCCAGGTATTTTCGTTAATTAGGTTGTATTTACACTATTATTTAGATGAAATATTAGTGTTAGTACAAATTGTAGATGTAGTATACATTTTGTAGTATGGAACATTTTGTAGTATAGAAATTTGACTACTCTTTTAGTATAGAAAGTTTAGTTTAGTGTTGAACGATGATATTTGACACGTCGTAAATTTGAATCATACATGTAGGCGTACATCATTAATGGCCAGTACTACATTGAGAGTGTATTATGGTGCTGGAATGATTCGTGAAGGTCCGAATGGTGTGGATTTGAGCGATTTTCCGCAAGTCACTCTCGTACTTCCGGATGACGAGAATGCTCCAATGACAGATGTGCAGCATTGGCTGACCCAGAGTTTTTCATTGGACCCCGAGGTGTGCAGCGTCGTTGTGCAAGGGCTTTGGAGCCGGTCTCCCACTCACATCAGATGGGAGTTGAAGACATTGGTGCGCTCTGCTTCGTGGAAGGGCTTTGTGCAAGGGTGCCGGCGCCGTGGATACGAGTGTGTCCTCGCTTGCAACCGTGCTCACTACAAGCACCGCGCAAGCTCGTGCGTCCGCCATGCTTCGGGAGGTGCTAGCGGCTCGGGCGGGCAGCACGATGGCGAGTGATGAAGTTGCTCATGATGAAGGCAATGCGGTACATGGAGGAGAGTTACAGCCGTCAAGCTATACAGGGGGAATCGCAAGCCGATGCGGTATATGGAGGAGAGTTAGAGCCGTCAAGCTCGAGAGAGGGAATCGGCAAGTGATGAAGGAGAGTATAATGAGTATATCGTGCAATGCGAGATGGAATCGATGACCAGAGGGCATGGGATGAAGAGCAAGTCGTAGAGGACGACGAGGAGGACAATTCGATGATGAAGAAGTTCCTATCCCCGTGAATGGAACCGGTTTAATGCGGAGGGTGTTTCCGCATATGATGAGCATGAATCACCATGGGAGTATCATGAGACAAAGGTTCGGTGCATGCTGTGTTTGCCGACAAGGAAGCGCCGCAGATGCCATCAAGCTTTGGGCCCTTTCAATGCAACGGACATTTCGCGTCGCCAAATCAAGCCGGGAGCGGTGACATCGTGAAGTGCGAGCAGCTGGTTGTCCTTGGAGGGTGCACGCCAGACCCAAGTATGACACTCACCGGATTGTGTCCAAGGTGGAGCCGCACTCCTGCATTCTGAACACTGTCTTGGCGAGGCATCGAAACCTGACGTCCGGATTTATAGCCAATTTGATGTACGGGGAGATAGTGGAGAAAAAAGATGTTGCGGCAACACATATTGTGCTAGCTATTGGAAAAACGTTTTGGCACTTTCGAGGCGGCGTACGACAACCTTCCTCGTATGCTTAAGGTGTTGCAACAAAGGAACCTGTGCACGTACATCGCCGTACGCGAGAAGCCGTCCGTAAGTCCACCAGATTTGCGGTGTTGCAAAGAGCATTGTTTGCATTTGGTGCTAGCATTGAAGCATTCAAGCACATGCTTTGCCGTGATCTCGATGATGGGACCTTCTTGACAGCAAATACAAAGGGCGCTCCCGACGCCATAGGCGTTGACGGTAACAATCAAATATTGCCACGGCTATTGCATTTGTGGAGAGTGAGAATTATGAGAGCTGGCTGTGGTTTCTAAGACATGTGAAGACTGGAGTTGTAGGCACCCTACCGGTGTGTGCGTAATCCATGATCGCCACGCCGGTATTATAAAGGCGATACGAAAACTTCAAGAAGACCCTCGGAGCGTTCCTTGGCCGGACATGAGGAACCGGTGGTGCGATCGTCACTTAGGGGCAAACTTTTCAAGCAATTCCGAAACAATCTTTGATGAAGCTATTCAAGAGGCTTGCTAGGCAGAACCAGCAGAGAAAATTTGATGCTTTATGGGGGTTGCTGGCCACGGTGGTTGAGCACGCCGGCTTGGTATCAATCGGTACTGCGGACCAAACATATCCCTCGTTTCTAAGGGAATGTCGTCCTTGGTGACCCAAATCCCACCGCCCTCGACTTGGACATGGTATGTTTCACCACGAAAGAGAGGGTATACTTTGTTCGATTCACAATGTCATGCGACCCCAACCCTGCTACTTATAGCAAACCAGGGCAGCTTAATGCAGTGACCACCAAAAAAAGAGGCTTTTGCTCAGGGACATGACAACACGCCCCAGCTTTTGCTCAGGGACATGACACAAGAGATCAGCTTTTGCTCAGTGAGATGACAAAAGAGGGCAGCTTTGCTCGGTGACATGAGAAAACGGGCAGCATATGCCGCCTTGCGCGGATGTGAGTAGGCCTTTAGCCTGTACACATATAGGGCGTAGGTCTTTAGCCTTTACAGGAGTAGGCCTGTAGGCCTGTACACATATAGGGCGTAGGTCTTTAGCCTTTACAGGAGTAGACCTGTAGGCCTGTACACATATAGGGCGTAGGTCTTTAGCCTTTACAGAGTAGACCAGTAGGCCTGCATACACATATAGGGCGTAGGTCTTTAGCCTTCTAGGCTTTGAATGGTCCAATCTCTGAAAGGCTACAAACTATGAATTTATTACGAGATTATAGTCTCTGAAAAGCTGTATAGGGCCATTTATTGCTACACTGGAATCCAGAAAAGCGAAAAGATCCTCTCCTCTCCATGGACTATGCCCATCGCACTGGATAACTTTGCCTACATAAAGGCCTCTCTCCTATGTCTTCCATACCACATCTCCTCCTCAAGGCATCACAATACTACTACACAACAATGTCTTCTGGAGGTCCGACCCATTTGGAGTGCCGGAGTGGCATGAGCGCCCAGTGCCATTGCGGTTTTAGGACGATGTTGGGAGTCCGGATCGATCGAGTACAACGAGCCAAATACGGCCGTAGGTTCTTCAAGTGTCCCGACACGGATGACGACTTCGTGGTAACGACCATAACTAAATCATTTCTTTTCCGTTATCGTTTTCAACTTGATCCATGACATCTACCATGCCACATAGGCTTGCGGGTTCATGGAATGGGTGGATCGGTGCCGCGGCATGGCCAAATAACCGGGCGGTGGAGGTGGAAACAAAGGACAATACCTTGTCAAGATGACTCGTGCTCGCGAGGTGGAACGCCGACGCGGCTTGAGCAAGAGCGCCGCGTGAGGTGGACCAAATCCGTCAAGGGCAAGGAGGATGAGCCGCAAAGGAGGCGGCAGCTAAGTCTGCGTGAAGCACCATCAAGCGTCGGGAGGAAGAGCTTCAAGCTCGTGAGGCAGCCCTCAAGTCCAAGAGTGACAGGAAGAAGGATGCAGCGGAGCCATCTTCAAGGCGCGACAAAAGGGGAAACAACCACGCTACACCCAGAGACAAAATGTGGCGAGAAAGTGGCCCGGTCCACACAAAGAGGTGGTACGAGCGATTGGGTGGGTTAGTCGCATATCATGCTATATGTTATGTATGTAATAAAACGTAGCGACATGTTACTCCCAACTGTATTATGAAGTTTATTTCAATTCACATAAGGTTATTATCTCGTGTGTTCGCATTCAATGATTCGAGATACCAAATCATGTAACAATAATTAACATACTAGTTTTCTTCAGACACTAATTCTAGTAACATAAAAATATCACTTACCAATGTATATATCAAACGTTCTACCAATTGTTCTTAAAAAATTTCTCACAATTTTTAATGCACGCATAACATACAATAAACATAACCTTTTATTACAACTACACCATATTTTTTCCATTTAAAACTACAAAATTGACAAAACTCTGCAAAATCACGGGAGTGAGTAAAGTCGCCCTTCCATTGGGCGATGCATTCAAAGTCGCCCATCCATTGGCGATCGCATGGCGCCGCCAATGGTAAAGCGACTACGCGATCATTGCACTAACCAAATGGATGATATTGTGTCGCTTGCCGGTTGGGCGAAAGGAAGAAGTCGCCCAATGGGGGGGCGACTGGAGACTATTTTTGTAAAAAATTTTGTCGCGGGTATATTTATGTATTTTCGAATAAAAAATGGATTATCCGTACAAAAAATTCTGCTATTTCCTGTCCGGGACTTCATCTCATCATCACATGCATGGAGAGGAACTTAAGAGGCAGCATAAGATCCCATATGCATGCATGTTTTCTAATTCATAACTCTCGTTCAGTCCCTTTGTCACCGCATATACGTCTTTTTTTATTTTAACAATTTCCCATGTAGGACTTCAACTGTAGTCGTAATATACTACTCCCTCCGTCTCGTAATATAAATCTGTTTTGGATCTGCGCGGTTAAGGTTTTAAAACATTAGTCATTAATATATATTAAATTATATAAATTGGCTACATGGAAAATAATGTTATTGGATTTATTTTGTAAAATACTTTCATAATATATAATTTTTGTTATTTTTACTAGTATATCATGATACAAAATCACGGTCAAAATGTTACGTTGGAGACTATGAAAACTCAAAATGGAATTATATTTTGGGATGGAGGAAGTAGTAAAACTAACAAAAAAATATATATTATATATAAAAGTATCGTGTAGTCAATTTATATGCTTATACACTTATATGAATAGTCAATGTTTTGAAATTTTGATAACACGGATCTCATGCAACCTATATTTATATATTGACAAAGGGAGTATATCAACCAGATGGAAAGGGAGGGAGGCACGCTAAGGACGGAGGGTTCAGGGCTTCAGGCTCCGTCCTTTTCAGTTTTTAAGCTAGATTTTTTTCGGCTTCTATCAAATATCAATTGATACTATTCATTAGATTTACCAGCCGCAACTAAAACCGATCAGCTGCAGCATAAAAGAAAGGGCCTCACGTGAAAATGGTCGGTCAATGTTTGCCATATCTTCACCTGAGATGTTCACATGCATGCTTGTGCAGGGGCTTGTGCAAAACTGCAAAGTAGGAATAGCAATTAATTGCCAAAAGGAAACCTCTGACTTCTGAGATAATTTATATATGTAACTGATTGCTTGGATGGGGAATAAGATCACTCGCAAAATGATTGCGCCATGATGATATTACCTGTACAGTACTCCAGTAGTTATAGGCAGGCAGTGATGGGAATACGGTTCAGGTCTGATCAAGTCTGAGGAGATATGTATATATATACACAAGGCAAAACAACATCAAATTAGCTGGCAAATTGTATAGCTTAATTGGAGATTAATTGTAACTCACAAGCTAACTTAAATTTGTGTCCATCAAAACGATGTTATCCTTCTGAACATGCATTTTGTCCTGCATAGTATAGGTGACAACCAGTACATCTATGTACTATATATGTAATACTCATTGATTGGCAGACATCTACTCTCGATCAAGTTACAAGGCAAGGACACGTGCTGTAATAGTAGAGAATGCTATGCTAGCTATTTTCGTGTACCAAGGTGAGCATACACACACATATGTATAGACACACACATGCATGGCCAGATCGATATAGAAATTAAAGCATATATGCCAATTCCACTCCATTTGGTTTGATGTTGGTGCGTGAGAAAATGACACCACACCATACATATGTACAATTCACTCTCCATGCATGAATCTGCGTATGTAAGTACTTTTTGCATCAAATTTCTCATCATTGTTTTGACTTAATTCTCCCCTAAAAGTCCCAAAAAAGAGTAGTTTTTTTGACTTACAACAGTGAAGGACGTGTCCATCCATGCAAGATTTCCAGGCCGTACGTCGAAGTAGACATGACATGTGGGCCCAGATGGCGATGGACGGTGGGGCCAGCATGCGCGAAGAGGCCACCCTTGCGTCTGCACGGGTCTCCATCGACGGAGATACACCAGGCGGCATGGCAAATCCTCTTGTACACCTGCTCGAGGACACCCAGCCCTACTATACATGTGCACCTGTCTGAATGTCTCTGCTAGCTTATTCAGTTTCTGGCAGCTGCATGCCTGGCTATGGCTAATCCAAGAGTGAGACCGGCCTTTCGGTTGCATACATGCATGGTTTCCTCTATTTCGTTTTCTTGTGTATTGTTCAGTGCACTGGAGTTGTTTACCGGGGGTTACGGAGGTTTTCAATGGAGACAAGCAGGGGGGTTTAGAGCCCTACCTGGATTGTTGGCTTGTTGCCTATCGGATGACCTGCTTTCTCTAGTTTCTGAAGTTTCAAGATAGACTTTGTGGCAGAAGATCCTTTTCCCCCTTGTATATTTAGAGCACTACTGAAATTGTGTCAAAAATGAAAAGGTGGACATACATGGTGACGTCTCGGGTGAAAGTGAAAATCTAGTGAAAATTAGATTTTCACCAGACTTCGAAGTCTTTAAAACTTCTCAAAAAGAATTACACCCTTTCGTTCGGATTTAGGTGTCGTTTTAGCCTAGCACACAGAGAACCAGGTGGCAATTAATTCTTCAATTTGTGACATGTTTACGCCCATTGATAACTATCTTAATGGCACCAAGAATCAGCTTCATAGCACCAGGTTCCGATGGCAACCAACGAACCAATGCCACCCCTCGAGCGTTTTGGTGTTGGAAATGTGGACATAATTCTAAATTTTACTAGAAAATAAATACACTAAAAAACTAATGATACAATAAACGAACTAACAGTAGGTAACTCATTGTACTTCAGAAAATATACAAGAAAAATATTATAACAGAGTCGATTGATCGTGCGAATGACTTACAGTAGGATTAATGGAGAAAAAGAAGCCATTTAAACATAAATCGCTTGATAAGGCCAAGAATAGGCAGAAATCGGGTTTTTCCTCATAAATCTTGCTATCAAAGTGCCTCAATGAGTGGAGATATATTCACAAGGATTATCTTCATCTCTTAAAACCAACCAAAAGTCAAGTACATCAATCAAGAACAAGAGAGACTTAAGAGCTGCAAAATATTGATGTATTGCTTACTTGAGAATGTGGTTTTACAGTCACTCTAATTTGGAGGACAAAGAGTACCCAAGGTACTCACTCTCAAGACCCTAACTCTACTAAGAAAGCACAAGAGAGATGGGTTGGATAAGATCATCTTCTTGTCACCATACCAACCCTCTTTTATAGGTGATTAGCCATCTAATCCTTAGTGGATCCAATCCACTATCACAATGGGGAAACCCATTAACCCTACATAACATCATATTTTACTTTCTCATATACAAGATCTAAACCACTTAGGCCAATGTTGTGGTTTTACACACCACTACTTTTTGGTAAACCTACCCCTCTAGGCCAATGTTGTAGTTTCACACACCGCTACTTTTCCGGTATTGGGCAATCTACCAAAATACCCCTCTACCAGTTTCCACGAAGCTTCCCTTTGCATATGACGAGCACCCGACTTCCTTGACTGCACAAAACCTCAGCTCCTCTCTGAGTCTACTCTTGGTCCACCTTGCCGTTGCCCGTCATGTCCACCACCGGTAGTTCTCGCTTTGGTTTCTCGTCGTCCCGGGATGCAACCACCCCGCATAGCCTCGACCATCTTCGATGTCTCCTTGACCGTTCTGGACCTCAGCATTACCCTGTGCCTAGTCCCTGTCCTCCAACGCCTCACCACGGCAAAGTTCTGGATTCCTGAAACCAACACAAACAGGCAACCATTATGTAGCACAGCACAATACACAAAGTCACCATCATGCAAAATGTATGCAACCAAATCATTGATCCTAAGCTTAAGACTAAACAATAACCCCTGTGCACATATGCAACATCCTAGATCCATCATTCACAACTCACGGCTCAAAAACATCAAAGAATAGACGCTGGTCGAAAACCCACTATCTGGTCGATCCATAGCTCTTTCGACTACTAGCCCTCTGGTGATCCGACCACTGATCCTAACTGGTCAGATACGAGTACCTGAGGTACTTTGAAGGATACAAGAATTGAAGCATTCGAAGCCTACAAGTATCGACCATGAGGCCTTCAACAATCGATTGCAAAGTCATGACTATTGATCGCAAAATCTACGACTATCGATCGCTAAGTCTATGACTAGACTTGCCAATCGCAAAGTCTACGACTATCAATCGCAAAGTTTACAACTACCAATCGTGAAGTCTATGATTATCGATCACCGAGCATCGACTAGGTACTAAAGCTGTGACCATCTATGGTCGTTCTGTCAATCGGACCGCCCAACATAAGGCCGATCGGACCACCCAACATAGGGCCATTCAGACTGTCTATCACAAGGCCGATCGAACAACCGACTACCGATCATAGTCCACGCTTCTGACTACCTTCTGTGGTCGAGGCAAATAGCTCAAATAGAGTGCAGTCTTTTGCAAATTTAAATAATCACTCTAAAAATATTGCAATGGTTCGTCACAATATTATCCTAAATCTTCTCACATGGTCCTTCATTAGGATAGAGGGGAATTTGTATTAACTCATCTTGGAGATATATCAATGTGATTAAAAATAAGTGTGTTAAATTAGAGTAACGACATTCATAGCAACCAGTTTTAAACGTGGGCTCTTTGGAAAAACATTACTATATAAAACACAAAAAGATATCTATTTGAGAACAAAAATAAGTTCTTGCAACCTCGTCTTAAAAAGAACAGAGAGAGTACCATATGCAAAGAATGGTATGTTCTACATTTCTGCAAAATTTCATGATCAAACTTGATCGTATTTGCGAGATACAAAAATAATAAAATACTTGCTGAGACAGTGAAAACACTATTCCAACATTGTTACATTGAAGCATTTGCCTTTTTCGTATCTCGCAAATGAGATTGATTTTGAACTTTAAATTTTGTAAAGATGTAAAACATAACCTCCCATACATGTGGGAAGTTTTTTTGAGAAGTTTTATAAACTTCTAAATTTGGATGCCTCTCTACATGCATGCATATCCAATTTCATTAGAAATAACTAATGAAATTGGATATGCTTACTCCTAGTACGTTGCTTCCACATGAAACGCTTCAACTACTTAATCTCTTTAGCTTTAAAACTTAAAGGTAGGATAGAGCGTGAAAAATTGCAAGCTACACTCGTAGTTTCCTCGATGGACTTAACAATTCCTAACAAAATAGAGCTGAGTAAAATGATGCTAATATATAGGTGCAAACATGTTCAGAAACAAAGTCCTCAACTCATTTCTTGTTGCACGGAGCTAATAATTATAACGACATCTAAATCAAACAGACCTGAGGTACATACTACATACGTACATACCTTGAGTATGCCACAAAAAAAAGTTACCTTGATTATACCTATAAAACTCCGTATAGATATATATCAGCACACCAGATGTTAATTGCTAGAATGACAAGCAATTTAGACTATCTTTACTACTTAAAAAGAACCCTACGGTTGACGATGATAATGGTGATGGTACGCCACCCCGGCCCTCTCAACTACTCCTTCCAACTCTCTCTCCCTAAATAATCTCTAACGAGAGAAACAAGACACACTCTGATGCAGAATCTCTAACAAGGGAAACAATAGTTTCTCTAATGCTTGGAAGGTACTAGAGGCACCTTCACTCAAAAAATTAATAACCGTTGATTGATGAAAGGGTACTTTGTTCAAAGGATTATATCAAAAATGGATAACTCCGTATGGCATGTTAGCTATCCAACAAACTCACGTTAACTAATCAAAAACAGATTAACCAACTCTACTATCCTCGCCATGGATCTGCCGCTTCCCTCTCCTGCACACACACCGACTCCAAGCATCACACCCTACCAATTGGCCTTCCCGTCGCCTTCCGCTCACTACCAGAACCAGTTTTTCGCAGACGGTTTTATCATGCTGATCTCTCTTGCAACATTCTTGTATTCTTTTGTTGCATGTAGGGGTACTGTTGCTGTAGATGGATCCACTCATGCTGCAGTCGAAACTCGAGATGTGGCCTAGCCTTGGTGCAGATCTGGACATTTGGTGATTGCAAATATTTTGTTCATGTCATGCATGCACTACTAAATGAAGGGTGCGGCTTCTAGGATCAAATCAACTTGTTGAGTGAACCTACTGGTCTTCTGTGCCATGAACTAGCTTCTTTTGTTGCATGAACTAGCATTTTAATTTCTCGCATGTGGTGGGTATATACCTGGATGTATATATGTAGCAGGTCATGGCAGACTTCGGCAAGACTCGTTGACTGTAGCCTTGGTCATTTGGTATGGCAAGTTGGGAATATGCATGGAATTAGACAAGAAATGTGCACATGAATTTCTGGTGATAGTGATGTCTATCCATCTGGGTTTACGTGTGTTCTCATATGTTCTAAGTGAATGTGTGTATATGGATATCTATAAATAGCTAAAAGTGCTATAATATGCATGCAAATTTAATGGGAGATTGCATTTTAAGCTTTCCCGATGGTTAATCATGACATGCTTGACGGAATACCCAGGTCATGTGTCCAAGACATCCTAACGGACTTACAATATCCCAGCAGGTATTGAGAATTTTCATGTTAGTCCTGACAATTTGGCCCACGTTAGCACTACAACAAAACATCCGTGGGGAGACATCATATTTTTTATGTTTTATATATATACCGTTACTTACACCATTTTGTTTTTTAATATTCTTATATGGAGATAATAGATAAGACGTCTCAAATGATAAATAAGACATCTAAATTTTTGTCTTTATACATGAGACGTACTCCAAAACGTCTCAGCAGCCGTTTTAATAGAATTTAATAGCGTGCAACCCTTTAGAGCATCTCAAACTACGTCTCTATTTCAATTGTGGTTCTAAAAAAAGAGACATGATTCAAAGCGTCTTAAACAAAACGTAGCCTTTGCTTTTTATGACGGTTACAAAACTGAGAGGAACATTTTCCTGGCGATGGATTCCTGACGGTTCCCTGTCGCGAAACATCTAGTCCCAATGTTAGCTCCGTCGGGAAGCTTCCCCGATGGTCGTCATTACGAAACGCTGTCAGCGGTTAGCCACGATGCATCGGTCGCTTTTCCTGGCATCCCATCCTTGATGGTGCAAACCTGACAGAAACCATCACCAATAACCGTTTCCTTACGGTTTTGATACATTTTGTGACGGTTTTTATCTGTCAGGAAAATTGATTCCTGGTTGTGGCTTCTCCCAACAGACTATAGTCCTGCCAGTGATTCGGCCGATATGCATGGCGATTACTACTAATGCAACCAACCTCCTGGATGACAGTTGAAGTTTCTAGTGCTTTGGCTGGATCATATATCTTTTTCTAATATGATTCATAAGCACAATTGAATCTTTCATGGCCGCTAGCGCTAATTAAACGATAATACATGACTTCCCCAGCTTCAAGTACGTGTAACGATGAAAAGCCAACAACTCAGTCCCCGCGTGTATGCATTACATACGATCATCTAAGGACTGCTGAGATATTATCTTCTAGTTTCCAGGAATCAAAAATCATTTTAAATACATTGGTTTTTTTAATATGATCTTTTTTCTTTTTCCTTTGTTTCCTTTTTCTTTTATATTATTTATAAAAATATAACAATTTTTTAATTAAATATCTTAGTCAAAATACTTATAACAGTACTCATTTCAGCTAAAAGTAATGACCACAGCTCAAAAACCATCACAAAAACCGTTTCGAGCGGGGCATCATCTCCCTCCATAGGGAAAATTTCTATTGTGTGCAACGGTTACACAAGAGAGTTTGTGTAACTAGCGAATCAGATGACGACACGTGGCACATGTGCACTGTGGTAATACTGTAGGTGCACTGTAGCAATACTGTAGTCCGTACAAAATAATATTTTATATTGTTGTTATAGTACCGGACTGTATGAAAAATATATTTAAAAATAGTTGCTACAGTATTTTTATCATGTGATTGTCTGATTCACTGGTTACACAAACTCCATGTGTAACCGTTGCACAGTAGAATTTTTCCTCCGCAGGTTGGTGAGAAATTGATGAAAGCTGTAACTAACTTGATTGAGCGGTACGATGGAGCTGGGGCTAGCAATCAGCTGGTAATTACCACATGCGCGCCTCTGCCTGCATGGCTAGCCTGCAAATAGGGCGTACGTAGGGGATTGCACGTACCCAGTACTCTCTTTGCAGCTTGCAGTTGCTCTGTCCTAGCTACTGCAGCTTACCTGCTGAGCGAGCGAGCCACTGGTTCACACTGGCCGTCGCACGCCCTTGGAGACGGTGCGGTGGTCACTGGGCAAACGTAGATTTGACTATCCGTTAGATAGGATAACAATATGGTTTAGATTTTCCATATGCGATTAATGATTTATTCAATAATTCGAATAACTTTTAGGTTTTTGCAAGTAGAATGTTACTTATTTGAACTAATCAAACTATATATGTTAATAAGGCAATTACGTACGTATAAGCGTACGTAAAATGGATATGATTCGTACATCCTTATCGCTCGATTATCATATTAACTCAACAGTACACAAATCTGGTTTAGATTTTTCTCACCCGATTAATAGTTTCTCCAACACTTCAGTGGCAGGAAAAAATGAATTTGAATATGGTTTAGGTTTTTACATCCATCCATAATTTTATTTTTTAACTATCCATATTTGAATTTGATAAAGAAATATACATATTTTGTGGTAGAATGTCTAATTATTTGGACAACTTTTAAAAAATTTTGGTATGAATTAATGTTTCTTTAGGTTCATTTAGTATACTAGTTGAATACTCGTGCTTTGCTATAGATAAAAAACATGTTACACTAATACATCAAGTCGTCGTCATCGAGCTCAGTCTACTCCATGCCATTGGCTATGCTACTACGCCTAGTCGAGCTCCTTTCAGCCGGCATTATGCCTTTGAGGTTGTGCTCGGTGTACATCGCGCTTTCAGCTCTGCAACCATGCATGGTCGAGTTTCTTTGTGACCCGCATCATACTCCATTTGCATTAGAGATTTTTTAGGGAGGTAGTTAAGTTAATGTAAGACCATGTGGTGGCAACCCCATGAGAGTGATGAGTATTTGACATTACTTGTGTCTTGTTTTTATTGTTTGAGTTTGATTTTGAGAAATTGCATTTTGAGTTACTGTTGTCTGGAGTTGGTGGTCATACCGAAAAGGTTGCACGGTATGACCAACCAAAACGGTAGTACTTGCCTATGTCACAGTATAACCTGCCAAAGCGGTAGTACCGACCTGTGGTTGCAGCTAGTTATATTTCAGAAAAAGGTCTTTTTGGAGTTTTTGGGCTGAGACCTGGTGCAGTAGCACCGGCATTGTAATCATGGTATGACTGGAGTGTGGTGGTCTGATCGGCCTTGGCATGGTGGTACGACCGGTGTGGAGTGGGTGGTATGAGTGGCATGGGTGCCGCTATCAGATCGGCCCTGTGTTGAGTTGGTTTTGAAATGTTGGTTTTTGTGATGTTAGTCACGTCTGGAGTCCACGCATGTGTTAGTCATGGGGAGTTCATGCATATGTGAATCATGGTGTGTCCATGTATATGTTTTACGAATTGAGAGTCAAGTGCATAACATTTGTGTTCAGATTGATTACTTTGTTGCTTGGTGTGTAGGTGCTTTGATGATTATTGTGGCTAGTGGCAGGACCAAGACTACATAAAGGGTACTGAGGCCATGTCATGTTATGTAATTCTGGGTGGAGCGACATCTCAAGCCGAGAACCACGATAGAAAGACAAGGATCATAAAGAGGCAATGCGTACATGTGATGTGCCAATTCGACTTGTGTGTTTCAAGTGGTGACATTCCTCAGAGCAGGCATACAATCTTGGCGGCAAGCATTAGGCATCACGGAATATGGTGTGATGCTGGTGTGCCATGGGACTTGGGAATTTCAAGTGGTGAAAACATCATTAATCATGTCCACCTAGACCTTTGTGAAACCGGTCGCTAGCTGGGCACCGTGCAACAGCATCCCTAGTAAGCATGGATACACTATCCCTACCCAGCCTCAACGTGAATGGAGCCAACAAGCCTGACTTGGAGGATACACAGTGCGGGCTCTTACATAGCGATACACGATAAACTAACGCGTCCACCAGGTCTATTTATGTAGCATTCTAGAGATGTATATTACCTGGATATCATCGATACGTAAGTGGGCATCGTGATGTTCAGAAAGTGGCATGGATGCGCAGCTACTCCGATGTTGAGGGGGACTCGCTACCATAATAATGGGGGTGGCTTGTGACTTGTTGCAGACTTGATTCAGTTCTTCCCTTAGTGAATCTATCTCTCCTCAAAGTGAGGTAATTATCTCTCCGCAAAGTGAGGCAGTTAGCTCTTGCTGAAGTTGTTCATGAATCTCCTATTTTAATTGTTTCTAGTGCTGATCCTTGGATCTCTTCCTACTCCTATACGCCTCAGTGTCGTATGGAAATCCATGCCTCAAAGGTACGTATACCCCAAGGCCTCGCATGCAACCTAGGTACTCCTTGTTTTCCAAGGCCGTGGATAGTATATCGCTTTCCCTGACTGCTTTGAAGGAGCCTTGGGAATATTCAGTAGTCAATATTTGCTACATGAGGCAATCATGTTATTTTTAGCTAGTTTAACATATCTTACCAGGTGTAGGGACACTTTCTCGTTTAAAGTGCTTTTGAAAGTGGTGACGCCCGAAGACGTGGTTGATGACCTCGCTGTTAACTAGTTTGGGCATGCTCATTTGTGATCTCGGCAAATGGTGGGGAGACCTCCAATCGGATTGCAACCTTGTCCTTCCTCATCCATTGCAGGTGTTGATATTTTAATATCGATCTTACATATGATTTGTTTAGATTTAGGAAAACACTAGAAGACTCAGTGTATGAACATGTAGAGTAAAGATATGAAAAAATTTTATAGAGGTTTGGGCCTTCTCCTAGAAGAATAATAACCCTACATCCTGTGTGACTATTGCTCAGAGAAATTGATTACAACTAAGAGTAATGCAAAATGCCTAGCACTATCTCCTAATCCAATGTGATTCAATTTGATCCCTCTCCTTCCGACGTCAACCTTTATATAGTCGACGAAGCAATAACTGTTGTCGCATGCCAAAAGATGCCTCAACACTTCGGTGATAACCGTCGATGAAAGTTACTATCAGAGAGACGTAGTGGTCCATTTTCCATGCAACGGTTGTTGTTAGAGAGAGATCATGTGTGGTTATTAGGAATAAGTGCACGTTCTAACTGTCTTACTAGACAACTCCACAATGAAGTAGGTCATCATAAACAAGCTAGTCATGAATATGATGTTTATAGAAAGATCCACAACTACGAGCTGATCGTAGGATATCTTACGACTATGTGGTCGTAGAAATACTTAAGACTATGTGGTCATAAAAAGACTTACGACCAAGGTGCAGTCATAGTGAGACTTACGACTATGTGGTCATAGAAAGACTTATGACCAACAAGTAGTTATAGTGAGACTTACGACTATGTGGTCGTAGAAAAACTTATGACCAAGGAGTAGTCATAGTGAGACTTACGACTATGTGGTCGTAGAAAGACTTACGACCAAGGGTAGTTGTAGTGAGACTTATGACTATGTGGTCGTAGAAAGACTTACGACCAAGGAGTAGTCATAGTAAGACTTATGACTATCATGTGAAATCTCTTCCTTATCATTAAGAGGTATACTCCAAGAAAATAAGGACATAATAATTATAGAATTATTATATCCTCATCATCTAGCCCCTAACTTCAAGTGAAAGTAACTAACTGGAGAAAGTGAGGTTGCAGACGAATAGCAGTCAAAAGCAAGGCCTTTTCGATTCTCATCGACAAGAAATGAGCTTGGACAATAGGGTAATTTCGCTCTAGTTGTAAAGACAGATAGACTTCAAATATATGAATTCCAATTGATTCCACCGTCTTGTCCGCTGAATCGATTTTCAAGATAACTGTTCGATTCTCGATACGGGTAATCATGTGGCTAAAAAAGCTTACCTCAGGGTAACTTTAGGTCTTCTTACTCTCCCCTTCTTCTCCAATCTACTTCGAGTTTTCCACTGCTGACCAAGTCACCATCTTCCTTCAATCTCCTCCAAATCCACATCAACCAGTTAGGAAAATGACTAAGTCCACATCTAATTGGCCGGTGTCAGAGATGGATGATGTAAAATTGAAGGCATTGGAGGATGCTGAGAAGATTTCTCCGCGACGATTCGTCATATGGATTAAAGCCGCTAGACAAAATTGGCCATCAGGACAAATCGAAGAAATCTTGGTGTTCTAGGCCTATTGTGAGTGCAACCTTCGCCTTCCTACTCATCCTTTCCTCACCACCGTACTCGAGTATTTTGGGGTCGAATTGATGAACTTGGTCCCCAATTCAATCACAATGCTTAGCGTGTTCGTGTATCTGTGCGAGGTGTATTTGGGGATTCCGCCAGACCTCAAGCTCTTCTAGTATTATTATGAGATGTGTCGGCAAGCTGGAATTGTTGAGAGCTATGGTCTGAAGCTCCACAACGGCAAGACAGAGTTGTAAATCCCAATGTACACTCGGTCTTCATGGCTTGGATGGAAGAAGTAGTGGTTCTACTGGGAGACGACCAGAGAAGACATCCTTTCTTTTGTGGGGAAGGCTGCGGAGAAAAATAGTCTTTGGAATTCGAACCCAAGGACCTCACTTGAATAGTTTCTTACATCTCAGCTATCAAAGAGCTAACGAGCATGGGTCTTATAGGCTGGCATATGGTGAAGGACTTCATCACGTGTCAAATCAGCCCTTTGAGGCAACGACACATTGCATGTGGATGTACTCGGACACCTCGGATCTGGCCAGGGATTACAATAACAGTGCGACTTTCATATTCTTACTCATAATTAGATTACTTTTTTTGAGTACTTTGTATTGACCACCATGTTTGTATGAACAAGTCTTGATTTGGGGGAAATCAATTCCAGAGTCAAGGGTGTTTACGAGAAGACTCCTTCACTCGAAGTGGAGGCTCCTCGTATTTTGGTGGATGAATCCACCGAAGAGAGAGAAGAACACCTAAAGTTAATCAGAGGATTGATTTCATCTTTAGGATTGTGTTGTCATAGGGAATGACTAAGTAGTATTGTTCTCTTCCACGGAGTGTAGACATGAATTACCTACAGAACAACCAAGGGGTCAAACTAATAGTCATCAAAGGAGAGATAGAGAAAGCTAAGCCTCCTCTGGCCAAGAGATGTTGGCTAATAAAAGCTGCTGACAAGAAGAAGGGAGGACGAGCACTGTTGTTCCCCTTTCTATCCTTCCTCCTATTGCTCCAAGCACACCGTCAAGCAATTCCTTACGGACGTAAGTATCACAAGTGAGATAGGGGCTGCTGTATTCGAGCAATCAACTCCTAAGATCAATATACCCTTCTACTACGATACCGAAACTCGCTCAGTAGGTGCTTCTCAAGGCTTTATCAAGCAACTCGAAAAGGAAAACTTGAAAAGTTTTGTATATTTTGTGACGGACACTGCTACAGCAGTAGAACTTATGATCGAGAAGGAAACCGCCCTCCAAGTGGTCAAAACTAGTTTTGACTACTATGAGGGGCAAGAGGGGCAAGGAGTAGCAACTCTTGCTCCAGACCTTCGACCGGATATGGTTGAAGGTGTTCTCGTATGACCAAACATGGTCGAAGAAATTTAGTCTCCAAAAAAGTGTCTTCTAAATTCAAGATAAAGGGCGCAGAAGCATGGTATAAAAAACGTAAACATAAGCATAGTATTTTACCTCTATGCCTTCTGTAATGCCAACTTACTTTTCATGACTGTAGTTCGGCTCCTCTACTATTCAAGGATGCTTCTACTGAGAAACCCCTTGTGGCTCTGCCCACGGTTAAAGACACGGTTGAGAAGGTGGTCGAAGAAATGATCACTGCAACGACAGAGGCTGCTGTTGAAGTTGGAAGGTCTACGACCACGGAAATGGTCGCAGCAACAAAAAATCAAGTGGCTAAAGACGGGGTAGAAAAACTGGTCAAAAAGCTGGAGACCTTTCCGACCACCGTGCCGAAGAGGAATGCATCGACGATGGTCCTCTACGTTCCCAAGAAGGTACAGACGGAGAAGAAGGAGAAGAAGAACCTAACTTCTTATCTGCATATTTTAACCCTCCATTTGTAGTGGGATCTTCTACTGATTGACCTCTGAGTCAAGTTTCACACCCCAAAGACCTTCCCAACAAAGGGAACATCTTTGACGATGAACGTCTTAAGAAAGTGTGGTGGGATAAGGTCGATGAGCTCAATCGACTTGAAGACCCCAGGTAGGTACTTGCCAAGTTTTCTTGTGGGAGCATGAATGTAATTATCGAGTACTTAAACATTCTTACTTGGTCTGTTTTGATCTCTCATCATCCTTCTTTGTTCGAAAGTGTTAGAAGACATGACAATGTGGCTGAGTACCACAGACAACTCATGCTCCTACGATAATAAAATGCCAAACTCTCTAAGAAGGCAGAGCAATGGTAAATCACTGGTTTATGTAGTAGAACTCTATTTCGACCACTTGTTCGGCTTTTCATGTCTACTTTTAACCTTCACAAGTCTAAGAGCAATGAAAAATTTTGACTACTGTGCTCGTCAATGAGAAAGTCGACACACAAAGGGTAAAGAAAGAAAACATCAACTTACAGATAAGTCTTCTGAAAGCCAACTTTGCAATCAAAATATTGCAGGGGATATTAAATAGTAAGTTCTGGACTTAAGACTTTTTATTTGATTGTCTTTTTTGGTGTTCTTCTTATTCTTTTCTTTTGACAAAAAAAGATGCTGAAGCAAATAAGTCCCAAACCGAGGTCGAGGAAAAGACCAAGATGATTAGAGAACTTACTTGAATCAATAAAGATACCATCTAGAGAATGAAGCTACTGGAAGAAAAGCACAAAACTGAAGTTGATAAGCTTGATGCTCAACTAGCAGGTAAGAAAAGCTTCACCTTCGACTAGTTCTGCTAACTAGCCATATGATAAGTATTTCCCTTACCATTCTTATTCTATTTGTAGAAGCTGTGGTTGAAACAAAGTGTCTCTCAGAAGTCTCAACTTGTAGGCAAAAGGAAACAAAGTTGATGAAGGCGATCCACCATGACAACATTGTACTTCTCAACAATCTACTCGGTGGGTTTGGTTCGGAGAAGATGAGTCCTTCCAAAGATACCATAACCACTCATGCGAGTGTAATCAGACTACAAGTGAAGACTTTAGAGAAGTATCTAACCAATTTGAAGACAAAACAGGTTGAATCGATTTGGAAAGCGATTAAAGGCATTGTAAGCTATGCTTTGGCAAAACTCAAAGCATACGACCCAAACCTCAACTTTCAAACAATCGATCATGACTTTGGTTGCTCTGAAGCAGAGGCAGCATGTCTAATCGGGGAAGTAGAATCTTTTGATTGAAAGTTCATAGAGGAGATGCAACTCGACTATCCTTCTTTAGAATAGTTTGTAAATAATTACTTTGTAAAGACTTACCTTTGGATGATGAAAGACTTCTTCCTTTTTCCTACAATTCATCTTGTTGAGTAGTTAGTACTCGTAAGACAAAAAAACAAAATGAAAGAGATGGAATTTAAGAAATAAAGTTATATGAGTAACTCTATCTTAGTCTCCGACTATTTACCTAGTTTATATGAATAAACTAAGCAAATAGTACAGAGTAGAGTATGTAGAGAGTAGAGTAATCATCTACCATTGTTGTTGAATTCGATTGTCATGTTCTGACAGCAAAAATGTAACATCCTGATTTTTAGAGCCTTTTTGAAGCTTTTAAAATAAAATTCACCATTTGAATTTTTTTGGAATTAATCAAAGATTAATTGGAATTTTTATTAAATAAAAGGATTTAATCTGAATAAATTAAACATTAACATTTTATAGAAACATTTTATTTGAGTTCCTTAAGTCTTAAGAAAATTTATGGAATTTTCTATGATTTTTGGGCTTATTTGCTATTTTCTAGAGCTTAAAAGGTTTATTTGAATTTCTAGAAAACGAAAATTCCTAGAAATCCCTAAAAGGCCTAGTAGGCCGAAGCCCATCCCACCTCTGTCTCCGACCCACTCGCCGTCGGCCCGGCCAGCCACACAACCCAGGCCACGCGTCGGCCATCTGACACGCGCAGCCTGCATCCGAGCCGTCAGCTCCGCCCTCATTCCCTACCGTCCGATCCCCACCGTGCCACGCGTCACTCATTAGCGCGTGCATACACAGTGCTTCATCTTCCTTCTGGACTCCACCGCCGTGTTCGTCTTGGCGTCCATGTTTGCGTCCCGTGCGCCACCACCCGTGCCCGAGCCGGACTCTCTGCCGCCTCCAAGTTGGTCTCGACATCCGCACCTTAAATAGCCGGCCCGCTCCTCGGTTTTTGCATCTCTTGAACCACCGTGTGCCCTCATCAAGTTCGCCCGTGCGCTGCCGCCGTCGGAGTACGCTGCCGCCGCCTTCGTCTTTATCGCCGGTGAACCTCACCATCGCTCTCACCGTCTTCTTTCTTCGCCGATCGAACCCCGTCACCGGTGAGTTCTGTCGCCATCGTTCAGCCACCGTCCGCCGCCGCAAGCTTCACCGCTATCTCAGTTGCCACCGGCAAAACTCTACCGCCGCTCTCGATCTCCTCGTCGCCGCCCAGTTGCCCGCCCATTCGCCTCGGTCCACATGCTGATGCCTCGCGCCCCGCACCCGCATGCATCAGTGCGGACGCCCGCCGTGCCCGTGTTGCTTCATCTCCTTCGTGCACTTAGTCCACCGTGCGCCGTCTTGATGACAGCCGGGCCCACCGGTCAGATCTACGGTCCTGTAGACCCATGCACCGTTGAGCTGAGTCAGCAAGCCCAGTCAGCTGCCACCTTAGCCCTGGTACACCTGTGTCATGCCACGTCAGCGCCACATCAACCAACCGAGCCAACCGGTGCCACGTCAGCTCGCCACGTCACCTTGTCACGCAGCCCTAGCCGCACGTCATCAGCCTAGTCACTTGCACTGCTTCATGCACTGGGTTCATCGTAGACTAGCCATCCCGTGCACCGAGTCCATAGCACAGTAGAATTTCTGATTTTCAGTCTTTTTCTCCATATTAGATATTCCGAGAACCTGTTCTCCTTCGTCCTAGCTCCGATTAACCCAATGCTTTTTCTAAATTCATCTAAATTGAGCTCTATCTTTTGGTTCTAGTTTTGAAGTTTTTGGAGTTCATTTGAATTTATGTTTTGTGTTTCATCTCGTTTTCTCTCGTTAGATCACGCGTTGAAGGAGCTGAAGTAAGATTCAAGGATCAAGAGCCGTCAACTAAGCAAGGACAAGGCAAGTCATGTCCTTTGATCATGTTGAACCCAATTTCTAAATCTATTATGTATTGCTTTGTTTTAAATTATCATGCATTGCTATTTTTATACAAACCTTATATTGGTAGCTATTGTCCACTTGATAATTTGAGTGACATGATTATGTTGTTACCATAGGATGGGTAATTATTTAATGATGCAATATTAGTTGTCACATAGGTTGTACATTTAATTTGCTTAGCCATGCTTATTACTAGTACGTTGGGTTATCATCACATGTGATAAGTTAATTAATTTTGACTTGATGATATATTGGAACGTGGTGGTCAACCACAGTTATAAAATTTGAGTACCATGGCATGAGTAGTATCATTGATGTTGATTATACAAAATTGGTTTTCACCTAGGTGAGTGATCATGCAGTAAAGGGGGTGCTGTTGGCACATTAGGATGTGGATGTTTCGTGTGGGTAATATTTAAGGACTTAACTTTGTGAGCCATTGATCTGAGCCTTTCCGTACAACCACATGTCCAGTATGGGATGGACTTGATTGATTAATTTGTGATGTTTCAATTTTGGTTCCACCATTGGGATGTCGGTGGGTGTCCTATACATTCCACGGGGTGCAAGAGGGGCAATTACCAGTTAGGGGGCAAAACCTCAGTGAGGCGGAACTGGGTTGAGATTGAGCATTGTAAAGGCTTTGTCATGATTTCTTCGCCGCACACCAAAGAAAGTGTGTCAATCGCGTGGCAATACGAGAATATCATGTCTTGTGGGTAAAGTTGTACAACCTCTGAAGAATGTAAAACTATTTGAATAGCTGTGTCCTCGTCATGGACAATGCTCGGTGATTTCACACGAGGGGTAGAGTTTTCATAAAAACCTGGTTGGGTTGAGTTGGGTAATGAATGGTTAGTTCACTAGTGGTTTATTACGTGAATCTTGGTTCACGGGTGATTCATTGGAGTGAATGGTCAGTTTACTTGTGGTTGGTCTGAATTCCTTAGGTTACTTGTTTATTATCATTTTTAAAGTTCGCTTTTCAATCTATTTATTGTATTTACTTTAAATTGTGGCTTTCTGCAAAATTAACCATTCAACCATTCATTGGTAAGCCTTGCATACTATATTGCATTTTTGTTACAAACGACTTACTGAATACTCAATGTACTCACGGCTCATCCGTATTTGCTCAGTTGAGGAAGAAGGACCAGATCAGCAGGAGCTTCTAGAAGGAGGATACTTTGACAACTTGCGGATTAGGACTTCGCTCCCCAGTCGATTACCTATTGGTATGTCGAATGGCTATTACGCTTATTTCTGTTTTTCCGCTGCTAGTTCCTTTAAGCCTTTCAGGCTATTAATTGTAAGCTTGGCCATAAGGTTGCAACTTTGATAATTATTAATAATATTTGAGTCTTTTCTTAGTGAATCGTGATATGGTCGATATTTCATCTTTGTTTATACTATGTGCACTAGTGTGATCGGACTAGTGCGGAATACATAGGAGAGTTCGATTTGCATATTCGGGTCTCGACAAAAAGTTAGAAATGAGTTGACGCTAGGAAGTTCCTTCTAATGGGCTGGACCACCTGCAGAGAGGAGAGACTTCGGCTAGGTGATGTACCTTCCTTCAACCAGGTTAATCTAATCGAAGACATAACCAATAAGAAGATAAAGACTTAGGATCCTTCTTGTACATCTGTTCAATGTTTTCATAGATAACGTAATTGTTTTATGCTGATAGCAAGAGTTAAGAACAGTTGGTTACTAGGAAGCTCCTTCTAGTAGGCAAGACCACATACAGAGAGGAGAGACTTCAACTACTAGTATTCGCTTCTCCAACTACTTAAACAAATTGAATGTGCTAGAAGTGGTCGAACAAACATAAAAGAAACTCTACTGAACATGCAACAATAAAGATTGAAAAAACTGAAAACTTTATTGAAAGAGTAGAAATGTTTACACGTAAAATTTATGCAGTTGGTCAATATTCCAAGAGTTTGACAGAATCTGGTCATCCTTCACAGCAAGTCATACAAAGCCAAGTCATGTGACATCGACAACGGTGTAAGAACCTTCCCACTTGGGGAAAGTTTATTCCGATTAGACTGGGATTAGATTTTCTTTAATACCAAGTCACCTACAACAAGGTTGTGAGGTTGGACCTTACGATCATAGTACTTATGCATAGCTTGCTGATAGACTGTTGATCGGATTAAGGTTTGATTCCTCTTCTCTTTGAGCAGGTTAATGTCATCCACTCGAAATTGTTCCTGGCTGGAGTCGTTGAAGCTCCCGACCCTTGTCAACTGGATCTTTAGTTCCAAGGGAAGCATAGCTTCAACCCTAAAAACAAGGAAAATAGAGTCTCTCCTGTCGCCCGAAAAGGAGTCATGCAAATTTCCTATAATACTAAAGGAAGTTCCTGTACCTAAGCCATTGAGCGCTTGATTAGAGTTTATCTTCTTGAAGTCCGTCTATCTTCATAACTCAAGTGAAATTACCTTATTAACCAAGCTTGTTTTCTGGTTGATAAGAGTCGAAAAGACTTTGCTTTCAACCATCTTTTGTCCACGACCTCACTTTCTCAAGTAAGTTACTTTTACTTGAAGTTGGGGGCTAGATGATGAGGATAAGAGGCTTCTGACCTTTGGCCTTGCTTTGGGACTTCTTGGCCTTCTCCTTCCTCTTACTGCCTTCACCTTCCTTTTTGGAACTTCGGTTGACTTGATTGATGGTTTTATTCCATTCGACAACCTCAGCAACAGTTGCACAATGGTCAGCCATCTCAAAGAGCTCAGCGACGATGGTCAGAGGATGCAAGGCGATGTCTTCCATGAACCTCCTATTGCAGTCACCCTACTTGAATGCCCTGATGACAAAAGCATCAAAGACATCTGGAATTGAATTACTAACCTAGTTAAAGCACCTGATAAACTACCACAAGCTCTCATTGTTGTTCTGCCGCATCCAGTGTAGGTTGTCCTCTTTTCCAGGGGCAGTTGTATGTGCCCTAGAAGTTGGCCAATATAAAACTACAGAGGTGTTGCCACTTAGTCGTAAGTCTTGCTATGACCAAGTAAGTCATAAGTACTTGTGCGACCACTTAGTCATAAGTCTTGCTATAACCAGATAAGTCGTAAGCACTTCTATGACCACTTAGTCGTAAGTCTTGCTATGACCAAATAGTAGTAAGCACTTCTATGACCACTTAGTTGTAAGCTTTGCTATGACCAGATAGTTGTAAGTACTTCTATGACTATGTACCCGTAAAATATCCAATGGTCACCTTATGGTCGTAGACCTTCTCACGAGTCATGTATTTTTGATCAACTTGTTTAATGACGTCCTGCCACATCATGGGGGTGTCTAACAAGGCGGTTAGAACGTGTGCTTATTCCTGATAACTGCACATGATCTCTCTCTAATAACAACCACTACACGGTGAACGACTATCACATCTCTCTGACAATAACCTCTGTTAGACGGTTATCATCTGAAGCGTTAGAGCATCTTCTGGCATGGGACAACAGCCGCCACTTCACCAACTATATAAGGGTTAACGTCAGAGAAGGATGGGAGCAAATCCTCTAGGAGATCAGTAATAGTGCTAGACACTTCCTCACTTGTAACCAGTCCTTCTGAGCAATAGTCACACCGGAAGTAGGGTTTTTATTCTCTCAGAAGAAGGCCTGAACCTGTATAAAATTCTTGTATCTCTATTCTACATGATTTGAGCAGCTTCTTGAGTGCTTCCCCCGAATTCAAGAAATCATACATAAAATCGGTATTAGAACACCAACAGTCGCCTTAATGTCTTAATGATTTTTTGCCAAAAGGGGATGTTGTAGGGGTGGCCCCCCACCTAGATCCATTTGGCCTGCTAGATTTAAAGACCCAATAAGACATGTAAAGCCCTAGCATAGTACTACACTATGGAGGGTATTATTGTAATCGGGCCTTATGGCCATTATATATAGACAGTCTAGGTAAAGGAGGGCAGGCTAATTCATTTCCCACACTCACTCCACTAGTCCCCTTTTTTTACAGTTTGGTCTACATCCACAATAGTTGGTGCTGATCGTGGGAAACAATGAACAAGATGCGAGCTTGAGAAAAGCAATGGCGCCGAAGAAAGCAACGTCAACAACCAAGCGAAAGAGGAGTATGACGGTAGCGATTCCTGAGGCCAGTGTGCAAAGGCCAGTGGTCGAGGGCCCGCTGGCCCCATGGCAGTGACACGCTGGTGCCGCGGCCGACGAGTGGTTCACACCAACGCAGGAGGCCGGCTCTGATGCTAGTGCTGGCACGACCGTCGACTATGACACCCACGCCACGGCTGCCAACCATGACGCCCGTGCCACGGCTGTCGACCACGACGCCCGCACTATGATTGTCAACCATGACACCCGCACTATGACTGTAGACCACGACACCCGTTCCATAGCTGTCAACCATGACGCAAGTGCTACGATTGTCAACCATGACACCTGCACCATAATCGTTGACCACAACGCCCGCGCCACGACCATCGACAATGATGCCTACACCATGACCATCGACCACGGCGCCTTCGTGGGCACGACCATGGACCTCGACACTCACACTGGCATATCCATCGACCTTGGTGCTCGTGTCGACTCCGTCGTCAATCGCCACACCTACTGCATCAATACGCCTACTGACTCCAGCGTCCAAGCCGTCTTCGCTAACAACCTCATGGCGAGCACCTCCATGCCGGTAGACCCTGCTGCACGAGCGGTGGAGGGCACGCTAGTGGTGACTCTTGGAATGCATGTAGTGCGAGTTGGTAGACCTTCGAGTGCCACGCGGGAGATACAAGAGGCTCAGAGTCAACAAACACCCACAGCAATAGCGATGGAGGTCGCGGTCAAGAGGGCCGACAACCGCGAAGGCTTTTGTGTGTATGCTCTAGGCTTAGAGCTCTACTATCCTGAGGGATTGGCTACAAAATATTACTCTTCAAGTGAAATGAACATCCGATGTTTACCCAAATTAGTTGTGCAATGGATCCCCTCTTGTGCTTTTAATTGGCTTGGCTTTCTTGTTTGGATTTCTCTCTTCTTGACCTTTTCTGGTGCCAAGGACATGTAAGAGGTGGAGATACCTCCTGGAGATAAGATTACATCTATCTAGACACTTTCTATGAAAAGTTCTCAAGTTTGCCCAGTTTTACTCAAGAGAGGGATGATTAGGGGGTTTTGATCATGTGGGTATTTTGGGTTGAATTTGTGTTGCAATTTAGCTTGCTATGATATGTGAGAACCTATCCAAAGTCACCTAGATTATCTAGGACTCACGAGTAAGAGCAAATTGAGATTCCTTATTTTTACCCGGTTTTGGTGCTTTCTTCACTCAAATAGGAAGAAGGTTAGAATTTTGGCAATGATTTTCTTGATCATTGATTAGAATAGATTCTTAGCATCCAAATGAATATGAATGCCAACTTTCAAGTCATTTGGACCAACGGATGAAAAGTTCCATTAGTTCTCATTTTTGAAATCGTGTTGATTTCACTATTCTTTTGCTAATTTACTATAACGGTACTACCGATTGTACTATAGCACTGCAACGGTACAACCGCATTTGCTGTTATGGTGCTACCTATTTGCTGTAGTGGCCAATAGGAGTGGTTTATAGAAACTAGAGTATTCATATTAGTTTGGGCTTCTCGAAGCAGAAGCAAGAAACCAAAGCGAATACAAACAAGCCCTAAGTTTTTTGTTATAGATGTTTTAGGACATGGGGCCACTGTCGGCGCCAAACTTCCTGTGAAAGTGGGGAGGGGGAAAGCAGTGGTGGAATTGCTTGTGTCTCCTGCAGCAACCCATGGACCACCCTGTATATATCTTGGAGATGCACCGAGCGGCGGCCGCCATGGGAGGGAGGCATCGAGCTCCAAGCCGAAGGGACAGAGGAAGAAAAAGGCACTCGGGCTACTCTAGGTGCGGGTCACGTGGAGATGTCACATGGGCTTATAGATAAAGGCTAGCAAGCAACAGCAATCACCCAATGCCCTAGTCCTGTGGGTAGAGTCAGCACCGCCACGCAGACACACACCTAGACATCGAGAGGGGCGATGGGCGAGGCCGCAAGGGAGATGCGGTGCAGGCGGCAGTTAGGCGATGACGGTGTGGGTGGGACGTGGGAGCTAGGCGGCGGTGAGACAAGCGACCAGGCCCAGTAATATTCTGAAAATATGCTTCTTGAGGATCTATGTGTGATTGGAGAAAAGGATATGAGAAAATGGGATGTTTTTTATTTTTTTAGAGAGGGAGTCATTTTGTGGAATGAGTGGTGCAGAGGAGTTAGAGATAAAATTAATCTTTTGCCGTGATATACGTGGAAGAGAGATAAGCGTAAAACCAAAAATTAATATCCTAGCCACATTGTTTTCTTTTATTCGGGCGCCGTCGCCTATGCCATCGCAGCCGATCGCCAGCAGCCACCACGCGCCGTCGCTGCACTGGCGAATCTGTCCGCGTGCAAGTCATCGCCCATGCGCAGCGCGTGCCACACGCCGCTTGCCCGCGCGCGTGAAGGCATGGCTGTCGCTCGGTGCGTCGCCCGTTCGCCTCGCGTCAATTAACCAGCTGCATTCCGTGCGCCCATCGATGCCACGCACGCGCTTGCTTGCCCGTGCCCTGTGCCCACATCGCCGCATCTGCCCGTTCCCGCGCCGCCCGAGTGCGGCAGACGCTGCGTTGCCAGCGCCGTTGCATGCATGCATGATGGCACAGCCGCACAGGTCGTGCCTTGACTGCATGCGTCGCTGCTTTGCGTGGGTTGCTGCTGGTGACTAGTAATGCTTGGTGCTGCAGCAAGGAACGAGAGGGAGAAGAGAAGAGAAGGTGAGAAAGGGGCTGTGATTTTGGTTTTTTCATGGGATAACGGTGTGGGTTTTTCTTCTCTATTTTGTTAATTTTAATTAGAGGTTAAAATCAACACTAGAGAGAGAATTAGTAATTTCTAGACAGCGGATCAAATAGTAGATCGGTTTAATCTGCAATATGGTTGTACTGTGATTATAGGTATTGTATAGTCACAATTTAAGAATAACATCTACTATAAAGTTGCAGTATATTTTGATATCTTCCTGCAGAATTCTTATTCATGTTGATCGGATGAATATATTTTGAATGATGAATTTTGTAAGTCTGTTATCTGGTAAATTATCATCTGTTGGCAGCATGTATTAATCGGCATATTAAAAATAGAAGATTGAATAATTTGGGGATTTGGTCTACATGAAAAATGGAGGTAATTTCTTAAGGGTTCCATAAAGTCTAAAAACATGATTTTCAGATGAGTAGAATAGAAGTTACGAATTTTTGGGAACTGCTGTCCAGAATCGAGTTGCTGCTGGACGCAGTCGTAGTAAATTATTAATTTAACCGATTTAATGGCATAATTGAATTTTGGGTATAACTAGAAAGTGGTAGATAATTTCCTGTAGTTTCTAAAAATATCATAATTTAATATATTTACATATATAGATTAAAATATATAAAATTATTAAGTCTACTGTTCAGAAGATGACAGATCTACATATCTATCTTGTGGGTTAAAACGCAGGATTAGATGATTTAATCTGGACATTTGAACAACTAGGATGTTGTAGAAAATTTTGTATAGATTCCATAACTGATATGGTTTGCTATAATATAATGTGAGAGTTGGAAGTTATAATAATTTTAGCGCTGGGAAAGCAGGGGAGACTATCTGGTAAAGAAGGAAACTTGTGGGTTTAGAGAGTGTGTAGAAGTATTGTCGATTAACTGTTATATTGTATTTCTATAGTTTGTATTGAGTTTGAGTGTTTACTTTATGAGGAGTAACTTTGGGGTTGTTATGATCTTCTAATTAACCCGATCATCACAACTAGAGAGGCAAGTGCATAGTAAAATAATAGTTAATGGTTGTTGATTTAATTATGTCATATAATATTTAATCACATTTTATTTAGTATGATATTAATTTTGATGATAAATATGATATGTGGTAATATGATAGAAGATTGCATTCATGACATGATATATACATTACGATATAGGGCAGTGAGAAAGTTAAATAGTTATGAGAAAAGCTATTTGACTATTCTGACGTACTCTTGAGTAAGATCTATAGGTAGGCACCTCCACAGGAGTGGAGAAAAAGACCTAATTTGGTAGACACCTCCATGGGATGAATGTAGAGAGTGACATCAATGGGTGTACCCTCGCTATATCGGTATAAACTACAGAAGGAGACATGATATGAGCATTACATTGCACTAAAGAAAATTGATATGAGAAAAGAGAATGGTAGAAATTGATAAGTGAATTGAGTATATTATTTCTTCTGTTGTTTTATTATGTACTTACTGAATCACGAATTCACACTTACTTATCTGTTATTTTTAGGTGATCGTTAAAGGTGACATGCATTGCGTAGAAGTAGAACATAGAAGAATTGCACTTTTGTAACTCTTCACTCCACCTAGCTATCCATCACTTATAGTCATAAACAATTTAGTAACTATCATTGTAATAATTAGATAATTTGTTATTTCTCTTACTCTTTATGATTCATAATATTTATATTTGATACGTTTCTTAGTTTAGGCTTATTATGTTTCCTTTTGGTAATCATATTGTTCATATTAAATACAATTTATGGTTTACTGTATTGCTAAAATTTATGTTCACTATTGTGCTAAATGTTTATTCTTGAAACCTAATTATTGGTAATACTTGTTTATTAGTTAAAATTAATAGGGATTGTGGTTGTACATAATATTTTAAATTTTTGTTAAGGCAGAATGTTACAGACCCATGTGACCAGCCGAGGAGCAGCCTGTGCCCTGCAGCCCACGACCTAATCCTGGCTTGAAGCCTCAAATCTCAATCTCTGTCTAGTAAAACTCTTAGTAAATTTTGATTTCGATGCTCAGGAGTCCCGTTAGTAGATTCTCTATGCTCTTAATAATGTATTCTATGTTTTTGTGGTTGTATCCGTTAGAATTTAATATTGTATTCCATGTTTGTGTGATTGTATCAGTGAGAATTTCACAATTTGAATGTTTTTCTACATCATTAGTTATGTTCAATGTTAAATCACATCGTGCCTCCATATTTTTTATGCTAAAAGTTTGCCCCAAATCTCCAAAATTCCTGGTTCCACCACCGGGAGAAAGGGCTCACCATCGCTCACCATAAGAATCTTTTAAGTAGTAAAGATTACAATGGTTAATTGTGTTGTAGGAGGACAAAATGTTGTCAAATATACAAGTTTTGTGGTCTGCAAAAAAAAAGTATACAACCTTCGTGGGTATCCACATTCAATTGAATTTTGATATGTATTCTTATCCAAGAATATTTTAATTAGACTTAAAAATAGGGATGTGCGGATTCGATTTGACCGTTATTCTATGCGTATTTGACTTCCTTTCACCTCTGGAGATTTGGGCATTTTTGGTCTGTTGGACACAAAAATACCAAATATAACCTCCGAACACGTGTAATTCTATTTCTTGCCTCTTCCCCGAGCGCGGGTCTCCGGCGAAACAATGCGTGTGCAGTGGTGCGGACTGGCAGTGCAGGACTCAAATCGTGATCATGCAGTCCCAGACTGCACCACATGGAACTGTAGCATCGTGCGTTCACCACATGATTTAGCGAGACATGCAGTCGGGGACCGCATGATTCCGGCGAGACATGTGGTCCCCGACCGCATGATGCTACAATAAAGGAAAAATGGTACTGCCCATAAATAAATACAAATTTTCTATTTATTTATGAAAATATATTCAAAATGTTTTTGTAATAATTTTTAGATATAGAAACTGAGATTTAGAAATTATGATTTTTGTGTGGAGCCTTTTTTACTTGTGTAACTTTTTTGTAATTATAGACATTACAAATTTTCATTCATAATTTATTTATGTGTATATTCTGCACGAATTTTGTAACTTAGAAAACGAGGTGCAAATATTTTGAAATATATTTTGAAAACTCCTTACGCACTGTAGTTGGTTGTGTAATTTTTGTAGATAATACATGTAAAGCTGCCCCGTCTAGTCTTGTCACTACATAAAGCTACCCCTTTGGTCTTGTCGTTGCACAAAGTTGCCCTCATCTGGTCTTGTTACTACGTAAACCTGCCCCTTTGGTCTTGTCACTACACAAAGCTATCACCGTCTGGTTTTGTCACTGCGTAAAGCTGCCCCTTTGGTCTTATCACTGTGCAAAGCTGCTGCATCTTGTCTTCTCACTACGCAAAGCTGCACCTTTTGGTGTTGTTACTGCGTAAAGCTGTCCCGTCTGGTCTGGTCACTACTCAAAGCTGTCTCGTTTGCTATAAAATGCAGAACCCACACCATGAAGGAAGGAGCACTCGACCCTGTGAACTGTACGAAGAACTACCTTCTCCATTATACAGTAACATACCATGGCAGACACCAAGGGACCAGTTGGAGCGGGGTCACCAAAGGAAGACCTTCCCTTAGAAAGGAGAGAAGATTTTGATCCTAACTACCGCTTGATACCAAACAGGCATGTTCAACCGGTATGACTGAAATACAGACATAGGAAGGACACGGTCGTGCAGGTCGTGGAAGGTCATTCCGATGACAGGCGATGTTTCTTCTGATGCTTACACTCCGGGGTATAAATTGCTAATAGTTTATTTTGTCTTACTACTAATAGAGCTTTCATGTTAACCGTCCTTTCTAGCAGATGACGAAATGTGACTTCACCCGCTGGATCGATCCTCCACATGAACGCTATATTGTGAGGTACGTGGATACATTGTAGGATCGAATTTTAAAGTTGGAGGCATGGATCAACAGTCTCAATGAGGAGAACGATGACATCCGCCAACAGATGCAGCACGAGAAGGGCAATGAGAAGATCGTCAACATAGGTAGTTCGTATGATCCCACATATTGTTGTGTGAACCCTAGCTACATATGTGCATGCCACTACAATGGAGGCCAGCCACGTTCGAGGCGCCCCCCTCCAGAACACTCCATATGGATAGCGCGAGGCACCTTCTAACAGTAGGAATGTATCATTCTAGTAGACTAGAGAGAATGATTAACTTAATGTTGTATGCTATTTTCTTTCTTGTGTTCATTATTGTGTTCAAGGCGTAGTGTTGGGAGTGTTGTTTTGATTCGCGCTATTACCTGTAGTGCTTTGTATGATTTAGTATGTGCAATGCATATCTTATTTGATGTTATCAGTGCATAACGTCGTCTCATTTGGTATTGTCAGTGCGTAAGGCTGCCGGAACTTCAACTATGTACAGTCACTTGTATTGATCATTATATGTCTTCCATTACGGATGGAAAAATACATTTTTGTCCTTGCACTGAGGCTATAAGAGGGAGGTATTCCTCACCTACTCCCCTGCATTTTTCTCCTTCACCTCATGAATTATTTGTTCCCAATCTCTGTACCTTGCTTTGGTGTTGACTCCCCCAAACATCGAGATGAGTCAACTTAGTGCCTCTTCGTTGGCACCCGCGGTGATTTGCCCGAAATGCAACACACTTATGAGACGTAAGACCTCACAGATGGTCGTGAATCCTGGACGGAACTACTACAAGTTCCCCTTTCACTCAATGAGTTAGCTTGTTTTGGGTTGGTTCAAATCGTTCAGGTATGCTGCAAAACCTTCCTCTTGTGGATTGCAGGAAGGCCCAAGCAGTTGCCAATTATGGGTGTGGGAGAATGAAATGGGCACTAGGCATTGCATTGCTCTGCATGAGAGAATTGTCATCGGGGGTAGCGACCCCGTGGAGATGCGGCATTGTTTCAATAGATTGGAGTAGAAGATTAATTTAATATTGTTTGCTATTTTCTTTCTTGTGTTTATTATTATCCTCAAGGTGTAGTGCTCAAAATGTTATTTTCATTTGCGTTGGTACTTGCGGTGCTTTGGATGATATATGTTTGTGTACGTACTCGTCGTATTTGAATGATGCCATTTTTAATGGTAAAAGAATTTCGGAAGCACATTCCAATGAAAAGATTATTATTTGCACAAGGTGGCGTGGATATGCATTATACATATGTACATCATACAAAGGAGTGTATGTAAGAATGCGACGCTACCAAAGTCGGAATACATGAACTCATTGTGCATCTAGCCACCGCTTCCTCTGACGGCATACATGATCCTTAGAGAAGGTGAACCTACGAGGGGAACGTGGTGTGCCTCGAAGGTCGTACTGTGAGGGCTGCATCCAAGGCAGTGCCACAGAGAACTGTGTGGAGAGTTGTAACGGATGGCTGAAAATGGAGCTCAACAATTCGGTTGAAGAGGTGTCCACATCCTGCTTAGATGGTATAGCTGGGTTAGGCCAGGCGTTACGACAATTATAATACATAGTATTGTGTAAGGCTTGTACCTGGGGAGGCCAAAGTGCAGACGAAAGACCCTGGCCTTCATGTCTGAGTTGCTCTGTGCAAGCCTATAGTTTTTTTTGCGTTGCGTTAGTGTGTTGAAGCGTACACGCATGTTCTATTTACTACGTTACAACGTACCGGTGTATGCGGTTGTGCGAACGATGATCCTGTAGACAAACCACTCGTGCCGCTCATGCAGGCCGGACTAAACGCCACATCCTCCGGATGCTATGGTGAGTCAGGGTCACTGTCAGGAGACAGTCCCCTTTGGCCTGGTGAGGATGTTCGGTCCTTCATCACCCTCTGTGATGACGATGGTTGTAGCAAGCTGCTATCCCATCGCAAGTGCTGCAAGTAAAAGCGATAGTGAGACATACATTGCAGTCGAGTGCATGGACAAATAGTTGAGAGCTACCGTATCGCGTGCCGAGGCACATGGAGGACAAGCGACTGTAGCTGGGGTGACTACTACACTGTGATGGACGTGTGAGGGCGGTGTTGAGGGGGGTGGTGCTGGACACTGTCCTCCGTGACCATGTCGTACGACGGCGCCGCCTCTGTGGTGACCACAACTAATGGTCCTGATCGCAAACCTCACGTCATCGTAGATGGTGTGCATTGCAACAAGAAGGCGATTAATCGAGCTGGCCCTCCCATGGTGGAGAGTGTTAGCAACCTCATTGTGGATGCGATGTAGGTGGTTGTACTACAACGAAACAAAGAACGAGTTAAAATGTGCTCCCACACAGGGGAAACTAGGAGTAATCTAATACCGTCTCGTCATGCAGTGCTGCTCGGTGACGGTCTGAACCTACCAGTACAACGGTGCCTTCACTGTAAGAGGTCATCCTGGTCGGGGTGGCACCTACTGGTATAGGCCAAACTACCTCATAACTCGCTGTGAGTTGTACAGCTCGACCAAGGGGAAGAAGATCAAGTGGCATGCCGTCAACCAGTATGTGTGGTCTTAGTTGCACTGAGATGACAAGTCGTAGGGGCTGTGTCCGCAATGAACTATGGAGTCCATGGCCACCATACTATCTCATCCTCGTAAAGAGTCTTGAACTGGTTGTGGAACTCTGGGTATATACGTCTCAGTCTCTCCTTGGCCCAACGTAGCTTAGCACGTGTCCAACGCATACCCATTGTGGGCCCAAAGACGGGGTCGTCGCCATCACCCAGGTCGTAGAACTCCAGGATGAACTTGAAAGGGTGCATGGCACTGTGGAAATATGGCCTGCCAACTAGGAAGTGCTTCCATGACCACAGCTAAATGAGAAATGTAGCACACCGCAAGGACTGGGTCACTGGCTGTAATATGCTGCGAGGCATCACACATGCCTTAGTGTGTGGTGCTAAGGACTGTAGATCCCCAGCTATATTGTGGCACCTCATCGGGCCAGGCATCCACCAAGGATCCACAAGGTAGATGTAGTTAGGGTGAACAAAGTCTCCCTGGGTGGTAGGAAACAGGACCCACCCGAACAGAAACAGTAGGTATGTGATGAAATGCATCCGCACTACCTCCTGGGGTGCCATAGAGCAGGTCATGAAGCGTCGTAGCCATGAATATGGCACACTGGATATGATGTCTGGGATTAGGTGACCAAATCGGTGACCTAGATGGAGCTTCCAATCTGCTCACTTGGGGGTGGCACTACTGCAGCACCACGCAGCGGTAAACCTGTAAGCATGGACACGTCCTAAAGAGTAACCATCATCTCATCCCACCAGAAATGAAAGGTATGAGTCTCTGGTCTCCAACGATCAACAAGTGTGGACAACAACGCTGCATTGAACTGCAACACATGCGGTACATCCAACATGCAGGTAATGGCAGTAGCCCTGTGTCCTGTAGTAGAGGATGTATCACTGGTCTAGAAGCCAGTGCTCTCAGTGGCTCCTAAGCATGAAGTTCGGAGGGTCGGCACCCAACAACCATGCCAGGTATCGGTGCTACTCATCCCAACGGGGTCTAGTAGCTCGTACGCCATCTCCTACCGATAAAGGAAAATAAGTTAGTCGAGAATAACAACAGAATGTACAACATACATAACAACAGCCAATGTACCAAATGAGAAGACACCGTACATACCATGATCCAACGTAGCAAGATATAAAAAAATGTACACATGAATATCACCCTATGATGACTTCATCAAAGTACAAAGGTTGCAAGCTAATATGCACGACATAAAGACAATGTACACAACAAAGCCCCCATAAATTAAAAGCACCATGATAACGTATGACTGGAGTGCATTGCAACGCACAAAAAGATGGAACCTACAATCAGCACAGCAGAACTACGTGATGATTGCTACGAAGCATTGCTTGATGTCAGCCTGTTTGGGTAGTGGCTGAAGGAGTGCACAATCATCTTGCAGAGTTTGCATTTCGGGAGCCAAACCTGTTCCCCACGCTGGCTATCATCCATGTCGTTGCGGATGCGATGACCATGTTGTCTTCCAGGGCTGACATGCTTAAGTGCATCGTTCGGTACCCACTCTACCTGCCCTGCCCATAGGTCCCTATAGTGCATGTCCATCCCGTACGAATGGAACTCCATACTCCAGGTTTCATATAGGTGCTGCATGTCATAGTATTTTGAGATATAATGCGTCAACGCCTGGCACCATACCGCGCATGCCACATACACATGGGAGCATGGTTTGTGTAGAAGCTGTGGCTTGTTGCAAGTGTAAGATGCTTTCTCAGCAATCCTACAGACTTGCTTGTGATCCCCTCTAGTGTGACCCATCATGTACTTCAATCTGAGGTGGATCTCGAACTTGTTCCTTATGCCATCCATGGGACGAGCAATGTGGGAACGAGCCTTCTCGATCTTCTTGTCCATGTATGCCTGCATTACCTTAGAGAAATGTTTGCCTTCGTCCAGATGCTTCTTCGCCATCATGGCTCTATTGACAAAGTACCTGACAGAACAGTTCCAACTCTTCTCCATGACTACCATGATCGGCAGGGATCTGATGCCCTTCAAGACACCATTTTACACCTCGGACATATTAGTCATCATGATTCCATACCTAGCTCCACCTGTGTTATGTAGCAGAGATCACATCTCCAAGTCAGGTGCGTTGGATTGAACTCATTGCATGAACTCCCCAATTCTCGTGGAGCCTCCCTCCATGTCCCTAGCTTTAGCCTAGTTGGGACGCCGTACATGCTTGCTAGTCTCATGATCGAGCTACCTCCACAAGGCTTCGAACTTCCGCTTTTAGTTCTACATACAAAACTTCTTGAACACCTTCATTAGATCCTTGCTACGAAACTTTCTGTGGAAGTTCGCCGTGAAATGCCTCATTTACCAATGGTTCCTCATATCATTCCACTAGAAAGGGGTCTGTGTCCCATTCTGCATCATGCGCAACGCGGACAACAAGCCTATATTGTGGTCTAAGATGACACACACATCTGGCCGATCTTGCACCACGACCTACTTCACATTGGCTAAGAACCACAGCTAGCTATTGGTGTTCTCATTCTCCACAATTGCAAAGGCCACGGGGAGTAACTAGTCGTTCGCGTCAGCTGCAACTGCAAGGAGGATCGTACCCTTATACTTGCCAGATAGGAAGTCCCATCCATTGTCAGCACTAGATGGCACCACCTGAACCCTTCTATCGCTTGACAGAAGGCCCAAAACACTTTGTTAAGAACAAAACAATTTGGGCCCTACGTAGGATCAACTTACTCCTTCTTGTTAATGTATGTTCCTGGCTTTGATTCCGCAATTTAATGCAGCATTCTTGGGACAAGGTCGTACGCCTCCTCGTACGTCCCGAACATATGCTGCAATACCTTCTGTTTCGTCTGCCAGACCTTCTTGTAGCTGACTTCGAACCCCACCATATTCGTTGCATCTACCAACATAAGCTTCGATGAAATAGACACATCTGCCACCACAAGGTGGCTTATCAGGTCCGCAACATATGATGATGTCATGTTGCGGTGCCTATGTAGTGGCACCGCAAGCTCACACCTGTGATCCCTCAGCACCATTATCCGAAAGTTCGTGGCAGTACCCCTGAACCGTTGAGCACGGACCTTGCTAGGACAGGACCCATCGACACACTTGACGATGTAGGTGTTTGGGTTGGACATGTGTAACAACCCAACTGTTTATTTCAATTTTTGACAAAACAATATTATTAAACTAAAATAATTTGATTTGAAACAAAAATAAGTGTTTTGGTGCCTAAATTTTAATTTTGAAGTGCCCTAATATTCTGTTTTAAAAAAGGATTTGAAAAGTAAATTGAGTAAAACCCAAAAATAATATTAAATAAAATGATATTTTGATTTTATGTGAAAACCCTATTTCAAATAAATTATTTGGATTTATTTGGCTTTTATCTGGTTTTTCTAGAGTTTAGAATCTATTTTTAAATTAAAAATTATTTTAAGTATAAAAATATAATACCAAATTAGGTTGGAAATATTTTATCTAAGTCCAAATGGTTCCAGGAATTTCTGTGAATTTGTCTGGTATTTTTGGAATTTAGTTAGTATTTTTTTTAGCTTTATTTGTTTTTCTCGGGTTTTCTGAAAATTAAAATCGAAAATAAAGATTTAAAACCCCCGCCCCCTCTCTCCGGCCGACGCGTGGACAGTTCAGATCCATCCACGTCGCCGCCACGCTCCCGCCCCGCCTTCCTCTCGGGCCGAAACCTGGCCGGCTCGGATCCACCCACGGCCACCGGGCCCATCTCCCGTCGTCCCTTCCTACTTCCCTCCGCAGCAGCCAGATTCCCCCTCTCTCTTCCTTTTTCTCTCTCACTACGTTGTGGGCCTCGTCTGTCAACCACCCCAGTTGTCTTCTTCCCCGCCCCTTCTTCCTCCTCCTGCACCATCGCCATGACCATTGGCCGCTCTGCCCTACCCGACCCCTTCCCTTCTCGCACATGTACCGCCCCACCTTCGTGCGCCGCAATCTCCACGCTCGTCGCCCCACCTCCCCCTCTTCCCGTGCCCGCTTTCCCCTTCTCCCACAAACGCCACCCACCTCCGCCATCTCCGGCGAGGAACACCCGCCCCCATGCTCCCCCTCCGCCCCTATAAAAAACCCCCTCGGCGTCCCCTCCCTTCGCACCACCTCCCCCACCGCTCTTCTCTCCATCCCGAGCCCTCCACTACCCCCGCCACCATGCTCCTCTCTCTCCAACCTTGGCCACCCTCCGGCGAGCAATTGCCACCGGCTCGGACCACTCCTCGCCTCGCCGCCACTACCTTCGCCCTCCTCATCGTCCTGCGCACTCCTCATCGTCCTGCGCACCTCCTCCGCCTCCCCCGCCCCCTTCTTCCTCCTTCCCCGCCACCGTGCTCCTCTCTCGCCGAGCTAGGTCACCACTAGAGCGCCGTCCACACCAGAGCCCGAGCAGCGCCGCTGCCTTCCTCGTTGCCAACCACTCTCCAGCCATCCTTGGTAAAATCTGCAAGCACCATTGCACTACCCGTCACCTCCTCTCTCTTTTGCACTCGACGCCGACTGCCGCCGACCACCGGAGCTCCGGCGAGCCCTCGGTCCCCGTGCGCCACCCCGCCGGCAAGGCCACGTCAGCCGCCAAGCTGACGTGGCAGGTGAAGTGGCTGCCACTCGGTGCCACGCGGCCACCACACAAGCACCAACCACCCCCTTGCCACCTCGGCCGCCTCCTTCGTCTGTGGACTTGGTCCACATGAATCGGGCCCACATGTTAGCCTCTGGTCTGAAAAATTAAATCAGGGCTGACGTCATAATCTCCTTTTTCTTTAGAAAAATAATTTGGCCAAAAAACAATAAAACCCTATACTAACGTCATAATCCCTTTTCAGTAAAAAAAATAATTTCAGAAAATCAACCTTTTTTCCTTTTTCTCTGATTTCAAACTTCTGAGAGCTTGTTCTCCTTCATCCTAACTCCAATTGAACTCATTCGAATTTCTAAATTCATCAAAAATTTCATTCTATCCATTTATTCCATATTTTTATTTATTTGGAGTTTATTTGAATTTATTTGGATTTTATTTGAGTTTTCTTGGGTATTTTCACGTGTAAACTGCGATGATTCGGAAGAATTCTTCGACAACGATTTGCACCCAACTGAAGAGCAAGGCAAGTCACACTCCTTGATCATGTTGATCCCAGTTTGCAAAATAAAATTATGTTGTTTTAAATTATTCTGCATGCATATTTTTATTCAACGTATTTCAATTATGTTTTAAATTTAGTTATTGCCTACTTGTTAATTCCTCCTTTGGCATTGCAAATTCTTATACCTTGTCACCCTACAATCAACCTCTAGTTAGTACACTAGTATTGGCTAGAGAGTTTTATATCAAATGCTTAGACCTGCTTAGACATAATCTTTTTTTTCTGGGATTACCTTTTCGCATAAAATGATAAGCTTTTCAAATGTATTCTTGAATTCGGTGAGTCAAGAAGAATTATAAAATATTTTAAAATAAAATATAAAACCTGGTTTAGACTTAGGCTAATGGTTAGATGGTGGGTGCAGGCATGCACTGTTGTTCGGAGACACAGTGTTGATTGTCGGGCATAAGGGGTATGTGGTTGAGCCTAAGTCAATTAAGGACCGGCCTGTGAGCTACTGTTGCAAAGCCCTATCGTACTACCACAAGACTGGTATGGGACAGTCCTAGCTGATTAATTTGTAGGTCCCAACCTGAGTCATGTTGTAGGTTGAAAGTAAGTGTGGCGTGTGCCATGAGAAGTCTCACTCAGCTCAAGAGGGGGTCCCGGTCTGGTGGATTCCTTACTGGGGTTGAAATCTTAGTGTTGGCTTAGCTAGGTTGAAGGCTTTGCATTATAAAGGCCTTGTCATGATCTCTCCACCGCACACCTAAGAAAGTGTGTTAATCACGTGGCAATATGAGATGATCATGTCTTGTGGGTAAAGCTGTACAATCTCTGCAGAGTGTATTATCTATCCTAGATAGCCGTGCCCACGGTCATGGGCATGCTGAGTAAAGTTTTTCATGGATTAGACTTTGTTTTTCAAAATGGTTTTTGAAAACCTTATGGATGGATAGAATCCATGAGAGAATGAAAGCTTGTGGATGGATGGAATTAATTGGAAGCATGTGGATGGATAGAATCCATAAGATATCTTTTGGAAAAGATGGTTCGGGTGGAATGCCCGTGGTTAGGTTAGTGTTTGGTTGGAGCCTACACTAATGGTGTTAATTTCATTTACAGTTACTGTTTTTACTTACTAAATTCAGCAATTTCAATCTATTTATTGTATTTCTTTAAATGTTATTTTACGCACAAATAACCCTATATGTCTTCCTTTGTTGCCTTTATCATTATGTTGCATTTCTTCGTGTGACTTGCGGAGTAAAAGTTTGTACTCACCTTATTATCTCCACATAGAGGAAGACAACTTCGACTACGGTGATGACCTGGATGATTAGGCCGCATCTTGCAGTTGTCTGCCTATGGGTAGGCTGTCAAGCTTCGCTATTTATCAACTTGTTTCTGCTATTATTTCCTTTATTTGTGTTACCAATGTTCTTAATGTAAGACTTGGCCATAAGGCCGTACTCTTTTATTTAATATAGTTGGTCATTTGTGCTTGATATGTATCTTTGTTCTACTACGTGCACTAGCTGATCTTGGACTAGTACGATTTACACAGAGGATCCAAGAATTATTGCTCCGGGGTCCGACAACATGTGCATCCGATACATCTAGCTAATGTTGATAACGTATCTAGCAATAGCCTGTTGGGTAGTACTCTTGTTAGGGAAGCACTGCCCTAAAATGAGAGTGCCCTTGTTGAATCCCCACTCTGTCTCCTCCACCTGTGGCAGAACTAGGGATACCGCTATGATTTTGTCCACTCTGGACAACATATACGCAACGTCAGTCGTCACAACACCACCTAACACACCTCCCATTGTAGCTTCACCTTCTTCGTCCTCTCCAGAACTGGCTGTTTCCACATCCTCCTCCTCTCGTTGTCCACTTCTTCCACTTGGTTTGTAAGGTACTCCTGACAATCAACACAAGCGGCCCACCACCTCTCCACACCTTCGTTCGACTGAAAATTCTCCGCACGCCTCCTGAGGTCTCCATCGCCCACTTCCTCACCGACATCTTCTCCTGCACCAACATCTTCATGAGTGCCGGAGACTAACCTAGGCACTTCATCTCCACTAGCGCCAACAATGCCACCAGAACCACCCATGGCAGACGATTCTGTCCTCTGCACGAAGTCAACATACACCATTGGCCTGGCATATATCATAGCAGTAGGGTTGCACACGACCTCCATGTAGTTGGCCCATGAAGCGTCACTGGTCACGTTCATAAGTTGCCACATAATCTCCCCTACAGTACCCACCACTGAGGCATACACTGTCTTGATCTGTAACTTCTTCCATGCGGTGTCCTGATCGAACGCCGAACACACGCACCTTCGTAGTTTAGACAGGTTCATGGCGTTCAGATTAGGTGCCCGAATCATGGTCCAGTAATAATTTGACAGGTCTGCCCCGAACGGTCCATCGCGTACAAGACTACTCCCGTGGAACACAAATAAGTCTTGAATGTCACCCATAGCATACCTAACACAAGTTCGTACTGAACCCTTTTAGTACACAACATGCAACAATCGTACCATCATACAAACGCTATTGCACTACAAGATTTACATGTTAATTTCGTTGTTCTTCTTATCACCTACAATTTGATTAGTAATTTTTGTTTATTTGTAATTCTAAATTTTATTTATTTACAGATTTTACTTACAAATTCGTATATAAATCAAATTACTAATTGAATTGAATTTAATTTTCAATTCTCTTATTATGGATCTTACTTTGGAATTCGTGCAAAAATTAAATTACAAATTTTCATACGAATTTTCACTCATAATTTGTATTATTTTTGTTGCAATTCATGCAAAAATTCAATTACTAATTTTTCTTCAGTTTTTATTCTAAATTTTATTTATTTCGAGATTTTACTTACAAGTTCTTATAAATAAATCAAATTACTATTTTTAATTTTATTTTTAATTCTATTATTTACGAAGCTTACTTTCAAATTCATATATAAATTAAATTACAAATTTTTTGTTCTAATTTTATTCTACTCATGCAAATTTATTTGCAATTTATTTTTACCACTTGACATATTGTGTCCACTTTTTTCCTAATCCTACTAACTGTAACATTCTTCTTTCTAATCCGACTACTCTTCTTATGACCTACAAATACTTTCAGATAAATACTTAATTTTTGTACGCTTACACAACCTGCAGTGGCTGCAATAGTACAACTAAATGTGTTCACAAAAAACAAACTGCAATAGATTCTCTATAATATAATAAACATGCTTCATATATGGAAAGTTTAGCACAAAAATAACATTTTATCAAAGATTGACATACATCAACATTCATAAAAGACGGTTTGGCTAATTACGTGCTAATCACATTGCTATGCACGGGACGATAATTACCTTTTCTTAAAGCTCATGAAGGGGATCTACAACTTTCACAATTGTAAAAACTTCTAATTTCAAGCAAAAACAACTCAAAATTCTATGTTTAAACGTCTTTCTTCCTTCCCTTCACTCCCTCTCTTGCTCTATCCTGGCTTCAACCATAGACGACGCCCCTCTTTGCTGCGAAACGCATACCATCTGAACCAATTTATCACGGGCATAGAACACACTAACTCATTGCGTGTGGGGGACACCAAACCAAGCCGCATGCAACATACGGTGCGTTCCACTAGCATATGCAAAACTCAGGCAAAAGTAGAGGCTAGTCGGTGCTTCTAGCTGGGCAATGGGACGTTGGAATCATGCGGTCAGGGACTGCATGTCTCGGCGAAATCATGTGGTCCTCGACCCCATGTCTCACCAAATCATGCAGTCCTAGACTGCATGATGCTATAGTTCTGAGTGGTGCAGTCCGGGACCGCATGATCTTGCTGTCTCGTGCTCCCTGTCCAAACGATTTGAGTTCTACATTGCCAGTCCGCACTACTGCACACGCGTCACCTCGTCGAAGACCCGCGCTCAGGGAGGGGCCAGAAATAGAATTATGTGCGTTCAGGGACTATTTTCATATTTCTATGCCTAACAGGGCCAAAAATGCCCAAATCTCTCATCTCTGAGAGTCGAGAGGCATTTTAAACTCAAACCAATTAGAGCCATTTGATCGTACCAATAAGTAGTTAAGGGGCGTTCGTATTGGCTTCTATTAATAGTTTTTAGTTGTGACATATGGTTTTTAGTTGAAAATAAATAGTAGTGGCTGAAAGAAGTGGTTTTTAGAAGGAGAGGACAAGCGGTGCAAAAAATGAGGGAGAAATGTGTGCGCGACAGGAGCGAGAGGAGTGGTGTGGGTGGTGCACTCGTGACCCCCTATTTTATCTCCGAAGCGAGACGATAGCGAGAGAAATAGAGAAACCGCTTCAAAAACTAATGTTTGTATTGACTTTTGGCTTTTTTAAGTAGAAACCAATAAAAACCATCCTATTGAGAGATATGTCAGCAACACGCAGGGAGTAAGCGGTACGCAAGGTTGGGCCGATCTCACAAGTGGGCCGACGATGCGGCCACGACGAGCACAGCAAAAGCGTCCAGGCTGATAGGCCACACGAAGTGTTTTGAGTTTCTAAAAAAATTATTGTGTGTTCTTTCCAGTGTTCTTGTGCAGACGAAATTTGTTTATGTTTGATCATGCCGTCGAAACGGCCACGTTACAGAAAATGGAATTGCCCAGGAAATGTGCCTAAAAAGTGTGTGCTAAGCTAGAGGGCATGTTCTTTTCGGCTGCGGCTTTTGGTTAAAATTTTTGAATTTTAACTGTTTACGGTATAGATTACGAAGAGACAGATACTCACTTACAATTTTGGCTTGTACAGATATTGTGCTTTTAACGTGTAGATCGTTTAACTTGTAGATCTCTACTCGGATAATGCTCGACAGATGCTCGTAGCTCTTGATTTGCGTGTTTGAGAGATGAAGGTGACTATCATTAAGAACACCACTGATCTCTCGACCTGCTCAGAGGCGAACATGTCGTACATGTCAGACACACGCTCAAAATATGAATGCTTGAATAACCATGACCATTACTCGAAAGAGAACATCAAAACTGAAAACTGAACTCGAAAGGCAGGTTACTATTCTCACATCTCAAGATTGAACTCGAAAGGTGCGCAGAAAAGGACCGTGAAATGGACAGCAGCATATAGAGTACAGAAGTTTTCTCGCAGATAGGCAGACGCAACTGTGCATAAGATGCACAGTTGCATACCACGCTGCATGGACCACGCGTTGGTTCATGCATGCGCATGGGAAAAAGTAAGATGCACGAGCATCCAGCTGCTTGCACCCTCAAACCGCAAATGCTGACTCAGAAACTTCCATGAAAGCGAAATCACACCACAATGGGAACAATACCTTTTGATGCCAATTGGGCTGCGTCGACGACGGGTGCAAAAAATATGCAGCGAAGGAAAAGAAGAAGATGAGAAACAAAAAGAGAATAAAGCTTCCTGCAAGTTGCAGAGAAAACAGCTCACCATAAGCCATTATTTCCATCTCTTGTCGACGTCCCTGCAAGAGGGGAGAAACAACTTTTCCAACCATACCATGCTATCCAGTGTTTTATGCCTTTCACACAGTTCAATCCTAATATTCCACCAGACAATTCATTTGGGAATTCTCCACTGAGATATTCTTATGCTAGTGAAACACCGTATAAATGACATTTTCATGCTTGTGATTCGCAGTAAAAGTTCAGAGGGTGGTAAAAAAAAAAAGAGGCCAATGTACATTTGGGAATTTACATAGTTCGGAGAAAGATAAGGTAATTGCATAGACGTAAGAAACAAAGACAATCACCACTGAGGATAAAGTGGACAATTCAGTGTATAGCTGTGCTGTTCACTCGAGAATGTAAACTAAAATGTAAAATTGGAAACAAGAATTGCAAGGCAGCTAAACAAAGACAAAACTATCTGAGAAAAGAAAGAGAAGGATATATGTATGCCCCAACTAACAATTGACCCGAAGTGAAAATTTTGCTTTGCAAGAAGTCAGGCATGCACAAACACAGCAAGATGGAACTCCATACCAGAATAGTACAACAGTGACTTGTAGCATATTATTGAGATCTGGTTCTGAATGCAACATATTTCATCGAATATTGCAAGCAGCAAAAGCAATAGATAAAGCCATGGTTATTAAGGCGGTGCGACGAGGTGTAGCGACTCACCACCTTCACACAACAATATCACTTATGATGCGCGGCGTGAAGACGTCATACATACAACAATATCGGACTTCCCCCTAATTGCTTCTCCCTCTTTCTTCCCCGTCTCCACCTCCGGTGCCAACAAGGCTGAGCCAGCTCGCCGCCGGCCGCTCCCTCTTCCTGCCACCACTCTCCACCGCCCCCAAGCGGCAACCGGCAGACTGGAGGAGGCGGTGGAGAGCTGGTCGACGAAGGCGACGGCGGTGGACTAGAGGAGGCGGCGGAGAGCCGACCAGCGAAGCAGGAGCTAGCAAAGTAGAGGAGGCCCAATCTGATAGAGGAGACCGAGGATCCAACGGCGACGACAGCGGCATCGGCAGATCCAGTGGTAGCGACGGCGGATCAGGCGGCGGCGGTGACTCCTTGCTTTTTTGGGCAGCAGCAGAGACCTCTCCCGAAACCCCAACCTATGGCCGTGAGTATGCGTCAGGACTAGAGACTCGAGTAACTTTTCCACCACCACCCCCCCCCCCCACCCCCGGCCCGCCCGCGGATGCCACACACTGCTGCTCCACGCTGTTCGGACGGCATGGCCCTTCAGTCCGCCACACCAATATACCGACGATATATCGCCGATATACTGACACCCCAATAACCATGAATAAAGCAGACACTAATCATGTAACAAAGAATGGATAACTTCAGAGCTCAGAGTCAAAAGGAGGAAACTTCACGCAAGACACCAGAACAATGCATACATGCACAATTTCTCTATCTCATTGATCATACAGTGATTCCACATGACAAACTGATTAGAAAGTTCTATCAGTATTTTGTTCTAGAAACTTGGAAGAGTTCTACAAAGTTGAACCACTGAATGGAAGGGCATCCGATTCTACCAAATTGAACAACTATCTGCTGCCAAGCAACCCAGGAAATAAAATCACAATACTCAATTCAGAATTGGCCAACAAAGCTTTTTAAGTAAGCAAGTTCTTTTCCTCACACACAAACGCTCACACAAACTGGTCAGATTTACATCAAGAAAAACAATCCAAGTTATTTTCTACTTTTGGTATTAGCGTGTGAAATCTAGTATTTTTCCCCTTGAAAGGTTACTTTTCTACTGCCACTTGATGTGTGCTAGAGTTGCTTGTACAATACTAACACTACAGAAGCAAAGGTGTCAATAATTGAATCAATTACAAAACAAGCAATTTAGCACAGTATTCCTTCTCTATGAAGAAGCTTTCAACCAAACTATCCACTAGTTCTTAAAATTACTTAGATTTATGCTCCAAATGTGATATGTCATATGGTAGGAATGATCTTTATTACTGATGGTAATGAAGACTAGAAAGAATCACAGTATTCAACACATTTAACACTTCAAAAGATGCTCAACTGAAACCATGGAAGTTATTGATGTTACAACTCAAGGCAAATGGTGGATGAGGAGTAGCCGACTAGGAAAGTTAGGATCGTAGCTATCCCAATCAAGGTAAATGTAACATGTTATGTTACCATACAGTATTACTAGAGCCTATAATTCACAATACCCCTGAAGTTTGGAAACTGAAGTTACAACTGGAATCAGTTGAAGGTTATGTTATCGATGTAGCTTTACAGGCGAACTTTGCAAAGTGGCATTACAGCCAAAATTATTGAATAAATTTGGCTGTTCTTGCTACATGAAGTAACCAACCATTATGACTGGTTCATATGGAGCAAAAATTTCGAAGTCACATTGCACAAAAAAGAAAAATGTATCATATGCGCTCGTTCATACTTCTGCAAACCCGACACACCCATAAGCATTCATGCATTGTTTACAGGGCATCAGTCAAATTTTTACTCCCAGGCTAACAATGAAGAATTGAAGGAGTTTAACTATCCAAAAGGAACTTGGCTACTCTCAAGAATCACATGTTTAACTTTGTTGATTTCATGAGCATGTTTGTTTGTTTTAACTATCCAAAAGGAACTTGGCTACTCTCAAGAATCACATGTTTAACTTGGTTGATTTCATGAGCATGTTTGTTATTCACAGGTCATGCACATCAGCCTCTGAAGGTATACAAGAGAATTTACTATTATATTTCTCCTTGAATATATTTCTAAAAGAGGTCAGAAAGAAATAATCACCACCGGAACAGAGAAAATTGATGTAATGCATATGATGACTGGAAAGGACAAGGCGAAATCAAGTGCAATAAAGGTTTTCTTTGGGATCAAACAATAACAACCAGATTAAGAGTGCATTTACAAGGATATAGTTCCAATTACAACATTTGGAATGGACAACATTAAGATTGCAATTACAAGGATATAGTTCCAAATATAGAAAGTAATCTAGCTCACATTTTTGGCATCTACTTCGTTTAATTTTTTATTTTAAAGAGATACTACGAAGCTATTCACTCCATCAGAAATGGAGTGAGATGGAACCTTTTCAGTGGACTAATTAGCACATCAATCCATAAAGAAACTATCAGTTGTTTAAACAGAGTATTACAAAACATACCAACCTAAATGCATAAAATCAGTGCTTGAAATTTGGAAAGAACCAAATCCAATAGAGTATCTTGGCAGTGATTTATCTGAATTGATTGAAATGGGGAACCAATGTTTTTGTCCATTCGTCTTGATTTTGGTCCAAACAGAGGGTTTCAATTTCTAATAATGCTCTACTCAAAAACTCAAACAAGTGCAAAAAGTTTAGCTGGATTCCGATTGCTAGGCTATCTTTCTCAACGTGATTTGAGAACCCCAAGCAACGACAGGGAGGAAAGACCAACGCACTACGTAGGCCAAATCATGGATCAAAAATTATGCCAGTGAATCTTAAAGGCATGATATGCATAATTGATGATCCTTCTTTGTTCCAGACACAGACAATCAAATACTATCAAAATAACTTGCTTCATCATCATCAATGATAACTTCTGAAATTTGTTGTTTCTAGATTATTGATATGACACCTTTTGCATGGTCTCATCTTTGACATCATGAGATTGATCCAAATATAAATGAAGAAATGGATTAGCTGTGGTGAAAACAGATGTATTAGAACTTAATGGTTACAAGATACTGCTGCTGCTGCTGCTCTGCTAATGCCAACTAAATCAGATACCAGATCAAAGGCAGAAATTCCTGATGAAGAATGAGTGCTGCAGCTAAACAGGTCTGCCTTTGTGCATACCTCTCTTTGTAACATCACCGCGCTCATCCTCGATGCAGTGAACTCAGCAGCCCATTACAGCGCAATTATACACAAAATTCCCAGATGGCCTTCTGGCAATCAACTTCCACACAGGTGGCTTGTCATCTGGGATCCACGAGTTGAGCTCAATCATACCCCCAATAGAAGTTCTTGGGCCACCAATGACAATCAGCCTCTCACCACATGCCCTAAATGCAAGGCCCCAGCCATTCATCGACACAGAACGCTCTGGTAATTTTCCAAGTGTGACCCACTTGTTATTCTGCTTATCGTACTTCTTCACATCCTTCTCGCTGTAATCAGCAGCATACAACTCATTCTTCACAACCGCAATAAGTGGGGGTGCACCGCTCACTCCATTGAAACCCTCAGACATCTTCTCAATCACCCTCCAAGACCGGCTCTGTATGTCATACTCCTCCCCACAGGTCAAGACCTTGTTGTTATTGGTCACACCACCTATCACATAGAACTTGCCGTCCATGAACACCCCAGAGCAATTCTTCCGGGCCCTATTCATGCCAGGGAGGGGAGTCCATGTATGTGTTTCGGAGTTATACAGCTCTGCTGAGTTTAGTATCCTGCCATAAGAATCAGTGCCCCCAGCAACATACGCCTTCTCCCCTACGCTTGCTGACCCAAATAGACACCGTGGCGCATTCATCACCTCGCCCCGTGCCCAAGAGTTTGTCAGTATGCTATATCTGAAGACTATGTGTGTCATTCCAAACACGAGCAGCTCAGTGCCCACAGCCAGCGACTCCTTGTCCGAGCACATGAAGCACTCGTCAGGAGGCATCTTGGGCACCAAGATCCACCGCTCACGGTATGGGTCATATGCATCCCACTCCAAAACATTGCAAGAGAAGTACACCCAATGCTCAGATATCTCATTTTGCCGCCGCAGCCGATAGATCTCCCCTCCACGCACCAGCGACCGGAAATCCTGGCTCAGCAACCCCACCGAGCCGTACTCCGACCGGGAGAGCTGGAGGAGGCAGTTAATGGACAGGTCACGCCCAATTTCGCCTATGAGGTTACCCCCACCACCGCCCTGCTCCCCGCCACCGGCCGCGCCGCGGCCGGGGGCACGGGCCTCACGGATGTCAGGCGTGTGCGGCTGCAGCGACGGCGGCTTGCTGCGCTTGCCGCCGCCGCTGCCGCCGTCGACCTCGTCCAGGTCCTGGACGTCGTCTGCGTCCTCCGGCGCAGGGCGCTTGCGGCCACCGCCGAGGAGCTCCTGCTCTTGGTACGCCCACTGCGACTCCGCCTCGCAGGAACTCTCCTCCAGGACCATGGCTTCCACTTCCTTGTTACAGATATCCATTCTTGCGGTTGTTCCTGCGAGAATTATTGGATGCGCCAAGAATCAAGAACCAGGGGAGTTGCCTTGTTTCCTCCTCCTCCTTTCGAGATTTATACAGCTAACTTCGCTGCGATCTGCGGAGAGAGAAAGAAAACGAATTGAGTAATAAATCGTCAAGAACGACGGATCAAGAAACGGAGATCTGAAGAAACCGTCCCCGAAACGCGTCAAAATCGACACCAACCAAACCCACCCCTTCCAACAAATCCACCCGCCAAGAACCAAATCCAGAACCCCCAATCCCAAACCGATCCATCCAAGAACCCCAAAACAAATCCCTCCGACGGCAAGAAACACACCTAGAGAGAACCCATCCGACAGCTCGAACCACAGAGAGGAGGCGGCGGTAATGGCGGCGGCGGCGGCTGGATCCGGGGAAGCAAAAGCGAAGCCAAATCAAACCTTCTCCCTCTCCTCTCCTCTCCTTCTCCCTCTCTCCCTCTACCAGTCTGTCTATCTAAATGGTCATATAATTATACCCGCGTATATATAGATGATATAGGTAGTACTTGCACGCTCCTGCTTCTAATGCTTCTGTGCCTCCGGTTGCTGCTTCTTCTGCCCCCTGCTTTTCTCCACTCTTCTCCTCTCCTCTCGTTTGTGCTGTGGTGTCCTCGCTTTGTATTTATTCTTTTCCGTGGCATTTTCGTTTATCTATTTTTCTATGTAGGTTTTTTTATTCCTCTTTCTTTTCAGGTTTTTTTTCAGGGTTGGCTGAGTTTGGAAACTGGCCAGGCCTGGTCAGCTCACGAGATTGCCAGCTCAGCGGCTGGGTGGGTGGGTGTGCCCCTGGTCTTCCAATTTGTTTGTGAAATAATCATAATAATCTCCGACGCAATTCAAATAACCAATCAATAGAGAATTGATAAAAAATAATTGAGAAAGAACATCAGAAAATCAGAGTCTTTATTAATCTCAGATTTCTTCTCCATGTATCTAGGCTTGTCTATTTATAATCAAAACACCTCATATGTAGATTCGGTATTTGCCCACAACGCAACTTTTTAGGTTTCGTAGTACTCCCCTTGGGCGAATACCACAACATACACATGCATCATTAAAAACTCCTCACAAAACCCCGATGGGAAAAAGGGATGGAGAAAATAGTACACCGTGTCCGTTTCTCATGTCGCATTTGTTGCCTCATTAAAAACTTTCAGGTGAGAAAACTTCAAAAAAAAACTCACAAAGGGAAAAAGAGTACAACATTTAGATCTTCGGGATCATACAAGTCTTCCAGGTGTTAAATAAGAGCTATATTTCAGCGGTTTACTCTCCTCTGAACCTTGTAACTCACTATCTTTATCTATCCATTCTTCTGGAGTTTGTAAAGGTAAAAGAATTTAGGAGTAATATAATTTGTGATATTACTTTTAACGTAGCCTATTTGCATATGTGGCACACAAGCTGCATTATCTTCACAAATAATAGTGGGATTATCAACAGTGTTTATATCACATGACTTCTTGATATAGCTAATCATTTGCCTGAATCAAGCACATTCTTGTGAGGTTTCATACCACGATATACATATACCTCATTAAAAACTCGTTCCAAAAACCTAGTGGGAAAAAAGAAATGGAGAAAAAAGTGCACAGCACACATTAAATTATATTGTATTTGTTACCTCATTAAAAATCTTCAAGTAAGAAACCCAATGGGGAAAAACTTCTAAGGGAAAAGAGTACAACATTTATCTTCAGGATTTATTATGATCTTCAAGACCTTTATCATGTCCATCGATTGGACTTATACCCCTAGGTGGTAAAGACCTTCAAGGTAGTAATCATCGAGTCAATACCTTCTAGATTAGACTAAAGTCGAGATTTTATAAATCTATGTATGACTATAAAGGTTCAGCATATGCTCCTCTTGAAGACCACTTCCAATGAAGTCTTATTATTCCAATGCCTTTAATATATTTTAAGAAATGAATGCAGGCTAGTATATTGCGAGTATATCTACTTGATTACCACAATGTATAGTCTTCTAGATATTTATCTTACTATTCATCTAGATAAAGAGACCATAAAACAATTTGGGAGCAATACACATAACTTTCCAAAATGCCACTTATCTATATGTGCAATACAAGTAAAATTTATCCCAATCTGGATATAGGGTAATCAATTGCAATGCCATATGTCTTCAGGATACAACTTATCAAAACCTTTTAGGGTCTTAATATTTAGCAACCATCTCTGAGTAGTATTATACAGCTAAAAGTCTATTCTGCAGAACTAAAAGTATGGTCATACCACCACGGAGTCAATATAACTAATCTTAACATTTTGGCACTTAGGGGATTAATAAATTTGCCATTAACACCAATGTACATGATACCTTCATGGTAATAAAAGATATTGCCACTCCATCAGCTTCTGGTAGGAGATACACTTCATATGTACTTATGTGGCGCACTTCTGATTTTTATTTTCCTCATTCCATCCCATCGGGTCTTGGATGGGTCCTTATCCACTTGTAGATATTGCATAATCGTGGTGTATTTTAGATCAACTTGTGATTTAATTTCTCTTCAGGGAGATATCCTCTCTTCTAGGATATATTTTCTCTTCTAGGAGACACTCTTTCTTCGAGTAAGAGTTTATCAAGTGTGTGTGTGTGTCTATATATATATATATATATATATATATATATATATATATATATATATATATATATATATATATATATATATATATATATATATATATATATATATATATATATATATATATATATATATATTCTTGTTGAAACATCAAGCCCTTCACAAATCGAGCTTTGAGTTCCTTCAGAGATCCCATCAAGGATTTTCAAAATCTGATAACTGCATATTTTATTCATGTTATCTTCCAGAGTTACTATATAACAGAACATTATTTCATTCATAATAAGAGAATATCGATCTCTACAGGGATCTTTGAACCATCGCTTTCACCATCTCATTATTTCATAATAACTCATCAAGTCTGAACCAACAGGTTCCAAGACTTTCATTTGCGATTATGGTTTGGCCTCAATTGCTTCCTTTCATTTTACCCGATATGAACACTTCAAGTGCTCGCCCATGGACTTTGGTTCCGGATTTATATTCTCATACAAGAAACTTTAGTAATTTTAGAGGCAAACCGGTTGTCAATAACTTTTCTCTAAATATCCTCATAATTGAGTGTCTTTTAGTGTTAACTAAATCTTCATCATTTCCCAAATGAAAGCTTATTGGTCGTTTCGTGTTCCCTAATATTGTAATATGTGTGTGTCTAATTACTAGGGTTTTCATCTTCATGATGAGCCTCTTCATGAGATACTTCACCTTCAAGGTGAGTTATTTTAGAAGTGTTTAACGATTATTGTAACTAGTGTCACTAGATCTTAGATCCACATGTGTCCCCGTAGACTTTAGATCACTAACCAATAAGTCAACTTCGCAAAAATGGATATACTATTCAACCCGGGGTATTCCAAACTTAGCGACGCATTTAATTCAAGTGAATACTATATAACTCCTCCATGTAGTGGAAAAAAGAAATCTAGCAATCTCCCTGCTTCTAGCGTACAAGAGTATCAACTAGACTTAAATGTAGCTTGGTTAGTGCGTGAATCTTATACTAAAGATCTTTCTCTAGGAAAGTATCATGGCATTCAAAGATTTTGGGCATTTCTCTCCCCCCTGATGCAAAAATTTGATCTTGCTTAATAGCATACTACGAACTCGCCTTAGTGACAGATGGAATTTCATATCCAATCTGACCTAGCTACTGGTGGTGGCCCAAATGGTGTATGTAACGGTGGTAATATTATATGGGAAATGATTGATTCTTCTAATAAGCACTAATCCTTGATTGGGGGGGTTTCTTTTAATGTAGTAAGCTAGACATTTATTAATATAGTGGCATGAAAACTGCATATCTCTACTACTAGTAGATTATCCCAAACATCTGGTGGATTATTAATCCATGATAGCAAAAATATTATAGCTTCTTATATATTGCCCAATATTACGATCCAATTACTCATACTATGTTTTATAATTTGGATCACTCAAACTTCAAGTTTTATGTTAATGCAACATGTTTTGATCTGGTCAAGAGTATTATGTTTCGATAGCATAATATACATATTCAGGATGCTCACAATAGCATAAATATAATACTATTACATAAAACATGACCACCGATTAATCTGCATGGAATATCTTATATTCTGGTAGAATATAATTCTAGTTTAACCATCCAGATGGAACAATTATTCGCTAGGAATATATGTGATTAATTGGGAGGTAATTTATATGCCTGTTATAATTTATGATGCCAAATAAGTATGACAAATTTAGATCATTTAGGATCATTAAAATCCAATAGGTCATCTAGTATATATTTTCTTCAGGCAAATGGCTATAGCTACCAGTGGCATTACATTTGCAGACTGCATTTGTTAATATGCATGTGTAATATCAGATGGGTATGATATACTTCAATGTGTACCAATCTAGCATATGTGCGGCAGCTTCATGCTAGCGAGTAATTCCTATGTATGCGATCGCATGCTGGTGACTCTAACATATTACTGGAGACAAATCAATTACCCTTCGAAAATTGCAATGATTTGCTAGCAGTGTTGATAGCAGTTTCAATTATCTCTCAAATAAACTAGATTGTTTATAGCTTCAAGCTAATTTGCTTTGGGATTTGACCTAGAATATGCCACTATGCTTGTCATGACTCTCATGCCTCGAAGGTTTCAATATTCGTCATATGCCCAAATTCCTCCCCCTTTTCACGTCAACCTTAAAATTCTGAGTGAGAGTGCCTGCTTCTAGTATTTGCTTTGAATTATCCCAGAGTTTTAGCAATAAATCACTATTATACTATTACAAGAGTCAATTTTATTGACGTAAAACCGACATATACTTTGTAATATGGAAGATGAGGTTATATATAGACTTTAAGTCTTTGGGTGTAAATTATTCCATACTTATTTGATGTTCATATTATTTTCTAGTCAAGGTAATCCTTTTGAGATTTAACATTTGACTAGATTTCTTGTGTCTTTGAGAAGGATGATTTTCCTATTGCCATCTGGGCATTAATGCACAAAAAACTTGTGAATTGAGGCATGTCATTCCTTTCAAATGTCAAGCATAATATTTACAAATTTTGTTCCATACATGATTAATTATTTTACTGTAGGTAAGATATGCTATTCGTAATGTGTTCTATTAAGTAATTGTTCAGCAGGGGTAAGGCTTTAACAAAACAACTTAGACAAAACATATTTATGTCATTTAGGAAAATAATTATCTAATGCACAATTTCAGCCTAAAGAAAAAGATAAGAGGTGCTTTACATGAGCAAGATCAAACTCGACAGGAGTTGTATCTATACTATTGATGCTACTCATCTAGAAAAATAGCATACAAATAAAATTAAGGGATAACAAGGAGAATACTACTAGTCTCCATATTTTTCACCGTGGGCATATTCTTGCTTATGAATGCACTTGTTTATTAGTAATATATGGGTTACCTAAACTTAGTCCAAAGGCAATATGGTGCAAGACAGAAGTAATACTCGGGTGCAGACTTCTAATCCTATAAACAGAAGTAGATCCTGACAAAGTGTCTACAGGAACACCAGTAACATTTTACAGGTTTGTCTATCCTTTCAGGGAAGGCCCTTATGCCCAATAGATCAATCTAAATCATATAGTCATCCTTCAAGGTAGAGTAGACGCAATACCTCATAACCTACAAAGTTTTTGCCTTTCGGTGGTAAAAGAGTACAGCTACATCAGCGTCAGGCTTGACAGTGGTATGACTATGACAATGAAATAAGCCTAGATGATAGATGCCCAAAGTCCTCCAATATTCATGCAATTTCCTGCATGCTTATTGCTGGTAAGTAATTTCAAGTGCATGAAATGAGTGCAAATAGTAAAGATTTACTTTTATCTATCCAATACATAATTTATCATTTCCCTGATTTTTCCTAGCAATATTTGGGATCTTCTGATAATTATTAAGTCATTTAAGCAATTTTCAGAATTACTAACCCATTAAATAAATCCCTAAACACACAATGCCAGGAAATAAACTATAAAAGAAATATGATGCTTTCAAGGTGTACTAAGGTTTCACAAATTTACGGGAGCTCATATACCTAAAACCATGCTTAGGATTTTGTAGAATTTTCTAGTAATCTTTAATGAATTTATGCTAATTAATAAGTAATTTTCAAAATTACTAATAAGCAGAAATAATATACTGAAGAAAATAAATTCAGAAACACATAACAATACCAAAGTGCTAAAAAGATTATAATGAAGCTCATCTAATGTAAAAATTATTTTCGTTAGGAAGAAACAAGTCGACTGGGATTTGCCTCAATATTGATGATTTTTCAGGGTTAAATTCACAATTATTTTAGTATGTTTAGCAAATATTTACAATTTGCCGAGACTTTGGGGGCTATTTCACAAAAATGTCGATCGATTATATTTTCCACCCCTTTTTCTTTCTTAGGCTGGAAGTGGCCCGTCTGGCCTGTGATGGCCTATTGGTCCAAGTCAGTCGGTGGTGGCTAGGTCTTTTAAACCCTAGCCACTGGGTCATGTGGCTTTTGGCAGCGGTTGTTACAAGCGCATGGGGCGGTCGGGCGTGGGACGACCGGCATGGTGGGCTGTTGGGCGTGGCGGCCAGGCACGACGGGCGGACCATGTGGGAGAAGCTGAGCGATCACCTAGCTAGCTTCGAGCATGGGTGCAGGTGCAGCTAGGGAGGTGGCGTCTTAAGGTATGCTACCGACCATGGCGGCGGCTTCGGGCTGGAGGCACGATGGCGAGGCACGGGCGTAGCGATGCCGGTGGGGGGACCGAGTGGCGGCGGCGACGGCTTCGGACTAAGCGATGGCGCCCGAGGCACCGGCATGCAAGTCTTCGGGTGACGGCTGCCAAGGGCCGGCGTGTATGACTTTAGGTGGCAGAAAATGAGCGGCGACAGCTAAGGCGCCAATGTGCAAGTCTTCGAGCGGTGGCGGTCGAGGTGTCGGCATGGCGCTAGTATGGGCGGCCAGCACTAAGTGATTGCGGTGCAACCCGAGCGGAGGCCCCAGGCTTCAGGGCAGCCAGTCCTGACAGCAACATCATCTTCAAGCGAGCAGGGTGACGGCTTTTGGCAGCCGCCGGTGCTTGCATCACTGAGCCGAACGTTGTGCGCAAGATCATCTGATTGTAACACCAATTGGTTCCTTGTTTTAGATCTATCTATGCAATCTTTGTGATCTAGATTCTAGGTATTCTACTACCAGATTATGTAGATGAATGATCGTATGAACAAATCGGTGATTAATTTGTGATTATCATAATCAGTTTACCGGGCATAGATCAATAGATAATCATGGCATTGTAAACGAATCTAATTTCAATCTAGATTGAACTATGATATTGCAATGCATAGTAGATTGGTTGAGGTTTGCATACCTTGCAACTTGTGGAGCGATTCGTGCTAATAACATGTTGAGAAATAATGAAAATAACCTCTAATGTAATTCACATAACCAATCAACAAAGAATTGACAAAGAATAATTAAGTGAGAACACCAAGGAATCAAAGTTTTTATTAATCTCAAATCTTTTCTTCATGTACATAAAATTGTCTATTTATAGTTAAAACCTTTCAAGGGTAGATTTGGTATTTGCCTATAACGCAACCTTCTCGGTTTTGTAACACAATTTTCTTCTTTTTTCTGGGCTGTTCCTTTTGTGGTGTTAGCATTTTCATTTTTTGCTTTTGTTGAAATTATTTGTATTGGACGACGATAATGATACCGTTAGAAGAACAGAAAACATGGTGAGATTTTAGTATGTCTTTGTTGAAACTTGTTTCACGCCAATTTTTTCCTTGCTCTTGTTGGCTTCGGACTTCTTACCAACACGAATACATATGGGCATCCTCTTTTCAGCCGATAAAGGATGTTTTTTTTTCTTTTTATACAGTGACTAGTTTTTAAATAAAATGTCTTTTTAAAGTAGGATCTATAAATTGATTGTAGTATATACTATAGCGACTTTATTTATATCGGTCAAGCCATACGTGAATTTCTGTTATTCCTTACTCTCTCTCTCACAAACAGTTCAAAGGTCATAAGCCGCAACCATATACCAAAACTAAAAGAAAAGGCCCATAGCTTCTCGAAGTGAATTCTTCACTTCTCTCGCTCCGATGATAAGTTAGGGGTCATAGACGCATTATGTACCTTGTTTTTCTAGCTCTCGTCTCATGCACACATCTATTTCTTACTTTTTTCACCACTCGTCTCCTCTTAAAAAACCATTGCTTTCAACTACTATTATTTATTTTCAGTCAAAAATCTTTAGCCGTAACTAAAACGCCATCAATAGAAGCTAATACAAATGACATTTTGTCTTACATAGAGCTTGGACGTACGATTTATGTGTTCAGTGCATAACCTTGATAAGATGGCGTGGAGTATAGTAAATGTATCTGTTGTGGTTACAGATCAAACAGGGAGAGAGTATGGTAGTGGGGAGTTAGGTGAGTAAAAATGTCTTGGGGCTTCTCCCCATAGCCCATGTTATATATATATATATATATATATATATATATATATATATATATATATATAGGACGAGTGTTTCATGCACCATGGTGCCTAGGCACCAATATCAATACCCATTGATTTGCTTTGAGATTCACAACGTTTGATGTGGGTATCTTCATATACCCATAAAAAAGTATATTTGAGATGTTAAACTCCGAAAAAAATTAAATTCAACTTCAGTTTAATTAGTTTGAACTATTTTTATGGTATATACTCGTTGTAGTCGCATTGAACTCAAAAGTAGTTTGAACTGAGTTCAAAACTTACTTACCATAAATATATCAAGGGTATAAAACATTTTCATACCCAAACTCAAAAAAATATCAATAATACACGTGTATCGGATGTGGTGCCTAGGCACCATGGTGCCTTACGTAATTTTCCTATATATATATATATATATATATATATATATATATATATATATATATATATATATATATATATCCATATGGGAGTGTTTTTACAATAATACCCTTACATCTGAGTACTCCCCTCAGGGGTATTCATGTCATTGTACATGCCCTATTTTGGGCCTTACATTCCTCTAGCAGGCCTGTTGGGTTTAGGTGGGGGCCACCCCTACAACAGGAGCCTCTCATGGTGAAGGGCTTCACTGGTCGAAGCCATGTTGCCGAGTCCTTTGGCCCCCTCCGTCCCTGCGGCCTGTGAGCTTGTGCAATCGTTTGTCTAAGTGCAGTGTTCGCCTTGTTGCAAAGGTATGGCGCCGGGCGGCTTGGCGAAGTCTTCATCATCCACAGAGTCCTGCCGTGGCTGGGTCGGGGTTGCCATCCGGGGCGGAGGTCGAAGTCGCCTCCGATTTGGCGGGGTTGATGGGTGCCCGGGCCGGATGGGAGGTGTTGGCGGAGTCATGTCCCTGAGTCGTTGCGCGCGCGTCGAGTAACAGCGGACTCTGGCGTCAAGTGCCCTTGACGATAAGCGAGTGCCAGCCTGCCCAGTGAGGCTTGGTTGACGCAGCACGAGACTTGAGGGGTTGTGGCCATACCACGTTGTGACGTTCCTTCTTCTGGCCGTCCATGTGGCGAAACATGCTTGGCGCGGCGCGGGTCTTGAAGCGTCGTGGTGGTACGATGCTGCGACGCTCCTCCGCCGGTTGGACTCTGCCGTGGGACTTCGCATGTTGGCTCCCCACCGATGGGGTATATATATGGTGCTGGTGCGGCATTGCACCTGCATTGTGCACCCGGATAGATGCTGCTCCCCTAAAGGGCCTCTTCAGTGCATCCACATTTCATGGTAGCATTACGCGGCTTGGGGGATGTTGATGCACTGATGGAGGCCTGTTTTTCCTGGGAGCTTGGTTAGTGTGTGTTATCGGTAACTGGATGCACTTCCTGCCGTCGTGCTGTGTCTCTGCATATAACGGCAAGGTTTTCCCTGTTCTCCTAGACAGGCCCACCTTCAGTTGGGGTTTCTGATCGAGCCCGTCCGCATTACTTTGAAAGAATGTTGATGCACTGAAGGTGGCCTGTTTGTGAGAACAAGCCAAAACTTAGTGTGACGTAACCCCTGCTTGTACCCTACGTGGGGGATGCCGACGGACGAGTCCCTGCGCGAGTCCGCTCCTCGAAGCCGAAGCCGAGGTTGAGACCGCGGCCGCGTTGGTGGCGGGCGGTGAAGTCCTGTGCCGGAGCCATGCCGTCCCGCCGAGGCAATGCCTACAAGGCGACGGCGAGGCGGCGCTCAGAAGCCACCGTTCCCCTACCCCCGGAGACAGTGCGCGAGAGCGGGCGCTTGCGGTAGGCCGAGTGCTACGCGCACGAAGACATGGAGGCGGAGCCGCCGTTCCCCTATCTTCGAAGAGAGTGCCCGCGGAGAGCGGGCGCTCGCGGGGTAGGCCGAGGGCGCTACGCGCGCGGAGACAGGGAGGCGGAGCCGCCATTCCCCTAACTTCAAAAATAGTGCCCGCGGAGAGCGGGCGCTTGCGGGGTATGCCGAGGGTGCTATGCGCGCAGAGACGCTATATCCATGCGGTGCGCCTCTTAAAGAAAGACACTCCCTGAGGTGAACGCGACCCCGCGGTAGTGCGCCTTAATGGCTCCGGGAATCACGCCGACCCCTGGGCTGGCAGGAGCAGGCTCCTGCGGTCGTACGTGCTTGTCCACTCGGGGTGCACACGCGGCAGACCATGATTGGCGCGTCACGGGCTGTCAGCGGTCAAGCCCCTTCCCTAGAGGGGCGGGGTACGTGGCGCGGCGCTGTAGGCGCGCCGCGCGCTGGCTGCCCACCCTCCAACGCGCGTCCCCGGCCGCTAGCGGTTGTGCTTTTTGCCAACCTTCGGTTGCCTTTCACACATATTTGCGGTTGTCCCCCGTGCAGGATGGCGAAGTTCTCCTTGCCCTACGGTATCAGGGGCGAGGTTGCTTTCCGGGCGTCGCGCAGTAAAGTCGGTGCGGCGAAGACCTCCTTTGGACTATTGCGGTTGAAGGGTCCGAAGAACCACGTCGACGTGCGCCGAAGGCTATGCCGGGTCGTGCGACCTGCATTTATTCCCTACGCTGACCGACACGCGGTGGGACGCTAGTGGCGCGTCGCGCGGTGACAGGACTCTGTACGACCATGGTCATATGTAGGCCACGTGTGCTCTTGCGACGCTTAGGCTTCGCACGTGGGGAGGTGAGCGGTTGTCGTTCGCCGTTTGCGCTTACCGATGGTGGGAGGCTAGGGGTCTTTAAGTACCCCCATGGTGCTGTGTCTGCCCCTCCTCCCTACGCTTTCTGGTTGTTCACGCCGCCTCCTACATCTGCTCGTCCTGTTCCTGCGCTCCTTTCCGCCGCCTAGTACCCCGTGGATGTTGATGGCGACTTACGACGAACGTGCTCAGGTATGCACTCGAGGAGCGCGATCCGTCGGCGGCAGACAAGTGGTGGGCGGCGAAGAAGAGGGAAGGCCCGTACTCCGGTGACTTGGGCCGCACGGTCGTGACGGAGGACACGATTCGGTCATTGTTGCGCGAGAGGAGGCTATCGGACCGCCAAGCGGTGCGGCCGCCCGCCGATGATGAGACGGAGCCGCGCCCTGAGAAGTCGGAGGCGATCGTCTTTGTCGCCTACTTCGAGGCCGGACTTCGCATACCCTCCGCAGCGATTGTCAGGGACGTGCTGCGGACCTTCAAGCTGGAGTTGTCGCAACTGACTCCGAACGCGTGGCTCGCCTTGCCGTGTACAGTGGGCCTTCGCTCGAAGCATGTTGGCCCAGCCTCATTGTTCGCATACTTGCACGGCCCGGTGCCAACCGGCGGAGCGGAAGGACGAGATGCCGCCGGTTTGGCAGCGTCAACTTCGTTCTGCGGGCATCGTGCAGAAGGCTCTTCCCCGCGAACTCGACATGAGGGAAGTGGGAGTCCAACTGGACGAGGCGGTGGTTCTATCACTATGTGGCGAGTGGTAGCGGCCTTGAGTGTACGGGCGGGCCGATTGCATTCAAGACCACCCCCGGCCTAACCCTTGACCAGGAAGATAGGCGAAGGGCGCGAAGACTTGTGGGGGTCACTGCCCGCTTCAACATGCGCGACCTCGCCGAGGAGTACATAATGCTCGGTGCGACGCCGCTTGCCCGCGATTGGCGCTTCACGGCCGAGGGACGTCGGGACGACAACGTTCAACCGTCCGTTTGCTCGCTGCCCGTGTCGGCTGGTCTTTGTAAGCCTCGACCGTGCCCTCCCCTCCGTGCGTACGCATTGCATCGTGTGTAACTGTGCTTTCTGCCTTGCGCAGGAACTCGCCTGGAGGACGCGGAGCGCGTAGCGCGCGTGTTCCTTGGGCCATACACCGCCAGAGAGCACGGGCAACGCGCAGCGGCAACTGCGGCGGCGGGATTGGGGCGGATAAACCGCGTGTGCGAGGCCTTGGGGCTTCCCGTGCCGGACCGCACCCCTCCGGACCTGCAACATCAGGGTGACCGTGCCACCAGGATGAAAGCGTCATCCCAGAAGAGGACCCGCACGCGCGGCCATGCCACGCCGGTGGTTGCCGCTGCTCTGCCGGTGCGAGAGCGAGTCGGACTCGCGGTATCGCCGACTCGGACTTGGAGGAAGGCGTGAGCACCGAGGGCGAAGGCACCAGGGGCGGAGAGCGCGCCACAGGTTACCAGGAGAGGGAGGTCTCGTCGCCCGCGACAGTGGCCGTGGTGGGGCTGCCTTCCGCGGGAGTATGCGGAGCGCGGTCTTCACCAATAGCGGCGATCGAGGCGGAGGTTCCCCCCGCGGAGGCCATGATAGCGAGGTCCCCGCGCCGTCGTTGTAACTGCGGAGACCCCTTCGGTGAATACTGCTGCCACAGGGGCTCCTTTTGTAGCGGCTACCGAGGTGGGGTCTCCCCCTCAGGCGAAACGGCCACGCCTGCGGTCCCCCCTCCAACGGACCTCGCGAGGGTTTGCCGTGGCGGCCGGTGTTGGGAGCTTGTGGGATTCCGTGTTGAGCGTCGAAGTTCCTCTACCCCACGCCCTCGCGGCCCCTCGGGTCGCAGTGATCGTGGCGCATGATCAGTTGGTGCTGGGTCCCAACTCGGAGGTCCCGCAGCCCCGCGAGTCAGCGCCGTCCGTAGGGACCGAAGTCGCTGCGGCCCCGCCCAGGGCTGGGGAGGCATCCCCGCAAGGTCCCGTCGCCGAGGGTAGGTGAGGATGGCATACCTTTAACACAATCTTTTTTTTGGTGTCTTGTGTGACAATCTTATACTTCCTCGCGCAGCGGCACTTATCCCGGAGGAAGAGCCATCCCTTGAGCGTGGTGGTCCTAGCGCTGGCGACACAGGTGTTGCGTGCTTGAACCCGGCAGACTTTGTCCCTCCATCGGATGCTCTGAGGGCATGGCGCAGGATTGCGGATGACGCGGCTGCCAGTATTGGCCAGCAGGCGTTGCAGACCTATGGGTCAGGGCACCTTGGGGACGCGTTGGAAGTGTCAGGAGTGAGGGTAAGCGTCTGTCTTTTGGCCCGCTCACAACCGTTTAGCACTTGCTAATCCCTCTGCCGTGCAGACACTTGTGTTGGCCCAGGCCCTGCAAGCGGCTCACGCTCGCGAGCAAGGAGCGTTACGGGGCAGGCTGGAGGTCGCCAAAGGGGAGCTGCAGGGAGCTGCTGGGGCACGCTCTGCCCAGGACGCTCATATACGCCGCTTGGAAGCGGAGTGTGCGGAGATGAAGACGCGCACCGAGGAGCTTGTTGCCGTGGTGCGGGCGTCGGCCGTCGAAGCGGTGCGACAGGAAGCTGCTGTGGAGCGAGACGGCCTGCTACGGCAAGTCGCTGCGCTCGAGGCTTGGGCGACGCTTCGGTAGCCGCTTGGGACGCTATGCTGGCCTTGGAGGACACCCTTAAGGGGCTTGTCGCCGAAGTGCCAGCGCGCTCCTTCGGGCCCGAGGACCTGTCGCGGTCGCTTCGGTGGATCGGCGATGCGGCCGACATTGCGCGCGGTGCCGCGACGACCTTTGGCAACCACTGCGCCTACGTGGTGTCGTGTCTGACCTGCGCGCTCCTGCGACTCCGCGGCTGTGAACATGTTGCCGGGCTAGCCGATCCTCGACTGGAGATGCCCGCCGGAGGCGGGGTGATGTCCGGTGCCGTGCGCGCCGTTCACCACGCCGTGAAGTTCTTCCATGAGCGGATATGGGAGTACTGCGGGAGGCCGCAGCCATAGTCGAGCTGCGGAATAACTTACACGGCGAGGGAAACCTTGGCCAGTTTCTGGACGAGGCCCCACGGCGTGACGAGGATGGCGTTGCGGCTCCGGGGGATGCTACGAACCCACAGGTGTGACGGGAGGTCGTCGCGTGTGGCGTGTGTTGTACCCGATGGCGTTTCTTTCTTGAATGAAGTGTGAAGTTGTTTCACCGCTGTTCTGATTCTTGCCCTTGTCCCGAGCAGCTGCACAGTCGGGGCCGGCTGTTGATTTCTGACCTTGCGACCCGACGGCGTCTTTGGCGCTGGCGAAGGGCCGAGGAAGCATTGGATTTTTGGGCGGGTCGGGCGTCTTCAAGCGGAGCTTCGGCACGAACGCATGTTAAGGATGAGCCTGCCGAGTAGCGGTCTCATGCGCCGGAGGTGTTGTGCGCCTTTGTAAGCGTCCTTATCGAATGCAAAGAATAGTCTTGATTGGAGTTTGCGGAGTGCGTCTTCGCCCCTCCGGCTAAGCTGTCCCATGGTAAACTCGGGAGGTCACTACATTCTTGGGAGGTTACTACATTCGCCCGTACACGACGGTTTGTGCCTCGCGAGGATAGGGTGGTCAAGGTGGACGCGTAGTTGCAGTAACTGCAGCGAGCGCTCCGTCCCTTATCCCTTCGAAGTGGTGGCAGCGGAGTTGCGCCTTAGTCGAAGTAGGCACGCGAGCGCTCCGTCCCCAAGTAGTGCTTACGCAAGGACAGCCTTTGGTGCCTTCCGCCCGCAGGTGCGCTCGCGCGGGAGCTAGCCTCTGGTGCGTCACCTTGGTACTTCGCGGGATGCGCGTGGGAGTGGGCTCCCATGGTGCACTTTGCACTCCGCTGAGTACGGTGGGATATCCTCCGTGTGTTTTTTGTACTCCGAGAGCGCACGGGAGAAACATCCATGTCTCATTTATGCTCGGAGAGTGCGCGGGATCAACATCCACGTCTTATTTATACTCTGGAGAGTACGCACAGAGCAAAGCCCATGCGTGCGCGGGGTTCGCGTCTTGTTTATACTCCGTAGAGTGCGCAGGGACAGCATTCGCGTCTTTTTTATACTCCGGAGAGTGCGCGGGATCGACATCCACGTCTTATTTATACTCCGAAGAGTACGCACAGGAGCAAAGCCCATGCGTGCGCGGGGTTCGCGTCTTGTTTATACTCCGTAGAGTGCGCAGGGACAGCATCCGCGTCTTTTTTATACTCCAGAGAGTGCGCGGGATCGACATCCACGTCTTATTTATACTCCGGAGAGTACGCACAGGAGCAATGCCCATGCGTGCGCGGGGTTCGCGTCTTGTTTATACTCTGTAGAGTGCGCAGGGACAGCATCCGCGTCTTTTTTATACTCCGGAGAGTGCGTGCGGAGGCAAGCCTCAACGCTACATCTTATTTAGAGTCCGTGGACTGCGCACGGAGGCAAGCCTCTGCGCGTTGCGGGTGGTGAGGTGCGTGTGGAGGTGGCCCTCGACGCTACGTCTTGTTTATACTCCGTAGAGTGCGTGCGGAGGCGTCCCTCCGCTCGTCTTTGTTTATACTCATACCCGTGTCTTTGACAAAGAGTGCGTGCGCGGACGCGTGTCTTTGTTTATACTCATGCCCGTGTCTTTGACGGAGAGTGCGCGCGAACGCATGTCTTTGTTTATACTCATGCCCGTGTCTTTGTTTATACTCATGCCCGTGTCTTTGACGGAGAGTGCACGCGCGAACGCGTGTCTTTGTTTATACTCATGCCCGTGTCTTTGACGGAGAGTGCGCGCGCGAACGCGTGTATTTGTTTATACTCATGCCCGTGTCTTTCACGGAGAGTGCACGTGCGAACGTGCGTCTTTGTTGCAGGAAACAAGAAAAATCCGTGCAAACGGTGAACTTTATTAAATTCCCGTTTGCGCGGGTGAGCAGTTACTAAAAGAGGAAATATCGACCACTAACCACTGTTGGGACGGGGGCGACCGCTGACGAGCCGCTGCTGCTGGGACAACTCTGTGCCCAATGAGCACGAGACGCTCTCCAGGGGCGCCCAGGGCTCGCATCTGCACACCCGGCCTAGGTGCCTTGGCGAGCCGCGTGGCATGGACCCCTGGCGCCAAGCTCTATGCGCCGAGCCATGTCTTGGTCGCCATGGACAATAATGATGGCCCGCGTCCAGGAAGCTTCATGCACAAGAAGTCGTGGTGCGGAACTGCCCCGAGAGTATTTAGGAGCGGCCACCCCAATATGGCGTTGTAGGGTATGCAATGTCGACCACGTCGAAAATGGCGTCTTCGCTCCTCACGTTGTCATTTTGGCCGAAGGAGACTTGGAGGCATATCTGTCCCAAAGCGCACAAAGGTTGCCCTCCAAAGCCTTGCAACGGGATGCCTGAAGGGCTCAACCGACTCCGAGGGATCCCCATCTGGTCGAAGGCCGCGGCGAACAGGATGTTCGCGGAACTTCCTCCATCGACCAAGACGCGCCTGACCTCGCATCCTGCTACGAGGACCCGGATGACCAGAGGGTCTTGGTGGGGAAACTCCACGCCCTCAGCGTCAGTGAGCGTGAATGTGACTTCGTGTTGTGCCCACTCCGGCGGCGCCTGCGCTGGGTATGCCGCGACGTGGTGCAGCCTCCTCGCGTAGGCCTTCCGTTGCCGCGCCGAGGCAAACTCCAACGAGGAGCCTCGGAATGGCGTTTATGATCTTGCGCTGGGCTCCTTCCGGGGCTTGTAACTGCAGGAGGCTCTCCCGAGGTTGTTGCACATGGGCCTGAATTCGCAGGAGGCCTTCCTAGGGTTGCATTCCTTGGTCCTGGGGGTGTTGGACGTGGGCCACGACGGGCGCGCGTGCCTTCGAGTTTTGTCCCTGGCGATGCTCTGCCGGAGCGCTGTGATAGTGGCGCAAGCTCGGGTGTCGTGGTTGCCCTGGCCATGGATTTCGCACCACTGTCCGTGGTGCTGGTCGCTGTACTCTTCGCGAGTTCTGTCGTCGCGACCCCGGCCACGCCCATGTCCCCGGCCCCGGCGCCCTCTGCCTCCGCGACCTGCGGAGGTGTTATCTTCGAGCCGCCCTCGATGTCAAAGACGTAACGAGGTTTCCTGGACTTGCGTTGGTCGCGCTTGGGCCTATCGCCTGATGAGTCATTGTGTTGGGGGTCTTTGCGTTCGGAGGCGCCCTTCGGCTGCTCCTGCTTGCGTTTACCTTTCGAGGAGCCCTGCTTCGGCGAGCCTTCGCTCTTTGCCGAGCCGTCCGCCTTGTTGGTGTTGGAGTCATCGCCGTGTCGCAGCCGCGCGTCCTCTTCCGCTCTGGCGTACTCTTCCATCTTGTCAAAGAGCTTCGCAACCGTCTTAATGGGCTTGCACGTGTTGTATTTGGCCATCGGTCCCGGTCGGAGGCCTTGTATTGCTGCATAGATGACGGTTGTTTCGTTGACGTCCTTGACCTGGCAACGTACTTTCGCGAAGCGCTTGAAGTAGTCCCGGAGCCTTTTCTCAGGTTTTTGCTTGACTGCGAAGAGCTGGTCCGCATCGACACGCTCGACGTAGTTTCCCTGGAAGTTGTTGTAGAGTCGATCGCGGATCTGTTCCCACGCGTAGATGGACTGTGGTTCAATGGTGAAGAACCAGGACAGCGCCACCCCTTGTAACGCGAGAGGGAGTCCTTTTGCCTTCGTGGTGTCGTCTCCGCCAGTGGCTTCGATAGTGGTCTCATACACGCGCACGAATTCTCGTGGGTCGGAATCGCCCTTGTATGCCTCGATGACGCTCGGAAACTTGAAATCCTCATGCCATGCCGCCTGCTGTAGGCCCGCAGAGAGCGGGACTCGGGTCTGCGACGTAATGGGACGCGATCGACGTAGGGCGTCGCGCTATCCGCCTCTCGGGCGGGTTCGGATGCCACCGCCGGGGCGTGTTGGCTCGAGCCTCTTGCATGTCTCGCCAGCTCGCGGAGGTCTGCGGCTCCCGCCGAACACGCCGAGGCCGCCAGCAGGCGCTCCACCGTGGGCGTGGTGGGCGGTCGGTGCGCCGGTGGTGCGCGGCACAGCGGTGACCACGGCTGCGCGCCAGCTGCCCGCCGCGTTGTCTGGAGGACCACGAATCGGTGACGTGGTCGCGTCGTCGCCGGGGCCATTCACCGCCGCGCGGGTGGGAAAGTGGATGCGCTTGCATTGCCATCGTCGGGGTTGGTCGTCGGGGCGGTGTTGGCGGGGTCTGGCGGCGCGGCGACGTTGGCGGGATCGGGCATTGTGTCGCTGGTGGCGGGGTTATTCGTCCCAGCGGTGGCGGGGTTGGGCGTCGCGTCGGTGGCGGGGTTGGGCGTCACGTCGTAAACGTCGGTGTTCACGGTCGTCACACCCGCACCGCCGCCGCACCGCACCGCTAAAGCCGGCCCCGTGTTGGCGAGACTTGGCCGCTTCCGCCTTCTTCTTCTTTGCCGCCGACGGTGAGGCTTTCTTTGGTGCCATCCTCCTTCGGATCTCGAGGCTTGCTCTTGTCCTCCCCACGGACGGCGCCAACTGTTGTGGTTACAGACCAAACAGGGAGAGAGTATGGTAGTGGGGAGTTAGGTGAGTAAAAATGGCTTGGGGCTTCTCCCCATGGCCTGTGTTACATATATACATCCATATGGGGTGTGCTTTTACAATAATACTCTTACATCTTAGTACTCCCCTCAGGGGTATTCATGTCATTGTACATGCCCTATTTTGGGCCTTACATTCCTCTAGCAAGCCTGCTGGACTTAGGTGGGGGCCACCCCTACAACAGTATCGGATGTATGTTTTTTTACAATCTGTCTAAACCTTGGTGAAATGTACAAATAAGGCAAATGAGTTGTTGCGCATAGAAGCTTTTACCGGCGGCCATACAGATCAGAATCAACGGTCTCAGCGTATGTTGGAACCGATGGCGGCCCTAGACTGCGAAATCCATCCCAACAAGCACAAAACACATCAGAGACATAAAAATTTGTTAACGAGGTTTGGCAATGTATATATCCCAGGAGCCGAATCACAGTGGCTCTATCTGTAAGAGGAGTTTCTTTTTCCCGATTAGGGTTACAAAAGTTTGGCGGTATATATTTATATCCTGATTACATATTCGACTTGGACTTTTCGGACACAACCCCTTCATTTTACTTTGCCATATATGAGCCATACACAATAGGCTGTTTAGGTGAAACTTAAATTAGAAGACCACATATAATGTCAAGCGAGGAATGCTTGCTCTAAGTTTATCAAATATTTTGTTTCCTTCGTTGCATCTTTTTGTGCTTGAATTTTAAGAAACAAAAAGAAGGAAAACAAAGAAGGCTTTGCCTTTCCCAGACGTGATCAGCAGCCGCAAATTGTCCACAGCCCCACTGGATTTGAGACGTCAAAGTGCCCTCTAACTAAAATACTCCCCCTAAATTAACTAATTTGGCTCCTCAATCCAGTAGAATCCACTGGTTTTCGGCCTCCAGTTTTGTAGGAAGCTGCTATGTGTACCAATATTTGACAAATGCTATTTAGCGGGCATCCGCCACATGCGAAGTGGCTAGCGTACACCCACCTGGAACAGAGACATGGCAACAGCAATGGCTCTTCCGGGTTCATTTGGGAACGAATTTTAGTTTGTCGGGTGGGAGAATGAACCCGGAACCGTTAACAGGTTGACACATACAAAGCCGGTGTGTTCCCATGTTTTCTCCATGTTAACTCTTCCTATGGGAGAACGAATGCCCTATTCCATTCTCTAGTTGGGGAATTACCCGCTAAGGAACAAGGAATGTGTTCCCATTGCTTTACCAAAATCCAATGTATTCCTAGGAAAACCAGGAGATAAAAGAAGAAGAAGAAATAACAATTGATGCCTGACATGTAGAACGCAAAGGGCAAGAGGAAATCATCGGTAGAAAGGAAATGCCATTCAGGCAACAAGAAAACCGAGGGCATGCATGCAGAATCGTAGTGTGTGTTCTGTAATTTCTCTGCTTTTTGTTTGTGTAGAACAAGAGAAACACTGCTGCTTCTTTCTGCATTTCCTTTTTCAGGTGTTGGATGGGGTGAAAGTGAAACTGAAGCGAAGGAATATTAGATCTCGAGGTTGTTGCTCCGCGGGACAAGGACCTGACTTGGGCGTACGCCCACACGTGCGGGGAGCATGCGGCTGCACGCGCCATCCCCCCACCCCCTCTCATGTGCGACCTTCTATAGTCCTATATTCACTTCTACACTGTCAAAAATGATAACAAAGCCAAAAGGGACCAAAATAACTTGCCATGCATGCAGTGAGCTGAGACCAGTGGCGGTCCGCCACAATAGTGCATGTGGTGCATTTGCACCCCCAAATTTTTTGCAAAAAAATTCATATATATCTTCATAATATACAAAAAATATACTACATATACTAACATACTCCTGGCAACTTATTAGGCCCAACAGATCTCAGGAGAGAATCAACCCTAAGCTAAACCCAAGTGCCATCCTCACTTCCTCAGACCAATCCATGATATACATCGGCCAGACGATAATTTCCCAATCGGCAATAAGCCAAATCCTTCCTTCAGACTTCTACCCTAGAGTAAGTATGCCTTAGCTAGCAGCCGAGCTTGAGCTCGGGCACAAAGCTCACATGTAGGCGCAGTTCATTGCCGCCGCCGTGCTCCCCGGAGGCTCATTCTGCTCAAGCTGAAAAGGCATAGAAGCATCCCAGGAGCAGCTGCTATGTAAGTTTTTTGTGTTAACTTTTATATACTCAAATTTGCAATGTAGTAAAATGGTACCTTGCATATTATTTAGTTTCAAGTCATTTACTTGCCATCGATGAATCTAACTTCTGCTCATCCCTTGAATTATAAACCGCATATGAAGCTGCTACAAAAAAAGTATTCAAGTATCAAAATTCAAGGGAAAACAGACAACTGCTATGCTAGTGTCTGTTAAGGTAGTAAATCATAACAGATATGTATATTTCTTTTTAAGTTCTCTTGAGCTATTTCTTCATTTTGTCATCTTTTTAGCTCTATCCTCATCTTTATGGCTAATTTAAGTTCCCTTAAGCTTCTTTCTACAGAGAATGCATGTTTACATATAACCACTACTACAAAAAGGGTTATCACAGACGGTTCTCTGAACCATCTGAATTTATGGATCAGTGATAATCTGACGGTTTGTGAGCCGTCTGTGATAAATACAAAACAGTCGACGATTTATAACTAGAACCGTCTGTGATACTCTAACATCACAGACAGCTCAAAGTAAAAACCGTCTGTGATACTCTAACATCACATATGTTTCTAGCTACCAACCGCCTGTGATGGACGAATATCATAGATGGTTGTAATATAAAATCATCTGTGATAGTCCTTCATAGACAGCTTATACCATAAAACCGTCTGTAATAGTTTATATTATACCTAAATTTTTTTGTTTTTGGCTAGCCTCTAGAAATGTCAGCTATAACCTTTGAAAACAAGTAAATACAGTAGAAAACACAACAGCACATTCTATCAGAATTTACCATTACATCATCATAAGATAATGAGCTGGTTATCCATCTAACACAGCAAGAACATGGCAAGAACACATCTCCTAATCCTATGAACCCAACTCTTACACTTGGCAAGAACACATCTCCTAATCCTACGAACTCATGGTAAAAATATAGAAGAAAGAGAGATCCTAACAGCGCGCGAGCTGGATGTCCTTGACGCTGACTTGAGCACCATCTTGGTAGCCAGCTGGTTCCGCGGTGCCTTGCAATGAAGGAGAGGCGGCGGTAGCGTTACCTTTTGTGTCACGATGCTAACACTGCACAAGATACTCTTATGACACTTACGATAAGAGTGTCTTATGCAGTGGACCGTGGTATCACAAAGGAGGCGCTAGCTCACAGTGGTAGTCGGCATCGTCGAGGAACAAGATAGGAGTGGATGAACTAATTAGGAGTAACCGGTAGAACTCACACATCTTGGAGTGAAAGGGAAAGGGGGAGTAATTAATAAGGGGGCGAGAAGTGAGAAGAACCGGTGCCTACTGTTCGATGTGGAGAGAATGGACGAGTGAGATCAGAATCCTGGGGAGATACCACGGATCGATATCATGGCATTATCAGAGACGGTTTGTTATACGAACCGTCTGTGATAATGCACATATCACAGACGGTTCTTATAAATAAACGTCTGTGAATTATCACAGATGGTTATTAATACGAACCATCTGTGATGTCTTAATTTATCACAGATGGTTTGTATAAATAACCGTCTGTGAAAATATTACAAACAGTTATTAGTATAAATTGTCTGTGATAGTTACAGCATAGATGTTTCATAGGAACCATTTGTAATACAACTGTCCAGTATAGCCTCTTTTGTAGTGGTGAACAAGAATATTTATTCCAAATGATAATTTTAGAGAGATTTTCAACCGTAGTTTGGCAAAATTTGAGTATGAAATTTGAAATTTTGCCTTTAAGAAAACCAACATGTAATAACAACATCCTTGTGGTGTTGAAGTATATTTTAAATTCGCACCTCCATCAAAAATTCCTGACTCCGTCACTGGCTGGTGTTTCAGAAAGCAAAATCAGTAAAAATGCGCCAGGGTAAACGAACGGTGTGGTTTTGAGAAATGCCACCATCTTTGAGATTGAGCCAACAACATCTAGACATTCTCCAAAATGTAAAAACTTTGCAGAGGCACGTATCTATAGCAAATTTCTCTTTAATTTTCAGTGTTAGCTCATTGTATTTCCCTACATTTATGTATGAATTGGAAGTTTGAAACCACAATAACCTAATTTTTCACATAGCATGCAAGATTTCAGCCTCATCTACTCATCTACCACTATCCATGCCCATGTGTTAGCATGTGCCTAGAAAATCATTCCTCCTGTAAGGCTAGGACACGTGGGCGCAGCACGCACGTCCTATGTGCACACAGTTCAAGCTGGAAGTACGTACCAAGCTGATGAATACCATAATGTGTAAATATTATGTGTGGCTGTGATGCCTGCCCATCTCTTTTATTTCGAGATCTTCGACGTACCTGCGCGCGTCCATGCCGTGCATGTGTATAGTTTAGTTCCTTTCAGTTTTTAAGTTTTTTATCTATAGTTTCTTTCATGATCACTATTTATCATATTAATAAATTGTAACCAAAGATTGTAAGCTGCAACCTCAAAAAAAATACCATCTATATTGATCCACTCGTGCACTGCCATGACGCTTGTGTGAGCCATGGGCCATACATAAACCATCGATCTGTGTGCTTGCTAGTACTAGTAATTTAGCTATTGATATCTTTTTAAAATATTTAGATTAGACGTATAAAAATCATATATATATGTGTGAATTTGTTTCAAAAAATATTATCATAATATTATAGTTTTATTCGGTTTTCTAAATATATTATAATAAAATTTAGTGATCGATATTGTGTTTTGGGGGCTATGTTGATAGCCAAAACGAGATGTTTTTCTGACAGGGAGAAGTTTAGTTCATGAGCTATATATAGGCTGCCGTGTCAGCATTACTTGTCACTTGCCAGGGCCTTGCTTATTTGATCTCCGCATGACCATACTCCATGCGTGACAGGCATAGGGATGAACGATTAATTGCAATCTGCAATAAATAATGCACGTACGTAAAGTTTGTACAACATATTTCATGCACATGAATTTCGCGATAATTTCATAGGAATTTTGCACAAAGCAGAGCAAATCCCACGCTCTAAAGGGGATGATTTGATTTCTTTTTAGTGGTACATATTTTCTACCATGTGTTACTAGTTATATTACCAGAGATTTTTTTTACTTAGCTTGATTCTTCCACAGAAAGATGCAGATTAATTAGGTTAGAAAAATTAGATCTGTTATTCATGGTACAAATTGGATTTGAAGTATTGTCGGTGAAGATCGATCAAGCATGCACGGAGATGAGCACATTTACCATTAATTTAATCAAGATATTGGCCGATTTGTTTTGCTTTAATTGTTCTATTTGCATCCTGGAAGCATATAGATTAAATTCAGGTTGCGACTAAGAAACTGTGCTCTTGTTACTTGTCTTCTATTCTCGATTAATTAAATAAACACGCATGCAGCAGCAACTTGGACTTAAATTCGATTTAACAAGGGGCAGTTTATTTTTTTACATTAATTTGCATCTTGCAGTACTGCTTGGTCAAACCACATACAACACTTGATATATATCGTCCAATTAAGTGTACTCTTTTAGTAATTTTATCTGTTCAGAGGTCAGATGTACGGAACAGGTTTTAGTTAGTTCTCAATTTTCCTGGCTCCCGCTCATTTCAGCTTCTGGCTTATTTTTCACTATTAATAAATTTCATCTTTTTTTCTGAACTTTTGGCTTTTTTGAGCTTTTTTTACCGGTTCTTTTTTCCCTGTATTTGTTTGCGTTGTCCGTGATGAGCTAGCATATTTTTTTTCTATTTTTAAATTTAATTATGCCAAATAAGTTACCTTCAGCTATAGTGTACTTTCAGCCATAAGCCATAACTTTTCAGCCCAACCGAGCGGGGCCAGTACTGACACATTTCTTTTGAGTTTAAAGTTGGCTTATACTTATACTGTTTATAGTAATTAACTTTTAAATGATGTATTTTTTAAGATGAGGTTGATAGGAAAATTATAGTAAAAAGTGTACTAAGTTCAGCTGTACCGGCCAAAATCATATGCGACTATTTCCCTCTCGCGAACAGTCAAAATTTAAATATATAAGCCATAAACTATTAGCCCAAAAGAACCTACCCTATATCAATACTGTGAAAAAGGTGTGCGCTCGTCGGATAGAAAGATACCACTAAACAATTAATCATTATACGACAGATTAATAAGAATTTAATGGAAACTTTTATATTATAATAATATATTCATTTATATGTAAAAACTTATACGGTAAAATAATTTATTTATCAATATTGTAATAAGTTATCATTATAAATAGCATCATTAGCCATAACTTAAATTACATAATTCATGTTTCAAATCTATTTGATACATATTGTTTATGTCATTGCATAATATTATAAAATGAATTAGAAATGATAAATAAAAAATGTTTTGACAATTAAACGGAAAAACGGCCACTACTACAATCCACATTACAGGCGGTTGAAACGTCATCACGGCATTTTGAACCGCTCAAATTATAGTCGATGATAATCCAGTTATCACGACGGTTTTTGAACCGCTCGCGATTATGCGATATCGCGAGCGGTTTGTCATTAACAACCGTCGCGATTATGCGATATCACGAGCGGTTTGTCATTAACAATCGCTCGTGATATCGGATAATCGCGAGCGGTTTTAGTACAAAACCGTGCGTGATATCGATAATCGCTGACGGTTTTTAATGACAAACCGCTCGTGATATCGCATAATCACGAGCGGTTTTAATGAAAAACCGTCGTGATACTCCTCCCAGCGAGAATCTATTTACGCTTATAGCTAGCCTCGAAATGCTAGCCATGCCCTCTCAAACAAGCGATAATCACAGACATAAACATATACAACTCACACATCTCATTTCATTTCAGATACATTTCACATCTCAATTCATTTCACGGACATAAAACATCCAATTGACAACGCACTTCATTTCACAAACATAAAGCATCCATTTCGCAAATCAATTCATTGAGTTGAAATAAAATATCCATTAACAAATACACAATTGTAAAAGATCTACATTGTATTTGCACTTAGAATTACAATAAAAATCATTCGGGCGATGGAACTCTCCATCCGATCGTCGACTTTTGACCACAAAAACCAAATGAGCCCTCCTCGAATTTTTGCAAAATCCGCTGTGTCAATGCAGATGTAGAGATGGGCGCAGCACTGTCGATAGGAATATCAACGCGCATATATAAAACCGACACGTATGAAATAAATGTGGGAAGATTGACAAACCTTAGAATTAGTGATCTTGGTGGAATCGAGGAGTAGTCTCATATGGTGGCACATGTAGTATCCACATGTGTTGCGGCTCTCTTGTGGCAACTTGCAAAAAATATAATGTGTTAAATCAAGTGGCATTACTACTATGTGTTGTATATGATTAATTAATGTGTAGCTAGCGAATACCGAAACTTGCGATCATGTTTCAAGGCCTTGGCCCCGCGTCGTCGAGTCACGTGTTTGTTGAGCGTATGTGGCGAGCGACCTTCGTTATTCAAAAAGTTAGATTAGTTATTCGGAAGGAAAGAAAGAGTACAATGTACAATGTATTACCTATCAGTATTCGGGCGATAGTGTGTACTTGAATTTGTTCTTACTTAGAGAATCAAGGTATATAGCCTTGTTCCATTTTGGTATAATTACAATTAAAATCCAATGAAAATTCTCATTGTATGGCATAAGAACAAATTCCTTATCTTGGTGAGCAGCGATTGCTTTTGTAATATAGTCCTCGACGAAGGATGCATTCTCGATGATGGTATCAATGGCGACCAGCGTGGGTCCAGAAACCAATTTGTGATTTCGATGATCTAGCTTCGATCAGCATGAATCTATATATAACATAGGAAAGCAACAAATTGTGACATATATCGGTATTACGTGAGCAGAGACTTTGATTATACAGGACTTACGTCCAAAGCATCGAGCGAGTGAGGCGTCGAGGCGTTGAGCGTGAAAAGATGAAATATATCGTCAAAGGTCACCGTGAAGACACAGATCCGAGCTTCGTGCAAGAAATGTTCGGCTTGAATTTGACAAACTATACCGAGCGCCGTTCGCCTGCGGCTTATTGGACACTTCCATATACCAAAGGTGGAATCTTTGGCAACCAAGTCCTAGTTTTGGAGCTCTTCTGGACTACCATCGGTGAGCTAGCACGAATTTGCGGGCCAATGGCATGGGCGGAATTCGTCATCATCCTTCGTCTTTGATTTGCCACAGCCATTGCCTCGATTGTGGGTCGACTTTATGCTAGTCGATCAGAATGGTATAGACGGTGCAAGTTGTTCGGCGAGAATAGCACCCGTGGAGATAGCACCGGTGGAGATAGCACCGTGCGGTAGCTGTGGTTCGCCTTTGCCTGCGTGTGGAGATGGCACCAGTGCAAGTTCTTGTGGTTCGTCTTGCACTTCGGTCACTGCCACGGTGAAGAAACCTCGAGGAGATGTCGGTTTTGGGCCACCGGATGAATGTTCCAATGGCCTGTCCTAGATTCACGATCTCGTCGTTGGGGGCTTGATGGCGGGACCACCTCAAAATTGGCATACACACCATCCACATTAACTTTTGCGAAGCTGGCGCTAAAGCTTGACCGCACCATGGCCCCGATACTGCATTTAATATGCACTCGCCCCAAGCAGCGTACAAGGGAATGGAGCCATATCTCACTTGGAGCTCGCATGTCGTAGGGTCCTACATAACGATACAAAATTAGCTACTCGAATAGGCCTACCAATGGAGCAAGCATTCGAGAGGTAATAATTATTACGAGGATGTCGTCCACGGGAAATTTGGACTGGGTTTGCGTCGGATTATGCGCGCACTACTCGGATGGTTGTGCGGGCTAGCTAGCACGGGAGCGGCGGTGGCGGCTCTCGACTTTCTCGCTTTCGCACCTCATCTCTGATTATATCAGCCATCGAACCCGATATCTCCTCTTTAAGAGATGCCTTGAGCTCTTCGTAGCTGTATGCGTCACGCTCGGCTTTGTTTCTCTTCTGCGCCGATACATGCGAGTCATCTTGGAAACCATGTTTCCAAGGAACGTAAGCAAGGCCTCTCGTGCGGCGGTGCTCCTTGTTTCCCGGGGCCATGGAGAGCATATCATTCTCCTTGTTCCTGGAATGATCCTGGGTAGATTGAAAACTCGGCTCTTCCCGCAAGAGCACGACATGTCATTTCAATTAAATGCGAAGTTGTGGAGTAATTACAAGCTACGTAGTTCGATCGATATCTTACCAGCTCGGTCACTTGCTGGTCGAAGGGTTTGAAAGGTGATGTCCCGATGTCGTTGTAGATGACCTTGCTCTAATCCAATTTCGGCGCGGTCGTCCGGGATATTGGAAAGCGGCGGGCGATGTCTGTGCAACTGCCACTCATCCTCCTTCATCCATCTGCGCGATTTTACCCGCATACCCACCGTGTGCCAAGTCCGTGAGGGTGTGTATTTTTGCCCGAGAGCCTTGTGCGCCACACTTGTACTTTTGAAATCTTGATCGTTTTCATCGCCTTGAACTCTTCCCATTGTGGTTCCGGGAATGGGTATGTATGAACAGCGTTTCGTCCGTCTCCACGTATTTCTTGACAAGCGTGCTCTTGAAGTTCTTCCATGCTTTGCACGCCGCTTTGTAGGTTTGTTGTTGCACATCGTCGAGGTGTTCTTACGGGAACTCGAGCGATGCCAAAATTTCGGTCCACACTCACGTTTCCGAGTGTCGAGCACGTTCTTCCACGAATTGTATGTGATCTCAATTGCTCGTGCAACTACTCCGACCATGGTTCGAATGCGTTCTCGCTTTCGAGGAAGGATAGGGACCCCAGATGCATTCACCGCTGTGATGATCTGTCGGCCCTCGGGCTTCTTTGATAGCCCTCTTCCTTGGCGTCTTGATGTTGGAGCGGACGCCTCCGGCGATGATGTTGAAGAATGCGCGGGTGACATGTTGCTCATTTTGTGGGTCTATTAAGATAAGATGAGAAAGTAATCATATTGAATTGCAAGACAAGAGAGGAGTAGAGGGGAGGAGAAGGGAGGGGTGATATGGACATAGAGAGGGGTGATGTGCCTAATCTGAATCATCGCTCTTGGCGTCGTGATCCAGAGACCGAGAGATGAAGAGAAGGAGTGGGAAGAAGCGGATGCATAGTCGCCACCGAAGAAGTCGGCTATATCGGCCGCTCACCAAGAATCTGGAATTTGTTTTTGAACTTCGTACTAAAATTTCCTTGAATTTTGTAATACTATTACTACAAGGTCTCTAAACAAAGTGCCTATCCTAGCACCTACTTTAGTTGCTAAAACTATAAACCAAATAGCAAAGTCCCTAAACAAAGGTCTATGAAGCAAATGACACAAGCTGTATCCGGTTCATTGAGCAGGAACACTATAGTATGTCACTTGCTTCATTTGCTGTTTTTGTCTAGATACATGGAGCATTTGGGTGGAAAGATCAACTGTTTAAATCAGCGCATGACCGCCAATTCAAGCATAGCATAGCATCCGAGGCACATCAGAGGCTCTGCTGTGTCTTGAGGAATGCCAAGAGCTGGTATTCAGATGGGTTATGAGAATAAGATTCATAATTTATAGTTTGAGGAATGCCACATCGAAGACCAGCTCTTGGGATTCCTCAAGACACACCAGCCTGGATGTGCCTCGATGCTCGCTATACTTCAAATTGGCGATCATGAGCTTTGACGACACAATGTATTTCTTTCCACCCAAATGGTCAATGTATCTTTGCAATAATCATAAGATTTCTTTATCCAGATACACTAGAAAGAGATCGGGAGAGGAGTAGAGGGAAGGGGAGAAGGGAGGAGAGGAGTAGAGGAAGGGGACCCAAATGATTTCAAACTATATACTATGTACTATATACTATATATTATATACTATATACTAACACAACAAGCAATATGTACTAATGTAAACTAAGCAATGCAGTAAACAATGTACCAATGTAGTATGTACCAAATAGCAAACTAATTAAGCTCTATGCAGTAAACAATGTACCAATGTAATATGTACCAAGCATCAACCCTAAACACTAACAGTAAGCATGAAGCATCAACCCTAAATATGTACTAAGCAACTAACCATAACAGTATGAAGCATCAAGCATCAACCCTAAACACTAACAGTAAGCATGAAGAATCAACCCTAAATATGTACTAAGCAACTAACCATAACAGTATGAAGCATCAAGCATCAACCCTAAACACTAACAGTAAGCATGAAGCTCGGGGAGGGATTTGATGACCTTACGGTTTTGGTGACCTTAGGGACGCTGGAGGAGGAGGCGGCGGCGACGGAGGAGGAGGAGGAGGAGGCGGCGACGACGACGGAGGAGGAGGCGAGGCTCGGGAGGCGACGGAGGAGGAGGCGGCGCGATGGAGGGGAGGAGGCGGCGGGCTCGGGAGGCGGCGGAGGAGGAGGAGGCGGCGACGCAGAGGAGGCGGCGGCGACGAGGAGAGGCGGCAGGCTCGGAGGCGGCGGCGGCAGAGGAGGAGGCGGCGGGCTCGGGAGGCGGCGGCGAGGAGGAGGAGGCTGCGGCGGCGTCTTCGTCGAGGAGGCGGCGGCGGTGGGAGGCAGCCGGCGAGGGCTCGGGAGGCGGCGGCGGCGGCGGGCTCGGGATTTAGAATTAATCGAATAAGCGCAGCGCTGCGGAAAACCCTAGCGAGAGGGTATATGTAGGGCGATTATCACGAGCGGTTCTAAACTTAGAACCGTCAGCGATAACATATCACTGACGTTTTGAGTTAAAACCGTCAGTGATAGTTTACTATCACATACGGTTCTAAACTTAGAACCGCTCATGATAGTTTACTATCATGACGGTTCTAAATTTAGAACCGTCTGTGATAAGCCTTGCATTTGTTGCAATTAAGACCACCAATAACTACACAAACTGCATTCATATCAACTACCAAACAGTGCATTCATATACAACACCAACCATTTGCATTCACAGTGTGTATTTCTTGATACATTTTGTCATTCTCAAATACATCACATATTTTGACATATACATCTCAAAATTGACTACATCACACATTTTCACATATACATCTCAAAATTGACTACATCACACATTTTCACATATACATCTCAAAATTGACTACATCACACATTTTCACATATACATCTCAAAATTGACTACATCACACATTTCCACATATACATCTCAAAATTGACTACATCACACATTTTCACATATACATCTCAAAATTGACTACATCACACATTTTCACATATACATCTCAAAATGGACTACATCACACATTTTCACATATACATCTCAAAATTGTCTACATCACACATTTCCACATATACATCTCAAAATTGACTACATCACACATTTTCACATATACATCTCAAAATTGTCACACATTTTCACATATACATTCTTATTGTACTTGCTTATTTCCTTTAAAAATTAGCCCTTCATCATGATCAATGCGTACGTAACTAGTTTAAATCACGTTGTTCATCGTCGACCATATGCCATTTCCAAAAGGAGGTAACTCGTCAAATTGATTGTATTCCTCCTCGTCCACTACATTCTCCACTCCGACAATTCTCCTTTTTCCATGAAGAACTACATGGCGTTTCTTATTTGCCGGGTCGGTTACATAGAAAACTTGAACAACTTGATTGGCGAGTACGAATGGTTCATCTTTGTACCCGACACGTTGGAGGTCCACGGTCGTGACACCGTACTTGTCAACCTTCACCTGTGGGAGATGCACCCAACGGCGTGAAATAAGGGATCTTGAAAACCACATAGTCGAGCTCCCAAATCTCTTCTATGAAGCCATAGTACGAGTTTCTCGACCCATCGATCTTGAATGCATCTATGCGGACACCGCTGTTCGTTAGTGCTCTTGACATCCACGAGATGCGTGTAGAATGTGTACCCATTTATGTCATATCCTTGCCATGTCACAACTGTAAATGTCGGCCCTTTTGCCAACCATGTCATTGTCTCACTCGGCGAGCTCCTAGCGATTTTCTCCTTCAACCATTGGTTGAACCGACGGTTGTGTTGCCTCATGATCCAAACATCCGGCGCTCCGGATTCATTGCGAGCACACCCTTGTGCTGGTCCACATAAGCGCCACTTGGTCATGTGTTGCAACACCGTGAAATGGGCTTGAGTATACATGTCCATATCTGGAGTGATTGCTTTCCTTCCGATAGTTCGAGACCCTTGACCTCCCCTCATGGCGAGATTGAGGACACCTATCGGTTGAATCGAGCCATATAATCGACACAAACAATGACCTCTTCGCTTGCATAACCTTCGACGATGCTGCCCTCCACCGAGAACGATTCCGTCACGTAGGACTTGAGAATTCCATGAACCTCTCAAATGGGTACATGCTACGTAGGAATACGGGCCCGCACATTTTTATCTCCCACACAACGTGAACAATGAGATGGACCATGATATCGAAAACGAAGGAGGAAATACATTTCAAGGTGACATAGAGTCATCACCACCTCGTCTGCAGAGCATCTAGTCCTTCGGGATCGATGACCTTCGAGCAATTGTGTTAAAGAAATAACATAGCCTCATGATTGTCTCTCGGACTTTGATCGGCAAAATATTTCTAATTGCAATAGGGAGCATCTGTCATCGACATGACAATCATGAGACTTCATACCATTTAACTTCAAATCTTGCATCGAAACAAGTTTCTTCACGTTGCGGAGTAACGAGACGGAACTTTGACACCATGCAAGCAGCACGATTCTGTTTTCTCAGCCTTGGGCAGAGTATAACACGCAGGGGAAGGTGCGTTCGTGCATTATCGGTGCATGTCGGTGCTAACTCGGGCTGATGTGCATATCGGCCAAGTCAAGCCGTGCGTTGGCGCCGTCCTTTGTTTTATCACGGATGTTCAGTAAGAGACCAATCAGGTATCGCACATATTCTTTTCTACGTGCATGGCGTCGATGCGATGCCGCACATCTAGGTACTCCCAATAAGGTAAGTCCCAAAATATTGATCTCTTCTTCCGGTGTTCTTCTCATGAGCCCTCAATTTACGTCCCTTTCCGAGGACAACATCTAAATCCTTAACCATATCATAAACCTCGCGTCCCTTAAATGCTTTGGAGTTGAACCGTCTTCCTTGTCTCCGTCAAATTGTTTCTTCATCTTGCGGTATGGGTGAGCCCTCCAAGGAACCGGCGGTGGCGCATGTAGACGGTTTTGCGTGAGTGTCTCACCACACACTCTCGGTACCATCTAAGCAGTGAGTACAAGTTTTGGCACCTTTTATACTATGGCCCGATAGGTTACCAAGGGCGGGATAATCATTTATGGTGCGAGAACAATAAGGAGCGCAGAGTGAAGTTCTCTCGTTTGTATGCATCCCATACCTATACCCCTTCGTTCCACAGATACTTTTAGATCTTCCACCAACGATTATAGGAACACATCGATATCATTCCCGTGTTGTTTTGGCCCTTGGATAAGTATCGACGACAAAATGTACTTTCGCTTCATACACAACCAAGGAGGAAGGTTATAGATGCAGAGTCACGGGCCATGTGCTATGCTCATTTGCTCATGCTCTTGAATGGATTCATTCCATCTGTACTCGATCCAAACCTTATATTCCTTGGTTACTGCACCGAACTCTGCAAAACTCCTATCGATGTTTCTCCATCTGCGCGGAATCAGCAAGGTGTCTTAGCATTCCATCCTTCTTGCGCTCCTCCGAGTGCCAATGCAGCAGATTTGCCTCCTTTGGATTTGCATAAAACCTTTTCAAGCGGGAATTATAGGAAAATACCATGCCACCTTAGCAGGAGGTCCTTTCTTCGCCTCTGTTCCTCGCCATCATCGATTGATTATTACGTTTGTATCGGGATGTGTTGCACACCGGACATACATGCATGTTTGCATACTCTTTACGGTAGAGGATACGATCGTTCGGGCATGCATGTATTCTTTCTACTTCCATTCCCAACGGACAAAGAACCTTCTTGGCTTTATACGTGGTTTTAGGCAACTCATTTCCCTCGGAAGCATGTCCGCTAAAAGACCTAGCAGCGCCGTGAAACTCTTGTCGGACCAACCGTTGCTTGCCTTCAATTTCAACAGTTCAAGCACGCCCGACAACCTCGTGTACTTGCAGCCCGTGTACAAAGGTTTCTCGAGTCCTCCATCAAGCCACGGAATTTAACATACTCTCTCTCATCATAGTTCTCTTCTACATCGCGAAGCATTTGATCCAGATTATCATCGTGCAACCTATCCGAATCCGAGCCACAATCGACATCACCGGGCGGCATGTCATTCACTTCACTGCGATGTCATCCGGGGCATATCATTCACTTCACCGCGATGTCATCCGCGCATATGATCATTCACTTCGCCATGACTGGTCCAACACGTATAATCCTTTTTGAAACCCCTCCGAATCAAGTGCGCTTCAATTTGCCCTCGGTTCTTAAACATCTTCAAATTCGCGATCGGTGCATGGACAGCACATATATTCCACCCCTTATTCAACATATCCTCCTCGGTGGCTCTTATAAAGCGAAACACCATTAATGTACTCTTCACTCACACGGCTCATGGCATACATCCAACCGGTCCTACGTTACGTACATATATAACAACAATTAGTATTAAAATCTAGAATAACTAATTATAACTACATATATACTGCCACATTTATTATATTGAGACTTAATTTCTAGCTCAATTCATATTACAAACACAATAGCTATTATATAACCAACAATTTTGCAAATTAATTAACCATCTTCAATAACCACTCATGGATTACTTACACCTAAATTGTAATGCAATTAAAAATAAATAAATTTCATTACTAACCATATCTACAGCAACCAGAAAGTCTGAATCTTAATTCAAAGCTCAATCTCGCCTCTTCCCACCAAATTAAGCGGCTCAAAATCGCTCTAGCTTCCTCCCGAGTGAAAAACTGCGCAGATGGCTAGATCTGGATCGAAATGAAGGCGATGCGATCGAGCGGCGCAATAAATGCCGTAGTCATTATCACGCACGGTTTTAACTAAAAACCGTCGTGATAATAAATATCACGACGGTTTTTATATAAAACCGTCGTGATAAGCTTCGTACGAAGCAGCTTTAACGCGCGTGTTCGATGCGAGCGCCGTGTTTCGATCGTCTAATTAACGTCTCTCGATCATTATACGGCGTCTATATCATTAATGTTTGAGTATACGAACCGTTTGTGCTAAAGGTTAAATATGCGCTCCTAATCCGTGTCTCTTCTACGTCGTACAATACAATATACAATACAACATGGCTTCTACTCTCGTTCTTGTGATCATCTCCTTCCTCTCATCTGCTCATCACGAATTGTTCGGCGGAACCTTACACAGCGGCCAGCAATTTGCATCCGAGCAACTTCTCCGCACATACTGCTCTCCTTCCCGACTTTCTTGCATCCGTCGGCTTGGCTGATCCTCCGCCGTCGGCGGAGGCGTCTGCCGCCGCTCAAGAAAGGAAACAGCCCTCACCTTGGTTCTTCTCCACAATGTGCGCAATGCGGAAGAAGCTCTACACGCATTGCGAGACCGATGGATAGCCTTGCCGATCAAGCGGCAAACGCGGTCGAGGAATCTGTTCATGCTATCTGTACAACATTATGGATCTTGCGATCATTTGCCCAGTGCACGAGGAAGTGCCGAGGACAAGGGCAATCTTAACGGCGTTCGAGAATTTAGCGGTTGATCCTCCAAGTCCCCAAGTTGAAGAAGAAGCTACGAAGCCCAAAAGAATACAATCTGGGAAACTCTTTACAATGCGACTTTTGTAATAAATTTGCCTCTAATTGAAATTAATAAATTTGCCTTAAATTTGTGACCTCTTACGTAGTTACGTAGTTAAGTTATTAGAAGCAATGTGTACTTATATATTAACCTCGATCTAGATTATGACAGACAAAGGGACATCACAGGCGGTTCTTGTGAAAAACCGTCATGAACATTCCCAGACGGTTCTTAACAACAACCGCTGTGATAGTCGACACAACACGAGACGGTTTTAATAAAAAACCGTGCGTGATATCTGGCGATTATCACGCAGGCGGTTTTTAATAAAAACCGTCATGATATTCGATATCGCAGACGGTTCATCGGTAAGAACCGTCTGTGATACTCCTTTTTCCGCCACAAATACCACGAGCGGCCTTCAAATTAAAACCGTGCGTAATAGTGTACATTACAGAGCGGTTTCACAAAACCGTCTGTGATTTGGCGTCTACTATTAGCCTTTCTGTAATAGTGGGCCATTAATCGGGAAAAGGCTGATTGATCGGTAAAAAGGCCAATTAATCGTTTTAGACCGCTAAATCCTCTCCGCATACACTGTAAGAAACGGTTTACCGACCGCTAACAATTAATCGGCCGGTGCAGCCATTTTTCACAACAATGATCTATACATGAGTTTTTTTTAGAAGAAAAATATACATGCAAGCCTTTACATCCCAAAAGTGAACTAAGATTAAGAAATCTTTAATTTTCAAGAAAAAAATGAAGGAAAATATAGTATATGCCAGAAGAAATGACGTAATGTATATAGTACTTATGTACGGAGTATGGATGCAGATCTTTCCTATGAATGTCCCTCATTTTACGTGGACAATTTATTCTTGGCCGCCCGATCGATGGGTCGTACTGAATACTCCTCTATTCAAATTCGTTCATACTTCCCTGTTAATTGAACAAATATTGAGCTATAATATATGCTTTGGCAAGACAATAAACAAAAATGAGATTTTGTGTGTGTGTCTAGGATGACTAATATATCCATTTAGAAATACGAACGTGGAAACAAACAGTGCTAATATTAAATTATTAATGGGTTTTGTTAAATATCAACTGGATGTTTTCTTTCTAACTATCATCCAGATTAGGATTGTTGGATTAAAGATCCAATGGACATGAATTCTCCCTCTCCCGTTGAATTCTACCTCTTTCTCATTGAAAAAAATCTCCCCTCTTAAAAACAAGAGCCTCTTGATCTCTAATCCAAGAGTCACAAATTTAGATGATAAGTAGGAAGAAAACATTTAGATGATATCTAGACACTCCCAATATTAATTTTGGGGCTTCGACCGTGTGTTCTTGGAGACGGACCGTCAGCGGTTCGTTAATCAGCTGCGGAACACAAATGGAGGGCATCGTGCTGCAATCCAGCCGATTATTGCCGTACATTTGTGTAATCAGCTCACGCTTGTTGCTGTATGTCACGAAGCTAATCAAGTAGTGGGCCATTCCAGCGCTCATCAGGCGAGCAAGTTATGCCGGGGTTTTCAAGCCCGACTGAGTATCGAAGTACCGCCGTTTTGTGATGGGCGTGAGATTTGCTAGTTAAAGATGCTTTTAGTTAGGTGATCATGGAGCTGGATTGTCAGGAATTAGTTAATCTCTAAAACGACAATTGAAGATGCAAATCTGTGATAGATGCGATTCTTCATGAAGTCTATAAGCTTAGTTCTGGTTTTGTACGTTTTGTCATTCAATTTGCTAGAAGAACAGCAAATTTTGGGGCTCACTGTTGTGCTAAGGATGCTTCTACATGGTGAGACTAGTAAGTTTGGTTGCTCTCTTGCTCGTAGTTTATAGTTCACAACCTAACGCGATGTTCGTAATGGCTTTTACTGATAGCTTTTGATTGGGGCTCGTGACTTTTGGCTAAAAATGAATAGTAGCAGCTGAAAGAAGTGACTGTAGAAGTAGGGGGCAAGTGGTGCAAAAGGTGAGCAAAAAATGTGAGAAACCATGTGGGGGTGACCACATGTGTATGATGAGTAATTGACATTGGTTTAGGTGAGTCGAGTTTGGTTTGCGTAGTTCGGAGTCGAGACGTTGCGTGGTGCAATCGGGCTCGGTCGGACTTTGGTCATTCCTGGTCGTATAGGATTAGGTTGCATATTTCGATGATTCGACAGGTTTGGACTTCGTCATGGTGAGTATGATGTATGTATGCTTTCATGTATCGAGCGGTGCTATTTGATGTGTTTCTTGTCTGTGTGGCTGCAGGACGTCGAGGCGGAGTCGTGGCGAGACACGGTGGACCGGACTAGGCGCAGGTGGCGCTGAGGTCAGAACGGTCGGGATGTGTCGAAGACGACGTGGACTCGAGGTGGTTGCGAGGCGTGCGAGGTAAGGAGCGCGGAAGCTTCCCGGAAGGTGCAGGAGGGGCGAAACGGGAATTTCGCAAGGCTGCACAAGCGGGAGCAGGCTCCGTTGGATTTAGCGGGCGTAACGGGGCGGAGACCCGTTAGCCAAGGCTATTTAAAGGAGGTGGTGGCTGCATGCCACCTTAAGCATTTTGGATGGATTTTGGAGGGAATTAGGGTTTCTTGAGTCAAAAGAGTCTTTAGGAGTAGTTTTGCTTTGGCTCTTTAGTTGTTGTGAGTGGGTGAAGAGTGCAGAGTGTGCTCCCTGTATGTCTCCTTCGTAGTGCTCTCCTTCCTGGTTGTTCTTCCTGTGTGTGTTGGAGTTTGTGGGAGAGGGAGAGATTGGAGATGAGTTGAGTCACCATGTAATCAACCCTTGTTCTAATGTCCATGCGTATCGGGACTCCTCTGTAATCCTTGTTTGTTTGGAATGAAAAATCTGAAGTTTCTTCTGTTCATGCTTTTTTCCTTCGATGCTTTATTGGCTTAATCTTTGAGTTTATGTGTTTCTTGTTGTTTGTTGCTGTGGAGTGCCAAAATGGGTTGCTCTAAGTTGGGATAGTGCCACAAGATCATTTGATCAATTTCCCAAAGAGCAAACCTCATTTTAATCTCAGATTTGCATTTTGAGGTTTCTCTGTTCTTCACTATCATTTCTAGGGTTTTGGTGCCCTCTGCGATTCCCTTCTTGAGCTGTCCTGAAACTTGGCATGTAGATTCCTGAGGTTATTGGTTAGCTATCTACAAAATCTCATGGCCAAAGGTTCAAGAGTTTGATGGGAATTTAAGTTTTTGTGCTCTCTCTGTAGTTGTCAGGCTGATTCTAGGGTTTGGAGAAATCCTTTGATTTCCTTCATGGTTTGGCTTGAAATTTGGCTTGTAGAGTCCTCTTGCTATTGCTAACACATCTGCAAAATCTCATTAGCAAAGGACTTGAGCCCATGGAGTAATTTGGATTTGTGTGAGCTTCTTTCTGAAGTTGTTCAGATTTTTGCCCTTTCTAAAGTTTGGGGCTGTTCTTAATTCCCTTCATGAAAATCGACGAAACTTGGCATGCAGATTCCTATGGCTATTAAGTAGCTATCCTCAAAGTTTCGTGGCCAAAGATTCAAGGATTGAGTGGGAATTTAAGTTTTTGTAGCTGCTGCCAGTAATTTTCAGGTTTTGCCCCATATTCTGAATTTCTTGTGTTCTTGTGTGTTTTCCTTGTTATTTGAAGTCTCTAGGCTATTTGGTACAAGGTCTTAGCCTTGTGGTGAAAAAAGATTGGAGGAATTTCATCTCTCTTGCCTTTTATTGCTGTTTTCTGCTTGCTGAAATCTGCAATATCTAGTTCTTGCTATTTTCGTTTTTATGCACTTTTGGGCTGCAAGTGATCCTCTCTTTTCAGCAGCAGTCCTCACTGTTTTTCAGCAAGGTATTTGGTCCATATTCATCATCTATTTGGTCTGGAAAGGGTAGCATTTGCTTGGCATTCTCTCAGCTATATTCACTGAACTCTGCAAGTTTCCAGTGTGTCTCTTTTATCTTTGCGACTACCTTTGAGCATTTCGTGTGAATATTTGGGGTTGAATTTTTGAGAGCGCCATTCACCCCCCTCTGTCGCCATTTCGGTCCTACAATTGGTATCAGAGCCGGTTAGCTCTAATCAATAGATCTTAACTGGTCTCAAGAGCCATGGCGACGGACAAGTATTCGACCAAGCTGCCCGTTTTCGATGGCATCGATTACCCCTTCTGTAAGAGCCGAATGGAGACATACATCCAGGCCCAGGGGTACGCCATCTGGCGCAAGGTCAAGGTCCGGTTTGAAGTTCCTGCCGATGAGAACATCAATGCCGGGAACATGGCTGATGTTGAGGCGAATGCTAAGGCAAGGAATATCATCATTCAGGGCCTGAGTCGCAGTGAGTTTGACCGCATATCTCATCTTGGGTCCGCCTTCGATATCTGGGAGACCCTCGATGCATACCATGAGGGCACCACCCAGATTAAGACGGTGCGACAAGACCAGTTCAAGCGAGAGTATAACAAGTTTGAGATGCTTGCTGGTGAGTCTTTAGATGAGTGTTTTACGCGTTTTCACAAGATCTTGAGCAACCTCCGGGCCGTCGGTCTCACATACTTCGACTCGGATAATGCTCAACAGATACTCACTGCACTTGATCTGCGTGTTTGGGAGATGAAAGTGACCACCATCAAAGACACGACAGACCTCTCGACCTTGACTCTTGACGCGCTGTACTCGCGCCTCAAGACTCACGAGATTGACGTTGTCTCTCGTAGGTCGAAGTCACAGTCGATGGCCTTGGTCACCGATCCTGTTTCTTCTTCTGGTCCTTCTTCTGATTCGTTGTGTGGGTTCTCCCTTGCTGCTCTCTGTGACGTAACTGATGATCAGTTAGAGCAGCTCGAGGATGAGCAACTGGCCCTCCTAGCTCGGAAGTTTTCCTATGCTTACAAGGGGAGGAGGGACAGAAAGAGAGGAGGACCTGTGATTTGCTTCGAGTGTGGTGGCCCCAACCACATTCGAGCAAACTGCCCCAAACTGGAGAAGGGCAAAGCTGACTTCGGCGGTTCGAGCAAGAACGACTACACCAACAAGAACCGCAACAAGAAGCCTCCAGTGCATCCACAAGGCAAGAAGAAGTTCCGCGACTTCGGGAAGGCCAAGAAGCTCTTCCACCGCGTCCTCGCCGCATTCGACGACCTTGACCTCAGCGAGGTGGAGGGATGGAGCGACGACGACGGGACGGGTGACCAGGACCCCAAGAGCGGCGATGACTTCTCCGGCATGTGCTTCATGGCCCTCGAGGGCGAACTGAGCGACAGTGAGTTGTACTCCGACTCGGACGAGGTATGCCCCACTTACGACCAGCTCAATCATGCTTTTCTTAAGCTAGGTGGTTTTCATGCTAGAGCTAGGACTAGGTGTACCGAGTTAGAGAAGGAAGTAGATAGATTGTCACTAGAGATAATTGCTCTTACATCTGCTCCTGCTAGTGATGATTGTGATACATGCTCTGCTTTGTTGGGTGATTTGGAGAAGTTAAGGACCTCGCATGATAGTTTGTCCTCCGAGCTTGATACTGTTAAGGTGGAGAACATTAGTCTGTTGGCTGAACTAGAGATGAGTAGGATTGCTTCTATTTCATCTGCTCCTGTTGAGACTAGTGCTCGCACCTCATGTGAGGATAAGGACAATGCTTTTAGAGGCCTTTATACCATGTTGCTTGATCTGCCCGAGTCATGTGAAAATTGCAATATCTAGTTCTTGCTATTTTCGTTTTTATGCACTTTTGGGCTGCAAGTGATCCTCTCTTTTCAGCAGCAGTCCTCACTGTTTTTCAGCAAGGTATTTGGTCCATATTCATCATCTATTTGGTCTGGAAAGGGTAGCATTTGCTTGGCACTCTCTCAGCTATATTCACTGAACTCTGCAAGTTTTCAGTGTGTCTCTTTTATCTTTGCAACTACCTTTGAGCATTTCGTGTGAATATTTGGGGTTGAATTTTTGAGAGCGCCATTCACCCCCCTCTGTCGCCATTTCGGTCCTACAAAATGCATATGCAAGTAGGAGCGAGAGGATGCGCCTGTGACTCTAACCTATCCTCGAACCGAGAGAGGTGGAGAAGCCATTTTAAAAAACCATGTATTTATATTGATATGAGTAGAATCTAAAAGCTAGTTGTATCCCGAACTCTTCTTTTTAACAAAAACTCACAGCTTCCTAAAAAAAAAAAGAAGGCGTCGGCTAGTGTTCAGTGGGGTGCACAAGGTTTGTTGGACCACCAGTTTTTCTCCCAGCATCTGTGAGCGGACTATATTGTAATCCTGATTATTGATTAATAAAAGCCTGTTCTTTGTTGGGTCTCAGTCTCTCATAAAAAAAAATCCGTATGATCAAAACACCGGCATCTCCTGCTGCGTACACGGCAAATTGCATTGCTCAATCATTCCGGATCGAATACCGCTATCAATGGGGGGGCCATCAGGGTATACGCACGCAACGGCGCAAATGATTAATTCGGCGGCGCCTACAATTTCTCCGGTGTGACAGTTGGACGGCCGGCCCGAGCAAAACAACCTTTCCGGCGCACGTACGTGCGTGTCCGTGCGGACCCCGTCTGCTCTCTTCTGTGGACGTGGTGCTGGTGGACTCACAAAGCACGGACATGTTATTAGCTGAATTTGAAGGGTGAATGTCATATAGAACTTTTTTTTTTTTTTGCTTTGGGATGGCTTCGGCTTCTGAAAAATAATGTGGTTTCTTTAAAGAGCTTCTCAAAACGGTTTTGCGTGCGTTATCTATATCAGTATTTTCATCGTCCACTACTATCTTAAAAAAATTATCAAGTGCAGCCTAAAAAAATAGAATCATACTCTAATTATTGGGCTTAACAACTTTCATTCCCATAAGTAACGTTTTAAAATTTTGGAATGAGACTGTGTGACTACATATCGCAAGGCTAATCTTGTTCTTGCGAAGAGTCCTGGTCACCTCTACGTAGTAGAAGGGCAATTTTGGGTTGGCTACGGTACTTGCCTTAGACCATGAAACCGCAGAGCCATTGTCGAGAATTCTAGCCTTGTATATTTTTTTTTAACTGATGATTAACTACAGGGCTTGATCAGTACTTCGACTATTGATAGCACTCTGTTTATGAGTTGTTTTCGTTCTATATGCACTTCTAAATCGAATAGGTGACAGATGTCGAGCCTCTTTCTTCTGTTTTAAATTTTTTGAGACGGTTGGTGAGCGATTTATGTCGGACAATAGAGAAGCAATATAATTTGCCGAACTGGTGCAGTAGTCCAGGAGTAGACAGGTCGAAACAGGGCCTGTTCTTTTCCTCCGAAGCTAGCGGCTTTTGACTTTTGTTACAGTACCTAACTTTCAAACGGAGTATTTTCTTAAGACGGGGTCTACAAGTTAAACGATCTACACGTTAAAAGTCAAACATCTGTACCAGCCAAAATCGCAAATGAATATCTATTTCTCCGTAATCTGTACCGTAAACAGTCAAAATTCAAAAATTTCAGCCAAAAACCATAAGCCGCAGCCGTTGCCAAATAGGCCCTGCTCATGCTGCTTTCATTGGTGATGCAAAGGATGTGATGGCCCGTCTAGGTGAAGTCCGGGTGACGAATTGGCCCTCTTTTTAGTTTTGTTTTGAAAAAGTCAAAAATAATATAAATGTCTAATTTTTTAAATAGTTTTTTGACTTCTCTTCTTTCTATCTTACTCCAAGTATAAGGCGGGGGGTTATGAGTGTCTTACCTATCCCACTCCTCTCACTCTTGTCTCACGCACGTATCTCTCCTTTATATTTTTCACCGTTTGCTCTATCATTTTAAAAGTTACTTTTTTTAGCCAGTACTATTTATTTTCAGTTAAAAAAATATGCACCACAGCCAATACGAATACCCCAAAGGCTAAGGAGTCAAAATAAGGTAGCTCAACAAGGCTGATGTTTTGTGAGTTCGGTTGTTTGGCTAGCAGGTGTTCTTAGTTATATTGAGGAGGAGTTCCTCTGTTAAAGCAATAAAATCCCTCTTTCCTCGGAAAAAAAAACTGGTGCAGTAATTATAGTACCTCCAATTGTTCCATCCTTTGACTCTAGGTGATTGACGATCAACTGGATAACTAAAATTAACTACCAAGAGTAAGTGCCAAATGTACTTGTAATCTCAATGACAACGCGAATATAATTAGCAATATTGGGAAACCTGAGCCTGAGCTTGTAGACTTTGGCCTATGGCGGATATCCCATTCTTTAGTCTATATGTAAGGGATCACAATAATTGTATGATGACCTTTTGAGAGGATAAAAGTAATAGCAAAAGAAAGAAAGAGTTCCTCACATTGGTGACAATTTTATTAATTCTGTATTTCTTCGTGTGTGATTCTTCTTCCATCTACGAGGTGATCGATCAGACTGAACTCGCTAGCGATAGTTCTTCAACACATTATCAACACGAATTGCTCTGCTGGATTGAAAGCTAATCATCAAGCATGACACTCGTAGATCAAACCGATTTCTAGATTGTTTTATTCCGTACAATTTTGCATTCTAGATTGGTTCGCTTTCACAATGCAAATTTCCTCTAATCACCACGAGTTGACTTGTAGTCGCCGGCATAATGCTGATTCGATGATTAGAAAAACGACGGATTGTTGATTGCATCGTGGAAAGGAAAGAAATAGTTGGGGAGCCACTACCACTTGCACGCGGCACCCTCCAGCAGCCCGCATGTCGCACGTGCCCGTGCCACCACGCCCTTTGTCGCCCGCATACGGCCGCTTCCTGTGCATGCTGACGCACCGCCTGCCTGCAGCCATGCCCACGTGTGCGTTGTCGCGCTGCCCGCACACGCTGCAACCATTGCGCCACGCCGCCTGTACGCAGTGTCATGCCACCCGCATGCAGCCGCGCCGTCAAGCCGCTGAAGTCACGCCGCCCGCACATGGCTTCACCACTGAGCTATCGTGGCTACCTTGCCGCCTGTACACGGCTGAGCTCAGCGTTGCGTGCTGGCCGAAGACACCTCGCTCACATGTGCTGCGGCCACCTCACTGCCTGCATGCAACTGAGCTCCGTGCCGCTCACACACGGCCTCGAAGTTGCACTGCCGCCCACCTCCCACACGAGGCATGTGTGATGCCACCGGCACGAGGCTATGCCACCTCCCGCCTCCTGGATGAGGCGCACACGATGTCACCTGCCCAAAGCTGCGTCGCCGCTCGCCTCCTACATGAGGCGCGCATTACCGCCATTTTGTGCACCATCGCCCGGCTCCCCACTCGACACCACCGCCGTTGCCCCGCTCGAGGCCTACACGCCCGAGCCGCCAAAAAAGGGAATAGGGTAGGGTTCCCCACTATGCGTTGTTTTGGGCTGAAACGGGCCAAGGAGAAAAAATAGGGTCCAGTGCCCTAAATTTTGCAAATAGGCCCTTCGAGTTCTGAAAATCACGGAAAGGTCCTTCGAACTTCATGGATAAGCCCTCGTTTTCTGGAAAATTGCGCGAAAAAATTTCTCAGCAATGAAATTTAGTGGATTAGCCCTTGAAAATTGCAAAATTCATTGAAAATTCATTTTCCATTATAAAAAAGGCTTGGGAACTTAGTTTTGAATTGTTTTAGCATGTTTACCACTAATATTAGTTTTTATATGCTTTACTGTATTTATTTACTATTTTGATTTATCATAATTATTTAAATTGCCTTTGATCAACAAAATTAGCACTAAGATCATAGAAAAATTCATAAAAAATTATGGAACATTACGAGAGTCTTTTGTGCCATTATCCAATTTATTTCATGCATGTTTACCTGTAGTAAATTTATGTATTTCTTTCAACGCATGTAGATGATAGGTATCACGAATAGGAGTTCGAGGAGCTGGCCCAACATGGCCAAAACTATTTGACTTGGGATTCTGATGTCGAGATTATACTTGGAGCCAAGAAGCTTTGTGTTGCTATTGAGATTGGTGCATCGAAGGATGCCAAACCCACCTCTGAGGAAAATGATTATGCACTTCACTTCCTCAAGCACAACCTCTGTCTCACACTCAAGAATGAGTACATGGTAGAAAAGAGCGTGCTAGTCTTGTGGACTGCACTAAAGAAGCGGAAACTAAAGTACACTATTCTTCCTTAGGCAATACAGTAATGGATCCAACTAAAATTTACTACCTTCAAGACGGTTGGAGAGTACAACTCTGCTTTGCATAGAATTTATAACAAGCTTCAACTCTATGGCAGGTAGGTCACAGATGAGTAGAAGATTAAGAAGATCCTCTCCACCTTCCACCGAAGTGTAGTGCAGTCTGCACATAACTATCATCAAGATAGCCACAAAGAATATACTAAATTGATTGATATTATGCAGGTTGTAGAGGCTTAGGATGAAGTTCTCTACACGAACTTTATCACACAGCCACCTGGGAGCTTCAAGGTGTGAAAGCCTATAATAAAGAAAAGGGGAAGGAAGGGCAAGGCCGTAGCTCAGAAAGGCAAGCCAAATGCTCCACAGAAAAATAAGACAAGCAAACCAAAGCAAAACAATAAGCCCTATGGCCAACAAGACCAAACTTACTACAAGTGTGGCAAGTGGGGGTACTGGTCATGGATCTATACAGAGCTGCAGCACATCATTGATGATTTTCAGGCCAAAAGAAGAAGGGCAACATGAAACTCACTTTGTCTTTGTTGAGAGGGAGGACTCACAGCAGCTGCATGCACCGATAGAGGTTGACTCCACTCCTGCAGCCGCACCCCCTTGATATTGCAGCTACCGCCACCATGATTTCCTAGGAAGAGCATCTCACCCATGAGAAGATAGCAGCTGAAATCTCTGACTTCTTGACGGATGCAGTCTAATGCACAGAATGCATTTAGACTTTAATTCTCATTCATTTCATGTGTGGAAGAAATAAGTTAGATTTTGCATTAATGATACTCAAACAATTTATTTTCTCATGATAGTTGGATGATATTATTTAAATTCAGTCATTTATTCAGTTAATACTAGCATGATATGTTCTGATATTTGAAGTACTTTGTTCATGTGTTGATTGTCTTCTACTACATATTAATAAAATACTTTATATTAGAACACGCGTGGCGCCCTATAGAGAAAGTGTGCTTAGCTGATAGTGGCACAACGAATACCATCTTGAGAGATACAAAATTCTTTCAGTTGATTAGCAAGAATGCTAGTAGTCTTATGATAATCATGGGTAGCGATACTTGTATAATAGACTCAAAAAGAGCCACAGTTATACTCCCAATGTCCATAACTTTGGTCATTAAAGAAGCCTTGTTGTACCTAGAATTGACAAGAACTCCCATAAGCTTCATGGATATTCGTGCTAATGGTTTCCATGTTGAAACTGAATAAGAATATTGTAATAGCCCAGCTGTTTATTTCAAAATTTTCAGTAAAAACAAATAATAAATTAATTTAATTTAAAATAAAAACAAGTGTTTCTATGAATTTTTCTAAAATTGTTAGACTTTATTTGCTATTTTCTAAGTACTTTTGAAGCCTCTTAGTATTTCTGAAAAATATAAAATGAAATTTAACCTGGGTTCATCTCGGGCTAACATGTGTCAAGCCCAGATCAAATCCACCCCTCCCAATTTAATCTCGACTGCCCATTCCCACTGACCCCTCCATTTCTTGGGCGACGGCCTTGATTTCCTCCTTGCGCAACATGGCAATCATCCACCCGCATGTCAGCTCCTTCTTCCTCCTCCCTTTCTTCAACCTCCGGCTGAACCACCATTGCCGCACTCGCCCGAGCTTCATTACTCCACCCTTGGTCCATTATTCCTTGGCATTAATGGCCATTGAGTGCCCCTCATCACTCTCCATCAACCTCCATCATTTCCCTTCTGCATTAAAACCCCATTTCGCCACTATGCGCCATTCATTGCCACCTTTACTCTATCCAGTAACAGTCGGCATTCCCCTCACCTCGAGCTCCTATAAAAGCCTCCCCCTCTATTCCCTCCTCACGCCGCTCCTTTCCCCTCCCTCAATTTCTCTACTCCGTGCCTGAGACCCCCTAGGACCTGCGCCCTTGTCACCAAATGTCGAAGGTCCTCCATCAAGAAATTGCCACCACCACAGTCCGCACCAAGCTACACCGTTGCCGTCTTCTACTTCGTAGCACCCGTGCGAAGCTCCCCCGCCCCTCCATCGAGCAGGTCCGCTGCTGGAGAGCCTCCATCGCTGATGCCCTTGCACCGCTGCCACCAAACCTTGCCGTCAGCCCATTTCTGAGCCCCTCAAACTCCGCGCCAAGGTGAGCCTACCTCCCTGTCATCTCTTCTCGCTTTTGCACACCTCGATCGTTGCCGCCAGGCATCGGAGCGCCGGCGAGCCCTAGGGCTCTGTGCGCCACTTCCGGCTGGCGTGGCCATGTTAGTGCTCGAGCCCACGTGGTAGCCACGTCAGCTCCGGTTACCCAGTCAGCCGAAACCACCACCACGTCAGCAAATCTCGTGATTTCCCTTTGAAAAATAAATCCACCAAAAATCATAAATCTGACACTGACATCATAGATTGAATTTCCAGTACAAAAACAATTCTAGAAAATCTCCTTTTTTCTTTTTCTTTAGTTTTAAACTTCTGGAAACCCATTCTCCTTCATCCTAGCTCTGATTGAACCCATTCAAATTTCTAAATTCATTCTATGTACAAAGCTACGATCTAGCTCTTTTCTTTTCTTGTTACTATGCATCACTTCCCTTCCTTGTATTCCCTTCTCCCTATTCATCTTCTTCCCAGCCGAGCCAATCCTGCCACACTCTCTCCTCTATTTCTTCAAACCGAAGGACCACGCCATGCATGCAAATCAAACCTCTCAACTAAATTAATTGACACGCATAGAGAACATCCTCATTCACGAGACATCATTTCTTCTTCTGTTTTTAGCCATTAAAGTCATCAGTTTTCAGTTTCTAGCCATTAAAAGTTGAAAACCATCATTGTACTTAATTCTACTGAATTAACTTATTCTTGCCCTATAAATAGGAGTCATTTTCCGTGCCATCCCCAGGCTCTCTTCTCTACCTTGCGCAAGCATCACCAAAGCCACCATCGCCCCATCCACCTTGCCACCACACCGTTTGCTGCTGCCCACGGCCACTGCCTCTTGTGCCGTCGATGGCCGACCTCCCCTGGGGTTCCATCAACCTATTTTGCACCTTGGCACTGCCTCTACCGCTGCCCAACTTTGGCGATGGCCAATGCCATGAGTCGTGCCATTGCTCTATGCTATAGTAGCTCTAGTGTGTGTTTCACCTATTTTTCTTTGAGCATAAGACACAAAGTGTTGATGGTTTGGTGGTGTAGGAACGTTTCTCTTGGAAACCTTGGTCTTGAGATCAAATCCATGAATGCAACTGTTTTTCCACTCCATAGGTTCTCCAATTCTTCTGCTTAGAGCCAATGTCAAGCGAGACCCACATGTCATACACTCAAATAAATCCAACAATCAACCAAAAATAAAATTCCAGAGAATACTCTCTTGGTTTTGCATTTTTTGAAATTTCCAATCCGTTCGATCTTTCGATCGGTCGTTCTATACCATCCGAACTCCCCGAATCTGGTGGTTCAAATTCCTAAATTCATCTAAATTCATAATTTATTCCCCAATATATATTTTATAATTTTTAGATTTATTTGAATTTATTTTTGTTTGGTCGCTTTTCACATGTAGACTGTGATGTCCCAGAAGAGCGCAATTTCGACAGCAATTCTCACCAATTCGCAGAGTAAGGCAAATTACACTCCTTGACCATGTTGATCCTAGTTTACAAATAAAATTATGTTGTTTTAAATTATTTTGCATGCAAATTTTTATTCAACGTATTTCATTCTAGTTTTAATTGTAGTTATTGCCTGCTTATTAATACCTCCTTTGATATTGATTCCCGAATACCTTGTCACTCTAGAATAAAACTCTAGTTAGTACACTAGTATAGACTAGAGAATTTTGTATCAAATGTTTAGACTTGCTTACACATAATTTTTGTTTTAGGATAACCTTTTTTACATAAAATGATAAGCTTTTAAAATGTATTCTTTACTTCAGTGAGTCAAGAAAAGCTAAGGAATATTTCAAAACAAAAATATAAAACTTGGTTTAGACTTAGGCAAATGGTTAAGTGGTGGGTGATTGCTGACTTGCATCGTTGTTCGGTGACACAATGTTGATTGGTAGGCACAAGGGGTAGGTGGATAGTGCCTAAGTCAAATTAAGTATCGGTCTATGAGCCACTGCTACAAAGCCCTATTGTACTACCACAAGGCTAATATGGGACAATCCTGACTGACTAATTTGCAGGTCCCAAGCTGAGTCTCGTTACAGGTTGAAAGTGAGCATTGCGTAGGCCAAGGGAAGTCTCACTCTGCTCAACAGGGGGTTCTGGTCTGGTGGATTCCTTCTAAGGTGAAACCTTAGTATTGGCTTGGCTAGATTGAAAGCTTTACATTGTAAAGGTCTTGTCATGATCGCTTAGTCGCACACCTTCGGAAGTGTGTCAGACAGACATAATAAGTTGATCATATCTTGTGGGTAAAATCGTACATCCTCTATAGTGTGTATAATCTATTCTAGATAGCCATGCCCACGGTCATGGGTAAGATGAGTAAAGTTTTTCACATATCTGACTTTCTTTTCAAAAATAGTTTACAAAATGTTTATGAGTGGATGGAATCTATATGAGATCTTTCGGGAATGATGGTCCGAATGGGATGTCCGTGGTTAGGTTAGTGTCAGGTTAGAGCATATGCTAATGATATTCTTTTGCATAAATTACTATTTTTACTTACTGTATGAAATTCAGCAATTTCAATCTATTTATTATATTTCTTTAAATGTTGTTTTATGCTCAACTAACCATATATCACTACAGAAAAAGAGTCATCACAGACGGTTCGGAACTGCCATCATAGACGTTTTTTTGAATTTTTTGGATTTATGCGTCAGTGATAATCAGAGGTTATCGCAGACAGTTTGTGAGTCGTCTGTGATAAATACAACATAAATGGTTTGTAATTAGAGCCGTCTGTGAAGAACACTATCACAAATGGCTCGAACCAAAAATTGTCTGTGATACTCACACATCACAGACTGATGGGCGAGTATCACAGATGTGCGATGTGTGAGTATCACAGACGGTTGTAATATAAAACCATGTGTGATAGTCCTTCATAGACAGTTTATACCACAAAATCATCTGTGATAGTTCATACTATACCTAAATTTTTCTGTTTTTGGCTAGTCTCAAGAAATGTTACCTATGCCCTTTAAACACAAGCAAATACAGTAGCACATTTCATTAGAATCCACCATTTCACATCACAAGATAATGAGCAGGTTACACATCTAACACAGCAAGAACATGGCAAGAACATATCCTAATCCTATGAACCCAACTCTTAAACATGGTAAGAACACATCTCCTAATCCTACAAACCCAACTCTTAAATATGGCAAGAACATATCTCCTAATCCTAAGAACCCATGGCAAAAACATAGAAGAAGGAGAGATCCTAGCAGCGTGTGAGCTAGATGTCCTTGATGCCGATTTGAGTACCATCTTGGTAGATAGCTGCTTCCGCAGTGCCTTGCAGCAAAGGAGAGGCACTAGTAGTGTTACTTTTGTGATATGATGGTGAGATTGCACAAGACACTCTTACAATATTTATGAAAAGAGTGTGTTGTGTAGTTGATCGTGGTGTCACAACAGGGGCGCTAGCTCATGGCGGTAGTCGGTGTCGTCAAGGAACAAGATAGGAGTGGATGAACTAGCTAAGAGTAGCTGGTAGAATTCACGCATCTTGTAGTGAAAGGGAGAGGGGAGTAATTAATAAGCGATAAGAGGTGAGAGGAACCGGTGCCTGTCGTTCGATGCAGAGAGAATGGATGGATGAGATCTGAATCCTAGGGGAGATGCCATGGATCAGTGTCGTGGCATTATCAGAGACGGTTTTTATATGAACCGTCCGTGATAACGCACATATCACATACGGTTCTTATAAATAAACATTTGTGAATTATCACAGACGGTTATCAATACGAACTATCTGTGATGTCTTGTATTATCACAGACGGTTTATACTAACAACCGTCAGTGATATTTTCATAGATGTTTATTAATAAGAACTATCTGTGATGTCCTGCTTTATCGCAGACGGTTCGTATAAATAACCGTTGGTAAAAATATCATAGAAGGTTGTTAGTATGAACCAGCTGTGATAGTTGCACTATAGATGGTTCATAGGAACCGTCTGTGATGTAGCTGTCCAGTATAGCCTTTTTTGTAGTAGTGTATGCCTCCACTTGCCAATCTTGCTTTATTGTGCATTTTCCCGTGTAACTTGCAGAGTATATTTTATGTCACCTTCTTAATTCTATTTCTAGAGAACTATTTTGACTTCGGTGAGGATCAAGACATATAGACCATGTCTTACTGTCGTTTGCCTGTCGGTATGCTCAGTGGGTTTCTTCCGCTTCGGTTTATTTATTTCGCTACTTATATTTAAATTTGGCATATGGGTTGTTGATGTAAACTTTGGCCATCAGGCCCATATTCAGTTAAATAAAGTTTATCATCATGTGTGATATTTGTCTTTGTTATCCATTATGTGCGCTAGCTAATCCTGGACTAATGCGATTTACATAGAGGATCCAGGAGTTGTTGCTCTGGGGTCTGACAAGTATGGTAAAGAATAGCTGCTCATTACAAAGCGTGAAGCAAGTGGAAAAAGGGTATTAGAAAGACTTCCTTTATTTGAGACCGAGCTATACCACACTAATGTTAAGGCACCCACAACCTATATTACCCTGAAAACCATATTTAGATGCTCTAAACTTTTTTTTGTCTTTGGCATGATATATTTGGCCACTTAGGTCTTAGGATGATGAGAAATATAATTAACAATTCACAGAGACATAATATCGATATAAATTATTTTTTGAATCAAGAAGATTTTGTGTGCCACACATGTGCCACTGGAAAATTAATTACTAGACCCCTCTGAAAGTAAAGGGTGAAGTCTCTGCATTCCTGGAATGCATCCAAGGAGACATTTGCAGTCCTATACAGCCTCTGTCAGGGCCATTTAGATATTTTATGGTGCTCATCGATGCTTCCTCAAAATGATCGTACGTATGTTTATTATCTACAAGAAATCATGCTTTTGCAAAGTTGATCTTATAGATAATTCGAATTAAAAATAATTTCCCTGATCATCATATAAAGTCCATCAGAATGGACAATGCCAAAGAATTTACTTCGAAGGCATTTAACGATTATTGCATGATAATAGGAATTAAAGTTGAACATTCTATACTGCACGTCCATACCCAAAATGGACTATCAGAGGCATTAATTAAGAGGATTAAATTTATTGCTTGTCTGATTTTGCAGAATTGTAATTTACCAACGACATGTTGGAGACACACAGTCTTACATGCAGCAACTCTCATCAAATTTAGACCATCGGCATATAACATCCATTCACCTATGCAACTAGCGTAAGGATTAGTATCGAAAATTTCTCATCTTCGCAGATTCGGTTGCAAAGTATATGTACCTATACCCCTACCACAGCATACTGCAATGGGTCCTCTCTGACAGTCAGGGATTTACGTTAGTTATGAGACAATATCCATAGTCAGGTATTTAGACCCTATGACAGAATATTTGCATACCGTCCATTTCGTTGATAGTATATTTGATGAGGATAGTTTCCTCATCATTAGGGGGGAAAATCAACCCCTTGATGGAAATATTGAAAAATTACCTAGCAAGCCACGAAAATCCATGCACATGACCCGACCCATGCACTAGTGAAGCAAATAAAGAAGTATAGAAGATCATTGATTTACAAGCATTAACGAATCAACTACCTGACCACTTTAGTGATTTGAAAAGTGTGACCAAGTTATATGTGCCTGCATGCAATGCACCGGAGAGGATTGAAATACCAAAGAAAGTTGAAGGTATCCCGAATCCCGTCCAGAGGCCTTAGAATAAAAGGGCGAGAACTCTGGCTCCTTGAATCCCAAGTAGCCGGGGACGCCTAGTGAAAAAGGATAAGAACTTGACACAGCCAATTACCGAAGTTTCCCGAACCAAAAGGAGAGCCAGTTGAGACCTAACACCAGTATGACACCTTCAGAAAAGGGCATATCGGATTTGAACATTCCCACGAAGGGAGAAACCAGCATGGATGTGTGCGGGTGCATCAGAGCAGAAACTAAAGGAACTTGCCCCTACCATTGGAAGAAGCAGGGAGGAAGTAGAAGTACTAGAAGGATCAACCCATGATAAAATGGCTATAAACTATGTGACCACGGGAGAATCCATGAATAGGACAACAGCCAATATTGACATTTATTTTGAAAATAAAATTGCCACAATTGTCGATCTTGATGCAGAGCCTGCATCGCTCACTGAATGTAAGAAAAGATCAAATTAGGATGATTAGAAAAGAGCAACAGAAACTGAATTATTATCTCTGAATAAAACAGAGGTGTCTAGGCCTATAAGCTGCACACCTCCCCATGTGCATCCCATAGGATATATTAGGGTATTTGTTGGAAAGAGAAATGAGAAAATTGAAGTTGTAATATACAAAACAAGGCTCGTTACACAAGGTTTCACTCAATGCTCAGTAGTTGATTATGAAGAAACCTATTCCCTAGTCATGGGTGGTATTACCTTTAGATATTTAATCTCGATGAGAGTGAACTTGAATTTAGAAATAAAATTGATAGATATGGTAGCTGCATATCTTTATAGAAACTTGGATTCAGACATTTTATGAAGGTGTTTGAAAGTATCCCTGTACCGAATCAAGATAGAGCAAGTTGAAACTTGTATAGTGTGAAACTCAGAAAATCACTGTACGGACTAAAACAATCTGGCTGGATGTGGTATAATCGCTTAAGCGACTTTCTATGCAAGAAAGGCTACGAGAACAATGAGAATTGTCTCTGTGTATTTATACGATGATCTCAGAATGGATTTTGTATAATCTTAGTGTATGTAGATGATCTAAATATCGTCGGAACCTTGAAAATATAAAGGTAGCGAGCTCTTACCTATAGTTAGGGTTTGAAATAAAAGATTTAGGTAAAACCAAATATTGCCTAGGCTTGCAGCTTGAGCATATCCCTGAAGGGATATTAATGCATCGGTCAGCATACGCTCAAAAGGTGTTAGAGAGATTCGGCTTTGAAAAGGTGTACCATCAAAAGTACTGATGGTTAGGAGATCTTTGCAGCCAGACAAGGATTCGTACAGACCTAGAGAAGAGGAAGAGGTAGTCCTGGGACCGGAATTCCTGTACTTAAGTGCAATAAGAGCACTTATATATTTAGTAAATTGCACTAGATCGGATATTACATTTGCCATAAACCTATTAACGAATTATAGTGCAGAACCTAGCAAAAGGTATTGGCAAAGAATAGAAGATATCTTTCGATACCTCCAAGGAAGCAAAGATCTTGGACTATTCTACAGAAAGAATCAAGACCTAAATATAACTAGCTATGCAGATGCCAGGTACCTATCGAACCCGCATACAACAATGTCACAAACAGGCTATGTATTCCTGTGTGGTGCAACTGCAATTTCATGGAAATCATTTAAACAAAGTTTTATATCAACTTTGACAAATCAATCAAAAATCATAGCACTGTACGAAGCTGCGCGAGAATGTGCTTGGCTTTAGCGGATGATTTACCACATCTAGCAGTCGTGTGAATTGAATACCGTGCATGCTCCCACTATTTTTTATGAAGATAATGCAGCTTGTATTGTACAAGTACAGATATGTCAGGTGAATAGTCATTCTCACAAAGCATATCAACCCTAAATTCTTTTATGCTCATGAAGTACAAAAGATGGATGAAATTAAGATACTGCATACTAAGTCATGTGAAAATCTTGCAAATTTATTTACTAAGTCACTTTCAGCATCTAACTTTGAAAGGTGTATACGTGGAATTGGAATGATGAGATTTAGAGACATGCAGAATTCAAGGGAGAATCTTCACGAACCTATCATTAAAACTTGATCACGAAGATCAAGTAGCTAAAGAATAAATCATAAAGATTAAATGAAACTTGGTGGATTGTACTCCTTTTCTCTTGACGAGTTTTCCGAAAGTTTCTTGGCCAAGGTTTTTAATGAGGCAATTCATGCAACGCAGTATAACATGTATCATGTACTCTTTCTCCAAATTTTTTCACTGAGTTTTTGTGGAGTTTTGATGAGGTATAAACATTTCAAATGAGTGCCCAAGAGGGGTGTTGGGAAACCTAGGCCTGGACCGGTAGGCCTTGGCCCATGGTGGGTGCCCCATCATTTAGTCTATATATAGAGAGTCCAAATGATTGCATGATGACCTTTTGAGAGGAGAAAATTAATAGAGAAAGAAAGAGTTCCTCATATTGGTGTCAATTTTATTGCTTTTGTACTTCTTTGTATGTGATTCTTGTTCTATCTACGAGATGGTTGATTGGATTGGACTCGCCAGCGACGGTTCCTCAACAAGCAAGATGAATAACGCACGAAATTGCATGGTGATCTCGAAGTTAATGATCTCTGCCCGTGCCCTCTTTTGCGTCCGATTGGCCCTGCTAATGCGTGCAAGTAGGTAATTTGGTCTTATTTAAAAGTGTTGTGGTTTTTAATTTTTAGTTGTGGCCTTTAACTAATTACGAAAGATATTAGAGAAGTAAAAGACATTTATATTGAGAAACTACTCAGTTTAAACATTCTTATTTTAATAAAAAGCTCATAGCTTCCTTTAAAAAAAAGACGTCGGCTAGCGTTCGGAGGGGTGCACAAGGTATGTTGGATAGGGGTGAAAACGGGTCGGGTTAATCCCGACCGATCCGGCACCGAATCCGATTGGTACCGAATCCGACTAGTACCGAATCCGGAGAAAAAAATATGGGTTAGGATATGGTAACAGCAATATCCGTCCGAATCCGAATATCCGTCCGAATCCGATACATCTTCAAGTTTGATTTCAGGTTAGTGCTACTATTTGACGTTTCATTTTCTTTTGTAATGGTAAAATAAAATCTTTCACATCAGCTATTAAATAGTTTTAATAGTAACATCAAGTCAGTGCGTCCTACTCCATTTACTGCACTGTATGCATTCCTTACTAACAAGTAGGGGTGCAAACGAAATGGGTTAATCCCGACCGATCCGACACCGAATCCGATTGGTACCGAATCCGATTAGTACCGAATCCGGAGAAAAAATATGGGTTAGGATATGGTAACAGCAATATCCGTCCGAATCCGATCCGTTTTCACCCCTAATGTTGGACCACCAGTTTTTCTCCCAGTATCTGCGAGTATTGTAGATTGTAACCCTGATTGTTGATTAACAAAGCCTGTTGTTCTTTGCTGGGGGACTCAGGAAAGGAAAAACGAAACACCGGCATCTCCTGCTGCGTACACGCCAAATTGCATTGCTCAATCATTCCGGATCGAATACCGCTATCAATGGGGGGGCCATCAGGGCATACGCACGCAACGGCGCAAATGATTAATTCGGCGGCGCCTACAATTTCTCCGGTGTGACAGTTGGACGGCCGGCCCAACCAAAACAACCTTTCCGGCGCACGTACGTGCGTGTCCATGCGGACCCCGTCTGCTCTCTTCTGTGGACGTGGTGCTACGGTATAACGGTACCACGTTTTAGGTTGGCTAAGGTACTTACCTTAGACTATGAAATCGCAGAGCCATTGTTGAGAATTCTAGCCTTGTTGTATATATTTTTCTAAGGAACTGATGATTAGCTACAGGGCTTGATCATTACTTCGAGTATTGATAGCACTTTGTTTATGAGTTGTTTTCGTTCTACATGCACTTCTAAATCGAATAGGTGACAGATGTCGAGCCTCTTTCTTCTGTTTTAAATTTTTTGAGACTTGGGTGGTGAGCGATTTATATCGGACAATAGAGAAGCAATATATAATTTGCCGAAGAACTGGTACAGTAGTCCAGGAGTAGACAGGTCGAAACTGCTCGTGCTGCTTTGATTGGTGATGCAAAGGATGTGATGGTGTGTCTAGGTGAAGTCCGGGTGAGAAGGCTAAGAGCCCGTTTATTCCGAGTTGTTTTTTAGCAGCTTCAACTTTTAACTATTGATTAAAATTGTATTATAACGGCTATTAAGTTTTTCCGAGTCATTCAATTAAAGAAAATAAAGAACAAATACTGCTATATCTTCACAAACATTGCAATAAAAGGGAAAAAAAAGAAGAAGAAAAGCAAAAAAAGCAAAAAAAAAAAGCCAAAATTAAGAAGCCTGCGTGTTCATTCCGGTTTTTGACTTTTGGAAGCGAGAAGCTGAAGCCAGAATGAACGGGACTATAGAGGGACCAGAATAGGGTAGCACATGAGCTAGGTCAACATGGCTGATGTTCTATAAGTTCGGTTGTTTGGCTAGCAGGTGTTCCTAGTTATATTGGAGGGTGAATCCTATGGACACGGCACAGCCGCTGCACGCGCTGCTTCTTGGCCGACCGATCAAAATCCGACTATTGTGAAGCAAGGCACGCGCATTTCGCACAAACCCCCCACCTACCGTCACGGCTTTTCTAATTTGCCTCCACCCAAGAGTGAAACCCTACTGGCAATGTTCCCCATCTCCACCCCCAAACCGCATCGCTCCCCATCTCCATCCCCAAACCAGACCAACAAGCGATGGCCGTGGCTTTCCCTCTCCCTCTCCCATCCCTTGGCCACAACGACAACGAGAGCAACCTGATGCCGCCTTGATCTTCCTTCCTCCACTCCCCTGACTCCTTACATCGTGCACCCCCAAATCCCTTCTAGGGTTTGCTATTGGCAGTGGCAGCAACTGCCATGACGACGGCAAGGCCATGACCCTCCCTCTCCCTCTTCTATCCCTTGGCCATAGGGACGACAAGGGAGACCCGATACCACCTCTATCTTCCTTCCTCCACGCCCAACTCCCTCCAACCGTGCACCCCCAAATCACTTGTAGGGTTTGCTATATGCGGCGTCAACTGCCATGACGACAATAATGACAACGACAAGTAGTTCCACAAGAAGGATGGCATCATGATATTTTGGCTATTATCAGTCACTTGTATAGTTGTATTCTGGCTTCCTAGATAGTTCCATGTAAAATATTTGAATGCAATTGTTCTTATCGGTGAGTGAAAATTTTGAAATGCAGATTGTAAGCTTGTTCTGGCTGTTGTTGTTGTTGTTGTTGTTGTTGTTCTGGAATGCCAATTTTGGCTGCTTGTTTTGGAATGCAAATTTCTGGAATACAATTGTTGGCTACTTGTTCTGGAATGTAGGTGTCATTGTAATCAAAAGAATGTAAGATCTGTGTGTCATTGTAATCAAAAGAATGTAAGCAATTTTTGGCTTCTTGTTCTGGAATATAGGAGAAATATGCATTGATTCAATGATCCTTATACGTAATAGTACCAGTTCTTGTGACACAATTGCATTGTAAATTTGTACTGAGAACAGATAGAGAGGGAACAATAGCAATTTAGCATCAAGAGTGGAGTTCTACTCTCAATTTAAAAGAGATTCAAATGTTAGTTAATGAAGACATTTAGCTTACTGCAAGAATATTCATAAAAATCTAGAAGGTTGAAAGTTGTACTACTGCAAGAATATTCATAAAAATCTAGAAGGGTGAAAGTTGTACTCCAAAAGCGATAGCTCATCAATGTAGTTAGCTAGGAACTCAAGATGCAAAGCTGGGGCTTGCTGAAAGAAAAGGTTGAGTAAGCTAGAAGAGCACATAGTATTGGCCAATCTCAGACCAACATCTGAAACACATGTATTTGTAAATGGAAGATGACATGGACATAGCTTATACCATTCACATCATGTCAAGCAGATACAGATCCCTTTAGATCCTTCATCTTATCCTTGTAAAGGCCAGCCCAATATTCCAAGAATGTACACAATTGCATGTGATCCCAACAGGAGATCCAATAATTTTTTTCTCAATACAAGCTTTATTTCTAAGCTTCTAGATTGCCCAATAGACAACAGAGAGACCCATAATGTGCACATCTCTACATGATGGAAATGAATGTTAATCAACCATAGGTATTGATTAAAAGACAATGGTCGACGATTAGCACCAATCATCCTACCAATCAAGCTCCAATGTATTTTGCAACCATGCAACCAAAAAAGAAGTGGTTGATAGTTTCAGGTTTAGAACATAAACCAAAATATTTATGCCAAGCCTCTTCTAACTACCTTCTAAAATTCAAAATACTTCTTAATGACCACATGAACATTCATTTGGTTTTGCTCATTACAAACATCATAAAGAGCACATGAACAAGTGCTTGATAATTTTAGGTTTTGATCATTACAAATATCATAAAGAGCATTCCACATGATCACATGAACAATAGTAGAATTCCACATGGACATCTGAATAGTAGCTAAGGTAAATTACAAACTGGTAGCCAGTACAAAGTACAACATAAATTATAGAGGGTTATGGTTTCTTGTAGGTTTCTTTGGACAATTATAGGCATCATGAAGCACGATTTGCTTGCAAATCTTGCACAAGCATGGCACCTTTTCCTTGCCTCCATGCTTCTTACTTGCTTGCCTTTCCTCCTTGCTTTTCTCTCTCGAATGAATATCAGTCGGTGGGTGTATGTCAACTTCAGTAGGAATGTTGCATCCAATGAAGGCCTCATATTCCTCCTGCCTTGTGTTCTTAACAGCGAGGACCATTTGGTCAAGATGTGCCTTTAGGTTGAAGACACTTAATATCAAGTAGTCAATGCCTTCATTCAAGTGCTTAGCCTTCTGATGCGATCTTCCAATTTGTTTCATACAATCAAAATCTTCTTTCTCATTACGGCCTCCAAGGATATTCAATGGGCTTCTCTTCCATAGGTGCCATTGTCTATCATAGACACTTTCCCTGAAAAAACTTGCAGGTAGTCAACTGATTTTGAGAAGAGTAAGAACATGAAATATTAAGTAGATATTTATCTTTTGCACCTTTTCTCCTATCTTTTCATAATGTACATATTCGGTCACTTATTTTGTTTTTCACCTCTCAACACTTGAATAATTTGGCGGCATGAGATTCCTTTTGCCTCAAATAATTTGCATGAACAATTAGCCATCATGGTTGATATGTTGCAGCAAACCTCTCTATCTTTATCTTTATTGGGCTCATCAGTGATGGTCACAATTTTGGTCACCTCATTCTACACAATGCCCCGAACACAAAAACCGTCCTTAGCAGCAATAATCTCTTCTAGAAATTTCTCGAACACGTCATGTGTGAATTCTACACTACCTTGTTTCTCCATGGACCATGGTGTCATCAATTGGGGTGTCATATGGATGCTGGTGTTGTCTGCTTTCAACTCCTCCTGACGGTGGCATTCCAAAGCTATGTCAAACCTAAATCAAAACTCAACCAAAGCGAGCTTGTGATGAATGAACTAGTTAAAAAATGAATTTGGACTCTATGGCCTTAAAGTGGTTATGAGAATCCAACTCGTGAGACGAAGAGACACATCTAGGAGCCGAAACGATTGAAGGTGTGCTTCAAGGAGACGAAGCACGTAGCATGTTACATATCACAGATGGTTCCAACCACAAGCTATCTGTAATACACAACTATCACAGATGGTTTATATTAATGACCGTCTGTGAACTATCACATACGGTTCTAATTAAAAACGGTCTGTGATGTCTGCAATTATCACAGACGGTTCATATGAATAACTGTCTATGCAATATCACAGACGGTTATTAACAAGAATAGTCTGTGATAGTATGGTATCACAGATGGTACATGGATCATGCTTGTAAAACTGTCTATGATAATTATAACACAGACGGTTCGAGGAAACCGTCTGTGATGATGCGTCCACTATAGCTTTTTCTTGTAGTAGTGTTGATTGTGAGTCTTATTTTAAATCTTGGCTATGAGGCTCATATATTTCTTATTGTAATCTTTTTATGGATACTCAGTTTGACATGTAAGAAGAAAATGATCAGAAAGAGACAGTTGAAAAGATGTATGCTTCAAGTATACCATGGTTAAACAAAATGAAAATGCACAAAAGGTGCACAAATAAAAAGAAATACACTTCAAGTATGCCACCATTTAAAAGAAGTATGCTACAACTATACCATCATGAAAAGAAGTATGCTAGAAGCATGCCACATGCTTAAAAATTGACTGTGAAGCAATAGGTTGTTATATGAGACTGCTAGCTTGTTCAGATTTAAAGTTTGCTTCAGTTTTAGGCTTTGACTTTTCATTGTGATATCTCATTGTGTTCTTTATAATTAGTTTGATTATTGCTATGATGCCTGTCATTGATATAAATTGCTTAATAATGCTAAAAGATTTGTTTTAATATTGCTTATAAAATATGATTTTATATGATCTAGGTAGCTCTACTAAAAAAGATGGCTTGGTTGAAAATATTAAATCAATGCAAAATAACTTGGATAATCTACAAAGCTTCTTGATTTTTACTCTCACTGCTCCTTCTTAGAATTATTCCTTTTTTTAAAGTTCTTGATGATTATATTACCAAAGGGGAGAGAAATTGGAGAAAAATGGGAGAAATTGGAGTTACTTGCTAATATTGCTTCTCTTGTTTGAGGGGGAGTTTTATGGGTTTTTGCCGAGAGTATGCTGTTGTGGTTTGTCAAATTCTTTTCTCTGCAGTTTTGAAACTTTCTTTTCACAAATTTTGCTTTTTTTTCAAAACTCAACTCATTCGAGAGATTTTGAGATGTTGTCAATATATTCATCAAGGGGGATATATGCGCTATTGTTGCTGGAATATTCCGGATGGAAGGTCTAATCGGCCTTGTGATGGATGGTCCAATCAGTAGATCGACCACGGTAGAACGACTACAGCAGGTCGACCACGGTAGAGTGACCACGGCATGTCGACCATGGTAGGTCGACCACAACAAAATGACCACAAATGGTCGGAGCTACAGTGAACCGGTCTAAGCTACTTATGTTGAAGATTTTGAGTACATACAAACCGGTCAAGGATCAAAGGCTGAAGCGGTTGTAGTTTACGATTGGTAAGGAGTCTTCGATAGCTGAGCACTCGAACGAGCAGTTGAACATCGAGCGGTCTAAACCTTCATTGAACACGTGGAAAGGAGTCGAGCGAGTGGTTGAGTGTCTTTCGATAAAAATCTGCATCTATTAAGTTAGGTTGCTTTTCTTCTAGTTTGAGATTTATTTTCAGGTATCAAAAAACAAGGGCAATCATTCACCCCCCTATGATTGTGGTAATCGATCCTATAGTCTTCCTTCTTTTTCTCAACTTGCGCCACAAACATTTGAGCATCTGCATTTCTGATTTTTTTTAAACTAAGGTCACGATAGTAATTCTGCAACTCTCTCTTTGTGCATCCGACATTATCAAAACCACCCTCACTAACTTGAAGTAGCTTATAAGCCTATGAGGTTCCTATGCTTGCTTTATGGCATTGTAAGTTCAAACTCTATTAAGTTAGTTTTGATGATAATGATGAATGCAATTATGAGACTAATTTATTTATTAGCTATGATTTTACCTAGTCTCATTTGGATGTGATAAATGACAAATGCTATCTTGAGACTAAAGCATTTATTCGTTATGATATTATTTAGTCTCATTTGCATAAAAAGGTGAAAATCACAGAGGTATGCATTTGACATCACATTCTTATAACTTAGTGCATTACTCGGATCTAAAATATAGATTAAACTCCATAAATAGTCTTACTTGAATATGTGCATATGTCTTTGTTATATATTCTTGTTTGCACACATTTAAGGGGAGTTCACTTTATGTTTTGAGGTTTCATTAGTATTGATCCATGTTTCTTCTTCTACATATTAAGGATCATTACTTCAAAACATATCCCTTGAATATATATATATATATATATATATATATATATATATATATATATATATATATATATATATATATATATATATATATATATATATATATATATATATATATATATATATATATATAGGACGAGTGTTTCATGCACCATGGTGCCTAGGCACCAATATCAATACCCGTTGATTTGCTTGAGATTCATAACGTTTAATGTGGGTATCTTCATATACCCATAAAAAGTATATTTGAGATGTCAAACTCAAAAATTTAAATTCAACTTCAGTTTAATTAGTTTGAACTATTTTTATGGTATATACTCATCTGTAGTTGCATTGAACTCAAAAGTAGTTCAAACTAATTTGAACTGAGTTCAAAACTTACTTATCATAAATATATCAAGGGTATAAAACATTTTCATACCCAAACTCAAAAAATTATCAATCATACACGTGTATCGGATGTTGGTGCCTTATGTAATTTTCCTATATATATATATATATATATATATATATATATATATATATATATATATATATATATATATATATATATATATATATATATATATATATATATATATATATATATATATATATATATATATATATATATATGTGTTTCATGCACCATGGTGCCTAGGCACCAATATCAATACCCGTTGATTTGCTTCGAGATTCGCAACGCTTGATGTGGGTATCTTCATATACCCATAAAAAGTATATTTTAGATGTCAAACTCAAAAAATTTAAATTCAACTTCAGTTTAATTAGTTTGAACTATTTTTATGGTATATACTCATCAGTAGTTGCATTGAACTCAAAAGTAGTTCAAACTAATTTGAACTGAGTTCAAAACTTACTTACCATAAATATATCAAGGGTATAAAACATTTTCATACCCAAACTCAAAAAATTATCAATCATACACGTGTATCGATGTTGGTGCCTAGGCACCATGGTGCCTTATGTAATTTTCCTATATATATATATATATATATATATATATATATATATATATATATATATATATATATATATATATATATATATATATATATATATATATATATATATATATATATATATATATATATATATATATATATATAAATATAAAACTTGTAGTTCAAATATACTCATAATCAAGTTGTTATCTAATTCCTCCATTATATGTTAATTGTTGAATGATTAATAACAACCAGATGTGTAAGCTTTGCTAGTAATTAATCTCAAAAATAAACACTCGCATTCAAATGAGTTAATTACTTAAGAAGCTTATTCGAGAATATACAATTGTTGTGTACATATTGTATACTCGCAAATTATTTTATATTTTATTGTTTATTGAAATTGTCATGAATTACCAAATTAAAGGGAAAATTATAAAATCTAGTCCCTCCATTATGAGTTAATGGTGAAGTTTGATAATTAATGGCAATTGATTTGTGAACTAACATTTTTCATGAGTTAGATGAATAGGTTAAGTTCCACAAATAGGGTTGACTTAGGATGACTTCATGTGTTGAAGATCATTAAGTTAATATGCGAGATAGAAGATGGCTTCATGTGCTAAAGATCATCAAGTTAATATGCGAGATAGAAGATGGCTTCATGTGTTGAAGGCCATCAAGAAGAGAAGATGTGTCATGAGTTAATGCATGCCCAAGAGGAGATGATCACGAATTGATCATCAAGTCAAGATAAGACCCATCATGTGTCAATGGAGTTCAAGTGAATGACCCGGACTTAAAGTGAAGATGTGCGTCATCAAGCTTCAAGAGGATGTTCAAGGCAAAAGTATGACTAGATAAGGCTAAGAATGTGTTCTTAGTCTTTTGCTGGCCTTGGTATTTGGTTGGAAGACTAGATTGCTAGTATAGGGCATGTTCTTTTCCTCCGAAGCTGGCGGCTTTTGGCTTTTGCTACAGTACCTAACTTTCAATCGGAGTATTTTTCTCAAGACGGGGTCTACAAGTTAAACGATGTACACGGTAAAAGCCCAACATCTATACCAGCCAAAATCGTAAGTGAGTATCTCTCTCTGTAATATGTACCGTAAACAGCCAAAATTAAAAAATTTCAGCTAAAAGCCAAAAGCCACAGTCGCAGCCAAACAGGCCCATAGGTTGCCATACTATTAAGATGTGTCATATCTAGTAGGTTGAGTCTCATCGTGTGTTGATAGCTCAACCTTACTTACTCTAACTGTCCGTAGCATGATGCTTATATTTGTGAATGTGTTTTACAAATTGTTGTGGCTCATGTGTTGAATTTTTGTAACATGGGACCATACATTGCAAATGTGTTTTGCAAGTGTTTGACGTCTATGTTTCCTACCTTGTGTCATAATTCCAAAAGTGTGGAAATGTATTTTGTAATTTGTTGGGAATCATGGTTAATCCTTGTGGGCATGATACCATAATTTGCAAATATGATTTGCAAAATCTGTTGAAGTGTATGCACTTCTCAGGAAAATCAGAATTACAACAGTGTATCATGTGGTACTACCGTTCAACAAAACTACCAGCGTTATGATCACGGTATTACCACATTCGTTAGTGGTCGGAAGACTAGAGTAGTCGAACCAACATGATCGAAGACAAGTGTGGTCAAACCAAGATGGCTGAAGACCTGTGTGGTCGAAAACTAAAGAGGTCAAACTAACGTGGTCAAAGACCAGTGTGGTTGAACCAAAGTGGTCAAAGACCTGTGTGGTCAAAGAGTATAGTGGTCGAACCAACGTGGTCAAAGATCAATGTGGTCAAGAACCATTGTAGTTGAACCAGCGTGGTCAAACCAACGTGGTCGAGCCGGCGTGGTCGAACTAACGTAGTCGAAACCGATATGGCTGAGACCTATGTGGTCAAAACCAACATGGTTGAAATGACATGATTGAAACAACGTGATCGAAGATCAATGAGGTGGTCAGAGATCTGTGTGATCGAAAATTGATATGGTCGAAGATCGACATAGTCGACGTGGAAGACCTGTGTGGTCGAAACCAATGTGGTCAAAGACCAGCATGATCGGAGACCTATATGGTCGAACCAAACAACGTGGTCAAGAACTAGTGTGGTTGATGATCGGTAGTTTCGACTCTGTGTGAGTGGTCCGATCGAAGAATGGTACTACCGGCTCTGTGTGAGTGGTACTACCAAGTTGCAGAACGACCGCTTGTGTAATGGTACATTTTTTCCATAGAGACACCTTCGTGGGAGTCTTCTCCTCCCCATGAGAACAGCAGTTCCACATGTGTGGAGCGGTACTACTGCAGAACGGTAGTACCAGACTTTGTGTGGTGGTTTACTAGATGTGGTCGAGGACCAGTGTGGTTGATGATTGTTAGTTTTGCCTCTGTGTGAGCAGTCCGACCGAAGAACGGTACTACCGGCTTTGTGTGAATAGTACTACCGAGTTGCAAAATGACCGCTTGTGTAGCAGTACATTTTTTCTAGAGAGACACCTTCGTGAGAGTCTTCTCCTCCCCGTGAGAATGGTAGTTCCGCGCGTGTGGAGCGGTACTACTGCAGAACAGTAGTACCAGACTTTGTGTGGTGGAATTACCAGATTTGCTGAATAATAACTAGTTTTTTGACCATTACGAGGAGAATGGTAATTCTAGCCTTATAACGGCTATACTACCGGAAATCCTGATTTTTTTTACAGTTTTGCTTCCAACGGCTAGTTTTTGTGTCGGGGTATAAATACTTCTGTGTGGCTGGTTGAGGTAAGACTTGGTACCCCATTTCACTCTCTTGAACTAGTGTGACGTTCTCCTCTTAATTGTGCATGTGTTGCCCCTTGTGAGCAAGGTGAAAGGTTCTAGATTGTATGTGTTGCATCTAGAGGTGGATTTGGTATCTACTTGAGCTTGTGCATTCATTGCATGTGGTGAGAGTCATGCATGGGGCTTGACTTATTACTCTTGGAGGTTACCGACTCCTAGACGACGTTGGAGGTGTCATGTGTAGTGATCTTCTCAAAGAAGGTTGTGAGAAAATATGGCAAGTTGTGAAGGTTGGAGCTCACCTATCCAGAGTGAGAAAGAGCTACCACTAGTGGATTGAGGTGATTAGCTTAATTCTTAGAGTTGGTCCAATTCGTTTGGGCTTACCTCGACCGTAGCATTGTGGTTTGTTTTCTTGTGCTCAATTTACATCCAAGCAATTTATATTCATAGAATTAAATTGATTACTTGTCATCATAAGATTGCAAATCATGACATAGACTTAGGGTTTCGGTGCGCTTAGGTGAACCTAGTACATTTAGGCTTAATTTGTGTAAAACCAAATTGAGTTAAGATTCCGCATTATATACTTGGTTTAGCCAAATATTTGATAGAAGAGAAATTTTTAAGACTACCTATTCATCCCCCCTCCTCTAGTCGGCCTCCTCGATCTTACATGCATGTGTACAATGTATTCTTTGCTCTTTTAGTAACTCCATGATTCAATCTATTCAAAGGAAGCTTATCAAGCAACACAAGGCCGTGATTGTGGTGCTCAACCATTGAAACTATCTTATACTTGTTATCACCAAACAGCTTTGCAAAAATGTGTGCATCACATCCACATCTAGTTTCCTTCAAATTACATGTCTTCTTATTAGAGGGATTAGCAAGCTCCTTGCTTTTCTTGGACGTATAACCTTGTCTTGAGCACATAAAATGCTTGCATGAATCACTTTATTCAATAACTGCTGCTGCCCAACACGAACAGAAAAACCCACATTATGTGCATACAACTTGTAGAACTCCTCCACGGACTCGATATCTTCAAAGTCCATCCCTACAGTAGGCTTCAATTCGTCCTCACAATCGAGTGTACATAACAAACATTGCAATAACACAAACTAATTGATGTGAAATAACGAACATTGTGTTGAAGACAACTTAGTCAATCAATAAAGCTACTCATACTCAAAGAGAGGCATGCTAGCTTTCCTTTTGGGTGTATTGAATCCATTGTTAGTCCTCAGTAGGGATGTTATCTCAACCAACGATTGGGAATTGGCACATTCTTGCATTGGTAAGATATTGATAGATGCCATTGCTACATAGTCGGTTTCATCAAAGTTTGACATGACAAAAATATGAACAAATCCAATGTACATGGCATAAATCGATTCGTTTAATACCTGAATCACTTGGACATCGTGGGGCAGCACTGGAAGCCATCCTTCTCGGGGAATTAGTGCGCAAGATTGATTCACCCAAGAAACAAGCAAATTTGCACGGCATGAAGCCACATCAGATCGAGAAACAACCCTTCAAACCTTTGCCTCAAACCAAGCAACCCGCCACAAGCACATAGCTGCAAAACTCCTACGCCTCCAAGCACTCCAGCCACGTTGAACCACTTGAATAGGATTGACCCATGGACTTGAAGAACACCTTAGGAACCCCTATAAATCCAATCTTTCACCCCACCAATCTTTCGCACAGAAAACGAGAGGGAGAGAAAGCAGGCCCTACCTCAGGGGAAGAGGGACCGGAACAGAGGCCGACTCTGGCATAGCTACTCGCGCCCTCGACCCAGTGCAGTCTGAGGCTGCGATGGCTGGCGAGGGGGAGAAGAGGCCAAGATGAGAGAGAAAGTGAGATCTTAGGGAGGCTAATTAGAAAATTGGCGATGGCAGGCAAGCGCTTGACTACAAAATTCGCGCACCACTCTTCGCAACTATTAGATTGAGATCGCGCGGTCGAGAAGCGATGCATGCACGTATACAGCAGTTGTGTCGTATGCCTTGGATATGCCCTCGTTATATTGAGCACTTAGTGCTCGAAGATTGTAACAATTCCCTTGTTTAAACAATAAAATCTCTCTTTCCTCGGAAAAGAAAAAACTAGTGCAGTAGTTGTAGTACCCCACTTGTTCGATCCCTTGACTCTAGGTGGTCGACGATCAACCAGATAACTAAAATTAACTACCAAGAGCAAGTGCCAAATGTACTTGTAATCTTGATGACAACACGAACATAATTAGCAAGACGAATAACCCATGGAATTGCAAGGTGATCTCGGAGCTAATGATCTCTGCCCATGCCCTCCTTTCCTTTGCGTCCGATTGGCCCTGCGAATGCATGCAAGTAGGTGACTTTGTCCTCGAAAGACGCGCGGCATGTGCAGCACACCTTACCGACTTCGCTTGATCCCTCTTCATTTTTCCATAATTTCTTTCACCTAGGCACTACCAAAAATTTCTGAAGTCTATTGGCTTCTCACTTATTGGTATATACTTACAGAAGCTAGAAGTTAATAAGGGCATGTTCTTTTTTGCTGCGGCTTGTGGCTGTTTGTTCGAGAGATTATAGAGTAATAGAAACTCACATGCGGTTTTTGCCGATATAAATGAAATCAGTAAAGTATGTACTACAATTAACTAGTAGACCCTATCTTAAAAAAATACTCCATTTAAAAGTTAGTTACTGTAGAAAAGTCGAAAAGCAGTTTTTAGAAGCTGAAAAGAACAGGGCCTAAGAATGCAGGTTTCTCAAAACAATTTTTTTCACTTTTTTCGTTCTGAGGATAAGGTAAGATGTATTACGCATCCTACTCCTCTTGTTCATGTCTTACGCACGTATTTCTCTTTTACTTTTCTCACCAATCATCCTCTCTTTTTAAAAACTATTTTTTAATTGTTATTATTTATTTTTAATCAAAAGCTATCAGCGGTAGATAATACTATCACTTTCTATGTACACGTACACGTGCATGAGAAAAACGGATACTGACAGGTAGGCCACGCACCAGCGGAGTTTCAGGAAGGCGGCCTCTCAACGTCAACTGCTGTCTACGCGTCTGTATATTAGGCATGGGTCAACGGGCTTTCACAAGAAATCTCCAACTGCGCCTCAACAAATGGCAATGGAACAGGATGCACGGTGACAACAAGCTATGCCACCACTTGCTCTGGGGAGAATAATATTCGATCTATAGCCAAAACTTTCGGAACCTTCTTGAAAGATCAAAGGGAGAAGAAACAGAAGAAGACAAAGGGGATCAAGTTAGGAACACACTCCATTCAACCGAGGAGAATATGGTTCTCTAGAAGCTTTACAAGTTTGAGGTAAGCCAATACCACAGCATATTAAAGCCTAGCTAGCCAGCCTAGCCCTAGCATTGACAAGACCTGAAGGCCTGAAGATTTAGATCCGGTCATTTGGCTTAAGATTCTGGTTTTTAACTTATTTTTTATTATTTTTAAATTTTATTATTTTCTGACTTTTCGATTTTTAAGCTTTTTTGTATTCGTTTGCATTATACAATATGGGCTAATATGTTTTTATATTTTTAATTTTTTTGAATTTAATTATGTCAAATAAATCACTATCAGCTACAATGTAATTTTAGTCAGCTACAGTAAAAATCCAGCTATAAGCCACTAAAATTAATGGAAAGAAATGCAGCTTAAAGCTAATTGATTAATTAAAATATGTGGACATCGTCTTTATAGTTTATAATTTGTATATATAGTCCTGTTTTAAACATGATATTTTTTATTTTTGGCAGAACTAAATTATTTTCTTTAAAACTTTTTGCAAAATTTTTTATGTTCTATAAAGCGCCTGCACCTCGTATATCTTTTATAAGAGCCTATTAGGAGACATAAAGCGTAGTAATAAAAAAATGTAGGATTTGGTTGTCATGTCTAGTGCAATATATACTTCAGGAATTAAAAACACAGGTATGACCTCACCCCACGCCGTGTAACTTTGTTTGTCGACTTTTTAGAGGATTTGGCACTGTTAGCGATGGTATTTACAAAAGTAGCAATATGTGCATTGTATTTGCAGAAATGTCACTTTTGTCTTCTGGTGGGCAGGAGGCAGCACAGGCGAGGCAACACGTGGGGGCCACCGACAGTAGGCGCCTGCCACCCCGCCAGCAGACGGTAGGTAGCATGCCACCCAGTGAGGAGACGGCAGGTGATTAAGCCGACTGATTAGCCAGCTTAATTACCTGCCCTAATTTTTTTTACTTAGTGTTTAGTTGAATTTTTAAATATATCAAATGAGCTCAAAAAATTACGAAAATTTATCTACAGCCTCCCGACGTAACATACTTGATAGTATAATTTTTAGGTAATTTTATCCATTGTGAATGTTGCTCAAACATTCATAAAATTTTGATGATTGTATGAGTTTTTACATATAGCAAACGAGCTCCAAAAATTACGAAATTTTATGTGAAGCCTCTTGACACAATCATAGTTATTGTGTAATGTTTTAAGAATTTTATGTGGTCCAAATTTACCATGTTTATTTGGGTTAATTTAATCGTGAATTTATGAATATTTCATGATTTTTTAGACTTTTGTACATAAGTACTACTTGTACAAGTAAAAGTAAATGTAGTAGTAAAAAATGCATCATACTGGATGCGATATAGCTCACCTATCTGAGCCACTGCTACCTCCTTGTCGTGTCTGCCTCCTCGTACGTGGCCTTGTCTTCTGTTTAGCACGAGCATGTCCTGTGGGGTACGTCAGTCGATCCGAAGGTTGCGTCTCTGGTCAGAAGATGTATGGAGACTGTTCTGTTTGCTCAGTGGCCGGTGGTGGTCCAGTAAGCTCAAGTACAATAGGCTGGATCCGGTAAGGGTCGATGTCCTCCAGCTGAGACATGCCGAACTGCAAGCCGTCCGTAATAATGTTGTAAATGAAGGACTCTAGAAATCTCCCTCATGATGCAAAGGAGCTCTTGCCTTGACTGTACAATGTGGTAGTGAAGCTGGAGGAGCTCTGCCCACCGAAGTGTCCAAACCCTGGGTATGTTGTGAACGCTGAGCTCTGCCCTACGTACGCTGTAAACCCTGTCGTTGTGTAGTGCTCTCTGGAAGCATCTGAGAGGCCCGTATCGTCATCGGTGGACTCGTTGTCACCGCCACGTTGATCGGGGTACGTACCACTCCAGGCACTCGTTGTACGTCTGGACGTCATACAGACGCTACTCCATGACGACATCAAGGTGCGCCCTGTCCATCCATGTTGTCATCCACTATTGCTCTAGTGCCCGCCAGTCCGTACCATGCCGACTAACCCTTGATTGTCTGTATTTCTAGAATCATGGATGTTACATAGCAAGATATATAAAGTGTACACATTAGTCGGATGGAGTCCAGCGCAGACGGGCAGTAGTCCACCGGATGCCCATAGTGGGCCCGTCTGTCAGGTCGGCAAACTCGTCGAACGGGTGCACTAGCGTCACGACTGAAAATGGAATGTGTGCGTCTCGGACCTCCACCTGTCCACCAGTGCCACAAGCAAGCTGCCGTCGATGGTGAACTTGTGTCCGGTAGAGACCAGCCTCGCAAAAGGCAATAAACCCATCGCACGCAGGGTTGGGACATAGTGCTCATCCAGCACCCACGGATCCCCCTCCCCCCGAATCTTGAAGGGAAAAGGGCCAACCGCGTCACCCATCATCCATGAGTGGCAACGGTGTTTCTCATCGTACAACTATTTGAGAAGTTCTAGTAAAGCCATACCTTCCAATACATAGGACAAACCAAATATTAGTGTGAAGATTAATAATGATAGTAAAATTTACTTCATAATACAAACTACATTAATTATGACTAACTAAATAACAGTAATTATGACTAGGACTACGGGAATAACGTCAAAAGCATGCCATAAAAATACCTGCCTTTAAGAAGAAGCAATCAGCACTGTCGCATCCTTAATGAGCTATGCACTAGATCCTCAAAATAATTAGCTACGCACTCCTAATTTTGAGCGACAACTGCGAGAATGAGCTTCTGCAATAAGCGACTGAGATGAGCAATGACAAACTGTGAGAGATTCGTGTTTCTAGCCAAGCGAAAAGTGAATCCGGTGTGCTCACCCCGTAGATTGAGGACCCATTGTCATGAGCAGCACTTTGGGTGAGCGGGGATGACATAATAACACTAACAAATGTGCAAACGAGGGAGCAGGCGAGGGGGGTGACACGGACATACGACATTAGTGCGGATGATGGAGCGCGCGAGGGGGCACGACACACACAAAGTGACAATTATGCGAAAGACATAGCAGGAAAGAAAATATAGTACGATCAGGCCGACACATGCGCGAAGCACAGAGGTCAAACACTTGAAAAGATGCCTGAGCATCATTAAATTTATGATTAATTTAACTCGAATAAATTTGACAAATTTTGGACAACATAAAATTTTTAAAAAATTACACAATAACTATGACTGTGTCAGAAGGTTTTACATAAAATTTCGTAATTTTTGGAGCTCGTTTACTATATATAAAAACTCGTACAAATATCAAAATTGTATGAATTTTTTAGCAACATTCATAATGGATAAAATTATCCAAAAATTACACTATCAAGTACGTTGTGTCAAGAGGATTTACATAAATTTTCATAATTTTTTGTAAGCTCATGTGATATATTTTAAAATTTAAATAAACACTAAACAAAAAAATTAGGATAGGTAATAGCCGGCATAATCACCTGCAGTCTCCTCATCGAGCAGCAGGCTGCCTGGCCCCCCACCCCACGCATCGCCTCGCCGACGCTGCCGCCCGCTTATCAAACAATAAAAATAACATTTCTATAAATACGATATGCATACTGCTGTTTTTGTAAATACCGTGGCCATCAATACCAAATCCGCTAAAAATTCTTGTATGTCGGACGCCGTACGTACGTGTACGATGCATGCATGCGCACGCAAGCGCCATGCAGCTACAGCTCGCTCGGCAGTACGCCGCTCACGTGCCGCCGCGCTGGCACCGCAAGCCAGCCGGGACGTCGCGTTCGTCCGGCTAACGACGTAGACGCGCGCACGCGTACGTACCAACTAAACTCGCTGGCGCGTCGCGTACGTCGGTTCTGCTCGATCGCCTCACTCACCTCTCCGATGGGCTGTGCGCGTGGGGGCGACGGCGACGTCGCACCCAACCGGCCATCCAGCAGCCGGCCGTCTGATTCTGGGCGAGCGTTTTGCCGCTGCCCCGTTCCCATTAGCATATAAGCACGCACAACGGTACTAAAGCGCTTTGTCTTTAAATGTCTAGGATCATTAAGAGCTAACCATGATCAACGGTGAGTTTTTGTTGAAACTAATCTTCTTGTTGATCGTATTTATGTGTTCGAGTATTGTGTATAGAGTACTCGATGTGTTCAAGTATTGTATATAGAGTACTCGATGTGTTCGAGTACGGTGTGCTATATGTATAGTACTCAGTGTGTTCGAGTACTGTAGTTGTGTTGAGTACTGTGTGGTCATACTCGTGTGTTGAGTACTCAGTGGTCGTATTTGTAAGTCGATGCAGTTGATACTCGGAGGAGTACTATAGTAGCGGTCGTGCTACAGTGGTCATAGCATAATAGTCATGCTATAATGGTCATAGCACAGTAGTCATAGAAGTCGTTGTTGTAAGTCAAGTTGTATTGTGGTCGATGGTCGGTACTCGCGAGCTACAGTATCCTAGTCGTGCTTGAAGACTGGTAGTACCGTCTGTGTGAGCGGTACTACCAGAGATGCTGGTTGACAAACCATGGTTAGTGAAGCAGTCGAAGGCACCATTGTCAAAGGCATTGTGATCGACAAGCCGTGGTCGTGGGCATGGTCAAGATACCGTGGTCGACAAGGCATGGTTGAAGAAGGACTCGAAGATGGTCAGGTTTGTATGCGTTTGTAGATCTAGTAAGGTAGCAGTGTATTTGACGTACCAGGCGTATCCACTAACTGTTAGTTGGTTAGAGGACCGAGTTGTTCGGGTATTGCGCAGATTGCGGAGTCATCAAGGATCTCAAGCATTCTGTTAGTGCGGAATCAATGGGATTGTGGCTAGAAGTTTTGGGCAGTTTGTTTGCCTGTGTAAATTATAATCTAAGGCTATAAATAGAAGAGAAAACAAAAAGGCTGAAGCGGATTGGCGTGGTGCAAACTCTTATGTGTCTTGAGTAGATTCAAGTGTTCATGTGAGTTTTGATCACCGTGTGTGTGTGTGTGGTGTTCCGTCCCTGAGCCAACGGGATCAAGGCTAGCTCATGAAGGAGCCAAGCTCCAAAACGATCAAAGATGTCATGTGAGATGGCTAAGCTCAAGTATGGCACAAAAAAGACGAAAAATATTGAAGGAAAGTTCGAACAGTAGGTTGCACCATGTGGCTTGATCGATCCAAGTGAGGTGTGGTCTGGTGGAACCAAAACGGGAGTGACTTGCTAACACGTGGTAAGCTAGTGATACACCTACACGTGGTAAATATGGTGATTACTTGCAATGGAAGGAAATGGATGGGTCAAGAAATTAAAAGGTATTATGGTGGTTTGACCGAAATACCAGAAACTACCTAGGAAAAAAATCGTGACGTTTGGGAGAGCAGTTTATATTAAGGAGAAACTGAGAAAATCAAGTTGAATCAACGTTAAAGATTTAATGCATTCAGGCTTATGCGCTTTAAAAGCATGTATAAAAGTAATGTGTGAGTAAAACTCGTGGGGGGCTATCCTATTGTGCTAAACGGATAGTATTTACAAAGAGTTAGATGGAGATGGATAGCCAATCTATTTAACGGGTTAGGATGAAGACTTGTGATTAATTATTCAACCATCCTCTATTGAGACCAAGTGTTCATGAGTTCTATGTTAAGACTTAAGAGAAGTTGAGTGATGCGGTGTGCTCTCTTGTCCTCCAGATGGAGAGACTGTAAAACCTCCATTCTAAAGTAGCAATACATCAATTTTTGTTCATCTTTATAAATCTCTCTTGTGTTGATTGATTTGGTTGGTTTTTCCTTCTCTCTCCCCCTTTTTAATCTTGTTATGCTAAAGACGTGTAAGAGATAAAGATAACCTTTGAAAATTAATCTCCACCCAATAAGGCACTTACATGGCAAGTTCATGAAGAAGCCAATTTTTGCTCTTTTTGGTCTCTCTAAGTGATTTCTTGATCCAGCTATTTCTACCTTAATTTATTTGGTATTCTAGTTTGCTGTGACTTGTGAAAATACATGTAAAACTATTTTGGCTATTATTCACGCCATGAGCAAGTCATATTCACTGTTTTTACCCATTTTTGAGCAACTTTCATTCAAACAGAAAAAAAGTCAGAAATTTGGTAATGATTTTCTTGATCGTTAATTTTCTGACATCCTAAAGAGGGTGCATACCAAATTTCAAGTGATTTTGATGTTTGGTTTGAGAGTTAGCTCAATTTTATATTTTAGTCTGGTTTTGGTGCAGCAAAGTTTCATGAATCAAAAGATCCTAATTCTCTCAAGTTCTTTCAAGATTTTTGGTTGGGAGAGATTTTTAAGGTCATGATCTAGCCTTGGTTCTAATTTCAAATATTTTGGATCTACGGGTCAAAGCTTTTATGGATTTTTGTTTTTGAAATAGTGTTAGATTTTACTGTTCACAAGCTAAAATACTATATCACAACAATTTTTAGAAATTTGGGTTCTGATCTTCATAAATTCTTATAACTATAGAATTAAAGAGCTGACTAATACTTAAAGGAAAATTTGAACACAATAATCAACATACTCTGTTGCCATATTGGAAATGTAAATTTTATCGCTGGTATGGAAACGCTTTTGTGGTGTGTTACCACCTTGATCAGAACGAGAGCGTTGGGAGGGAATTTGGTGGAAAATTTGGTAGATTGATCAAGTTAGGACGTGATTTGTTCAGATACAACAATATTCCACACATATCTCCTCTCTATCTCACGCTATACAGAAGTGTTCATATTGATTTTCGCTTCTGGTTTTTTGCTTGAAGAGACTAGAAACCAATGTGAACATATAACTTCTCAAAACGGTTTCCCTACTCCTCTGGCTTTCGCTTCGTCTCGTTTCGAGGATAAGGTACGGGACCACACACGCATCACGCGTCCTTCTCCTCTTGCTCCCGTCCCGCACATATATCTCTTCCTCTTATCTTTTCTGAATTTTCCTTTTTGTGGCTATTTATTTTTTTTAATAATAATAATAAAACATACGGTTATTAAAAAAATCCCCACCGTGACATGGTGGTTGACCGTTCCCCCTTATCTTCTCTGAATTTTCTTCTTCGTGGCCTCTCGCCCTGTTCCGGTTAGGAGACTCGCGCGCTCTGACGGACGGCAGCCGGGCCACACGCGCTGACGACCCCCTCTCGCCCTCGCACGGCACCACGCGCTGTTCCCAGATCCAATCGCCGCTTCCCGTGCATGCATGGGCCGTCAGTTTCCCTCCGTCGGCCACGCACACATTAGGCCCAACCGCTCGGTGTCCTAGGGCCGAACCACACCATCTTCGCAGATTTCAGTGCTGACCATGGTTGTCATCACAGGCTCTCTTCTTTTAGGCTTACTAGTTATCTACTTGTGCATTACAACAAAATTTATTAGATATATAGATAATCATGATATAGAAGAGGGCTATTGTGATCAGTTGAAAAGTAGAGAGTGATGAGAAGTTGAGAATAAGACGGTTGGAGCCTTGGAGGAGAAGGAACATATTGCCACCAACTCGTTTTTTTTTATAATCAGCCAACTCGTTTTTTTATAATAGTTGGTATTTTATATTAACTAATTTTTAAATAGAGTTTTTTTACAAGAAGGGTCTACAAATTGATTATAACAGATATTTTTCTGACTTCATCTATATCGGCTAAAATCACACGTGGATATCTCCCTCTATACTCTCTCTCTCACGAACAGTTAGAATTCAAAATTTTAAGTTAAAAACCGTAAGTCACAGCGCAAAAAAAAACCACCCCATATAGGTGAATGGAAATGAGATAGCAACCATGACAACTGCCTCAACTGAATTTATGGACTTCACTAATCACAAGTTCACAGCCCACAAGCCTGAAAGTTACTCCCTCGGTTCACTATATTTGTTCATAGCCCACCATACGTATAGATCAAAAAAGTACTAAATCTAACAAATAGTTAATAAGAAATTACTATAAATACCTCTATTAAATAGTATGACACAACCACCTAACCTCTTTCAAAACATTTAAATAGTAATAGTGAGTGAAAAATTATAATAACTACACTCTAGATTTACACAATGGATAAATATATGGAAACAAATGCTCCCGAGGCCATAGATAAATGCAGTGAAACGGAGGGAGCCGTTGGAGAAGCTAAATGGCTAATCACTATTTTACTCCTGTCAAAGAAAGCAGGAACGAGAACAATGAAAAAAGAAGCTAAATGGCGGGAGCAAAACGGGTAATGTGAGCACCTATTACATGATTAGCCTCAGAACGTGATTAGCCTCCGTTTCTTTTGCTATCTTTTGCTTTTCTATTTGAAAACAAGAAGCTAAAATTGCCGTCGGAACCCGTTTGCCTCCGTTTCTTTTGCTTTCTATTGCTTTTCTATTTGAAAACGGGTTCTAACGATAATTACTTAGGGTGCCTTTGGTTGAGCTTTTGGGAGCTGCTTTTGCTTCCAAAAAGCCAAAAGCCAACCAAAGGGGTGGAAATCAGAAGCTGCTTTTTCAGAAGTAGCTACTTTTGGGTAGTACAGTTTTGAAAGCACCTTGGACCCTGCTTTTGACTTTTGGCTTTCTGCTTTTTGAAATGGTGAAAATAGAGAGATGTTTCACAGTTGTTTCAAGGAAAATAGAGATAGGTTGTTTGAACCAAACAGCTTACAGCTTTTCTACAGCCCACAACCTACAGTAGCTTTTCCACAGCCCACAGCTCACAGCAGCTTTTTCAGAAGCCACAGCTCAACCAAACACACCCTTAACTTGTTTTATTTCTTTTACCGTCAGAACGTGATTAGCCTCCGCTTAGCCTATTACACTCATAATTTTTGTTATATTACAATGACAAAGTCCAAGGTTAAAAAATTACAATTTCAAGTTACAATGAAAAAATTACAAGTTTACTACACAAATGGATAGACACTAGTTCTCTTCCGAGCCAACCAAAGTAATGTGAGCACTTATAAATTACTCGTAATCCAAAACAACAACTAGAAAAGCAAAAAAAAAGTAAATAAAACAAGTTAAGTAATTGCCGTCAGAACCCGTTTTCAAATAAATTGCACGAGGGCAATTACTCATCGAGATACCAGACTGCCCGGGACCAATCGACACCTCTCATGCTAAGTGGGCTTTCATCATCCGACAGTAATTTAATTTCACCCTGCGTTCTTACCCTTTTTACTCAAATAAAGCACCTTGCGGCCAAAACCCTAACCAAGGACACATCCAAGCCACAGGTCACTACCCTAGCACACCCAAGGAGAGAGGAAGATAGAAAAGGGCGACACAGAGAGAGGAAAGCATCACTACCAAAGCCACCACCCAAAACCTCCATAGAGTAGTCAGGCTCACTGCCCAACCATCACAGTCACCACCATTGCCAGAACCACTAGAGTCACCACCCTGCCTAGAGCCAAGCATAGTCGCCACCAAAGCCCAGAACCAGGAGAGTGCAACGAGGCTTCGGCTAATAGTCAAGATGAAGGAGCCAAGACTGGAGGCCATGAGAAGGAGGAACCAGGACCGAAGGCCACAAGAAGGAGGGGACCGCCACGAGACAATAAAAAACTATCGAGCCATGTCGAGCTAGGAACCAAAAGAGAAGCACCGCAAACACGTGAGAGTAGGACTACCCCACACATCCCAAATCGAGCTCGACAGCATCAGCAAGGTAGCCCTAAGCCCTCTACATTCCATTTTGTTCACTTCAAGCAGTGAGCTTATGGGCGGCTAGAACGACGACAGCATGCCATCGTTGGCACATGACATTAGGGAGAAAGACCCCGAGGTGACTATCTATGCACTCCTGAGAATCCTCGGCATGCTCCCCGGCACATGCAAGGGCCCCCGAGCCCCACCAAGGTTGCTCACCCACATGCATGAAATATTTCCCCAAAATCTTTTATTCCACATAGTGTAGGCAGGGCAATGACCATAAAACGAACTCAGGATCATATTGAAAATAGAATGGTAATGCCCAATGTAGAAGGAGGATTTGGATAGAGAAGAGAAAGTTAGGACCGTAATAGCCGAAGAGGTGGTTGGCAACGTGTAGTTGAAGGGAGACGCAAAGCATCAGTGATGTATAGCTGCCGAGACGCCTGGTGTCGGTGGTGCAGTAGTTGGAAGGCTAGGACGACAAGGTGTTGGTGGCATGCAACCACTGGGACGCATGGTGTCGATGGAGGCGAGGAGTCTGGCGGGAAGTGCACAACGTCGATGGAGGTGAAGAGTCCAACAAGACGTGCACGATGGTAGCAGAGCAAGGGCTTCACTGGGACGCAATGTGTTAAGACCAGCAGATCCAATGTAAGTTTAAACTCCATTAAGTTGATTTGGTGATAATGATAAATGCAATTGTGAGACTAACTTATTTATTAACTATGATATTGCCTAGTTTAATTTGGATGTGATTAATGACAAATATAAAAGTGAGATTAACTCGTTTATTAATTATGATATTGCTTAGTCCTATTTGGATGAAAAGGTGAAAATCATGGAGGTATGCATTTGATATTATATTCTTATATCTTATTGCATCCCTCAAATCCAAAATATAAATTGAACTTTACCAAAAGTCTAAGTTGAATATGTACATATGTTTTTAATTATATATTCTTGTATGCACATATTTAGAGGGAGTTTACTCTATGTTTTGTGATTTCATATGTATTGATCCATATTTCTCTTTCAACATATATTAGGATCTATACTTTGAAACGTATCCTTTGAGTGTTTAAAACTTGTGTAGTTCATATATACTCATGATTGATTTAATTTAAATCAATTGCAATCAGGTTGTCATCAATCATCAAAGAAAAGGATTGAAAAACCTAGTTCCTCCATTATGTGTTAATGGTTGGATGATTAATAACAACCGGATAAATAACCTTTGCTAGCAATTAATATCAAAGATAAACACTCATATTCAAATGAGTTAATTGCTTAAGAAGCTTATCCTATAGTATATAATTGTTGTGTACATGTTGTATAATCGGAAATCAATCTGTATCTCATTATTTGTTGAGATTATCATCAATTACCAAAAAGTAAAGATTGTAGAATCTATTCCCCCATTATGAGTTAATGGTAAAGTTTTTGTAATTAATGGAAATTAGTTTGTGGACTAACATTTCCCATGAGTTGGACGAATAAATTAGATTCCACGATGAGAATGACTTTAGATGACTTCGTGTATTGAAGATCATCAAGTTAAGTTTCGAGATGGAAGATGGCTTCATGAGTTGAAGAGCGTCAAGAAGAGAAGATGATCATAAGTTGATCAAGATTCCCAAGAGGAGATGATCATGAGTTGATTATCAAGTCAAAAGAAGACCCATAATGTGTTGATGGGGTTCAAGCGAAGGATACATCATGGGTTGATGCATATCAAGACAAAGACCCGAACTTGAAGTGAAGATGTGTTTCTTCAAGATTCAAGAGGTTGCTTAAGGAAAATATATGGCTAGCTAGGGCTAAAGATGTGTTTCTAGTATTTTACCGGTCTTGGTCTTTAGTTGAAAGACTAGATTGCTAGTATAGGATTGTCATACTATTAAAAGTGGGTCATTTTCAGTAGGTTGAGTTTCATCATGTGTTGATAGCTTAAATCTTACTTGCTCTAGCTCTCCATAGCATGATGTTTATATTTGTGAATGTGTTTTACAAATGGTTGAGGCTCATGTGTTAAATTCTTATTGCATGAGACTATACATTGTGAATATATTTTGCATGTGTTTGAAGTCCATCTTTCCTACTCCTTGTGACATATGGCTCATATTTGCAAATGCGTTTTGCAAATGGTTTAAACTCATGTACAACCGTTATAGCATGTGACTTAGGTTTGTGAATGTGTTTTGCAAACATGTTGAGTCCATGTATCTTACCTTGTGTCATGATTCTAAAAGTGTGCAAATGTGTTTTGCAACTTGTTGAAAATTATGGTTGATCTTTGGGTGCATGATACTATAATTTGCAAATGTATTTTGCAAAATTTGTTGAAGTATATACACTTTTCAAAAAAATCAAAACTACCACTATGAGTCTTGCAGAACTATCGCTGGGCGAAACTACCAACTGGTAACGCACGGCACTACCGCATCAGTGGTTGAAGACCAGTATGGTCGAAAACTTGTGTGACCAAAGACCAACATGGTCGAAGATCGACATGGTCAAAGATCTATGTGGTCGAAGATCAACGTGGTCAAGGACCAACGTGGTTGAATACCTGTGTGGTCGAAGACCGACATGGTTGAAGACCTATGTTGTCAAAGATCAACGTGGTCGAGGACTGATGTGATCAAATACCTGTGTGGTCGAAGACCAACACAATCAAAGATTGACCACCCAACGTGGTCGAAGATCAACCACCCAACGTGGTCGAAGATCAACCACCCGATGTGGTCAATGGTCAAAGACCTGTGTGGTCGAAGATTGGTAGTACCGGCTCTATGTAAGCGATCAGACTGGCCTGCGATACTACCGACCTGTGTGGTGTGGTATGGCCAGAGTTGCAGTATGACCGATTTATTCGTGATACATTTTTTTCAGAGAGACACCATTTTAGGATATTTGTCCTCCTCTGGTAAATGGTAGTTCCACATGTGTTAAGTGGTCGGACTTTGTGGTGAGCGGTACTACCGACAGTAGGTTGTAATGGCTAATTTTCTAACCGTTACGAGGGGAGTGGTAGTATTGGCCGTTTGCCGGTGGTACTACCGATTTTTTTATTTTTGTTCCCAACGACTTGTTTCATTGTGTGGGGTATAAATACCCCTTTATTGCCGGTTGGAGAAATAGAAGCTGGATTCCATTTAATTCCTTTGAACTAGTATGAGGTTCTCTATTCAATTGTGCATATGTTGCACCTTGTGAGCAAGAAGAAAACCTCTAGATTGCATGTGTTGTATATAGAAGTGGATTTCGTATCCACTTAAACTTGTGCATTCATTGCAAGTGGTGAGAGTCATGCAAGATCATGTACAAATTTGAGTAAAATGAGTATATATGTGCATCATTATTTAAAAACTTGCTAAGTACATTGTACTCACTCTTGCTATTAAATCTCTCCCCTTTTAGAGCCAAACACAGCTAGGTTATACTTAGGGCCTGATGAGGGTGGGGTGGAAGATGGAGACATGCCGGGGTACAAGGTTGACACTAACTGAAAAGTTAACGAGGTGGAGGCCATATACACCAATTGGGACGATTAGATGACCTGTAGCTCACCGTCCTAGGTCAGACAAATACTAAGTTATCTACTTTTCTTTTGTTCAGACTTTAAGTACCATGTATAATTAATTTGTAGAGAACAACTATTATTATAATATTATCGTGTTGACTGTGTGCCCAAGACCTTTAGCCCTGCGTGGATTAGTATTGTAATAATAAGAAAGTACATAGTCTATAATTATTGTTTAGTTGTAATACTTTAATGGAATTATTATTCAATGAGGTGGTGTCATTATCGAACAATAATTCATTGATTCGTATCATGTTCTGAGTATAATGACATGGAGTGCCAGATATATATACCGCAGAGTGTAAACCTTAACAACACCTGGCCTAATAGGGTTTCGTTTTCTAAAAACGGACGCTCTTCGGTCTTCAGTACAAATCTTAGACATGTCCGGTATTTCTAATCCTCCAACGATTACATTCATCGTGTTTAGCAATCAGAGTAATGATGGATTGTAGTAGTGACTAGTGATGTGCAATGTTTCTAATCACTTCAAACATGTTTGCAGGTTGGTTATATTATAGTTCAATCTTTCTGTGAGGATAGATAGGACAGCAAAGGCAGGCATACACGTTGCAACAGCTTATGTTTCTGATACCTTTGTGGTTTAAAATTTTGGCCAATGATATTCCATAGAACACCCTGCGATGCTCATGAGTAGTTACCATGGACATTGGAATGTAATCTAGCTCTCAATGATTAGCATATTATGGTGGCCCTGAGGCAAGATCTGGATTCCTTTCATGTTAGTTCAGATAGATTTACTGTGGTTTCCCTCTATTCTCTTGGCCCTTGCGCACTAATAAGATTGTTAGGATGCTCTTTTTCATGTAGTCATTTGCAACTGCAAAGGCATGGAAATTCTAAGGTTTGGGTGTACATTGTAACCACAACCTACAGCATTTTGGGCATTGTGGTGATCAGCTGACCCCAGTATCTCCAGATCAGATGATTCCTCCTTTGTCAGAGTGGCACCTCACATCCGAAGTCCTAATCATCCCTGAACTGGACCTGATCTCTTGCAAAAAAAAAAGGGGATCTTTTCAGTCCCAAATAATTCATAGGTCCTCCCAATAATTGACCCTGCTTGATCTGCATTGCTTATGTAGCTTCTCCTGGCTCATATGATTGCTGTAACTCCTCTCAAGTTTACACACACAGACACAGTGTTAGATTCATCAGAGTAGGAGATGCATGTGAGGCCTTGCTAACCTAGTGTCATGTTAAGGTAATGCATGCATGTGACTCCTAGCATCTTCTTAGCAGGTGATGCCTGCTTGGCTTGATTGTTTAGTAAGAAAGATGGTACTAGTCATGATTCCCTCACTTAATTGCTCGAGCAAAAGATTGATGGATCCATCGGGTCTTCACCATGTTCACATCAACATCGTACTTGTAGTTTTGTAGCCATTTTTGGTGTTAAACTACGTCAGGAGCATGTTAAGTTAGTTACGAGAAGTACATTGATAGGATAAGAAACTCCCACAGTCCACAGAGCAGTTAAGATGATTTGAGTCATTTAATAAGTATCCAGCTAAACTATTGTTAGTGTAAGACTATGCCTTTTGTTTACATATATCCTAGAGTGGTTTAGATCTATATATAGTGTATATATAGTTAAAAGAGGGGGATTGCATTTGAAGTTAAGTACCGAGGTGGAAAATGACCGCACTGAAAATTTGTACACTTTGTCAGTGGATCTTGTCAGTTTAGTATTCAGGAGACAGAGGGAACTTTCAGCGCATGTATATGCTGTGATTGGCTGGCTAGTTAATCAGATCTGGATTAATTAAATCTTTGTGAAGCTCCCAGCTGCATCATTAAACCGTCATCACCGAGCAGTGAGTACTGCGTAGCAATATAAAATGGTGATATCTGTATCAGTATTAGCAGCCAAGATTGTTCCCCTTGCATCCTAGATCTCCTTTTTGCTGGCTCAATCATGGCATCAAGGCGATTGATTTCATTATACGTATCCATTTGCAGTTACTATTTGTAAATACTCACCTTTGTATGCTATCATTTACATTATGGACAGTTCTTGCATTGTTTCTTTAGCTTAGTTATAAAGGTTGTGAAGGGCAAATCAATGCCAAAACTAGCATCAGTTAAAGAGCCTTTTAAAAAAATAAAAAGTGTGCAAACCAGTAGTTGAAGTGTGAGTCTGCACTGTACAGAATGCATTGACCGGTCAAACTCCTATGCTGCTAGTATATGACAAATCGCATATTAGTATGTTACTACACGGCAAACATTGGATAATTACTCTCACATTTTCCATTAGTCAGCTTGCAACCAATTAACTATTTTCACATTTGAAGAAAAAGAAATCCTCACTGCTGCAGCCTGTTCCCTCTCAACTCTTGACAGTCTCACTGTAAATTTTGTCAAAAAGAAAGGCCAGTTACTGCAATCTGCAAGTGAGAAATGCCACTGCAAATATGTATACACACATGCCTGCAAAAACTGAAGTGCTTAATTAGCTGCAATTATCACAGCTAGATTCGTAACAACCTGCTAGTGGAGATCCTTCACCTTTTTTCATTCAGAACCCGCGGGAAATCTGCGCTTCATTGTGTTAAGAGAAGGAAAAGAAACAGCGGGCAACAACCCTAATTTCTAAGGTAACAACTACTTCACAGAACAGCTGCTGCCTACAGCCGAACTCGACACAGATCAGAACCAACAATAAACCAACACTTCAGGGATCTTCATCTTACACACTACATATACATACACATGGATCAAGTCAACCACCGGCATTGGCCTTGAATGCTAGCCTCCCGGCAGCAGGAAAGGACTGGAGCAAATTAATGGCGGCCATCGACGCACGAGACATGCCCACATTGATCTGTCTCAGGCGCCGCGAGACATGGACCATGGGCGCCAAGTGATCGATCGGAGAGCAGAGCAGCGGAGAGGAGAGACCGGTCGCCGTCGTTGGCACTGCTCAAACCTGCTTGCCCACTGTGTGAGTTGAGTTTGAGTTGCTCAGCCTAGTTTTGTAGTTTTTAGACTTTTGGTCCACACACTCCTCTAAAATGTGGTCTACAAACTAACGCTAGAGAAACTGATGATGGGCAAACTTAAAAAGACAAAAAGAATTGGATTTTGTTGGCACGTTAATTGAGTTCTTATACACGTCAAATTGCATAGGCTCGTGTTAATATACCTAATCCTACACGCCGCAAAAACAATACTAATTCTTACACCAAAATGAAGAAAAAAAAGAAAGAAGTCCAACACAAGACGACCCCGTTGCCGGCTGCATGCATGCACTCTAGGACCATCCATTCACTATTGCGAGGATGGCCGAAGCGAGAGGGGGCTGGCAGGGGTATGGCCGATCGTAATATTAAAATTTCTACTATATATTTTTAAGTTTTAGCTACTTTTATTATATGAATACTATTTCTTTACCCTTATCAAATATAATTACATTGTATAGCTTATCAGGCCTATCACAATATAAGTTTTCTGGCTCCTTCCTGGTTGCTGAGGGAGAAAGAGAAGCACAACACGACACCCTGCAGGCCACAACCACACCATCGCACTATTTATTCAACTCCCCAGCACCTGCCCATTCGTCTCTCCCATGGGCTAGCTTCTCTCTCTCTCTCTCTCTCGTCGCCTCTCCAATCTTGCTAGCTTGTATCCTCCGAACCGTGTGTAGAGTTATATAGACTACTCGACGACTGTCTTGCATACACATATAGCTAGCTAGCCATTGTCCAGCGTTAAACAGTGTAGCAGATCTTAATTACAACCCCGCGCGCGCATTGCCGGAGATGTCGAGCCGGAGGTCGTCGCGGCCGTCGTCGGGGCCGTCGAGGATCACCGACGAGCAGATCGGCGACCTCGTCTCCAAGCTGCAGGCCCTCCTCCCCGAGGCTCGTCTCCGGAGCAACGACAGGGTACGTCCGTACGTGTGTCTTCAGTTACAGTTGCAAACTTGCACTGCAATCGCACTGTATGCAATTAGGGGCAGAGCGAGCTGCCGGGGCAATAGTGGGAGGTCCATATCAAAATTATCCATCAGTCTACATTATAGCTAACAAAGGATTAGACTAGACCCAATGCTTTTCAGTGAACTAGGCTCGAGGCCTAGGTCTCCACTGGCTACGCATCTATATGCAATGAAACAGCTTATTATTTTTTTCTATTACAAAAAGAAATATTTGATGATTTGCCTTACCTTTCATGTAAGTTTGATAAAATGCCCTGTGATGTCTCACTTACATTAAGTGATACATCACAGGGCATTTTATTAAACGCAATGTAAGATGAGGCAAATCATCAAATCTCCCGTGCATGTGCAGGTGCCGTCGGCGAGGGTGCTGCAGGAGACGTGCAGCTACATCCGGAGCCTGCACCGGGAGGTGGACGACCTCAGCGAGCGCCTCTCTGAGCTGCTCGCCACGTCCGACGTCAGCACCGCGCAGGCGGCCGTCATCCGCAGCCTGCTCATGTAGCCGGGCGCGCGCGCGGCTGCCCCGTTTTGCGACAGTGATGATACATATGGGAGAATTACATCAAGCGGCCATTGGAAGTTAATTTGTAGCTTAGCGAGAGAGAATGATCTTGAGGCATGAGAGTACGTATGTGTTTTGCTGAAGACGGCTACGCTAATAAATATTTCTTCTTGATGTCAATTAGTTACCACCCTCCTCCTGATTTTTGCGTACCTCCATCAAAAAAATTTTTGTGTGCCTCATTAATTTGCAACTGTGTCGGAATTAGGGAGAACGGAACTAGTACTACCCAAGGATGTCTGTGTGACCGTCTTTTTCGCCAGACGGGACGTTCTATGAGTTTGTCTTTTCAGACCCTGGCTCACGCATGAATTACACTGTTTTCTGTAAAATTCGAAATGAATTTATATCGAATTGATGCGTTTCACCGTGGCCTTATTGTCGTGCAGCATCACCAGTTTTTTAGTTATTTTTCTCCCTTTTTCCTGTGCTACAAATCACTAATTAACACGCCATTCTAGCAGCTTCTAGATACAATCTGGCGCTATCAGTTTCGTGAGGTAGCAAATGTGTTGGAAGTACGAGCTTGATTGCTCAACTTTATTTATTGTGCAAGTTTGATGGACGAGTTAGGATCAGCTCCTATTAGCTTTTGATTTTTGATTATAAATAATAATAACTTGTAGAGAGACACTCATATGTAATTTTAGACGATATAAATGAAGTCACTACAGTGTGTACTACTATTAACTAGTAAGCTCGATTGCAAGGGTGAAGGATGGATCAAGTCCTAAGGGCACTCCTAAGGCCAGTCTCAGTGGGAGTTTCATCTGCATTTAATAGGATGTCACATAGGCATTTTTGATGATATGGCAATATTTTTGATCTAGATGAAACTCTCTTGGCACGATTATCAACTCTATATGAGTCATGAAATTAAATGTCTATGAAACAATAGAATGAAACTATGCATTGAGGATGGATGTTTCATCCATGTTTCATTTCATTTTACATGATGTGGCAGTCTTGGAAACAACGCTATGAAATTCTCCACTGAGAATGGCCTAATAAGTCATAGTCAGTAATGTCCATAGCATTAATTAGCACGCCAAGTAGGATTAGTGCTGAGGTGGAGAAAAAATTAAAGAAGAAAGAGAGAGAAGCAGTGTCTCATGCAAGACACTGCTTGGTCATAAAATCCAACACAAAGACATTAGCTAAAACATCCATTGGGGGGAGAAGGGATGTCTACCGCATTATTTGTTGCACCACTACATTAAACGGTGTCTCATGCATGATATATCAAGGATGCGTTAATTTATTGACTAGGTCCACTCGAAATATTATGCATTGGAGGAGGAATGTCTATAGTTGTTTCTAAGTGACGTGGAGGTCATAGACATTGCTATGCAATGTCTTCCACTAGGAGTACCCTAAGGGCACTCTTAATGGGTCTTAGTCAATAATGTCTATAGCATTAATTAGCATGCCAACTAATATTTTTGCTGACATAGAGAGGGAATTAAAGAAGAGAGAGAGGGAAGTAGTGTCTCATGCAAGACACTGCTTGGGTACGCAATCCAATGCACTATTCATGGGTCTTGCAGCATTAACATTCGTACCTGCTCCACTCCAGCCCATCGCACCGCTGCATGCTGCCCCGCCACATGGGGCTCCATGCCGGACCATCACGCTGCCAGGCCATTGCACCCAACACCCGAGCTCGTCACATGTTGTGCCCGCTGCGTCGACGTTGCATGACTAAGCTACCGGCCACCACTCCCGAAACTAGTGAGAGAGAGGGGCTCGGATTCGACTAACACCGGTGAGGGAGAGGGAGAGGGGGCTCAGATCTAGCTAGCATCAGTGAGTGAGAGGGTGAGAAGCACTCGAATCCAGCAGCTGCCGGTGAGGAAGTGGAAGAGGAGGGCTTGGATCCGACCGGTGCTGATGTGGGAAATGGGGGCTCGGATTCGGCCAATGCCGGTGAGGAAGAGGAAGAGGGGGCTCGGATTCGGCCGGTGCCAGTAAGGGAGAGAAGGGCTAGGATCCAGTTGACGCTGGTGAGGGAGAGGGAGATAGGGGCTCGGATCCAATCGACGCTGGTGAGGGGAGGAAGAGGGGGGCTCAAATTCAGCCAGAGTCGGTAAGGGGGAGGAAGAGGAGGGCTTGGTGCCAAAGGGGAGATGGTGAAGGGGAAAGAGGGTGAGGTGGGTGAATGTATTGCTTGGGCCCATGGATGGACACTACGCACTGAAGGCGTTGTCTCTTCAATTACTTCCAGATGATGTGGAAGGCATAGACATTGTTTTGCTATGTCTTCCACAAGGAGTGCCCTAATTACCCACCTCGATCATGTTAAATGAGGCTTGTGTGGTGATACCACAAGGGTTTAATAGTATATAAAACCGAGATAACCAAATTAGCAATTGCCAAAACTCTTTTGAGTGCAATGGTGGGATGCGAGTTTGTGAATCCATCCACCCAAGTTCAAGTCTTACTTCTACCTTAAAATTTGAAGTATGAGGGGGAATAAGTCTTATCACATCTCATCTACCCACCTCGATCATGCTAACCAAGGCTTTGTGTGGTGATACTACAAGGGTTTAATGGTATATAAAACTGAGAGAACGAAATTACAGTTACTAGAACTCTCTTAGGGTGCAATGGTAGGCACACACAGTTGTGAACCTATCTACCTAAGTTTGAGTCTCCCTTCTACCTTAAATTTGAAGTGTGAGGGAGAGTAAATCTTATGACTTCTACCTTTCTGGAAAAGTTTGTAGTCCAGTCTATGAATTTTTTAAAATAATTCATTTTTATTCGAAATTACAGACATATCCCCGCAAAAATTTTTTACAGGAACCAGTCACCCAACCGTTAGAAGAATAGAACCTATCACCCAATAGCCGTGTGACACGAATGTAGTCAGTGGGCCATTGGGCAACATAATGGTAGTTGCCGAATGGTGGGGCAACTGGATGCAATATATTCGACCACTATGCCGAGCCCCAGGCTTAGCAGCCAATTCCAGTATAGCATGCACGTGAGGAGACAAAAGAAAGAAGAGAAGAGAAGAGAGGAGAGGTTCTACTATTTTTGCGAGGTAAATATTTTTTTTATGTTTTATTCAATATTTTTGTATGAAATAAATAATTTGTTTAGTGTAAAATTAGAATCTATAGAATATTATAGTTGTAGAACTTTGTTATGAAGTAAATAGTTGTAAACAAATTTAATCAACATAGTGATGGAAAATTAGCATCCGTATAAAATTATAGATGTAGAAAATTTAGTAAATATTATAGCTATAAAAAATTTAGTCAATATAGTTATAGAAATCTAGCATCCGTAAAAAATTATAGATGTAGGGTTAGCATCCGTAGAAAATTTTAGTTGTAGAAAAATTAGTCAATATTGTATACAAAATTAACATCCGTAGAAAATTAGCATCCGTACATAATTGTAATCGTAGAAAATTTAGTCAATATTTTTATATGAAGTAAATAGTTCGCTTCGTGCAAAATATTATTAGATAACATTTACGGTTTATTACATGTGAATGTAATGTCATTAATACATTGAAAATGCACATATACTGTTAGAACTGGCATATTGGCATTTAAATCATTATGTCATGTAAATTGTCAAAACCCATTAGGAATAATTTATAGCAGGAGAGAGCTCGAGTAGCAAGAGAAGAGCGGTGTCGGTATGCGTGGGAGCAAGTAGGGAATTGATGCGTATTAAGGCGGAGGATAGAGAGCGGTGGAGGTGCGAATGAGGAGGGGTTATGCTATGAGGGTACTATAGTAGTTCAAGATAGGTGAACGGTCATAGAAATGTAGATTACAGTATCGCAGTAGTTCCATATTATGCGCTGCGATTTGACTGGTAGCAACTTTGAAAATGTTTGCAGCAGACATCAGCAATATCGATACCCACTACATTGAAAGTGCATTACGGTGTCGGCACCATTCGTGAAGATCCAAATAGTGTTGACTTGAACAGTTTTGCACAAGCCACTCTAGGTACACCCGAATGATGAGAATGCTCAAATGTAGATGTGATGTACTGGCTCACCTGCAATTTCTCCTTGGACCCTAAGGTGTGCAGCATCATCATACAAGGGCTTTGGAGCCAGTCTCCTACGCACATTAGATGGGAGTTGAGACTATTGATATGCATTGTTGCGTGGAAGGGCTTTGTGGAAGGCTGTCGGTGCTGTAGATATGAGTGCGTGCTACTTGTAAAACCTTGCCCAATAGGAGTTGTACAAGGCCCTACTGGCGGCTACCATGCGGGTGGTGCAAGCAGTTTGGGTGCCAGCATGTTAGTGAACAGGAGGACCTAGAGGCCGGTGTCAAAGGGGTTGCGAAGGAAGTTGCTCGTGACAAGACCGATGCGGTAGATGGAGGAGACGAAGAAGGGTCATTCTATGTTGAGCCTACAGGACAAGTTGATGAAGGGGAACATATGGAGTACATAGTGTATCAAATGGAGAGGGGTGACTGGATGGCCTGGGCTGAAGAGGAAGCTATACAGGAGGACGATGATGACAGTTCTGATGAGGATGAAGCTCCCATCCCACAGGAATAGAACAGGTTGGATGCTGAGGGTTTTGCTGCGCAGGACGGGCATGAATCACCATGGTAGTATCTTGACACAGAGGTTCGGTTACACTCAATGTATTGATGACAAGGCATCATTATAGGATTTCATCAAGTTGTAGGCCCTGTCCATACAACAGACTTTTCGGGTCATCAAATCTAGCCAAGAGCAGTATACCGTGAAGTGCAAGTAGGTTAATTGTCCTTGGAGGGTGCACGCACAAAGACTGAAGTGTGAGACTCACTAGATTGACTCGAAGGTGGAGCTGCACTCTTGCATTCTCAGCTGTGTTTTGCCAAGGCATCATAACCTAACATCCGTCTTCATAACCAATTTGATATATGGAGAGATAGTGAAAAAGAAGGACATGGAGGCCACACAAATCATGGTGGCTATCGAAAAGAAATTCAAGTACAAAATTAGCTACGCGAAGGCATGGTGTGCGAAGCAGAAGGCTTTAGAAAAATGGTTCAGGTCTTTTGAGGTGGCGTACGACAATCTTCCTCGTACGCTTTAGATGCTGCAGGATAGGAACCCGAGCATGTACGCTGCTATAAAGGACAAGCCATCTACAAGGCTGCCAGGTTTTACAGTGTTGCAAAGGGCCTTCTTAGCCTTCGGTGCATGCATCGAGGCATTCAGGCATATGTTGCACGTGATCTCAGTTGACAGGACCTTTTTGACTGGCTAATACAAGGCTAGATCCTTACAGCCATCGATGTTGATAGCAACAACCAAATTTTGCCCCTGGCCATTGCATTCGTCAAAATTAAGAATTATGACAACTGGTTGTAGTTCTTCGACATGTGAGGGTAGTAATTGTTGGAGCTCATCCTGGTGTGTGCGACCATAATAAACTTTAGGAAGACCCCGAGGAGCCATACCCTTGGCCGGATATGAGAAACAGATTATGCATTCGCCACCTGGGGGTCAACTTCTTCAAGCAGTTCTCAAAGAAATTATTGATGAAGCTGTTCAAGAGGCTAGTTATGTAGAACCAGATATGCAAATTTGACGTTTTGTGGGCACTGTTGGATGAGCACAGTAGGAAGCACGTCGATGAGAGAAACAAGGGATCGGGCATACTTGGGGCAATACAACCCGAATGCTTCATAGCACCGGCTGAGCCTGACGCGGCTGGTCTGAGGAGGAGGAGCTTGCGGAACATCAAGTGCTTCTCACAGTGGATCAACGCCGAGCCATTAGAGAAGTGGTATCTACTGCACGACACAAACGGCACAATGTACAGCATAATGACGACCAACCTTGCCGAGGTGTACAACTAGATTCTCAGGGGCCTTCGTACTTACCAATCGTATTTTAATTCACAATATCATATCTCTTCGTCTTTTCGTATTCAATTCTTCACATACCAAGGCATCCAACATCATAAAAAAACAAGTTTTCCTTCATATATGAATTCCCGGTTGTATCACAATATCACTTACCTTCGTACTTACCAATCATTGTTGTCTCAATCGTTCTTAGAAAAATTTCTGAAAATTTCTTGCACTACAACAACACATGATGATTACAAATTGTTATTGCGAATCTAACAGATTTTGTACTATTTATAATCTATGAAAATCACAAATTGATCGTCCAACATTGTCTACAGTTTTTTCCACAAAATTCAAATCACAGACAAAATTTGTCACTTACCTACATCATTTATCATTCACCCTCATGCGCTGTCAAGGGTGCCAATTGCGCAAAAAGAAAATGCGCAGAGATGGCAGTCACTGACCGGTCGGACGACTCGACCTACAGTAACCCAACAGTTCGGCGACAGGTTGCAGTCGCCCAACCGTTCGGCGGCTGGATCCTGTCGTCTAACGGCCCACCGTCTGCATTACTGTCGTGCGGCCGTTGGGTGACAGGTTCCAGTCGCCTAACGGTTAGGTGACAAGAGCCTATTCCTATAAAATTTTTTGTGTGGGTATATTTCTGTAATTTCAAATAAAAATTAGATTATTTTAAAAAATTCTCCAGTCTACAGGGCCTTGGCTCTAAGCAACCTCCGCCACTCGATGCGAGTCCGAGTATAATCCTTAATTGGCCAGTATTCGTTAACAACCTATTTTTGTTCAGAAAGACTACGGGGGTGTTTGGTTGCCAGCCACAGTTTACCACGCCTAAGGTTAGGCAAGTTTGACCAACTTTGGGAGCTGTTTGGTTGCAGCCACAGTTATGGCAAGATTTCCTTCCAGCAAACTAGATCCAACGCGTCAATGACTCAAAAAAGTGTGGCAAGATTCCCTTAGGCTTGCTAAGGTGTGGCAAAGAATTTGAGCACCTCAACTTAGGCAAGTGTGGCAATTTTTGTTGGCAAAGTGTGGCTAGCAACCAAATAGCCCCTACGAAACGGTATAGCATCAATAGCTTTTTTTTGTTTGTTTTTTTGGTTTTGCGATCAGTAGCTCCCTTTTTTTTTTGGGGTGTAAACTTTCAAAACTCAGTTGATCTGAGGCGCACTTTACTTCAAGAAGTTCAGCCGATTACTCAAGTACCGACAGAAAGTAGCAAGACTTTGAGCATCAGATCGTCCCTAGATTCGTAGATTTCGCTTGCGATGGTCGATCAGCGTAAGAAAAAATAAGGGGAAAAAAAGGCAGTGAAAGTGAGTGCTAGACTTGCAGTAGTGATTCATTGGTGGTTCAAAGCAAGGACTTTGTCTATATTGGGGATCAGATGATAACCTTTTCAATTGCTTCCAGATGGAAAAGAAAAATGAGAGGGAGGATACAAGATATCCTTTTCAAACAAATCTGGAGATCCTGCTGCGTGGATATTTCCCCGACCTCCGACGCAGTCCCCATTCTATAAGCCTGCTAGTCGTCTACTACTCTACTAGCTACATGTTATTAGTCTTATATTCGAGAGGCAAATGTTGCTCCTAATTAATTGCGTTTCTCGTGAGATGCTCTGCCGACGAGGACCCTGCAGGTAGTTGTGCTTACATTGCGGTCATTTTGAACGCGGAAAATTCTGTCTGAAACGGTTAAATTTTTGCAGGAAAATTTCTTTGTTTCGAACGGAGCCTACATCGTGACTTCACACAAGATTTTCATTGTTTCTCGTTTCCATCGCCAACTATTGGTAATCCCTAGTTACACTTGTGTTCTACTAACTTCGAATTCAAATGTAAGTCGTTATAAAATCTATGCCCTTCAAATATTTTTTAGTTTGACTATCAATATATAAAGAATTACCAAGATTGATAAAATAAAATTGGTATTACTATATCCATCATAAATATAATTTCATAATATATAATTATTTTTATTTGAAATAATATATTTTTATAAAATTTGATGGTCAAAGTGACATCTTAAGAACCATGTCAATATCCTCAACGACTTGGGTATGGAATCCGAGGGAGTATGTCAACAAGATGTCAAGAAACCCTGAACCATTTGTTCGTCGGTTGTTCGTTTGCAAAATCTTGCTGGGATCAACTATGTCCACATAGGCAAGTGAGTCTTTCGAATATAGAATCTCTAGAAAACCTCAGAAACAGCCTTAACTATCACTTCTACAAGGAGATAATCATTTTAGCCTGCTGGGGCATCTGGTCAAGTAGAAACAATAAAGTTTTTGAGCAAATTGATCCATCATTGGATAGTTGGAAGATCAAATTTAAGTTGAATAGTTGGAAGATCAAATTTAAGTTAGAATTTGCCACGGTTATGCATAGAGCCAAGAAGAAGTATTTTCGCTAATTCAAGACTGGCTACATAGTCTTTTCTAATTTTTACTCTTGTACATTCTTTTTCTTTAATCTTGTGTATATATTACCTTTTCTTTTATTATATAATATACATGCAGTCAAACCATCTTGGTCTTACTATTTCCCCGAGAGAGAAAAAAGTATCCTTCCTTTGGTCAAAAACAAGGATCAAATCTAACCAGTTGATTATACCAATTAAACTAACCGCCAGTTGGCAACTGTGTCATGTTTGAAACCACATCTATCCATCTGGAAACAAAGAGCATTGTTGCATAGCAGTGCTCCAAGATAGTTGTCATGATGTTGATGTGGAACAAACATGTAGAAAGAACAATAACACATAGATGTTTGGACCTATCCAGCCCACTGTTGAGCCCGCCCAAGGTAATTGGATCTCTCTGCCAAATAGGGCCCATGGCACAAGGCCCAGCTAGCCTAGGCTGCGTCCATCGCAGTCGCAGAGGTGTGTACTACGTGTTGTGTTGCGCCCGTACCTGCTCGACAGTCGGGCCGGGCCTGGAAAAGCCCGGCCCGACATTGTCTAGGCCCGAAGCCCAAATTCTTATTTTCGGAACAAAGTATTATTATTTAATTATTTTTGGAACACAATATTATTATTTAATTCATTTCCTAGAATTAAATGTTAATAACTATTAATTAAGTACCATTGTCAGGCTTCGGGCCAGACCTACGGGCCGAAATTCTAGTCCCGAGCTCGGCCCGAGCCTGGAAAAATCGGGCCGGGCTGCCCGTGAACAGGCCACTTGCGTCGTATATACGGCTCGTGAGATCCTAATTTTCGAGCGAGGCAGATTCCTGTTTCCTGCCACGTCCCTATCCGTGTCCATGCATGCATACCGGAGCGATTTGTAACGCGCTGCATCATGTGTATAGGAGTGAAGAAAAGTTTAGACAAAAAAATGCTAACACTGACCTTCTAAACCAAATTATTTTTAACTTTGGCGTCAGAATACTTCCTGCTACAAATTGATATACGAAAAATATACGCCCCTTTGTTCTTTTTACTTGATGTTTTTGCCTTTTACTATCTCCGATGTATGGTTTTTACCGTTTATTTTTGTAAATTTACATTAACATATATTAATAAAATTATAATATTATGAAAGTATTTCTAGTGATAAATCTAATGGTATAGTATTTATATAGCTAATATAGATAGCTTTAAATATATTGGTGGTTAAATTTTAGAAAATTTAACGGTATAGATCATAGGACGTTAAGTAAAAAAGAAATAGAGGGAGTACTACAAAATAAATCGGTGGTAGAGTTTTGTCCTGGAGAGTGTATCTTATAGACGTTCAGAACGGCATTTTCGTGTCTTGAGATAGTATATGTAAGCCATTTAATGTAGCCCAAGCTTTTCATGGAAAAGATAGCATGTCAATACGTGATGGAGCGTTAAAATCTAGGATTAATTCTAAGTATGCCACTAGAATTTTAGGCCCATACCTAAATGTGCCACTGAAATGTAGGGTTGGATCCACATATCAGTAGAACAATCAGTGGCATATAACAGATAAGATAATCTTTTAGTGACATATAAAGAATTTACTCTAAAATCTAAAAACTTATCCTTGGTGAACAAAAGAGAAACCAAAATTTGAATACTAGAAACACACCGCAATTAAGTCTTATACTGCATCATGACATAACTTGTAAACAAGAGAGCACATACGTACCCAATAACCCAAAAGTTTTATTTACAGGGAAAATAATAAATGAAATGAAATATTTAGGAAAATGTCACCTGGAATTCGAATGCTAGGAAGGCCATAGGTGTCGCCAACGTTCCATTGGGAAGCTATCACAAACAACGTCCCTTGGATAGTCCTAGGAGTTGAGCTATGTCGTGCTAGCATGGCACGGGCACAACGAGCCTCAGGCCACAATGGCATGGCATGGTGAGCATGCTAGGCCTCGCCGTGTCAGCATGGATAGTCGTTGGCAAGTCCCAGCATAGCATGATGGCACGTCGAGGTGCTATCGGGCCATACTGGCATGGCCATGGAACACGACGTTTGTGTTAGAGTTAGACTCATACCTTGGCCACCGTCGGTGATGCGGTTGCCCTCCTTGGAGCATCGAACACCATCACTGTCGCGCTTGTCTGCTGCTGCTGCCGCCACACGCTGGCCTGCCTCCGCCTGCCTCGCCTGCCGCTATTGTGGTTCCCTTCTCCACCCGCCTCAGCTGTCACCGTGCCCTTGCACGCCTTCGCCAGTATTGGTCGCCCGTGAGCACGGCCATTGCTACCGAGGCGTGGAGCTGGAGAGAGAAGCCAACTTGAGTGAGGAAGGTAGGGAAGGGGACGGTCTCGCCGGTGGTAGAATCGAGGAGTGCGGGATAGGAGGGGAGCAGGGAGACAGAATTGAGGAGCGCAACTGCGTGGGGGTGGATTGGCAAGCGCAGAAGCCAAATAGAAGAGAGATGGGGAAAAGAAAAAGAAAAAGTTGCAGGAGAGAGAAGTGGGAAAAAGAAAAGGGATAGGAAAGGGAAATGGAGGGAAAAGGAAAAAAGAGGATGAAAAAAAGGAAAATGGTGAAATTTAAGTAATTGTGCAAAATTATAGACATAGAAATATTTAGGAAAACAGGTAAAATTTTATTAATATTTTACAGATACATTGTTACTACTTCGTTAAAAATCTTAGACCCTAGTGTGGGGTTCCCTGGTAAGAAATAGAGTATAGTAGCTACACACATGCATACATATCTACTACTCCTTGATGTTTAGATCGGCTAATTCCTGCGATCTCGAGATCCTCCAATCGGTACTATTGCCGCTCATCTGCGTTCTACCAATCCTTAAGGCAAGCTAGGGTCTCCACTGTCTCAGACATGAGGAATGATATTCTTTCTTCAATGATTCTCTCAACCATGCTAAATGTTGTTGCGGAAGAGATAGTTGATACCGAAACAAGTAGAATATCCCATGCAAAATGGCACAACACAGGAAATATGTGATGATTATCTTTTCACCATTCGAGGAGCTTGACTTTCCTGGATGAAAGTGTAGGATTGGTGGCTGCAAAGTTGTGGGTAAGGTAGTGATTGAGATCTGCATTAGAATTCCACCTTGTGGACAACTGAGATGAGGAACTTGATTCCTTGCCCTTTATTCTCTCCCACAAGTGGGCTATCATGCTACCTTTGGATGGTTGTGCCACTTGCTTTGAAGCATACAACCCCGTCTTATCGATGCCATACTTATCATAGTACAAGCGGAATACTCGAAAAAGCTCGCCTTTCACATGGTTGAAAGCTTTAGAGTAATCCAGATTGAGTGCCCCACCTATTCCCTTGATGGCAGTTTTCACATCGTCCAACTTCGTATATGGATTAAAAAAATGGTGGAAAAACAATCGATATGCGATATAGAACTAAAATATTTGAGAAATTTTACCTCCATTGGTGCAACAATAGGGCCTAAACGTGTATCATGTCTATATTTAGCAAATGACTCTACAATTAGTCAAATATAATAGATCACTAAGCATGAGGTAGGGTAGTAAACACCAGATAACTTCTTAGTTGCTTTGTAGAAAGAGTATAAAAAATACCAAAAATGACTAACAACTTTTCGATCCGAATCAATAAGTATGAAATCATTATGTTGAGCATTAGCATTAACAAAGATAGTTATGATCTTTTCATACCCTTCTAACTTCTTTAGCATGATGTATGTTGAGTTCTACCAAACATTCATGTCAAGACCAAATTTTCTTAGGGTAATATCATTAGCATTGCAATACTCCACAAACATAGCTGCCACTTGTGCGTTACTTGAGAGAAACCAAATAGCAGTACAGACATTGTTCAAATATCAACCAATTACCTCCATACCATCCTAGAAAACGAGGTTGATGATACGATATATGCACCTCTAATGGAGAACATGTCCACATATATATGACTACAGTTGGGGCTGGGGACCTCCATGGCCATTGTGTTCACAAAAGCATTACCAAGAGTGATAGGACGAATCCTATTATCTATCTTAAAATCGTGAATTATCTCAAGTATGCAATCATCAATGGCCTCCCTGGTGTGTGCCTCATCGATTAACCGGAACCCTACGACTCTCTTATTTAGGTTGTACTCGTCATCTAAGTAATGGGCAACAACACTGAGGTAGCAAGTTCTCTGGTGAGAGGAAGTCTAAATATTGGAAGTTAAAGAGAAAAAAGCTAACTTTTAAAAAAATTTCCTTTAGTGCAACTAGCTCCCTATCGTAGATCGCTATAATATCAGATTTGGTGGTTCTTCTACTCACATGTTGGTATTGCAGGCAGAAGCCATATTGGATCATTCTTTCAAAATTATGGCTCTTGCCCATCCTAATAGGTAGATCTTTTGAAACTATACAGCATGTTATTTCATTGTGAGCTACTTGGGGCTATAAATCCATGTACTTACAGTGTTGTTGGCTAAAAAGTTCAACTACATCTACACACCTCCTCCTTGGGTCCTCCCCACCTTTTGCAAGTAAGCTTTTGTAGTGCTGGTTCAGATGTCCCGTCCCTCCACCCGAACATGCAGTCAACTTATTTTTGCAATAATTACATACTACAATTACCTGCCTTTGGCCATCTATAATGTTGTACTACAATTACCTGCCTTTGGCCATCTACAATGTTGATCCTCTTGGTTATGTGATTCCAGCACTTTGCCCCTTGTGTTGGTGGACGGGAGGTTGATGATGATCCTCTAATCCCTTCATGTGATGATGGCGATGAGAAGTTCTCAAAGGCGAATTCCTCATAGCCCTCCATACCATCTATGTCGTAGTCTCCCATGCCCAGGGAGAGTTGGTGAGTATCGATGTGAGCATTGTCCTGCCAGGGAGGAGGACTAGGGGAGTGTGAGGGCATGCTTGCTTTTGCTTGGCCCCACTGTTGTCTTCTTGTTCTTGATAAACATATCAAGAGAGGGGGAGAATGGAGAGGGTAGAGAACAAAGAGCTTGGTGAGTTGCTAGTGTTGAGTTGTGCAAATATGAGATGAGAGGTGGGTTTTATAGGCATGGACAGAGAGGATCGTTGCTCCTTGGCTCCTTGCTTGCTCTCTGCCTCCTCCATGATTATTGCCTCATGAGCTCTCAAGCTCTTTTGATCATTTCTCGTAGCACTCACTGTCTGTTGCTATGGGTATAGCCATTCTTCATTGCCCTCGCCATCCGTTGGCCAGGCCATCTACTCGGTTCTCTCCCTCTCAGTCGGTCTCTTTGTCTCTCTCCCTCTCACTCTCTCGGTCTCCCTCTTAGTCTCACTCTCTCCCTCTCACTCTCTCGATTTCCATCTTACTCTCCCTCTCCAGTTCTCTTCTCCCCCTCTCCAGCTCTCCCTCTCTTACTCTTTAGTTCTCCCTGATGTAGCGACGCCTAGGCCGGCTCAGATTTGCACCTCTCTCATCTCGCATCGACAACAACCTAGGCCCAGATCTGAGCGGGCAATGACCATGATGACAGGGCTAATGTGGTTTCCTCCCCTCTTCTCGATAAAGATGTCGGGTGTAGCACAATGCGCGACGGTTTCCACGACCTCTATCTACCTCCTCTCTCCTCAAAGGTGATAAAGGTGGTAGCATAGTGACGATGACCACGGTGAGGTGCCTCTGCCTCCCTCTCCTACTCCCCTCCCCTCTCCTTATCCCCCACTAACAACGCCTTGGGTACGGCATGATTTCCTTCCCTCTCCTCGATGGCGACGAAGGTGGTGGCACGGTGATAATTACCACGGCGAGGTGCCTCTATCTCCCTCCCCTGCTCTCCTCCCCCTGCCGCAGCCGCTGATGGTAAGTCGTCGACACTGCCTTGTGCCGCCGTGCTATGCTAGACTTTTCGGATCGTGCCAGCCGAAGCATGGTCCAATGCAACATGTCATGTTGTGCCACCCTACCCGATTCCCAAGCCTAGCTCATACTGTTTTGTGTCGTGCTGTGCTAGCCAGGCCTTGTGCTAGCTCAGAATAGCCTAGGCCAACTCCTAGGACTACTTGGGATGCCATCGTCGCTAGCTTCCCTTAGGAAGTGAGTGTGGTTAGCTTCCCAGGTTTCTTCATCCACCACAGTTGATTGAATCGTTCTTTGATTTTTTTTTATCTTATTTTTGGCTTCAGAACTATAGAAATGATTTGCATAGTCTTTTTCACTTGTCCATAGAAATGTGATATTTTAATAGTACATTCTTAACATACGTCCTCCTATCTTCAAGTGATTTACTTATGGGATTTTAATCAACTGAGTTGATCTAAATTTGAGCTTTTGCGCTCCCGTCATGCAGGTGTAAAACTGTGTCAGCCTGTATAATGACAAGTGCACTTCCTAGCTTAGAAGGCAGAGACTGTTTTTCTTTTAGAATGCATCATATGTTTATCTGTGAGGCTAACTTAATCACCTCTTATTCACTTGTTCATCTTAACTGTACTATTTATAAGCTGGAACGAACAGAGCCTTTCGTGAAGTTCTTGCCAGCGCTGACTGATATGTGGGCCCACTGAATTTCCGGCTCATGCACTACAGTCCCACCTAAGTTATCTGATTTTTCCTGATCAAAAGAGCTAAATCACTTGTGCGCTCCACAGGTCATAGTTGTTGTAAATAATCCGCTTACATTACCACTGGACGACACCCGTGACAATTCCAAACTAGGGCCTCACCGCCTCCACTTTTCCATTCCCATCCACAAATCATTTTGAAATAGAACTATATCCGGTTAAGTTCCCATGTCCGCCTCGACCATGCACGGCTATTCGAATAGTTTTGACTCTGCAGAGTTTGTACACTTTCACCACAAGAGACAATCAACTCATTGCCCCACACGATTCCTTAGTCATGTGGTTGAGCGGACCATCACAAAGAACCGCTCAAAGTACCTCGCCCCTTCCATCATTTCACCCTATGGGTCGTTCCCACTTGCGGTGGGTCCCATACGTTGTGCGGGATGTTCTCCTTCGAACGTCTAGCACCGGCTCCCTCACCCCGCTAGCCCGCCACGCAGAACTTCACCTTCCACGGTGTCCCATTCAAGCCGCCACACGATCGCCGCTTGCACATCCTCACACCGCCTCCTGGAAGGATGACTTTCAGGGTCCGGTAATTCTACTAAGCCAAGTTGTAATTTACAGACTTGTGGTTGTACTGTTGTACACGGGTTGACATGACAAGATTCGGTCCTTATTGGTATCTGGGCGGTCTACCACTAATCCACTTTGTGCATCCACTGCACCACACTGTGCATCCACTGCACCACACTTTCACACCATCGAACCAATCCGCCCAGATTTTAAAGCATGTTGGGGTTTTTGGGAAACATACGATAATCATATTCATCATTTATCAGTCATTACCACCATGACTGCCCGAACAAATTTTCTCATGAATAAATGTGATGCTCGGGACAATTTCTTGCCCCGGATTCCTATTCAATGCTAAGCATGGCATATGGTTACGGACTTATTTTCGAAATATTACTATTATATTTTTGCTAGGGCAACAAGGTTCACACATTCAAATACTCAAGGAGGGGGTAATATTATTCAAGGTAAACAACGGTATATAACTAGAATATCAAATTTAGCATGCATTTTCATGAAACTAATAGCAATGCAATTTGTTAATTTAAAACAAAGTAATTTGCAGAAATGTAGGTTCAACATGATCAAAGTATTGACTCGCCTTGGTCACAGTGGTCGAGTGCTTGATTATCCGGGGCTTCTAGTGCTGCGGCCTCGGTCTCTTCCTCTTGAGCTTCGTAGCTATTGTAATCGTCTTGCGAAAATTTGGATAAAAGAAAACATCCAATCAATAAAATTTCACCAAAAATTCAAATGAACTCCAAAAATTATGATTTTAAATCCATTGGATAGATCTTCAATTTAGAAAAATTTAGAAATTTGTTTCATTCAATTTGGAGTTAAAATGAGAAAGTTATGATTATTTGAAGTTCTCAGTTCAGTAGATTCCAAAAATTATTAAATTTCTGACAGTGGGACCCACAGGTTATTTTAATCTTTTAATCTTTTTATTTCATTTCTTATTATGTGTGTATGACAGTGGGTCCGTTATGTTCATGGGGTCCACTTGTCGGCATGGGTCAGGCGCGCATGTGCCATCGACATGCGGGGCCCAGTCGGTCACGAACGGCTCTTCATGCAGTGGGCGACATGTGGGGCCCACTGCAGCTGCATAAATTAAAAGAAACTCGACCGCTACGCGCGGAGCCGGGGCTCGAACGCGCGCCGCGGGAGCGAGGGGGAGAATAGATTAGCGGTGGAAGCCACTCGGCCGAGCCGAGCGATGCTTACCCTATAAGGGTAATAAAACCCTTTGAGGTAGCTCGCCGAGGGGGCCGGACAGAGGAAGTCGGGGGCGACGGTGGCCGGCGGCGAGCGGCGGCCGGAGAGGGCTGGGTCGAGCGTAGAATATAATCCCCGAGCGACGGGGAGTCTTCTGGTGTAGACGGCCGGAGTGGAGGAGTACGGTGGCGGGCCGGCGGCGGAGGTTCGGCAGGGCTGTCGTCGCCGGCGAAGCTCAGGCGACGAGAGACCCAGTGGAGGAGGGGGCTAGCTTCGCCTGGCTCTGGAGATGGCTCATGAGCAAGGAATCGAGCTCGGGTGGCTCGGTGTGGAGGATGGAGCTCGCGGAGTTCGGGAGGATGAGGCGTCGGCGAGAGATTGGGGCACTTCAGACCAAATGCGTGCAGGGGAAGGGAGAGTGAAGCGGGGCGACGCGTTTGCGATCTCCAGGTAAGGCTTTTATAGCCGGAGAGGGCTTGTACGGCGAGGACCACATTCGCCCGCCACTGTTCATGCCTGCGAGGGGAATGGAGGCAAATCTCACCGGATTTTGCAGAGAGAGAGGGCGGGAGAGGTGCTTCCCCTCCTGTAGATTCTTAGATATTTTTCCGTGAGGTGAGAGAGGAGAGCGGATTGGCTGCGCAGAGAGCGAGCGCGAAGCGAGAGCGGCAGCGGGCGCGTGGAGAAGAGAGGGAGGAGGAGACGACCTGCAGGCGGGTCCACCGGCCGAGAAAGCGCGGGCGGGGGCCACTGCGCAGAGGGAGGAACGCGAGGAGCGGCCACTCGGCAGCGTGGCGGCGCGCGGCGAGAAGCAGGCCGCGAAGCGCGGTGTGGGCTTTGGCGCAGGCGGCGCCAGCGCTGAGCGATCACACATGAGAGAGGTCGGGTCGGGTGATGGCCACCCACTGGTTATATTTTTTTCTTTTATTGTATAGATTTTGTATGTATATACACTTGCACATACATCTTGGGTATATATCTATACACATACTTTCATCTCCTTCTTATGTTTGTGCATAAATATATATTTTATTTATTTATGGTATTCATGTGTATATATGTATATATGTCCTTATATACACATGGTTCTTTGCATATTTACATGAGTATTAACTTCCTTTAATTTCTTTACCCTAATTTTTAGGGATATTATTTTATGCTTATTTTCATTTCTCAACTTGGTAATTTATGGATCATCTTTTCATATTCTTTATCTGATATTCGTGTTGTACCATTTTATGTGTGGATTTCTTTCCTCTTTTTACTTTTGAATTCCCTTTTACATTTACAAAAAGCCAACAAATTCCAAATTTAAATAAAAAGCAAATAAAATAATCCAAAAATTCCACAATATATTATTTATATTTTTCAGGATGTTACAATAATGAGAGATAAGATATATTTAGTTTTAATTTCAACTAAATAAATCATAAATTTAGAGCATTTTCAGCAGAATATAAGTGACATAAATTGCATATAATCATGTAATTCCATCATATCATTCATACAAGTGTATATATCCAATGTATATAACCAAAATACTGCTGAAAAGAACATGACATGCAGTTCTACTAACAGGGAAGCAATTAAATCCAACATAAAACACAATAATTGCTTGAAAATTGCTCTCAGGACAGACTTGCTCAAGATTTTTGATCTTGGCCTTCTCATGCTAATGTCGAAACTCTTTACTAATGATCTGATAACTAGAGATCAGGATTTGAGCTCTAAATTATGTTTCCACTATTACAAACTTGCATATACAAAGGATAGCAATCTCTGATTTTCGGTTAAATGTTCACATGCAATGAAATAACAAGCAGTGATCTGACAGTGTTCCAGAAGATCAAAACACAATCATAAGATGAACAGATTAAAGAAATGAACAATTATGGATAGAATTGGACAAAGGTGACTACTGCATAACAAATATTTTCAATTGCTTGTTAACAAGTCTACTCAACCGAAATATATTTAGCAACGGTACAGACAGTAGAAACCAATTCAAATGAGCTCAAATCTAATCCAGTTATCTAGACCAATTTTAGTATTCAACAGTTTCATCACAGAGCACAAGTTCTGAGCCCACAAGCATGCATAGCAACTCCCAGCACTTGATCTTAAAACAGAAATTAAAGAACAAGTATAGCTGCCAATATTTGCAGAAGAATCAAAATACTCACGGCACAGACGACACTCGAAGCCATCTAGAAGTTAAACCAAACCGGCAGAAAGAGATCAGCCGACAAGAATTAGGCAAGGCACACCAGAAGATGTTGTCCTAGAAAACCTAGCACCCCTCTGTGCTGCTGCAGAAGAAGAGTGTGGTTGACGGAGATACAATGCCCACTCCAACCTCGGGTAGCCGACGTAGGAGTCGAAGGTCGGGGTTGATGCCGCACAAGACCAACAAGAGCTCCGGCCGAGAACGCTCATGAACACCAAGAACAAGTCACAAATTTCCCTTAAAACTCAGCACAAGTCCGAGCCAAATCAACCTCTAGAGGTAAACCCCACACCTTTCCTATCGGCCAGATCCAAGAAAAAGGATCAAGGAAACCGCACGGGAAAACCCTAGAACGGCGATTCGAGCTCTTCAACCGACGACGACAGGAATAAACCCGGTCGGCGGCTCTCAAGACTCATGATCGAAGAACTATTGAGGGAGATTTGAGATCAAGAGAGAAGAGAACTCACTGCTTCACTCGGTCACCAAAGAGAGGGGAGCTGCAATATATAGGGGAGCGACGTGGAGGCCGGTAGGTTGCAGCTACGATTGGTGCCAAAGTGCCTGTGCCGGTGACACCTCCATCGCCGCCACTACTGCTTGACTCGGCCGCCTCGGACGACGCGGTCGAAGCCGCTTCGCGCCGCGCGTGAGAAGCCAGCCGAACGCGCACACACAGGGAATGGGAGGAGACGCAATCTTCTCCTCTTATCTCTTCGTCCGGCCCACTGACAGGTGAGACCTCTCTTTTTTATTTTATTTTTAAATTAAGAAATTATTGAAATACCCTCAGGAGTTCAACAATAGTCACCGGGTTCTCGTCAGACATAGAATATGCTCTTGGTGACACAACAGAAGACTGCAAGTAAGCTGCTCATATAGTTATTACAGAGTATCCATTTGTTCTTAACAATTCGAAAGCTTAAGCTAGCGATCGACCTGAAATCAGATGCGAAAATCACTCCACAGTTTACACGGGGCCTCGGTAGCATGCTGACGCGGTGTTCATCTTGGGCTTCTGACTGCTCGACGTCTCCAACAATACAGTACGCTGCATGAGGTCATATACAATAATGTAATATCAGTTATTTATAAAACTTATCATATAGAATACGATATGATATGGAGGAAAGAGAGAGTATAGAAAATTAGGCAATCTATTATCTGCAATGGGTCTATAGCAGCTAATGGACGTGGAAGATATTAAATGAAGAAAGAGAACTGAGATGTCTATAGATAAACAAGACATCTTGTATCATAGAGAAGTTGTTCATAAAGACATGCAAAAAAGCAATCTATTATATGAGCTGTCTTTAATGCTATTTATAGATGATATAGGATACTATAGACAGCAGTTATCTATATCCCTGTATATATCCTAAGCGTTCATCCGTGCAACAAAAAAAAAAGAATCGATCTGCTCGTTTTCAGTGCTCTGTAACAACTCGATCTGACTTGTGCGTGTATGCATGCAATGCGTGTTTCTCTAGGGTCCAGCACGCGCACTGATGGCAGATCTATCAGGTGATTATTCAGCTGATAGTTTTTACCATCCGTGAGAGGCAATGGTACTTTATCACTAAATTATTTTTAAATTATTGCTACCTCTGGGTACCTCCCTCTCTTGGATCTGATTAAAATGGCTTCAGTTTCTAACTTCTGATTTATTTTTCATTATTTATAAATTTCATTTTTTCTGAATTTTTGGCTTTTTGTTGAGCTTTTTTGCCGATTCTTTTTTTCCCTGTATGTGTTTGTATTATACGTAATGGGCTAACATAATTTTTATTTTTTTAATTTTTTTAAATTTAATTATGCTAAATAAGTCTCTGTCACTATAGTGTTTTTTCAGTCAGATACAGTGTTTTTCAGCCATAAGCCAAAAAAAAAACCCACATAATCTTGTTCAGTCATGAATTTCTGGTTTCTGAATTGCGAAACTTGTGCCTGAATCTGCAGGTAGCCATGGCCCCAATGCAGCCAATGCGATCTTCTGCTCTCGGATGGCGCTGGGTAACATCCTGGGGCACTCCTCTGGTTCCACAAATTACTGGCACACCGCACAAGTGAGTCTCATCTGATCATGCATGTACATACGTTAGTACTAATCACATGTTAATGAGAAGCTTTCTTCTTGACTGAATACTAGCTAGTACGTAACCTGCTGCTGAATTGATCATGAATTTAGGTGGTTCCCCTTCCTGCAAACAAGTTGTCCATGGTGTCTGCATCGCCATGGCCATGGTATCCGTCCTCAGCGCGTGGTCGCTCGGCGACTTCGGCGGGTCTGTGCAGGACGTCGCCGCCACCGAGAAGGGCCTCAAGGCCTCCGCTCTCGCCGGCTTCGTCTTCCTCGGCTCCCCTTTGCTGTAAGCACCACCACCATCATTGAAACTTCGTAGAGTTCAGAGCTGATATTGTCTCTGCCGTGAAACGCAGGTTCAGTGCAGCGTTCCGTTCGCCGTGACGGCGCAGCTGGCGGCGAGCAAAAGTGGCCGGCAAGGTGAGCTGCTCCGAACTCTGAACTTCCAGTCAGTGTACAACTGGACAAGTTGCAATGAACTGACGATGAGAGCGATTTGTGTGGCATGCAGGCTTGTGCACAGGTGTCCTGAACATCGCCATCGTGGTGCCCCAGATGATCATCGCCATCCGCGCCGGGCCATGGGACGAACTGTTCGGGAAGGGGAACATCCCGGCGTTCGCCGTCGCCTTGGTGTTCGCGCTTTCCGCGGCCGTCGCCGGCGTGATGATGCTGCCCAAGATGTCCAGGAGCAGCTTCCGGTCATGGTTCAACATTTCAGCGAAATTCCACCGAAATTTCGCTAGTTTCGTTCCTTAAAATTAAATAATGTTTGAATATTTCGTCCAAATTTTTAGCCAAAATGATGAAATTTCATTCGTTTCGTCTCTTCTTCTGCCCTCCAAATTTTTTGCAAACCGGAAGTTTATTCGCTACTTCCGGTCCGTCAGCATGGGCAACGGCCACTGATGGTGGAAGCTAGCAAGCTGAATATGTGATGTGATAATAATAATAATAATAATAATAATAATAATAATAATAATAATAATAATAATAATAATAATAATAATAATAATAATAATTCCTCAGGGTCTTAATCGTCTGACAGATCCCTTTGATAGTGGCTGGCTCTTAAGTTAATCTGTGTTATCAGATAACTTTTGGTGCTTAATTTGTGTTTTGAGACGGCAGGCACCCCTTTACATTTGGTTGGATGATGTTACTTAAATTTGCATCACGTCACTAGCTATTATAGCTAGCTAGTAAGGCTGTATGTTAGTGAGAACTTGAACCCGCTCATTTCGATTTGAAGGTTTCTGACTTCTAACTTATTTTTTCCTATCTTAAATTCTATCTTTTTTAGCTTTTTAGTTTTTATTTAGTTTTTTTGCAGTTCTTTTTTCCCATATTTATTTGTGTTGTCTGTCATAGGGTAACATGTTTTTTCTATTTTTTTAATGTTTTTAAATTTAGAGTGACGAATGAATTTTGGAGCATACATGCACATTTTTATTAATTTGGAGGAAGGTGATCGAACTAGGTCGTGGTTGATGTGCCGCGGAATCTAGTTAGCTATAGGAATATTTATTGAATCTAGTAAACTTTTGCTGCTATGACTAAGAAAAATATGCTTTCAGCCGACTGTTAATACCAGAAACAAGAAATGTTGGTGAACATGGAAGTTGGCAGAGGGCCACAAACGGGTGGCACATTGGGAAATTTTTAACGACTGATTACCGGCCAAAAACCAGTTTTATCGGTGACCCCCGGTAAAATTTCAAACTGATTCTAAAAATTTTGTTTTGTATAAATTTTTATCAAATTTAGAAGAAATTTTAGCCAAAATTAGTTTCAAAAATTTTGGCCGATATTTTCAACTAATTTTTGACCAAAAATCGATTATTTCTTAAATTTAAATTTTGATTTGAAAATTTCTATCTAAAATCCTCCAAAATTTTTCAATTTTCAGTCATACCGGCCCTACCGACCCCTCCAGATTAAAATTTAAAACCAGTTTTTTTAACCCTAGTGGCACATGTCAGGACTTGTTTGGATGGACCAGGATCAAACCAGGTAGAAATCCCCGGTCCAGCCTGAAAGATCGTTTGGACGAGGCCGTCTTGTACCACTGACCGCATCGCCGGCGAGAACAATAGGAGGCGGCGTCGATGGGAGCGACATAGCATTGGGGCTGAGGAGGACGTTGCCGGCGGGCGTCGGGGCAGGGGATCGGACGAGCAAGTGGTTGGATGGCCTGGATTCGGGCCGGACCTTTGCAAGAGCAAAGAAAAGATGATTTGGGTTGAGAAAAACCCTTGCCCAGATTGGCCCCAGAGGCGAAGACGAATCAAGCTGGATAACTCGATGGGAGGCTGCCCTGGAGGCATACGTCGGACAGAAAAGCATAGAGAAGCACTATTTTACGAATGATTACAGTCAAATATGTCATTTCAAACTGGTTAAGTGTTGAAAATCAGGTCTGAAAAAGCTTTCAAAAAATTCACACAAAACTTGCACATACGGAGGAGGGAATGTTACATACATCCATCCAATCCAGCATCCTGCGTGCACTGTGGAAGGATCCAGGGGAAGGAGTGGCATGGATCTCTCGCTCTCCCCCCAACTAACTATAACAAAGCCATGTGCTCACCTTTCACAAAGGCCAACTAGGGCCAGGGCAGGCAGCGCACGGTCGGACTCTCCCCCTCAAGATCTCTCTTGAGACTGACTGACGCCTTACATGCATTACGCGACGGCCCATACGTGTGTGTATATATATACACATACATACATATATATACACATATATGTATATATATACATACACATATCTACATATACATACATACATACATACATACATACATACATATACATACATACATACATACATACATACATACATACATACATATATGTTAGATTTTTTTGGACTTAAAATTAGCTTATGCTTGTACTGTCTACAGTAACCAGCTTTCAAATAATGCGTTTTTTCAATACAGAGTCAATAGAAAAATTATAGTAAAAAATATACTGAGTTCAGTTGTACTAGACAAAATCGTATGCAACTATTTCTCTCTGCATACTACCTATCATGAACAGCTAGAATTCAAATATTTAAACCATAAGCTCAAAAACCCACCCATATACATACATACATACATACATATATATATATATATATATATATATATATATATATATATATATATATATATATATATATATATATATATATATATATATATATATATATACACACACACACACACACACACACACATATCTCATGGTTAGATGAGACTTAGGTCTGCTTGTTTGTGTTTTAGTTTTTGGTTTTTAGCTTCTAGTTTTTTAATTTCATCTTTTTCAGGCTTTTGGTTTTTTGGCTTTTTTTCTTTTCTTTTTTTCTAGCATTCTTTTACATTGTCCGTGATGGGATAACCTGTTTTTGCTATTTTAAAATTTAATTATGTTGAAAAGGCTACTAGCAGATACAATATAAAAAAGTCTTAAACAGTGAAAAAAGGCAAAAGCGACAAATTTAAGTCCAAATGGGCATGCCCTTACCTTGCAAAAAAAATTTGCCAAGAATGTGCTACACACACACACACACACACACACACACACACACACACACACACACACACACACACACACACACATATATATATATATATATATATATATATATATATATATATATATATATATATATATATATATATATATATATATATATATATATATATATATATATATATATATATATATATGCGTGGCCATCCTACCAGTCCTGTGCTGACCACCTCTTCTCAGCTCAAAGCTAGGCACACATTCTTGACGCTTAAACTTGCGCCAATTCCTTTATACATAGGAAAATAAATCCGTTTCTCAACCTTCAGCTATGATCTAAATCTGAATTTTAACTCGTAACTCTAAAACCGTCTAGAACACAACCATCACCCATTCCAGAGCAGTTTTGCCTGCCGCGGTGTCCACATAGACCTGGTTTATAACGCGACAAGGTGCGGCGGTACGGCCAACCTTAACCGTTGAACCACTCTACGGCCCTGATCGATCTGGTAGATGAAATATCAACGCATGTGTGAGCGCATGAGGCATATGATACAAGGCATGAGCCAGATCTATCTCTCATGCGTATAGCTGCGTACATTTTTCTCTCTCCACATTAGGGGAGAGAGAGAGAGAAGGGGAAAGCATGCAAGTTGCTGTCGATCTGTCTCTCACTGTCGACTTAGCTAGCATCAGTCACATACAAGAGCCCATGCAGCACGATCTATCAGCAGATTGCCTAGGAAATGTGCAGAATTGGAGCTATACCCTGCAGGGTGCATCGACCATGATGCATATACGTACATGTGTGAAAAAGCTAGTGTGATGAGATGAGGTTGATTGCTCTATTTGGATTTGGAGGCATCCATAGCCGAGGGCATATCCAGCCCATCCAACCTTGTGTGCACGTGCATGTATCCTCTTCGAAATATGATGGAAATAATAACGAAGATTTCTAAAAAAAATTTTGGTTAGATATCTCATGATGCAATCAAGCATCCTACAAATGTTCAGCTGAAAACGTAAGGTATATTTAGGAGAAACAGAAAAAACAAAATAATTTCAGTGAATACTAGCTTTATGTTTTCTCCTTTTATTTTTGGATTTCCCAGCTGGATTTGTCTGTTTTTGTTGCTCCATGCACAGATCAGATTGAGATTTGAATTTTTGTGGCATGATAGATTGATTTTGTTTCAATACTGTCAAATATTTTGGAATTTTTTTATGATTATTTACGCCGTGTTTTGAAGAGGATGTACGGGAGTGCACATAAGATTGGGAATGTGGAATGCACCAGATATGCCTTCATCCATACCCTCCCAAGGAAATATCCTGTGCTACCCATCTTACGAAGCCATCTTTGTGTTACCTATCTATAAAAGTTTTCAAAAATTCCAAAAAAATTCGGAGATACACGAGGAGGACATGGTCTACAATCATGTAAGAAATTTCAAGGTCAAATTAAACTAGATTGCATTTGAGAGATGACACGGAGCCATGAAATCAACTAATTTTTGAAAACATAGGTGACATGGAGGTAGCATCTCTCCCTCCCTCTCTCTCTCTAGCTTGCTTGAGTCTTGAGAGATATGATGTGTAATGTTGATTTCACAGGATGTTGCAATCAAGGCCTGAATAAGCCATAGTCTGTAATCTGACTGTTTTGAGTGCAAGGAAAGAACTTTCCAAATTAATTGAGTTGCGTACTAGCTAGCTAGACATGACGCTACATGGTTGGGAGTTGGAACCAAGCAATTATTTGCCTGGATTGTACTTGTCTTTTCACTGCATTATGCGTATGATCTTGGCACCATTTAGAACAATCTCCCTCTCTCGCACGTTAAAAGCATGTATGGTTAGTTGATTGCATCCTATGTTGTATGATGATCGAATTGCACGCATAGGATCGAGTTGGAATGATGGTCTGTATCATTGAGAATTTGGGATTGCAAAGGCCAAGTGTTCTGTAAGAATTGCTTGCCAATTAATGCAGCAGCACTGTCCTACAATTGTTGTACAACAAACTAGCATTAGGGGGAACTAATTAAAATGAAGGTAGAATTTGCCAAAGTGAGCAGCAGAGTGCATTCTTCTTTTCAAGAAAAGGGATTTGAAAAGGTTCTGAAAAAGTGGGCAACAAGAAGTGCAGATAGTACTGCATAAAGAAAAATAAAGGTGGAAATGTAGACCTTGTGGTCCTAGCTTATCTTGGCAGTTAGGTTTGGGGCTTATGTATGGTCCTTTCAATTTGTTTGCAGTACCACTGCATGCACTTGTGCCCCCATTGGCTGCAAGTTTGAAATTAGGAAAAGGAAGCGAGTAGGTGTGGGGTCTGGTTTGTATTAGTTTATTTTTTTAGTTATAGAAGCTACTGTTTTCAGAAATCCCTTAAACCTAATTTGATGCCAAGAAAAGCAAACTTGTGACCGACCTCCCGCGAATCTATCGTTCTTGGTAAGTTTGAATTACATATTCAAGAATATATAGGCATTCTGCATGCAACGATTTTCTATATTACTTAGCATGTTAGGAAAAAACAGGAAATGCTGCAATTCTAGGGAAAAAATATTGTAAAAATTGAAATCCCTGAATTTTCAAGAATTTGGATAGTCCTTTCTCTATATTTTTCTTTACTTCTGTTATAAAAAAGGATGTGGTTATGTGTAAATGCATTATGAATTATCATGAACAGTTGCGAGCAGTTTGATATCTAGATGCTCTAGAAAACATATTAAAAACATTATACATAATAGATTTTAGAAATTTTTTTGGAAAATTGCTCTCATTGTTTATTTGTGGTTAAAACTCCCTCCTCTGATCCTCCCCTCTCTCTAGGAATTAAACCCTGGCCAAGGGTTTTGCACTCTTGTAGGAACCCATCTCGGCATCTTGCATCATTTTCCTAATGAGACTAATGAGGGATAGGAACCCATTTGAGGTGCAAGAATAGCATCTCTTTCCATTACTATAGAAAAAGTCATACTAGACATCTCATAACAGACGGTCTTATAGAATCCGTCAGTGTTAAGCTGCAGTGTAGTTATCTCACACGGATTTACTAGAATGACTGTCTACGTTGCAACCGATGGTAAGAACTGTCTGTGATGACCTACTTATCACAGGTGATTTTTTTACACAAACCATCTATAATACATCACAGACGATTCATAATAAAAACCGTCTATGATGACTACTTATCACAGACAAGTTGTGAATGGAAGCATCTATGATATTCACTGCATTATTCAATAACCTCGTCCCGACAGATATTCTGTCTGTTAGGCGGGCAACGCTTTGAGGCGATTTGGTGAAAGGGGATTGAAGATTTGAAAGGGTGCTTGTGTATCCATTTGTTCTTGGTGATCTAAGGTTAGTAATTAGTACTATATATATAATGAACTGCATTATATTCTAAGTAGACCTGCACACAGTTGTAAAGAAAGAGAGATCTAGCATGGTAGTTTTTGCTCCAATTTAAGAGTGGGTCTCACTCCTATCTACTTTAATTCTTGTTGGATTGGTTCATGAAAGCTACTTTAGATGGAGAAATTATGGTGAATGATAATTATGTGTAAGAGCTAGTGTACATACATGTAATAGCTATCTAGGATAGCATTAATCTAATTTAATATTAATTTGTTATATGCGTAGCGTAGATGGACCGAAGCTAGATGTACGTTAAAAACTGTGTGAATGAAGAGTACATCGATGTTATGTTTGGTTTTAGAAAAGCTAATGAGCAGGATATATTGAAGAGGGGGTGAAATTTATATAATGTCTATGTATTAATTACGAGAATCTTAAGATATTTACCAATTTAGCGTAGATAGAAGCACATTGATTTGAAGGGGTTTCAAAAGTGGGTACATATGTTAGAGCAGTCACAGTGAAGAGCAGATTATACAGGAAGGTAAGAATATCATCAAGGGAGACAACGATATACCAGATGTTGATTATTCTTTTCATGATGATAGGTTGCACGATGATAATCTGGATCAGATATTGCACAATGCAGAAGAAAACTATAGTGAGAAAGAGTTTGGTAAATTCAAGGGCTTTATAGAGAACTCGGAGAAACCATTGTTCTCGGACTGCGAGCCAAAATATACAAGGTTATCATCTATGCTTAAATTGCTAAAATTGAAGGCAAACAATGGTTGGTCTAATAAGAGTTTAACGACGTTGTTGGGTCTCTTAGCGGACATGCTTCTGGAGAAAAACATGTTGCCCAAAACCATGTACCAAGCTAAGAAGATTCTGTCCCTTGGGATTGGAAGTAGAAAGAATACATGTATATCCGAAAAAATTGTATTCTATACCGTAAAGATTATTCAAACATGCATGTATGTCCGGTATGCAAAGCATCCCTATACAAGTGTAAGAATCACTCCATTGACGGTGAGGGTATCGAGGTAAAGTAAGGACCTCCTACTAATATGCTATGGCATCTACATGTAATTCTCCGTTTGAAGCGTTTATTTGTAACCTGAAAGGAGGCAACATTGCTGTATTGGCACTCGTAGGAGCATAAGAAAGATAAAAAAGCTAAGACACCCTACTGATTTTGCCTTGTGGAGAAACTTCGATAGAATATTTGTAGACTTCAGTGCAGAACTGAGGAATATAAGGTTCGGGTTGAGTACTGATAGAATAAATCCTTTCGGTAACATGAGCAACCGACATAGCACTTGACCTATCAATCTATGTATCTACAACCTTTCTTCTTAGTTGTTTATGAAGCGAAATTTTATTTTGATGTCACTACTTAGCCAAGGGCCAAAGCAACCTAGGAATAATATTGATATGTACCTAGCAGCATTGTTGAAAGATCATGTAACACTATGGAAGGAAGGGGTGCAGGTATGCGATGCGAACAAACAAGAGAACTTCCCTCTGCGCGCCATGTTGTTCTGGACCATTAATTATTTTTCTACCCTTGGTAACCTATCAGGCTTGAGTACAAAAGGAGCTAAAACCATGTCCTCATTTCTTAGATCATACCAAGTGTTTGTGGCTGAACAATTCACGCAAAACTGTGTACATATGTCACCGTAGGTTCCTTCCCAAGCATCACCCGCAAGATTAAGAAATAATTCGATGAAAAGAAGGAGGACGATTCAGCTCCAAGGCCTTTTAGAGGGAAAGAAGTCTATGATATGGTTAAGAATATTGTTGTTGTGCTTGGAAAGGGATATAAATTGAGGACCCGTCAGAATAACATCTGGAAGAAGAGATCAATTTTTTATGACTTAACTTATTGGGGGTACTTAGAAGTTTGCCAATGTATCGATGTCATACACGTAGAGAAAAATGTATGTGATAGTTTAATTGGTCTCTTACTGAATATTCATGATAAAACAAAGGAAAGCGTCAACGTATGGCATAACTTGGTTGATATGAACATAAGAACAGAGTTAGCACCGAAAGAGACCATTAAAGGCCGAACGTACCTTCCACCAGCTTGCTACACTCTACCCAAGGCCAAGAGAAATAAACTATGCCAGAGCTTGTATAGTGTGAAAGTTCCCTCTAGGCAGTGAAGCTTAATGAATGAGAGACCAAGCTATGATACCACTTGTAAGATCGAGGAGGCCGACTAGAATGGGGGCAAATAAGCAGTTTTAAAATTCTCTTTGGCTAAAACTAATTTTGTAATGCAGAAACATAAATCAATTTGATTTAGCCCAATTAAGCCTTAAATCAACTATGTTCACTTAAGTGCATCAACAACCTAAGTTTATGTCAAAAATTTGCAATCCTGGGGTGACAAGCGGTTAACTTAATCTATGAATATAAATTGCTTGAATATAAATTGAAAACAAGAAAACAAACAACAATGACAATGGGGTATTTATACCCCCACACAGCGAAACTACCCGTTGGAGACAAAAATTAGGACAACCGGTAGTACCACTCACACAGAGCCTGATACTATCACACAATGATAGTACCGCTCCACACATGTTGAACTACCAAATCCTTGGTAGAGAAAACCTCCCAAAAACACAGCTCTCCGAAAAAACGTACCGCGGATAAATCGGTCATACCGCAACTCCGGTCGTACCGCACTACACAGGTCTGTAGTACCGCACGCTAGTCCGAATGCTCACACAGAGCCGGTATTACTGGTCTTCGACCATGTTGATTTTTTATCGCATCAATCTTTGACCACATAGGTCTTGGAGCACGTCCACACAAGTCTTCTACCACGTCGGTCTTCAACCACATAGCAGTAGTTTCGATTTCTCTGAAAAGTGCATATACTTCAACAAATTTTATAAAACACATTTATAAATTATAGTATCATGCACACAAACATCAACCATGATTCCAAACAAATTGCAAAACATATTTGCGCACTTTCAGAATCATGACACAAGGTATAGGTACATGGACTTAACATATTTGCAAAACATATTCGCAAACCTAAGTCACACGCCATAAGAATTATGTATAAGCTTCAACCATTTACAAAAAAATATTTGCAACTATAAGCCTTATACCACAAGACTAGGAAACATAGACTTCAAATACTACCAAAACACATTCGTAATGTATAATCCCACACTACAAGGAACTATTTGTAAAACGCATTTGCAAATATAAGCATCATGCCATAGAAAGCTAGAAAAAGTGAGATTTGAGATATCAACACATGTTGAGACTCAAGCTATTAGAGATGACCCTCTTAATAGTATGGCAATCTATACTAGCAATTCGGTCTTCGAACCAAACATCATGACCGGTAAAAGACTATGAACACATCTTTAATCCTAACTAGTCATACCTTTGTCTTGATCATCCATTAGAAGCTTGATCGTGCACATCTTCTCTTCAAGCTCGAGTCTTTGTCTTGATATGCACCCATGATGCATACTTCACTTGAACTCCATCAACATATAATGGGTCTTTTCTTAGCTTGATGATCAATTCATGATCATCTTATCTCGGGAATCTTGATATGCATCAACACATGATGCATCTTTTATTTAGTATCTTGATCAACTTATGATCATCTTCTCTTTAACATGTATCAACTCATGATGTATTCTCTTCTTGATGGCATTTAACTCATGAATCCATCTTCTATCCCGTATCTTGACTTGATGATCTTCAACACAAGAAGTCATTCTCATTTGTGGAACCTAACATATTAATCTAACTCATGGAAAATGTTAGTCCACAAATCAATTATCATTAATTACCAAAACTTCACCATTAACTCATAATAAAGGGACTAGATTATACAATTTTCTCTTTTGGTAATTCATGACAATCTCAACAAATAATGAGATAGAAAATGATTTATGAATATACAACATATACACAACTATTGTATACTCTAGGATAAGCTTCTTAAGCAATTAACTCATTCAATGTGAGTGTTTATTTTTAGTTTAATTGCTGGCAAAGTTTACTCATCTGGTTGCTATTAATCATCTAACCATTAACACATAATGTCGGAACTAGATTTTTTAATCCTTTCCTTCAATGATTGATGACAACCAATTATAATTGATTTAAATTAAGTAAATCATGAGTATATATGAACAACAAAAGTTTTATATACTCAAATGATACATTTCATAGTATAGATCCTAATATGTGTTGAGAAGGAAACATTGATCAATACTAATGAAGCCATAAAATATAGAGTTAACTCCCTCTAAATGTGTGCATACAATAGTATAATAAAAAACATATGCACATATTTAAATTATACTATTTGATGGAGTTCAATCTATATTTTGAATGCGAAGAATGTAATAAGATATAAGAATATGATGTTGAATGTACACCTCTATTATTTTCATCTTTTCATCCAAATGAGACTAAATAATATTATAATTAAAAAACGAGTTAGTCTCATATTTGCATTTGTCATTTATCACATCCAAATGAGACTAGGCAATATCTTAGTTAATAAATAAGTTAGTCTCATAACTGCATTTGTCATTATCACAAAAACCAACTTAATGGAGCTTGAACTTACAGCCACACACTTAGGTTTTTCAACACACATGTGCGCCTTCTCAACTCCCCTTCTCCACCTTTGGCGCTACTGCACCTCTACTTTGCCTCCTCCTCTACTGAGCCACATGCTGTTGGAGATCCACGCGCCTTCCTCTTCATTCTCTTCTTCCCCCCTCTGATCTGACTAAGCTCTGACCAGCCCTCAAGGGGTGCCATCGCCCTCTCCTCCGCCGCCTCTAGCCTCTGACGATTGGATTTGAGTGGGAGGAAGATTGGCAGTAAAGGATGTCTTGTAGTTGGTGTCAATTTTTTTCCATGAAAATTCTAGATCTAGAAGTGACCAATGCTATGGTACTTGTTCATGTCGAATTACTTGTTGGTGTAGATGCCAAAAATTGTTGCTTGTAAATCACAAATTGATGCTTGTATTCTGATCCCTAGCCTAGACACAAATTATATGGTTGAAGTGCTCACAAATTTATAGAACATTTCTCAATTGTAATATGGTATGAGAATTGCTCCAAATTTTGGGCAGAATCTGTATGCAATCTGCACATACTTGCCATATTACCACAATTTTTTCATTTGGTTATGCAATGTACACATAGGGTTGTAAAAAAAGTTCGAGGCTCATGAGCTGCTCGAGCTCAGCTCACTCTAGACTCAATTCAAGCTCAGCTCAAACTCTAAATGAGCCGAGCTCGAGCTTGATCTTGAGCTCACAAGCTTCAACGAGCCAAACTAGAATAGCTCATTAGGGCTCGATTTAAGCTTGAATACCGACTGAGCTTACTCGAGCTGAGCTCGACCTCGAGCTTTTCTATTGTTGAAAATTAGTGTATATTGAATTGTTTTTTTACTATTATCGAGCTTATTCTAGCTGAGCTCGAGCTTTTCTCATTGTTGAAAATTAACACATATTAAATTTTTTAACTATTATCGAGCTTATTTGAGCCAAGCTCAAGCTTAGACCAAGCCGAGCTCGAGGCTAGGTTTAGGCTCAGACCCCAACTCAGGCTTACTCGAGCATGGCTCGAGCTTCTACTGAACTCAAGCATGGGAGGCCAGGCTCGCTCGAGCTCAGCTCGTTTATAGCCCTATCTGCACATACTGATTCTTGTGCTTTGAATTATACATGTTCTGGTAGAAATGGTTGTGGTAGAAATAGTTAATTGGAATAGCATGTTGGATGGCAGGATCATGTCAGTGTGACAATGATATATAAATATCATATAGATGGGCTGCTGGACATTAATTAAATTCATACTAAAATGCAATTTGAATGCTTCGTTGATAGCAACTAAGCGAGATGACATTCGCTCAGTTTTCGGGTTCAGTTTCACTAAATGTGTCCAATGACCAGATCCAATAAGCTAATAAGTGAGAGGAACAAGGTATATCGAAAATGTCTGAGAGCCGAATGACCATCACGGAGGTTAGTTCAGTTGGGGTCCCTCTACAACCCAAGAAAGCCATGGCCGCATTCTGGACCACATGCGGGATAGTTACAAGGCAACGGGTCCCCCTCACCACACCGAGCTGAAAGTCTCTTACGCGTGAAGAAAAATAGCAGCTTTGGGAGGAGTTCTCAAGGTCCTTCGAGATCAGAGAAGAAGTCTAGGGCCTCGTGTGATGACAGGCGTTCCTAGTGATGGACAAGACATATAATTACTTCAAGAGCATGCTTGTCATGAAGTACATGGCATTCAATAATTAATAGATGTTCAAATATTTGATTCAACTATAATTCATTCAATTGTAATTCATTCAACTATAATTCCACCAGTTGTAATTCATTTATGAGATCTGTGTAATGATTGTCATGTGCTATAAGATCTGTAATTATCTGTGATCTGCTTGCTTGTTTTTAGAGAGCATGGCTAGCATTTCCTGAGGCTAGACAAAAAAAATAGAAAAAAATTAGCTATTAAAATAACTATCACAGACAATTTGTAACACATAACTGTTACAAACTGTCTGTGATATGTTAGACATCACAGATGGTTTTTTGTATTAGCCATCTGTGACATTCAGATATCACAAACAGTTATGTTTAAGAACCGTCTGTGATATCTAATATATCACAAATGATTCTTTTGAAAAACTATCTCTATTGTTACTTATCACAGACGGTTTATGAGCTGTCTATGATAACCACTCGTTATCACTGACACAATAAATCAGACAGTTCAAAAACCATCTCTGATGAGGGTTATGAACCGTCTGTGATGACTCCATGTGTTGTAGTGTTCATACTAATGTACAGCAAAACTTAACCATGAGTTTTGCTCCTCAAAACTAACTCTGGTCTTATATTGGAGCACATGAGTTTTTGGAAGAGATTTTCACACAAAATAGTATCTCTGAAATCTCTGCACTCCAAACAAAGCTTCAATGCGAAAATCAAACACAAGCAGTGCTAAATAGTAAATGGTAAATCATAAATGAAAAGCATATAAGGGCCTGCTCCAAAGTGCTTAACCTTCTGACTTATGGTTTTAGCTATTGGCTTTTGGCAAAAATTGCATTATAGTGGCTGTTAGCTTTTTTTGTCATTCAATTAAACAAAAATTTAAAAAGTAAGAAAAAAATAAAAACCCTTATATCGTCATGGACAATGCAAAGGAATAAGGAGAAAAAGAAAAGGCTAAAAAGCTGAAAAAAATTAAAATAAACCAAAATTAGAAGCCAATGCGTTCCAAGTGACTTCTGATTTAAATAAGTTGAAAATAAAAAAACAAAACTAAAACCGTTTAGAGCGGGACTGGGATATGTGATCGCCGCAAGTTCTACATGCGCATACTAGCTCCCTCACCCATAGGATTTCCAAAACTGGCCGCCTCTCGAGTGGAAGGCATAAATTGGCCCCTTAGCACGCTCCCGCCCCACGCAAAGCGACCTGGCGCTCCTCCCTACCACACCAGCAAGCTGGCGTGCTCCCCCACCACGCCAGCAAGCTGGCGCCCTTGCCCTCCACACCACCTTGGCCTGGTGCGTCGCCCGCCCGCGCGTAGGGCTAGCACGGCCCTCCTCCCTCCTCCCCACGCGAGGCGCCCTCCTACCAGCTGGCCAACTGGCCCCTCCCTCCCCTGCATGTGTCGCACATGGCACCTCCTGCCTACCTGGCCCCCTCTCCTCGCTGGTTGCATGATAAAAAGGGAGGATTGATTCTCTGGAATACATAACAACACCATTTCATTCTACTCCAGCCAAGAGCAAAGAACTGAGAGAGGAAGAAAGCCGTGAAAGCATCTGATTTTTGAGCGGTTTTGAATTTGAGTTTGAAGTTTGCGCGGTTGGAAAAGTTATAGATCCGTTTGGAGCATCTGAAAGAGGTAATTTTCGTCGACTTGCTGCAAGTTTTTTAGCAACGTGATTAGCATGTAATTAGAAAAATGGTAGTTTGTTAGTATGAAAAGGCGTTAGTTAGCCTTTTGTAATCGGTCAGTGGCCTTAGTTGACGTTGAAGAAGCAGCGTTGTTAGTGTCGTTAAATGCTTATTAGTCACGGTAATTATATGAACGTCGTAGTTGATGCGTAGGTTATGTTGTTTGCATGGGAACAACATTGTATTTTTTCTGCATTTGAAAAAGTTAATATGCATTTTGTATAATGTTATGCAAAAACTATAAGATATGCATTTTTTTGGTTAAATTGTTGTGCTTTGTGCGGATATTTGTACATTACCGTTATGTTAAAAATTGAATATCATTATAGTTGTCCACTTAGAAATATAATGCACTGCTGTCAGCAATAATTTATGAATTGTAGAGTGGTACATGCATGATATGCTTAGTCTAGCAGTGCTAAGAATATTGAGAAGAGATGTAACTTAATGTTACACACTTTGGAAAATTTTGTAGGTACACCATGGCGGGCATTCAGGATCTATTCGTGTTCCATAGGAATGGTATCGTATGTGACGGATCTACGAGGTGGACCTGTCCAATTGTGACCAGACCATAATCCGAGCACTCGGTCTGAAGGACATCGACCTCTTGGAGCTCAAGAGGTGCATCCGTTCCGCGTTCGATCGTGCCATTGCAAGAAACAAGGTGCGCATTAAAGCGTTGTTTCTTTTGTTGGTGAGTAGTCAAGAGGAGACCTCATGGCAACTTATGAAGATGACAAGCAATGAGTCATGGGTCAATTACATGGAGGCTGTGTGTAACTCTGCTACTGCAATGTATGGCAGACCAACGTTGTATATTCAGTTCATAGAGCAGACAGAGTCATTCGGTATACCTGATTCCGGTGTAGGCGCTGCTGATGTAGTGCCCGGCGTGACGAGGGGTGCACAACATCCCTCGCGCGACAGGCGGGCGCGCCAAGCAGCTTGGCACAGTAGGGTGGTGTGCCACCTCCCTTGCACGCTGTGGCTCCATAAAGACTATTTCAAAATTTTCATGTAGAAAAAAAGCTAAATCTAAAATTACTCTACCAGGATCAGTTATGCCCAGGCTTCATGAACCACGCGCGGAGAGAGAGACGGGGGCAAGGAGCCAGACGCATGTTAGCTGTACGTGTGTTAGGTAGCAATCCCTGCACCTCCATAGGACCCCATTCCCATCCTCCCCTTAGATTCCTGCAGCTTTCCTCTTAAAAAAACTATTTTTTATTCTCTGTGTGATTCTCTCTCTAGCCAGCTCATTCCCGCCATTCCCTCTTGATATTTCCTATCCCCCTCTTCCAACATCTTGCATGTTCCAAAATCCCCATAGAAAAAAAAAAGAGTATCTATCTACATACGTATCACACCTTTCACCCTGAAGATATTGTTTCTCAAAACCAACTAAGAAATCATAAGAACTCCATATATGCTGTGAAAAACCCGGGTATATAGTATGATCAGTTCATTACCAATCTTCTCTTGCGCCATATATACCAGAATTAGGGGCGTATGTAGAGATCTGAAAAGTTCTCGTATTCTAATTAGGACCTAAGACTTAAAAGATGTTGATTGACATAGTACAGCTATTTCTATTAAAAATAAATATGATCTAATTTTATTAAATATTATCTAATATAATGTATCTGCTTCCCGCTCGTTTCGGCTTGAGCTCTGGCTTCTGACTTATTTTGCACTATTCATAAATTTCGTTTTTTCTATACTTTTAGCTTTTTGAACTTTTTTGTCGGTTCTTTTTTCTCGTATTTGTTTACATTATGCGCGATGGGCTAACATGTTTTTCTATTTTTAAATTTAATTATGCTAAATAAGCCTCCGTCAGTTACAGTGCTTTTTCAGCCGGCTACAGTGCTTTTCAATTATAAACCACTAAAAAAAGCTCTTTTGAGCAGGGTAATTTGTGAGACAGGGGAGCATAAAGGAGCTCTTTTGCGGAAAGCTAAATGTAATTATCAACTTGAACTTTTTTTATATGACACGCATTAAACTAAGTCATATATGTCGATCAAGTGAGCAGGGGGATCCGGAATAAACTAGCTAGAAGGTTCTCCAAATCGTTCCTGCAGCTTCTCCCCTCCACATACGTGAGTCGTGACGGCCAGCTTCCCCCTCCCCCGGTCGCGTGGGACGTACACAAAATTATTCGCAAGAGTAGGCGCCAACAGCTACCAAAACGCTAACTGAACACATGCGAGGATCTCCGCGAGCACCTTTGGAAGGACAATGCAGGATTAGTTTAATTAAGCTACTCCAGATTAAGCAGCAAAAGGTGATCAAGGATTTTTTTAAAAAAAATTTGCAGGTGCTGTACTTGGGACGATGGTTAGTTAACAGCTAATTAATCATAGTGCTCTCAGTGACCTTCTTATGTATGATTGTGTCATCATCGTCGAATGATGCGGTGGTAATCATCATCGGGGTTTGGAACATCCTGTGATACGCTCAGTACCGATGGATTTACTCTGGCAGAGAATGACCAGGGCAGGATTCATGTTCATTTTGGCTAAGACTTATGATTTCTGACTAAAAATAAATAGTAATAGTTAAAGTAACTTTTAGAAGAAGGAAGCGAACGGCAGAGAAGATAAGAGAGATATGTGTGCGAGACGGAAGCGAGAGGAATGGAATACATGATGTGTCTGTGACCCCCTACCTTATCCTCGAAGAGAGACAGGAATGAGAGGAGTTGAAAAGCCACCTCGAGAAATCAGATGTTCATATTGTCTTCTAGTTTCTTCAAGTAGAAGTTAGAAGTAAAATCTAATATGAACAGGCCTATATGTGTAATGTACGACAGGAAAACTTCTCATATAAGAACTAGCTTGTGCATGCACATGTTCTATGGGTCATTCTTTGGACTTGTTGTGAAATTGCGAGATTATCGACCACTACTACAGAGAAGATTATACTAGACACCTTATTATAGACGGTTCTACATAATCCGTTAGTGTTAAGCTGCAGCGTAGGTATCTCAGACGGTTTTACTAGCGTGACCATCTATGCTGCAACCGATGGTAAGAACCGTCAGTGACAGCCTACTTATCATAGATAATTTTTTTACACAAACCATCTGTGATTGTATCACAAACGTTTGTAGTAAAAACCATCTGCAATGGTAGCACTTATCACAAATGGTTTGTGTAAAAATTGAGTATTATGAACACTTACCATGGACAGATTATGAATGGAAGCATCTATCATATTCACTACATTATTAAATGCCCTCGTCCCAATAGATACTATGTCTGTGAGTAGGCGGCGGCTTTGAGGCGATTTGGTGAAAGGAGACCGGAGATTTTGAAGGATGCTTGTGTATCTATTTGTTCTTACTAATCTAATGTTAGTAATTGATACTATATATAATAAAATACATTATATTCTAACTAGATGTATGCACTTTTTACTTAGAAGGAAAGCTAGATCTAGCTTGGAAAGAAAGAGAGATCTAGAGTGGGTCTCACTTCTATGTACTTTAATTCTTGTTGAATTGGTTCATGAATCATAGGTAGCTACTTTAGATGGAGAAATTATGGTGAATGATAATTATGTGTAAGAGCTAGTGTACGTATATGTAATGGCTGCCTAGGAGAGCATTAATCTAATTTAACATTAATTTATTGTATACCGGCTTTCGGGACACCTTTGTGTGGATGAAGACTATGGCCGAATTTCAAAAGCAAAGTGCGATACACAAGGGTCTTCAGGCATAAAACACTCACCCCTATAAACATGGTACCATTGGGTACACAGGTAAAACCCCACAATGGAGGGAGAATGAGGTCGCAATCCAATCGAAAGCCTCCCCGCTATTTGTTGGGATCACAAACGAGTGCGCCCTGAAACTGGTTAAGACCGAGGTCATCAACCATGTCTCCGACATCGACTCTTTCAAAAACCCCGCAACGAGGAAGTGTCATAATTCTTAGTAAGATATGTTAAACTACCTAATTGGTAATAAGCCTGTAACTTTATAAGGTCTAAAATAACATGATTACCTTTTGCAGCAAATATTAATAACTGAATCTTTCCAAAGCTCCTTCGAAGCAATCAGGGAAAAGGATATACTATCCATGGCCTTGGAAAAAAGGATTACCCAGGTCACACGCAAGGCGTTGGGTTTCTGTACCTTGGAGGCAGGGATTCTCAGACAACTCCGATGTGTATAGAAGTAGGAAAACATCCAAGGCCGAGACTAGGCAATCTCAGAGTTAGGCTTGTTGGCTCCATTCCCGTTGAGACTAGGCAAGGGATGGTATATCCAAGCCTGCCAGGGATGTTGGTGCACGATGCCTAGCTAGGGACCAGTTTCACGAAGGTCTAAGTGGACATGACACATAATATTTTCATGGTCATCCTGCTAGAGAACCCCCTAAATGACAAGATCATGATACTAAGGGATGTTGTTCACACATTCATCCAATGCCCCAACAGGGACATCGCCCTGGACCCTTCCGTGTTGGCATCTACCCAGCATGAATAGCCACGCCCTCTCCACGTGACCATGTACAGTCTGAGGCCTCTCTGACCCTCCCTTTGATGTCACCATGTGCACCTGATTCACATAGGCAGGCCACCATATCACTATATTAGCTCCCATGTAGATCAAACCGCGCATAGATCAATAGCATGCCCAGTCCTCTCCCGTGAAAAGCACATACAAGCGTGACTGCAAGACTAAATCGAAGCACATCAAGACGCCTCAATAGCCCTAGAAATTCTCGCTAGGAATGCCGTTGGTCCTGGACACTTTCTTACCCAGTATTGGAATGGGTTGCACGACTTTGCTTGCGTGGTACATCGGAGAGAACAACATGACGAGGACACAACCCTCTACGGGTTCCACCATCAAGTACATGGCGGGGCATTTTCTCTACAAGTCGGGCTACTTCATGGTAGGCTTCGACAATCTGTTCAATCTCTTCAACCTCGACGCCTCAATTTTAAGATGTTGCATGCTATAAGTGTGTACAATTATAGTCTATATTCATGTCATACCGATAAATGCCATAACTCCTTGTGTATATATAGACACATGATGCAACAAGCCAGACGATCCCAAGAACCGGTGGGTTTCCTTGACCCACACTTGGTCTCCGAGTAAAGCATCCAACATAATGCATCCTACGTCCAGAATTACATAACAAATAGATTGCATGCTCACAATGACAAGGAATATATACTTGTACCCTACAACTAGAAATAAGTGCTTCACTTATTACTATACTTATTGATTTGTACTTCATACACAACACGAACTTTGTTTTAAGGACTATGGCGGCATACATATGTAGGTGGCACTGGATTCTAATTGTCATTGTACCAAAGTGGAACAAGATAATATATCTTGATTCCCTAAACAAGATGTAGCACGACTTCACGATTGTCCAACAACTAATTGACAGGTAAACTCATTTCATCCATAGATAATTCTATGTACCCTTCATTTGCAATGGCTGAGCTTAATTTTTTTGAATCACGTAGGTTGTTCGAGGCATACATTAGCAATGGAGAGAGAGACATGGAAGGGAGTGCCACACTACGACATGTGACACAGTTTTCTGTACCCACTACTATACAATAGTCCTATATCACACTTCGTAATAGTGCCTCTCAAACTAAACAAACATATGTATGTAATTATATTTTTTGCTGTACCACTAGTAGCTACGGGGTAACATATGTGGATTCTACGTTTGTTACCATATGAAAGTAATCATGGAAGAAAAGCCCAAGGATCCAGAGGTTTATGAATCTCGCAACAATTATTTCTTACTTATCCACATACACACACACTTACGACTTTACTCTTCCTAGTGGCAGAGCATGAAAGTCGATAAAGGTATAGTCCATATGAAGGAACTCTTTGACATTCGAGGACAGCACGCCACCTTCTTAATGATAGAGGTCACTCACCAAAAAGGGGAGTTTCACCCGGATGGGGATGTATAAAATCCCTCATGTTTAGTGATAAACAATTTTTTATGGTATCGATAAATATGTTGTAACGATATTATCACAATTCATCTATAATTAATTGGTAAATTTGTGTATCTGTGATATATCTGTCTATTTGTGATTGATATCTATGTATTGTGTGATATATCTATGATATCTATATATTTGCTTGTTTTCAAATGGCATGGCTAGTATTTTCTGATGCTAACCGAAAAATAGAATGAACTATCACATACAGTTTTATGGTATAAACCGTCTGTGAAGGCCATACTATCACAAACGGCTACAACCAAAACATGTCTGTGGTATGTAATACATCACAAATGGTTTTATGTATCAACCGTCTGTGATATGTGATGTATTACATATCACAAACAGGTTTTGGTTGTTACTGCCTATGATATTCGGCCTTTATAGACAGTACAAAAACCGCCTGTGATAAACGTCTGTTATCATAGACGTATAAATTTAGACGGTTTAGAAACCGTCTATGATGAGGGTTTACAACCATCTGTGATGACTTTTGTATGGTAGTGAACCATGATGAGAAATTTGCATACTCAATAGGCAATTTTGTATTTTCGTATACATATATTACAAATTTTGTTTTAGAGTATGTACAGTGGGACGATATTAGCTGTGCATAACCCTTGACACGTATGATTTCTAATGAAGTGGATGCCATTTACATTGGTATTTTGCAATATATCTCTATTTTTTAACTTATGCATGTACCCCAAAATTACCACCTCGAAATCTATAAAGAATTATAAATGGTATCAACTTAATAGATATTTTGTATTTTGAAAACACATGTGTCCTAACTTGAATCTAGAAATGTGACACGGTAGCCTCAACTCTCCCTTGTGATTCTGCTTTGTGAAAAAGACACTTATCAAGATAATTTGCCTTTTTTCCCAAAAACAGGTATAATTGGTTTTGTTTTTGGGGTTGACATAATTTGTCTCCTAATTCCTAGACGAAGCAACAATTCCTATACATATAATTGGTTTTGTTTTTGAGGTTGACACTTATCAAGATGCTATATATATGTCATTAATTCCTATACGAAGCAATAATTCCTGCGAGAATTTGTGTGTAGTACTCCATTTTGTGGAAACTACCAGCTCCAACTGGTAAATGAAACAGTGTTCAAAAAAGGGCATGAACGGGCCCTTCTCATCAAGCTTTGAGTTAACATCAATGTCATGGAAGCATGAGGTGCCACGTATCGCCTCTATAGCTTTGTACATAAAAGCATCTTTAGGCTCTGTTTGTTTCCACTTAAGATTATTATAATCTAGCTTATAATCATAAGTGGAAACAAACAGCCCAGATTATAAGGTAACTTATTATAATCTAATAGCCCAGATTATTGTAATCTAATAAGCTCAAAAAAGGAGCTTATTTCAGCTTATAGATCCACCTTTTATCTTAATGACCATAAAACTTTAGAAATATTACCCACCTTTGCCATTCATCCATCCCCCAACTCCCGTACCTCTCTCTCAAGGGCATTGTGGTCTTTAAACATTCGAATACAACAATCCATAACCCTGATAATCCAGGCTGCCAAACACCTGAAGCTTATTTCCCACCAGCTTATTATAAATTAGCTTATATAATCCCCCACCTATAAGCTAGATTATAATAATCTTAAGTGGAAACAAACAGAGCCTTAGTGTATTGAACAAATATCAATTCAAAGTCATACCATATAAGCATTCTAGGTACTAAGCTTATTTTTCTCTAATATATTAAACCGATTCTTATTAATACTGAAAGTCTGAGACCCACATTACATTAAAAACCACAAAATAATAATATGCTCATTCAACTGTACTTTCTTATATGTAATTGTTTAATACTCATATGAATTATTTAATACTTTGAATCGACTCCTAAGTAGAGTTCGATTCCATGTATTTTTTTTGTTAGAATCGACCACTCCAATGCATTGAATCGATTCAATACCTTCTTTCTTCTCTTTTGAATTGACTTAAACACAACATTGAAGATGCTCTAACAGTCTCAAACCAAGTTACACCATGCAATTAACCACCATAGATTTAAGATCTGACTACGCCACTCGTCCAAGCTACACCATCCTATTTGATTCCGAAACGACTTCCCTCCTGATTAATCAACCAAGTAGTCACCTTAATTTCGTCGGCATATAAACAGTGTTCTCCTGCGGTAAAGCAAGGGAGGTGATCCAGTGGTCCAATATTTGTGTCAATTAGGAAAGCGACAAAACAGTGTGGATAGTGGATCCATCTGTTTTGATCAAAATAAACGCTATGGATTTGTCATTGGGTGGCACTTAAGCTGGACATCTGGTTTGATCAAACACCCTCTGATTGGAGCATCGTGCCGTGCTTAAGATTGAGACGACAACTTATTTTGTTGGACAAACTTAGTACATTTATTCACGCAATTACATGATTAGATATTATGATAAGTTATCTTTGGTATACAACTTTACTGCCTATAAATAAAATACAATTGTATTTGCTATATAACTCTAATATATATATATGATTAATCTACACCATTATAATCTGGCTCCATTAAAATAAGTGGTGAAGGTGTTTCTCTTTTTCTCGATTAATATGAGAATTTCTAGAATTTTTCTTTATATGATTATTGTGGGATTTTCTTGTATTCAAAATGAATGAGATGTCTTGAATCTTGCTAATTATTTTTATTTATATAGATTAGCCAATGTTCATGAATTGTAGCAAATTGTAAGATATGTAGCAAAGCAAAAAAGATTTCTAGAGGATAGGGGTGAAAACGGGTCGGATTCGGACGGATATTGCTGTTACCATATCCTAACCCATATTTTTTTTTCTCCGGATTCGGTACCAATCGGATTCGGTGTCGGATCGGTCGGGATTAACCCATTTCGTTTGCACCCCTACTTGTTTGTAAGGAATGCATACAGTGCAGTAAATGGAGTAGGACGCACTGACTTGATGTTACTATTTAATAGCTGATGTGGAAGATTTTATTTTACCATTACAAAAGAAAATAAAACGTCAAATAGTAGCACTAACCTGAAATCAAACTTGAAGATGTATCGGATTCGGACGGATATTCGGATTCGAACGGATATTGCTGTTACCATATCCTAACCCTATATTTTTTTTTCTCCGGATTCGGTACTAGTCAGATTCGATACCAATCGGATTTGGTGTCAAATCGGTCGGGATTAATCCGATCCGTTTTCACCCCTACTAGAGGATGATGATAATGATGAATAGGCATGCAGTGAGTTGGCACGGGTGTCAGGTGTTGGATTATGTGGGCCAAGCCCATATAATAAGAATAATTCCTATTAAATCTCAAAGGCCCACTCATGCAAAGGAGGCATGCATGTGACCTTTAGTACCATATTGCTAGTTCTAGGAGAGGAAGACCACCTTAAAAGGGATGGTGCACTCCTAGTCACTTGAGGCATGTGTGGAGAGAACTAGAGGATAACACGCGCGCGCTCCGCCTCCGCCTCGCCGGGCCGGGCCGGGCTGGGCTGGCTGGCGCGGCGGCGGCGCACGCACTGCGTGAATGGTCCGCCAAAATCCGCTCCAGTGCTTGCAGACACGCTTCCTTTGCGCTTTTATCTTTGCTTTGTTTTGTGTGGCGGTGAATCCGGATCGTTACGCAACTAATCCGGTTCGATTACGAGTTATGGAGAACGTCGCAGCGTCTTGATCACGCGTCCCGGTTTTCTATAAATACGAGTCGCCGCCTCCATACATGACGCGAAAATCAATCTAGGGTTTTGCCTCCTCCATCCATTGTGCCGCGCCGTCCCACGTAGTCTACTCCGCCCCGTCCGCGGCGCACCGCTGCGTTCGGGAGAGCAGTCTCCGAACCGCCGCCTTCAAGTCTGCACCGAGAGGGCGAATAAGGTTTTGGGAAGCGCTCGCGCGATCGCCGTAGCTCGCTCGTCTTCCTCGCTGCTCGGCCGCGACCGTCATCGACTTCGTGTCATCTCACCGTGCTCGCGGCGTCTACATCAAGAAATCGATCGTAACGTAACCATCGCACGTAATGTCATGTTCTCCGTATTAGATCTGCTTCATGTACGCTTCTCGGTTTACATGTCTAGATCTTTTATGCCCGTGATGGTTCTGTTATTTTACGCATGGTGTCATGATTTATTTATGGAATAAATTAAACCTACATGTGCTTATATATTCAACAATCCAAAACCTTATTGTAGGCATTGTGGTTTTACTATGGTGGATTTGCCGATGCACCGAGGCCGATAAATTCTCCGGCAGCACTTTAAGAGATGGCGATCGTGGTCACTCGTGGCTTACTTGCTATGAATGTATTCTCGGTTAGTAATGGCAAGCCCGAAGGTGTTCTTGATGCTGAAAAGCGTAAAGAATTCGAGACCGCCACTACTCTCTTTGTTGGATGCATTCTTAGTGTTCTTCTTGACCGTCTGTGCGAGGTGTATATGCACATGATGACGCGAAGGAGTTATGGGATGCATCGAATTCCAAATACGGTGCTATCGATGCCGCAATGACATGTATGTCATGGAGCAATTTCATGACTACAAGATGGTTGATAACCGCTCGTAGTAGATCGGGCTCATGAGATACAGGCCATTGCCAAGGAACTCGAACTCTGAAGTGTGCCTTACCCGACAAGTTTGTGGTCGATGTATTATTGCGAAATTACCTTCTTCATGGAGGAATTTCTAACAACCTCAAACACAAGAGACAAGAATACTCTGTTGAGAATCTGATTGGGTCTCTTGAAATTGAGGAGAAAGCTCGGAAAAGGACGCTGTGTCTAAGGGTGATGGAGGCGGTCTAGTGCCAATGTGGTGCAGAAACCCTCAAGCAAGAACAAAGGAAATTTGTTAAAGCCCAACAGACAACCAACTTCAAGAAGAAGAAGAACAACAATCGGGATGATAGAACTTGCTTTGTGTGCGGTGAGCCTGGTCACATGGCCAAGAAGTGCCCACAACGCAAAGGAAAGAAGGCACTGCAGATGGACTTCTAAGTCCATCAACGTGACCATTGGCAAGACCGAGATGGGATGGGTATGGTAATTTACCTCATCGTTCTTTCGTTAGTCAATCTACCAATTGGTGGATTGATACAGGAGCTAATGTACATGTGTGTGCTGATATTTCGTTGTTTTCTTCTTATCAGTCGCCCGAGATTCCTCCGTCCTAATGGGGAATGGGTCACATGCTACCGTTCATGGTGTTGGTACGGTAGATCTGAAGTTTACTGGGAAAGATCGTCTGGTGAAGAACGTCAGCATGTCCCTTCTATAGACAAGAATCTCGTTAGTGGCTCCCGCTTATGTAGAGACGGGCTTAAGTTGGTATTTGAGTCTAATAAAGTAGTCGTGTCTAAACATGGACATTTTATTGGTAAAGGCTATGAGTGCGGAGGCTTGTTCCGCTTTTCCCTTCAGTTTCTGCAATAAGACTGTAAACCATATTTGTGGCGGTGTGGATGATGAGGCTAATGTTTGGCACTCACGTCTATGTCATATTAATTTTGGTTTGATGTCTCGCTTTCCAAGATGAGTTTAATTCCAAACGTTTCCATCACCAAAGGTTCTAAATGCCATAGCCGTGTGCAATCAAAGCAACCTCGTAAGCCTCACAAGGTCGCGAGGAGAGAAACTTGGCACCACTAGAACTCCCGCATTCAGATCTTTCGAGATGAATGGCGTGTTGACGAAGGGTGGAAAACGATATTTCATGACATTGATTGATGATGCAACTAGGTTCATTATGTGTATTTATTGAAAACGAAAGATGAGGCTTTAGACTATTTTAAAATCTATAAGGCGTAAGTTGAAAACCGCTTAAATAGAAAGATAAAAAGACTTAGGTCGATCGTGGTGAGAGTATTTCTCAAACGAATTTGACTTATTTTGTGAGGAACATGGCATTATACATGAGAGGACGCCTTATTCCCCGAGTCAAATGGGATTGCCGAAAGGAAAAACCGCACGTTGATCGACTTGGTGAATGCCATGTTAGATCTTTGCAGATTACCTAAGGCATGGTGGGGAGGCTTTGCTAACGTCTAATCACGTATTAAATAGAGTTCCTAACAGAAATAAGGACAAAACACCATACGAGGTATGGATTGGGAGAAAACCATCACTTTCTTACTTGCGTGCATGGGGTGCTTGGCGAAAGTTAATGTGCCAATAACTAAGAAACGCAAGCTTGGACCTAAAACGTGGATCAAGTTTTTCGGGATATGCTAATCATAGCATTGCCTATAGATTTTTGATAGTTAAAACCGAGGTACCGACATGCATGTTGGTACAATTATGGAGTCTCGAGATGCAACATTCTTTGAGAATATTTTTCCTATGAAGGATACACATAACACTACTAGTCAACCTTCTCAAATAATTCCCAGTTCAATCACATCACCGAACCTTTTGAACATACACATGAACTTGTCAATGAGGAGGATGATGGTGGAGCTCCTAGAAGGAGCAAGAGACAAAGGATATTCAAATCCTTTGGTGATGATTTTATCATGTGTACCTTGTGGACGACACTCCCAAGTCTATTTCGAGCGTATGCATCCCCGATGCGAGACTAATGGAAGGAGGCTGTCGTAGTGAAATGGATTCCATTATCGCTAATGGAACCCGGGAGCCGACAGATAAACCTTATGGGTGCAAACCCGTAGGGTGCAAGTGGGTGTTCAAAAGAAGCTTAGGCCGATGGTACTATTGAAAAATATAAGGCTCGGCTTGTTGCCAAGGGCTATACTCGAGAAGAAGGCGAAGATTTCTTTGACACTTACTCACCATTGCTAGACCGACCACAATTAGTACTACTTGCTTTGGCTGCCTCACATGGTCTTCTCGTTCATCAAATGGACGTTAAGACAGCTTTTCTTAACGGAGAGCTGGATGAGGAAATTTACATGGAACAGCCTGATGGATTTGTAGTAGAAGGTCAAAAAGGCAAGGTGTTAAAACTGTTGAAATCTTTGTATGGTCTGAAACAAGCCCCTAAGCAGTGGCATGAGAAGTTCGATAGAACACCGACATCTGCAGCTTTGCTTGTCAATGAGGCGATAAATGTGTATACTATCGTTATGGTGGGGGTGAGGGAGTTATTCTATGTTTGTATGTGGATGACATCTTGATTTTTGGGACAAGCATTAGTGTGATAAATGAGGTCAAATCATACTTGTCTCAAAACTTTGATATGAAAGATCTGGGAGTGGCTGATGTTATTCTAAACATTAAATTGGTTAGAGGTGAGGATGGGATTACACTTTTGCAATCTCATTATGTGGAAAAGGTCTTGAGCCGCTTTGGCTTTTCGACGACAAAGCCTTCTCCAACACCTTATGATCCTAGCGTGTTACTTAGTAAGAATAAGAAAATTGCTAGAATCACCGGAATACTCCCGGATAATTGGCTCACTAATGTACCTAGCTAGTGCAACAAGGCGGACATCTCCTTTGCTGTGAGCAAATTGAGTCGGTTTACATCTAACCCGGAGATGATCATCGGAAGGCGCTTGAGCGAGTGTTGCGCTATCTGAAAGGTACCTCGAACTTTGGACTTCATTATACCGGGTACCCGTCGGTCTTTGGAGGGTTATAGTGATTCCAACCGGATCTCTCGATCTTGATGAGATCAAAGCCACTAGTGGATATGTTTTCACTATTGGTGGTGGTGTTTGTTTCATGGAGGTCTTGCAAATGCACCATTTTGACGAGGTCAACCATGGAAGCGAGCTTGCGCACTAGACACCGCTATTGTTGAGGCGAATGGCTACGAGATCTATTGATGGATCTACCTACGGTGGAAAAGCCGATGCCGGCTATCCTTATGAATCTGTGATAATCAAACCGTTATCGCTAAAGTGAACAGTTCTAAGGATAATATGAAATCGTCTGAGCATGTTAAGAGACAATTGAAGTCTGTCAGAAATTGAGAAACTCCGGAGTTATAACCTTGGATTACATCCAAATGATAAAAACTCGCAGATCCTTTACAAAGGGACTATCACGGAATGTGATAGATAGTGCATCGAAGGAGATGGGTATGAGACCCATGTGAGTTATCTATGGTAGTAACCCAACCTATGTGATCGGAGATCCGTGAATTAGGATCAGGAAAAACAAGCCATTAGTTAATCAAGGAGAGTAATTTCAACCTCTCTATGTGAAGATGCAATACTCTCGAAACGCAAGGCGGGTTGACTAAGGTCTTAATGTGTTCCATTGGCTTTTAGAAGCGAAGACGCTATCTGCAGAGCGTTCTTGAAAGAACACACCTATATGAGCCCGATGTTAGTCGCATCTATGGAGATCTTGGGTAATCTCCTACTAAGCTCATGAAGAGACCAAGGAGTATGACTTATACGCTCCAACCGGGGGTAGCCTCATCGCGGCCTAGTATCGCTTAAGTCTTTACTTGCACCAAACTTGCAATTCAAGGCATAGTCCATTGTTCAAGTTGTGAGTAAGTGTAGCTTGAGTTCTAGGTGGATGTTCAACCTTAATCGGTCTCCATCGAAATCGATATATAAACAAGACATTGGAATTCGTGCAAATCTCGTGGGACTTTGAGATCCGGTGGGGATTGTTGGATTATGTGGGCCAAGCCCATATAATAAGAATAATTCTATTAAATCTCAAAGGCCCACTCATGCAAAGGAGGCATGCATGTGACCTTTAGTACCATATTGCTAGTTCTAGGAGAGGAAGACCACCTTAAAGGGATGGTGCACTCCTAGTCACTTGAGGCATGTGTGGGAGAGAACTAGAGGATAACACGCGCGCCGCTCGCCTCGCCTCGCCTCGCCGGGCCGGGCGGGTCAGGGCTGGCGGGGCGGCGGCGCGGCGCACGGCACTGCGTGAATGGTCCGCCAAAATCCGCTCCAGTGCTTGCAGACGCGGCTTCCTTTGCGATTTATCTTTTCTTTGTTTTGTGTGGCGGTGAATCCGGATCGGTTACGCAACTAATCCGGTTCGGTTACGAGTTATGGAGAACGTGCAGGCGTCTTGATCACGCGTCCCGGTTTTCTATAAATCTGGTCGCCGCCTCCATACATGTACGCGAAAATCAATCTAGGTTTTGCCTCCTCCATCCATTGTCTGCCGCCGTCCCATAGTCTACTCGCGTCCGTCCGCGGCGCGGCATCGTTCGGAGAGCGGTCTCGGAACCGCCGCCTTGAAGTCCTGCACCGAGAGGCGAATAAGGTTTTTGGAAGCGCTCGCGCGATCGCTGTAGCTCGCTCGTCTTCCTCGCTGTTAATCGCGAATCGCTCTTCCTCGCCGCTCGGCCGCGAATCGTCATCGACCGTGTCATCCTCACCGTAGACATCGGAAACCGATGATCGATAATGATGATGTTCTCCGTATAGATCTGCATGCAGTTTCTGATGTCTAGATCTTTTATGCTCGTGATGGTTACACGTGGTGTGTCATGATTTATTTATGGAATAAATTAAACCTACATGTGCTTATATATTCAACATCAGGAACAGGAGCGAGAGTTGGAAAGGAAGGCGAGTACTGTTGGAACTTTCACCTCGCTGTATACGGTGGTAGATGCTGAAATGGTAGCGTAAGAGTAGTCCTGGTTTGGTACAGCGAGAGAAACCGCTGGCTCGGCAAACGTTGCAGCGGTACGACTATTCCGTGGGGGGCCCACGCACCCCTGTTTGTACTACGTGTCAGGTTGATCCATGGAGGAGCGTTTGTCAGTAGCAGCAGCACGGCCTTTTTCATCGGTCGCCTCCTGCTCCTCCCTGTCGGCATTGCATTACCATGCATTTTCGATTCTATTCTCTAAGAGATATAATCATGATCTTACTCCGTTTTTTCCTTTTTTAACAAAATAGCCTATCTTACACGAAGGTGTGTAGGTGGCAAGCGAGTACTTTTTTTTATTAGAGAGCATTCCAATTTTCAACCACTAAATCTAAATTTAAAAGAGTTTTAGGTATTTTTAGTACTGTGCAACATAACAATACCAAAAGAAACCCCCGGTTGTATGTAATACTATTTCTGGCCCCCTTCCCAAGCGCGGGACTCGGCCCGGTTGACGTGTGCGCAGTCCCACGCCCCAGCACCGTAGCACCCGAGTCATGTGGTCCAGGAGCACATGATACCCCCTCATCGATCGCAGCCGCTCCGACCACGGCTGTTCGACCACACTCGCCTTCGACCACCGCCTCCCTCAACTACCTCAGCTTTTGACCGTTACCACTTTTGACCACCTCCGCTTTCGACCACAACCACTTTAGACCACACCCATGTTCGACCACCTCCGTTTTCGACCACAACCGCTTTCGACCTCTGTCACTTTCGTCCACCTCCGCTTTCGACCGCAACCACTTTCGACTACCTCCGCTTTCGACCGCAACCATTTTCGACCACCACCGCTTTCCACTAAACTCATGTTCGACCACTGCTTTGCTCGACCACTGCTGTATTCGACCACGGTAGTTTTTTGACCACATACAGCCTTAGACGTTTTGCCGGAATAATGCGCTCCCAGACCGCATGACTCGGGTGCTGCGGTGTCGAGGCGCGGGACTGCGCTCACGTCGGCCGATCAAAGTCCCGCGCTCAGGGAGGGGCCAGAAATAGCATTTCATACACCTGGGGGCTACTTCTGGTATTGCTGTACTGCACAGGGCCAAAAATGCCCAAACTCCAATTTAAAGAACATCATCTCTCCTTCAAAATCATAAAAATTTCACCCTACCCCCTTTTGCTCCCCTTCCCTCCTCCAAACCCTAGCCGCTTCCCACCTCAGCCACTGCCATGCGACCCCTCGCCATCATGCCATCACCGTTCCCGGAGCTGGTGATGCCCGCCAACGAGCCCTTCTAATGAGGACATCTCTACTACATATTCATCTTCTACTTCAACAGGTCCAATGACAAGAGCAAGAGCTAAGCTACTGCAACAACAGGTGTTTTTGTTTCTTAGAGAATTCCCTATTGCTTTGAATGAGAATGGTATACTACCTAATGCAAATATATTGTGTGTTCTCAGATATGAAGCAATGGAAGAACAAAGAGGGAAGGACCAACTGGCCAGCCCCAAGGAGAAAGAGAGCCACGCAGGACAAAGACTAGAAGAAGAGGCCCATACGCCACCCGACCATGAAGATAAACCGAACTTCTCAATTGAGGAGTTTGCGGGCCTGCGTACCAATGATGGACTGAGATTGTTTAATTCAGCCATGTAACTAGTTAGTGTTCAATTCTGAATTGCTTTAGGACCTGTATTCGTAGTAGAGTTTGTTTCAGTTTCTTTGGGCCGAACCACATTGAACTCGGTCTTAGGCCCAAGTGTGTGCGTGCGTGAGGTTAAGGTTGGCTTTAAGTAGCCGCCACCCCCTCCATTATGTTCAGACCACTTTTGATAATAGATTGATTTAGCAAATTGCTCTTGTTCTTTCTGTTGGCCGAACCAACTTAAGGGAAGAATTGGGAGTTCATCAAAATCAAGATCGTTTAATCTTTTCGCTGGGAATTGAGAGCACGATAGAACTTCATCTAGTGGTCGTGAAGTTCAGCACGTGTAATTGGGCGAATCATAGAGTGCTAACTTTTGCATTGGCATCGAGGGATTACTACGGTTTTTCAAATCCACGTGAGTATCTTGATCCTACGTCGAGAAGATCGGACAACCCCGTATCACCTCCCCGCCGCCACCGCCACCTCCCTCCCCCGCTTTGGCGAGCTCCCATACGTAACCCACCTTCCTTCACTCCGGCAAGCTCCCCCCGCCACCCACCTTCTTCCACTCCAGTGAGCTCCCCTGTCACCGCCCTCCTTCCTATTCTTTGACTGCTACTACGTCGGATCCGCCACCTCCTAACCACTCGTCCTCATCACACCTGTCGACTTCCGCAGCCATCTTTCGGTCCACGGCCATGAAGGTGTTGCCACATCCGCCTCTCCGTCGCACTATCGTAGCCACGCCACCGCTGGTCTGCTTTGCCCCTGGCCTCCCTCTAAATTCGGATGGCTCCAGTGAACCTAACCCTAATTCTAACTTGTCGGAGCTAGAGAGGGAGGTGGAGCATGGATCTCGAAGTAAAATTCTATGGTGAGAAATTCAAGTGCTCAATCCAAAAAAAACGATCAAGTACTAGTTATCAATTCTCATCTTATATTTCCATTTCCTTACCTCTCCCTCATCTCTTCCCACGCACGTTCAACAAACATCTCTATCTCTCTCTAGCTCTCTGATTGATATACTCCTCCCCCATGCTCCTCTTGCTCCTGCTCCCCCATTGATGAAGCCAATGGCCACCAATGGCGGCATGGCCTCCACCTTCTTCCCCCCAAACTTCCTCCTCCAAATGCAGCAACCCCTCCCTCATCACCACCATCCCCAGCAAGACCACCACGGCCACGGCCATGGCCAGCACCACCCCCACGAGCACCACCTCCTCCCTCCCCCTCCCACGGCCCAGCTCAACCCTTTCCTCCAGGACTTTGGCGTCGCGGGCGCCATGGCGCCGCCACCGATATACCCCGACGGGGACGACGACATGAGCAACCACCACCACCACCACGAGCTAGTACTAGCAGGGAAGGCGGAGCAGCTGCAGGACGGGGCGGCGGCGTCGGACGACGAGGAGGGCGACGCGGCGGGATGTGGCGGGGCGGAGAAGAAGCGGCGGCTGAGCGTGGAGCAGGTGCGGACGCTGGAGAAGAACTTCGAGCTCGGGAACAAGCTGGAGCCGGAGCGGAAGCTGCAGCTGGCGCGCGCGCTGGGGCTGCAGCCCCGGCAGGTGGCCATCTGGTTCCAGAACCGCCGCGCCCGGTGGAAGACGAAGCAGCTCGAGAAGGACTACGACGCCCTCCGCCGCCAGCTCGACTCCGCCCGCGCCGAGAACGACGCTCTCCTCGCCCACAACAACAAGCTCCAGGCCGAGGTATCCATCCATGTCCATCATCTCTCGCCATGCACGCACGCACGCATCTAGCTACCTCAAACCTGCAAGATCTGGATCATCTCCATCGGTCCTAGATTTCTTGGATCGTGATTAGCTGCTAGCTTAATTTGCATTAACTCCAAGAGGAGATCTTGGTTGTTCTTCGTGCTAGCTTAATGATTGAGGTGGTGGATAGGAAGACACTGCTAGCTAGCTGACGCATGGTAGGATCCATGTGGGTTTCAGCGTCTGCAGAAAGTTGGTGTCGGGATCGGTGCCGGCCATATGAGCACTGCGCCTCCTGTCGGATCACTCTCTCTCCTCTGTCTCTGCAAGATTAGCCATTCCATCTACCAACCTCCATCGATCTCCGAGACCACTCATGGCGCGCGCGCGCCTTTTTTTCGCTTGGTGCACTGCAGATCGTGGCGCTCAAGGGAGGAGCGGGGAGGCAGGAGGCGGCGTCGGAGCTGATCAACCTCAACGTCAAGGAGACGGAGGCGTCGTGCAGCAACCGCAGCGAGAACAGCTCCGAGATCAACCTCGACGTTTCAAGGCCGGCGGCGGCGGTTGAGAGCCCCATGAACCGCGGCGGCGGCGGCGGCATCCCGTTCTACGCCTCCGTCGGCCGCCCGGGCGCCGGGGTCGACATCGACCAGCTGCTGCACAGCCACTCCTCGTCCCCGGCGGTGGCGGCGCAGCCCAAGGTGGAGCTCGGGAGCGGCAACGGGAAAGCGGACGCGGCCGCCGCCGCCACCAACTTTGGCAGCCTGCTCTGCGGCGCCGTCGACGAGCCGCCGCCCTTCTGGTCGTGGGCCGACGGCCACCACCACTTCCACTGATCGCCCGCATGCATGCATGCACATTAACTATCATCTTGCGCGGTGGCTCTTGCATTTCTAGTTTGGCACGCATTGAGGCCTGAGGAGATCAGCCTACACGATGATGGGTTAATCCTTGGACAAATTAAAAGACGATCGCGATTAATTGGGGAGTTAAAATTTGTGTATGCATGATGGATGAGATAATCAAGATATATACATGTGAGCTGATGATGAGGTGATATGATCCAATTTGAGTTAAGAAGAGGAAGAATAAGTCAGATTCTGAGTGATTATTGGGTATGTTGGATCAATGTAGGTAGGTTTTGGGGTTGAGTAGTATGTGTCTTTTTCTTTTTATTCTTTTTACCTTAATTACTATTTTTTTTCTTGTTTCATATAGGCATTAAATTTGTGAGCCAGTGTGCATGGTTATCATGCATAGGATCATATTGTAGTATCAAGTATGGTACTTAAATTAATCTTTTCTTCACTTTTGTGTGTGGATCTACTGTGAAATTGTAATACATAATGAATAATATCTCTGCTCTAAGAATGGCCAAGATACCTTCTTTTTTTAGTGGATCGGTCTCTCTTGTGGATCAGAGTTAGCTCGATATATTGTACTGTGGTGTGCGGTTGGTGTTTGGCATGTGGACCTGATCTTAGAGTCTACGAAACAGACAGCTAGTGCAGACAGGCTGCTATGTTGTGGCCATTTAGTTTCTTACAATTAAATAAAATTAAACAATCAATTTTGTGTACAAATTTACATCAAGAGAAACAATCGATTCTTCAAGCTGGCCCATTTCCCTAAAACCATTTAGATATTTTTCTAAAAAAATGGTTTTGCTACTATTATAAAAGAAGGATTTAGTGGTGGTGAGTCTTTCATCTACTTCTCCACCTCTTTGAATTAGTGGGATCTTTTATGGATAAATATATGCACACAAGCATATACCACCTAAAGATCTTCTGTAGATAATTAGATTACGTATACATATGGCTTGTGATAAGATTCTATATGATTTATTATTTGAATGCATATTATGTATGAAACTAAGTTTAAAGCTTATGTTATGCTTATTTAAAATCTGTTGTAATGCATGGACACTCGGCTAGTAATCATAGATGAAACACATTGAGGATTAGAATTAATTAAATTTAATTACCACTCATGAGAAAACATGTTCTTGGTTGGTTAAATAGTGGAACGGAATGTTGACTTGTTGAGGCCTACGAAAACATGCTTATGTCGAGCACAGTGTTCCCCTCTCACCTGCCGCTATCAGCCGTGCACTGGCTCTCCTTGCCACCCATCTGGCTGCTACAGCTGATTAAACTGGACAATATTTCCTTTTAAAAGTGTTTGTTGGTAACATAGTAACAGAAACTAAAACACAATATGTGAGGGTAAAACAGTAAAAATTCTCCCCTGTGGTGATTTTCTTTTAGTCTACCCCAGTTTCCCAATAAGTGATATGGGCTGGGTTCTTTTGAAGTTTGTTTATAACTTTTGGTTTTTGCTATAGTAACTAGATTTTGAACGGTACATCTTGTCAAGGCGAGATCTGAAAATCGATTGTAGTATACATTGTATCAACTTGATCAGCTATACCAGCCAAAATCACATGCGATCTATGAACAGTCAGAATTCAAAAGCCCTGAGCCACAGCCTAAAAGAACCCACCCATATACACAAGTATTTCTTTCCGTATTCTCTCTCGTGAACAGCCAGAATTCAAAATTTTTAGCTACAAGACATAGCAAAAAAAACCACAAAAAATATGTAATGCATCAGACCAGGCTGTCAGTAAAAGCTTCTGTACTAATAAAAGTTGTCTACCTTTAGCACACCAACATCAGCAGTGGCGAAAGTCACTCATTTTCCTATGAGTAGTACTACGTCGATGCAGTAGCTTATCTGTTCAACATATAACCACACAACATGTTCTACTAAACAAAAAGGGTTTGATGCAAAAAAAAAAAACAAGTTTTAAAAACGACGGAAAATCACCAAATATTGATTCTTCTTGATTTCTTTTAGAAATTAGTATATGGGTAATTGTAAAATATTATTTAATAAAGATATGTATGATCCAATAATATTAACTTTTCCATAGACTCAGTGTCTCATTGGTCTATATGTATAATAGGCTAAGACTTAGTCCCTCTGTTCCTTAATAGATATCATTGTAGATTTACACTACAAGCAAGATATGTATGCAAAAGACCATATTATTCTCGATCATTAGCTCACTTATTGCTCTTGCATGGTATTGTTACTAGTACTACTCTAGTCCGCACTTTGGCAATAATGAAAATGGTAAAAGTTGTCTCAAAATGGTAAACGGTTTTAATTACTTTAATCCAAGTTACTTAATCCGGTCCTGCGTCCTAGACCTAACAATATAGTGCCTCTGTCCCCTAACAGTGTAGCAGGCTAAGCTTTGCGCAAATTAATCATCCAACTGCACATGCATATGCACATCAACACACACACAGTAGGGAAACGAATCGTCTGCAGTCGCCGTACGCGACTGTAGAGAGAAGTCGCAGATCTGAGCCATCCGATTGAAAAAGGGCAGCTCAGATATGCTTTTGCTACAGTAAAAAGTACTATAGATATCTACAGTACTTTTTTACTGTAGCAAAAGCAGATCTGAGCCGTCCTTTTTCAATCGGACGGCTCAGATCTGCGACTTCTCTCTACAGTCGCGTACGGCGACTGCAGAGGATCTCGTTTGAGCCAGTAGATCGGAGGAGCTAGGGTCTCGAGAATTGGGTATCGTGCATGCACCAAATAATTCGCCAAAAGCTTTAAGCTATTAAACCATACATGTCCCTATTAAATTGCATACTAAAATTACCCATCCGCTTTTTAGCATTAAATTAGGGTTACGTGGTGAAAATATTACAATAACTGTATTTTTGATCTCTGCAATAGATTTGTATTGTAGGGGGCAATGTTTCTCAAGAATAAGGACTTACAGTACGGGACAAAAGGAGTAGTTACAAATGTTTGCAGTGTATAATTTTCTTACTGTTAGATGTTCTTTCCTCACAATTTCTATTAGTTTGGGTTTTTTGAGAAAAAACTGTGGTTTAATATTTATCGAGCTAGCTAGTAGGTTGTTGCGTACGATGCAAGATGCCCTAAATTATGCATATAACACGGCAGTACTTTTAGTTAATTGCAGTCCAAATTGCGAGCGTACGTACAAAATTAAGGAACCTACATATGTGGCAAAGCATTGGGCATGTGCTTTTCAGCGATGGTCAATGGTTTTTGTCTCTAAAGCGAGTACTTGTACGAACGAATCAAATACTGATAAACCGCTTTAAAAAAATATATTAATAAATCACTTTAAAAGGATGATAAAACAACCATTCTATTTATTTATTCAAAGAAAGTCATAAACCATAAATTGAAAAGAATATGACAATTGCATCCTCGTAATGGCTAATAGTCACTTTGGTTTGGTATAAGTGAAATACATATAACTCGTGCATAAATTCTAAACAGTGGTTGTGTACAGACTAGATAGTCAGTGCACAGGTGTGTATTAGCACCTACAAGCTGCTGGCCCTGCAGTACCGAGAACAGTGACTAGAGGTAGAACTGAGAATGGTGACTAGAAAAGAGCTAAAAGAAGCTAACACGATTGAAAGGTCAAAAGAAAGCAAAGCTCTTCACTCTAACAACTGTGAAAATCTATGAAGATCGGACACAAATCACCCATAAGAAAGATCTAAGAAAAATTGAACCAAATAAGCCAAACCTTGCCCAAGTGGTCTAACCGTAATGCACTAACTAGTAAATGTGGTCTAACCGCTGGTCAAGTGCGGTCTAACTGGCCTTGACTAGTCTAACTAGTCCAGGGGCATTTTGACCGATCCTCTCTAGATAGAACTGAAAATAATACGATTTTAAAATCAAGAATTGATGCAACTTTTGATTCACTACTCCAAATGACCTGAAACTTAGTATGTGCTTTCTCTAGGATATTAAAAACCTATTCCACTCATGGATCATGACAATCAATAACAAAGTTTCTACCTTTATCCGAGACAAGTAAGGTTGCCACAAAACCAAGCAAAAGAGGAAAACCTCGATTTACTCTTACTCGTGAGTCCTAGATATTTAGATGACCTTGAATGGGTTCTCACATATCATGACAATCTAGATCATAACACAAACTCAAGCCAAAACACTCACAAGATCAAACCCCCAAAATTACCCTTCTCCTAAGCAAAATCGGGAAATCACAAGAACTTACAAATAAAAAGTGTTCAAATTGATGAGATCTGGACTCTAAGAGATATCATCATCACTTTTACATAATTAGCACAAAGCAAGATCAGGAGGAAAAGGAGAAATAATAAAAACAAAGCCAAATTAAGATTTCATCACTTGAGCACAAGAGGGAAAGACTTAGACGAAGTTTGATCTCTATTGATACTTGGAGATGTATGATCACAACCGCACTCTAGCCACACACAAAGTCTAGGGATGACAAAAAAAACTCAACTACAGGAGTCTATCACATCTCACAAAGGTCCTTTTTAAGAACCCTAACACTTCTCAATGCTAAGCCTGAATTCCCCCAAAATTTAACCCTAACCACCTCTCTCTCTATATATATATATAGAGAGAGAGAGGCTCACAAGAAAAACCCTAACCAGCACCTCTAGTTAGGTGTCATTCACTTACATGAGCTAACCCGTTATTCAATACCATACTAGTTTTCAGTGTTCAAGTAGGCACTAGGCGGTTGACAAGGTGGGGCCTAGCGCCTAGGGGCCCTAGGCGGGGCCTAGGCGGCCGAATTAAAAATGAGGACAGCAGACCGAAGATGAGCAATCATGCATATATATTTGATGTAAATGGCTAAATGCTTGATGTAAAGTTGTAAAACCTGCAGATGTACGGGTCATCATAAACACATAGAATCAAACTACGAAGAAAATAGACTTTCAGAGGGTCCAACAGAAGAAATTCAATTAGGAAAGGACTATTTTACAATATCACAGAACTCAAAGGACTAAATTGTAAAATTGCCAATCCTCAATAAATCCCCACATCCCGGTTGAATCCCCTTCTCGCTTCACCTCTCCTTCCTCTACTCCGGTCGATGGCGCCTCTCCCCCTCTACTTCGGTCAGCGGCGAGGCCAGGTCATCTCGCCACCGCGCCATCCGCAGCTCGTCGGCCAATACCTCCTCCATATCCTCCTCTCACCACCACGCCTCCCCACTAGTTTGGCAAGCCACCCAAACTCCACCGCGCCGTATTAACCTTCACCGCCTCCACCAAATCCTGTGCGATCGCCCTCTACAACTCCCTCCAAACCACAGCGTTGTCGCTAAAGCCCAGGTTCTTCTTTTCCTCTGATTGCTTCTCTCCTCCTCCTTCGACACCTCTTTTCTAGCTTAGGCAAGCTATACATGTCTCCATGTGGCGACGACTCCGCCTTTGATCGCCTAAGTTCGTCTTTGACCGCCGAAGGCCACTTAGGCAGGCTAGCCACCTAGCCTGTCGATTTTGGCCAAGGCGTGGTGGCGGGGCTTCGCCCAGCGCCTAGGCCCACCCAGGCAGGCGCCTAAAACCATCTTCTTGAACATTGCCGATTTTACACTTACATATACACGCTTCTCAAAGCGCACATACCCATTATTGAATCAACACTTGATCCACTTAACAATTTCAACACAACCATGACCTAAACCACTTAGGCCACTACCGTGGTTTCACACATCGCCACTTCTTTGGTATTGGGCAATTTATCAAAATGCCCTCTATCACTTCCACTAAGCTTACCGCTTCTTTTTCCTTGAAACACTCCCTTGCTTCATCTTCACCATGACCGCACCTGGCTTCCTTGACTGTTCAGGACCTTAGTTCCTCCTTGAGCCTAGTACTGGTCCACCTTGTCAATGCCTGTTATGACCACCACCGGTAGCTCTGCTCCAATTCTTTGTCTTCCCTTCTTGTAACCACCCCACTACCCTTAGTCATCTTTAGTGTCGCCTTGATCGCTCTAGACCTCAACTCCCTAGCCTAGTATTGATCCCTTCAGCATCAATATAACCTAGCTCTGGAGTTCTACAACCAACCACAATAAGCAAACCATTACGTAGCACCGCATAATACACAAAAACATCAATTGACACAATTGATGAGCCATAATACTTATATTCACACCAAAGCATATCCTCATGCTTTGACACGCAGCTCGTAGTGCCCAATGACTAGCTGTCACGCCTTATGCATTCGGTCTCCCCTAAACCGTCGCTACGTGCATCAGCCTCATCACTCGGCGCATCATATGCACCAACTCACCTCTCCATGATCATTGTCTTCTCTGTGCTCCCTCTTAAGCCACGTAGCCTCACCTGGATTTACATGACCGCTCCGGACATCAGCACCCCTACCTAGTCCCAATCCATTGTCGATGACTGCTACATTCTTCAAGCCACCTGCACATTCAAAGACCAAGTTCCATGCACATGGCCCGCACACTTGCGTAGGTATCATCCTTAAAGTATGTTTAAATGATTTGACAATACATATATGATTTTGTTTTTCTGGAAACTGGTCGTTGCATAACTCCATTTATGATATTTTAATACTATATATTATAACAAAAAAATACTCACTCTATTCTCAATACTTGTCACATATGACCAAAACTTTCTTCCCCAAATACTCACAAGGCAAAAAAAAGTAAACATAGCATTTTTATCATCATCGTTTTCTTTCATTATTATAATACTTGTTTATACTATGTGCTCATAATGCATATCACACAACTTATATTGGTATAGTTGACTGAACACTAAATGAAGGGTTAAAATATTTTTTTGTGAGAACTTTTAGCATATTTTCTTTTTGTTAGCGACTATAAACCACTTGTCGCACACTTTTCTTATATAATAGATTTTGATTCCTAATTTTTATATATACAATCAAATTCCTTGCCTTATTTTATTTTTATGGAATTAGCATATTCATGTAATTTTAATTTTAAAAACCAAAATTTCTATTTATCCCTTAGTTTTGAACTAAAAAACAGGCGGTAATTTGTTTGATTTTTATTCTAATTTGCATATTTTTTGGATTGTACTTCCTGTAGACTTTGTTTTTCAGTTAAGGTTGAAATTCATACATAAATTCATCTAATAATTTGTATTTATAAATTATGTTATTTTTATTGTACTTGACATAGACTCTTTCTTTTAATTTAAATTTTACTTTCATTTAATTTAAAATTTTATTCTTAGGTTTGAATTCATATACAACTACAATTACTAATTTTTTTCTTTTTTATTCTAAATTAAAACTACAATTTTGAAATTTTGTTTTAGGTTAGAATTCATATACAAATTCAGCTCCTAATTTTAATATAATTTTTATTATGAATTTTAATTATCTGGGGGTTTTATTTTGGAGTTCTTATGAAAATCAAATAGATAATTTGCATTTTTTTCATTAAATTTTTGTTCTATTTTTTGATATTTTTATTTAATTTTTAATTTTAGTTTTATGTTAGAATCTGTATATAAATCCAACTGCTAATATTTATCTAATTTTTATTCTGAATTTCTTCTATGTACTGGTTTTAATTTCAGCTACATACGAGTTTTAATTTGATGTTCATATGAAAAATCAAATGTCTAAATTTATTTTTTTATTTTGAATTTCTGTTATGTTTTATTATACTTGGTATTAACTCTTTCTTTTAATATAAATTGTTATAACTTGGGTCCACTAGATAATTAGTTAGATATTTTCTTTAAATAATAACATCCGATTACTGCTATAGTTTAATTTAGTTAGGTTCATCAGATTAAAACTAGATGTTTTGATTTTTTTTATGAGAATTTTTAGTCTATTTTTTTCTTAGCAATTCTAATAGATCTATCATAAACTTTTAACTTATAATAGATAGATGTCGTATATTTCTGAACGGACGAGCAGGCTGAGCAGTATATATACGTGCACCATTCTGTGGTAACATTGATCGTGTGCACGGTCGTCATTTCATATTTTACACCGCATTTTGCACGAGCGCTAAAGATTTATTCGGACAGTGACGTCTTGCATGCGTGGGCCATGCTGGTTCCATGTACATGGACCATGCCACGCCATGCATTTTCGTTAAAACTATCGTGACTTTTCGCGACAATTTGAAAGAAAAAAAAACAGATGATTAATTTTGGATCATGGATATCTGTTATTCCCCAAATTGAACTAAGGTGACACGAAATGGCCATTAGAAATCCAGCTTTGATTCGGTTGCGTTAAGCGTAACGCACGGGCTAGTTTACGCATGCGCGACTCTTAACTCAGGACCAGTTTGCAAATAGTTCAGGAAAAATCAACAAGCCAAACCACAAATTAAGGCCGTGTTTAATTTAAGGCTAGAATAACCAGGTTAGCTACCTTAACCGAGCTAGGTTATCTTGACCCAATTTTGTGCTTGGCAACCACCCTCGTTAATTTAAATTACTATTTGACTATATTACTGTTTGGCAAGATCACATGTGTTAGACGGGTTAGCAGTAGGAGGCCCTGTTCTTTTCAGCTTCTAAAAGTTGTTTTTCAACTTTTCTACAGTAACCTGCTTTTAAACAGAGTTTTTTTTTAAAGATATGGTCTACTAGTTAATTGTACACTACTAGAAAACAGATCATCCCTCACGGTTCAAAACCGTCAGGAAAATACCGAAAATCGTCAGGTTATATATCCCTGACGGGTTCCCGTCAGGCAAAAGCCCTCAGGGTTGGCTGGAAAGGAAAATAAAATTTGGCTGACGGGAACCCGTCAGGGATATATAACCTGACGGTTTTACCCGTGAGGGAAATAATTTAACCTGACGGTTAAATTCCTGTGAGAAAAATAAATTTTACTCACGGGCACAACGTTACCCGTGAGGGAAATAAGTTAACCTGACGGTACAATTCCCGTGAGAAAAATAAATTTTACTCACGAGCAAAATTTTACCCATGAGGGAAATAAGTTAACCTGACGGTACAATTCCCGTGAGAAAAATAAATTTTACTCACGGGCAAAATTTTACCCGTCAGGAAAATGTATTTCATTGACTGTTTTGAACCGTGAGCAAAATTGATTTCCTATAGCAGAAAATTTTGCATTCTAGACATATTTTTTCAGCCATAATGAATTAGCATTTACAAGATAAGCATTGATATGTCAATCTTACACATCCGTGCATCATATAATCAAATTAATCACAACACCATCCTTGCATCAATCAAGAAACATATAATTGAACAAACATATAAAAAGTTCGGTTTTCATAAGCAATCCATATATTGATTCATATTCACACAAGCATACCAATTCATAAACTTCACCTCCATATTAGTTCATCCATCCAAAAGACATCTAAAATCAAGTACCACATACAAAAGTCTCGTATTTCCATTACATTCAAGTTCAGCTAGTCAAAAGAACTATAAGAAATCACCGAAAATCACATGGCAGCATGGTTGTTGTCGCCATCAATGTCGCCATCGCAGCTTGTCCCCGTCGTTTACATCAACGTTACCATCGACAAAGACCGTCATCCGGTTGTGAGCTTGAGCCCACATGAGAGGATCCAGTCCCAAGCCCAGTCCCAGTCCCTTGCTGCAAGGTGAAAACATTATGTCAACTTGAGTTGAAGAAGCCGTAATGACTTGTAATGTTGTTTGAATTATCGCGATCCTATATTAAATACACATCCCACAACATGCATGGTAGCTAGTTTTCATAACTACACAAAAGACCATAGCAACAAAAAGGATCTAAGTGTTCATAGCTACTGCAGTTGGCATATACTCAAGATTAGTTTAGCCTCGTAAACAACTCACAAGTATGGGTGTAGTAACTAGTAGAAAAGTCATTTGCCACCTTACCATCAACTATAAGTAAATGAGATTCAGGTTATGCCCATATTTAGAACATTCAACATGAGTCCACTTGCTCATTCTTTGCATCGCTTGTTGACATCGACACACCAAAAAAGATTAGTTGTATAGTACAAATGGTCCTCCGTATGACAAAGGTGACAGATGGAAGTTGAACTCTAGAACAAGGCAAAATAATAGTTCGTAGGGAATGTTGTTTGCACACAAGGCAATAATTGTAGGTATTAAACGATATTACCTGTGCTTGTGTAGGTGTCGCACGGCGTAGCATCTCTGGTGGTGGTTGTTCACCCATCTTCTCAAAAAGCATCTACAGTTGAAAAGTACCATTTGAAGTTGAACTATATAATCTGTACTAACCATGCAATGCAAGCAAAGACATGCACAATCTGTATTAACATGACATCCTCTGAAATGTTGGTCTGCTAATTAAGCATGGTTCCGGTGCAAACAAGTTAATATTGAATTATTGGAGAGCAACAACAAAAAAATATGATGAAGCTACTTTGGTATGTATATCTCTCTGGTGATTGATATATATATATATAGGAACTGACTGATCGATAGCAATTCTTTGAAACATGCATGCCACATTTATACTTAAATCTTTATAATATAGTTAGTAAATCCCAAGCTCAAAGCACTATAAATCGGTGCTGCATGGATGGTGGTTGGTTAAAGCAACATTTGCATGAGAGAACACATCACAGAGCATCACTTCAACACAACAACAGGAAGCCAATCTACTGCTATTTAGTCCCTCTGTGAATTTGTAAATGAAACACTTTTTTTTATTTATGCACCATGTACTTGTACAGACTGAAAGATGTTGGCACCTCTAGTAGTGGGTCTTCACCAGATGATCTCGGTAATGAATAAACAGGGAGTAAAATCACAGAGGTAATAGCACTCCTCATTGTAGTAAACAGGGAGTACAATCAATACAGAGGCAATACTTATTACCTCTGTTGAATGGAATACTCCAACCACAAATTCTTCTCTCACACTCAACTTCAAAATGATGGCAATAGGAGTGGATGGTGCAATCTTATATTCTAGATTTCCTCCATAGACAGAAATTTCTAAATGACAATTCCAATAAAATGTACTTGTGATTTTAAATAGGGAGTTTGACATACTAAAAATTTAGGTGCTAGCTCAGTAGAGCCGATTAATGAAATGGAACAAATTGTAAATCTACAATTGTCCACCCACAAAAACCGCACAATCTATTATACATAGTGTTTTGTTATGTTTTGGCTGTTTACATATTAAAATTATATCATAAAATGTCAGACTACAACTTTGTACTGAGCTCAAACCATCACTACAGCTGCATGCATGTAGGAGTAGTAATACTTTCAGATAAGACAAATGAACAAATGAACATTATTACCAAGATCATCTGGCAGTGAACTTCTTGTGTCTGGAGTAGTTCTTGATTATGTCGAATCACATTTCGATAAGAGATGGAATTGGATGGCCGATGTTTCTTGATTTGGTAGTGCTAGAACAAAGATCCTTCTTGATAGCACCATTCCCTATTGGTACACGGCCATGGGGCATGCCACCATTGATGTTGTACAATATGCTTCCATCAAGTGGACGCTTGCTCCCAATCATCTTCGTGTTGAGCCATAGCGGCAGCAGAGTGATCATCCTAGAACAAAAGTAACATTGCGAGTAATCGTTGGGAAAACGGCAGACAAGAGGAACATATTCGAGTTTACTTCTAAATGTAAAACCAAAGTGACAACACTATAAACTATACCGAATTATCTTAAAAAATAGCAATGATCCACCAATCAATGACAATAAGCGGGATCATGTCTTTGAGACTTAAAATGCAATGAAAACTTAAATTTCCCATTTTGCTAATCCATCACTGATATCCACGCTAATATGGGATAAAAACCAAGTGTTATTTTTCACTAGTCCGCATAATGCAATTTTGTTGTACACTTGAGGAGTTTTTTCATATACTCCTTCCCGGTTGTTTCATACATGTCTTTGTCCCTGAGAGCTCAAGTGTTACATGTCTTGCTATAGATATAGATCACACTTTTAGAACTTTAAGGAGTTGTTTGGATATGGAGTTTTAGCAAAATAAGATTTAGTTTTAGAGCCTACCATCTAGGATAGGATACAATAAACCAATATTGAAGAAGAAGAACTCAAATGGAAGCAGCAGATAATCCCCATTGAAGTCAAACAATATGTTTTCTGTATATACTGTCCTAACGTAACTGAATAACAACATAAAATCTAGATTGCTAGAACTTGCACAAGAACGTGTTTTCACTAAATCAGCCAACACAACCCCTATCTAATAAACGCTAAATATGGGTATATATATGGTCCAAAATGACTAGTCAGTGCAATCATTGGTGTGAATGTGATTACTTCTACGAAGAAAATATGTATTCCGAGAAGAACATACGCTTGCAATATACGATAGATATTTAATTTGCATATAACAATAAAAGGCACACATGTAGAACAAGGTACACCATCAAGTTTTACACTTTTCTAGTTCATCTTGGTCTGTCTTTAGGGATCTTAAAACCTGATGATATACATGGTGTGAATAAGATGATCATCTAAATACATCTAAAGGCATTATGCATCAGAACTCGTCAAGAAAATTAATTTGCATTAAGCCATTGCCTATACTATGCTAGACACTACTATGAATAAGATATCATCTAAATACTGAACATGCGGTACTATAATTTGCAGCAGAAATTCTCTTCCAGCTAGTTAAGTAATGTTTCTACAAGAATAATTCTGAAAGACTCTAAAATTGCAATATCATTCTGCTACAAGCTGCTTGGTTGATGAAACAATGTAGATATGAAAAAAAATAATGAGGAAAGAATCTCTCACAGGAAAATGGGAAAAGAAGAGCAAAAACCATGAAAAAGGGAAATGCAGGATTCAACAATACAGTCTCATTTCAAAGTATATATCCATGGCATAATCTTCTGTTTACGATGTGCATTGCATGTACATGAGTATATATATACTAGTTTATCTACTAATTTTACATGGAAGTTATTGACCTATGCATGATTTAACTTACTTATTGCATACTATCTCTGGTTCAAAATAGAAGTCATTTTAAGAAGTTGGTTTTGGTTTTCAAGTACTTATCGTTTTGGCTTTTGAGCCAACATTTTTCACCATTTGTACATGTTTCTATTAATTGCTTATGGTATGGGTGATAGGGAGATGAGTACACAAATAAGGGCAAACTGTGTTAGATACTAAGACATCAACTCCCTCCAACCAAATTTACTTGTCGTTTTGGATCCAAGCAAATTTACTTTCAGAACGCGTACTTGACATAAAATTGGGGCTTCTAAGAGTACTGAGTTGGAAGGGAGTTGATTGCATTGGGTGTTTGTAGGGGTCTAGTTTGCATCGGATATTTACCAAACAACACCATGCCAGATCTGAGTCGGCTCGGATTCCAACCCCATGCCGATACTAGTCTGATCCAAACAATGAAAAAAGGGTCTTGTTTTGTATAGCTCACTAGCAAGAACGCAATAGTGTAGAGGGTTGAAAATTGCACCAATGTTTAAAATTTATAAACAACGGTCTTGGTCTTGCTATATGCCCATGCATTCTGGAATGCAATGATGTTTTGTTCCCCCCTGTTCCCATACAAAAGGCCTAAGACTGATCAACAATGTACTCTACATACTGCCAGTGTGTGCTACTATTAAACTCTCCTCTTTTGGTTTTTGCACTCTTTGCGCTACAACTCACTCCGTAAGAAACAAGCCACAATGCTGTACTAGCAAATGTGCAATCCTTAGATCAGGGACTAGTCTGCTCCAATTGAAACAGTTTGGACTCTTAAGAGTTTGGTTGTCTTGCCTAGAAGTGAAAGAACGGAACCAATTAACTTTAGAAAGTTTGGTGGCCAATCTAGTTACGATCCCTTACCTTCACAGATGCAGCAGACTGCTACAATTTTCTTCAAATCCTTTCTTGGGCGGCGGAGCGGCGCGCGTCGGGTGGGAGCTCGGGAGGCGATCGCGGGCGGAGTGGGCGTCGGCCAGGCGGGCGGAGCTGGGCCGTCGGGGTAGACCTAGGGCGTCGGGAGGAGGCGGCCGAGGGATGGGGAGGAGGAGGCGACCGAGGGATGGGGAGGAGGCGGCGGGCCCGCGAGGATCTGGGGCGGAGGAGGCGCCGAGGGATGGGGAGGAGGCGGGCTCGCGAGGATCTGGGGCGGAGGAGGCGGACCAGCGGATCTCGGGGCGGAGGAGGCGGCCGAGGGGATGGGAGAGGCGCGGCCGCGCGAGGATGGGGCGGAGGAGGCGGCCGAGGCAATGGGGAGGCGGCGGACCCGCGAGGATCTGGGGCGGAGGAGGCGGCCGAGGGATGGGAGGGCGGCGGCGCGCGGGGATGGGGCGGAGGAGGCGCCGAGGATGGGGAGGAGGTGGGGCGCCCAGGGGATGGGGCGGAGGAGGCGGCGGGCGCGTTTGGGGCGGAGGAGGCGGGCGAGCGTGCGGCGGCTGCCAATTTTTGGGGGGAAATTTTGGGTTTAGGTTTCCAGACGCGCGCTGCACCACATTAGCGGCCGCGCTGGATCAGAAAGCCTCACGGGTTGAAAAATCCGCACGGGCTTATGTTCCAATTATCCTCACGGTTCATGCAATACCGTCACAAAAATAGTGCATTTCCTTGACGGTTAAAGGAGCCCGACAGGAAAATGTATTTTTGTGACGGTTGTACGTGGGCCCGTCACAAAAATTGATATCCCTCACGTTCTATGCGGGCCCGTCAGGAAAATTAAAGCCCGTGAGGGATGATACGCTTTCTAGTAGTGGTAGTACATATTTTATTGACTTCATTTATATTGGCAAAAACCGCACGTGAATTTCTATTACTCTATAATCTCTTGTACAAACAGCCCAAAAGTCACAAGCTGCAGCCAAAAGCCATAAACCGCACCCAAAAAGAACAGGCCTGGAAATGGAACTTACGAGGGTTAGTTGCGTCGGGTTAGTTTATTCCACCGATTTAGGAAAGGGTCAAAAGATTTTGACCAGGTTAAATAAATTAATTATCCCTAATCAAAGAGTGTTTGACGGGTTAATCAAACCGTTAGCCCACCACCGAATCAAACAGGACCTAACGGAGCCAGAGAAGGTGGTCGGGTGGTTAAGCAACCAATCGGAGGATCGATGGAGCACATGCATGTGATGGCAGCAAAAGTCAGCTCATAAATCAGGTAAGGAAATCCGCACGACGAGCTCTTAATTAATCGGTTACCATTTGCAAGGCACGTACGTAGGAGAAGGCGGATAGATATTTCCTCCTGGCACGCCAAGAGGGAAAAATAAGAGATTTCTCAAGGGGTGTGTACGTGTTGCCGTCTCTCTCCCCGCCAGCGCTGATTAATTGAGGCCATCGTAATGTTGAGTGGTTGTTTCGTCTTAATTTTCATGTTTTCATACGTGGTGTTAGCTAAGTGAGTAGGGGTGTAAATGGAGCGGATATTTCCCGACCGACCGTCAGTCCGTTTTAATTCGGATATAATTCGGAGCAAATTTTCGGATATCCGAAGGTTTTGTCGGATACGGAAACAGATTCGGATATTTTTTGTCAGATACGGAAACGGATTCGAAAAAGGATTATCCGACAGATACGGAACTATTCGGATATTTTTCCGGATAGTTACCGGATACGAAAACGGAGTCGGATCCCTGGCCTCTCCACCGGCCAGGTGGGATCTCCGACTCTTCTTGAAATGTAGCATCATTTATTTATATAAGATTGCTTGTTTTGGTGGTTGTTGCAACGTCGGTACACTCGTATTAGATCTCAGTTGGCTTAATTTCTCTGTCACCATGTGAAATTTGCTTTCGCGCATTATCCGATTAAATATTCGTGACCGAAACTAACCGTATTTGGAGCGGCATGTATTCGCTACGTATTCGTGACCGAGAATATCCGCATTCGTATTCGTATCCGGCACTATCCGTGTCTGACTCCGACTCCGACAAAAAATATAAAAAAGGATATGGGATGAGCAATATCCGTCCGTATCCGCTCCGTTTGCATCCCTATAAGTGAGCGTTTGTATTAGCTTCTGGTGATGATTTTTTGTTATGACCGATGGCTTTTGGCTGAAAATAAATAGTAACTGTTGAAAGAAGTGGTTTTTAGAAGAAGAAGAAGAAGAAGAAGTGATGTAAGTGATGTAGAGATATATTTGGCCAAGAGCATCTTGGCTAGCTCCGGAAGCCAACGGGCATGTTCATATTAGCTTTTGCTGATGGCTTTTGGCTGCGGCTAATGAATAGTAGTGACTGATGAATAATAATACATTATGTAAAAAAGACAGTGCAACGAAAGACACTACAATATTTAAACTACTATGCGACTTACGGAATTGTAATGTAATAAAATACAAAATACGTTATAATATATGCAAACAAAAGTAGTGGCCGATTAATAGTAATGGCCGATAGGAGCGGCTTATAGAAGCTGGGACGTTCGTATTGTCTTTTACTTCTAAAAGCAGAAACTAATATGAATAGGCCCTTAAAGTGGGTAAATTCTAAAAAGCTAAGCTAGCTTCAAAAGGTGGAGCCGGAGCCCAGCCAAACAAGACCTCAGTATAATGTTCATTCCAACTTTGTTTGGGGGAGCTTTAAGTGCCTGAGAGTTGAGATGAGATCACCAACGTTTCCAGCATATCCCTGCAGTAATGCGGATGATTTGTGCTGGAGAGTTGCATGTTACATTCTTCTTGAACCTTAAACTAGTTGGGTGGATAGGTTATTTAAAACCAAAGCAAAGGATTGGAGGACTAGGCAGTAATTATCTAGAGTTGTATGACAACGAGTGGAGAATTGAACTATAGTATAGTAGAGTAATCGAGGTAGACATGTTAGTTCATGTTCGTGTGGCACGCTAGATTAAATTAAGCAATAGTGGAGATTGCAGGGATTACCGAAACGTGCTTTTTTGATTAAATGCGTAACGGTCGATGACAGTGGTCTACCAAAAATCTGCAAGGGGCAGGAACATAAGAGTGGCAGTCTCTCTCTCTCTCTCTCTCTCTCTCTCTCGATGTACCTGAACATATATATGTAGTGGTTTCTGATAATAGAAATCGGATGTGATTCCCCCCTCTGTTTTCAAAAAAAAAAAAAGAAGCAAATTCGCAATGTTAATAGCAAAGCGAAATACAAACTACCACCGTTCACTTGTACAAACTACAAAGGCAAACAGCCCCGTCTTACAATATCACCACCATATCCATCTCTTTTTCTTGGGCGTTCAAATGGCCCTTTGGCAAAATGCAAATCCAGCACTATGCGCAGCCTCAGTCGTTGCGCTTGGTCTGCGGTATGGAAGGAAGCATCGGTGAAGCTCAACAAATCCCACAGAACCTGCGCATCAGAAGCACCACAGAACCCTTCAGCCAGGATATGTCACAACTCCTGATCCAATCCCTTCATTTGTGGTAAACTTCAATTGGGCGGTCAAAACCAGTGACAGTACCCACCAATCTGTCAGTAACCACCTCTGCCGACCTGAATCCAACCTGCAAGGATCACTACATGTTTTAGCAAAATTTCGCGGCAGGGGCAAAGAACGGGACTTAAGCAGACAGAACAGACTTGTCTAAGAAGTATCTCCCGAAATTTCTCTGGACATAATTGGATGACATTGAAGTTCTCTTTGGCAACCTGAAAACAGGGAAAAAAGAGTGTGATATAATTTATATCAACAAGCATGGAAGAAAGAAGCAATTGTCTTATCGAGGGATATAATTTCTACCAGTATGTTCATTCTATTATGCTTAAGTTTACAAGAACAGGGGTTAAGAAAGCAGGTTGGGCGAGAGTTGTACCCTAACATAAATGATGAAAAATCCCAGCAAGCAACTGAAACCAGAGGTACATCTATAACTTCTACACAATTAAGGGGCCAAAAGCAAAACGACTTAATGCAAATACAAGCGCCTACCCTTCATGAACTGAGGTAGGGAAAGAAGCTAGCATCCCAAACTTCAATGCAGTAAAAAAAATAATCCAGCATTAGTTAGTCATCAGTCTGACATAAAAAAATTACCTCTGAAACTAATCTGATTCTATTATATCAGGTCCAAGGTTGAGGCTCCAAGATAAAAATCCCTCCCTGCAAAACAAGAGAAACCAGAGGTTTCTGTTATTTTTTCCTGTTACCATTGACGTTCGATTTAGCAAATGGAAAGAAAAATAAATACCGGTCTTAGAAGCCTCCAGATCTTCACAAATAAAGTAATTATGCCATCGTCATCCCAGTTCAGGTGGATCCATTCGTCACACTCAAACTGCATGTGAACAAAAGCACAAAAAGATAAGTGCCATCAGTGTGGTTATCACCTGGCAGATTTCATGAGTCTCTATATTGCAATATAAGAAAGACTAATTCAAAGAAAAGCATAATTCTTCCGAGAGATCTCTATTGTAAATTTGTAACTTACCAAACGATGGTGCCATACTGTTCTGAACATCCGTGCTTGCTCTCTACAAAATTTTCATGTTGAAAAGAAACAATTTTAAAAAGATCATGGTGCTTGTGGTTAGAAATATTCCCATTTGACATCACAGATGCCACTCCTTGCGGAGAGCTTTGAGATGAAGAATCTGATGGCTTAGGAACCTTGACGTTTTTTGTAGCCACCTTATCCCGTCGAGATATCCTTCTTAAATTCCAGTTAGCAGTTTCAATCAAACCTAACAGGGCCAGATCAGAATCAGTTTAGTTCAACTAAAATGCAATACAGTTTGTAATACTACATTTGTCTAGGTGAGAACACATAAAACATCTGTCAAATAACTGTTCAAGTATGATTGGTAATATTTCTGAGGCATCTGTCAAATATTATTCACTAATTGAAAAACATCAAATGGAGAAACAGGAATATGAAAGGATGCAACCATCTGATTACGAAGTTCTGGGCACCAGCAAGGATTTTATACCTTTTAATAAATAGATACAGAACTAATAATGCCCTCCCCATAATCCACTTCTTTAGACCAGCAACCACATAATTGTTGCACACCTCAAAGCATTGTGTCTATACACTAATTGTCAAGTACTAAGGGCACAAAGCTGCCATATGTGATAGCAGGTCAAGGAAGTAGATTATTTTGTACCATTTGGTAATAAAGTGCATTTATGTTTTCCACACAACATTATATAACAAAATGTCAAGAACACAACATGCATATAAAGGTTGCCAAGAAACATTTGCATTAGCCTGACACTTAGATTCCAGCTACTGTGTATTTCATTCATGGATGCACCAAAACATGCAATGAGAAGAACAACTTAAAGCTGAATCAATATCAACTCCAAGGATGCTTTGACATTCAAATTTCATCGTTGCACAAGGTTCAAAAATAAAAATGAGAACTGTACTAGTTGTGAAATTTAATTAACGTCAAAAACGTTCTACATTATATCAGTCATCTTGCAATTCAGACATTTATCTGCACGAACAACTAGATGATACCTATAATCTAATCAAAATTTAACAAATGATTATCAGAATATAGGTCATCAATTCAAAGAATAATGAAGCACAATGACAGCAACAGTTATTGGCCTTTAGATCTTATATTTTAATGCACCCATAGGAGCATCCGAGCCCCAGATATGATCAACAGTTGCATTCAAATGCTACCACATGAAAACAACTCTATTGAAGCTTATACAAGCTACAAAGATAGCAGACATGACTATGTAGGGTCATCTCAACAGTATTACAAGTTACAGCCTAAACTAGATAGCATATATTCTATTGAAATTTTCATAAAATAACCATATGAAGAGGTCAAACAAGATTTACTACAACTAGTTAAAACAATGTTTATGTTAATCTTGGTAAGATTTTTCAATTTATAAGAGCTACAGCAATATAACTTTACAATAACAGAAGTCTGATGACAATTATAACTGAAGCTTAAACATGAAAGAAATAGGCAAAAGCTAGATTAGACAGATCATCAACCATACAAAATAGAACTCAATTACTGTACCCAGAACATTACCTAGACCGATCATTACCAAGCCCTGGTTGCATCCAATATCGAGGCAATCCTTGCCTTCAAACCACTCCCTTCTGAATATCTCAAGACGAGGATCTTCACCAACATTACGATCAATCTGTAGAACATTAGAAGATAGAATTTATTGTCAACTGAGATGAGGCTTGGACATTTGAAGACAGAATTTAGCAGCTAAGACGATGCTTGGTGTATCTGGCCATTTGAGAGGTCTTTGGATTGTACGAAGAGAATTATCACATGCAGTGCAGCATAGAAAAGTAAAATGCCAAATCCACCCTCCCTCCCTTGGTCCCTCCTATCTCCCTCCTCCTTGGCACAAGGCATTCTATAGTATATTTGGCGTTGGCGAATCTTATGGAAACTACTACATGTAACTAGGCTCCCTTCTCTTTTACTCCTTCCCTCCCACCAGCCGTACTAGCAACACCCTGGGCATGGGGAGCACACCGTGCTCTTTTTTTTTTCTTTTTCCTTTTCTTTTCAACATATAGGTTCTGTTCTTTGGGTTGCGACTTATGAGGTTTTGACTGTGGCGTATGATTTTTATCTAAGCTTTTCTAAATGGCAGCGAACGGTGGAGACGCCGACATTGACTGCACATATGGTTTTGGCCTCGAGAAAATCCGCTTGAAAAAACCGCCCTAGTTGTTTCGACTTTTAGAGAAGCCAAACCCCCCCCCCCCCCCAAAAAAATAGGGCAATATACCTTTTGTGAAACTTCTTTTCTATATCATATTTTACTCTATAGGGAAAAAATTAGTCTCTTCTGTAAATACTAACAAACTACAACATGCACAGATCCGATACGTACAATTTCGGAGAATCAAATTGGGATTTGCTAGATTATAGGGTGTGACCATATTGACTTTTGGCTACGACTGATGAATAGTAGTGATCGATAGAAACAACTAATAAATAGTAGTACATTATCTAAGAAAGATTGTGCAACGAAAAACACTATAATATTTAGACCACCATGCAACTTCGGAAATTATGATATAATAAAATACAAAAGACGTTACAATATGTGAAAACGAAAAATAGCGATTTATAGAAGCTGAGACATTCGTATTAGCTTCTACTTCTAAAATCAAAAATAAAAAATAGAAACCAATATAAATAAACCCTATATCCAACCATAAATTTCGCTCTCCAAGATAGTGTGTAGGTGCCACCCGCCCCTGGCTATACCACCGAGAATCCAAGCAATTTCTCTTTTCATTTGAGTCATTTCATATTGGCACCAGTCCCTGGTGTGGTCCAAATAAGACAGCACCATATAAAATAGTTGTCCAAAGCTCATAATCGTTTTAGGATCATGACTTTGTAGCTCCGATCGATGTTGCTGTACTGATGATGCATCATACCGTCATGGTCCTGACAACCTCGCATATTGGTAACTAATGCAAGTGCGTACGAGTATAATCATGGTAACCTTTAGGGGGAAAAAATGAAAGATCACGTTTGGAATGAAAGAATTTCATTGGAAAATCCCCAAGAAAAGGAGGCATCTAGTAAGGGCATGTTCTTTTCGGCTGCGACTTATAGTTTTTGGCTGAAGTTTTTGAATTTTAGCTATTTATAGTACAAATTATGAAGAGACAGATACTCACTTACGATTTTGGCTGGTACAGATGTTGGGCTTTTAAAGTGTAGATCGTTTAACTTGTAGACCCCGTCTTGGAAAAAATACTCCGTTTAAAAGTTAGATACTGTAGCAAAAATCAAAAACCGCTAATTTTTGACTTAAAGAACAGGCCCTAAATAGTGTTCCTTTTCTCGGAAATTCCTAGGAAAATTCTACATTCCTGGCAGGACAAGACGTGTATTTTTGTTGTGCCCGGGTCATATGCCACATTTGTGGTCTGCGTTGGCATCTCTAGGTTCCTCAATAAATAAAATCACCCACTAGGTCAACCATGGCGCCTGATGATGCACACCCCAACAAGACTAAAAAAAAGTTTCATCTTTTTTTGTCAACTCCAATGCTACAAGGGTATTCACATTAGAGAATTTTTCAGGTTAAGTTTTGTGCACCTCTCAAATAGTACTGTTCAGTTGGGCGCTTACCAGCTTGATTGTCTTTTGTTAGAAAAAAAAAAAAGACAAGTTGGTGTTTGTTTAAGAAGTCACTTTCGGTGTCCTTCACCATGGGACTTGGCTGGCTTGCTAATCATTCCCTAGTACAATGAGGATAAGCACTAGGCAGGAGTGGACATTGACAAATGACAACATGTCTGGTGTTCCTGATTTTTTAAACTACACAAAGATGCTTATGGCCGGTGAACATGGTTGGCATTTGATTCTTGGAACACATAGGTAAATAAATAAAAAAAACACAAAACAAGGCATTCAGCTTTTAACAAAAGCTGAGGATGATTCTGCTTGTACAAGGAAGGCAAGGCTGATAGTTGTTGTATATTTATATGGATAGATGTGAAAGAAAGGACAATATATAAAAAAACAATGCTGATTTTTAAACTACACAAAGATGCTTACGGCCGGTGAACTTGGTTGGCATTTGATTCTTGGAACACATAGGTAAATAAATAAAAAAAGAAATTATAAAAATATGAGTTGGTGGTAGTCGGTCCAGTTTCCCTCCTCTCTTCTCAGCCGTCCAATCAAAGATCAACCGTCCGGATCCATATGTAGATAGTTCTTTCGCTCCTTATAGAAAAGGTCGGGGTCGACACGTGGGATGCACTCCTCTTCTCTTCCTCCGCATCCTCCGTCTCTCGCAACTGCCGCCTCCTTCTCTCCCTCGAACCATCGTACCGCACCTCCTCCTCCTCAGCGCCACCACCAATTCCTCCCCCGTATGGCAGTGTCTGGTCGCAGTCCTCAACTTCCCTCAGCAGCGTCGCATCCCCTCGTTGCCGCCTCCCTAACGTATTTGCCTGCCACCTCCTCTCCCCATCTGCCTGTCGCTACTTCCCCACCTCCACCACCCGCAACCGTCGCCTCCTTCTCCCGAACCTTTATTTCGCGCCTCCTCCTCCTCCTCCTCGGCGCCGCCACCAATTTCTTCTCCGCGCGACAGTATCTGGTCGCAATCCTCCAACTTTCCCCAAAGCACCGCCACCAATTCCATCTCCCATCACCCCTCCAACCAATGGCACGACGCTCGGCGACAGCGGCCGGTGGATCGGAGAGAATAGCGCTCGGCGACAGCGGCCGGTGGGTCAGAGAGAATGGCACTCGGCGATGGCAGCAGCTTCCTCTTACTACGCCTGCCCACATGGCTCTCCCCCCACCGCCGCTCAGCGGTCGCTCACCAGGTGAGCCTCTCTACCTCCTCCTACTCTTCGCTGAGAGTCTATCGCACTGTCTGACGATTTTGGTCTTCCAAGCTGGTCGTCAAAGTTGGTGCCACGGTCGAATGGGGCCGTGGTCGAAGGGCCATGGCTAAAGTCGAGGGGTCGTGGTCGAAGTCAAAGCCGTGGTTGAAGGGGGCAGTGGTTGACGTCGAAGAGCCATGGTCGAAGGGGATAGTGGTTCATGTCGAAGGGTCATAGTCAAAGGAGACAATGGTCGAAGGGGATGGTAGTCAAAGGGGGAAGTGATCGACATTGAAGGGCCGTGGTCGTCGAAGGGCCATGGTCGAAGGGGATAGTGGTTGAAGGGGGTAGTGGTCGCAGTCGCAGATCCATGGTTAAAGTCAAAGATCCGTGATCAAAGGGGGAAGTGGTCGACGTCGAAGGGTTGTGGTCGAAGGGGACAGTGGTCGAAGTCGAAGATCCATAGTCAAAGTCGAAGATCCTTGGTCAAAGTCGAAGCCATGGTCGAAGGGGGCCGTGGTCGAAGGGGGAAGTGGTCAGCATTGAAGGGACGTGGTCGTCGAAGGGCCGTGGTCGAAGAGGATAGTGGGCGAGGGGTGATGATGTGACCACGCCACAAACACACACGACAATAGCGCCCAATATCAAGATTTGAACTCGAAGGGAAACAATTACCGGTATATATCTTGCCACTCACCGCTGAGAGTACGTCGTCGGACTACTTCTTGTGGGTTACTATGATGGATAGCTATTTTGAAAGACAAGATCTTGATCCTTATGAGAAGATGAGCATGGCAAGGACGGCGCTGATTGGTGATGTTCAACATTGGTGGTCAAATCTCGAGTTCCATTATATATACACATGGGAGGAGATGAAAAAGAAATTGCGACATCGTTTTGTACCTCCAGCACCCAAGGTCACAAGCGAGGTGCAACCTGAGGTAACTGAAAATGTTGATATTGTTTTGGTTCCTACTCCATCTACAGATACCACCGAGATACTTGAAGAGGTGAAGGATGATCTAGTGCATCCTATGCCATTAGAGGAGAAGTTTGAGGTACCTCTGATGTCGATGAGGACGATAAAAGCAAAGGTACTGATTTGGTGCTACAACAAGACATAGGGCAACCTTGTGAGTATATACCGCTTTGTAGTGCAATCTTTTGATATTCCTTGTGTTGACTTGGACGAACCATGTGCTGATCTAAATTCTCATAATTTTGCACATGTCGAATTAATTACACATAAGGAAGTATTTGATAGAATATCCTATTGATGCATTGTGCTATATCATGCTTAATGAGGCCGTTAGTTTGGATTGTGCTATGGAGAAAGTTTCGAACTTGCATGTTCGAAATTCTTGTTTAGTGCCTACACCCCTGGATATAAGTTTAATTTGATTGGAGATTATGGTGTAGCAAATCAATTTCTTGTATATCGAATATGCATAACTTGTGATCACATGGATGAATTGAAGCTTGTTGTTTTCAACAACAACTCTTGTATGCTCAATCTTGTTCATTATGAAAGAAAAATAAAATTTAGTGATCATTCAATGCCTATGTGTTCTTCACTTGTTGAACCATCTAACATTGACAATCTGAATAATGAAATTGATGTATGGAAAAACTTGCAAATCTTTTCACCCATAATAGATGAATTTGCTATTGCTCAATTGATATCTGATTATATGAAAGAACTTTGTTTGATTCCAAAAGTTGTAGCTTTACCCATATGTGCCACCACTACAAGTAAACAAATTCAAAGATTTGAATTGCATAGATGCTTCACTTACATTTGCAAAACAAGTTGCAATAATTGCTGTGTGAGAAATTTTGATTTGCTCATTAACATATATGATTACTTTTGGGTTAATAATATAATGAGCTTTTATGATCACTGCTGTTTTATAACATTAATTGTACAACAACGAAGAACTGTTAAAACGGATGACATATACATATACCATGCATACACCTTGGCTTCTTTGTTACCATACTTTCAGCTTATCAAAAGCCGAGGACGGCATTATTTTCAAGAAGGGGAGAATGATAAGAACATGTACCCTATGGATATAATCATATTTGCTATACTTGTTGTTCAAATTACAAGAGCTCCTACGCACCACTTAAATTATCAGGTGAGTTCGTTTCAAACAGGTTTCACTTTGTTTGACAAAGAACTTATGATATTACATAATGAGAGTCTGTTGCGTTTGTTATCATGTATCGAGATTTATGATCAAGATCATACAATACGTGAGGCTACACAAATGTTAAAACCGAGGACGGTTTTCTGTCAAGAAGGGGAGGATGATGTGACCACGCCACAAACACACACGACAATAGCGCCCAATATCAAGATTGAACTAAAGGTGAATTCGTTTCTTCAGCTTAAACATATTTTAAATGAGAATATGATGCTACCTAATGATGAATATATATATTTTGACAGCACCACATTATTTTTACATCAATTCAAGCAAGAGTTCAAGTTGGGCACGTTTTGGAATCCAATTCGGCCTCCAGATCAATTCGGATTCAGCCTGATAAGCCCAACTTCAAATGCGCATAACTTTCACATACGAAGTCCGTTTGAGGTCCATGAGTACTTGTTGGAAAGCTTTCCTTATCCTCTTTCTAATGGATCTGGTATCACCTCTAAATTCCTTCTGTACGCACCGCAATCATCAAAAGAGTTCGTGTTGGACACGTACTGGAATCGGATTCGGACTGCTGCAATGGTGCAAGTTTAAACGGGCAAAACTTCTTCATACGGACTCCGTTTGGGACGTTCTTGTACTTCATGGAAAGCTTATCAAGTCTACTTTCCAATGTATCCAACCTCATCTTCAAATTCCATCCGAGCCGGCCGGAATCATCAAAACAATCCACGTAGGTTTCTGAGTCCGAGTCAAAAGGGTGCTGCGCCACCTCCACTTGGGCCCATAGGCCTTGTAACCCTAGGGTGTACCCTTTGGGACGCCTCCCCTGGTTTTTTTCACTATATAGGAGCCGCCGCCTCCGTTTCTAGGACTTAGGTTTTGTTTAGATCAGTTTAGCCCCTTGTGCAAACTCCACGTTCTCTTGTGTCGGCTAGACCAATAGATTCGTGTTACAGAACCTCAACTATCCTTGTGCGACTTTTATATCTAGCAAGTTTCAGGTTGCTCATTATCCTTGTTCTTGCGTGTTCTTCGGTTGCATGCAAGAATAGACCTTCGTGGTCAGGTCAACCGTGTTCTTGGCACGGTTGATAACATCTTGGGGTTGGTTCAGCGATTGCTAAGGCGCAAGTGACGTCTCGTACGGTTGTAGTCGGATCGCAAGAGTCATCTCCACCGAAATCGATAGTTATCATCCTATCGGAAGATCGGGACCCCATCGCCTCATCAGGTGTAGTGGTCAAAGTTAAAGATCCGTGATCGTCGTCGAAGAGGGAAGTGGTCGACGTCGAAGGGTTGTGGTCGAAGGGGACAGTGGTTGAAGGGGGCGGTAGTCGAAGTCACTGTCATGGTCATAGTTGTAGCGCCTGTGGACATTGTCGTAGCGGTCATGGTCGTAGTCGTAGCGCCAACCCGGAGAGCACCTGCTGGTTCGCCCATAACTTCTACCGCTACAAGTTCCCCCTCCAGTTAGACATCCTCGCTGCCTACCCCAGGTCACCCCTGAGATCGAGCTCCCCACCCTTGATGGCAAGACCCACAAAGTGGTCAAAATTAAAGCCATAGTCGAAGGGGCCGTGGTTGAAGGGGGAAGTGGTCAACGTCGAAGGGTCATGGTCGAAGGGGACAGTGGTTGAAGAGGGTAGTGGTCGAAGTCGAAGGGGGCAGTGATCGAAGTTGGGGCTGAGCAGGCTAGCGCCGGCAGTCGAGCGACAAGGCATAAACGCATCGGAGGCCTACCAGCATACGACCACCAGCGATGGTCAACCGCTCCTGACCTATGATCACGCATGATGGTCGATGGCTTCTAACTTACGACCACAAGGTGTGATCGACGGTTTCTAATTACGACCATGAGCACTTGTCGATGTGTTTCGACTTATAACCACGAGGTGTGGTCGATGTCTTCCGACTTACAACTACAAGCGTTGGTCAATGTGTTCCGACTTACGACCACAAGGTATCCTTGATGGCTTCCTACTTACGACCACGAATGATAGTTATTGGCTTCTAATGTATGACCATGAGCCATTATCGAAGGCTTCAGATTTAGGACCACGATCGATTGTTGACCGCTACCAACTTACGACCACCAGTGATGGTCGACCGCTCCCAACCTACAATCACGCGCGATGGTCGACGGCTTTTGACTTACGACGACGAGGTGTGCTCGAGGGCTCCCAACCTACGACCACGAGATGTGGTTGATATCTTTCGACTTATGACCATGAGGTGTGATTGACGGCTTTTGACTTACTTGACAGATTTAAAAACTTTAATAATATGTTTGTATGCATATTCTAAAAATTTTACCATCCGTGAATTTTAAAACATATAGTATGATAAATTTTAAAAATCCGTAGCAACACATGGGCATTCAGCTAGTAAAAAAAGAAATCAAGGCATTCAGCTTTTAACGAAAGCTGATGACGATTCTGCTTGTACAAGAAAGGCAAGGCTGACAGTTGTTGTATATTTATGTGGATAGATGTGAAAGAAAGGACAATATATAAAAAACAATGGACAAGATTCAAAACACCTTCTTCGTTTTAAATGCAAAAAAATCCATAATAATCCTTAAAAAGGAAAAATCTTAGAAATCCTTATATTAATCAGGAGAAAAAGATAATGATCTACATTACACAGCCTACAACAAGCGCAAGGAAGAACTGTGATCTTGGCAACGGTCGCATCAAGTATGGAGGTGGTCGTTGTCGAGACCTGAATATGCAAATCCGGACCTCTCTATGTATACCGCACTAGTCCAAGATCACGATAGTGCACAAAGTGTAAACATAGATGAAATATTGAATATACACTCGATTAATAAAGGAAAAGACAAAAATATTATTAATTATCATAGTTGTGACCTTATGACCAAGCTTACATATAATAGAATGAATGGCTTAAGAAAATGGTAGCGGAAAAACAGAAATAAGCGTAGTAGCCATTCGATATGCACACAAGCAATCGACTGGGAGCGAAATCTTAATCCACGAAGTCGTCAAAGTATCCCCCTTCAGGTACCTTCTGCTGATATGATTCCTCTTGTTCAACTGAGTAACAATAGGCATAAATCCATGAGTACATTGGTACTCAATAAGTCATTCGTAATAAAGAACGCAATATAATATGCAAGGCTTACCAAATAATGGCTGAGTAGTTATTTTGCAGAAAGCAATAATTTGAGGTAAATACAATAAATAGATTGAAGGTAAACTTTGAAAATGAGTAATAAGTATATAAAAAAATAATTGAGAGTAACTACAAGTGAATTGACCATTCACTCCAATGAACCACCCGTGAACTAACTGTTCAAGTAATGAACCACTAGTGAGCTAACCATTCACTTCCCAACTTAATCCAATCAAGTTTTTATGAAAACTCTATCCCTCGTGTGAAATCACTGAGCATTGTCCATAACCGGAGACATGGCTATTCGATAGTTTTATACTCTGCAGAGGTTGCACAAATTTACTCACATGATGTGATCATCTCTACGTAAAAGAAAATCACAACAAGACTTTTACAATACTCAATCTCAATCTAATCTCGTCCACTAAGATTTCATCGTTGAATAGGCTAACCACCTAAACGATAATTCCTCCCTCTTGCACCAATAAAACATCAATGGCAATATCAAAGTTGAAACTTCGCAAAGTATTATGCTAGGTCTATTCTATGCTAGACATGCAGTTGTACAATAAGGCTCACATCAATGGTGCACAAAGTTCAGTCCTTAGACATTACCCAAGCAAAACATCCACATCCCCGAAGTGCTCACCACACTCCCCCTTTACTGCACGATTATTCGCCCAAGTGAAAACCATTTTGTATAACCACCACCAATGACACTACCCATGCCAAAGTGCACAAATTTTAGAACTGTGGCTAGCCATCATAATTTAATATTTTATTAAGTCAAAATTAATTAATTGATCACATGTGATGATAACCCAACGTGCTACAACACAGCTAAGCACACTAAACGTACAACCTATGTAACAACTAATATTGTATCACTAGATAAATACACATCCTATTGTGACAATGGAATTATGGCATTCAAATTATCAAGGAGAAATTAATCAAATAGGTCATGAACTACCAATACAAAGGTTTTATAATAAAATAGCGACGCATAATAATTCAAAACAAAATAATATAAGATTTGAAAACTAGGTTCAACATGATCAAAGGACACGACTGGCCTTGGCCTTGCTCAGTTAATTACTCTGGATCTTCAAATTTTGCTTCAACTCCTTTGAATGCGTGATCTAACGAGAGAGAGAATGAAACGAAGTACAAAATAAAAATTAAATAAAATTTACATGAACTCCAAAAAATTCAAAACCAGAACCAAACGATAGAGCTCAATTTTAGATGAATTTAGAAAAAATCTGGTCAATTGGAGCTAGGACGGAGGAGAACGGGCTCTTGAAAAATCTAATCTAAAGAAAATACTGAAAATTCAGAAATCCTACTATGTTGTGGACTTGATATACGAAATAGCTAGTCTACGGTGTACTCAGCTCATAAAATAGTGTACGAGCGACTCAGCCGATAATGTGGTGGCTAGGGCTAACGTGGCAGGAACGTAGCCAACATGTGGCTGACAGTTGGCAGGGTGATGTGGCATGGGATCAGCTCACGGTTCACAAAATAGTAGATCTAACACATGGGACCCACACGTCAGTAGCTCAGTACATGGTGGATCTAGTTCACGGAGAAGGTCAACCATCGGTCGGCGTGGGTGCGGTCTAACATCATGGCTGATGTCGAGGGACGCTCAAATCGGCACAACGGCGCGCAACCCGAGGAGCAATGCGACAAGGTGAAGCGAGGCAAGGTTCGGCCAGGACAACGCGGTGGACGGCGGCTACTCACCGACGACAATGGACGGCGAGGCGTGATGAAGGCGACAGTGATTAGCGAACGGCAGCGGCACGAAAGACGGCAACGACGTGACCTCCGACGAGATCGATGGTGAAGCAAGACGAGTGGCTCGGGACGACGGAAGCGAGGCACAGGCTTGGCTTTTATACACGAATATCAAGGAGACCACGGACGATGGTGTAGTGGCGGACATGGACGCCGAGACCGACACGGAGACGACGGCGAACAGAGTCCGAACGGGACATGGAGGCAAGCTCCATGACAACGATGAACAGCACACGGGCCCTTGGATGGACAACACGTGGCTTGGGGGTGCTAGCGCAAATGGCACAAATGAACAGTGCTTGCAAATCTGGATGCTTCACATATGTCGCTTGATAAGATTCAGCGGTCAAGGCAAACTCGAGCCAGATAATCGACAGGTGGCAGCGGCTAGATCGGACGGGTGGCGTAGATTGGGCCGAAGGGACAAAGGTGGGCTAGCTTTAAGGATTCAACCCAAAGGCCTTTAGGGATTTCTTAAGATTTTCTGGTTCTAGAAATTCAACTAAATTAATTTTTGCTCTAGAAAATAGCAAATAAATATGAAAAATCCCAGAAAATTCCAGAAAACAAAAACCTTAAGACTCAAGGAACTCAAATACAATGGTTTTAGAAAATGTTCATGTTTATTTTAGTCATATCAAATCCTTTTAATTAATAAAAATTCATTTTAAGCTTGAATTAAATCCACAAAAATTCAAATGGTAAATTTTCTTTTAAAAGCTTCGAATAAACTCTGGAAAACTAGATGTTATAGTCATAGGGATGACCAAGACGACGATGAGGAGGACAACAACGACTTGCAGTCCAGTGAGCAGAGGTCCAACAAGAAGAAGGTGAAGTGCTACAACTGTGTCATACGAGGGTACTTTGCTAGCGAGTGCTGCAAACCAAAGAAGGAGGTGCATCTTGTTGCGGCTACTGCCGACGATGAACCGGCGTTGCTCTAAAGTCCGACGAGGAGGTACTGAAGAATAATGGCAATAAGATTAGGGGTGATTGTTGGAACTAATCTTGTTGTGTTGTTGTTAGTGTGGTCAGTGTCGAGTACTCAGCGTGTTCGAGTACTAAAAAGTCGTGTTGAGTACTCGTGTGTTCAGTACTGAGAAGTCGTGTCAAGTACTTGTGTGTTGAGTATTGAGAAGTCGTATGTTGAGTACTCGTGTGTGAAGTACTGTGTAGTCGTGTCGAGTGCTCGGCGTGTTCGAATACCCAGTAGTCATGTCTATATAGGTTAAAATTACACGCGAGTGTCTCTTCGCACTCTCTTACACAAATAACATAAAAGCCAAAAGCCATATCTAAAAGTTATTTGCTGAAGTTAAAAAGAATAGGCCTAAATTCATTGACTTCGTCATGGAAAAGGGATGATCATTTTTGTCTAGTATTATGCTTGTTAACATTGCAACCTGACTACAAGCCGCCCTAATTAATGTGAATGGTTAGAAAAATGTCGCTCTCCTTGTAGCTCGCAATGCTTTAACGAGACAACAACAGCGGATTTGATATATACTTCACCTGATTTCAAATGTAAGTTGTTTTAGGTATTGACGCTGTTTTTAAGGTAACACATTAACTATTAATTTCTATACAAAATACTATTTTAAATAAAAGTAATTATATATTAAGAAAGTATATTTTATAATGGGTCTAATAATACCAATTTTATACTGTCACTCGTAATAATTCTTTATATATTGGGCATGTTCTTTTTGGTTGAAGCTTATGACTTTTGGGTACGGCTTGTGGCTTGTGGGCTATTCATGCGAGAGATTACAGAGTAACAGAAACTCACATGTGGTTTTTGCCGATATAAATGAAGTTGGTACAGTATGTACTATAATTAACTAGTAGATCCTATTTTGAAAAGATATTCCGTTTAAAAGCTAGTTACTGTAGAAAAGCCAAAAAGCAGCTTTTAGAAGCTGAAAAGAACAAACCCATTAACAATCAAACTTAAAATGTTTTTTGTCAACACAGATTCTAAAATGATCTACATTTCGAATCGGAGGTAGTATATCTAGCTTTCCTTCCGACTCCTAAGGACTTTTCTATGCCTCGTTTCAAACGGCTTCAGTTTTTTGCTTCTAAAGTTCGGTTTTTTTGGTTTTTTGGTTTTTTTCGCTTATTTTTTGGTGTTGTCTTAAAAGATCTAGTGGTGTTTTCCAATTTTTTTTGAATTTTTTACTTTTTAAGTTTTTTGACTTATAAAAAACTAACGTCCGCTATATAAAAAGCCCACGCAAAAAAAGCCGAAAACAGGGCATTCAGCACTTGGAAGCATGCCTGATGTTGACCACTACGATATGCCATCTAAGCTAGCAAAACACTGTGGTGCGTACTTATGTTCCATCGGGCTTCGTATAATTCGCTCGATATACAAGTCGGACAAAAGGGATTAAAAACGGTATTCTTCTTTATTTTCATGAAAAGAACACCAATTCTTGTTTCTACGCGAGATAGGAAAAAAAACAGGAAAAGAAAACGAAAACGAACGCGGTTTCACTTGTGAATGAGCAAAAGACCTCATTTTTCCAGGCCTGACGAAGACGGCACGACAAAGACGGTACGAGAAAGAAATTGCGTACTGGCGTCAGTAGCAGCAGCAATTAAACTGCACATAAACCAGTCAACAAAGCTGTACCTGATGTCCTTAACAAAAACTAAGCTGCACCTGGTCATTGGCTGCGTTTCATTCGGTGTAGAGTTTTGGATTTTGACTTTGGCTACATTGACTTGCTTTTAAATAGTATATCTTTTTAAGATAAGGTATATAAGTCAATTAAAGTAAACAATGTACTTACTTCGACTAAACCGGCCAAAATCACATGCGACTGTCTTTCTCTTCGTAATCACTCGTAAACAGTTAGAATTCAAAATCTATAAATCAAAAGTCATAATCTATAGCCCAAAATAACTCACCTGGCCGGCAAAGACCCTTACCCAGAAATTTCATATTAGGGAGTCTTTGTAGGTCTTTGTATCTAGACGAGTTAGAGTATTAGAGCTTGTTTAGAACACCGAATTGTTTTATTTTTGAAGAAACAGTTGTTATTGTTTATTTATATGAGAAGAAGTAAAGGATCAAGAAAGGATCAGGTAAAAAAAACATAACTCCAAGAGCCTAACAAGACAAAAGTCCGTGGCAAACACACCTAACACTGACAAGGATGTCGAACGTGACTGATAAGCACCATCACTCGATCTAACACGTGTTATCGTTGCTACCCAACGTGCCCATGACTTGGCTGCTCCGACTTCACCGCAGCACACCTCGTGGTAGCACGCATCAACATGACGATAACCTCATAGCAAAGGGCTTCCGCTGACGAACGCTAGCTTGCTAGCAAAACCACACGCCCGGGCAAGGCAGTTGGTTTTGAGCCGTCGACGCACTCAGGCACCACTCGTCGCACCACCCTGACACGAGAGTGAAAGATCAAGCTCCATTTAAGTTGGTTTTGGTAAAAATGACAAATACTATTATGAGATTTTGGTGGTAATGACAATGGTATTTGTGAGACAAATCTTGTTTATTGATTATAATATTATTTAGTCTCATTTGGATAAAAAGGTGAAATTAAAGAGGTACGCATTCGAAATCATATTCTTATATATTAGTGCATTCCTTAGAACCAAAATATAAATTGAACTCCGTAAATAGTCCAAAGTAAATATGTTCATATGTCTTCATTACACATACTTGTATGCACACATTTAGAGCGAGTTCACTCTTTGTTTTGAGGTTTCATAAGTATTGATCCATGTTTCCTTCAATACACATATTTAGAATCTTTCCTTTGAAATACATCCTTTGAATACATAGCTAGTGTAGTTCATATATATTCATTTGCAATCGGTTTGTCATCTAACTTCTCCATTATGTGTTAATGATTGGATGATTAATGACAACCGAATAAATATATTTTGCTTTGAAAGCTTATCTTAGAGTATACAAGTGTTGTGTACATGTTGTATACTCATAAATACAATCTTTATCTCATTATTTGTTGAGATTCTCATGAATTACCAAAAAGAAAAGATTGTAAAATCTTGTCCCTCCATTATAAGTTAATGGTGAAGTTTGGTAATTGATGGAAATTGGTTTCTGGACTAACATTTTTCATAAATTGGATGAATAGGTTAGGTTCCACAAATGAGGAAGACTTAGGATAATTTCTTGTGTTGAAGATCATCAAGTCATGTGGTGGATACATCATGAGTTGATGCATGTCCAAGAGAAGATAACCATGTGTTGATCATCAAGTCAAATGAAAACCCATCATGTGTTGATGAAGCTCAAGTAAATGATGCATCATGGGTTGATGCATGTCAAGACGATGACCCGGACTTCAAATGATGATGTGTGTCATCAAACTTCAAGAGGATGCTCAAGGCAAAGGTATGACTAACTAGGGCTAAGAATGTGTTCCTAGTTTTTTACCGGTCTTGGTGTTTGGTTGGATGACTAGTTTGTTAGTATAGGTTGTCATACTATTAAGAGAGGTCATGTCTAGTAGCTTTAGTCTCATCATGTGTTGATAGCTCAACCTCACTTACTCTAGATATCTTTAGCATTAAGCTTGTATTTATTAATGTGTTTTACAAATAGTTGAAACTCATGTGTTGAATCCTTGTAACATGGGACTATGCATTGCGAATGTGTTTTGCAAGTGTTTGAAATCTATATTTTCGTTCTTTGTTAATTCGAGGTAATGAGTTAGTGTTAAGGACGATGGTAATGAATGGCTTGTCTTTTTTCGGATGAGTAATCAAATTATTGGTAAGTAGTGAAGTATTCACGCACGTTTGTAATTACTGACTTGTAGAATGTTGCTATCATTATGAATATTCGCAGTAATATTTTGTCTGTCCCATTTGTTGCAAGGTACTATCAAAACTAATAGTGCGTACCTAAATATTTGGAGAAGGCAATGCGTAAGTCATTGAGGATGCGGCAGTGCTAATTAGTTCCCCCCCAAAAGACAGGTAATTTTTTACAGCATGCTTTCGACGTTATTCCTGTAGTCATATTTACTGTTATTTAGTTAGTCATAATTAATGTAAATTGTATTATGAAGTAATTATTAATATTTGCACTAATATTTCGTCTGTCGTATGTACTGGTAGGTATGGCTCTACCGGACCTTCTAGAACACGCGTATGATGAGAAACACCATTGCCACGCATGGATGATGGGTGATGCAGCTAGCCCTTCATCATTCAGGCTGCGGGGGGAGTGATCCATGGCCGCTGGATGAGCGCTATGTCCCAACCCTACGGGCCATGGGCTCGTTGCCCTTTGCGAGGCTAGTCTCCACCAGGCATGAGTTCACCATCGACGGCAGCCTGCTCGCTACATTGGTGGACAGGTGGAGGACCGAGACGCACACATTCCACTTTTGTTGGGGTGAGATGACAGTCACTCTGAAGGATGTCGCATTCTTGACGGGTCTCCCTTTCGAAGACGACGCACTTGTTCCAGCCCCTGCACCAGCCGACAGGAAGGAGAGGCTGGTGAACTGGTTTGGCCAGCTTATCCCAGAGAGTGCACATGGCATCCCCCGCAATCAGGCCATCTGCTACGTGCTCTTGCAGTTGTAGAGTTGGGAGCACTTCCCTGTCGGATATCCGACGATCGTGAAGCCAGTGCACCCGTTCGGCGAGTTCGTCGACGACCTGATAGACGGGCCCACTATGGGCATGCGGTGGACTGCTGCCTGTCTATGGTGGGTGAAGTGCAAACCGTCGAGGTGCTACTTGCTATGGCACAATAAGTTCGATTCATTGCACGACAGCGATCTCATATGGACTCCCTGGACGGTAGATTTCATGCTTGGTGTATCGCCCCCGGGCTATCCCTGCATTGCCTAAAGGATGGGGAGCTATGGATGACGATACACCATCTGGTGTTCTCGTACATGGAGGCTTACGCGCCACAGTATGTGATGTGACAGTTGGGTTTGCACCAGGCTGTGCCCCCCTCTGGATGGTAGGTTCGTATCGCATGCTGTGCACCGATGAGTCAAACTCCATCCGACTATTGTGTACACTTTCATATGTCTTGCTATGTAACGTCGATGATTCTGGAAATGCAGGCAATCGAGGGCTGGTCGCAGTTGCGCAGCAGACTAACCATTCCTCCACCAGATCGTCCCGAGCACATCACACACGAGGAAATTTTGGATTGCTCCATCGATCCCCATAGCTCTTCGTGGCGGCATGACAGCATAAGACAGTTCAAATATCTTATCATTTCATTCAATAAATTTATACCGCTCATTACTGAACCTATTTCATATGTCACTTCAGTTGAAGCGGGCACAACACATCGCAAGCGCGTCGGAGCCTTGTAGAAGATATGAAGTTCATCTTAATGCAGGCCAAAAAAATAGTGCACAACCTTACCTGCGGTCGTTCCTCGGATCACAGTGTGCACATGAGCGACCCAGTGGGGGCACCATGCTCACCCGCTAGGTCATTGCGACCTAGTGAGTATGGCCAGCCATCGCAATCTACTGAGTTTGCATGGCGTCGTAGTACTGGCCGCCGATCATCCATGCGCCGTACTGACGAGGAGGTAACTTACGTATGAACCTACATATTTTTTCCTATTACGCCTAGTGTTCTACTAACATCATGACGTTCTCCCGCCTTAGGTCTGTCGTTGCGATGCATTCCTTTTGCCATCCGCACCACCTGCACAGACTACTGCTCCCCATCGTTCATCTTCGCTGCACATTCGGGAGGTATGAGATTCGCATTGTACATCCGAAATATTTTTTGTGAATAATTTTGTTTCGTATTGCAGCCTCCAATTCAACATGGGGTGATGACGAGTCCACTAATGACGACACGGGCCTCCTAGATGCTTCTAGAGAGTAGTACACAGCGTCAGGGTTTGCATCGTACATAGGGCAAGGCTTAGCGTTCTCAGCATACCCAGGGTTTAGACACTTCGGTGGGCAGAGCTCCTCTGGCTTCGCTGCCACATCATACGGTCAGGGCAAGAGCTCGTTCGCACCACAAGGAGATTTCTAGAGTCTTTCGTACACGATATTATTGTGGGCGACTCGCAGTTCGACACGTCTCAGCTGGATGACTTCGACCCTTACCAGAGCTTGTTGGAAATATGCCCTAGAGGCAATCATAGAGATGATGATATTTCATTGTATCCATGATTTAATAAATGTTCCTTGAATATTGCCTTTGTGTTGATTAACAAGTATGTGACTTGTTTGTGAAACTCTTTACTTATATGGTTATTCTAAAGTTGTCCCTAGTCGGAGTTCATGTGAGGACACAGGTGAATAATGGATTAGCACATGTATCGGTTGATGACCATGTTTCACAGGTCATAGACATGGAGATGTCAAACCAATAATGTGGACACATGTTTAGAACATGGGGTTGGACCGACCCAACATGAGACATAACAATTATAGTTATGGTTCTCTCTCTACACAATGTGTACGCCTTGTCCTTAGACACGAGATTGTCGCATGTACTTGAGATGTGAATCGACCTACTTAGGGGCCATCAAACGCTACTCCGTGGCGGGTAGTTATAAAGGTAGTTTCGGGTTTGTCATGAAGCATGCTACGAGGTATGGTCGGTCAAGATGGGATTTTCCCTCTCTACGAGAGAGATATCTCTGGGCCTCGAGTGATCGGATCAGAAATGCATGGCCATGCTACTTAAGGTTAAGAGTTAACCTAGTAAGGGATTAGGATCACGGGATCGAGAAAGAGTGGTCGCTTGGAGCTCGACCAAATATCGTGAGGCAAAGGGATTAGCATGTACATAAAGTTGTGATGGTTCGTTCGATATGATCTTTATGTATGTTTAGGAGTTGGCACGTCTTGCTAGAGGCCGCTACCAACTATTGACCGAGTAGGTAAACTCGTGTCATGTCTAAACATACGTGAACCCATAGGTCACACACTTAAGGGTGAAGCCTAATTCGGATTGGATCCGGGTTGGGTGGGTATTGAGTCCTAATGGGCCTCCTTTCGCTGAAGCCCATTATAAGGACGTCTATAAAAGGAGGCAAGGCGCACGGGGTTGGGAGAGATTTTCGTGACCTCCTCAAACCACGCCGCCACCCTCCCACGCCTGGCGCTCGCGCGATCTAGTAATCCGGCGTCGTCGCTTCCTCCCGTGCGTGTGGATACCTTTTGGCGGCGCAGCATCGTAGCGTTTGGGCGAACCGCAAGAGAGGAGTTGTGCGTTGGGCGCGCGACGAGGGCGAGGAAGTAGTACGACTACTCGCCCGACGTCTTTGCATCGGCGTGAGTCGACTACTCGCCCCGACGTCTTTGCATCAATTCCGCACTCTGCGTCTAGTGGTAATTCCGTGATCTATAATCTGCGGTGATCTTGGTTTACGGGCATAATTTTTATTAATTTGCGCTAGCGTAGCCTACCCGTAGTCCTACTGATGGTATCGAGCCATTCTTTGTCATGTTATAGGTTCGGTGATTTGCATATGGCGATATGTAAGTCGTTATGATCGATGTGATCGATTGTATAGTTACGGTAATGGATAGATCGGTTTCCGTGATCATTACGCTAAGGTCGTGCCACAACATACCCCTACGGTCGGTATCACCATCGGGGTAGACGGTGACACGTAAAACCGATTGCGGAATGCGAAGATCAATATGATTGGTCGAATCGGAACCTAGATTAATAATCGATATTCCGTGATTGTGCTTTGCTAAGGTCGTGCCACAACATACCCCTACGGTCGGTATCACCATCGGGTAGACAGTGACACGTAAAACCGGTTGCGGCACGCGAAGATCAATGCAAATTGGTCGAATCGGAACAATAGTCGATTTGGGGTAAATATGATTTGCCGATCAAAATCCTAAGTAAAAATTGCATAGATTGGATCAAAATCCTAAGTAAATATGATACCGCGAGGGGCGCTGCCCCTTCGAACCCCGCGGGGGGAAACCCCCTCGACCCCCTTATCCGGTAGATTGCGAATCTATGCATAACTTGTTTTTGCAGGATGTATGTGACCAGTATGGCCTAATGTGTATGTGATGCATGTTTGTAATATTTTCATGACCTGCGTGTCGTGGGTTCGGCAACATGGCTGGAGCCATTGTGTTGTCAAAGTATTGTATTAACGGCCTGCGTGCCGACTTGTGATGATTCCTTGTATTTGATTACTAGCTGTTATGAGTAATAGCTTATATTAGTACTTGGAGGACACATCACTTGGAAGGATGGCACACATGAACCATGGAGATGGAGATCATCATGGTGGACAGATTCTATGGCGATGGAGATCACCATGAGAAAATGGGCCATACTGAGTCACAACTGTGTGAATGCTATTCCTATTGTTTTACTTCTATGCATGCTTGAATGGTAGAAGTATAGTGATCCCTCACATAATGTTAAGTTAAAACATATGCCCTCCCAACTAAACCCTGCACCATCCCATGTCTTGTAAATTGATGGTGGGTCTATAAAATTAGGGCACCATCGACTTTCCTTGACTAGATGGGTTTGTATCGGATACATACATGCATAAGGGTTGGTGAACTTAACAAGGTTATCATAAAGGTTATGGGCCTTGGGGCATAAAGGTTGGGCGCGAGGCATAGAGATGTCACCCAACAACAAGAGTCATATAGAGATATGATTAGTAAGGTGTTACTTACGAATTACCTTGTCTCCTAGCGGTGATGCAAAAGCTCACTAGTAGACTAGTTAATTGCGGATCTTGAATCGCTAAGAATCAATAGAGGATATTGATTTTAGTGGGAGTACATTCTATTAAATTTGTTTAATACGGTTTACTCTATCATGGTTTTATTTGTCTTAGTATTTTGCATTTTCATTTGTAGATCAATGGCATCTAACAACCGCGCACACCCTTTTGCTTTGCGATCGATTCTTGAGAAAGAAAAATTAAATGGAACAAACTATTGATTTGGTCCGTAACTCGAGAATTGTTCTCGGGCGGATAAAAAGGAAAATGTTCTGGACACCCCAATCCCGTAAGAGCTCACGACAATGCAATTCTTCTTTGTTAAAAATGCCTACAAGAAAGCATGTGATGACTCTCTTGAGATTAGTTGTCTTATGCTTGCATGCATGGAACTGACCTTCAAAAGCGGTTTGAGGATCGGGAAGCATATGATATGATCATGGCGCTTAGGACATGTTCGAGACACGTGCCGGGACTGAAAGGTTCAATGTCTCTAAGGCTTTTACGGAATGCAAGTTAACGAAGGTGCACCGTAGGCCCACATGTGATCAAAATGGTTGGTTACTGATCGGACTTTGGATAAACTTGGTTTTCCAATTAGCCAAGAGTTGGCAAGCGATTTCATTTTAGCGTCTCTACCACCTAGCTATGGACATTTCATTTGAACTACCATATGCATGGGGTGGAAAAGGGCCTTAATGAGCTTTGTGGGATGCTCAAACAGCAGAGAGTGACATTAAGAAGTGTGCGGGGCCTAGCCATGTGATGGTCATCTGCAGAACAAGTCTAGCTTCAAGAAAAAGGGTAAGCAGTCATGGGCAAAGAATAAGGGCAAGGTTAAAGATATGATCTCAAAACCAACGCCTAAGCCTAATCTGGACACAGAGTTGAGACAGTATGCTTCTATTGTAAAGAGATCGCCACTGGAAGAGAAAGCGCAAGAAGTACATGGATTAGGAATGCAAGAAGAAGGTGGAAGTAAGACTTCCACCCATGGTACACTTGTCATAAATGTTTTAGACATTTTTCTTGCTGATTCTCCTATTAACTCTTGGGTATTTGATACCGGATCGGTTGCTCACATTTGCAACTCGATGCGAGGGCTAATAAGAAGTAGAGGAGTCGCAAGAGGTGAAGTTGATTTTAGCGTCGGAAATAAAGCAAGGGTTGCTTGCGTTGACCGTCGGCACCATGCAACTTCAGCTTCCTTCAAGATTTATTATGGAATTGAATAATTGTTATTATGTTCCTAGTATGAGTCGAAACATTTTATCCCCTCATGTTTGATGAGAGATGGTTATTCATTTGCAAGTAAAGACAATGGTTGTTTGATCTCTAAAATGAAATGTTTGTGGCTTTTGCCCATTGTGAATGGGTTATTTATTTTAAATCTTGATGATGCGCCCATCTTTAACATAAATGCTAAAAGACTTCGACCTAATGATTTGAATCCCACCTATGTTTGGCATTGTCGTTTGGGTCACATAAGTGAAAAGCGCATGAAGAAGCTCCATGATGATGGTCTTCTAACCGTTTGATTTCGAATCATACGAGACATGTGAAGCTTGTTTGCTTGGTAAGATGACCAAGTCACCTTTCAAAGGTTCTTTTGAGAGGGCATCGGACTTATTGGAAATCATACATACGATGTATGTGGACCAATGAGCACGATCGCTAGAGGTGGATTTCATTACTTCATAACTTTCATCGATGATTTTAGTAGATATGGCTATGTCTACTTAATGAAGCATAAGTCTGAAACTTTTGAAAAGTTCAAAGAGTTCCGAATGAGGTTGAAAATCAACGTGCCAAGAAAATTAAAGCTCTGCGATCGATCGTGGTGGCGAGTATTTGAGTCATGAATTTAGCAATCATCTCAAGAGTTGCGGAATTGTTCCACAGCTAACACCACCGGAACGCCTCAAAGAAACGGGGTATCCGAGCGCGTGTCGGACCTTGTTGGACATGGTTCAATCGATGATGAGCCGATCGGATCTACCATTATCATTTTGGGGTTACGCTCTAGAAACAGCGACTTTCACACTTAATAGGTGCCGTCTAAATCCGTAGTTAAGACACCATATGAGATATGGACCGGAAGAGTCACAGTTTGTCTTTTCTAAAGATTTGGGGATGTGAGGCGTTTGTCAGCGACTCTGATCGGACAAGCTCACACCCAAGTCGGATAAATGCATTTTCGTGGATATCAGAAGAAACCTTTGGATATTACTTCTACAACCGACTAGAGGGCAAAGTGTTTGTCGCTCAAGTGGTGTTTTCTAGAGAAAGAGTTTCTCAACAGGGAGACAAGTGGAAGAACGGTGCAGCTTGAAGAGGTTCAAGATGAACCAATCGGGAAGACTCGACGAATGATGCCCACGTGGCGAACAAGTTGAGGAACCCATGGCAAAGGAAGCACCACCACCACGAAGGTCGGAAGGCTCGCAATGCGCGAGATATGTTATTATTAGACAATGATGAGCCTACGACCTATGCGGAAGCAATGATGGACCAGACTCGAGAAATGGCAAAGTGCCATGAGATCCGAGATAGCATCCATGGGAGACAATCAAGTTTGGAACTTGGTTGACCGCTTTGATGGTGTTAAAACCATAAAGTGCAAATGGATCTATAAAAGAAGATTGATATGGATGGAAATGTTCATATCCATAAAGCTCGACTTGTCGCAAAAGGTTTTCGGCAAGTTCAAGGAGTTGACTACGATGAGACCTTCTCGCTTTGTAGCGATGCTTAAATCTATACGGATCATTCTAGCTATTGCTGCATATTTCGACTATGAGATATGGCGGATGGATGTCAAAACGGCTTTCCTTAATGGAAATTTAACCGAGGACGTGTATATGATATAGCCCGAGGTTTTGTCGATCCAATCAATGCTAGAAAAGTATGCAAACTTCAAAAATCCATTTATGGATTGAAGCAAGCATCTCGGAGTTGGAACATTCGTTTTGATGAAGTGGTCAAAGGGTTTGGTTTCATCAAAAACGAAGAAGAATCTTGCGTTTACAAGAAGGCAAGTGGGAGCTCGCTCGTATTTCTAATCTTATATGTAGATGACATATTACGATTGGAAATGATATTCCTATGCTCGAGTCCGTTAAGACCTCACCGAAAAATAGTTTTTCAATGAAGGACTTAGAGGAAGCGGCATATATTTTGGGTATTAAGATCTATAGAGATAGATCAAAAAGGCTAATAGGATTAAGCCAGAGTACTTACATTGACAAAGTATTGAAACGGTTCAACATGGAGGAGGCAAAGAAAGGGTTCTTGCCAATGTCTCATGGCATAAATCTTGGCAAGACTCAGTGTCCTTCGACAACTGATGAGCGAGATCGCATGAGTAAGATTCCATATGCTTCGCCATTGGATCTATCATGTATGCTATGATATGTACTCGCCAGATGTTTCCTATGCTCTAAGTGTTACGAGCAGATACCAGTGATCCGGTGAGAGTCATCGGACAGCGGTTAAAAACATCCTCAAGTATTTGAAAAGAACTAAGGATGTGTTCCTAGTCTACGGAGGTGAGGAAGAGCTCGTTGTAAATGGTTACACCGATGCAAGCTTCCAAACCGACAAAGACGATTACAAGTCGCAATCGGGTTTTGTGTTCATTTTGAGCGGTGGTGCGGTCGATTGGAAGAGTTCCAAGCGGAGATTGCTGTGACTCTACAACGGGTCGAGTACATTGCGCCTTCAAGCGGCAAAGGAAGGTGTTTGGATAAGGAAGTTCATATCTGAACTAGGTGTGGTTCCTAGTGCGTGCGATCCTCTGGATCTTTCTTGTGATAATAGTGGGGCCATTGCACAAGCCAAGGAGCCAAGGAATCACCAAAAGAACAAACACATCTCACGGTTTCATCTCATTCGAGAGATCCTCAATCGAGGAGATTTAAAGATATGCAAAATACACACGATTTGAATATTTCAGATCCTTTGTGAAGCCTCTCCCACACCTAAGCATGAGGCGCACACAAGAGCTATGGGTATTAGATATCCGCTAGATTGACTCTAGTGCAAGTGGGAGATCATTGGAAATATGCCCTAGAGGCAATCATAGAGATGATGATATTTCGTTGTATCCATGATTTAATAAATGTTCCTTGAATATTGCCTTTGTGTTGATTAACAAGTATGTGACTTGTTTGTGAAACTCTTTACTTATATGGTTATTCTAAAGTTGTCCCTAGTCGGAGTTCATGTGAGGACACATGTGAATAATGGATTAGCACATGTATCGGTTGATGACCATGTTTCACAGGTCATAGACATGGAGATGTCAAACCAATAATGTGGACACATGTTTAGAACATGGGGTTGGACCGACCCAACATGAGACATAACAATTATAGTTATGGTTCTCTCTCTACACAATGTGTACGCCTTGTCCTTAGACCTGAGATTGTCGCATGTACTTGAGATGTGAATCGACCTACTTAGGGGCTATCAAACGCTACTCCATAACTGGGTAGTTATAAAGGTAGTTTTCGGGTTTGTCATGAAGCATGCTACGAGGTATGGTCAGTCAAGATGGGATTTTCCCCTCTCTACCTGAGAGAGATATCTCTGGGCCCCTCGAGTGATCGGATCCAGAAATGCATGGCCATGCTACTTAAGGTTAAGAGTTAACCTAGTAAGGGATTCCGGATCACAGGATCGAGAAAGAGTGGTCAGCTTGGAGCTCGACCAAATATCGTGAGGCAAAGGGATTAGCATGTACATAAAGTTGTGATGGTTCGTTCGATATGATCTTTATGTATGTTTAGGAGTTGGCACGTCTTGCTAGAGGCCGCTACCAACTATTGACCGAGTAGGTAAACTCGTGTCATGTCTAAACATACGTGAACCCATAGGGTCACACACTTAAGGGTGAAGCCTAATTCGGATTGGATCCGGTTGGGTGGGTATTGAGTCCTAATGGGCCTCCTTTCGCTGAAGCCCATTATAAGGACGTCTATAAAGGAGGGCAAGGGCGCACGGGGTTGGGAGAGATTTTCGTGACCTCCTCAAACCACGCCGCCACCCTCCCACGCCACGGCGCTCGCGCGATCTAGTAATCCGGCGTGCGCCGCTTCCTCCCGTGCGTGTGGATACCTTTGGCGTGCGCATCCGTAGCGTTTGGGCGAACCGCAAGAGAGGAGTTGTACGTTGGGCGCGCGGCGAGGGCGAGGAAGTAGTACGACTACTCGCCCGACGTCTTTGCATCGACGTGAGTACGACTACTACGCCCGACGCGTCTGCATCAATTCCGCACCTGCGCGTCTAGTGGTAATTCCGTGATCTATAACTGCAGTGATCTTGGTTTACGGGCATAATTTTTATTAATTTGCGCTAGCGTAGCCTACCCGTAGTCCTACAGAGCTAGCGTACTGTATCTTAGCCTACTAGACCACTGCCAGTCGTTGAGCAAATAGAACAGTCTCCATACCTCCTCCAACCCGATACGCAACCTCCGAACCGTCTGACGTACTCAACAATACATACTCGTGCGCGACGGAAGACAAGACCACGTACGGGCAGGCAAGCGCGGCGAGAAGATAGCAGTGGCTTAGAAGAGTGAGCCATATCGCATTCTGTGATGCATTTTTTGTAATACTTTAATTACTTTTAATTACACAAATTCATAATGTATCAAATTATAAAAAAAAGTGAAATATTTGTTAAATTCATGGTTACGTTAATCCGAGCAAATGTGACTAATTAAGATCGCATAAAATTCCTAAAAAATTACATAATAACTATTACTACATCTGGAGGCTTCACATAAAATTTCATAATTTTTGGAGCTCGTTTGTTACATTAAAAACTTATAAAAATATCAAAATTGTATGAATTTTTAAGGAATATTCGTCATGGATAAAATTCCCAAAAAAATTACACTGCAAGGAATGTTATGTTTGAAGGCTGTACATAAATGTTTGTAATTTTTTGAGCTCATTTGGTATATTTAAAATTCAAACAAACACTAAACCAAAAAAATTAGGCAGATAATTAGGCCGACCTAATTACCTATCGCCTGGGGGGCTGGCGATAGGCTTCCCTGCCGCCTGGTGGCTGGGTGATAGGCGCCTGCTGTCGGCGACAACGCCACGCGTCGCCTCGCGGGCGCTGTTGCCCGCTCCACCGATGGTAAAAATGATATTTTTGTCAATATGTCGCGCATACTACTATTTCTGTAAATACGATGCCAAACAGTGCCAAAACTGGCTTTGATTCTAAAATGGACAATCTATCGTATTAAACAAAACACATACAGCTGCCAAAGGTGAAGCCGTTAAATAAGAACACGATAGCAAAACAACATCATGTTCAACATCACACAACTACCTTGAAAGACCATGTGGAGGTATCCCCATGTTTGTGATGAGTAATTGACTCGTGTTCTGGATAGGTTGAGTTTGATTTGGTTGGTTCGCGCCAAATCGGTGCACGGCGCAGTCTAGCTCGGTTGGACTTGGTCGAACGCGGTCGGACGTGTTTAGGACGCTTGTTCTTTTCTCGATCGGTCGTTTTGGGTATTTCATGCGAGAGTACCTTCTTTTGATACTATTGTTGTTTATGCTATTTTGAGCGGTGCTATGTGACAGTTTGCTTGTCTGTGTGACTGCAGGACTTCGAAGCTAGGTCATGGTGAGGCGTGGGAGGACTGGGACTAGGCATAGGAGGTGTTGAGGTCCAGACGATTGGAGACGTCAAAGACGATCGAGACTGCTGAGGTGGTTGCGAGTCGAGAGACAAGGAACCGGAGCTGTAGCTACCGGAGGTGGACACGATGGCAACGGCGAGGAGGACCGGGACTAGGCTCAGGGAGGAGCTGAGGTCCAGACGGTCAGGATGCCGGGTGCGGTCATGTGCAGCGGAGCGGACCGGGACTAGACTCAGGGAGGAGTCAAGGTCTAGTTGGTCGGAGGCACGGTGCGGTCGTGCGAGGACAGGAAGCTTCCAGAAGGCGCGTGAAGGGCAATTCGGTAAAATTGACTCATGCTTGAGGAAGCGGATTCGGTTGAAGATAACGGGTTGGAGACCCGTTAGTGGAAGAGAAGAGTTCAGGGTTAGGAGGGAAAGCTCAAATCCTGGTTCCCTCCTCTTTTATGCATGTGAGTGGGCTTTGCCCCATGGGGGTATGAAGAAATGGAGTGGAGAGGGGCTGCCACTTCTTGATTTTCCTGTTAAGGGTGAGTGCTGGGTGTTAAAGCCAGCAGCTGGGTTGTGCTCAGTAAGCTGAAGCAAGCAGCTGAGGGAGTGTGTTCTCCTACGTGAGTTCTTGAGTGTGTGATCATCCTAGTGAGAATCATGTAGTGAGATGGCTATAAGAAAACACTTGTGTAATCATTCATCTCTTTGTATTAATCTGAGATGTCTCTTGTTTGAGATGAACTGATTTCTTTCTCTCTGTGATGGATCTCTGGTTCAGTCTGTTCTCTGCTGATGCTTTAGATTTTGAGTTATTCTTGGGTTGAATAGACATGGAATCCTTATGCTCTGAACTGGGGATCTGCATCAAAGCCATATGGATAATTTGTCCCTGAGAGCATTCTTTTCTTGACTTGGTTTTTCCCAGAAAATCTATGCCCAAGAAATCCTCTGTTTCATTATTGCTAGGGTTTGAAGGCAGGGCATGTTTGAAGCTTTTGATTCCCTTCAAAAGATGGCTTCAGATTTATGCATTCCTGTTGTGAGATCATCTCCAGTTGAGATTCACAGGTTCATGAGCAAAAAACTTGAGAATGAGGAGCAATTTGGAAATTAGTCTCATTCTCTTTTCAGTTTACAGATTTTTGTTCAAATCTTGGTTCTTTGCTCTCTTGATGTTTTCTCTTGATTCCTGAGGTCTCGATGCTGTTTAGAATAAGGTCTTGCTCATTTGGCTTGAGATGAACAGCAGCATTTCACAAATTTCCTTGAGATTGGCTAGTTTCAGTATTTTGATTTTGATCGGCGCTCATTGGTTTCGCTCTGCTGAACCCAAGGCGGTCGACCGATTTCATCCGCGTGATCGATCGGATGGCTAGAAGCGATCGACCGCTAACCCTAGCGGTCAGACCGGAGGGTCCATGGCGGTCTGACAGGTGTAGAACGGGCGATCGGCCGGCGCTTGAGGCGGCGATCGACCGGCTTTGGTGAAGCGATCGACCGCGGCTTGCGGCGGTCGACGGCCTCATGCAGTCCAGCTGCACTCTGACTTGTCTTGTTTGCTCTGTCTCGCTTTAGTTTCTCTTCTATGTTCTTTCTCCAGTGAGCTTTCATACTCCTTGCTTCATAGCTATCGGAGACGGAGTTTGTGGATACTTAGGGGCGATTTTTAAAAGGCACAATTCACCCCACCTCTGTTGCCATTTCCGATCCTACATACCTCTTCAAATCCGCCATTGTTCGGAGAAAAGAAATATCACATCTGTATTTTTTAAAAGAAAAAGATTAAATTCGTCATCAAAACTTTATATAACCTATTTACATTGACTTTTGTTGATGACTTTTAACTTTAGTTTCTAAATAGTAACAGCTTATAGAGAGCCGTACAGAGAGAAACTCACATGCGATTTTACCCGATATAAATAAAGCTATTATAGTATGTATTACAATCGACTAGTAGATCTCGTCTTAAAAAGATACATTGTTAAAAAACTATAATAGCTATTTATCGTAGAAAGGCAGTTTTAAACACAACTATTTTTCCCACGAAATGTTTATTACTAAGGTCCCGCTCGTTTAGGCTTGGACTTCTGGTTTCTAGTTTATGTTTTACTATTTCTAAGTTTCATCCTTTTCTATTTTTTTAGATTTTTTGAGCTTTTTTATTGGTTCTTTTTTCGTATTCGTTTACATTATACGTGCTGGATAACCCGTTTTTTCTATTTTTTTTAAATTTTTTTAAATTAATTATGACAAATAAGTCATTATTAGTTATAGTGTAATTTTAATCAATTATAATAAAAATTTAATAATAAATCACAAAAATTCAGCCTATGTAAACATCACCTAATACTGCTCACGATTATTCCTCCTAACTAATGTACGGTCCTACCAGTGCAATGCATTGAATGCAAAGACTGCAAGCCCACGAGACAGCGACGCGTAGCCCACCGGCCTCCACTCCGCCATTGCTGTTTCCGCGGCAGAGCAGTGGTCGGTGGCGGCCGCCGCTACACGCACACACGGCAGTGTCCTTCCTTTCTGTCTCGCCTCCTTCCTCCCCATCTCGAAGCCGAGCCGGAGCGGCCTCCCGAATCCTATCCAAGCTTCCCGGGCGTTTCACTTCACCCTCACGTACGGCAAACTGCCGGCGCCAGCGGGCAGGGCCGAGTTGACCTGGGCTGGCCTAACCTGACGGTTCAGGATCGTAGTTTCCTGGCTCTTGTGCCTGGTGGTGTAGCACGGCTGGTTCTTGCGAGTTTCTTTTGCCGTGAATCGGGTGGTGGTCGGATTCGGCTCGGCTCAGATCCTTTAAAGATCTCGTCTTTGGAGGTTGCCCATTGCTGGAGCCAGCGATTGGATTGGAGGCGCGAGGAGATAGATAGGCTTCTTGGGTTCTTGGCCGTTTTGGTGGCTGCTCCCTTTTCTCGCTTTGGTTTGAGCCCCTTGGAGATGGGTGCTCGGTAGATTGGCCGGGGAGAGGGAGAGAGAGAGAGAGAGAGAGATGGGGAACTGCATGGACACGGCGACGCGGGAGGACAACAACACCGCCTGTGAGTGTGCCTAGCTTTCCTAGCTACCAGCAGCTTAAGCTTGCTCCATGCTTGTCGGCTTCCTCGGTTGGTTGTGGATTTGGTAATGGCTAGCGGCTTGGGGGTGGTTGGGTTGGATTTGGTTCTTGTTTGGTTTACAAATTTTGGATGGATGTCTTTGTGTCTGTTCTGTTCTGTGAGTGTTTCAGATAGGGGCACCTTTTCACTTCAATGGTGTTTGGGAGTATTGGTTCTTGCTGCTACTACTCTTGTGTTTGCTCCTTTGGGTGCCCTCACTTTTTTCTTTTCCTCGTCTGTTTAGCTTATGTATGTTAGGCATTTGTTTCATAAAAGAGCGAAGAATAACAACCATTTTTCAAGATTTACTTTGTATTGATGTTTGCATAGATAAGTTATGGAATTAGGATTTGACTTTGTAGGTGATTGCAGCAGCAGTTAGTGTGCTTATGGGCTATCGTTATCGTAAATGATAAGTTCATGTTCCTTAATAAGATGGAACTTGGGGAAATCTAAATCTCATGTAGGTAGCCTCGTCAACTAATGCCTGGTTGGACTAATTGCTATCCTGCCTAACATGTAGAACTCAGCATCAGACTTCAATCCAGTTGCAATTAGCATATGTTTCCCAACGGGAATGGAGTTTGTATATCTGTGAGATGGCAGTGTTTCAGTTTGACAGTTAAAAGTTAGAACTACTTGCAGCCATTGCATCTTGCTAGCTGAGCTATTTTGTTACATAGTCATGTGTCTTGACTCTTGACTGATGTATTTGCAAAAACGGACTTTGACAAGCAATGGTATCTGTTAGTAATAGGCAATAGCATCATATTGTAATTGAATTGATTCAACGTGTGTCCATTGTTCTTATGCATATTTCTCTCTTTCTTGTTGAGATATCAGATCCATCAAAAGGAGTTAGCAAAACAAGTCTATCGTCAAACCCTTCGACTACCAAAACTGGTTTGACTTCGTCATCTTTGACTCTGCCTTCCTATAAAGGTCGCAGCGAGCTTCCTACTCCTAGGACAGAAGGAGAAATTCTATCATCACCAAATTTGAAGGCGTTCACGTTCAGTGATCTCAAGAATGCAACAAAGAACTTCCGACCAGATAGTCTTATTGGGGAAGGAGGATTTGGCTATGTCTATAAAGGTTGGATGGACGAACAAACTCTTTCTCCTTCAAGGCCAGGTACTGGCATGGTAGTGGCCGTCAAGAAGCTAAAACCAGAAGGCTTCCAGGGGCACAAAGAATGGCTGGTAGTTTTCTTAACCATTCCAAGTTTCTCAGATACATTGTTGTTTGAAATTTCCTGAATGTGATCGCCCTGCTGCAGACAGAGGTTGACTACCTTGGCCAACTTTACCACCAGAATCTTGTTAAGCTCATTGGTTATTGTTCAGATGGTGATAACCGACTTTTGGTTTATGAGTTCATGCCTAAAGGAAGTTTGGAGAATCATCTATTCAGACGTATGTATGTGATTCTTCTGCAACAATTTGTGAAATCCATGGGTTTAACAGGAAGATGTTATTCCAAAAATCCCCCAAAAATCATGGACATAATGCATATAGTTTTTCATGCACTTGCTAAAAGTCAGATACTAAAATCATCTGCAGTAATGAGAACAAAAAATGACAGGTTGCTTGTGTGAATAGTGTATGTACTATCCACGCTTGCAAATTTTCATAGTTTTTGTTTTCTTCAATGCAGATGGCTTATTTTAGCGTGAACGCAGATGAGTTTGTATCTGATTTTTTACAAGTGGAAATGAAAATGTTCGTACTACATCTTTTTTTGTTGGTTTTTGGAAGAGCACAAAGTGTTTTTTAAAAAAATTTTATGAAGGGGATGCCCCAAATTCAATAAATCTGCATTTAATGTATTGAAATTTGTCCCAATTTCAAAGTTTTTTTTTTTGTTCTTTTAGGAGGCGCAGATCCTTTACCCTGGGGAATAAGGCTCAAAGTTGCTATTGGGGCTGCTAGGGGGTTATCATTTTTGCATGATGCTGAAAATCAAGTTATATACCGTGATTTCAAGGCATCAAACATTCTCCTGGACTCGGTATGGATGGACAATAGCTGCTCACTGTTGTTCTGAAGAAAGTTTGACTTTTGGAAGTTCTTTTCTCAAAACTTCTGTTTTGTTTCACCAATGCAGGAGTTCAATGCAAAACTTTCAGACTTTGGCTTGGCAAAAGCAGGTCCAACCGGGGATAGAACCCATGTTTCTACACAAGTCATGGGTACCCGAGGTTATGCAGCTCCAGAATATGTTGCAACAGGTTAGAAAATAACTTCATTTTTCAGTTTACATAATTAATAATCCTAAGATTGTACACTTGTACGGATGTACCAAACATCCGTGTCTTATTCTGCTCAATTTGAGGTCAGTTTACTCGCCATAATGTTTGTCATTTCTTGAACTCAGTGTTCAAGATAAGCTCCTGCTTTGTGTTAGGTAAAGTGCACTGTAACTTTGAGTTAGCCAAACCGTCCTTTGTCTAGTATGGAATATGGAGGCTTGTTTCATGGCCCTGAATTATATGCTCTCTTTTCTTTGGACAAGGATGCTCTTAGGGTTCCTGGTATGAACTAAGAAACTTGCTATTACATAATTTAACACCACGGTGTATATTTGATTAAAATAAACTGACTAATTTGAGCACCAAAAAGTGTTTATTATTTGTATTTGTTGAGTGCCCTGTGTTCTGAATGACTATGATTTCACCGTCACCACACAAAATTATCGTTTCACCAAATGTTTCATTCCAGTTCATACCAACCTGTGCCAAAGGTGCACATGTCCTTTCTTGAAATTTTTTTTGAAGGCTACCAGTAGGGAAGCCGCCCATGCCGTATAATTATATATTGAATAGAGGAGCTTATATATGCAAGATCCATTCTTGAATATTAGACATAACCAGAACATGAACTATAAACGTGTGAATTGTATGAAACTGCTGAACTATACAAATACATATGGTACCATTATTTCTCATAATGTTAAAAAATTATATAGGTCGCCTCTCTGTAAAGGCAGACGTCTACAGCTTTGGTGTTGTGCTGCTCGAGCTGCTGACAGGAAGGCGAGCCTTGGACAAATTGAAACCAGTATCAGAACAGAACCTAGTTGACTGGGCAAGGCCCTACTTGAGCGACAAGCGCAAGTTGTACCGCATAATGGACATGAAGCTGGGCGGCCAGTATCCAAAGAAAGGTGCCCATGCCATCGCGAGCCTCGCCTTGCAGTGCATCCGCAACGAGGCCAAGATGCGGCCCCAGATGTCTGAGGTCCTGGAAAAGCTGGAGCAGCTGCAGGACCCTAAATACAACGTGACCTCACCGCAAGTCAACACCCGGAGGTTGTCGTCAGGTTCAGTCCCTCGGTCACCGATGAGGGCGCAACCGTCACCACGACGGCTATCAGCTTCAGCTTCCCCGTTGCCATCAGCAGGCTCCCCACTACCGGCTTGTAGGACTGCACAAGTGCACTAGAAGCACAACCTAGGATGGATCAGAACACGTGTTGTAGCTGTTGCTGTTCCCTCTAGCCTTATATTTGGTTGTGTGCGCAGTCACTGTAATGTTTTTTTGTAGGGTGAATGTATCCTAGACTATGATGTGTGTGACACGGAACATGACCGCGCCATTCTGCTGCGATCATCATTTTCGTTATTTCCTTGAGCTAGTGGATGCTGATTTCTGAGTGAAGATGTTGCTGTTCACTTGTCAGTTCTTCCTCGTGGTGTTTTCATTTGAGCTGTTCCGCATGGTTCTGCCTCGTTGAATGTATCCTGCGACGCTATGTGATCATCGTGATCTGCAAGTGTTCTCCTTGAGGAAGATGTAACCCTATAACTACCAGGAATTGCCATCCAAGCAGATTTTGATGCAATCTAGCATCTTTCCGAGTCAAAGCTAAGTTAGCAGAGACAGGCATATAGGATTTGGCTAATTGGCTCATAGGATTTGGCTAATTGGCTCCCAGAAACAAGTTACCGGGAATGCTTGAAACGCAAGAATTTCGCAGGAAATAGTTCATTCCTATTAAAGATTCTACGAGAATTTCTTGCGCTTCAAACGGGGCATTGGTAGTTTCTTGCTAGAAGCTAGAAGGAATCATGCCCGAAAGAACTAAAACACGCAATTACATTAGATATTTCAGAGGCCCAAGCTGCGGAGTGCTCTGAACTGAACTCGGTACCAGAGCATACCGCAGCCAGTAATTCACCTAGGGTGTATTTGGTTGCCTGAATCTCCTTCATCCTGACTGGGTGGATCCGTATAATCTGAGAAAGAGCGTGTTTGGTTGCATGTATGAGTGGATGCAGCCTGCATTAGCGGATGCAAAAATACGTCATCATCCTGGATGGGTGGATACGCTCAAAATGTGATTCACTGGCCATCCTAGATGGGTTGATGTAGTGTATCTTATGCGGTCCCACGTGTCAGCCTCTCAGATTTGGTAGACTGCATCCGCTTATACAGGCAACCAAACAGCATCTCAATTTTTTTGCATCCGCTCATGCAACCTCACCAAACATCTTCTTTTTCTGAAATACGATCCCACTCAGCCTGCATCCACTCAGTCAGTATATACGATACAACCTCCATCCACGAACCAAACACACCCCTAACGGATTTGCTGCACAAGGAGTGAACGAATTAACCTAGGGTGCGCGCAGTGCAGCCGGTAACTGGTCGCGCAGTGCAGCCATTCCTGTCTTCTGAACAATGAATGGACCTTCTGAATCTCTTGCTCTGCCGTGACAAACAGAGAGGCAGGCAGAAACAGCGCATCCCTGCCTTTCTCAGCGATTCAGCGTAACATAGCTTGCCTCATCTGATTGCTGCTTATGCATACGCAAAGAATTCACGTGATATTATGACGTTCCTAGGATTTTATATATATATATATATATATATATATATATATATATATATATATATATATATATATATATATATATATATATATATATATATATATATATATATATATATATATATATATATATATATATATATATATATATATATATATATATATATATATAATGAAAATTACATAAGGCAGGAACAAGAATCGTCCGATACACATGTATGAACAAGAATAAGTTTTGAACGTCAAACTAGATACACATGTATGATTGATAATTTTTTTAATTTTTTCAAGTTTGTTTAGGTATGAAAATATTTTATACCCTTGATATATTTATGGTAAGTAAGTTTTGAACTCGTATCTCAAACTAGTATATGTTTGATGTACCATATCAATAAGACCATATGATTTGCTTTGAGATTCATGCAACGTATTGATGTGGGTATCTTCATATACCCATAAAAAGTATATTTGAGATGTCAAACTCCGAAAAAAATTAAATTCAACTTCAGTTTAATTAGTTTGAACTATTTTTATGATATATACTCACTGTAGTCGCATTGAACTCAAAAGTAGTTCAAACTAGTTTGAACTGAGTTCAAAACTTACTTACCATAAATATGTCAAAGGTATAAAACATTTCCATACCCAAACTCAAAAAAATTATCAATCATACATGTGTATCAGACGGTTCTTGATGTGGGTGCCTAGGCACCAGTGCCTTATAATTTTCTATATATATATATATATATATATATATATATATATATATATATATATATATATATATATATATATATATATATATATATATATATATATATATATATATATATATATATATATATATAAGGGCACCAATCCTCCATGCTTTTGGATTGTTTTTAGATACGTATAAGTGTAATGGTATATAATATATCAGTCAAACCTGTTAACATTCATTAATTTGGAAAGATATCGATTTGAAAAGCAATTCCTTAATTTAGCATACCAGAGCAATCATTGATGAAAAATTTCAATCATAGATGGAAGGTCAATCAGACACCACGGTGCCCTTCACTCACACACACATATATATAGTATAAATAACAGGGGCACCATGGTGCACATACTCTATGATTAAGACTTTCCATCCATGATTGAGACTTTCCATTCATAATTAAGATTTTCCATCCTGATATTATATATCATTACACTTACACGCATCTAAAAGCAATCTAAAGGCAGAGAGACATATCCTGATATTATATTTTTGTTGATATAAATAAAATTGGTATAGTATGTACTACAATTAACTCGTAGACCCCATCTTGAAAAGACACTCCATTTAAAAACTAGTTACTGTAAAAAAGTCAAAAACTGAAATCAAAAGCTGAAAAAAACACAGCCTTAGACGGTTGCTGACGTGTCTCGACATCATGACATACATGCAGAGGATCAGAGGTACGTGCTGATGCTGAACATGAGCGTGGTTGATTACATCCGAACTCTTGATTCCGAAATTGCTTCATTAGCATCGGGATCATTGTTCTTGACTGCTTGTCTTTCCATAACGAACATTCAACAGGAACCGGGGGTGGATGCACATTCACTAATGTAGGGCATAGATCTCCACGTCGATTTTATTTTTTGTTACTTAGAGTTCAAATTTACATAGTGTGTCCTTATATACCAAAAATTAGTGCCCTCATATGCCAGAATTATATCTATCTAAAAGAAAAAATGTTTAAATAAGTTGATAAATAGAGGGGGGGAAAGAAAAAATACGCAGGACGTTCACAAAACAAGACACGTCAAAAAATGTGTATAATAGTAGGTTCTCGAATTCATTCTAGATCATTCACTAATAGTATGTTTTTTGATTTTGGAATATTGTCTGATAAATAGTTACTTACTATTGAACTTTATTATGAAGTTAGTTGATGTTACAAAATTTAGAATGTATTAATATCTACTATATTATTGATAGATGTATTGATAAATACATGTATGAAGTATGAAACATCCACATCAGGGTGTAGTCAACCGTGGGCTGGGCCTCGGGCCCAATCCACTGGAATCAGTAGGGCTGGCCCATCCTGTTGTTTGCTACAGTGCTATGTAGTGAGAAATTTTGCTCTGAAGGCTCGGACCATTGCTCCAGCGGCCTAAGGTCCAGCTCCGCCCCTAACCCACATCATTTTTTTTTCTATATCTGTCACTGACAAGAACAAAAAAAGAAAAGATGGTTGGGATGATATCTAGTGGGATTCTTCACTACCGTCTCCATCAAGGTGAACAGGAATAAGAAAAGATGATTGCGACTTGCGAAACAAAAGTAGAGATATATGGTCATGCCAGTCGCCGCTAGTTTTCTGGTACGTACAACACATCAAAGGGCATGTACGCATAAGTGGGCTTATGGCCCATGCTTTTATTACTTCTACTACTTGCGTTTGGAAACAATCTTACACAACTTCACATGGACTATGATACTAACGGATCAAGTTAAACTTATTCTCCTTAAGGGCTGACGTCTTTGGTAGGACATCACATACATGATAGGTACCTAGAACTACCTCTTAATGCACCCTGCTTATACTTTCATCTTCACTTCGTATAAAAAGGGCTAGTCTGAAAAGTGCTATGTTTAGACCCAACAAATATTATATGCTACCACAACTCATTTTAGATAAGTAATATAGAGCTAATTTCACCACCACAACTTTATATGAGTCACCACACTAACGGCCCGGGTACTATAGTTAGTCAACAAAAGGAGGTGACAAGAACCGTGCTTAAAGCAAGAGAATAATGATGGATGGAAATGGCCTTCACAAAAAAAAGGCAATCCCCTCTTACACAGTTAAAACTTTTCGTTCATTTGAAACACATTCAATCCCCCTCTTACATAGTTAAAACTTTTCGTCCGTTTGAAACACATGTGAATGACCATGTGAGAAGATCCAAATTTTTGTTGTGATGAACAACTGCCACATTAGAGGAGCTAAGATTTGGATTTTGTAAATTTATAGTTTTTCAGTACATCTTGCAGACCTAGCAGTTAGACCTACCGGTGCCAGCGGTATGACCAGCAACCGCTAGCGGTCAAACCGGCTAGCACCAGTAGTCTGACTGACAACCTGGAACTAGCGGTCTGACCAGCCGGGTGATTTGTTTTAGTTGAAATTTTTGATTTTGGAAATTTTGGGCGTGGTTTGGTTTATTTTGTCCTATGTTAGTGTACATGTGTTGCATGAAGCATGTTTTAACTAATGTAGGTCAAGTCATGAAAAATTTATATTTGAAAATAATTTCTGTCTTTGAAAGTGCAAGAGGATCGGAGTCAAATATGGTCAATGGTGAGGATCGGGGCTAGGCCCATAGAGGAGTTGAGGCCCAGAACGATCAAGACTGTCAGGTAAGATGGTTGAGTTCAAACATGGCACAAGGAAGGTGAAAAATATTGAAGGGAATATTCAAGTGATGGGTTGCACCATGTGGCTTGGTCAGTCCAAAAGAGATGTGGTCTAGTGGAACCAAAAAGGGAAAGACTTGCTGGCACGTGGCAAACTAGTGGTGTACCTACATGTATGGTGATTGTTTGCAAGGAAGATGAAGACTGAGTCAAGGAAGGATATTTTGGTGAGACCACCAAATACTGAAAACTATCTTGAATCAAAACAGCGATGCTTGAGCGGCGCTTGAGAAAGCGGTTTAAATCAAGAAGAAGCTGGAATGATCAAGTGGATCAAAGGATAAAGACTTAACAGATTCAGACTCATATGCTTTTGAAAAACGTGCATAAGTTGAGTGTGTGAGTAAAACCCGGCCCCGTTGCCACCCCTAGTTGCCATATAGGGTCATGTTTAAGCGGTGGTGGTAACTTAGGTGTTGATGCGGGAAGGGTGCGGCGAGACAATGCATAGAGGTGCACAACAGCACAAGTAGGATGAGAGGGGTGATGGCGTAGAGACCGAGGGATGTTTGGTTTGATGACAAATTTGTCTCATAAATCTTACTACAATTTGGGGGTTGTTTAATTTGTGGCCCAATTGAGCCGAGCCAAATTTTGGTATAACCAAAATCTAGGCAAAGCCAAATATTTGCAAAAAGAACATTGTTTGAGATTGTGACAAGCTAAATTTTGGCGTTATCAAAATTTTTATGAGCGATTTCCTCATCATTAAGGCCCCACTCATTTCAGTTTCTGGCTTTTGACTTATTTTTCATTATTCATAAATTTCGTCTTTTTTCTGAACTTTTGGCTTTCTTGAGCTTTTTTACCGGTTCTTTTTTTCCTGTATTCGTTCGCGTTGTCCGTAATGAGCTAACATATTTTTTTTCTATTTTTAATTTTTTTTTTCAAATTTAATTACACTAAATAAACCACCTTCATCTACAGTAAAATTTCAGCCGCTACAGTGAAATTTTAACCATAAGCCACAGCTTCTCAGCCCAACCAAGCGGTGCCTAAATTGTCCACATGTGACATTGGATTTCCTTGCTATTACCAAATTTTCGTTGATGTTATCCAAATTTGGTAACAAACCAAATAACAACCAATTTTCGTTGATATTACTGGTATTTAATAGGTTTGCAAAGGTAGCAAACCAATCAGTCCTAAGGTTACGATGAAAGATTGGCCACCAATATTTTGGCCCAAAGATTGACACGAGGATGGACTAGGAGCCAAAGGAGAGGACAAAAAAAAAAGTATTTCCAAAGTGTGATCGCAACGGGTGATTTGGCGTCAGGGCGGGCGCTAGACCGGCAGCGGTTGACCGTTGACGGGTGCACCGCGGACAGCGACGGGCCCACGCAGCCACTTCTCGCCGACCCTCGTGCTGGCCACCTTCACCTTTTTAACCCGGCCCACTTTCTGTTCTCACAGTGGCGGGTCACAGAAACCCAAGCATGACAGCGGCTGATTAAGCAAGCAGGGTTAGTAGGCGCTCAAAACTAAAAGTTATCATGAATATTTGGTTTTTAAAAACCATTTTATGTCCTTTTTGTTACTATTTCATTTTAAAGATAAAATAGAGAGCCGGGGATGTATCATTCACTTTACTCTTTTTACCTCTATCATACGAATCTCTTCTCCACGTTTTACAAATCTTTTCTTTCTGAAAACTGTTACTTCCTATCAATGCAATCTACTTTCTTTCAGTGAAAAGTACGGTGAAAGCCCACCAGCAAGACGGATACAACGCCCCCTTATAAGCACGGGCTCTTCCTCTCCCCGGACGCTGACACCACTCGCCGGAATTTTCTCCAGGGGCAGCAGCGAAGTCGCAGCGAGAGGAAGAGGGCAAGTTTGACACAGCTGCTACAGCAAGGAGAGAGAGAGAGAGAGAGAGAGAGATGGAGAACCGCAGGGAGGTATGTTATGTATGAGCAGCTTCTTCCCATTCCCCTTGATCCTTCCCTGAACTAGCGAAGGATCCTTGTTTCCTTTGTTTCATGGAGGGATTTCGGCGGGATTCCGGGGCAGTTTGTTGTTCCTTGTCGCCGCAAATTTTTTTCTGGGAAAAGAAGGGAACCCGTGCGATTTTGTTGTTGTTGTTTTTGTACAAGAAGGGCGAGCGGAGGCTTCTCCTTCCGTCCAGAACCCAGAGTCCTTCTCAAGCTTAATTTGATACAAAAAAATGCATAATTTTTCAATTAATCTTTGGCCTTCTCTAGTCCGACAGTTGAGTTCGCTGAAAAAGTGGAGCAAAAATCACACGGGGCGCACGGATTTTGATTTCTTTGGCTAACCTCCAAGAAACCGAACGGTTCTTGGCATGGCTGCTTGGCTGGCTAGGATTGATTTGCGCGGAGGGTTCATGGCTAGATCAGGCCTGAGAAGATGTCGATGGCTGGTTTCTTGCAGGAGCAGCAGGGGGGAGCTGTGGAGTGGATGACGGTGCCGGCGTTCGGGGAGTGGGACACGAAGAACGGCGCCGTGCCGGACTACTCCATGGACTTCTCCAAGATCCGCGAGATGCGCAAGCAGAACAAGCGCGAGCTCTCCCGGGCCAGCCTCGGCGGCGACGACGACCTCCTCGCCCAGCAGCAGAAGGTGGCGGGGCAGGCGCAGGCGCAGGTGCAGCCCGCCAAGGCCGACTTCGCCCCCGCCGCAGCCGCCGACCACGACGACTCACCCACGGTAACCCTTCAACTCATCACACATCATACATGGCTTGGCTTGTCTTGTGTTGTGTCAGATTGTTACCTCCATTATCGGTAGTGTCTTTCACCTTGTCTCGATTGCCTGAGCGGAATTTGGATGGTCCAGTAATTACAGGCGCGAAATTGAAGTGAAACGTTGATTAAAGGTTACCATTTCTGCTGTGTTGAATTGGAATTTCGTTCCTGAATTTAAGATGAACCTTAGGAAATTTTGATCACAAAATTGAGGCGAAATGAGAGGCGCTCGCCATATGAACTGCACCTCACAAAGACGATCCTGGGCTAGTGAATTGATAAAGGGGAGAGCAACACCTAGACAACACCGATTGTTCTAGGGTCTGCTCAATTTTCTAGAAATGAGAAACATATATATATTCGTGTAAATTTTATATGGTAGCATGTGTGGGGCCCATTTAGTATCATCGCATCCATAGAATTGTCATGATCAGCAATTTAGGAGCAGTGTAACGACCTGTTGTGTGATGACTGATGAGGAGAGATGGGAAGGCTGGCCGAATCAGAAGAGGCCATTGCAGATAGCACAGGCTAATGCATCCAATTATGCGCATGCAGTGGACAGTTCAGTAGTAGTGCTTGTCACAACTTGGATGATAAGGACAGGCCCATAAGCTTTTTTGCGGCCTCCAAATCTGCATTCCTCTTAATTATTAGCTGTGCCGATCTATGCGCAACGCCATTGTCCATTAGAGAGGTGAGAAGGCTTTGAGGGGCAAAATAAATTATATTTATAATGGTACTTGAAGGCGTACAATGTTATCACATCAGTGGCAGGGTTGAGTAGTTTGAGCATGATGTTGTCCTGATTGCCTTAAGAGCTGGTTCCTTGGGGAGCAGAAATATTAAGGAGAGCACTGCTATGTGTATGAACATTTCTTTTGTTGTGAAACTGAAACATCCATTGGTATGTGGTTTACATGTGCCAGGAGAATTCAAGGGGTCCGTCCGTTACATGTTGGTCCAACCGGCATTAGAAAGCTGGTCCACTGGGGACCTAGCAGGACATTCCAATGCATATAGGCTGCCCTTACCTGTGCAATTTTGTTCTATCTTATCAGTACTTGCTACGACATTCATAATAAAAATACATTTATATGTGCAGCCCTGCTGAGCTAAAAAAATGAGGTGAATAAATCAATTAGGGAATAAGCAGCTTCAAGGCTAAATATGTGGAGAGGTTGTGACTGACAGGTGGTTATAGAAGTATTCTTTTAGGGGAAGCTAGTGTTTACTTGGCCATGATTACGTGTGGCTGGTTGGTGGCATCTTGATGTTGTTGGTTTACTATTCTATTGATGTCCTACCTGATGAAGAATTAAGCCATGATTAACTACTCATAAATTTGATGTTAATATATCACAGTTATCTTTGCAGTCATAGTTTGACATTATGACCTGAGACTTTCGGCCATGTACCCATCAGAGTGACATTTTTTAGGTAGACTATCAGGATGACATTTTCATTTTCAAAGTATTCTTCTAGACAAGCAATTGCATGATCAACTTTTCCTTCACTCTGCACTATGTATTCCGTTGCATATAATTGACCATTGCTAGTGACTTCCTTCATTTCACATCATGCACTGAGTTGTAGTGACCTCCTTCATTTCGCATCATGCACTGAGTTGGTACATAATTGACCGTTGCTACTATACACCTAACGTATTGCTCCTTTACTATTGATTTTAGGGAAGGAAGAAATTCCTGAGCTATTTCCAGTGCTGTATCAGAGCCTGATGAATTGTGAAACCTGCCTGTGTCACAGCACATAACACCTGCGCAAATAGCTTTTAGATTTCTTCGGTATTGTAAAGTTTGCATAATGTGTAATCTCCTCCTGTTCTGTAATCCTGTTGCTCCTTTGAGAGAGAGAAAAGGACAAATTGTGAGGGATGAAAGCTGCATTTGTTCATGATGCTTTTTGCAAATGGTTTGCAACTTCCACTGCAATATCGTCTTTTGAGGGAGAATTGAATCTGAAGGTGTATGATTGATTTTGGTTGTTGGTTTGAGAACATAATCTGCATCTGTGATGATATCCTGGTTTGATATTGAACGATTGAACCCTCCTTTTTCTGTTCTATTAGTTTGTTTTTGTTGTGGATCCTTGTATGTATCTCTGCCTAGTGTGTTGTCCCTGGAGTCGGCTGCATGCCGTAGAAGCAACAAACTCCGAGAACTAAACACAGCTATTTCCATGTGAAAGGAAAAAAAAGACCAAGAGCTTGCTTGTCCATTATCACAAGATTTCCTTGTGTGTGCCCACAAGAAAGGGACTTCAGCTGGAATTTGGAATTCTGCGGATAGTATTGCACTGTGTGTGTGGTCATCTCATCTGCTGTCAGTTTTCCCAGTATTTTTCCATTGTTTTTGGGTACATGCCAACGGAAGTAGGCAGAAAACGAGACTATGGGTACTAGTGTACGTAAAATGCTAAAATACATCAACTTGTTAACAAATAGGTTTGAATAATACTACTGCTGATCTTTGGAACATGGTGGTGGAATGTATGGGATCAGTTTATGGTTTGACTTTCTACAGTAATTAATTTTTAAATGAGATATCTTTATAAGATGATATCTACAACTTGATTATAGTAGGCATTATCCTAATTTTGTCTATACTAGCTAAATACACATGCGTTACTACGGATTTTTAAAATTTATCATACTACATGTTTAAAACTCACGGGTGGTTAAAAATTTTAGAATATTCATACAAACATGTTCTAAAAGTTTTTAAATCCATCAAGTAAGTTGAAAGTCGCCGATCACACCTCGTGATCATAAGTCGGAAAACATCGATCACACCTCATGGTCGTAGGTCGAGAGCCCTCGAGTACACCTTGTCGTCATAAGTCGGAAGTCGTCGACCATCACGCGTTATCGTAAGTCTGGAGCAGTCAACCATCGTTGGTGGTCGTAAGTTGGCAGCGGTTGACGATCGATCGTGGTCCTAAATCGAGCCTTCGATAATGGCTCATGGTCATACATCGGAAGCCGACGACCATCATTCGTGGTCATAAGTAGGAAGCCATCGAAGATACCTCGTGGTCGTAAGTCGGAACACATCGACCAACGCTCGTAGTTGTCAGTCGGAAGACATTGACCACATCTCATGGTCGTAAGTTGAAACACATCAACCGGTGCTCATGGTCATAAATTAGAAGCCGTCGATCACACCTCGTGGTCGTAAGTTAGAAGCCATCGATCATCGCGCGTGATCGTAGGTCGGGAGCGATCGACCATCGCTGGTGGTCGTACGTTAACAGGCCTCCGGTGCGCTTGTGCCCTGTCGCCCAACTGTCGGTGCCAGCCTGCTCAGCCTCGACTTCGACCACGGCCTGAACTTTGACCACTGCCCCCTTCAACCACTGTCCCCTTCAACCACGACCTTTGACGTCGATCACTTCCCCCTTCAACCATAGCTTCGACTTCAACCACCTTGTGGGTCTTGCTGTCGAGGGCGGGGATCTCGATCTCGGGGGTGACCTGGGGTAGGCGACAAGGATGTCCAACTAGAGGGGGAACTCATAGCGGTGGAGGTTGTGGACAAACCAGCAGATGTCCTTCGGGTTGGCGCTACGACTATGACCATGACGGGCTTCGAGCGAAGAGTAGAAGGAGGTAGAGGCTCACCGGGCGAGTGAGCGCTGGGCGGCAGCGGCGTGGGGAGAGCCACGTGGGTGGGCGTAGTAAGAGGAAGCCTCCGTCATCGCCGAGTGCCCTTCTTTCTGATCCACCGGCTTCTGTCACCAAGCGTCATTCTCTCCGATCCACCGGCCGCTGTCGCTAAGCATCATGCCGCTGGTTGGAGGGGTGATGGGAGATGGAATTGGTGGCGGCGTCCTGGGGAAAGTTGGAGAACTGCAACCAGACGTTGCGCATGGGAAAGGAATTGGTGGCAGCACCGAAGAGGAGATGCAGCACGAGGGTTCAAAAGAGAAGGAGGTGGCGGTTGCGGGAAGTGGAGGTGGGGAGGCGGCAGCGGACAGATGGGGAGAGGAGGCGGCGGCCAAATGCATTGGGGAGGCAGCGACGAGGGGATGCGACGCTGCTGGGGGAAGTGGGGGGCTGCGACCAGACGCTGCTGTACGGGAAAGGAATTGGTGGCGGCGTTGAGGAGGAGGAGGGCGCGGCATGAGAGGAGAGAAGGAGGCGGTGGTTGCGGGAGGTGGAGTGGTTGTGAGAGGCGAGGATGCGGAGGAAGAGAATAGGAGGTGCGTGGCCTACGCGTCGGCCCGACCTTTTCTACGAGGAGCGGAAGAATTATCTACATGCAGATCTGGACGGCTGGTCTTTGATCGGACGGTTAAAAAGAGAGGAGGGAGAACGGACCAAGAACCACCAACTTACATTTTTATAATAGTAAAGAGTAGCTAAAACCGCACATATCTTTCTTCATACTATCTCCTACGAACACTTCGAATAAAAAATTTAAGCTAGAAACTATAAATCATGGCATAAAGGAACGCACATCTCATCTGCATGAAGGACATCTGTGTGAAGAGCAGTAGCAAACAAATCTTGGCCCTGTTCTTTTCAGCTTCTAAAAGTTATTTTTCATCTTTTCTACAGTAACTAACTTTTAAACGGAGTATTTTTTTTCAAAATAAGGTCTACTAGTTAATTGTAGTATATACTTTGCTGACTTCATTTATATTGGTAAAAACCACACGTGAGTTTCTGTTAATCTGTAATCTCTCATACAAACAGCCTAAAAATCACAATCCGCAGCTAAAAGACGCAATCCGTAGCCAAAAAAAAACAGGCCCCTTCTCTGTTCGGGGTACAAGCAGGTCTGGTCTGAAGAATATTTAAGCACATCTTGATGAAGATCTATGCCTGCCACCAACGTAGCTGCTAAATAGTCTAAAACGACAGCTCTAGTTGCAAGGTCTCTTCGTCTGGCAATTCAGGGAAGCTGCCCCTGTTTTTCTGCCCTGATAGATCCAGATCGCCGATTCTCCATCCAATGGCAGGTTTTCATTCATCTGGCAATGTTTTGGTGGATCAGATGCAGAAGTCTCGGGTCAGGTAGTGGTCAGCAGCTGTTGACAGAAAAGGACCTGCAGTAGGTGGTTCTATCCATGGCACCTGAAACCGGTATGGAAGACAAGATCTGCATCGCTGCGTCCAAGCTTGATACCCTGGAAGGCAGGAAAGCCTAGGGCATCACGTGCCGTGTTTCATGGTGCAAGTGGAAACCAGCAGTCGAGCATCGGTCCTAGAGCTTTAGTTTCTAACTTCTAATTTCTAATATTTTAATTTTATTTTTTGTTTTGGTCTTTTTTTTTTTTATTTTTTTGTATTATCCGTGATGATACAATTTTTATTTTTAAATTTAATTACGCTGAAAAAGCTATTAATAGCTGCAATGTATTTTTAGTAGTTACAATGTAAAATAAGACATAAGACAGGACTTACAAACCTAAATGAGCACCACCTAAAGCAAAAGAATATCTCTCACACACATTTGGTTGACTGACCAACCAAACAAGTTAACAAGGATCGGGGGTGGCAATCCTTGCAAAAAGAAAAAAAACAGGCTCTCCTTGACCAAAACAAGACTCCATGTGGTGACCACTGACCAGGCTATCGAACTATAGGCCTGTTCTGTTCGACTTTTCAGCTGGTTTTTTACTTTGGCTTCTATTAGCTAGTACTCATCAGATCTACTAGCCGCAGCTAAAAGTTATCAACCGCAACACAAAAAATGAAGCCATAGACAACCTAGTACTCATGGACAAACCAACATTATTGGGCCTGAGAGGCGCTAGACAATAGCACCGTTTGTTTGTTTGTTTCATTTCACTTTTCGCGCCAACTCATTGTTAGTCATTACTATGGACGGCGACCAACCCCAAGAAGGTAAGAGGGTGAAACAACCCAAATTTTCAACCGTTTTTGAATTTTTCTTGAATTTGGTTCGAATTTGAAAACCTTCCCAATTAGGAAAACCTCGGCCAAAGATGTCTTCCCCGTACGGAAATCCGCTTCCTCCCAATCTTGGCATCAATTCAAAACTCGTCACCGCCCCTGTAACCACCCCGACACTCGGCTCCTTCTCGTTCGTTGCCACCTCGACCCATATTCACCGCTGCCACCCTGCCAAGTTCGTACTCTTGACTGCCAAACTCTAACACCACCTTAAATGAACCCTTGACATGCACTGGAGCAGCCAGGACAGAATTCGTCGTCGTCACTGAGGGAGCTCTCACGGCCGACATACCCACCGGCACAAATTGACTGTTGCAACTCGCCATTCCAGGACCGCTAAGGACGAGGTGCCACCGCTGCTTGCTGACCTCACCACTACAGCTACTGACCTCCATCAAAGTCTCCAGTGAGCTCCACCACAACAAGCCATGCGCCATCACCATACCGCCCAAGGCAATGCTTCCACCGCCTTTCGAGCCATATAAAGCCATGCTAGCTTCGCCAATAGCCCTCATACCCACCTAATTGCCCACCCCCACCTTTCTTCCTCCGCTCTGGCCACCACAACGCTGATGTCGCCTGTGAAACACGGGTGAGCCCTAGCACACAATCTGTTCAGACCCGTTACTATTCACAAAAACCCGTTTAACACAAATATACAAATATACTCATTTCAACCATCCCGAGCCCCTGTAACCCATTTTTAACTCTATTAACCCATTTTTCTTTCTGCTCATTTTATTGTATTTTTGTTTCTAACTTGCATTTTGCAAAGCAAAAACTTATTTGAATTCATTCTTCTGCGTACGACCGGCATAATAGTTGTGGTTAGATTGGCATAGAGGTCTCACCTGACATATGCAGTCAGACTGCTATGGCGGTTAGATCAACATTATGGTTATGGTTTGACCGACTCCTAGACCAGTGTGGTCGAAGACTAGACAATGTAGTCGTCTTCGACCGGTGAAGCGATCAGACTGACATTATAATTGCGATCTGACCGGCCCTGATCAGACTGGCTCACATGTGGTGGTCTGACAGGCCCCCTAGTATGACCGCTTGTGTAGTGGTATGATTTTTCCAAAGAGTTGATTCCTTGAAAATCTCAACTGGCGGCCTGACCGGGGTTTTTGTGGTCAGACCGGACCTGGCAGTCAAATCGATCCCTATGTGGGAAGTTTGACCGGTAACCCGAGTAACGACTAGTTTTATAGTCGTTAGGAAGGGTGAGGTAGTACCGGCCATTTGTTGGCAGTAGTACCGGGCCTCGGTCTGATTGCAGCGAACTTTTTGCTCCAATGCCTATTTGTTGTAGGGGTGGCCCCCACCTAAACCCAGCAGGCCTGGTAGGAGGTTATAAGGTCCAGAATGGGCCATGTGTAACGACGTAAGTGCCCCTGGAAAGGATACTCAAATGTAAGGGTATAATTGTGAAAACATTACCCATGTATATATATAGAATACTGGCCATGGGGAGGACCCGGGCCATTTACTCATCTCCCTCACTCTCCACTACCATCTCTCTCTGTTTGGTCTGTAACCACAACAGTTAGCGCCGTCCGTGGGGAGGACAGGAGTAAGCCTGAAGTTCCAAGGAGGATGGCACCGGAAAAGGCTTCGTCGACGCGGTGAAGGGAAAGAAGACGGTGGGCGAGCGTCGTGTGAGCTCCGTGGCTTGGCGTCGGTGTCGCGGCGCGGGTGGCGGCGTGGCGCGTGGTCGAGGACGCCGACGCCGCGCTGCGACGACTAACCCCGCCATTGGCACCGCGACGATCGACCCGCCGTCGGCACCGCGACGACCGACCCATTGCCGGCACCGCGACGACCAATCCCGAGGTGACCGTGCCGCGCCGACCCACCGCGGGTGCACCGGCGGTCCCGCCACGCGGCGATGAAAGCGCGCATCGGCGGCCCTCAACGCATTCCACGGAGCTAGGGGACCTTCGCGGGTCTGTCCGTGACATGCAAGAGGTTCGAAGTCGCGAGCGCGCCGGTGGCCACGCCAGAGCTGCGCTGAAAAGGCGGACAGCCGTGGCGCCCCGTCGCCCAGTGTGCGCCGCGACGCGCTGCGATCCGAGTCCCCTTTGGCGGGGCTGCAGCGGCGGCGGGCGAAGACTTCAAGTTCCCGGGTCATCGAGCCATACAAAGGTGATATGGATCCCCGCGAGTTCGTGCGCGTGTACGAAACCGCGATCGAGGCCGCGGGCGGAGATGATACCACAAAGGCGAAGGGGCTCCCCCTCGTGCTGCAAGGAGTGGCACTTTCTTGGTTTTTTACCATAGAGCCAAACTCCATCTATGCGTGGGACCAGCTCCGCCATCGCCTTCACAACAACTTCCAAGGAAGTTATGTCGAGCGAGTCGATGCGGGCCAGCTCTTCGCCGTGAGGCAGAAACCCTCGGAAAAGCTCTGGGACTACTTCAAGCGTTTCGCGAAGATACGCTGCCAGATCAAGGATATTAATGAGACAACCGTCATTAACGCGGCCATACAGGGCCTTCGTCCGGGCTCCTTGGCCGAATACAACGCACGTAAGCCTATCAAGACGGTCGCCAAGCTCTTCGACAAGATGGAGGGGTATGCGCGGGCCGAGGAAGATGCGCGGAGACGCGACGCTTCCACCCTCGATCTTGCTCAAACGGCGCGCTCGACATACGACGAGGGGGTGGGCGACGACCCCTTGAAGCAAGCTTGCAGCCGACAGCCCCAGGAGGACCCCCTGGGAGCAACAGCACCAGGGAGCCGGAAGGCTCTCCAAAGAGCAGACTCAAGCCCCGGCGTCACCAGCGCAGACCACAAAAGGCCCGCCATACCTTCTTCATCGAGAATGCCCTTCGAGGACGCGAAGGCGAGCTCGGCCGCGATGAGCGACCCCGAGCGGAGCAAGAGCAACTCTATTACGGCAAATGGTGCGAGGTGCACGGTTATGGTCATCACTATACGAAGACGTGCACCGCGGTCGTGGAGTTGCGACGGGCGATGGCCGCATCTCGGGACTCGCCCCTTCGGCTCCCTACCGAGGTCTAGGAGCGGCATCCGAGGGACAGCCCCTCGCAAGCTTCAGCCAGGGAAGACGCACGGTGCCGTGTCGTCAACGTCATCACCGGAGGCTCCTTATCAGGGGCCCCCTTGGAGCAGCCGCAATCGTGACTGACGCCCCGCAGCATCACCTTCACCATGAATGATGCCAGGGGCATGGAGTTCCCTCATCAAGATCCTCTGGTCATCCGGGCCCACATCGCGGGTTGCGACGTCAGGCGCATCCTTGTCGACGGGGGGAGCTCTGCGAACATCCTGTTCACATGGGCCCTCGATCGTATGGGAACCCACCGAAGTCGCATGGAGCAGGCAGGAGCTCCGCCTCAGGGCATCGGAGGTCAACCGCTGCAGGCCATAGGGCAGGTGTCCCTCCCCGTTACGCTCCGCCAGGAGAGTAACATCCGGACCCACCATGTCATCTTCGACGTTGCGGACATCGCACACCCCTACAACGTCATATTGGGACGGCCCGCCATCAACTCCTTCGAGGCGGTCCCGCACTACGCCTTCTTATGTATGAAGCTCCCGAGCCCGGAGGGTGTCATCACTGTCTTTGGCGACCAAGACCTTGCCAAGCGCATCAAAGTCGGCAGCCAGGATCCGCATCGCCCGGTGCACGCCCTACCGGACGTGCTTGGTGACGCGCCCTCCGTCCGGGGTGGACTCCTAAGCCTCGGCACGAGGGCGGAGTCAAAAGGGTGCCGCTCCAGGCGGAGGGGCAGTTTGTCTCTATTGGTGAGAGGCTCCCCTCGGAGGTCGAGCAAGATTTACTCCAAGTGCTTCGAAACAACACCGACATCTTTGCATGGTCACGGAAGATATCAAGGGCGTGGACCGCGCGATGTCGAGCACCGCTTGGCGGTCCGCCCGACGCCAAGCCGGTCAAGCAAAAGCTTCGCGCATGTCCATGGATCGGCGTGCAGCGCCAAGGAGGAGGTGGCAAAGCTTCTTCGCCGGGTCATCCGCGAGGTCCACCACCCAGAGTGGCTCGCCAACCCAGTATTGGTCAAAAAGGCTAGTGGGGCCTGGCGCATGTGCATCGACTTTACGGCACTCAATAAGGCGTGCCCAAAGGACAACTACCCTTTTCCGCGCATCGATCAATTGGTCGACGCTACCGCGGGGTGCGAGCTAATGAGTTTCTTAGATGCCTACTCCGACTATCATCAGGTATAAATGGCGGAAGACGACGAGAGCAAGACTAGCTTCATCACACCAGTCGGCACCTTCTGCTTCATCAGGATGCCCTTTGGCTTGAAGAACGTGGGCGCTACCTTTACCCGCCTCGTCGCCATTGCCCCGCCGCCACTCGGGAGGAATGTCGAGGCCTACGCCGATGACGTGGTAGTCAAAACCGGCAGCTCGCTTTGCATGGCGGGACCTCCAGAGACCTTCGACAACCTCGGAAAGCGGCATCAAGCTCAACCCGACAAGTGTATCTTCGGCGTGCGGCGAGCAAACTGGGCGCCTCGTGTCCGGCGGGGCATCCAGCGAACCCGATAAGGTCGACGCTATCTTGGGTATGGAGCGCCCAAGACGACGAGGAAGTCCAGAGGCGGGCGCGCATGGCGACCTTGAGCCGCTTCCTTTCGGGCGGCGGAGAGAGGTTTGCCATTTTTAAGACACTCCGTGGGTGCGACGGATTTCGTTGGGATGGTGACTGTGCGGAGGCCTTCAACGCGCTCAAGAAACACCTGGCGAGTCTCCCCACTCTGGTCGTCCTAGCACCAGAGGCTCCTCCTCGCTCTATCGGCGCGTCGCCACACGGGCCGCGCCGTCCTCGTCCTAGAGGAGGGCGCCGTACAACGGCCTGTATACTTCGTCTCCGAAGCCCTTCAAGGCGCCAAGACGAGATATACAGAGCTTGAAAAGCTTGCTTACGCGTTGGTCATGGCCTCCAGGAAGCTCCGGCATTATTTTTTGGCCCATCCAATCACAGTGCCTTCCTTGTTCCCGCTGGCGGAGATGCTGCACAACAAGGAATCCACAGGGCGCATCGGCAGTGGGCGGCCGAGCTCGCCCCGTTCTCCCTGACATACGCCTCAAGGACGGCAATCAAATCTCAAGTTCTCGCCGACTTCCTTGCGGAGTGGACTCCGTCGGCCCAGCCTGCCCAGCAGCATAACGACCCGGTTTGGACACTATATACCTCCTCATGACCTGTTGGAGGGAGTTGCTAGTTCTATTGTTTCATTCCTTAAGCCTAGAGCAAGATATCTCTTTCATTTTGTGCATGTGTTGCACTTAGAGAGTTTTGGAAAGATAACCTTATGCATGTGTTGCACTCGGTAGTGGACTTCGTGTCCTTTGAGTTGCGATACTTGATTCGTTCAAGTGAGGGTCTCCGACTTGTTACTCTTAGATTTTGCTAACTTCTAAACGGCTTTAGAGGTGTGGTGGTCTGGTGATCTTCTCAATAAGCTTTGTGAGATGGCCCAGTGTGTTGTGATAACCTTATGAGTTCATCCAAGTGCCCAATCCCCAACAAAGAATCTTGCCAGAGCATGTACCGCACCTAGCTGCCTTGCTAGGTTTTAGCGCAGGGAGTGCTTGAGGAAGAAGACGACTAAAACGAGGCTTGGACCATGCACATGAAACTAGGCTGAGCCAAGGAGAAAACAAGGGCCAGCTAGGCCATTCGCGCACATGCGCATGTGCAGTTGGGCCGCACCAACCGCCCTGAAGACCAAATGAGGTTGGCTCGGATCCAAGAGCCCAAACCCAACACTGAGTCCAAACCCGAATCCAATACTATGTTAGACCTGTTATTGTTTGAGCCCACTACTGTTCACAAAATCCAAATGGCATATTTATATCAATTTTGACCATTTTCATCTCATGAAAGCTCATTCTCAACTTCGTTTAGCCTAAATAGACTTAGATAAAACCCTAGCTAGCCTAAATATTATTTTGAACATAAGCCTAGTACTGTCGAGACCGTTACTATTTACGGAACCCCGTTTAACACAAATATACTACGTAAGTTATGAGGATATTCAGATCCAAGCAAAATGATTAGATATTTGATTCAAATTTATAATCATCACAATATTCAATTTGTATTAAAAATATTCAAATTCGTATTGGTTTACAAAATACGAATACGGTTCATCCGTTCCCGCCCCTCCTCCCATCACAGGCTCACAGCAGATTCGGGCGCGCACTATGCGCTGCTGTTCTGACAGGTGGGCCCGTGGCTAGCGGGGCCAGAAAAGTCAGAGAGAGAATAGCCCACCGATTGCTCCAGGTGGTGGGGGTAGGAGCGTCATTGCGTACGCATTTCGCGTTCCCCTAGCCACGTCTGGGTGTCCCCCGCATGTCAGTGAAAGACTAGATATCAGAGTACAGGCACAGTGTGTGACCAAATCTTTCTGCTCGATCCCCCAAAAATTCAAAATCCCGCTCTCCCCAAAAGTTTCCTCTTCACCACCACTCCCTTCTCGCTCCGGAGTTTTCGAGCACGGGAGAAGCTTGAAACCCCAATTCCGACAGGAGCGTGCGGATTCCGTGGCGAGGCGAAGGTGAGGCCACCCACCGTCGCCGCCGCCTCCCTCCACCCGTGCTCCTCGCTCGCTCCCGCTTCGGCGCTTCCTCCCTCTGCTTCCCGGTGTCTCTGATCTCGTGTCTCCTCTTCGTCTCTGGATCAGGCTTGGCTTTGTTGGTTGGCTTCGTTCGGCAGCACGGCGTTGGCGAGACTCCCCGCGGACTCCTCGCCGCGGTTCGTGTTGCTTCGCCGGAGGCCTCGCGCGGGAGGCGAACTGGAGCGTCGCGTCGCGTCACGGCTTCCAAGGCGTCGCCGGAGATCCCCAAAGCAGGAAGGTACTGACTCCCAATTCCTCCCATCGATCGGCTTGGCTCGTGCAGTTTGGTTCCCGTACGCGAGATTTTAGGGTTGGGGGGTTGGAATTAGGTGCTGTTGGGACTTGGGAGCGGTGAATCCCTCTGGGGGCTTCGATTCGGAGCGACGCACCTGTGCCTTTCCTAATCTATAGGTTCTAGTTTCATCTCAATTGTACGCTTTTCAGGGCAAGTTTTGGCTTGATCTGCTGATTTCGTTTGGGTTTGCTCCTCTCCCGTTGTGGAATTGTACATTGTACCTGTCGCAGAGCTACCATCGGTTCAAATTGGTTGCTATAAGATGCTTGCTTCCTCCATGGATATCTCCGTTGGATGGTTTTTTTGTTTTTCGAACTTGTGATTAGCTGCCGCAAGTGTTAGATTGCGCCAGTATTGCTTTGTCCTAGTATTTCACCGAGTTGGTTTCTTTCAGATAGTTTGTTCGATCTGGGTTGTGTTGCTTGTGGAAAACGATCTCTGAATGCTGAGGCCACGTTTAGTATGTTGCTATATGATATAGCTACGCTGTTACGTTTTCTGATTTGATATGCTTATAATGGACTGGTCCCAGTACTTCACCGAGTAGGCTAAGTTGACCTGTTAGGGATGCATTAACTGTCTGCATTCTGTTTAATTTGAACCTAAGTTTAGTATTGCAGTGGTCAATCAAAATCAGGTTGTGGCATCGAGTAATTTCAGGTAAGCCACTGTAGCAATTGAGATTTGGCATATATAATGCAGCACTAGGACAGTAGCAATTCTACTTGACAAATATATATGATGCAGTTCTGTGTTGATGTTCAGTGCTGACTACTCTTTCAGGCATGATTCATACTGTATTTCGGTATTTCCATAAATGATTTTGGCAGCCATTGCTCCCATGCACGTTTCTGAAAAATGCTTTCACACTGGTGGAATCTTATCACATGCAGTTATTTTCCATTTATCAGGTTCAACTCTAGTTAATTTGGTATACTATCGGCTCAGAAGCTGCACCTATGGAAATTGAGCTGCAGAACATCCAGAAAGTGAGTAGAATTTTCCTTGCTAAGTTGTAGGATGCGCTTCCTTTTCATGTTATCCTTTCAGCTCAGCTGTTCTTTCATTGTACCATTTAACAATTCATGCGTTATGATTGTGAATAGGCTACATCAAATGATTATTGGAGTTTGGCCAGCAACCAGTATCCATCTGGTAAATTCCCTAAGGTCTCAATTGGCATCACAATTCCGAGGGCAAGTTCTGTACCAACAGGCAGAGATGCTGCTACTACCCCTGCATTTGAGAGGAACTTGTCTCAGGGAACTGATGGAAGATCTAGACCCCCTAAAGGTGATAATGCTTCACTCCGGGTCTCACCAGAAGCTGCACACCATGATAGATCTGCTAAAGAGGCACCTGAAGCTGTCCCTGTTAAGGTTTCTGTATCACAACCTGATGATAAGACACGTGAGCAAACAGGAACCTTTTCCTTTGAAACAAGAAGAGAACAAGGCAGCCAGCTTGATCAATTAGGGAGGTCACCATTTGTGAGTTCTCAAGGAAAGCGCCAAGTGGAATCTGCAGATAAAACCAAGCCCAACAGCGAAGTACTCAGGATGAAGCTGTGGGAGATCCTTGGTGGCACTTCACAAAACAAGCAGGCTGTTGCTTCACCAAACCCTGAAGACATTGAGACACATGACCAACCTAAAAGTCAAACCGCCAATAGGCCACCTTCAGGAAACAAGCAGGCTTTCACTTCACCTCTTCCTGATAACATCAAGACGCCAGATCCACTGAACTGTCAAACAGCGAAGTTTACAAAGTGTAAACCATCCTCTGATCCAATTGAGTCAGATTCTGATAGTCCACAAGTAGTTGAAATAAGACCTATTACTCGCTCCTTGCGACACAAGAAAGCACCTGCAGCCTCCAAGCAGCAGGAAAAGAACCGGAGTGCAAAGAAACCATTATCTACGTTTCGTTCAGCACCCAAGCAGAAAATTCTAGACAATGTGATTGCTTTCAACGAGAAGGGCACACCTAAAACGGTGGGGAAATCTGCAATTTGTGGCTCTGGGAGCTTGAGAAATCTTAGAAGCTCGAATAGGAAGGCTAAAGTTGAGCTTAAGAAGATACATTATTCAGACAGGATTTCTGATAAGACAACACAAGATGATAGGGAAGGAAAGCTACCTTCTAGAAATGCACCATCAGAGAATAAGAGAGAAAAGGCTACCTCCTTTACTTCTTTGTCCCGAACCGGAAAAACTGCTGAGAGCTGTTCTAGAAGCCCTAAAATGGAGAGAAGGCTGAATAAGATTGCTAAAGTTGGGCCTCGGAAGATGCAGTTTGCAGAAAAGTTTCTGGCCAAAACGCTGAATGATGGTGAAGGTAAGCTCTCTTCTCCTCAGAATACGTCACCGAAGAGCAAGGAAAATTATTCTTCCTCGTCACTGCATCAGAAGGGTAATGGTAATTTGAACATCCCTGAAGCTTCATACAGAAGCCCTCATGCGCATACAGCAGTGAGAAATAATTTTAACTCGCCACTGTCTGGTGCTGCTAATCCATCACCTGAACCAAAAACGTACCCATGGGAACATGATGCAAGTCCTAAGATAAACGGTAAATTTGAAGAGAAGGTTGCCAGTCCGTTGGCAGACAAATTCGGAGGCATTCTGGATGACTTTGCAAGTCCTACTTTTGCACCTAATGTAAATGACTCCATTCAAAGAAGTAAAATGATAGATGATGACCTTTACAGCCCCAAATATCCAAAAAATGTGAACAGATCCAGATCAAGTTCCTATGCCTCAGATCCAGAATCTGAGCCATTGGTATGCTTCAAGTCTGTAAAGCATATTCCAACCTTAATAAATTGATTACAGAATAATTCTACCGGTTTATCACTCATTACTGTATTCTGATGTCCAGGGAGGAATGGATAAAACCGATGAGTTACCTAGCAGTGAATCTCCTAATTCTCCAGAGGAAAGAGGGAGCGGAAAACAGCCATATCTTTCATCCCTTTCTCCAATTGAAGATGAAAGGGCTCAATGTTCTATTCCAAACTTTAGAAAAGGTCACAGTACCAACATTGCCAATTGCCATACACTTTAAATTCCTTTTGCGTTTAGTGCTAAATTTCTAGAAGCAAAGGCGACAATGCTAGTTACAGTGTTCTATCCCCCTGTCTGCATGAGGACAGTGCATTTTTAGATAGCACATTCTTCTCTCTATGTATTTACATACATATTTCAAGTGATTCTCTCTATGTACCAATTACCAGTTATATCATACGAGTTGACAGTTTCAATAATCCTATAATTGCATTTGCTGCATTTGTATAAATTTTCATAGCAAACATTCCATCACTGATCAGTCACTATAAGCGTCACATGATTGATGATTCATATATAATGTAAGCTTTGTTACAACATTTGCCACCCTTGATTACTGTACACTTTACCAATGTTCAAACAATTGTGTCTTGCCAGTCTGGTAAGCATATTTGCAGGCTTGCTAGTTGTTGCATTGCATTTTTCTGTGACAACTTTGCAAGTTAGTGCATCCACTTTTATTGCTAAACTTCTTAATGACAGTTACACATTTTGTGACATGACAAATGAAGTATATATGCAAGTTATTTGCTTTTGGTGTTATTATCTTGGCTTCTTTTAATTATGTTGCCTTAGTAAGCTGTTAGGTATCTTTCAAATGGCCTGCTATTCCAACTTTATTGCATGCAATTCATGTTCACAGGCTTGAGTTGTCCATGCAAAATTTCTAATTATTTTTTCTGGCTTTGGAATTGGGCTCTCCAAATATATAGTCATGACTTGCTGGTATGCTAAGTTGCTAGCAAGCTACACCCATTTTTAATTATTACAGGAAGTGCTTTCTCAAAAGAAGGCATTCAAATTGAACTTATAGTTTGTGTGAAAAGTGGAATAGCAGCAACATGTGGCATATCCTGTCATGCGCATGCACCCTAGGCACCCTAGTTTACACGTATTTTTTAGCACTGTTTGCTATATTGAATTTGCTATTACTTTAGTTATTTGACCGCATTAGTTTTAGAACACTAATATCTGTAGCTAGAGTTTTTTTTTCCAGATGTTCTTTGAGATGTGTAAATTACAGTATACATATATCCTAAAATTGCTTACTCGTGGCATGTTACTTATTAATATTTGGTTCTTCTTGTGCAGGATATAAATCTGGCAAATGGCTTTCAGATGTCGACAACTCCAATAAATCTCCTCTTGAATATCTGGATAGTAAATCACATCTAAAAGAGGGTAGAATGGGCAAGAGACACTTATCTTCGCCTACCCCTTTTGCCACTTCTGGTAAAACTGCTTACTTTCTTGCTTTGCTTTCATGGTTTGCAATTCATAACTAGTATGTCTTCACTATTTTTTTCAGGAACGCAAGAAACTATCATTTCAGACAAAGAACCAGAACAATGCCCAGAAAACTACCTAACCAGGTATGTCTTAGGTTGTATTGATAAAGCAGATATATCCGAGATTGCGAGTTGGTTTAATTTTATTTCTTGAATTCAACCAGGGCTTTTGATCAATTAGTAGTGGTGCTGGGAAGGTTCCAAACCAAGATCAAGTCTGAAACAAACAATAAAAGTTCCGAGATACTTGCAGCTACTGGAGAGATAATACGCCAGCACCTTGAGGGGGTTGAGGTGCAGATGCAGGCTGATGTGTAAGATACTATGATCTTGTGCCAGTACTACCTAGAAACTACAACCTCTTATCCACATATGCAATATAAATTTGTATATTGGCTTGACACAGAAAGTATCACATAGAGGTATAGCTATTTTTGATACATGACATTTAACTGTGCTTTCAGGGACAAGCTGGTCAATGCAGGAAAATCTAAAAGGAAACGTCTAGAATCAACATTTGAAGGTACAGCTTTCGATATGTTAATGCAACAATTAATTGGGTATTGTGAATTATAAAGATAGTTTCCATTAGTTGTTATCCCTTCAGAGAGCAGTTAATCCATGAAGATATGATGTACTGATGTTTCGACCAATTATTGAAGTCATAACACAGCCATTGAAGTTAAAACATTTTGATACTCCACCTATTGGGAATTCAACTCAAGCAACAGACACTCTTTATTCATCAATACAGAACCATAAATGTTTGGAATCTAGAGCAGCTAAACAAAGTAAGCTTTGAATACAAGCAGAGAACCATATTCTGTTAGTTGTGATCCAGCATGTTATGTACGGCCTGCATATGCTAAACTTCAACAGAACATAGTAGCAGGGTTAAAAAAACTGGCAGGAGCCGGTAAAAAAAACTGGCCGGGTTACTTTTATGTCTAATGCATTTTCTAGGTTGGTTTATGGCATTTTTGGTGTAAGATTATCTATTATATGAGTTAAATATGCTTCAATTATTGTACTCCTAACTTGGGTTTTTCGTTTTTAGCAGTTTTCTTGGTTTTTAAGTGGTTTTCCAGTTACCATTTTTCAAACCACCCAAGTTCAAAATTTGATTCACAAATTTTGAACAGTTTTTTCCGGGTTTTTCGGTAACCGGCTGGTTATCAGTACCGCCCGCTAGCCAAGATTCCCTCCGGTTTTGGATTTTTGAACCTTGCATAGTAGGATGATAACCAATGAAGCAATTATGAACGTCAGACGCAAATAGAAACCACAAACCTGAGGTTACATAGGTTGAATTGGTTCTTGCAATCTCTTTCATCACCTGCACATTGAAGCATAAAATCAATGCCATGAAAGATTAGTTTGAGAAAAGCTAATGTAGCATTTCTTTGATCCGCCTGCAATTATCCAATATGGTTTGGTCTTTATCTTATTTGTTATTTGGATCTTTTTGGACCTTGTATTGTGTATGGAGGTAAATCTCAAAACTTGTTAATCCTTTATAATTTACGTTGTTTTCCTGCATGTCTTTTGTTTTTTTTTCCTTGAATGATGTTAACTACTTGGACGATGTAATCTGAACCTATGTCTTCCGGTTTGCAGAGCAACAAGACAACTTAAGGATTCTTCATGAGAAGTTCAAGGAGGAGGTCAACCAGCAGTTGCTCGGTTGCAGGAACTCTCTCGAGGATTTTGAAGCCTATCATGCAGAACTTAAGGGAGTAGCTGACAAGCAAAGTAAGTTTGACTTCATACCTAACACTGGAGCAATAAATTGAAAATTTTACTTGATGGATCATTTCTTAGCAATGAACTCTGTAACGATTACCAAAATTGTGAAACATGTTAACCTTTGTGGAAACTGAGCCTTATGAACTAGAGATAGTTGCCCCTCAGAGAGAGGGAGAGAGAAGAGGGGGGGGGGGGGGGAGTTGTAAGCATCACCATTGGAATGCTCTACTTACAAATTGGGAGCATTGTATGATATAATTGATCAAGGCATTTCAACTATATCCTTCCAAAACTGTTTTCTGCTTAAAGTTAATTTCTGAATAATATGGTTGAATCACATGTTTAATTAACAACAATGTTAGCCCAATCTGCCTGTCAACATTATTGTAAAAAATATTGACTAGTGAAAAAATTATAGTTTTGGTCCTTTGTTATCACTGTTAAGATGAAAATTACGGAGTGGTTAATATCATATCCTCTCCAAGGAATCGTTTATACTTTAACATGCTAAGTTTTTCTAACAATTGGTTATCTGAATTTCCACTGAACCATGGTGTGTCCTTCCGTGATCGCATCAACAGAAGCATCACACAAGAAGCTCCTCCTGAATGCTGAGAAAACAGTAGGCTCTCAGCTCAACGACGCAGAAACCAAAATCGCAGAGCTTCAGAAGGTAAGACAAATGCAGTTCTTAAACCCCAGCGAAGCCTTATCGATCAAACGCTCACCTGTCCACGGTGAATTGTTTTGCAGAGAGCACGGAAGAGGATGAAAGGCCTGAAACACGTGCTCAAGGAGCTCATTGCGGAGACTGCGGATTGACCAAGTTCGCCCGCTCGATACTAGCACATACCTAAGGTGTAAAATGACATTACGGTAGGTCCACAGTTCCATTTACAAAGGGTATAGGAGAATGGTGGTGTCAGAATGCATATAGGTTTCTTACACTTTGCCAATTGCCAAGACTGGTAGGCTTATCCATAGCATCAATTCACCCGTTCTAGCTTCGCATAGGGTTTTGCTTTGCCTGGCTGGTGTACCGGCTAATCACCAGCTAAGCGCTGGTATTGGTCTAACTTACCATCCGGAGAGCCACCATATGTAGTACTAGTGTTGCCGCGGTACATCAACCAGGAAGCAATTTCTTTGTGTACTGCTATGGTTCTTTCTTTCCAGACTAGACGGGAGTTGGGGGTAATGTAAAGATGCAGTGCAAATGCTTCGATTGGATTTGGTGCCATGTGAATGTGATAGTTGAAAAATCAAATGGACTCGTTTGGTGCATATCTTTGGTTCCATTTTTTCCCCCAGTGGCGTTTTTTTGCACAGGAGTACAATACCAAAATGTTGTCTGATGCTGTATTTGGCATGATTTAATGCTGGAATCAGAAGAAACGGGAGGACAACTTCCTTTCAGAAAAAAAGAAACGAGAGGACAATGTTCTCAACATTATTTCAGCCTGTGTGCATGTCTCTACACAAACGGTTCTCCAACCGTACATGCAAAATGGGAAATAAACGGTACCCTTGCAGATCCCAGGACTGCAATGAGAAATCTTCACTAATTCTGTATGGTTCTACATATATAGTATATCGCTAATCTACGAAAAGAAAATCTCTGTCAGTGATGCGTCTCAAAGGACTGGGCAGATGATGTTTTCTTCTGACAGAAGATGAAAGGCCATCAGATTATACTGACATTGGAGGTACTAGTTTTATGATATACTACCTATATATTTTTTTTACGATATACTAGTTTTACGATACTGACATTGGCAGTGGCACATGAGGGCGGTGGCGCTGGAGTGCGCGTGCAAGAGACAAAGAGGAGAGGGAGGAGAGGAAGGAAGAGAGAGGGATCCGGTTAGCCAGATTTTAAGAGAAAAGAGTTGGTCGGCCGAATTTGGAGAAGAAAAATGAGGGGAGAGGAGTAGAAAGAAGCCGGGAGTATTTTGGTCATTTTCGCATAGACTTAAACGGCAAAAGGAATAAAATAGAAAAAAAGGAAAAAAATCGTCAATTGGCCTCACAACTTTAGAGTATTTGAGTTTGGGCCGGTTTCAGCCCAGCCCAGCCCATGCCATACCCCCGATAAGAATAGGCTAGATGGAGGAGGAGGCCAACTCGGTATGTGCCTCCCCTATGCCAACCCCTGTGCCTCTCTTCTCCCTTTTGCGCATGCCGTTGCCTTGCTATTGCTAGTTGCCATCGCCCAGCTTCGTGCGCTGCGCCGTTGTCACCCCCAGCCATTAGCGTTACCCCCTTACCCCACCCCGCATCGTCGCCCTTATTCCTTTTGCGCACGCCGCCGCAGCCAAGTCACCACCACTCCCTCCGTCGGCTTTGCCTGGCCGCACCTTCGTCGAGCGCCACTCCGCCTTGCTACTAACGCGTCGCCCTCACCCTCTGTGTTCATGACCCTACAAGCTGACGTCGTCACCCCCAGCCGTCGGTGCCGCCCTTCGGCCGCGCCTTGCTGGCGTCGCTTTCCCTAAGCCCTAGCCACCGACCGTCACCTTTAGTTGACATAATCAGACTTGCCTCCAGAGACACCAATCTCCTGAGATTCCACCGGCCTAGCCATATATCGCCACCACTCCCGCCATGATTTTCCCTTTGTCTCCACCACCTCAGTCTACCCCCTCCTTCTCCCTAAATACCTTGATTTTTATTGAGAACATGAACAACACACCATATCCAATTGAGCTTCCTCAAAACCATGCCTTCCTAGAGCTAAAGCAGGAGTTGGCGGCACAGATTCATCACCAAACCATCATCTTGTCTTGTCTACTTCGATCCAAACCGTCAGATGCTTGATCCAATGGTTACAAGGTATCAAAGGACAAGGAAAGGCAGAGAATAGCAGAGGCCACGGTTCAAAATTTTTAGAGTATACTAGTCCTATGCCTGTGTGTTGCAACAAAAAATAAAGCTTAGGAGTAAATATTATGTTGCAGCTATATATTCTTGCTTAAAGGAATAGAAGTTTGTTTCTGCTTGACTATATGACCTACCTTTAATATAACATACAATCAAATGCATACCTAGAATGACCTGAACAGCTCAACTAACCAAATACCTAGATCTGAAAACTTTTTTATAGAGCCTGTCCTTGACATAACCACACAAATAGCTTGGATCGAGAACAATCAAACATAGTAGCCCACAAGGGCACCCGGACATAAAACCTGCACATAAAAATGCCAAATTAGATAATTGAAGAATGAACCTTAACCAAGAAAAATCATTCGATAATTAGTATAGGAATAAGAATTAAGTGATTAGCAACCATGAAATTTAATTAAGAGGGATCGATACAAATTAGATAATTGATTGTCCTGTTCGCATGCTGCCTATGTTACACACGTTATAAGTTGTGATCATGAGTGCACATAATGATTACTGCTAGTGTGAATTACTTAAAATTGAATCAACCATAAGTTCGAGCTAGTTCCTTAAATATAAAACGATGTATGCCATCATAAATAGATATTTTATTTTTTGAAACTACCACACTCACAATATTATACTGTTAATTTACACAAACTCAAAAAACACCAATTTTTTATGTTCCATGCTCAAATTTGGAGATACAAAGCCCAAATAATTGAGTTAATTATGCCTTATTTAAAATAAAAAACTTTAGAAATGATGCGTAACAGATATCAACACTCTTATTTCATTGTTAAAGACAAACCATCTCCTTATACAATCTATATCAAATAGAAAATAAAATTATAATATCTTTCATGCAGCAGAACCTCCTTTCCTGAACAAAATATGCAACCTACTTCTTAGTGCAACTTCACAGCAATTCTCATTTTTATTATACTAACATGCAGGAACTAAGCGCAATTCTTGTTGTAAATGTCAAAATTTAAATTTTTGTTATTGAATTTGAGATAGGTATGGCAATGTTTGTCGATATACCACGATAATATTTTTGTGCAACTCCAAAGAATTGTGGTCACAAGTCATAACATCCTCAGTCCTAACCATAGGTTAAACAAAATTCCTAACACATCCTATAAGCTATTTATAGTTCGACTTGGGCGATTCCAAATCAAACTAACCCCTATCCAAGAGCATTCTGGCATGTCCTATTATCAGATGGGAATTATGTTAATGAAAAGCACTCATCCATATTAACAAAAATTCACCAAATTATAGTCTACTTTGCAATGTCTAAGAAAATCCCACCAGAGAAGTAAAGCAAGCAACACAAAATAGCGACAGTGAAGGCAACAACAAATGGGAACCATGCGTGTGGGAGCATTCATTTATCTCAGACAATAGATAATGATAAATGTCATTTGATAATAGTCGTGACCCTTGTAAATGTATTTGAAAAGATACTTCATGGCCTTTATACGAGCATACCTCCACATTGATATGTTAGTTATACTTCCTCAGGAGGTAAGGGCTGTACTTGTCCTTAGGGGGTAAGAAAAAAAATAAACTAATATATCATTACAATATGTTGGGACAAGATACAAGGTTCAACTTTTGTAAACATAATACTAAATGTTGACATATAGTTTAGGCCAAAGATGTTAACAATAACCAACAAAGAGTCTCATCTTCTATTATCAGCACCTTACAAGGCCTTTCATTACTTTGATTATTGCAGTAAGTGATCTTTCACTTTGGTTCATGTAGACAGTAGAAATAACATTATCGGAACAAATTAAACAATACTTACAATAAGAGCGAATCACTCTCCATTAATAATCGGATGTCCCTATCCTGTTATGGAGACACATTTTTTTCAATCTTTAAATCTCTGAAGATATAAGGATATCAAGTGACAGTAAACAGAAAATACAATTCCAACTTATTTGTCATGAGCCAAATAAAACACATCTCAAGCTGAATAAAAATTAGCAGGACTGACTATTGACATTTAACAAAAAGTGAATTATGCAAAGTGCAAACTCCAATTTACTTTAAGAGAAAAAAGTTTCAAATACCAATTGTAAACATACATTAATCATTTAAATAGCGAAGAAAGAATTCAGTGTTAGCTATATGAAGTTCAACACAATAAATATCGACCAAGTAAATTTATATGGAATCATCACTTCAACCAAGTAGTTCAGCTTGTATTTCAAGTAATACAAGAAAGAATGACAAAAGATACATGACAATGTTATCTAATAACCATAGTCAAACAAAATATCACATAGTTTTACTTCATAAGTCATAGCCCATTTCCCATGGTGGAATGGCCTATGGTGAAAATTGATATTTCCTATGTAGAGAATTTTACCACTTGGTACATTCTTAACTTCACTGATTACTAAATCAAGTCTAACAAATGTATCACATCGTACTTCATGACATATTTAGCAGAGACAACATGAACCTGAGCAACCAAGTCACCACTATCAGAAAATAACAAGATAATAGCTACAACACTTCAAGAAGAATCAGTTCGAATAATTTTTTTTGCCATACCCCATACTTGCATATTGCAAGAGTTTTCAGAACAACTAAATCATAGTTATCTAGGAACGACACGAAAACAATGTCCAAAAAATCAACTCCACATTCACTTCCTTTCTGCCATGCTAGAGGTAAGAAATTCCATGAGCTCAAATTAACAAAATACGTTAAGTAACAAAAGCCGCTGGATTTACACTCCATGATTTACTAGTGTAGTAAAGAAACGTGCTACCACATTTGGTGACTTCGGACAGTAGACATCCATGTCTTCCTCACACCTATACTCTTAGCAAAATGATTGCTAGATGAGAAGATGCCAATGAAAATCTCAATTGGCTCATCAAGTAGAGGAGGGCATGCCAAATAGTTGACATCTCCAGATAACTTTGTGATGCAACGCTCAGGTGTGTAGTGGGTAAAGGCCCTGCAAACACTAATTGCACGTTAAGTTCCCTATTCGATGACAAGCCTGTAGCGTCCTCAAGCACAAACCCCTGCAAGGGCCACAAGTAACAAAAGTTAACCACAAAAGCCAGCCCAGCTATCCAACCCAACCACTAATTCTTTGAACTACTGTAATGCATAGTGCACCAACATTGACTATGCAAGTCATTCACAAACATTTAATCTTGCACACTACATGATGAATTGGAGGAACATATGCACTTACGGTGCTGTAAGGAAAAGAAGTCGCATGTTGCCCATCAACATTCACATGGTACCCCTCCAAACTAGTGCTAAGAGTAAGAACAAACAATCAACCCTCCACAAATGGATAGGGCCAATCGTAATTGACTTTCTTCCTTTGCCGGATCAGCCGATTCAGCCACCATGCTGTCTTTGACTCCTCTGACCACTCCTCATTGTCCTGAATCCACTTCTCACACTTCGCCAACCCATCCACTACACATCAATTCACTCATTCAACACATTTATTAGAATCCACCTAAACTAACATGACTGAATAAAATAATTGGGCCCCAACTGATTTCCTCATCAGCATGAGACTTCTAGCCCTCATAGAGGTGTGCATTGCCCCACTGCATATAGTAGCAGGTGTTTTGCTAGATCATCGGCCTGTTGCTCCAGTCACCGTGGAGGCAGGGATTGAAGTGGAGGATGCGGGGTGGGTCCTCGTAGTCGATTGTCTTAAGCCCCTTAAGCTCCATCATGACCTGTAATACCATGATTGATTGTTCCCCCTCCCTCAGCATCGTGATCTTGGGTTCACAATCCACATGCGCAGCCGGGCATCACAGCCACCATGATGTGGGACCCTAGCACGAGCTAGCAGGGTAGCTCTACCACACGTCCCCTTTCATGGAACTCATCAACAGTGAGCACGGTAGACTATAGGCACTTGGCCTTCTCCTCTGTCTTCCTGTTCGAGGACAGCGTGAGGGTAGTGGGGTTGAGATTCTCGAGCTTGGATAACACGCGGGTGCTTGCCACGGCAGCATTAGCTATCAATTGGCAGAGGGATTCGGAGTGGAAGGAGTTAAGGAGGTAAAGGTAGAGGCCGAAGACCATGCGCAAGAGCTAGCCAATGCGGGTGGAAGGGCCAGAGATGAACGTGGGGTGGGGCTCCTTCATGGGTTGTGGGGAAATTAGGGTCAGATATGAGAATGGAAGGAGACGCTTGGCCTCTGTCCTCTCCAACCTCCACTCCACTCTGCTCCTCCCTTCGGCTGTGATATCCGGTGGTGCAACAACATCCACAAGTGCGTTCAAGCCTCGTTTGCCTCCTCCGCCTTGTCACCTAGCACCCTTCTATCCCTCATCTTCCCCCAAGCTAGACTCCTCCCCCTGCTGCTTCCTTGATTGGGGTGGGGAAGGGCGTGAGGAGAGATGGCTGGGGTAGGGAAGGGCATAGGGAAGGAGGAGGCGGAGCGCGGGGAAGAGGCGGCGATGTCGGTGTAGGAAGGGGCGACGAAGGAGGAGCAGGGGAATAAGGTAGGGATGGGAAGGGAGGGGGCGAGGCAGCGAAGTGCAGTGGGTCAAAGACAAAGGCAGAGTTTCGGGAGGAAGGTAGTCAGGCCCACGTGTTGGCATGGTATTTTTTCTGTGAGGAGGAGAGAGAGGGGAAAATTATACCACTTATCAACTCCTTATTTTAAGTAGTAGAGATATCAGTTTCGTCGCTGGGGTCGTTGACCAGGGACTGGAAGATTGAAGGGACCAAACATAGAGGTTCCTTATGCAAAGAAGGAAAGATACCAATAGTTTGGTTGACAAACATGTGCGTCACGTGCACGAGAAATGAGCAGTGGCCACACAGGCTTACCTCACCTTCCTCTTTTTCTGGGCTCCTTTCGAAGTGGGCCCACCTAAACCCACCCAACCCACAATCAAGGGGAGGCTTGGCCAGCAACCAGCTAGCCGGTCACTAGTGCATCCTGTATTGAAGCCCAAGCCCAGCGTCTACTCCCACACGCGTAGCCTAGCCACCCATTTTTTGAACTTGGAAGCGCGCCAAGTTTATTGGGAAGGGAGCAAGTTGTCTCAAAATGAAAGAAAAAATAAAAGGGAAGGGAGCAAACCAAATGAGTAGTTGGTCGAGGCAATTATTATTCCACATAACACAAATGGTGGTACTCCCTCCTCTCATAAAAGAGTGATGTTTTGTGATGCATGTAGTCAAACTTTGTAGTATTTGGCTATTGATGACTTTATGGATATCTACATTAGGCACATGAAAGTTATATGCGTATTTTTCTCTTGAAAAATGATTTCATAATATCATAATTTTGGTATGTTTTATAGATGTATTACAATTAAAATTAGTGATCAAAGTTGTATTTCAAGGACTGTGTTAATGCCCAAAATGTCACTTTTTTGTAACTAGAGGGAGTTCTATGTAGGGGAATGGTAATGTATCATGTGCAGATAGTCAATTGAGTGCACGATCACCCTACTCGGGCACGTACTCATCTCCCATAGTCCTTTTTTTTGTAAAATAACTAGAATCTTACTTAGGATATTAACTTGGTGGAATCTTAATAAATTTCTTTGTAAATTACCAATTCAAAACTATAATTTCATACAAGTCATAGTATGATTCTAATGATCAATGTAATTAAAAATAGAGTAAATTACTTGCTATATATCCTCTCCATCAATATAGATAATTTGAAAATGGGAATGGTTATGCTACTGTAGTCCTTACAAATTTCAATCCTAACAACCTGCCTCACTGCTACCCTCTCATCGATGAAACCGACCTGCCACCACCCCCTAATCCCATGTGATGCTGGCAACACCCCTAACGGCCACTTCCCATACCAATCATAGCTGCGACCACTTCCTCCTCGATGGTACCTCTTATCCCTCAGGCTACCAGTGGTGAACCATCATTGATGTTGCCTCTAGCTCCTAATCTATTGTTGGTCGTCATTGACATAGGCATCCTACTACTAGCCACACGACGTCCTTTTGCCCGCTTGTGGCCATTTTCGACCTCCCTCCGCTTGCCGCCAACCACCCGAGATCTAGATTTGGGTGACCAAGAGGACACAATGGGGTTTTCAACTAATATCAAGGCAAAAACAATGATGAGTGATAGGTTCTTTTACACATTAAATTCTTACATTATTTGTTATTAATAGGTGGGATTTGATATGATGAACTCTTTGTAGTCAAAAGCTTAAAATAAATGATGTTGCCAGTCATCCTTAGCAAAACAAAATGATATACTAACAACAAAGGAAAAGATACAAAAAGTCCATAAAATATGCTATGAAATATTCCTTGGACTTGAATGCTATCATCAATGTACATTTAATTGTTGATAGTTTGTATTGAATATAGACTACTTTTTTATGTACATTTATTTATGTGAAGTTTGGATTTTTAATTGATTTTGTTATGCTCACCATGCTTACAAATATTATGCTACTCTATGTATTGCATTATGTCCCCAAGATAACTTCTACTGTTAATGTGAGTTTACAAAAAAAAATTACTCTCTATGTTCAAGAATGTATGACACTTTGGACAAGATATGGTCTCCAATAAGTAACTCTGACCATCAATTGCTGTAGTAATATGTAACATCCCAAAATTCTAAAAGCGAATTAAATATTTCCAAAGTTATCATTTCTGCATTTTCATGCATTTCAAAATTTTTTGCATTAAAGAAAATGGTTTTTTTTATTATTTTCTAGTTGCTAAAAATTATTTTCTAAAATAATTAAACCTGATCTGAACCTGTAAATAATTTAATTGAGTTATGAATAATCTAAGGAGCCTCCCTCAAAATTTTCGTAATTTTTAGAGTTGCTTTTCTAATTTTAAAAATTTAAACTTGATTTTTGTAGTTAAGTTAATTCAGAAAGGAATTTATATTCGAAAACCTGCTCTTGGGCTGAATTCGTTATTGTTGGTCCAACTATCTCCTGTTCTAGCCCAATCTAGCCCATGCACTATCGTCTAGCCCTAGCCGCCTCCCTCCTCTCCAATTCTTTTTTTGCGCCGCTGGCGTATTTCCGCACGTGCGCCTCCTTTCCTCTCCTTCCCCTTTCGTCGCTGAAGCCGGGGCCCACTCGCTAGGCTTTGTCTTCCAACTCTACTGCACCATTGGAGCTAGCTCCCAAGCCATTGTAGCTCTACACTGTGCCAACCAAAAGGAGACGCCCTTGACTCCACGGGCATGTTTAAATGAAGCCCACGCTACCTCCTCCTCCTGCAAGCCAAGCTCGACATCCGTCACAAGCCATCACCGTCTGACTTTTCATGAGAAACCAAGCCTAACCACGACTTCTCAAGGAGACAAATATCTTTGTCTCACCATCAAAGCCCTCCCTGACTGCAAAACCTTGCTCAACACTCCATGTCGTCTCCATTTTGCCCTCTCCTTCTCACTTTCCTCCACTGGATAGCCTAGAACACCATCATGGTCTTCAGCTCCAGTGTGTGCTCGCCACCAGACATGAGCTCTATCCTTGACATCCACATCATCTTGTGCCATTCGATCTGTTGTTCAAAACCCCTCACTTTATATGTCACTCCTACTATAGTGCAACGTCAGGCACGCATCATCATCTTCGTCTCTGACCACCGCAATCGCCGTTGAAATCCCTCCACTTTGGTGAGCCTTAGACCACGCCATGGTCTTCTCACCATCTCCGTATCCTCTAGAACCTCTTGGTGTGCTTTTCAGCCCATTCCCTCCGTAGAGTTCCACCGCAGTGAAGCTCACCGCTGTTGTCGCCTTTTTCTAGTAAGCCCTCACTGTGAGCTAGGTCGTTTGGAGCATCTCTATGACCCCCTAAACCTCACCACATGCTTGATTGCAGCTCTTCCATTCTGTACTTGGCTACCACTGTTACCTTGCTGTTGTCACCCCTGTTCACCATTGTCCAACCACCGTAAGCCCTCTCTGTCACTACTGACCTCTCCATCGAGATCAGTGTGAGGTAGTAGAGCTAGCACGCCCCTTAATTTGACTTGAGCTAGTAGTTTTCGCCACCTTCACCATGTTCATAGATGGCATTGTTACACTTGTATGTCGTCAACACTCCTCCGATGACCATTGGTCCTTGAGCCACCTCCCCTTGTGTCGCGACTACCTCAGAAACCCTTCCCCCTCTCAATCTTTATTCCTTTGCCCTCCATTGAAACCGTTGCACGGCCAAGATCCCTCACCATTTTCATTTGCCGCGTCAGTGACTCCGTCCACCTCTCCGACCACCATTATTTCCCAGTGCTTTGCTGTTACCTCCTCTCTCCATTCTGGAGCTTGCTTGAGTTCCGCTATCCTTCTCTCGTTGCCGACGAGTTTAACAAGAGCTCGGCCATAGCGTCTGAGCTGGCCTCCTCTATTTTTTAGCGTATGATAGGCGAGGCCCGTGTGATTAGAGTTGAGTTAGCACTAATGACATTAGTTAGTACTAATGAGTCATTGACATGTGGGCCCGAGTAGGTAATTAATTATATTTATATTTTAACCAATTTTTAAGTGTTGTGTCACTAACATGTGGACCCCACCTGTCAGTTGTTTGTGCAAAATAATAAAATCCTGACCAGTAGGCCCCACTTGCCAACCTCACCACGCGAAAAAACCTAGTTTTCTAGTAGAAAGAAAATATAAATTAGAATGAAAATTGTGCACGATGCTTTCTCTCTCTTTTTTCTAGGATTTTCTTTCTTAGCGAAAATTCGATGCTCAAAACATTTGTATATGAACTCCAAACTGAGTGATACTTGTTTGTAAATTTTTCTAAAATCATGAACTTTTATAATCTATAAAAATATCTGAATATTTCTTTATTTAAATTTATTTGGCCTTTATTTATTTTTCTAGGCTTTTCTCATTAGATACCGATGTGCCAGAAACTTTTGAAATTGGTCCAGAAAAAGACAAATGTTCAACATCAAGACAAGCGAACCCCCTTGACATGTTGCTCCTATGTTTTCAAATGATATGTTATTTTCATTACAAGTATTTTGCATGCTTACTTTGAGTAAATTGCTATATTTATATTTAGGAAATTAGTTATGTCCTATATTGCAATGAAATATTCCTTGGACTTGAATGTACGACTATGTAATATTATGTGCTACTCTATTTTATTTAATTGTGTATGGATGTGATGCAACGATGTATATGTGTATGCTAGCTACTAATTATGAGACTAGCATTGTAAACACATAGGATTCAGGATTAATTTTCTAGGTCCAACATAATATATTGGTTAAAAGTATATAATATTATATTCCAAAATACTTTTCATAACAAATCTAAAGATGCTACTTTCTTATGATCAATCTAAATAGTTTTGTATTTATTATCAGTCAAAATTAAGGAAGTTTGATCACTTGAATTATGAATCGTCGTATATTTCTGAACGGGGAGTATTAGACTACTCTGTTTGTTGCACAACGTAAGCCATGTATGATTATTCAATTCTTGCTGCAAAATGTATAGTATAGCAAGCATATGATTTAATGAGATTTTTCCTACTCTACATCGTCTACTTATTTTTCTTCCTTTTTATTGAGTATTTACTTGTAACCAAACTAAGCATCCACACAAAGGTCGATCTGTCTCGTCTTTCCAAACCCATTACCAGAAGGATATTCTGGCCAAATTTCACTTACGACTTTCTCAAAATACCGTCGAATCTGCAGTCTTTGTGCATGGTCAAAATACGCTCTATACTCTGGTAACTGGTAACCGTCAAATAAGTACCATTTATTGATATAGCTTAGCTCTAGATGTCATTCTGCTTGCTCCTCTTAAATGGCGGTATACATGCAATAGATTCCCACACCATCTCAAAATCTCCATTTATTTGGATCTGTCTTCGTTCGTACTTAATCTATAAAGCAATGCAAGCTCAAGCATTTTGCACTCACCATCTCTACCTCGGTTCTTGAATTCTTGTAGCCACTGCAATGGCAGCCGAAGACGCAGCCGTCGTCCGGTACCGCGGCGTGGCGAGGCTACCGGACGGCCGTTGGCGCGCCTACATCACCAACAAGGAGGACAAGCGCTTCGACGTCGGCCACTTCGACACGGTCGAGGCGGCCGCGCTCGCGCACGACCGCTCCATCCTCGCGATCCTGGGCCCGGACGCGTCCACCGCGGTGTTCAACTTCCGCGCCGCGTTCAGCGACACGGAGCTGCGGTTCCTCAAGGGCCGCCACGCGCCGGCGCGCCCCGCCTTCGTCATCGGCATGATCATCAGGGGCACATACGACGCCGAGCTCGCCCGGTTCGCGGAGGGCGCGTTCGACGCGTACATGGACCCGGAGCTGGCCCTCGACGTGATGGCCTTCCGGTTCACCCACCGCGACGTACTAAACCAGCGCAAGGCGGCGGCCGTGGCCGGCGTCGCCGACCCGGCGGCGAGGGCGGCTGCGGAGAGGGACGTCGAGAGGGAGGCGTTCTTGGAGGCCGCCAGGAACAAGGCCACGGACGAGGCCTGGGTCAGGAGCTTCCACCGTCGGCGGCAGCAGGTCGGCGCAACGTTCGAGGACCAGAACAGGTGGCCTCCGGTGTTGCCTCCGATCAACGTTGATGTTGGAGATAGCTTCACTGGCAACGAGCTGATGTACCTCCCTCATGGTGGTTGCTATGTTGATGAGATGGTCGTGTTTTGATGAAGAACACCTGGTGATGGTGATGTTTTGATTAGGTGTTGTTGACTGGGAACGCTGGCTTGGTAGCTGTGTTGTATGTGCCATGCATCAAATTTGTGGTTGAGAAGTTTGCAATAATAATACTTTCGGATTTACCGTAGAATCCTCAACTATTTTTTTCAGTCGATTTTGTCACCATTGGGATGCTGAGATTCATGTGTCGTTGCCTCCACCTTTGTCTCTATCTCCGGCGAGCATCGTCGCCCCCTCCTTCGAATGGCCTATACTTCCTCTACAATGGATTAGTTTTTTTAGTTGTCATGGTGCTTAAGCGTGACATGATTTATCACCGATGATGAGGTAGTCATGATGGAGGTGCCCAACAGGATTAGCGGACATGCCAAGAGGTGGTGGAGGACCGGCGGCCGGCGGTCTCCACCAACGAGGAGGTGGGGAAGTGAGGGTGCGAACCGTTGAGGCATAGTTAGGGAAATCGGCGGCGGGGGTGGAGAGAGGAGGGGATGAGTAACTAGGGTTTGGAGGGAGCAAGGACTTCTGCCACATGTCATATGTCCAGCAAATCATTGTTTGATCAAAGGTGGAAAATTGATTGATCCTTAAAAAAATAGTTGGAAGATAGACAAACTATCTCTAGTATTTTTTCCTTTTTTGTTGATGGATGTTAGTTAAAGGATTTGTTGGTACCTTCTTTGCATCAAAATTGGTTGAAAAGGTATATAAGTGTGATGATCCGTATTTTTACCGTGGGGTAAAAATACTAGTCAACATATTACTATTCATTTTAACCGATAGTACATCACTCTAACAAATAATAAGTTTATCAGAGTGTTGTAACAGAATAATAATTAGAGACAGTACATAACATTTCATCCAAATAGCCATGCAGGGCTAAAGTTCCATATAAACATTCTAGCTAGTTTATTACAATACAAGAAGTGAAGTCTAGTCTAGAATCTAATTACACAAGAAGGCTCTAAATTGCACGTGTTACATCTAGAGGTGGATTTCGTATCCACTTGAGCTTGTGCATTCATTGCACGTGGTGAGAGTCAAGTAAGGGGCTTGACTTGTTACTCTTGGAGGTTGCTGGCTCCTAGACAGCGTTGGAGGTATCGTGTGCTGTGAGCTTCTTAAAGAAGGTTGTGAGAAGATCCGACGTGATTGTGAAGGTTGGAGCTCGCCTACCCGGAGTAAGAAAGAGCTACCACTAGTAAAAGTGAGGTGTTTGGTTTAATTCATGGAGCCTATCCAATTTGTTTGAATTTACTTCAACGTGGACTAGGGGCGATCGACATGTCTCCAAACACCACGGTAAAAAGGAACCGTGTCTTTGTGGTTTATTTTCTTGTGCTCAATTTACATTCAAGCAATTTATATTCATATAATTAAATTGATTGCTTATTGATACCACGGCAAAACATCACGTGTCATCTCTTGGTTATTTCTTTGCCTATACTTTCTGCATTTACATTTCTAGCAAATTGAGATTATTGAGATTGTCATATTTAGTTGTGCTAGAAATATACTTGTAGAGACTTGTCTTATGGTGCCTTTGCTTTACTAGAATTGAGAAGATCTTGAATTGCAAAAATAATTCTTGCTTAGCTCTAAAATTGTAGAAATTACTTTTAGAAAGCAAGGATTTTTAGAACCTCCTATTCACCCCCCTCTAGTCGGTTATCCTTGATCCTACACCACCTCCCGGGCTCAGGTCCCTGCGCCCTCTCCTCGCTGGTCCCCTTGGATCTCTACTTCATCGCCTCCTACCATGTCCTAGGCACCGTCGCCCTAGTCTCCTCTCTCAGCTCTGGCTACAACTCTTCCCGAGCTCCCTCTCTCAGTGTCGGCCCTGGGTCTAGCCTCGGCCTCCCTTGTGTTGTCCCTTCCCTTGGGTGGCTAGGGTTGGCTCGCTCCGTCGACGCCACCTCCCTATGCACCGTCTCCTCTATGGCTAACACTCCATCCCTTTAACTCTTCTCTACTTCCTTCTCTACCTTTACTTACTCTGGTTATTTGATTTACTTAAGCCTCTCTTTATACTTTATATTACATTTTTGGATTTGGAACCTACTGAGGGTAGTGCTATGTAGCTGCTACGGTGGGGCTTAAAGTCATTCCATATGCTGAGGGGCCATGGTTTGACTATCGGGTGTGAGTAGTAGCCCGGCACTACGACGACTTGCCCATTGGTAACTTCTTCTACCTATGTTCTTACTACTCTATGCTTAGCTTATGGAATGTTGATTCATTGATGATATGGAAGCTTGAGATGATACATGGTGCTCACTAGTGGTTGCTATGATGTTCTTGGTGATTCTAGATTAGAGATGCCTTCGTGGTTTGTTATGCTACTAGTGTGGTCCTAGGTAACAAAACCATGGGGAAAGATGTGGCATGGCCTACCTTGGTTGGTTGGCTGTTGGGTTAATTGGGAATAGTTGAGGAAGTGGTCATGGTGTCGCTTTCCTCTTATCGGTCATGTGGTTCTGGCTTGTGGTTGCCAATGCTCTCCCCCTCCTACGGCTGCGTGCCTTGCTCCTTGCTCTTGGACCTTGCTAGCTTGACCTAGATCCTCCCTTGTACTTGTCGAAGAAATGTGGCTTGGTCTTGATGTTGGATCTAGGGTGGATCTAGGGAAAATGGGGAGGGGGAGAACTGGGGTGGCTCTCCCTTCTAATTTGGTTGCCAAGTTCCTCTTCCTTTTATTCTCTTTGGTTGGCTTGGTGGATTGGAATGGAAATGGTGGTGGTGTTGTGGCTTGGCTGTGGTGATGGCTGGCGATGGTTTGGGTGAAATGGTCTCTCTCTCGTCCTCACTAGATGTCCTCTCAGCCTTATCTTCTCTGTGTTGTGACCGTGTTGGAGAATTTTATCTTCACAGGGAAGGTGGATTCAGTTAATGTTGTAAAAATCGATCTTTTTGGGCTAGCTTCTACTAAAAAAGGGATTGGAAAGGAAATCAGGTTTGTTTCTTAATGCCGGATGGTGACCCTATGGTTGTGAGAGTTGCCGACTGGCCCCCAGACGGTCTGGTATCTCGATGAGAGGAATGCTAAGCTCGAAATTAAATTCTAGGGTTCTAACGATAATTCTTTCTTTTGATTATTTTCTTTTTGTTCGATCTTCTTCGGCGTCATTACATTCGTTCTATTTGCAAATGAAACTGCAGTGCAGTTATGGTTCGGAAATAGGTAATTGATGTATGAGATGTTATACATGTACCTTTACCTTCTTCCTTAGCCCTTGATTAATTGAAGAATGTATGAGATGATCTATATGTAATTTGTATTCTCTATTGTTCCAAATACATTTGTATATGTATGAAGTGATCCTCATGTAATTTTTTTTTTGTCTTTGTTATATAACACCACTTGTATTTGTTCATTTGGTTATATGCTATTCAATTGAACTTCTATACAATGTTTTAAATTTGAGCGTATTAATTCACAACGTTAATTAAATGATTCAATTACTGTCGCTAATCCTAATTTTGCCGATTAGCTTAGTTAGGAAAACACGGGATGTTACAATAAGCTAATTGTAAACGGTCTTCAAAATTGGGTGAACAATGCCTGGTGCCTACTTAACCTAGTGAACCTTACTTACCTAGTTCATTGCTCAATGTCGGTGAGGTGGGCCACCTCTAGGAGGTGTGACTAGAACAAAAATGACCAGTTCATCACTTCACCATACAACATAGATGATAGGCTTCAAGGAAGTGGCCAGATGCACCAAATTTGGGCCGAAGATGTACACATAGATTAGAGGTGCTGACTCCTACTAAATTTTTTTAAAACTTGGTGTCCTATGACACCGGATAGGCTAACTAGGCTTTGCCTCTAGCCACCTCCCAAGCAGCACCAATGCTTTTTTTGACCTCTGCTTGCATATATCTGAACTTCTGAAGCTTCAGATGTTGGAAAACATTTTCTTGCAGCATTGGCAATCTTAATGGTGAATTACTTTAGACCAATTCTGCCTCTCAAGTTTTACGAAGTGGCATCGCTAGTTTTCGTTACTTCTTGAACATTTGCCCACTCGAATTCTAGAATGAATAGGGTCCCTATATGTAGAGCACCAAACATTGCAAAAACCATATGCACCAGAAACATTTTATTTTAGATGCAGAAACATATTTTGTTGACATGCTTTTATTTTATAATTCAAAATAGTTAGTCACATAACCTAGGCCAAAATCAATATTATGGATTGTAACTAACATATCAAGATTAGTTTTCATGGCCATCAAACAGTGGGTAAGCCTTCATAAGTCTTTTTTTTTGTCCTTCTTAGGTCTTAATGCAGACGATGATTTACGCGGTCTAATCCACCTTAGCAAGCCATCCCTCCCTAAGGCCAGAACGACCAATCTTAATTCGAAATTAAAGCTGAGTGCAAAAGAAGAGATAACAGAGTGCCATAAGATCACATTTTGTTCTTTCCTTCAGATTTCCATCCAACGGACACGAATATATTAGTGCATATTAGTGTGGACCATATCGGAAACTTATGTATCCCTCTCGTGGCTAAAATATCAACAAGTAGATTGTATTGATTGGCATACTTAAATGGATCTCTACTATATAGTTAAAATAGCAAGTATTGATTGACATACCTAGCTCCCTCTCGTCATAAATCTATGATGTTTTGGATATTGATATGGCTTTCAATATGTAATTTTGACCACAACTTTTTATATGAATATGTTTATTAAAAATAAAAAAATAATTATGTTACAAAAATATTTTTCATGACTAATCTAACGATATCATTTTTACATGACCAATCTAATTAGTTTTTTTATATATTAGTAGTCAAAGTTAAAGAAGTTTAACTATACGTTTCTAAAACATCATATATTTATGAATGGATGGAATATATAGTTAAAATAGCAAAGTGGATAATATATTGTACTATATTGGGGTGTCTTGACAGGCTGGGATGGTTGGAATGAAAAAGTGTTTGAAAAAATCATAGCTTTTATCCTTTAAATATTCTCAAAATAGTTTTAAACTTACGAAATATAAAATAAAATTATGTATTTTTTATCTTGACTCCTATTTCCCCACGGTTAAGCTTCCTCATCTTGAAATTTGGAACTTCAGCTATTGACCACTTTTTAATAATTTTGATCGACATACATTAATTTTCATGTCACACAAATTGAATGCCTTTTCTTCTTCCGTTTTTATAACTTGATATACCAATTGATATTTAGGTTATATAAACAATTATGCAATATTATTTCTCTTAACAATCGATGATACACTTTTGGAAGCGTTTCTATTGATCTGGACCGTCGGATCTTGCTCGACCGTCCGAAGCGCTCCCTCTGAAATTTGAATCCTTGCCCCCTCGAGAGAAGGAAAGTTCAAATTTAGGCTCTTCATTTCAGCTTATAACTTTTTTCAAACAAGTAAATATGACGATTTTTTATCGTCTTTTCGAAATAGCTTATCAGAGTAATATTTTCAAAGTAGCTTATCGGTTTATCAGCATTTGGTTCATTTGCACGAGCACTCGTGTTAAACCCAAAATCAGTTAGCCGCAACCGAAAAGAACTTAACTTTAAGGCTTTGTTCATATTAGCTTCTAAAAACTGCTTTTCTACAATACATAGCTTTTAAACGGAGTGTCTTTTCAAGATAAGATCTACTAGTCGATTGTAGTACACACTGCAATGACTTTATTTATATTAGCCTAAATCACACGCGAGTGTCTCTCTACAAACTATTACTATTTATAAGCCAAAACTAAAAACCAAAACCATATAGCTTATATCATTTGGGTTTAAACTTTTGGCTTTTAGTTTCTACCTTCTCACTTCTTAATTTCGTCTTTTCTGGTTTTGTGGGTTTTTGCTTTTCTTTTCTTTTGTATTCCTTTGAATTGTTCGTAATGAGAGAACCTATTTTTTATTTTTTAATTACACCAAAAAAACTAAAAAAGGTATAAAACCAAGCCCAAAAAGCTAGAAGTAAGGCCTAAACGAGCAGTACCGGCTTCGTCCAACAGCAAATTCTGGAGAGAGACATTAGCCTTGAAATCCAACGGCTAAAAGAAGTAGATTAATTGGTAGGAGCTCCTTCAGGTCATCCCTTTATCACAGATCATCTCGTGGGAAACTGTAGGCAATTAGAGAGGGGTGAATGATTGCAGCACCTAACGAAAGTTTTTTTAAAGATTTATTTTTTTACCTGTAATTATAAAAACACACACACACACAAAACAAACAAAGAAAACTAAAACAAATAAAATGAGAAAAAGAACTCACGTATGGAATGAGTTCTGGCTGATGATTGTTGTAATCTTGAATCTCTCTCTTATCAGAATCACTCGGCAGTCTCTATCTCCCCACAACGTGACCTCGCTTTGATCTCTCGGGGCATGCACAGGAACTGCGAAGGATTCCCGTGTGCGTGAACCTCGGCCACGTCTCCACAGTGCGCTGATGAAAATCTGCGATGCACGCGTACAAGAAAACGGAAGACGAGACGCAGCCGATTGCGCTTCAAGATAAAGAGATCAGAACACGCCGCTCAATCTTACGGTCAAAAATCTCATGCATTGCATGCAGACCAGCCAAAACAATCAAACGACGCATGCATGCATACGAAAACTCATTATCCATCAGCCCATTGCAATCATGTATGCCCGTACACAATATATACAACTTCAATCAAAGCATGCAAGCAGACTCCTTTGCGATGCCTCAATCACAAGCGGCCAAATTTTTTCTACCTCTCGCTATTTATTGTCTGTTTGCTCAAAACGACCGACGCCCCTAATTATCCATCACCTCCTCACTTATATATCCATCCGCTTCCCAACAGCCGCCGTCTCCGTATTTTATACGGCCGACCGTTTACGAATCAATCTCTACTAGAAACACTAATTTTTGGTCCACTAATTTTTAAGGACCCGAAACCCTTCCTAACACGAGTTTTCACATTTCCGATTTTTCAACTCATCGCACGTCGAAGCCTCCAGGACTGCACCTCCTGTATCTTCTCCACGCACCATCCACATTTGATCTCCATGTGCTCCAGCGTGAGCCCGACCACCTCGTGACATTCTCGATCGATTGGACCTCAGATTTTCCCCTCCTAGTCCCGGTCTTCCTCGTCACAGAGCATGATCGTCTCCACACCCAACCTGCACATGCATAGACCAAAGAACGTTTCTCCCGGCACAAGTTCTCACCAACTTGATCGATATTAGTCCACACACACACGCACACGCCTCGAATAACAATACTAAACAACGTTGTCAATTATTCATCATTATAAAAATCCTAGACCTAGCCACATGGTCTTACAGAAATCAACCCGCTTCTCGCTCCTCTCTCGTGTTCCCCTTCCCGTGTTCTACTCCGACGAGGAGGAGGCGGCGCCCAGGTGCGGACAGAGATGAGGAGGCCTTCGCCTTTGTTTTGTCCATCGGTGCCTGCGTATAGGGGTGAAAACGGGCCGGGTATTTCCCGCCTACCGCCCGCCCGTATTAAAGCGGGTCAAATTCGGGTCGTAAATTCGGGTACCCGGAAACTTATACGGATATTGGATCCGAATACGGGTATTTTTTTGCGGATACGGTATCGGGTTTGGGAGGTCGGTATCCGATGGATACGGATTATCCGGTATAAAATTTGGATATTACCCGCTTAACTATTCGGGTATTACCCGGATTACTTTGCCAGTCCGAACTTCCGAATCATCCGAACGGAGGGGAAGACTGGACGACAAGAACGGCTCGAACAAGTCTGCGATCTCGAGCTACGTCGAGGGCAAGTACGGCGACCTCCCACCCGCGCACGCCTCGCTCCTCACGGCGCACCTCGCCAGCATGAAAGAGACCGGCGAGCTCGTCTTCTTGAAGAACAACTACTTTCGCGCCGAGGCTCCTGGCGTGCCGCCCAAGCGCGAACACGGCCGCCCCCCAAGCCCAAGACCCCAGCGCAACCGCCGCCGCCGCTGCGCGGGAGCCCGCCTCCTCGCCGCGCCCCCCGGTGGGCAAAAGCCCACACCCAAAATTTATTTAGGGTTACCGATAATGGCGCGAAGAGCAGGGGTCAGCGAGATGCCGGAGAGGTTGACGCCGGGGAGGAGCCGAGGGGCGAGGATAGGATGGCCGGGCAGCGCGGTGCGGCGTCGCTAGGACCGAAGCCGGTGGTAGGGGCGTTGAGGCCGGAGGTCGGAGAAGTCGACGACGGTGCGGCGCCGCTAGGGCCGGCGACGCGAGGTGAGGGCGCGACGGCGGGCGCGCAAGGAGAAGCGCGTGAGGGGAGCCGAACCAGCGCGCGCGCGCCACTGAATCGGCGGCGCTCGAGGACGGGCGTCGGGGAGGCGTGAGACCCGGGGGCGGAGGCGCCGAGACGCGGGGGCGGAGGAGCGGAGGCGTGGCGTCGGTGTGGAGGGAGACCAGGGGAGAGAGGAAATGGGGAAGGGGAGGAGATGAAGTAGACGTCGGCAATGGTGAGGGGAAAGAACTGAGGAGGCGGCGGTAGGAGCAGAAAAGGAGGAGGTGAGTCGGCTTCGGCCGAAGGCATCAAGAAAAAGAGGGGGCTGGGTAGAAGAAAGAAAATAAAAAGAGGAGTGGGGAAATTTAGAAATGTAAAGAGTTAGAGTTGCTAAATTTAAGGATACTCTTAAATATGCATTGTAACTATTTTGCCGTAGCAGATTGTATAAGTAAGTAATGAACTACAAATATTAGAAACCTTGTAAAGGAATTCCAATCGCATCAACATAATAGATATCAGTAAAATTGAACTAAGAATTAATGTGAACTTTGGTGTAGTATAATACCGTAGATCGTAGACATTTAGGTCTCATTGAGCGGAGTATAAGCGGATTGAGAAATTAGAAATACCTACAGGCACATTTAGTAGGATTCGTCTAATTACATAAACCATAGCATCTCTTCGACGCCATAGATTAAACCAGAAGTCCAGAATATTTCTTAAGTTTTTATAATACATGTGATACTTGGATTAAAACTAATACACAAGTGTATGAAAGTTTGGGTATTGTCGTTTAAACCATTCATTGTATATTTAACTATTCAAACAATTTGGTTAGTAGCATTTTTTGCGAGGACTAATATGGTGACATGTCATCAATAGTCATATAAATGTATCTTTTGCCTTGACTGTACCTCTGATCTGAATGTGAGGTTATGACTCATGAGGCTGATATTCTTAGTGTTAAAACTACTAATGAGTAATGATGTATGTCCAGTGATGCTACGACTTTAGTACCGATGTATTGTTGCATTATGGATGTATGGAATGGTTGCATTGCAATTGTCTATGTGGTATAAAATGGTTGTTGCATCGACTTGATATCCGAATAAATATTCGTGACCGATAGTGTCCGTATCCGTCTTGATACGTATTTGTTCCATATTTGTGCCCGACATTATCCGTATTTGTATTCGTATTCGATACTATCCGTATTCGACCCGAATCCGATTAGAAAATATGGGTTAGGATATGGGAAAGGTGAGATCCGACCGTATCCGACCCGATTTCACCCCTACCTGCGTACCCCAACCGAGGAGGCGGAAGAGAGAGGGAAGAAGGGGTGGAGCTATGGAGAGAGGTGGGAGGAGGAGAAGCGCCCTATGTCTCTGTATTCCTCATGCGTATAATTTTGCTGTCAGGTTTGTTGTATTAGGGGAATTTTTTTTCGTTTTGCAAAAAAAAAATCGGAGGATAACGAAAGGGACGAACTTTCATCCTTTCAGTAAAAATCTGGTCAAAATGTTCAAGCGTCGTTTGAATTTTGACGAAATTTAACCAAAATTTGGCCAGAATTCAAATGATGACAAATTCGGCTAGAATTCGTTTTTGTTTCGGAGGGTAACGAGAGGAACGAAATAAACAAAATTTCGCCGGAATTGTGAACCCTATTACCATCAACCCATAAGCACAGAAGGTGTTGATGCATCTGAATGTAATGTGTTTCCTTTACCCTATCCAAGTGACCATACAATACGATATGATGCTTAGAACGTTGATAACGTGGCTTCCAGTGTCTAGCATTTCGCAAGGAGGTTAAAATATGAGATCTTTTATCGATGAAAAGTGAGCTTCTAATGACTGCTTCAGAATAATACCACGCAGACCACAGTTTGGACGTATTTAACTATCTCGCAGACCACAGTTTGAATGTGTTTAGCTATCTCAAGGTCATGCCAGGAATGCCTAACATTGTTTTGACAGGAGAGACAGGATCTGCGCATTCAGCCACGGAAGGTTATTTTCTCTTCAGTCATGCCCCGACAATCACACATGCGATGCCGCCAGGGGTTCCCTTTGCAAACCTTGCTCACAGTAGAAGTCTCATGTGTATTTGGGGTCACTGAAGAAGCTAAATGCATAATTGAAACTACTTCCAGGGTGAGGACTTATGCTGGAATAGGCAGCCAAGCAGATTCAAGTCACCGGTGACCGGCCTAAGGGTGGTGGTTTTGGTGGAGGCCACTGAGTTTTGTCCGGTCTGTCTTCGACTCCTTTTGTTATTTGCTCTAAATGTATTATTGGGTGTACATTTGCTTCAGTTTCAATAAAATTACCATCTGTCTTGTGTAAAGAAGCAAATGTCGCAATTCATTAGCCAGGACAAGACCTTGATAGATGAAATGGGGTTTGACATTTACCCAATGGAGCAAATCACATATGACCGAGTTTAAGCATGGTGAATATAGATTTTCTAATTCCGGCAAGATATTCTTGTCTCTAGGTAGGCAAGTACTAGGAACTGCAATATAAATTTCCTTGCTTTGACCCCCAATTGCTGTAGTGTGCATGAATGAAACTAAGCAGGGAGATATGGTAATCTAGTATCACTAAGGCTCTGAAGATTTGCTAGGATATCATGAGATGTATATGGTATATTAATATGTCTTGCATTCTTGCTAGCTATGCATGTAGGTTCATGCATGCATGCAAGCCATGCACACCCAAATCAAATATAGACTGCATGAAAAATGTTTTATTTTTCTGCTGCAATTATTTTCTGGAAACGTCCTATGATACGATTAATATTTCTAAATTAAAAATACAGCAGAGTGTATTTGAGTCAATATATTTAATACAACACACAATACAGCAAATGCTGTGATGTTCATATTAGCAAAACCACCACATATCATGCATTTATGAAGAGAAGTGTACAGGCAGTTTAAAGTAACGACACTCTTGAGAAAAAGCAAGAATACAAGTTGCAAGTGTTGATTCAAGTATTCTGAAAAATACGCAGAAGCGTAAAATTATCCCTTGATTCCAATGTTCTGCAAAAATGTGCAGAAGAATAACACTTATCCCTTGCTTCAAATATACTGCAAAAATTGCTCCTGAAACAAAGGCCAGGAGATTGATTATTGTTTTTTTTATGAGTCAGGAGACCGATTATTCCACCCTTCCAGCAATGACTAGCGCCTCAAACTGTGCAGGATGTATTCAGCGTATAGGTCCCTGAAACAGCGACACGTTGGTTAATAACAAGATAGTTCGCTTCAACTAGAAACCTATGTTCAAATAGGTAATATATTTTCAATTAACTCTGATAGACATCGTATATAAATTGAGAAAAAGAATGCTAACTTTTCGTATTTACAGCAAAGGCAGGCAGATTTGGCAAAAGCAGAAAGGAAGTAAAATCAGCTAACTGAAGATGATGGTATTCTACACAACATTATCATGTTGACGCCTGCATATATGCATATGCATTTGCATTGCCAATTTCTGATTGATAACAGAAAGATCTCCTTATAAAGTTATTTCAGGAAGTACTCACATCGAGTGCTGAATGGCCTCCTGAGCAGTGGTTGGTGGCAAGAATTCGTTCACAGCAACCTCCTTGTTCTCATTCTTCTTGTCTGCAAACACACAATGTCAAATAAACATCAGCGCTTCAGGAACCATCATGGTGCTATCATTGTCAAGTGTGGGAAGAAATGGAATGTACAGTCTTCGAAGAAGCGACGGATTTCAGCAAGGCGGTGGGGGGAGAGCTCCTTGAGATCGTTGAAGTGGCGGTACTCAGGATCGTCAACGCAAACTGCAATGATCTTATCATCTTTCTCACCCTTTTTGTTCCAAAAGCAAGTACACAATTAGGCCAACGTAATCTGAGAATGAGAGACATTTTCACAAGCAAACACTGTAAAAAACTGTCTTGCCTGATCAATCATAGGCATAAGGCCAATGGCCCTAGCTCGAAGAAAGCAACCAGGTATCACTGGTTCCTGTTCAGGTGTAGGCTGAGTTAGAACTAAGAACACATCCTCAAACACAACCTACAGAACTGAGCTAGATAAACTGAAACATCAGTCATCAGTAGCCATGTTTACCTGCATCAAGACCAGCACATCCATTGGATCCCCATCTTCGCACAGCGTCCGTGGTATGAAACCATAGTTGTGTGGATAGACTACCGATGAGTACAGCACCCTGTCAACCTAGTGAGACAGCTTGTCAAATTCTCAATGGCATCAGAAGAAAATGTTCAGATTTTTCACCTTCCTGGTTAAAATGGTACACCACCAAGCTGAAACTTCAGTGGAGAAATTGTACCTTAATCAGTCCAGTCTTCTTGTCAAGCTCATACTTCACTTTACTCCCCTTTGTGATCTCGACAACCTACAAGCATGCAAGGTTTTTATCCATCTAAAAGCAATGTTTTTTTTTGCTTTGCCTAGGATGACATGACATAGGATATATGTATATGATGCTTACAACGTTGAAAACCTGAGGAGCTCCAGGTCCTAGCATTTGAAGAGGGGAAAACATCAGCTTCTATTGACCTTCAGAATCACACCTAAAGGAGAGAACACTATGAATAGTACTTTGGATATGTCTTTTTACCTATCTCAAGGTCATGCCAGGAATGCGCAGCGACAGATCGCTTTGAGAGGGACGACAGGATCCGCTCGTTTAGCCGTGGATGGCCTTTATTTCCTTCAGCCATGCTCCTACAATCACAAGGGATGCACCATGAATTTCCTTGCAATGGACAAGAAAGCTAGAGGTACTCAGCTACTGCAACGAAAACCTTCCTTCGTTTACAGAAAAAAAAATGTAATGAACATTTGGGACCATTAAAAGACGCAGTAGTCGCAAATGTAATAGCCTATGGAAGATCATGTGAGAAGAAAAGGAGTTTTGACATTTACCAAATGTTGGTAAGGATATGATCCGGAGGTGATCACCAGGAAAAACAAGAACACAAGAAGCACAGGAGCAGCCGCTGTTTATATAGAGCTCTTGGCGTTTTGAAGCGGTTGTGTTGGTGATCCCGGAGAAGTGGCGGGAGCAGCGGCCGCTCGGACACGTCCTGCATGCACTCCGAAATTAGACAAGAGAGCATGCAATGCAGCACCCAAAAGTGTAACCTGAATTCACAGCCAAGCGACGCCGTCATCATCTGCTATACGTTTCACAAACACACCTGAAAAATTGCATCTTTTGGATTTGGGCTTGATCTGGTTTAATTTGTGCTTCTACTTACAAATGGCACAGATAAGCACAGGTACATTTCAAACCTTGAGTTCAGGTTTGAAGTTATATATAAAATTCAAACGATTTGAACAATGTCTCAATTTAACCGCAAACAAAAAAAAATGTCCCAATTTAACGTCAGATCCCGCATGCATCCATCACAAGTCCTTTTTTTAAGTGCGTGCATTCATCGCAATACCCAGCTACCGCAACATTACAACCATACAAAGAAGAGATCGTGGAGAGAGAATTGCGGTAATTTCGTAGATCCTCGTGAATAGTTACTGAAATCAGTACATCTGCTGATTATTCTCTTAACATTTCCAGCCCATACAACTTCATCAGGAAGAATTTGAACGCGCACAATATGTAACGATCTACAACCTTTATGCACAAGTGGCAACCTGATAACTGATGATGGTAAATCTTAGTCAGCTACATAGGCACATCTATGTAATTTTCTAGCCGGACCATTAAACCATGGCGATACTTGCATCGATACACATGGATCTTGCGACGATAACAAGACCATGATGCAAGGCCATGACCAATACCTATGGGGCTATGGCAAGGCACTAGGGAGGGAGCTACATGCAGGCACTTCTTGATGTCTCAGCCCAGTCTTTGCCGGGTTCTCCCTTGGAAGAGGCGTGCCTCTTGTGACCACTCCGACTCAGGAGTGCAATGCTACTTGATCTTGGTATCTGGACAGCCCCAGCGACACAATCTCCGGCCTGAGCACAGCTCCAAACTCTTGAAGGCCCTTCCCCTAGCGATTTTAATCTTGGGAATCCATTTTTTAACCTGCAAATTGACCACTGCTCGGTATCTTTGCCAGCCAGCTTGTCGCACGCAGGGCACGGAGGATCATGCTTCTGGCCCTTGGGAGTGGTCCGCTCCAAGCACTCAGCATGGTAGACATGGCAGCAAGGAAGCACACCAGCAACTGGTAAATCTCCAGTACGGACGATTCGACGAGAACCCCAGGGAGATCTCTTGGACAAGAACCTCTCACAAAGGTCACACCTTGTTCTCTCCATTATATTATTAGGACGCAGTGGTACAGAGCGTTCAGCTTCAGGTCGTTCTGATAAATCAGTAAGATCCATGCTACTTGCAGCACTCCAATTTGCTGACTCCCCATGACTGCCACCGGCATAGTCCATGAGACCTATAGAGCGGAGCTCTCCTATTCCCTTGAACTCAGAGCGCAGAGGATTGTTGGAGCTTGCACTGGCAACAGGACTATGGATTTCTCGCCCTTCTAATGCATGTTCTGGAAATGATAGAGGATGGATTGGCTTTGACAGGAATGATCGATGACTTGGGAAGTTGAGTGGCGTAGACGAGTATGATTTAGGTACAATATCATATTCACTTCCATCAGAGGGAGAGGAGGTGGAACCACCACTGTTCTGCTGCCCTGACATGCCCTACAGAGAGGAGAAAATCAAGTCCTCTGAAGCCTGGAGGGAGTAATTAACTTGTTATAAGACGAACACAAAGCTCGCTTATGGCATACCTCTGACAATAACAATCCACCTATCGGCTCAGCCACTGAGACTGCAAGGTAATACAATTAACTCCAATTAATACAATTGATATTGTTATAAAGCTCATTGGAAAAAGTTGCATGAATATGCCCATGCCCCCATGTACATACAAACACAAAAAAGATGATGGCTACAAGAAAACTGTAATAAGCAATCAAATACTGTTACGGATTCTTATTGGGGCAGGTTCTACAGGAGGAGGCCAAAACCACAATCCGAATCCAATACAAATTAGTTATTATAGTAGGAAGTTTTCTTTCTGTAGAAGTCATATTATATCTTTAGTTTCTATCTATTAGGAAGGTTTTCTATCTTTAGTATGATTCTATCTTTAGCAAGCATAGGGTAGGAATTAAACAAGAGTTGTAACTGAATAGGACTTGTCCTGCGGCAATGACCCCTTTACATAGCCCCTGCGTTTGTGCAGAAGAGGCAAGAAAGGAATAAAGCAGTCTTTTTCTCAATTCCTAATTCTCTAATCCAGTTTCAATCACGGCGAGCTAATCCAGTTTCAATCATGGCGAGGCAAGCAGTGCCGAGTGGTGATAAGGAAGCTGATGACTTCATCTATCCAGCTCACGGCTACAATCTCCGGCCTAGAGCAAAGGAACGCAACAAATACACTATACATGTTCATCCAGTAGAAACGCACAGAAAAATAATGCACAAAGCACTTCACCATACATTCAAGGCGCAAAGAACCAAAGAATATTGTTATAAAACAAAAGAAACTTAGAAGAGTTATGGAGATAATTTAATTGAGTAGCAAATGTGCAGTCGTGCACTCATGCTGTTGATAGAATTGTAGAATAATCATTGAAACTACAACCACGACAACACCATTCAAATAGTGCCACAATCCTAAATAGCTTGAACACTTTTGGCACAGCACTGGTAGCTTTTGACTGTTGCTGTATAAGTACAAGAAAGACTTGCCTAAAACAAAGTGTTCTTCAGATGGATTAAATGATGCAACCAAAGGAAAAGAAAGAACACAGCAATCAGAAAGGGACTTACGCATGGAAAATACCAACAAATATGATCTGAAATGATTGGCAATACTTAATACCTAGTTGTGATATAACGCGTGAGACTATTGTGAAATGCTATGAATATCATACTAACCAAGCGGCCTAGATATAAATGACACAAAACGTACCTACAGCTGTCAGATACCATAGCAGTTCAATATGATTCAAAGCTAAATGAGTGTGTTATGAATGTTGGCAGCCCACAACAGCCTCAGCAATAGGGAAGCACCAGAATAGTTATCTTCAATTATTTGTTTGCATCGATTAGTGGTTTGTTTCCATATGTTAGTAGTCTCCACCTTCTAAGAGGTTGCAGTACTATATGTACGGGGTTGTACCCTTAACTAAGCATTAAGAAAAGAAACATAGCCTCTCTCCCTCATGTCTCCTTTTCTCCATCACATCCAGCCCTTCTCTTCTCTCCCACATCCATCCAGTCGCCTGGGGGCTCTAGACAGCCACCACACTTATAATCTACTCTAGAACCCATGCACATAATAGAATAACAAGTGGTAAGAATAAGCCTAAAATCGTTTTATAAAACTAGCAGAAGATTATAAATTTTGCCTTCCTCCATTAGGAACACATATTTCAGGGGAAATATTCAGTTATATAGCCAATTAATTCGGGCCAAGAGACATTTTGAGTTGAGTTGGGACTTGGGACCTGAAACCTAGCAAGTTGACAAAGCATCCATGGTGCATATGCTTCAAATACAAACAATAAAACAAATCGAACTTCAACATATCAGCAATGCTGGATCAGTCTAAATATGCAGTTCATGCAATACCCAAACATCTCAGTCGTCAGTGTAAACAAAGATAATACGAGCATTGAGCATGAGCACAGTGCTGGTAATTCCTTACCAGGAAGAACATTTTAGGGATAAATGATGAATCCTTTTATTTTAAGGAAAACAGTAGGGGAGAGCCCTACTGCTAAATATATTAAAATAGGATAATAATGTACAGAAAGCTACAAAAGAGAAAGGAAAAAACTATCCCAGCCAATGAGAGATATCTAAACTGACTTTCTTGGAAACTATTAACTCTCAGCAAATCTATGTCAATAAGAACGGACCTCTTCCATCTAAACTTATTTGGGGGCACCCCATCGAAGATCATTTATTTCTCTGCAGTCAAATATGCCAGCATTTGAAAGTGATTAATTCGTTGAAAAAGCTTCTTCTTCTCTTTTCTTACAATTTTGCTTTCTGCCACATACTTATGAGGCCCAAAGATATATCTCAAACAATGTTGATCAAAGCCCAACAATCCTTGCTGAAGCTACATGTGAAAAACAGATGAAACCAATATTCCTGACAATTCTGATCACAAAGAGCACACAAATCCGATTCAACAAAAAACTGCGTTTTCCTTACATTGCTCTAGTATTTAGTTTCCTTTGCATTAGAACCCAAAAGAAAACTGTATGCTTTAACATGCATTTGTTTTTCCAAACCCAACTGTACATAGGTGATGATTGAGTGTTTCCTGTAAAAATGTTGAAAGCCTTTGAAGTGCTGAAATAATTTGAGCCCCATATGTAAGACCAACAATCAGCATTGTTATTCACTTGCACTTGATCCAGAATGTTTTCCTATTCTTCTAGCTGTTGAGTAGCTATTTCTAAAAGAGGTCTATAGAAGTTTGTGGAGATATCCTCCGAAGCTAGAAAATTTGCAACTAAAGCTGAGGACCTCTTAGTGAAAGAGTGAAGCTGAGGAAATCATGGTCTAAAACTGAGTTTAGCCATAAGTCATCCCAGAATAAAACTGATTTTCCATCACCTATGGAAGGCCGTGCAATTATCTTGAAAAGATCCAGTTGTTTAAGGACATCCCTCCACCAAAATGACCCTTTTGAACCAGATCCAGTTGGGACTGAGCTAGCATAGTATCTATTCCAAAGAAATTTAACCCAATGGATGTCAAATCTATTTGAAGAATTTGTGAAGAAATTTCAGCAACATCTTGTTTTCTCTTTTTAGGTTTATGACACCTAAGCCTCCATGTTTATTTGGAAGACAAACCTTTTTCCAAGCAACCAAACACGAACCACCATGAACATAGGATTCTCCTTTCCACAAAAAAAAGCATGTCTAATTTTATCCAACAATTCTATTATTTCCACTGGTAGTAGAAAAATGCTCACGTAATAAGTTGGCAAACAAGATAGAATTGCATTATCCATGGTTAGTCTACCTCCTGATGATAGATAAATTGATTGCCACCCTGAAACATGCCTTTCAAAACTTTCTACAATGCCCATAAAATCCTGAACCCATGGTTTCACCACACACAAGGGAAGACCTAAATAAGTGAAAGGAAAATCTTCAATTTTACAGCCCATCATACCAGCCACATTTGTAATATAGTCAGGACACACATTTAGTGGGAAAATGAAATATTTTGAATAGTTCATTTTAAGTCCCGTGGAAGAGGCAAAGCTCTGTAGTATTCCTCTCAGAAACATCATCTCTTTAGAGTATGCTTTCATAACAATTAAGGTATCATCCGCATATTGAAAGATTGGGAAGCAACCGAGGATGTATTACCATAAGCCAGTGAAATCAGATCCTTGTGCAAAGCTTTATTTAGAATGCCCTGAAGGAGATCAGCCACTAAAACAAATAGGAGGGGAGAAAGGCGATCACCTTGTCTTACTCATCTTTTACACTGAAAAGACTTTCCAGGGACACCATTTAGGAGGACTGAGGAGGTGCCTGAATTGAGGATTTGTGTTATCCAAGACAACCATTTTGAACCAAAACGTTTTGCTTGCATGATATTCAAAATCACTTGATGCTCAACAGTATCAAAGGCCTTCTCAAAGTCCAGTTTTAATACAAAGCATGAATTTCCTGACTTTCTACAAGCATGAATATACTCAAGTGCCCAGGCAAAACCATCTTGGATGGTTCTAGACTTGATAAAACCAAACAGATTTCTATGAACCAGCTGGGTGATGATTAACTGAAGCCTATTTGCTTTGTCTTGGGTTAGTAGCACAGTTTGTTCCGACTGTGCTTGTTACCCCTTCTTCTTCAACTACGCCGACGGTTCCTACTTCGACTACGGCCCCTCCCTAGGTGCCTGTTTTTGTTTCTGTTTTGGCAACAACTGGAGTTCAGTGCAACTACTGCAAGAACTTCGGGCACGACTACCAGAGTTATGCGGTGCAGAAAAGACAGAACAAGCACGTGGGAGGACGATCCAAGAGGGGTAGGGAGGCCCTTCCTTTACAGAAGGACAGACTAGCTCGTCAGGTTCTGCTCAGCGAGGCGACCCTGTTCAGCAGCTCTGCCAGGCTCTACTTCAGCAGTTCTCTCACAGCTCAACAGGTTCTGCTAGTCTAGCTCAGACGTCTCCTCCAGATACCTTTTGGGTTCTAAATTCCGGTGCTTCTTTCCGCATGACACTGAACTCCACATCTCTCACTTCAGTAGGACCTTCTGATTTTCCTATATCAGTTCAGACAGCTAACAGTACTCCGTTGTCAGCTGTTAAGGTACTTTTTTGTCCACCGATTTTTCTGTTTCAGTTGTTTCCCATGTTCTTTAGCATGCAGCTTCTCTCGGTGGGTCAGCTCACCGATCTTGGTTGTAGAGTTGGTTTTGACTCTCACACATGTTTCGTTTAGGATTGACAGACAAGGACGGTACTTGGGACTAGCCGACACCGTAGGGATCACCAAGATCTCCACATTCTCGACCTCTTTCACCTTCCGTCCACTTCAGTTGCTCCTACCACATCTACATCTACCTCCACTGCCACTGCTGCCACCACCTCTAGAGTTTTTTGCGCAATGGCATTACCGTTTAGGTAACTCGTGTGGGTCCCGTCTTTCTTCACTAGTTTGCCAGGGTGTTCTTGGACGTGTTACTGTTGACACAGCCATGTTTAGTTAGGGTTGTAAGCTGGGCAAGCAGCTATAACTTATCATTCTAGAGAGTCCTTGTCTTCTTGTCCTTTTGATTTAGTTCATTCAGATGTATGGGGACCTGTGCCTATTATCTCTAAAGGCGGATATAAATTATATGTAATTTTTATTGCTGATTATTCCCGCCTTACATGGTTTTTCCCTATGTTTAATCATGGTCAGTTTTTTGTGATCTATCGTAGCTTTGCAACGATGGTTCGCACTCAGTTTGAGTCCTCTATTCGTACTTTTCGTTGTGATTCTGTGGCGAGTACTGTTCTGGCGCCTTTAAATAATTTCTTTGTGAGCATAGTACTCTTTACAAGTCTTCTTATCCTGGTGCCCATGCTCAAAATGGGGTTACTGTGCGCAAACATCATCATCTGATTGAGACTGCTCACACTCTTCTCCTTGCCTCTCACGTTCCACCTCAGTTTTGGGCTAAGGCTATTTCTACGGCTACATATTTCATCAATATGCAGTCTTCCACTGCTCGTAATGATGTTAGTCTTATAGAGCGTCTCTACTCTAGAGCCCCTCAGTATACTCACCTTCGTGTTTTTGGCTGCGCCTGTTTTATCCTGCTGCAACCTCGTGAACGCACCAAACTATCAACCCAGTCAGTTGAGTGTATGTTTCTTGGTTACAATTCTAAGCATAAGGGTTATCGCTGTTCTGATCCTTCTGCTCGACGGATCAGTATCTTACAAGACGTTGTCTTTGACGAATCTCGACCTTTCTTCTATCGAGATTTGGCTCCTCGTCCTGTTTCCACCATTGAGACGATCTCATGGCTGTTGCTCTCTGACTCTTCACCCATTTCTCCCCTATCACAGTCTTCCTGTAGTCTGTCTCCAGTGATTCCTTCTGTACACCCACTACTGTTTTGCCTCCTGCAGCACCACCTCTTGTTCCTGCGGCACCATCATCTTGTTTCTCTTGGGTGCACTATTCCAGACGTCCTCGTCTTTCACCAGACTCCTCTTGTGGTATCTTGCCGACACCGACGTCTGATTCCTCTGATGATGCTCCTCGTTACGCCCTTCGTGACCAGATATCCCTTCGCTCTTCTGTTCTTTTTGGTTTTTCTTCGACAACTCATGCTCTCTCTGTCATTGAGCCTAGTTCTTATTGTGAGGTGCTTTTCATTCTGAGTTGCAACTCACTATGGCAGAGGAGGTTGATACTTTTCGACGTACGAAGACTTAGGATATTGTACTGACACCTGTGTATGCTTGTCCTATTACATGCAAGTGGGTGTACAAAATTAAGATCAGGTCTGATGGTATTATCAAGTGCTACAAGGCTCGTCTTATAACTCGCGACTTCCAGCAAGAGTACGGTCGTGATTATGATGAAAATTTTGCCCCTGTTGCCCATATGACCACTGTTTGCACTCTTGTTGTGGTTGTTTCTATTCGCCAGTTGTCTATCTCTCAGCTGGATGTTACGAATGTCTTTCTTAATGGTGTTTTGCATGAGAAGATTTATATGTAGCAACCACTTGGATATTCTATTCTAGATGGACACGTCTGTCGTCTGCGTCGTGCTCTTTATGGCCTCAAACAGGCTCTTCGTGGCTGGTTTGAGCATTTTACCTCAGTGATTACCGCTGTCGGTTTCACTGTCAATACACACAATCCTGCTCTTTTTGTCCATGTCTCACCTCAGGATAGGACACTGCTTCTTATGATATGCTCATCACTGGTGCCGATTCCTCATTCATCACGTATGTGAAGAAGCATCTCAATGAGCAGTTTCTGATGACTAATCTTAGTTTGCTTACATACTTTATTGGGATTGATGTTTCTTCCATGCCTGAGGGTTACTACCTTTCCCAGCAGAAGTATATCTAGGATCTTCTTGATCGATCTGGTCTGACTGATACTCACACTGCTGAGGCTCCCATGGAGCTTTCCCTTCAACTTCATGCTACTGATGGTGATCTTATTGAAGATCCTACTCGATATCGCCATCTTGTTAAGAGTTTGGTATATCTTGTGAGCACTTATCCTGATATTGCTCATGATTTTCATATCTTGAGTCAGTTCATAGCTCATTCTACTTATTTTCACTACAGTCACCTTCTTCATATTCTTCGCTACTTACATGGAACAATCTATCGTTGTTTGTTTTTCCCGAGCTCCAACTCACTACAACTTCAGGTGTACTCCGATGTGATCTGATCATTCCTTTTCTGCTTACTATGTTTTTCTTGGCTCCTTGATTGCCTGGAAGACAAAGAAGTAGACTGCAATTTTCTGTTCGAGCGCAAAGACTGAGTTGAGAGCTATGGCAGTAGTGACAACATGATTACTTGGTTGAGGTGGTTGCTTATAGACTTTGGAGTACTTGTGAGGGGACCTACAATCCTTATGTCTGACAGTACAGGTGCAATCAGTATTGCCCATGACCTAGTGAAACATGAGCTCACCAAGCACATTGGTGTGGATGCTTCATACACTCGCTCACAAGTGCGAGAGAGTACTCGTTTTACAGTTTGTGCCATCAGAGTTATAGCTTACTGACTTCTTCACGAAGCCGCAGATTATGGCACAACATTTGTATTTCCTCTCCAAACTCAGTATGTGTGTCCACCATGAGTTTTAGGGAGTGTTAGAATAGAATAGGATTTCTTGTTTCCTTTTATGCCTTAGTTTCCTTGTTTGTATATAGTACATTCATTTGTAATATCTCTTTGTACTCCTGATATATATTGCCTTTTGGGCCTTTGAATATACACACAATATTTATAACACAATCTGCATTTGTTGTGCAAGAATGTGGTATGCGGTAAATTTGTACGCACGTAATTTTGCTGCATTATGCAGTGCTTGATACTTGATGGCACCACAGGATAGCAATGGCAAACAGTCTGCCCTATTATTCCAAAATGACCAGTAAAACTACAAGGCTACCTATAAAAGTAAAAACTATAACTTTCTTGTTCTTGTGGGTATGCTATATAGCTTTTGCACAACTAAATTGGAATCAAATAGCAGTTGAGGACAAAGTGGTACATAAGTAAATCTTTGAATAGTTCCATACTCAATACAGTAAATGGAAATGCAGTATGGATGTTGAGTTTGAAACAACTTGGGCATGCTTAAACCTAGAAAACATTGATAACAAAAGGAGCTGGAACATCAGAAAACATTAAATAAAAAGTATGCTACACCAAGAACACATACCTCTCACGTATTCATCAACACTAGAATCTTGTAGCATAGGCAGCATAATGTGGTGGTTCTGGAAGCTAACATCCGGACTGTTGAAATATGAGATGGCACCCTCTGAGGTAGAATAACGATGATCTTGTTGAAGCTCGCTCCTCTCCCAGCTCCTACTAGCCTCTTTACTATTAGAGGATAGTGAAGAACCATAATTCGCAGCAACCCCACTGTCACCATGGGATCCATAAGACAACCCCTCGGAATTGATCCGGTACTCCCACCTCCTCGACAGTGGTGGAGAGAAGCCAGCGTTGGTCCGCCAGAGCGGATCACTCCGGCCAATTGTGGACCACTCTCGGCTAGCTGTGCTAGTCCCATGGGGTCGTGCTGCCACGCAGCACAGTGACCCCATCCTGGTTAACCTCCAATGCAGAACACTGAGTAGCCCCTACATCCCACTAATTTCCAGATTTTCTTGCTGCAAACTCCCACACCAGCGCTATTAAGCCAGCCTAAGGTGGGCTTGTGGCTACTTCAATCTTTGGGAACCATAAGTTCACAGTCCTTACAGCAACAAATACCACAAGGTACCTGAAAAGATGCAGAGCTAACATGTTTACTTCGAAAATTCAGAATGCAACAATGCATAAAGAAAATACTTCATGAACAAATCTACATAGCAGCGAAAGAAACAAAAGGATAAGTACGACAGAAACCACTTAAGTTCGCATATTTCCTGGAAAATTGCTTCCAAAGATTGCGCCTTTGGAACCAGGAACCGAAATCTAAGCCCAACCTGGTCCGCAAAAAACGAAATGTTTCCCGGGAAAATGGGCACAACAGCAAAGCAAGAACCCATATTCTCGATGGCCCAGCTACAGACGAAGATTAGGCTTACACAAACTGCAGGTTTCTTGGGAATTGGCTAAGAAGAATTACGCCTTTTCCCCCCCCAGATTAAAGGAGGAAGACAAAATTCGACCTAATTAGCACCTAAAAGGACCAAATTTCCGGACGACTGCAGGGAAAAGTAACCAAATTTTCTGGAAGCATGAGAAATTGAGCGAGATAGGACAAAAAGCCTTACAGCTCGGGAGTGCCCCTGGTGGGGCGGAGGGCTCGACGGGAGCGGAGAGGAAGCAAACGGGAGTTGAATTGGTGGCAGCAGCAAGAGGAGCAGGAGTGGGAGGAGAGGAACCCTAGGTTAGCGTTGGTTGCTTGGTTCCCCCTCCCCTTCTGTATTCTTTTCCTGTTTCTCCTTGTGTTCTTTTCCCCTTCCTTTGCTTCTAAAATAGGGCAGGGCATATAATAAAATATGATCTCAAACCATACAATGAACATCAATGTTATGTTATACATATATAAAACTTGTTCCAAATTATACATAACCAAGTGCTCGTGTATTGTAACGGAAATTCAAACTTCATACCATTTTGCACTCATTCCAAATCCCAGCAGCTAGCATCCTCATCTTCCAAGTTCCACACACTAACACAACACACACATGCACTCACAACACACTCGCTGACACAACACGAACACACCTACTCCGCATAGCACGTACACAACAACACACACCCTGCACTAAACACCACACACATGCAACACCGCATGCCACAAACACACACATCATGGCCACACACATTACACATACATACACACACACAACACCAACACACAACATGCCACACTCTCTCTCTCTACCTGATGGGGGATACGACCAAGTCATGGGAAGAGCATCAGGAAGAACAAGACATTTTGGGTAGCACTCAAGAGAAGGAGGTTCCATGCGGTCAAAGCCTTAGGAGATGCAATGCAGCCGATCACAGGAGAAATTCAAGCCCAACCAAGTAGAGGGAGTCCAAAATACTTGGAGATGCAAGTCCAAGCCTTATGCGGCCAACCCCTAGTCTAAAATGAGAGAAATGCAAATGCTTATACTTTTGTGAACTCATGCAAATGTTTATATTTTTGTGAACTCATGTTTTCCATTTTATGAACTCAGCCCAGCTTGTAAAAGATTGGGCCAACTAAGCCAAAAAGGCCTTAGGCTATGTGTGTGCGTGTGAGGGGACCCTAGGCCCATGTGTGGGGGCGTAAGGGGGGTGCACACCCCTAAAGGCAGCCGCCAACCTCTCTTTGAGGTGGGGCTGCCTTTTTGAGAATTAATCTATTATTGTTCGTGCTTAAATTCTTCCTTTGCTACTGAAGTTCTATAGGGAATTAGGGAGTGTTCTTCAATCAAGATCGTTCAGCCTTTCCGCTGGGAATTGGGTGCACGATAGATTTTTGCTTGGTGGTCAGCAAAATCGACGCGAGTGTGTTTTGGTGGATTAAAGAGTGTTCATCCTTTGCACTGGCATTGGAGGATCACTATGATTCATCAAGACTCCCGCGAGTATCCAATCTTACGTCGAGAAGATCGGGCGACCCCGTATCACTACCTCTCCTCTGGTCCTCTCTGGCGTCAATCCCCTTTCCAATTTCCCTAATTTCTCTCACCGTCGACCACTTCCTCTGCTATTTCCCGTGCCGCTCACCTCCTCTCGATCCCACAACCCTAGGCGGTGGTTGCTATGGTGCGGCTATGATGTTTCGGTGTTGGTTCTTGGGAGGCGCTACCGCCCACTCGTCAGCTCCCCCTATTGGTCTCCACATCTCCTACTTCCCTCTTTGGCTGGATGTGGTGCCGGTGGGATCGGATTTGATGTAGCTCCGTCGAACGACGACTTCCCCATTTCTACCCTGGGCTAGCTTTGGTATACTTTATTTTCTTCTATTTTTAAGTTAGATTTTACTTTTTTAATTTACTCTACACATGGTGCACACGGTGGTGGTGAAAACAGCTGACGGTTGCGTCGTCTTGAAGGGACTTGGGAGCTCGCGTGTATCGAGGAGCATGCGGCATGCCAAGGGCGCACAAATGGCCATCTGCGAGGCGTTGCTATGAGCCGGCAACGTTGATCGTTGCGACCCAATCCAATCAAGGTGACAGTTGGCTCCCCCTCCCCTATTTACCGATCCTAGTCTACTCGGCCGATAAGGCCTTTTGTGCTGTGTTGTGTTGGTGCATGTGATATGGGGGGGGTGTAAGAAACGGATGGGTGGAGGTGACCTACTTGGCTTGGTTGGGTTGAAAATGGAATAGCAATGACGATGATAGTGGTGGAAGTAGTGCTCCCCATGTGCTCCCAGCTAGTTGGCCTTCTTCTTCTTTGGTCCCCTCTGGCCTCGGCCAACCTTGGTTAGTTTTGGGTGTTCTTGGCTCCTAGGTCATTGTGGTCACAGCCCTTTCCCCTTCGGTCTCCCCCAACTCCTCTAGGTGCCTCCTCATGCCTAGCTCCTCTCTCTCTCTAGTCTTGCTGCCAAGCTCCTTCTCGCCTCCTTCCTTTTGGTTGGCTTGTTGGATTTAGGGGAAATGGACTGGATCTAGGGAAATGGTGGAGAAATGGGAGGAGTAGTGGGACGAGCCGACTATTTCAGGAGAAAAGTTATGTTGGACCCGGATTTTACAATCCAGAATCTTCTGTGATTCCACTGCACTATTCCCTGGATCAGTAGATAGTACTCACAGATACAGTACTGAACATCAAAATACATACTATGCGGAAATCTTAAATATAATAGTAGACTTACTCATGGACCAATCAGGCTGAAATTAATAAAATACAGCAGCAGAAACAAAGTACACAGGTGGGACCCTCAAGATGTGCCCATAAGCAGCCAACTGGGGTTCGCAACCTAGCTCTTGACCTCTTCATCTTCTTCACCATCATGGCCAGGTAGATTGCTGAAGTGCGGCGATCTAACTCCTGATTCTGGATAAATTGAGTGAGCGAGAGTGAGCACAAACCACCGTGCTCCATGAGCCAATACACAGGATGCAAATATATAACATGCATGGCTTATCAAGAAAAGGCTTTGGGTTATTTTATTTGCCATAAATTGCTTCTAAAATATGATACATAGAAGTTTCCTGAGACCTAACAGTTTTAACTAATACAGATTTTATCAATGTATGAAAGAATGCAATAATAATAGCGATCCAGATTCCATCCACCGTTACATGGTTTCTGCACCATATGCTAACCTTTCAGCATTATAACCGTTTACCTTATCACTGGGCTGACACCTAGGGCAACACAAATAAGGGTTTTTCACTGCCCTCCATGTTTCCAATTTCACCCACAAAGTTTTTGAAATAGAACTATGTCTGGTTAAGTTTCCATGTCCGCCCATGACCGTGGGCACGGTTTCACTCTGCAGAGTTTGTACACTTTACCCACAAGAGACACTCTGCTCGTTGCTCCATACGATTCCGTAATCATGCGGTTGAGTAGATCATCACAGTAACTTTTCAACATATCTGGCCCTTTTTGTCATCTCACCCTATGTGTTGCTCTCACTTGCGGTGGGTCCCACATGTTGCGCAAGATGTTAACAACGGATACTAGTGCATTCGGACTCCACTCTCTATAATGCTAGTACGACTGGAAAACTTCACCCTTCTCTCGGTGTCCCTTTAGGCCTCCTCTTGCCCTTACAATATTCTACTCATTTCCACTACCAGTGAGATGAGTCTGAGGGTTCGATAGATTTACTTAGCCAAGTTGTAATTTGCAGACTTGTGGTTGTACTGTTTTATATAGGAAGTCATGACAAGATTCAGTTCTTAGAGACTTAGAGTTATCTGGGCAGTTCTATTATAATCCACACACCGTGCTTCCACTACACCACACACCAGCTCCCGTACCATCTGCCTCGATAGTTAAGCAAGTTGGGGTTTTTGGGATCATAAAATAATCATGTCAAAATATACCGGTCATTTCCACCCATGATTTCACAAATCAGTTTCTCATGATTGAAATGATGCTTGGGGCATTTTGGTGCCCCCGAGTATCTAAGAAGCACTAAGCATGCATATAATTAAGGACTTATTTTCGAAAGTTTTACCATATAGTTTTGCTAGGGTGACAAGGCTCATATATTCAAATGTTTCCAAAAGAGGTGTAATACTAACAAGTTAAATAATAGGCATATAACTAGAATATTAAAACAAACATATATTTGCACATAAAATAACATAATGCAATTTGATAATTTAAAGAGGAAATAATTTGCAGAAAATGTAGGTTAAACATGATCAAAGTATTGACTCGCTTGGTGCGGTTTACCATGGTCTTGAGCTCACTCAAGGCTTTCTCATTCAATGGCCTTGAGCTCGTAGCCTTCATCTTCATCTGGATCTCGGTTTCGCTTGATCCATTGAATCTTCAGGACTCCAATTTCTAATTACGCGCTAAACAACTGAATCCAAATAAATACAAATAATTCAAAAGGTCCAAATAAATCCGAATAAACTCAATTTAGCTTTATTATGAGTTAATGGGCAATTTGAGGCAACGTTGATTGGTCGTGGAGTATTGATAAGGTCAAATAGGGTTGGAGCGAAGTGATGAATGGCTGAGGGAAATTCACCGAGACAGATGTCAAGGAAGGTTCATGATAAAAGAATATTCTGCTAGAACTCGGAGATGGCTTGGCTTAGCAAATGATAGAATGACATATCTCGATCTTTTTAATTTAACAACTTCTTTTGAGTATTTTTATATTTATTAAGGAAGTTTTATGAGTCGAGCTGGACAAATGGATAGGTGTATGAATTTAGTTGGGTATTAAGTATTGTATTGGTCGAGTGTTGCCATTTATGAATTAGGGCAGGGGTCCCATAGGCGATGTATACAACTTTTAGCTTATCGAATTAATTCATATTGCTAGTAATTTGATATGTAGCATTTTATGCAGTCCTAGTTATTAACTAATCGTATAATTGGTTAAATGTTTACTTCGAAATATATATTGCTGAGATATTTCAATGTCTGATGACCTAGGACTATTATATTTTACTACCTATATATTAATATGACCTCTTTTAATTTGGAGGCACTCTAGAAATCAACTGGTATTGATATTTTATCCCTTTACTTAGCATCTGGCATAATTTAATCTTAATTTATTTATGACTGATCGAGCCTACTACACATAATTATATTTCGTTATTGTTACTAATTTAAAGCTATCGTTTAAGATTTCATGATCAGTGGTATGTTAATGATAGGGTCTATATTTTTAACAGGGTCTACAGTGAATACAAAAATTTTGCTAAAATATTTACTAGTGGGTTGAATACATATGATCCTCATTTTTCTAACTATTATATTTTTTGAAAGGTCTCTAATTTTAGATGGACACTCTATTTAAAATACTTTTAATATTTTATTTAATTCATGCTCCTTGATTGGATATTATTCACCTTAGGAACCTTTGATTAATATTTATATCTACAAGGGTACATTTTTACCAATTTGTATGCTAGTGGCGTCTTTACTAGTATTTGAACTGAAGATGAATATTAATGGTACACTAATTATTTTTGAGGTTCATTTAATCGTATACCAGGAAACCTTTAATTTAAATTTCAATTGTTAAATATTAGTGATCTAGTACTAAACTATTTCCCTTAATCACTTAATTATTCATATGCATATAATTCTATATTTTGATGTATATAAATTTTATTTGAATCCAAATCAATTATCTTAGCTTCCTTGATTTACATGCTAAATATTTTCTATTTGAAATGGCTAATAAAAAAAATAAAAATAAGATGTTGCAAAAGGTGGGATTCGAACCCGGGAACTGGGGCGTTAGCATCGGCTTGGCTGACCATCTAGGCGACTGCTCGCTTGGTGATTGAGTGGAGGCAATTAATTAGAGGAGATGAGGGGGTGGCTAGGGCAAAACAGAGGATTTGGGCCAGGCTCGCCGGCGGCAGGCGATGGCCAGGGAGGTATTGGAAACCACCAAATTGGGTCAAGGGAGAGATGAGCAAGCCACAGGGGGCACCATCATGAGCCGAGGTGAAGTGTAGAGGGCTTGGCGACGGCTTCGGTTGGTTGGAAATGGGGCCGACGGTGGAGACGGCGCTGGAGAGGACGGGGAGGAGAACGAAGAAGATCATGAGCAGGAGGGGATACCAGGGAACTTACCTAGGCAGTTGGCACGGCCGGAGGGATGCCGAGGCGGGCTGGCACCATGAGCCTACGGCGGCGCGGGCATGCGCACGGCGCCGGTGACGTACAGGCCGCAAGGGCTTTGGCCAGGGACGGGCTCGGGATCGTGGTGCTCTGGAGACACTCTGGCCAAGAGCAATTGGTCTGAGGTGGTCTCAATCGGTAGATCGTCGGTTCGCCAGAGTTAGAGAAGATGGTGCAGCCAGTGAGCTATGAGGCTCCAATGGCCGATTCTTTGATGTGGGAGTGAGAGGGGGATGCGGCAAGGTGGATGAGAGCGCGCTTACACCTTTATAGGCGTTGAGTCGACTGGGTGATGTGGGGGTTTTGTGGCTGACGGAAGTCAGGCGGCAGGGCTGTGCGGGCGTGCAAGCGTGGGTCAGCTCAGGTGTGCACGTGACGTGGGGGAGATGAGAACACAGAGCGTGGGGAGAGCGATGGGAGCAGGTCGTGCAGGTAGAGGCAAGGGAGGCGATGGTGATGCGACAGAGGCACTATGGCTGACGCGCGGAGGGCGATGCGGCGATAAGCATATCACAAGATGATGCCAGGACAAGGGAGAAGAAGGCGTGGGCTAACGCTGGGACACGACGGAGTCAACCCCCGGGCGTGCGTGAGGGCGGTGACATGGGCACAAGCGCTGAGATGCCAGTGGCCCAGCGGGGACATGATGGGAGCGGTTCAGTGACGTGATGGCGATGCGGGGCAGGCAGGGTGACGGGCGCACAGGAGCAGCGGGGCCGGCTGGTCAAGCGAAGCGAAGACAGAGAGGAGCGATGGAAAAAGAAGAAAGAATGGGGAGAGGAAAGAAAGAAGGAGGCAAGGGAACCAACTGCGCTAGAAAGAAAAAGGAGGGAGAGAGAAAAGGTGGGGGCCCACATGTAAGAGAGAGGGAAAAGGGAAAGGGAAGAAAAAGAGAAAATGAAAGGCTCAAGCAAAATTTTGAAATTTGAAATTTTAATTTTAATTTACATTAGGATTTATTGATTTTGAGTTTTGCATGATATTCAAAATTTGAATAATCAGTTCAATTATTTAGATGCGAGTTTTTAATATTCCTTTAGCCATTGCTTTTCTATACCTAGTTGAATTGAATTTCAAATTTTTATTTCCATTATCTAATATTTGAATTTTAATTTGTGTATAGATCCTCAGATTTTCCATTTCTTTTTTAACACCATGATTGTTTTTACTTGGATATTATTTCTCAATATATTTATTTGCATGTCACAAAACTCAAAAGATTTCAAATAAATATTCTAAAGAAATTTGAATGCCAACAAAATGCAAGAGAAAGTTTTAAAAATTCCATATTTTGAACATCCAAATTTTGGGATGTTACAAGTTAGGAGACAGACGAATGACAAACTTGCACAGAGAAGAGGAAGTATGTGGGAGAGAAGAGACACACCGGCGTGACCTTTTCTGTGAGGAGAAAAGGATAGATGACCACCAAGTGGTTCTTTTATAATAGTAAAGATCATGAATACATGATTCATGCCATTACTTTTTTTTTTGAAGTATTCAGGAAATATTTCTAAATCTAGTTCAGGGAAAAAAAACTATTTCCACATAACCAATATTTTCAGTGTGTTGAACATATGAGATATATAAATAAGCGGCCATTTTTTAGGTAGTGTGAGACCATATGGAGGTCATCCTTTGTGTGTAATGAGTATTTGACCTTGCTTGCACTTTGGAGTTGAAGTTTGATTTTGATTTTTGTGTCATTTGCTCTTTGATTTTTGTTGTTAGCTGGGCAGTGGTCTAACCGACCTTAAGAAGAGGTCTGACTAGTTTGCTAAGGCGGTCTGATCTGCTGTGGGAGGTGGTTGAACCAGGGTCCGGTGTGACCAGCCATGAAGAGCGCTCCAACTGAAAATCCGATGTGACCGATTTCTAGTTAGTGGTACATTTATTCCATAGAGGTGCTCGTTGCATTGCGTAAAGTTTTTGCAAGCGATGCAATTAGCTGTGTGATAGTGCTCCAACTAGAGGACCTCGGGCGGTCTGATCGGCATGGATGCCACGGTCAGACTGGCCCCCTGTTACTAGGAGTTAAGTTGGTTTAGGGCAAAGTGACTAGCTGTTGGTTTGCGGTCAGACCGGCCTCTAGAAAAATGAGTGAGTTAAATTGGTTTCGGGTGTTTAGTTATGGCGAGAGTCCATATAAATGTTAGTCATGACAGGAATCTATGCATTATGTGAATCTTGATGCGGGTATTAAGTGGTGCATGTTTGCATTGATTAAGTTGATGAGGGTCAAGTGCATATCACTTATGCTAGGACGATTGCTTGTTCTTTGATGTGTAGAGCGCTTGGTGATTGTTGTGGTAAAAACAAGACCAAGGCTAGGGGATGTGCCTTGAGGCCATGGAGGGTCGCATAAGTCCGAGTGGAGTATTATCTCAAGTGGAGGAGTACGGGAGAAAGACAAGGATGGTGATGAGATAAGTGTATGCATGTGGTGTGCCATTGGATTTGGGCATTTCAAGTGATGATTGTCCTCAGAGAAGGCGTACAACCTTGGCAGCAAGTCATTTGGCATTGAACTTCGTTATGGTGGTTATTTCGAGAAGAAGCATCATGAAGGTCGGTGGGTGGCAATTGAGAAAATTATTCGATACCGAGTGGACATGCGGTTTATGAAACCGCGGCGGTGGTCTAAGGTGGTTTAGGTCATATCTTGAAGGAGTCTTCTAATCGGTTACGTTTAGCCCACTAGTTTCATGCGAAGAATTTGACGTTTATTAAGGTTTAGCTCAAGTCAGTTGCCTATGGTGGGCCATAGCATGCTTGCTAGAATTTTTTTTATCTCATTTATCATTTATTTTGTTGCTATTTACTTGCTATGTGAACTATTTGGCTGATCAGTCCTTTTGTCAAAAGCTTAGTTGTATAAGCCTATATTCGTATACTTATTATTATATGCTACTATGTTTACTTATTTGTGTATGGATTTGACATTTGAGGCAATGTTGTAATATGTGTGTGCTAGCCACTAATTATGGGACTAGCACGATAAATACATAGGGTTCGGAATGTAAATTGTGTGTCCCAACATATATCTATCTGGCCCAATCGGAAAAAGAATCTATCCAACCCATTTTTTAGGTAGATAGGCTTTGAATTTCCCCAAACTTACTATGTAACAAAAACTAGATATATATTTTTTTTATAAATGATATAAAAATTATTGAAGACTTTAGTAAAAGTGGCCTAGCCTCTAAAAAAATTCTCTAGCCTTACTTAAGGTCTTAAGCATAATGGACCTTTCCTTAAGAATTAGGGTTAGCCTGGACTTAGCACCGAAGGTCTTTCTTCTTGTACTTTTTTATTTTGCTAAAGGAAGATCTTGCTTTCTCCTTTTGCAGGTAGATTTACTTTCCTGTTATCTTTTTCGTAGTGGCATAGAGAAAAGAAAGAAGTTTCCATGTTCTCCACGTGAGAATTTCAAGTAGCATTCATGTCCTCATTTTCCGGCCTCCTCTTTATGTGTGCCAAGCACAACACAGTTAGAGATAATCCTATTCTTTTGAATTACAGCTGATAATTTTTAGCTGTAATCGATAGTTTTTATCTGTATTTTTTAAGAGGACAGTAAATCACAGAGATACTGATATAAATGTCGCATATAATTTTAGATTCGAAAAACCGAATAAAAAACCCATTTCGAAAGTCGTTTTACGGATAAGCAAAACTACAAAAGACGAAAGAGCTGGGCCATCAAATAGCTAAGCTAAGCCAACTATTAATAGTGCAATCGATGTGACAATTGCATTGTCCGACTAAATGACACAACATAGTGAGTACTATAAGCTATCCCCTCGTTTAAAAGAGCCAAGACAGGAGTAAATTATTACACTTTGCACCATATAATTTTTATCAAGCTTCGTAAAACACTAGGGTTAAACACCGCTTTCGCTTAACTCCACCTTAGCTACTACAGAACAATTTTAATCAAAAATTGAATAATCAATATCATAAGCTAGAAGCTTAACCTCCTTTTAACGGGCTTTAGTCGTGGCCCATCCACTCAGCATCGCCGGTGCCTTTTTTTTTTGTGTGTTAAAGGCGGCGTTAAGTGAAAGTTCTGTTTAAATCTGGCGTGTTCAGAAACTCGTGTAAAAATATATGCTGTAAAGTGCAATTAAGCTTTTTATTTTCTTAATCCAACGGGCACCGGAGACCCTCCCCCCCCCCCCTTGCCCCGGCCGCCGGCGCCGAGCCAAACCGCACTCTTTCGCCGCCGCCCACCGGTGCCTAAAGAAGGTCGCACTGCGACTTCGCTCCAGGCGAGTTGGCTGGCCACCCGGCTGCGTCTGCCAGGGCCGTCATACCGGTAAACCCAGTTCTTAGAGATGCCGGTATGTACCTAGAGTGTTGGGGTTTGTACGTATGTTCTTTCTTTCAGATTAAGAGCAAATTGGAGAACTACCAAAATTTGCATGCGCAGATGTGCCTTGCTAGTATCTATTCCCTTGCTCGATCATTCCATCACTCTCTAATTCTTTGCCTAAACATGTCAAATGTAGGGTTTAGGGGCGCGGCATTGAGGATCCATCTATTCCCCCCCTGTTCATGAGTGTCCATTGGGCACGTTAATTGTAAGCAGATTTCTTTCTTCAGGGATACCAGCAGTTCGATCTTCTTGAACCTCTCTTGATATATAGAACCCACATTTTGTAGAACGAACCAGAGAACAAATTAGTTACCTCGATTCATGAAGGGGCTTCGATCACTGAACTTAATCTGTGTAGAAATGCCTATTTAGAATTTATGCGTCGCGTTGAAAGAATGAGTTAGTTTCAAGCGTTGTAGACAGAAAACTTCCATTGATGGCTGCAGACTGCAGTTGTCCAAAGAATTTTCCGTTTATTTAACTGTAATATGATAATTTAGTGATTCATCAGAATGAAAGCCTTGCCATTTCGGAATCCAAAACCATTATAATTGGCTCCTCATACAAGCAGGAAGGAATCAGCACCATTCTTTTTACATACTGAAACCACTAAAGCTACTAGCATATACTGATGCGCCAACACAGATGATTGTTTAAACTATGACATGACAAGTAGGATCTACAAGATAGACGTTCCTTTGTGTGCTCTTATTCGTTGGGGAATCACCATCTGGTTTGCCCAGGACTGACCACCATCGTGAACATTTTGCGGGTTTTGTTCTTAATTCTTTTGAGGGGGCAGAATAAGATGGGGCAAGATCCAATTCCAATTCCTACTGATTTCATCCTTTTATGTTGCATTCGACGGCTGCGTTACCAAGTTTGATGAACATGTAGAGATAGGTCTCCTTCAATTGCGATGCGACATTTCTACTCATTTCTTCTGTTCCTCTAGCACTGCGTTTCTTTATGAAGAATTGTGACTTGTGTGCTCATAGACAGCAATGTTCCCATGCGAATTGATTGAGATGGCATTTATATCCAAAGGTGTATGATACTGGGTGAGGCATGGTGGTGTATCACCATCTTAACTCCTGACATGAAAAGGATGCAAAGCCAGGCCTTAGCTGTATAATGCTGGCATCAAAGAGACAACGACTGGTACTATCCTGATAATTTTCTTGTTCATCATTTCTTGTCATCTTGATGGGTTGACACTTCAATATGGAAAATTGTTCTGATGCCATCAACTGAGTTGGAGAATATTGTAAGTAACCTCTCTGTTGCAATATAAATTCTGTTAGGAGAGGGTCCCCCCAACCTTGGATCACGACCAACTCAGAGCGACAGCACCCGTTGGAAAGTCTATCTCAAGCCAAGTTCACAAGTCAACCTCGGCGAGGTCCATGAGATCACCTGGGGGGGGCAACCCCGGACAGTTTTCAAAGTCAACATGAACCAACCCTGAAGTCCCAGATGTGGCGAGACCCATGCGGGACAAAGGACGTAGATACCCCTACGAGCAAGCTAGGCCCCGAGGGCAAAGTTGTAACTTCACTCGCCTCCCTCTCCCCCTCTATAAATAGAACCTCTTGTAAGGGAAGAAGGAGGCCATTTTGTATAACTCTAGACACTCATATTGAACACAGAATACACTTGGTCATTTGTGTGCTTCTCCTTGTGTCCCTCCGTACCCCCATGGTCTCCGTATCTAACCGAGGTGTTTCTAAATTTACTGTCCGATCTCATATCGATGACAGTTGGCGCCATCCGTGGGAACTTGAGCGAGAAGCTATGTTGCTTAGGAAAATGAAGGCATGGAAGGTCACTGGGCGGGTTCGTGCTGTCCGCTTGGAGGTGCTCCGAACCCGCCCTGAACTCCGTTCGCATGGGGGCGCCTTGAACTCTGCCTCTGGACTCTGTCCGCATAGAGATGCCCCGGACTCCGTCAAAGCATGGGTGCCTTGGACCCACCTCGAATTCCATTCATGCAATGCCCCAGACTCCGCCTTGGACTTTCTGAACTCCATCCGTGTGGAGATGCCCAAACTCCGCCTTTGGACACTGTCCGCGCGGAGGTGCCCTAGACCCGCCCCGAACTCCGTTCTCACAGGGATGCCCTAGACTCCGTCCGTGCGGAGGTGCTCCGGACCCACCTGAACTCCGTTCACGTGGGGACGCCCCAAACTTCGCCTCTGGACTTTGTCCGTGCGGGGGGATGCCTGAACTCTCAGGCTGCCCTAGACTCTATTCGCGTTATGCCCCAGACTCCACCTCTGGACTCTTTGAAATTCATCCGCATGGAGATGCCCTGGACTCCATCCATGTGGAGATGTCCCGGACCCACCCTAGACTCCGTCCGCACCGAGGCCCTCCGGACCCCCTCGGGCATGCATCCAAACCTCCTGTGGACCCCAATATGCCTTGATGGCTTAGCAATGGCATGGTTAAACTCGGTCTCGATGGCATCTCCTTGACTTGGGGCTCCCTCTAGTTTGATGGATTCACCTTGGTGATCTCCAAGCATCTCGATGGCTTAGCCTTAGCATGGTTCAACTCGGCCTCGACGGCGTCTCCTCGACTAGGAGCTCCCCCTAGCTTGATGGATTCACCTCGGCGAGCTCCAACACACCTTGATGACTTGGCCACGGCGTGGTTCGACTCGACCTCAATGGCTTCACCTCGGCCGGGCTTCGTTTCACCTCGATGACGTCTCCTTGACTAGGGGCTCCCCTAGTTAGATGGATTCACCTCGGCAATCTGCAATACTTCTCAATGGCTTGGCCTCGGTATGGTTCAACTCGGCCTCGACGTCTTTGCCTTGACAGTGTTTTCTTGACTAGAGGCTCCCCATAGCTTGATGGATTCACCTCAACGAGGTCCAACACGTCTTGATGGCTTGGCCTCGGCGTGGACACACACTCCCCTAGGGTCGAACCTACGGCAACTCACCCTCTAGGGTTGAGTTGCCTAACTCTCCCCCTGGGGTTGAGCCTACGACAACTCACCCTCTAGGGTCTAGTCACCTAACTCTAACCCTGGGGTCGAGCCTGCCACAACTCGCCCTTCGGGGTCAAGTTGCCTAACGCTCTCCCTCAGGGGTCGAGCCTGCGACAACTCACCCTCCAGGCTAGAATTGCCTAGCACTCCCCCATTGGGGTCGAGCCTACCACAACTCACCCTCTGAGGTCAAGTCACCTAACACTCCCCCCTCTGGGGTCAAGCTTCTGACAACCCAGCCTTCGGGCTTGAGTCACCTACCACTCCCCTTCTGGGGGCGAGCTTGCGATAACTTGCCCTTTGGGGTCGAGTCGCTAACACTCCCCAAGGGTTGAGCCTGTGACAACTCATTCTCCAGGGTTCAGTCACCTAACACTCCCCCTCTAGAGTCAATCCTGCGACAACTCGCCCTCCGAGTTCGAGTCCCTAACACTCCTCTGGGGTTGAGTCTGCGACAACTCGCCCTCCTGGGTTGAGTTTCCTAACACTCCCCCTGGGTTGAGTTGCCTAACACTCCCCTTAGGTCGAGCCTACGACAACTCGCCCTCTGGGGTCGAGTCGCCTAACATTCCCTCTCTGGGGTTGAGCATTCAACAACTTGCCCTCCAAGGTCGAGTCACCTAACACTCCCCTTTGGGTCGAGCCTGCGACAACTCATCTTCTGGGGTTGAGTCGCCTAACACTACCCCTAGGGGTCAAGTCACCTAACACTCCCCCTTTGGGGTCAAGTCACCTAACACTCCCCCTTTGGGGTCGAGTCTGTGACAACTCGCCTTTCGAGGTCGAGTTGCCTAGCACTCCCCCTCTGGGGTCGAGCCTGCAACCACTCACCCTCCAGGCTCGAGTCGTCTAACTCTCCACCTCTGGGGTCGATCTGCGATGACACCCCCTTTAGGGTCGAGTCGCCTAATACTCCCCCTACGGTCGAGTTTGCGACAAGTCATCCTCCGTGGTCGAGTTGACAAACACTCCCCTTCTAGGGTCAAGCCTATGACAACTGGCTCTCCAGGATCAAGTTGCCTAGCACTCCCCTTGTGGTCGAGGCTACGACAACTCGTCCTCCGGGTTGAGTCACCTAACACTCCCCCTGGGTCGAGCCTGGGACAACTCACTCTCCAGGGTCGAATCGCCTAACACATCCTCTTTGGGGTCGAGCTTTCAACAACTCGCCCTTCAGGGTCGAGTCGCCTAATACTTCCCTGGGGTCGAGTCTGTGACAACTTGCCCTCTGGGTTTGAGTCGCCTAATACCCCTCGAGGTCGAGCCTGCGACAACTCACCCTCTAGGGTCGAGTCGCCTAACACTCCCCTAGGGTTGATCTTGCAACAACTTGCCCTGCGGGGTCGAGTTGCCTAACACTCCCCCTGAGGTCAAGCCTGCGACGACTCGCCCTCTAGGGTCGAGTCGCCCTACAATCACCCCTCGTGGCCTGTCAACAGTACGACAGCCGCTCGTGAGCTTTGTCTCAAGCATCAATTTTTTCTGAGGCGTAATCCGTTGTTTGGATGTTTATGGTTGGTGTGGAAAGCAAATGAGATCAAAATCAAAAGTAACCACTTTTTAACATTTCATGCCATGCATGTATGCATTTTTCTATACCTGAATTCAGCATTACAATTTGACTTGTGCGTGTGTTTTTGAGGACCGGATTGAAGCTTTGACTTCTAGTGAAATTTTCACTTGAAAATCATATGAAACACGAGCATGACAATTTATTTGTGCGTAAATTGTTTCCCCACAGACTAATTAAAATCTTGACCGGTTCCAACGTTTAGATAATTGCCTATTAGCACTTAGCAAACACTGGAGCAACTTGTGTGATTGCTAGCAACTCGCTGGTGCACATCAATTATGCGTCATTTACAGGGCATGTTTACCTTTACTTTTATAATGTTTCCCCCTTTTAGAGAACGACATGCTTAAGAATCTCTTCGTGTCTATGATGGGTTGGATGGGATTTCACTATCTCCTGTCTTTTCTTATGCTCTTTTCTTGTTTAACCTTGTCTTCATATAAAAATACCATTCAAAGCAAGCATGATAAGATTGTTTAACATTTGTTGTGGACTAGGAAGTTAGAATTCTCCAAGTGACTCGTGAGTCCGCTTTGGCCACTCTATGGCTACTTTCCTTTACTTGCCTTTGATGGGAAAGTGCACTCGAAGCTTTTACCAAAGTTAATAGTTTTCTTAAGCCTTTTTTGGTGCGTCACTTTGAAAAAGCGCGAGGAGGTGCTAATGACGTATGTAGGCCGCACCGCGGCGAATTCTAACTGGGTTTGACATCCGAATGTCAAAAAGGACAGTTTCACTTGTTTTATAGCATGGCCGAAAGTTACCGAGGATAGACATTACGGGCCTGTTTGGTTGGAGGCCTCGCAGGCAAATGCCTGCCAGGTAACACATCCTGATCCCAGACATCCAAAATCGAACGCCTGAAATGCATGCCTGACCCAGGCAATTTTTTCCAGTGTCCAACCAGACAGGCCCTACATGAGAAGGCATGGCTGTTTTCTGAAGTCACACACTGTGCTGAAAATTTATCTGTGCAGCTCACCAAACATATGTTTAACATTTCTGTGCCATCGCCTGAAACACGGCTCAGACAGGCAGTGAAGGCCAAAGGATTTATCTTATCAGGAGATATGCTTTAACACACTGTTCAACTTTGTGATTATTCCTTTGCAAGTTTATTTTCAGTCACACTCTTGAGTTGTGAGTACAGTATGCATGCACTAAACAATGTCCCAAAAGGCTGCATTTAAGTGGCACATAAGTGTAAGCACACCCCATTGGGTATTAACATTAAGATAAGCATGCTTACCATTAAGGCATGAAGTGCTCCGCACTTCAGAAGTAGTGTGTGAGGTTACCGCTTATCACTTTTTAGAACATTGGTTCTGATCAATACATTGACAAGTTGACATCTAGATGGACTTTGTGGTCCGAGTTTAGGTCAAATATAAGGCTATTAAACTGGTTGACAGTGGTGTTAGTGGAGATGGCACCAGCCAAATGTCAACGGGCAAAAAAGCAGTATGAATGGTGCCATGGTGGTAATTATTCATGTTTTGAAGCATTTGAAAGCTGGGTAGTTACCTAATAAAGAGGAAGTTTTGTTAGCCACTACATCTCGTACCTTCTGATTGTCCACAAAGTGATTTTAGTCTACACATAGTCATGTTTTTTTCTTATAAATGTAATATATATTGTAAAAAGTAACCTTTCTTGATCGCGTCATATCAACGCACGGATAGCATAACCAATAGCTAAATATCAGTGATTAATAATAGTTTTCTTTTCTTGAAATCTGTTGTTTTCTGTGGAACAACATTCAGTCAGGGAAAACATTCTCAGCAAATATTTTTTCGCCCACCACCGATAAATCTGAAATTTGAGAATTTTGAAAAATTTTGAAAAAAATTTGTTCAAATTTTTTAATTTCAAATCTGAATTTTTGAGGGGAAATAGAAAAGCAAAAAAAAATGCAGTTTTAGGGTTTGAAGCATTTAGATAAGCATGCTTACCATTAGGGCATGAAGTGCTCCGCACTTCAGAAGTAGTGTGTGAGCGTCTAGTTACCGCTTATCACTTTTTAGAACATTGGTTCTGATCAATATATTGACAAGTTGATATCTAGATGGACTTTGTGGTCCGAGTTTAGGTCAAATATAAGACTATATTAAACTGGTTGACTGTGGTGTTAGTGGAGATGGCACCAGCCAAATGTCAACGGGCAAAAAAGCAGTATGAATGGTGCCATGGTGGTAATTATTCATGTTTTGAAGCATTTGAAAGCTGGGTAGTTAACATTTAGACAAATTGTTTAAAATTTTTAATTTCAAATCTGAATTTTTGAGGGGAAATATAAAAGCAAAAAAAGGGGGCAGTTTTAGGGTTTGAACTCACAACCTCATATGCTCACCAACCACCATCCATCACCACTAGGCGAGCTAAGTTTTTTTTCTATGTGACTAGTTACATACCCGTTCGTTGCAACGAAACTCATTGAATGTATAGAGAATCGTACTATAGAAGAGAGTTGCTCTAATCGGTTGGAAGGTGAAGAATTGTGAGAAGTTAAGGGAATAGAGCGGTTAGAGAAGAATGGAAGTACAACTACCAACTCGTTCTTTTATAATAGTAATAATAGTTATGAAATCTATTTAAACCTGAAATTGTGAACGAAATACACCGGTTTGACCTTTTTTGGTCCTGGGGAGAAAACCGATTTTAAATTTCGACCAAAATGTTTTCCCTGCATTCAGTCATATTATAAAATTCGTCCGTGAGGTTGCCACCACCCTAATTCAGGATTTGTAAATGTTGATGTGGTGAGCAAATAGAACATGTTGTATTGGTACTGGCCAATTGGGCTAGGTATACACCAGCGAAAATACTACAAAGAACCCCCTAGCTAGGCAGAAATACAATATCATGCATATATACACTAACAGTAAAGATTTTTAATCCATTTTTTTCTGCATTATTTTTCTTATTGATTGGACTGTTTGTAGGACTGCGCTGGCGGTATGTAAAGGAGTTAAATATTTAGGGGTCTTTCTTTTGGGTTGTAACTTATAGATGAAAATTTTAAATTCTGGCTATTTGTGAAAGTACGAAGAGAGATACATGCGATTTTAGTCGATATAATTGAAGTCGGTCTACTACAATCGATTTATAGACTCTGACTTGAAAAGACACTCTGTTTGAAAACTACTTATTATAGATAAGCCATAAATCATAAGCACAAAAGTGCGAGCACTCAGTTTTCACTTTTAAGGTAAGTGGGGGCAATTGGTCAAGCATTTGCTTGTCACTTTGCCTGCTCCTCTTTTTGCACCACTTTCATGGTCCAATTTATCTCAACCAAAAGCAAAAAAAAAGAAAGAAAGAAAGGAAAATGCAAAAGGATTAAAGGAATGATGCAGAGAAAACAACAAAGAAATAAGATACTGTTTCTGCTGTCCCTGCCAATCCTGGTATAATATGAAGTAACAAACAGAAAGTGTACCAGAATATATCCTACACATACCATGAATCCGGTGGACTAGTGTACTAAAGATAATCTATTATAGCAACGTATTGTTGACAAGCTGCTGAAGAATGAAATACCTCAAGCCAAATATTCCATCTATATCTATTTATCTACAACCAGGGACCTTATCGCCTGGTCTTTCTCCAACACAAATAGCTATTTCTATTTACATGCTACCTATTACAACACAAATTGTTGACAAGCTGCTGAAGAATGAAATACCTCAAGCCAAACCAAATATTCCATCTATATCTTATATATCTACAACCAGGGACCTTATCTCCTGGTCTTTCTCCAACACAAATAGCTATTTCTATTTACATGCTACCTATTACAACTACAAATTGTTGACAAGATGCTGAAGAATGAAATACCTCAAGCCAAATATTCCATCTATATCTTATTTATCTACAACCAGGGGCCTTTATCTCCTGGTCTTTCTCCAACACAAATAGCTATTTCTATTTACATGCTACCTATTACAAGTCCTACAAGTCTTACAAGTAGCTATGTTATCCACTCCATCCCCAAATACCTAGTTTACAATCCTCTGATGCACACAAATTCAGTACTGTCAGTCTAAGCTCATGTTTAGATCAGAAGGCGGCATGAGAAAAATATTGCACATCGCTTTCAAGATCCCTCCTGGAAGGTCACTGAGCGCGTAAGCGCGACAGGGTTCGCTTGCAAGTGTGGCAAGCTCGTGATCACCGCGTGTTTCGCCATCTTCACCTCGCGCTTTGGCTCAAACACTGTCGCAAGTTTGTGCCCGCCAGTGTCTGTCTCCTCATTGTCGCCTTTGATCCCGATGAGTGACCGGATTGAGCTCCTGGCCACCTCGTCGGTGTTGTCGATCCTGATTGTCTTTGGCACCCACACCTTGCCATTGCCATGTACTCTTCCCTCATCACCTTCCCTTGTGTGCTTGCCGAGTGTGAGGAAGCTAGGCCCTGAGGAGACTGAAGGAGCACTGGTAGGTGAAGAGAGGGCCTGTGACTGGGACTGGACCGGCCATGGAAGGCTCCAAGCTCCGGGAACCATGCAGCCCCAGTAAGCCGGCGCAGCGGGGTATATCGGGATTGCTATGCCGGAGGTGTAGTAGGCAGGAGATGGTGCGCAACTGTATGGCCACATGGTTCCCCCATTCATGCTTGGATGCTGCACTCCATTTGCAGATTTCTCCACGATAACCTTCTCATTGCTGTTGCTCTGGTTCTTGTCGTCTCTGTTGCTTGATACTTCGCCGCAAGAGGCCATCGACAGGTTGTCGCTGGTATTCCCAGCTCGGCCGCCGATCGGGATGAGTTTCTCCTTCAGGTGGGACATCTGCTCCGCGAGGTCCAAGGCGGACGCGTCGTGGCCGAAGCTGAGCACCGTGCCGTTGGTCTTCACCGGTGGGCCGCAGAGCGGGTCGCCGGGCAGGGCAGCCCGGACCCTCTGGAGGAAGTGGGAGGCGGCGACGGCGTTCTTGTTCTTGCGCCGGCCGGCCCCCACGGGCACGTTCCGCATGGCTCCGCCGGCGGTCCAGTACCGCTGGCAGTTCTTGCAGAAGTGGCGCGGCTGGTTGACGTTGTAGTTGTTGAAGTAGCAGAACTTGGTGTCCATGCTGTTGCACCGTGGGCACGGCAGGATCTTGTCGGGCTTCTTCAGCTTCTCCTTCTGGTTGGCTGCGTCGCTTGCCCGCGGCGGCGAGCTCTTGCTCGCGGCGGCGGGGTCCTCGGCGTCCACGACCTCCGGCTGCGGACAGGGGTCTGCGGTATCGTCATGCGTGCTCTCCTGGGCATCGGAATCAGTTGAGCTGCTGCCACTGTGCTGAAGATCCTGGAATTATACAGAGAAATCTCCTGTTGAGTTCATCGAATCACTGTAGTTGTTGATGAACAGGTGTAGATTTGAAGCTTTCTTTGCCAGAATTAGAAGGCCACAACTCTGCTGGTTATACTTGTAAAATGAAAAGAAGTCTGCTTTCCATGAGTGCAAATTTGGAAAGAGAAAAGATTATTTTTCCCATTGTATATTATAGTACTATATTCAGTTTCCATTTCCCCATGTATATTGTTGCTTTATACTTGGTATCGGTTTCTCTTACTCAACTCTGCCTCAAGGGAAGAATTTTTTTTATTAGAGCTTAAGAGAGGAAATGGTTTGATAAATTCAGGAGGCTAGAGGATAAGCCTCTAAGTGAAGAAGAGACTAACATGTCCTAGAAACAGCTTCAGAACTCCAATTTGCAATTAATTAAGACTTACAACATTTTTTAAGAGAATGAAAAAAAAACCCTTAGCTCCCCCCTCGTACAGTTGATAACCATGAAGCTAGGATACTATCCTTGAAGGGAATCAGAGGGAAAGAAGAGTCGGTTCAAATTTTGCTTGCTAATACTGAAACTAAGCATGAGAATTAATACTATTTCACCTCAGACTCAAAGATGACACCTTTAAGTCTTTCACACTCAAATCCAATCGAATTACAGTGCTTCAAGATCAAAGGATCTATGCTAATCCATTCACAATTAACATCCCACAAAAGACAAGCTCCCTAATCGCAAAGGATGCATCTTTAACCAAGCAACCTTGCCAACTAGAACCCAATCATCTCAGAACTTGTCAGATGAGAAAGACCAACCGAATTCCATCCCCACCTCTAGGACTCCAAGAACCCAATCAAGAAACACCGAGCACCGCTCCTGCAACCGATCCGGTCCTATTCAGGCGATATCGAATCGAGCAAAACCAACCTTGACGACGTCGCCGGCCTCCGGCACGGGGATCGTCTTCCCGAACAGCTTGATCAAGCAGTCTCCTCCTCCTCCTCCTTTGCACTCACCCATCTCTGAACCTTCTTCTTCCACCACTCTCTCTCTCTCTCTCTCACCCCCACCCAAGGCCCCGGCAAAAAGCTCCCGAGCAGTTCTCTCTTGTCCTCTTGCTTCTGTTGCTAGCTCTGCAGCAGCAAACAAACAAACAAAGGTACAGCAACTTGTGGACTGCGCCAGGGAGAGGAAGCAACTTGGGTTCTTGCTCTGTCTGCGCTGCGCTGCGCTGCCATGGGGTTGGATATAAGAGGGGAGGGGAGGGATGAGCGGTGGGGGCCACGTAGGCAGGGCGCAGTGGCTCGAGAGCCACAAGCTGGGCTTGTGGCCTCAAGGGTGCGTTTTTTGATTCTCCTCCCCACTCGCCTTTTCCCACCCGTCGCGCTCGCCCGCCCCTCACTTGGCAGTTGGCACCCTCTTGCCTTTGCTTGCTCTCAACTTCCTAGCACATACACCTCGTTCGAAACAGTTCCTAATTTTAATTTTAAGAAGTTCAATTTTGAGCAAAGTAAGTTTTTAGATGGTTTCTATAAATAATATATAAAATTCACTGTAAGAGTTATTTTGAACCAAGTAACTTTTCAACATGAGCATTCATTCCTTTAGAAAAACACCGCTAAAAACTAAAAGGCAAAGTATTTTTAAACGAAGCTATGACCACGATAGCCTTCTACAATTTGCTTTCTTGCTTGCACCTTCTTGGCCCCTTTTCCATATAGCACCCTCTTATCAATCCTTCCCTCTCAAAGTACGTCAAGATTAGAGTGAGTTCTCGACGCCGCGATTTTGCACGTGTTTTGCACCATCTAATTGAGCGATCGAGGCCACAGATTAATGTGATTGTTTAGTACGGTCCTCGTTGTGATTGGTTTGTAGGGATAGGTTGTATGGTTTTGCGATTTCACGAGCCTGCGGTGACTGGGGAACATAAAAAGTCTATGCTAGAAATATTTACGAAAGCATCCCACTCTTATATTGAAATTAAGAGGAAGAGACCTACGGCTTTTATCTGGATATATATACGTGGCATAGTTGCCTTAATGACTTTTGTGATTTCAGTTGGCATCTGTTATTCTCATTGCTTAACATGGCAGCCCGTTTGTGGCTATCCTCGATTGAAGCCTGGTTACTTGGCTCACTAACTTTTCCTTGGTTGTCTTAATTGGAAACCAATTCGTGGCTACCTTCAAAACATAATTTTATCTCCCTTCAAAGGATGCATTCATGCCCATAACCTAGGAGGCCTCATTACGGAAAAGGAGCAACTAGCTCCCAAACATAAGCTTCTCATCATATGCTTTCTTCCACAGTTAGATCTAACTTGGATGTATTCCGGCCGTTTGATTTGGCACAACAGAGAAGCTCATTGCTGCTTGATCTCTAGCCGTCGTTGCCTCGCTAGAGCTCCAGCTTGCCAAAGGAGGAGACCATGGTAAACGGCCTCTCTCAAGCATGAGTAGCGGCGACATTAGACCTATGGCTGGCATTAGAGCTCGGGATGTCGGTGCCAGGGCTTATGATATCGGTACCACGAGGGAGAGGGTGATCTTCCAGACACCACTGGCTCACCAGAGCCCAAGCTTACTGGAGGAGCGGGAGGGATTGAGGAGGAGGAACTCGGTCAGTTACAACAAATTTACAAAAGAGACGCAACATCGATACAATGAACATGCAACAAAATTCACCACAGTTGCAACAATCAATCACAAACAAAAATGACAGAACAAACTAACAACAATTGCAAGAAAAAATTGTCATGCAACAAATCCATAATTAACTGCAATGAAGAAAATTTCTTATGCAACAAATCTATAACCCAACTACAACAAAAAAACTCTTTGTGCAACAAATCAAAATGGCAACTGCAACAAAAAAACTCTGGTGGCAAATTTTGAGAAGACATGTTGCAACACAATTATACACTTCGTATAATAATTGATAAAAGTGCTGCAACAATCTATAGAGATATCTGCAACAAGCCTACTGGGAGAAGGATGGCATGCGAATATGGTAAAGGTCCAGTGTCTAGGAGGGAGCAATGGTAGCTAGCTCGGTATTGTGTCTTTGCCCCCACAGTGCTGCCTCATCACTAGGCCTGCTCACCATCCACCCCCACCTCCTCTAGCCTCGGCCCCACTAGATTCGATGAGCTCCTTGCATGGGAAGACCTCCACATGAGATCGGGCTGCGGCAAATGGTCTCATCAAGTGCATGTGGTTGCGAGTTGGGACAGCAGTCAGCGACAAAACAACTCGTCGGTGGTAGAAGTGGCTACCATTGGGTATGAGGATTGAGAGAGAGAGAGAGCAAGCTTGTAAGAACAAGTGATTGGGGGCGATAGGAACGAACGAGTAGGTAGGAGCGATGGAGATAAGATTGTCTATTTTTTCTCCCCTATCAGCACAAAATCTGGATAGTGGGTGGGCCATGGGCCGTCCGAGCGAACACATGGGCCGTGAAAATGGATGGAGCCCCTAAGTTGCATGGTTTTGTGATTTTACGAGGTTGTGGTGACCAGGGAACATAAAAAGTTTATGCTATAAACATATGTGAATTAGGAGGAAGAGACCTCCAACATTATTTGGGTATATATACATAGCATAGTTGCCTTATTGGCATTTGTAATTCTGTTGGCATCCGTTGTTCTTATTGCTTAACATGGCAACTTGTTTGTGGTCGTCCTCAATCGAAACTCTATTCTTTGGCTCATCATAACCCTCTTATAGGTGAAAGAATTGTTGTCCTCTCGTTGAATCTGTACGCCCGCACATTTGCCCTTGCCTCGGCTTGTGCCTCCTTCGTCGTTGTTTTCATTCTGGCCTGTGTGTTTGCCCCGCGCGCCGTGTGACTCCTCACTTCCACGGCCTCATCGGCCTTGCTCACAGTGCCAATGCTACATGCAGCCCCCTTGCCTCACCTACTCTACCTTCTCTCTTTCATTCCCCCGTGCTCCCTGTGTGTCTCCGCCTGCCGGTCGTTCCATCCTCCCCGTGTTGTCGCTCTCCCGCATCCTCTCCTCTCTCTTGCCCTTGCATCCTCCCCATTTCCTCCCCCATACCCACAGCCACAGCTCCCTCTAGGAGCAAAGCCACTTGGGAGGGGGCTTCATCAGCCTCTTGTCTACCCTTCAGCGGCTAGATACCCCCCTCGGATACATGCGCGGCATCGCATTCTCCATAGACCTCGAGGCTGGAGGCCAAGCCGACGACCAATGGGGACCAAGGAGGCAGGGAGGCCCCAGGCCAGATCTAGCCTCATCCACGTACGCCATGCCAGCCGTGCCGACCAGGTGCTCATTAACTTTAACTTTTCCTTGGTTGCCTTACTTGTCAACCAATTTGTAGCTATCTTCAAAACAGTTTCAACTTCTGGCTTATGATGTTTCACTTTTTCTAGCCTTTTGGATTTTGGGACTTTTTTGTTTTTGCTTTTTTTCTCTTATTCCTTTGTATTGTCTGTGCTGATATAATATTTTTTATTTTTATATTTAATTGTACAAAATAAGTCAATAGTAGTTATAGTACAAAATAAATCATAAGCTTCGACTTATAAGCCACTTGAAGCGCCCCAATATCTGTTTGCAAAGGATGTATTCATGCCCAAAACCTAGGAGGCCTCATTCCGGAAATCTTACTTGGTGAACTCCTGACCGTACAACAACAATGTAGACATGAGGGACTTGACCATCATATATACAAAATTACTGACGAGTCATGAATGATCTCTCCCATTGTCTCACCTCACTTAATCCAGCAACCTCTTTGTGGCTGCGATTTTGTACCGCTTCTTTCTTGGTTTCTTTCTGTTGAAAGCTTAGATAGTACTGCCGTGCAAGCTAGCTAGCCTGTGCAACGGCATTTGCCCTCATGATGTTGTAAAGTGATGCACTTTCAAAATAGATGGAATGTGTGTTCTGATAACTGTGAGGCCCAAGGAGCCATGCGCCACAAGTTATCTGTAGAGGTTTGATGTTTCCCCGGCATTAGGCTCAGTGCAGTATAACGTTTCTAGGGTATGTTTCTTTTAGCTTGTATTTTATAGTTTTTAGTTATACCTTATTAATCTAATAAATAATGATTGTTTAGAAAAATCAAAAATTAAAATTCATTGAAAAGATATTAAAAAAACAAGGCCACTGATCTAGTGGCAAAAGTGCTAAGAACAATCGTTACAATGGCATTGGATGTGGAACCGTATAACAGATTTCCAAGAGCATGTACTGTTTTTCTGTAAAAAAGATTGCGGTGTTGGTATGCCACGTGGGAAAAAGGAGTTCGTTGTTTCCAGCTTGCTTGCTTCCTACTCATCATCCATTCGGTAAGGTCCATTAGAAGTCTAGGTGAGCCTGGTCCACCAGGTTGATATGTAGACCTGTTATGTGTCACTACCGAATGTATCGTTGACACGTCTAGTTGGCTCCTCCTCCTTTGTATGGAGATCCAGGCTATTTTTGGTTTATTGAATATGTATCCATGTATTGGCTAAGGTCAAAAAGGAAAAAATATCATTTACATAGACTACAAGTTTTCACTCAAACATGATTTATACTACTTATTAAATTGCCAAGGGCCCTATGGAAGTAGGCACAATATATAGACAAGATTATAGAGGTACGACAATTATTTACTAGTATTTATTTGTGTGTGTGTGTGTATATATATATATATATATATATATATATATATATATATATATATATATATATATATATATATATATATATATATATATATATATATATATATATATATATATATATATATATATATATATATATATATATATATATATATATATATATATAGATCATATGTATGCACAGTCTATCATAATATTAAGGTCTGTTTGTTTCACTTAAGATTATTATAATCTAGCTTATAGGTGGGGATTATATAAGCTAGATTATAATAAGTCATGGAAAATAAGTCATCAAGTGTTTGGCACTGGATTATCGAGTTATGGATTGTTGTATTCGAATGTTTAAAGACTACAATGTCCTAGAGAGAGAGGCAAGGGAGTTGGGGGATGGATGAATGGCAAAGGTGGGTAATATTTCTAAAATTTTATGGTCCATAAGATAAAAGGTGGATCTATAAGCTGAAATAAGCTCTTTTTTTAGCTTATTAGATTACAATAATCTGGGCTATTAGATTATAATAAGTTACCTTATAATCTAGACTGTTTGTTTCCACTTATGATTATAAGCTAGATTATAATAATCTTAAGTGGAAACAAACAGGGCCTATATACAAGGTTGTCACAATGCTTCAAGTGAAAGGCAGTGAAGGGGTATTCATATTGGCTGCGTCTGATGTCTTTTAGTGGCAGTTGATGTCTTTCAGCTGAAAATAAATAGTAGTAGCTAAAAGAAATGTCTTTTAGAAGGAAGGGACGAGTGGTGGGAAAAGTGAGGAAGAAATTCGTGCGCGAAATAGGAGCGGGAGAAGTGGGGTGCATGATGCACCCGTAACCCTCTGTCTTATCCTCAGAGCGAGATAGAAGCCAGAGGAGTGAAGAAATCACTTTAAAAAAATCAGATGTTCATATTGATTTCTGACTTCTCTAAACAAAAGTCAACATGAATAACCAACTTAGATAAGCTATAATGGAATTGCTCTGGAGCTGGCTGCCTCCAGTCATTGGTATCTTGATCATGCTATTCACTTCTCTCATTTCCTTTTCCCATTCATGAACTAAATAAGCTAAAAAAAATGGCAGGTAGCTTATTTCTCAATTAAGTCTAAACTGAATTATTTCGCCATGAGCTTCAAAGAGAAAAGCTAAAAAAGAATTCAGCTGCCACTACACCGTAAACAAAGGGCTAGTAAAAATACACTACAGACCAAGCCGGAACAAGTCAAACATCGACATGTGTCCAACTCCACGTTTCTCTTCTAGAAAGTTCTCCCTCCTTAAAAATTTCTTCTTCAGAATCAGCTTGCACTTCCTAAACCCTCCCCTCCTTTATCACACCGCATTATGGGTGGTGAACCCCTTTTTCTGTTAGGTTTGTTTAGTGAACCCCTTTGGACAATTAGGAATAAACAAGAGCCTCAGCTCAGGCTGGCTTGAAAGAGACTGCCAAAGTCTACACTTTTTTAAGACCAAATCACCGATGCTTGTAACTTTTTAAGGGCTTGTTTGTTCTATTTTTTTTTGGTTATTTTTGGGTTTTTTAATCTTTTTTCTTTATTTCTTTGTATTATCTATGATGATATAGCTTTTTAAAATTTAATTACGTTAAAAAAAATCTAACAACAGTTATAAAAAAAACCACTGTAATATAAAATATATCATAAGACTAGATTTAAAAGGCCAAATAAGCACCACTTTTTCTGAGAGATATATCTTTCAGAGTTTAGTTAGAATAATGATACCCCACAAGGACCTGTAGTGTAGGGGAAAGTTATTCCCAAGGCCTATACACGTGGCGTTTGTTAGAGCGTGGCCGGTGTTTGAGTCCCGAAAATCTTGCCGTTGGACCCACACGTAGCTGACCCTACACGTGAACATAGGTGGTGTAGCTGGTGTTGTCGATTGACTATTCTCTGTTTTTTTGTCCTCCTATTGGCCATCGAAAAGTCCATGTTGACTATTTTCTGCCCTAAAATATATAGTGCCGTATGGAAAAAAATGCCCGGATTTAACAAAAAAGAATAAATAGGTTCATGTTTTTCTTAATAATAAACCTATCTACTTGTAGGACCGGACAAGCAACACAGAAAGTGAATGGTGCTTTCAAATTCTCCCCAAGTATTCATTTAACCCTTTTCTCCGATAGCTACAGAACTACGAAGATTAGGGTTGAAAACCCACTTGAAAACCAAAGCAACAGAGAGAACATAGTAGGAAAATACACCGTGGTCGAAAGCTGGCAACGTGGTCGAAATTCGACAACGTGGTCAAAAGCTGACAATGTGGTCATAAAGTCAACAACGTGGTCGTAAACTCGACTACGTGATCGAAAACTGACAATGTGGTCATAAATTCAACAACGTGGTCGGAAATCGACTACAGAATGAAAATTACCGTAGTCCCGTAGTCGATAACCACTGAGACCAAAACTAATGTGATCGAAAATGAGTGCAGTTGAAACCAATGTGGTCGAACAACCAACGTGGTCAAAACCAGTCGGCAACCAAAATGATCAACGTGGTCGTAAGCTAATGAGGTGGTCGAACAACTAACGTGGTCGGAACCAGACTGCAACAAAAATGATCAACGTAATCGTAACCAACGTGGTCGTAAACCAACGAGGTCGAATGCCAACGAATGATCTGCAACCAGCGAGATCGATTCAGCTCAAAAACCAACTAGAGAAAACGAGTAGCCGTAAGCGGTCGGAAATCCCATGTAATAGGAAAAAGCGAAACGGTCGGAAGAGTGAATGTGATCAAAACCGGTGCGATGCAATCTGAAACTTGACCGTGATCGAAACCAACGTGGTCGTAAAGCTAATCGACGTTCTAGATAGAGAGTGCACCGACTACCGACTGCTTCAGTTCAGATTCAATAGAAGAACATGAAGTAATCGAAAGATCTGAACGTGGTCGAAAGCAACGCGGTGTGAAGCGATCGAAAGACTGAACGTGGTCGAAAGCAACGCGCTTCAGTCTGGAACTCGACCGTGGTTGTAAAACTGATCGCATTCCAGACAGTGAACAGCACCAGTGCCGATTGTATCAGTTCAAAATTAAATCGAAAACCCGAAGGATCTTTCATTCATAGATCCAAATGATGTGAAACTTTGCAGAGATCTTCTTTAGGGTATTGTGAACCTATTCCAACAAACGATCATTAAAATCATAGCCAAAGATGAGACTTTTAGTTGTTAGAAGGTCACATCAAAGCCAAGTCAAAATCGAAATCGGTGAATCAAACTAGCTCATGGGTGGATGATGACCAAAATGAGCCTATAAGTATTTTCACATGTCACAGCAAGTTAGAATACCAAAGAAATTGACTCAAAACCTTTGAATCAAGAAATCAAACTTTAAGGCCAAATCAAGAACACATCAAAAGCAAAGCAACCAAATCAAGAAGGATGCATTTAGATAGCAAATATTGATGTAGTGCTCACTTGAGAAGATTGAGTCTACATCCACTCCACCTTAGAGGACAAAGAGCACACCATGTGCTCCACTCTCAAAACCCTAACTCTAAACAAGAAAACACATGAGAGGGGTGGGATGGTTGACCCTACATATCTCCATCCCCACCCCTTTTATAGGTGAGCAATCAGTCACATGCTCTCTAAATTGGATCCTATCCACTATTATAATGAGGAAACCCGTTAACCCCCCACACACGAGTTTTACTCTCTTTAAGTCCACTTAGCACGCTTTTCAAATCGTATAAGTATGCATCCACTAAATCTTTAGGCTTGATCCGTTAGCTCCATCTTGACCTAAACCACTCTCCAACGCATCACCCATGCACCGCGATTTTGATCCAAGATGGTTTCTGGTATTTTAGTCAAAATACCGAAATGCCCCTTGTTGACCCTGTCATCATCTTCCTTTGCAAGTAAACGCCATGCTTGCCCATATATAGGTACATTATTAGCTTGTCATGTGCTGCCAAGTCTCCCCGTCCTGGTTTCACCGAATCATGGTTCACTTGGCCCATGCAAGCTACCTGGCGTCATCTCACTGTACGAACTCGCCTTTAACATTCCCGCCTTTCTCGTGCCATGCTCACCATAAAAACCTGTCATCCTTAATCATTCTGGGTCTCAATTCCTCTATGAGCCTAGCCCCGATCACCTCCGTTGACCACAATTAACTCCAAGCGATCCTGCACATCTAAAGACAAAGAATTCATTTTCAGGCACAAGTTCTTTACAACTTGACCTACATTAGACAAGCCATACATCATGCAACATTAATCCAATAACTCAGGTTAACCTAATTAAATCCATGACTCAAATCCCAAATTCTCAAAATCTGCACAAACTAGTTTTGACATAGAGTTATGTTTGCAAAGCCGACTGTCCACTTCACAAATATTGCAATGATTCATCACAATAATAATCCGAACCATCTCACATGGTCCATCACCACTAAATTGCTTCTGGTGTTGATAAGCCCTGAGTTGAATAGGTGGAGCTGGGGAGGGAAGAGGTACTCCAAAATCCAAATGCACCGCGAGGTCAATAGGGGACATTGGTTGCAAAATATGCCTTTAAGTTGTACTGAGCAGTTTTCACTATATGCTTTGCCTTGTATGTTTGAATTATTCCAAGGAAATGAATTTTGCAAGAGACAATACATCCTCACAGGATACCTATAAGATTCCCAAACTCCAAACGGGGTTGTTCCTGTTAGAAATTGGCCCATTTAATTATGTCCTATTTCCTTAATTCCAAAGCATGCATGGTTTAGTACCATATTGCTAAGGCAGGATGAGGAAGACCGATTTATAAGGTGAAGTCCTCACCACTCCTTGAATATGGATAGAGATGGTATGAGGATGGTTCTGTCTAGTCACACGCGCGCGCGTATTCACGTATTTTCACCGTGCCGTGACGTGGCGCGCCACTTGGCAGACCAAGTCTATCTTTATTTTTGCTAAACCCTACACCGCACTCTATCTGTTTGAATGAGATTCAAACGTTTGAATTTGAGGCTTTACTAGGGTTTTGATGATAGACAGTTACTAGTGGATAAATGGCTGATTGAATGTGTCAGTTACCAGTGGGTAAATGATTGTTTTAATCATATCAATTATCAGTCTGTCTATATATACCTGGAGATGTCCAGAGTGTAGAAGAGTGAGAATCTCACTGCCTCCATTTTCAACTTCCCTAAGATTTTGTGCTCAAGTACCGTGATGTCTGAACCTCGTCGACCTTTCTTCCCAGCGTGCACCTGGAAGGAGGGAGAGCGGCTATCTCCGAACCGTTGCCGTAGAGAGTACCTGCACGGGGCGGCAATAAGGTTTCTGGGCAGCGCATCGGCGCGACCGTTCACTGCACTGCGACACCTACGTTCTGCACTGCGTCAAGCCTGCGCGGCTTCCTATTCTTCATCAGGTTAACAAGTAAGTCGTTCGTGCACACGTTTGACTTCGTTACTATATTGTTTTTCTTCTGTATGTTCTGAAGTATGATGAGTAGCTTGCTGTTAATTGTGAGTTTTGCATCATTAGTTTATTATTTCTGTTTCTAATAAAATTTGGAATTAAAATATTGCCCACATTTTTAACAGTTCCTTCACTTGGATCGAACAATCATGATCTATATATTTGCAAAGAGCTATGATTAAAAAAAACCCCACAAGACAGGTGAAGTGAAAATGTAGGAGTCCGATCCATATCCCACTATTCTATGGAAAAAAAACTCCATTTTAGTGACAGACACGAAAGTTCAAAAAGAACAATCAAAAGCAAAACATCTAAAACAAGCGCAATAAGCGGACGAAAAAGAGAACACACAGAAGCATCTCCAGCCGGACAACTAGGATATCGAAAAGCTAATCAGCGTAATAAAGGAACCAAAGTACCAAACAATATCCAAACAAAGCGAAGGAGCGAGATTTTCTTTCCTCCCCACGCTCCAGAAAAGCGAAAGGTTCCTTCCTTCGCTTTGCTTGGCCCGTGTTTTCTTCGGTTTGAGTGCAATGAACGGGGCGTAGCCTCCTCGCTAGTCGGTTGGGCTGGAAAGCTACAGGGTCCGTTGGTTGCCTGCATAAAGGTGACTCGTACCAACGTATACAGGGAAATGGTGTTTGGTTGTCTGTATGGAGGAGAGAGCTTGTATGAGTAGATGCAAAAAATCAACTGGAACCAGACTGAGGAGAAACGTGGCTGAGGAGCTTCCTCCTCGGCCGCCACGCCATGCAAACTGTATGAGCACATGCAGCAACCAAACAAATTTCACTTACGGCTAAAATTACACTGTAGCGACTGAAATTTCACTGTAGCTGATGGTGGCTTATTTGATGTAATTAAATCTAAAAACATTTAAAAATAGAAAAAAATATGCTAGCTCATTACGGACAACGCAAACGAATACGGGAAAAAAGAACCGGAAAAAAACTCAAAAAAGCCAAAAGTTCAGAAAAAAACGAAACTTATGAATAGTGAAAAATAAGCCAGAAGCTAAATTCGAAACAAGCGGGGCCTAATTCATTCCCATTCCGGCTTTTGGCTTAAAGCTAAAATAAACGTGTTAGATTCTTAATTTTAGTTTTTCTACTTTTTTTCTGTGTTGCCCGTAAAGATACAGCAATATTTTTTGTTTTATTTCTTATTTTCATTATTTATATTTAATTAGATGATTTAGAAAATATCAACTTTTATTGTCAGTACAAGTACAATTTTAGCCAAATCCTCGATAGCCAGTAACCGCTAAAAAAGGGGAAGAACGGGTCCGGCCAAAGCAGGCAGCGAGAGCGACGCAACAGATGAGCGCTCTGGATCACAGTCACAGCGACAGCTTGGTGGTGACTTCACATACCAGTTGTGGGCTCAAATGGATGGGCCTTGTCCTGGACAGTGCCAAAGAAAATCCACCGCTGTTGCGGTGATCTAGTGTTGCTTTCATCAGCAAAAAAACGATGGTTTAAATTGATTGCTACAGTGCCAAATAGTGTACTAAACTATCCAGGATCGCTACGGATCCTGCCCTTTTCCCCTGTATTACCATGAATTCTGAAATTTTGGTACATTTTCTTTTTGGGGGGAAGCTCTACTCTTGTTGATAAAACAAAATCTCTATCCCACCCCCCAAAAAAAAGATATTCAGGTATCTCAGTTCGGATATTTCCTGACCGACCGCTAGACTGAGTCAGTTCGGATGGTGTTTCGAAAAAAATATTCGGTAATGGATAGTTTTACCGGATATGATATCGAAATCGAATAGTGATTGTTGGAATTGGAATCGAGAGAGTACTTTTCGACAGACAGGAGAATATTTGGATATATAATCGGTAATATCCAATACCCGAATTGGCAAAAGATTTAAATTTTTATTTTGGGTTTTGATTTTTAGAAAAGCCTAGAAATTAAAATAAAAGCTAGAAAATAGCAGGAAACTCCAAATAAATACCAGAAAATTATCATAAATTTAGAAAAATAAGGAACCTAAATAAAATAAGTTCAACTTGTTTTAGGCACAATTACTCAACTAAATTAATAACTTACTCTCTAGGCTTTAATTAAAGGATTTAAGAAAAAGGAAATTAATTTCTAGAGTAAATCCAATTAAACCAAATAAATAAATAAATAAATAAGTAAAAAACCAAAATTTTGGGATGCCACAGTAATACTCCTCAGGAAGTGGTTCCAGATGACTATTCTGTTCATTATTGTTGGTATGTATATAAGTTGCTCTCTGTATTCAACGTTCAAATGCATGATATTTCTATATTATATTTAATTATTTATCCTGATATGCATGATCTATATTTAATTATGTAGGATCTTTGTTTTCACGTGTTATCCGATGAAATATAGTTATCGTATCGAATCCGCTCCATATTCGTTCTGTATTCATGACCGATACTATCCGCGTTCATTTTCGTATCCAGCACTATCTGTGTCCAACTCCGACTCCGAGAAAAACATATGGTATAGGATACAGATGAACAATTACCGACCGTATCCGCTCCGATTGCACCCCTACTTTTAAGTTGTATCGAGCAGTTTTCACTATGTGTTGCCTTGTATGTTTGAATTATTCCAAGGAAATGAATTTTGCAAGAGACACAGGATATCTATAAGATTTCCAAATTCCAAACGGGGCTGTTCCTTCACGTTCGTTCGAACAATCATGATCTATATATTTGCAAGGAGCTATGATAAAAAAAAACCCCACAAGACAGGTGAAGTGATCTAGTGTTGATTTCATCGGAAAAAACGATGGTTTAAATTGATTGCTACAGTGCCAGATAGTGTACTAAACTATCCAGGATCGCTACGGATCCTACCCTTTTTCCCTGTATTACCATGAATTCTGAAATTTTGGTACGTCTTCTTTTTGGGGCTAGAGCGCAATGAACGGGGTGGAAAAATTTTTGGAGGGGCTGAAGTACCTTCAGTTCGATCTCAGCCCTTTCTATATTATATATCTATGGCTAAAAATTTAGGGGGGTTCCAGGGGGGCTCCAAGGGTCCGGTAGCAGTAGGGGGGCTCGAGCCCCCCGCCCCACCGCTGGATCCGCCGCTGGTAGCCTCCTCGCTAGCCTAGTTTATTTCGGTTTCCGGCTTGAAATCAGAATAAACATATTGACTTTTTACATTTCTTTTTTTCTATGTATTATTCATAGAGATACAACAATGTTTTTATATTATTTCTTATTTTTCATTATTTATGTTTAATTAAATAACTTAAAAAAATATCAACTGCTACAGTCGGTATAATTTTAGCCAAAACCTCAATAGCCAGTACCGCTAAAAACCGGAAGAACGGGTGCGGCCAAAGCAGGCAGCGACGCCACACATCAGCGCTCTGGATCAGTCACAGCGACAGCTTGGTGGTGACTTCACATTCTAGTTGTGGGCTCAAATGGGCCTCCCTCTTTTTAATGTTTATGTATAATTTGAATCGTATTTGATGATATATATCATCTTCTTTTAGCATCTATAGTAAAGCATCAACATCCTACTAGTTAAAATGAAGAGTTTCATGAATAGAGTTTCTACCCTTGGCTTTTTAAAAAAGACGTTGCACTCCGTATCCATCACCACAGCACTCGTGTAATGTGGGAACGGCCGGAGTGGCGACCATGCACACGCCTCCTCTCCTCTCGACGGCGATACGAGTAGATTGCAGATATGGCTGGTATCACACGCCAAACTGGATGGATCATGGATGTAGCAACACCCAGCAGCGCCATTGCCATGCCCTTGGTTAAGGCTCCTGTAGTCTTCATTTCCTGCAAAAACATTGAAGAAAAAGAAATGGAGAGGAAGTTGGCGTGTGAGAGGTGATGGTGTTGCCTTGTTGGTCTTAAAGGTGTATTACGATCGATGGTTTGATGTTTGCAAACTCTCTTTTCAGTCAATAGGTTGAGGGAGAGCTCCCGCCATTGTTTCAAAAAAGAAATGGAAAATAAAGGTGCCACTCGGTTGGGCTAAAATAAATTGATTTATGGTCGAAATTACACTGTAGCTAGCTAAAATTACACTGTAGCTGATGGTGTCTTATTTGGCGTAGCTAAATTTAAAAATAGAAAAAAGTTAACCCATCACACACAACGCAAGCGAATATAAAAAAAAGAACTAGCAAAAAAAGTTCAAAAAAGCTAAAAAGCCATAAAAGGATAAAATTTAGAAATAATAAAAAAAGTTATAAGTCAAAAATTTAAACTGAAATAAGCGGGATGAAAGTTAGGTTCTTATCTGATCTCTCTCTAGCTTGCAAATGCGTGTCATAGTCTCATCTGTTATGGCTTGCAAGGAACCGGTGTTCGTTGAAGCATAGGCACCACGTCCTTGCAACAGCTTTTCACTAGCGGAGCGGCTAGTTATGACTCTCAGAAATTCGCTCGTTTCGGTTAAGTTTTCAGTTTTTTATTTTATTTTTTCTTTTTTCTCTCGTATTCTTTTGCATTGTCTGATAGATTAATCTGTTTTTTCTATTTTTAAAAATTTTAAATTTAATTACACTAAAAGTTTTCAATAGCTATAATGTAAAATAAGTCATAAGCTAAATAAATGTAGGAATTTCATGAGAATGTTGGAAGGCGCCTGTTTGGATTGGAGAATTTACGTTGGAGTTCTGATGATTTGTACTGCTTCCTGCAAGATTGGTGTGAAAGAAAAACAAGTTTCAAAGGATCTTGCATACCACATCACTGAATCATCCAAGTTCTTCCAAGTTTGATCAAATTTGCTCCTCTGATTTTGCAGACAACCTTCTGAAAGAATATGCCTACTGGTCGTAGATGAACTGCATCCAGAAGTTGTCTGCAAACCTGTAACATGTATCATGCAAGATTACCATTACACATTCCAAAACAAATAAAGGTCCACAGGCTTGTGGCATTTCGGTTATGTTAATGCATTTTTCGTATTTTATAGTCGTCCTCAAATCAGTCACAGGCTCACAACAAAATAAAATATCTCTCCTTAATATGATTAACGTGGGTGATAACCGACCAAATGTTACAAACTTACAATACATCCTCCAAATTTATTTATTATATATAGACTAGGAAGGAGGCGGCATGAACTAGGATCCCGGACGGGATCAGACTACGCTGAGGCTGGTATTCTTATCGCCGTCATCTGGAGGAGCCAAGGCCTATCAAGGTCTGGATCAATGAAAGTGTGTGCAAGGAACTGCTCTGCTTCAACATCAAGCAATTGTCTACACCAAGCCACTCGGTTTGATGGGCGGGAACCTGGACCTGAGCACCTGCAGAAAAATAACAATAGAAGTGTTAAAACTGTAGCACACTGAATTTGGTAGGTGCATAACAACATATGCCGTGTATAATAATATAGTAACTAGCAAGTCCTCAAGAATATTAAAATCAGAATGACTCCAGAAGTATAAGTCTATATGTACTTGTTACGATTATTGCTCTAATTTGCTACGCTTTATTTCTTGCAAATATTGCAATGCATAAACTGGTTACAAGCATCTCAATTTATATGCCTATAACTCCTAATAGCACACGACTAGGACTTCGAATTAGACACTACTTCAACTCGAATTACACCTGAAAACGAACTCAATTTACGACTAGGACTCTGAGTCAAGATTAAATCTAACAATCTCCCCCTTAATCTTGACTTTCTAACTTCTTTCCATCTTGTTTGAGTTTGGACGGCGACACATCTCAAACGTCCCTGATTCAACTCATCTTCAGAGCACTTCATCTTCGCTGAGCTCTTCGGCAACGAACGCTTTCTTCGTCTTCGCTTTGGGCACTCACAGCGAAGTGTCCATAATCATTGCAGTTATAACACCTCACTTTTGCCTTATCAAACCTCCGATCTTTACGGCCATTGCCATCACCCCTGGAAGTGTTCTTGCCTTCACGCTTTGATTGAGCCTCCCACTCGGCGCGAGTCAACAAGAGCTGTCCATCACCTTTGTTGCTAGTGTCATGGATGCGTTCCTCATACGCCTTAAGGCGACTGATGACCTCCTCCATGGTCATTGCCTTTAGGTCTCCAAATTGCTCTATGACTGAAGCAATCGGGAGAAACTGTGAGGGAATAGCACGAAGGAATTTCTTCACCACATACAACTCTTCCACCTTCTCGCCAAGGGCCCGTATCTTGTTGACGATGACCGTCAACCGGACGGCGAAGTCATTGATCGACTCGTTTCTTCATACGCAGCACCTCGAACTTCGGTTTTGAGAGTTTGTACCTTTGCTTCCTTCACGCGATCTGCGCCAAGATGCATCTCTTTCAACGCCTCCCACGCACCTTTGGCGACTCCTTTCGGCCGAGGAAGAGCGTTTCCTCCGATGCCACGGTAGATGGCCGCCAATGCCATCGATCTTTGCGCATATCGACGTTGCCGTTCTCGATCGCATCCCACACACTTGAGCCTTTATGTACACCTTCGTCTTGATTGCCCATGCTGCATAATTGCTCTCCGTGAGCATCGGATAATGCAACGAGATAGCGAACTCTCCTTCGCCATCGCACGGATGATGCCTCGTCGCGGTGACACCGCTTCTGAGGTACGCGACATGATCTTGGGCACGGATCAAAAATTTGGGCTACTTTGAAGTCTCTTGGACCGAGAAAGCGGAGAAAAATATCTGCTTTTTCTTTTCTCTTTTTCTTGAATCTTTGCTCTGTTGCTCGCCTTTGGGGCCTTTTATTTGGCGTTGCTTATACGTTTCGACTCGGAGACGAAAATGCGAAGCGATTCGAATCGATCTCGGCAAAACCAAAAAAACTCGCTTGACTTTGCGTCGACTTCGTCTTTCCTCTGGGCGCTGCTCCCAAGTCCTCTCTCCTCCCTATCCGATGAGGGAAAAGTTTGCTTTATGTCCTACGCAGAGATGCCTTGGTCTTCGTGACTTGTGGTTCTTCGCCTCTCTCTCCTGTGCAATTACTCTATGGCTGCCTTTTCCCTTCACGTGATGCAATACCACATGCAGCTTGAGAGTCTATCTTGCACTCTTTTTTTTGTTACTTCCTTGCTGGACGTAAGACGTGACGCGTGCGCGCGTCTCGCGAGATCTCCACGCTACCGCCGCTTGACGACCGAGGTCCGGCGGGCAGACGCAACGGTGACCGCCCTTGAGGCGGCGGCGCGCTAGCGATGGTGGCCACCCCGGGCGCGAGATCCTCGGGGCAGCAGCGAAACAACTCTAGGTTTTCTCGATCTCTCAAGCTCGATACCAATTGTTACGATTATTGCTCTAATTTGCTACGCTTTATTTCTTGCAAATATTGCAATGCATAAACTGGTTACAAGCATCTCAATTTATATGCCTATAACTCCTAATAGCACACGACTAGGACTTCGAATTGGACACTACTTCAACTCGAATTACACCTGAAAACGAACTCAATTTACGACTAGGACTCTGAGTCAAGATTAAATCTAACAGTACTCATGAGGGATCAATCTATATGAGTGGCAAGACAATATGAAGCTTCCTTTTTGATGTAACATCATGTGAGGTTATTAATAAGTCAGATGAGAGGAAGTCTTGAATTCTGATGATTTCAGTACCTGAACTCATAGAAGCAAGCAGTTCGCTCATTCTCAGATTTGTCCCAGTTATGCCACCCAGCAGGCTTAATGCAGCGATCCATAAAAGTGTGTGCAAAGACAACCCTCCCAAAAGGCCCCCATGGTCGACCCAGGAACATATATCCAGCTTCTCCATTTCCAGTAATAATACACCTGAGAGGGTTCATTCATCCAAGTGTCACATCAAGCAGGGATAAAATGTGCCACATTAAAATGCTCAAATACATATCGAGCCTGTTATACAAGCAATGAAGCAACTCAAGTTTCAGCAGTTATGACAACAAAGTCTAAGTAACCTATATTAAACAAACTACATAGCATGGATTAAATAACAATGAGTAAGAACGATTGTGAGATAACTCACCTCAAGAATACATAGCCAGTAGATTCGGAAGAGGATTTCCGGCTATGAGCGGTAATAAATCCCGCTGCTTTGCAATGGATATGGCAATGTTCCAAAAGGGCAATAGAGTTGCCGAAGATGAAGTCACAATTGCCCTCGATGTAACAGTCTCTTAAGTATTGTTTTCCATAATGTAAATACAATGTGTCCTGAATGATTTTTGGACGGATAAGTTAACAAAACTTATGATGATTATCACCCTGATTAATGAAGTGATTCAACCACGAGGTGAAGAAATAGACGTACCTGCCAACCAAGGAACCGGCAATTGTAGAAGGCGCACCTATCTGCTGTTACCCGGACTGCAACTGCCTGGCCAGACCCCTGCATCACAACCGGTACACATCAACTTCCCGCACCCACCAACTGATCATCTCTTTCTGCAAGGAGAACAAGTGAACAACCACTACCTGGGGAGCTGAGTTCTCAAACGTGATATTCTCTGCAATGAAATCCTCCCCCTCCACAATAACTGTTCCACAGCCAAATGTTCCTGTCCCAATAACCCTGGATGACTTTATAAGAGAAAAAGTCACAGTTTCAAGAGATATTAGAATCGTTCAAAATACACAAAGGAACACCTTCAACATTTAGCAGAACTCCTGCAGTCAAACTTAGGTGGTTGCTATAATCTTCTCTACACCTACCTCTTCCTTCTCCCAAGCATAAACATATTGTCTAGATGTATAAAAAAATATTATCGCTTAGCTCAAGTTTGCTTAAATCATTCATTTGTTCATCTTTAACGCATTATAAGATCATAGGTGTATCAACATGGGGTGCATCAACATGAAAGTAGTCAGGAAAGTGAGTGATGCACATGATACACCCAAACTTCCATCAAACATATAAATAGTCTCGTACACCTTGTCGGCCTACTCCTCGTGTCAAGGGGGAAGGCATGAAAGCAACCCCAAAGTGCTGTCTGCATATCTGATGCAACTATAATATGTGGGACTAAACCCAGCACTACCAGCCCGAACATGGCCCAAATCGAGGCAGGTGTTACAGTGCCACAGCGCGCGCTTGCCATCCCGAACATGGCAAGCACGCGAGTACCAAAGTGGATCTGACATTGTAAAACACCTAATCGCAGTGCAGACCCATGTGCTTGGCAAAGCACTTGGTGTCATCAGCACATGACAACATGGAAGCAGTTCTTCAAAGCAGTAACATATAGACTCTCTGAGAATTTAGCAATTCGTCGCAGGGAATCTAGCACGCGCACGGCACGCTGCCCTGCCTGGATCGACCATCCCTTCGTTTCTGGCTTCCGATCGAGCCCGCATTTCGTCGAGCAGGGGGCGGGCGTACGGTGCGGGGCCGGCGGACGACGACGGAGACGGACGCGTATCGTGTTCGTGTTCGTACCTGGGCGTGCTTGATGCGGGTGGCGGTGTTGTCCCAGGAGATGACGGTGGCCTCGGGGGAGGCGCCGGCGAGGGTGATGAGGTTCTTGGTCTTGGCGACGTAGACGGGCTCCCGGTACGCCCCGGGCGCGAGGCGAATGACGGTGCGCGTCCGGTTGCCCAGCGGCACGGCGTCCACCGCGGCCTGCACCGTCGGAAAAGCCTCCCCGTCCCCTCCCACTCCCCCCGGCGGCGCCACGCGGAGCACGCGCCTCTGCTGCTGCTGCTGCTGCGCCATGGACACCGATGGCAGTACGGTCGCGCGGTTTCTTGGACTTGTTCCTTGGTCTTGTGTTTGCCTACGGTTGGTGAAACAGCCCTCGCTGGTATTTGCCGTGTGGGCTTGTGCGAGTAAGGATTTTATAAAGCGAATCGGTGCGGCTTGTTCGGAGCGGAGGCGTATTAAACTTACTTACACCTCACTCACACGCACATATACATACATACATTAATCATCTGCTCGTACGTTACAACAAAATTTATTGAATATATAGAATCATACTATAGAAGAGGGCTACTTTGATCAGTTGAAAAGTGAAGAGTGATGAGAAGTTGAGAATAAAGCGGTTGGAGGAGAAGGGACGTATGACTACCAACTCATTCTTTTACAGTCCAGTTTTGCTATTGCACAGGCGACTGAAATTTTTTTATGTTTCAGTCACCTGAAATTGCAATCTCAATGAACTAAAATTGCAGCCCCCCTAAAAAAACAGCTGCAACTTTAGGTAATTCAAAGTGCAACTTCAGGTGACCTGAAATTGCACTCTCAATCAACTAAAATTGCAGCCCCCCTCCAAAAAAACATGTACAACGTCAAGTGATTCAAAGTGCAACTTTATGTGACTGAAAGATAAAAAAAATTTCAGTCGCCTGTGCAATAGTCTATCCCTTACTAGTCACATGCTCTTGCGTTGCAACGAAATTCATTGGATATATAGAGAATCATGCTATAAGAGGGTTACTCTGGTCCATTTAAAAGTAGAGAGTGACGAGACGTTAATAATGGGACGGTTAGAAGAGAAGAGACGTACAACCATTAACTCATTCTTTTATAATAGTAATAGTAATTATATATATATAGGAAGCCTCTTTTCTACTCCCAGGTGTAATTACACCCTATATCGTATCTCACAATGTAGGGAGTATCTCACGTAACGGAGGGTATGCACGTGTAGTATATAAGTATTCAAGACCATCTAGGTGGTATGAACAATTGTTTAGAGGTGGTATGTATATTTTTTTTGACATACTCCTTTGTTTGTGCGTATATGAGGGTATTTACAAAATACACTAAAAACTATGAACTCCCTTACAAGTTTTTCGTGTTGTTCACATTGGAGTATCTTATAGTTAGTATACGAGTATGCCTAAAGTGATAAAGAAGTATTTCAAATTTGTTTAGGTGATATATTGGAGGTGGGTATAATTTACACCCATATATATATATTTCTCTATTTATATTAGAAATTTTTGCTAAAGTAGACCTTACAGTATATAAACAAATACTTTTTCGCTAAATATATACGCGTGTGTGCACTATTTCTAATTTATTCAGGTGAGCTGCACCGGAATGAACAGGTTGCAAGTCCTTCGGAGCGGTTTGATGGAAGGTTTGAATGCGGGGAGGGTGAGGATTCTCCATGTTCTTCCGTGGGCACTGCACCCGGCAGCCGGAGAATGTTGTTCCCTGCGCTGCCAATTATACATTCTTTTTTTTACCCCCTTGCTATATAACGGGTCTTTTCTTTTTAGATTCTAAAAACTATTTTTTTAGTTTTTTTTACAGTAACTAGTTTTCAAAGAAATGTCTTTTGAAACAGAATCTATAAGTTAATTATAGTACACTGTAGCAATTTTATTTATAACGGCTAAAATTATACGTGAGTTTCTATTACTCTGTATCTTCTCTCGTAAATAATCTAAAAATTAAAAACCACATTTCAAAATTACTGCGAGTCTCCTCTCGCTTGACCAGCCTATTTTTTTGACATGGTAGCGAGTCACATCTGTTAGCGAGCTTACGTCTGCCACTTACCGTACATTCAGTCGTCGGTTGGATGGTCCGGTCCGCGGATGGAAGCTGTTCTATTTTGAATGAGCTACTGCTGACCTAAATAAAGGACATGTTTTTTTGTGTTTGGTCTTTTGGGCATGATCAATTCGACTTCGGTTTCTGACTTATTTTCACTATTCATAAGTTTTATCTTTTTCTGAATTTTTGACTTTTTGTTGAGCTTTTTGCGGTTCTTTTTTTCCCGTATTTGTTTGTATTATACGTAATGGGCTAACATATTTTTTTTATATTTTTAAATTTTTTAAATTTAATTATGTTAAATAAGCCTCTGTCAACATTCTGATTTTTTTCACCAATTCTGATGTTTTCAGCCATAAGCCATGAGCTTTTCAGCCGAACCGATCACCACCTTTATCTTTTGCGCTCTAAGTTCTTTAAAAGTTAGAATAAACAATAAGGTTTCTTAAAATAGATTTTCAAATAACTTTTCGAACTAAAAACTATATATATCATCTAAATCAACATCTTTATCATATACTGCCATATAAAAAATACATATAAAAATCATTGGCATAGTTAAAAGTAATCAATCTTGGTCAAGAGGAAAAGGCCAAAGGCTCCCCCTATTCCACAGCCGATGTGGTGGACACCTGGCATAGTATCTGTCAATCAATCGAAACACTAGTGGATCAACCGGTCAAGACCAGAACAGGAGGCCTCGCAAAAAAAGAAAAGAAAAAGAAAAGAGACTAGCTAGTACTGTTTCATGTGCAAACGATATATATGAGGAGGAGGACATGCATGATCAGATATTTTCAGAGATGCCTGCCTTGCCTTAGGGTCACGCTGTGCTTGCCAGCTTTCCTTTTTGCGATCGACGGCGGTGATCATTGCAGCGATGCCGATCAAAAGCGAGATGCCTAACAGGAGGGAATCCACGCCGACAGCGAGGCCAGATTCGTTCGGAAGGTGACATATGCCGAAAGATGGCAGTGGGAATTAGGAGAAGGCAACACGTCGTTTCCATGTTCTTTTGCCTGCAACTGATTTATCTGTATTTTGCAAAACGGTAGAAGACGGTGAAGATATCAATACGAATGATACATATAATTTTAGATTTAAAAAGTTATTAAAAGAATCCGTTTAAGATAACATTTTATTTATTTTGAACTTTCGAAAAAGCCAAAAGATAAAAAGAATACCGTAATATTCGTTCCAGCGCAAGTGTGACATGACACAATGAGAACTTGAGATGCCTGTGTAGCCTCCTCTGACTTTATTGGTAGTGCATTCAGGGGCGGAGCCAGGAATTATATATAGTGGGGGCCGGACAATTAAATACATATAGTATAGTATAAATTTCTATATATATATATAGAGAGAGGAAAATTACATAAGGCACCTTGGTGCCTAGGCACCAACCTCAAGAACCGTCCGATACACGTGTATGATTGATATTTTTTTTGAGTTTGGGTATGGAAATGTTTTATACCCTTGATATATTTATGGTAAGTAAGTTTTGAACTCAGTTCAAACTAGTTTGAACTACTTTTGAGTTCAATGCGACTACAGTAAGTATATACCATAAAAATAGTTCAAACTAATTAAACTGAAGTTGAATTTAATTTTTTTCGGAGTTTGACATCTCAAATATACTTTTTTATGGGTATATGAAGATACCCACATCAAACGTTGCAAATCTCAAAGCAAATCAACGGGTATTGATATGGGTGCCTAGGCACCAAGGTGCATGAAACACTGTCTATATATATATATATATATATATATATATATATATATATATATATATATATATATATATATATATATATATATATATATATAGTGGTTGACATATATGTTGTGATCATATATTGACAATTTTGCGATGGAAAATATAATGATAAGCATAAATGGTTAAAGGAACTAACATGTTTCAATTAAATTTTGCTCTGCGCATCTGAATTGCATCGAAGTCATCAATAAGTTCATCCGTTGTAAACTCCATTGCAATATCCTTTTCAATGTAAGTTATTAAGCAATCTCTTAGCAACCCATCTTCCATCTTATTCCATAGCTTGGTTTTAACAAGTTTCATTGCAGAAAAGGCATTCTCTGTCGTTGCTGTGGAAACTGGTAGAGTTAGCACAAGCCGAATCAACCTGCCAAGGAAAAATATTATCAGCATTTGACATAACCATGACTATGAAGACAAAGTAATCAACTAAATATTGTATAATGTAGACCCATCGATCAAATAATAGTCATCTGATTTCCCTGTTTCAGCTAACCGACGACAAAGCTCAGCAATGGTTGTCAAATTCTGAAATCTAGGATTTGTAGGTACATCAAGTTCATAATGTTGTAACTGTTGTCTTAATGTAACTCTCTCTTGCTCTGAAAAATCAGCAGGGTAGAACTTTGAAGCTAGAGAGCACACATCATCAATTTTCAGCGAGCTGAATGAATCCCTAGGATCCAAAGAAGTACATAAAGTGAGAAGCTCTGTAGCTTGTTCACTGAATCTGCAATTCAACTCTTGTGCTTGTTGATCAACTGCAACCATGAAAATATCGTATCGGTAGTGATGCTCAACTGTGATCTCATTATCTGCACTAGATTGAATGTAATCTGCATAAGAGTCAGTCATATTTGGAACTATGATTCCCTGTTTGTTGCAAAATTGTGTCACATCACTAATAAGGCTATTCCAACCATGGTCTCTTAGGTTTTGAATCAACCTTTTGGTAGTGGCAACATCATCCATAGCATTAACAATGTCCTGAGATTTTTGCTGTAACGTCTTGCAAAGTAGGTTTGTGATTCCCATTAATTCTTTCATGACATGCATAATAAATACAAACTCAAATGTCATCATCAATTTAACAGCACCAGCAGCCTTTGCACGCCCTGATTGTGTGGTTCCTGAACCTTTAGCAGTAGCGATATCTTTCAGTACTAAGAATGTAGGCTTGTAAAGCTTTATAAGGCTGCAAATCGAATCATAATGGGAGCTCCACCTAGTTTCACCAGTATACTAAAGTTCCAATTTGATTAGCACCTCTTCCAGTCTCAAGCTCACTAAGCTCAATGAGCTGCTCTAATTCAGCAACTTGATTAGCACGCAGATCATCATTTCTCTTACTAGAAGACACAACTGTGTTGACAATGAGAGCTAGATGATCAAAAAAATTATGAACCTGAAGTCCTGAACGGATGATGATGCCTGGACCTGGACGTGCAGTCTCAGGGACGATCGGAGAGCCTCGGACGGAGGTGCCTTTGCGTGGTTGCGCCCTTACAGCCGGGCGACGTAGCCGCAGCGGCGTAGCCGGCAGCCGCGACGTGGAACCGCAGGCGTCCGCAGCCGGCGTCTCGTGAAACAGATGCGCCGTGCACGTGCATGTGGGTGTGGCGGCGGCAGGAATCGCAGGATCGTGAGGAATCACAGGATCGTGAATTTGTGATCGCCCTCAGAAGTTGGACGACCAGGCTCTGGCTCCAGATTCCAGAACTCCCAGGCTCTACGTACGCTGGTACATGGGCTTGGCCGCTTGGGCCATATGCACATAACTGAAGTAGTTTTTTCCACCAAATGTTGGGTGGGGCCATGGCCCCCCTCCCTCCGCCACTGAGTGCATTGCTACTGTAGCTATGTAACATCAGAACTTTTTTAGGGGGGAGAAAGGGGAGGAGCAAGTTATTTAGGGGGGTAGTGCATTGCTACTGTAGCTATGTTCCTCGGATGAGTAACAAGTTAGGCATTTGATCATAAAAAGAAAGTGGAAGGGAATTATGGTGGGGAAGTGAGAGAGAGAGGGGAAAAGAAAATGGAAGGAAGGATGACAAGTGGTCCCTATGCAGTAATTAATTTATTGTGGGTAATTTAGAAATAATCTTTCGTAACAAGTTATTAGAGTGCTTATATCTAAATCCCTCGTCTCTCTCCAGTCACAAGCTCTAAGTATCAAGCTATTGGGAATAACATAGGGCCGTCGTTAGGGATGGTATGGGTAGCTTATACCCAAACCCACCAATTACCTATATCCATTTGAAGGCAAATTACCTACACCAACAAAGCCTAGTATTACCCAATGGATTTGGGTGCTCATTGGGTAAAAGAGGGAGAGTACCAGAGGAAGCAACCAGCTCGTTAGCAACCACTTTCGATGTTGACGAGACGAACTCGGGGTGATAGAGAAGCAGATCCAACATGATGGAGTGGCAGAGCACTCATTGCTGGCAGTGATGGGGCAGGAAGATGACTCGGTGATGAATTAGATGGGTTGTATCTGAGGTAGAGAAGGAGCTCGGGGAGGTTGAAACGGTGGAGACGTTGAGGCTTTCGGTGAACTACACGGCATCAGAGTGAGGATAGTGGAGGAGTAGATCCAAGCGATGGAGAAGCGTGGTGCCGACACAAGGAAGTGGCGAAGCAATCGCCGGTGGCAGTGGATAGTAGAGGAGAGAGTGCGCTCACCGGTGATGATGGCCGGGAGAATGACGAGAGCGCTTGCTGGTGGCCTTACACGGCCGAGAAAGGAAGTGGAGGTGAAGGCGCTCTCTGGCGACAGCCTGGAGAAGAGAGATAAAAGAGAGGAAGGTCCTATTCTTTTGGGCTACGGCTGATTGGTTTTGGTTGCGGGTTGTTAGTCCGATGAACAGTGATTGCTGAAAGAAGCTGAAGCTAAAAGCCAACTGAAAAGCCAAAAAGAACAGGGTTGAACGTGTGGCTAGTGATAGGAGAGAAAACCATTGAGAGGGTTGATGGTTTGTTGATCTGGATGGGTATGGGTATTAACGAGTGTTATCCTACCGAAACCCAAATCTCAATGGGTATTGTATCTCTTACCTATACCTACCCAATAATGAGGGTATGGGTTTGGGTAGTGGGTATAGATGCCCAGTGGTAGTCCTATGGTCCTACCCAAGCGTAACATTGGGGGCTTGCATGCAGTGCCAAATGGCCAATCAGTGCAACGCAAGTAGCCCACAACCCATGTCACGTACACGTCCGTTGTCCGATGGCTGATTCAAAAATCATAGGAGACATCTCATGCACGTACCATCCTTCTCCCTCCCCCACCACCAAAACTCCACCATCCATCCACTTGCCTCCCCGCTATTGTCTCCCCAAGATGCCACCTCGACCATCGTCATCATGCCACTCCTCGCTGCCTCGTACGCCACCGACTCCTAATATTCTCTAGTTCTTGCCATCTCTAATGACCTCCACCGCTCACCATCCTCCTCCGACCTATGGCTGACAGCACCACTACTGCCTTACTGCCCTGCCGCCACCACAACCTATCATCAGTCATCCCACCACCTCGGGCTCCCTCTAAATTTAGGCCCTTGTTGTCGACAATCGAATCATTAATCTTATGAAATAATATGAAAAATGGCTAAAATCCTTGGGAGAGAATAGGGATGCTCTTTATTGACATGAACTAATTACAGTGGTGCCTTCAACAAGGCAAGAGACTAGCCCTAATACACCGAATTGAATTTGATTGATCAATTGTGAATGAATTGTCTTGTGTTGCTTCTGATCGTCCATATCTTCGGCATTCTCTTGTCCTGCCTCAAATACCAATGAAGAGGCGCCTGACTGTCCGACGAGGAAGACGCCTTATGAAATCAACGTATCTAGTTGGGGGGACAGTTATTGTCAGAGAGAGAACATACGATCATCGGTTGTTATCAGTGGGAGACGAATGTGGGTAACAACTATATGGTAGTTATTATCATAGACTTTGGTTGAAGCATGTGTTCCATTAATCGCATGGAAGGAATATTCTAGAATCGGGTCCAGGGACCAATTCATGGACTTTCTGAGCAGTCATCTAGTTAGGCAACATACACAATATTTCTTCAACTAGGGTACTCGGGGAGCAACCTCTGGAAGTTTACGACCACAGGGGTCTCTTGGCCTTAATTATATATTAAAACCATATTTATGGATTTATTCAATCCTCGTCACTTATCAGCCTCTACATCATCTTCAGAAAGTGTGCCATGCTTAAGATATTCATAAATTGATATCATCCAATCACTACTGGAGTCGATCTGTATGATCTCCAGTGGAGTGTCTTCGGAATGCTCAACTACAAAGGGTTTGTTGAGTTGCTCGAGAAAAAACTCCGAGTGAGATGGATGATCTTGAGAAAGCCATCTATGCTAACTGATCTGTCAAAAAAGTTATCCTTTCTAGGAATATGTTGGATCTCAAAATTGAAGAAATGCCTTTTGAGTTTTCTAACTTCCGCGAGATAAGATGACATCACTATACTCAAGCATTGATACTCTTTCCCAACTTGATTCGCTACTAGTTGAGAATCGTCTTTCACTAGTAATCTATGAATCCTGAGCACTTTGGCTACTCAGAGTCCTGCTAGTAAACCTTCATACTCTGCCACATTATTTGTAGCAAGAAAGTTTAGCTGAATGGTGTATTTTATAGTTTCTCCAGTAGGAGATATCAAGACTACCCTAGCCCTTGAGCCCTTTAACATCAAGGAACTGTCAAAGTATATAGTCCACTCTTTGTGGTGTTTATACTCGGGCCCTTGGGTGGCTTCAGGTTTTGTCCACTCGGTAATAAATGTTGCTAAAGCCTGGGACTTGATTGTTGTTCATGAAATAAAATGAAGATCGAACTCGCCAAGTTCGACCATCCATTTTGCTATACATCCACATAATTCACTGTTTTGGAAAACTTGGCCAAGAGGATATCTAGTCAGTACGACTACTTTGTGGCCTGAAAGTAATGTCTTCGTTTCCTTGAAGTCATAAGGAGATCATATAGCAACTTTTGTATATCTAGATATTGTTCTTTTGATAAATGTAAGACTTTACTTACGTAATATACTGGTCATTGGATATTGTCATGCTCAACCACCAGTATGGCACTGACTTCTTGTGGTGTTGCAGCTAGGTATAAGAGTAATATTTCACCCAGTCTTGGATAGACTAAGATCGAGGCACTCGAAAGGTACTTTTTAAGCTCTTCACATGCATCGTTTGCTTCCTTAGTTCATTCGAAACTTCCATGTTTCTAAAGAAGCTTAATGAAATGCAATCCTTTTTTCAGCCAACTATGCTATGAAACAACTTAGCAGTGCTATACAACCGGATATATTTTGGACATCCTTCTTTGTGTTCGGAGAACACATCTGCTCAATGACCACTATTTTCTCTACATTTGCTTCAATTTCTCTAGCCGAAACTAGAAATCCAAGAAGCTTTCTACATAAAACTCCGAACACACATTTATCCAAATTTAACTTAATGTTATATCTTCTTAAGTTAGTGAAAGTTTCTTGTAGATCAGAGATTTGATCTCCGATGTTGTTACTTTTGACGACCAAGTCATCAGCATAGGCCTATAAGTTATGACCGATCTACGGACTAAAGATTTTTTGCATCAACATCTGAAAAGTAGCACTAGCATTTTTAAGACCAAATAGCATATTTACATTGCACAAGATGACACATGGTATGACGAAGGAAGTTTTCTCTTCATCATCTTTACTCATACTAATATGGTGGTACCCTGAGTATGCATCTACAAAGCTTAATAATTCACACCCGGAAGTAGAGTCAACAAGCTGACCGATACGTGGAAGGGGAATATCATCCTTCGGACAAATTTTATTAAGATCTGTGAAATCAATACACATTCATCATTTCTCATTACTTTTTCTAACCATTATAGGATTGTCGAACCATTCTGGGTGGACAACCTCATGAATAAATCTAGCCTTGAGAAGCTTATTGATCTCTAACCGGGTTTCTTCCTTTCGATTGGGTGCAAAATACCTTAGCTTTTACTTGACCGGCTTTTTATCAGGCTAGAGTACTAGCCTGTGCTCGATCATCTTCCTAGGGATACCAGGCATGTCAAATGCCTGCCAGGTAATACATCTGAGTTTGCTCAGAGGAAGAAGACGAATGACTCTTCCTATTTGAGTTCGAGTCCTACCCTAACTAGTATCTTCTAGAAGGTAGCGCTAGCATTTTTGAGTCCAAACGACACTTTGGCATTTTCTGGAGAAGCATCCTTGTTGAGTGGAACCTCCTCGATCTGGTCAGAGGATTTTGAGGCCACCTTTGGTCTTGAGTGTTTGCCCTGCACAGAAGGCGAATTAGCATTTCTGGTTAGAAGTTCATCGACCAGTTCTAGGGATTTACAATTGCATGCATATGCCATCTTTCTATCCCCTCGAACCGTTATGACCCCTTTTGGTCCTGACATCTTAAGACTCTGATAGCCATAATGCGTAGCTATAAGGAACTTAGCCAATGCCAGACAACCAAGAATCCCATTGTGTGCGGTTTTAGTCTACTACATCAAATGAGATTATTTCTATTTGGAAGTTATCTGAAATTTCAAATGTGACTAATTGGAAAACTTGCCCTATTGGTTTAGCAGTAGATCCCATGACTATGCCATGACAGGCATACTTCACAGGCTTTACTTTTGATTTGGGAACTTGCATTTCTTCTAAAGCATCCATAAATAAAATATTAAGAGAACTACCACCATATACTAGAACTCGATTAACTTTGCAATTATTTACGGTAGGTTCTATGACAATAGGGAACTTACCTGGTTGAGTTAAAGGGATGGGACAATCTTCCTTGCTGAAGGAAATAGTTGTCTCTGACCACCTAGATAGGTTGACAGCGATCGGAGATTTGATGAGGTTCACTTCCCACCATGGTCTTCAGATGGTGTCTGGACTTGTAGAACCCATTGAAGATCATATCGATGGTGTGATGTGGCTCTGATATTCCATCTCTTCATCACTATCCTTGTCCTTTTTGGAGCTCGATTCTCTGACCTCCTGAATGGAAGGAAAAGGATCCTTACCTGGGTAATAGTCTTCCAATTTCTTCTGCCAGGCATGGAAATTGCCTAGATCATGCCCTACCGCTTGATGAAGTAGACACCACTTCTTATCCTTTTTGGACTCGTCGGTCAGAGCTTTTGCCTTGTTTCGATCGGAATAGTCCTTCTTACCATTAGTAAACTTCTCTAAAATCTCAAGAACCTCCTTAGCGTTAGGTTTGCGATTTTTCTTACCTTTGAAAGACTTCTTGGACTTCTTCTCTTTCTTATCTAGGCCAAGTTGAGAAATTTTCTGTATTTGGTCGATAACCTTGTTCCATTTAACCACCTTGCTAGTGGCTGCGTACCTATCGGCCATGTTGAATAGCTCAATGATCATTCTTAGAGGGTTCATTGCGATGTCCTTTGTAAACCGTCAGTTCCTCAACCCCACTTTGAAAGCCTGAATAATAGAGAAATCTGCAACCACATCAATGGAATTACGAACTTGGCTAAAACTTTTGATGTATTGCTAGAGAGTTTCATTGGGTTCTTGCCAGATTCAGTGGAGATCATCTTCTTTGTTAGGGTGATCATAAGTACACTAAAAATTTGCAATCAAGAGGTCACAGAGTTGCTCCCAGGTGTAAATTGATCTGACTGGTTGGTTGAGCAACCAAGATCGAGCAGATCCTTCGAAGATTACGGGCAAGTAGTTTGCCATCACGTTATCATCACCACAGCAGCCCTAATGGCGATAATGTAAATCTGGAGAAATTCTAATGGGTTTTGAGTTATAGTAAATTTATCTAGATTTGTTGGCCAGAATTTGTCTAGCCAGCATACTACTTAAAGACCTGCCGAGAGTGCCCGACAACCTATGATCCAGTCATGATGCCTTCTTTGGGAAAGAGTCGAATTGCAGTCGGTTGGAGGCCAGTTCCTCCAGTAGTCATACTAATAAACTAGTGCTCTGACCTAGTAGTGGACACTTACATGGTGTCTTTGACCGGTTACTTGGTTTAGTTGATGCCACAGATAACCTGATCCAAGTGTTCGTTCCTCATGATGAGGGAGAGTGGCTTCATGGAAGAGCCATCTTCCCTCACGATTCCTTTGTCGGTATCTTTGAGGAGGTCTAGAGACAGATATCAGATGGTTGCCAGGTAGACCACACTAGCTTTGGCTGAGGGAGGAATGCTCGGACGAAGTTAGCATGTGACTCTGCAAGTTCCTTTGTTCCCTGTATATTTCTGTATGCTGCATGGTCTCCGAAGAATATTGGACGCCTATCCTGCAACTTGAGCATATCTCGGAGTCTCTGCCAGAGTAAGATCTGGGTTGTTTAAAATATCATGAACTTGTTGCAAAATCTGGATTGTTACCAAGGGTCTTGAAGGATTTATGTTGGCGAAATGTGTACGATGACTTGAGTTTCCCTCCGACCCTCTCGCTTGTGTCGTCCGACCCGTCACGCACGGTAGGGTAGAAGTAGGTTGATTAGCTGCTTGATATCCACCAGTTCTGTTGCCTTCGCCATCTCGAGGTGATGCATGAGTGTTTGCACCATTTGGACCAATGGGTCCCGATGAGTTTTGTCATATAGAATCATGCACGCTATCTCGATCGGTATCACCGATTGTGTTAGCTGCGTGCCTCCAGCACGAATCTCCCAATGAGCTCCGTCAAAACTAAGGGATAGTCTTCCACACTTTGGCAAGAGCCTCCACGATGGGGAATAGTTGGAAATAACCACCTCTGGTGGGCTTTGTGGTGGACTCAGCCTGATCTAGTGGATTGCCGTTCAGATGCTGAGCGTTATCATCTTCACCTGGCTTTCTACCGATGGTAACTTCATCAATACTGCGACTAGGTGTCGGTCAACTTCTGAAATACATAGGAGCTGTTAGCGAATAGCAATCACCCATGACCGTATTGAGAGCACACTGACCCTTGGATCACGATGTTGAGTGTTTAATGCTGTTTTTGCCGATCAAAAGCACCAGGCTTGTAGAGGCAGTTGGGCATTCCGATCTAGATAGAATAACTGATTTCTTTAGAGTGCCGTTGATGGGGATGGTGAATCTTCTTCCATCTGGTCAATCTCACTGGTTTTAAAAAGGGCATGCCCAGGATGGAAGAGGATGATGACAATGCATCATGCTCCACAATGCGGATGCATGCATCCATATCGAGGTCGACATACCCTGCCAAGTCGAACTAGTTTTTTTCATCCCACATCCCTATCGTAATCACATGAGTGATGACAACAAGGAAAAGAGAAGGATGAGGATCGTTGAACGAAGAAGAGCTTCAAGGATTCAACGTCTTCTTCCCCATAGAAGGAGCCAACTGTCGATGATCAAATCGCTAATCTTACAAAATATATGAGGAAAATGGCTAAAATCCTTGGGAGAGAACATGGATGCTCTTTATTGCTATGAACGGGTTATAGTGGTGCCTTTGACAAGGCAAGAGACTAGCCCTAATTACACCGAATTAAATGTGATTGATCAATTGTGAGTGAATTGCCTTGCGTTGCTTTGGGATTGACCATCCATATCTTGAATCTTCTCTTGTCCCACCTTAAATACGAATGAAGAGCTGCCTGACTGTTTGGTGAGGATGACGAGGACATCCCCATTGGACCAATCACACGAGCATGAGATACAAAGATTAATCAACATGTGAACTTGCTACTAGTTAAATTTTATTTTAATTTACATAAGAATTGGTTACTACTTAATGCTAGTATTTTAATTATTCTTAGGTTCGCACATGAGGACGGAACAACAAAAGAAGCCATGCACAAGAATTAAGAAAGAGAGGTGCATGCAACATGTTGTGCATGTAACCGTACCATGCACAAGACATTAAGAAAGAGAAGTGCATTGGCCATAAATAAATGCCAGGAAGAAAGAAGGAATGAAAAAAGTGTGCTTTTGCATACATGTGTGCAGTGCGTGGCCGAGAGACTAGCAGAGCTTGGTTTAAGAAAACTCCTGGAGCTATTGCATGGAAACCACTAGCCCGCGTGTATTTTTCTTTCTGGCTGAGTCGGTCATGTGTCGCGTTTTTTATTTTGCATCCAAACCTTTAAGTCTTGGGTTTAGGAATTTGTGTCAGCTTCATTAGAGTTGGCAGATGGGTTCAGCTTCCAAGTTGAATTGATTTCCACTTAGTGGCCCATGCCCAACTGCACCTCACGTCGGCCCAAGATCAATGTTGTGTGTGCATGATGGGAGAACATCATAAAGACCTTGCGTCGCCATTGTATGGACGAACCACATAAAACCAATATATTATTTCAAAGACCTATACATTTGTTCTTCCTAGGGTTTAACGCATGATTGTAACCTAGAGGGGAATTAGGCATTATCAACCCCATTGTTCTTATGAGTCCTTGTGATTTGCAGGAGCGATAACACGTCTACTTGTGTGGTCAGGTAGATGGGATCACGAGCGTGCGGTTGGGCGAGTTTTTTTTATCGCAGATTGCTGTTCTAATAATGGTTGGCGCCATCGGTTCATTAGGTTACACGAGTCCAAGTTTTCATCATCAATCCTACATCGTGAAGATCAGACATCTCCCGTATCATCTTAGTATCAGAGCGCCGGGTTGCCACGATAGCATCAATTTACCCATAGTTAAATTTATTTTTTCCCTATACACAAAAGCCAAAAAAAATCAAACCCTAGTTTTGCATCTATTATTCTCATCAGTTTTATTAAGTTTTTGTCCATTAGAATTTTTATTTGAGTGTTGATCATCATGCTTCTTTCGTGTATATTAATCTTTGTGTCTACACAAACCCTAGAAAAAAATTCTCAACTAGCAGCCATTGAAGTACCTATCTACAGTAAACACCATCTGCTACAGTGCCGTCTACAATGCTGTAGTCGGTTGTTTGGCCAAATACATTCATAATTTTTTATTCATCAATTGAGACTAACTGTTGAATATTGCATATAGGGCTGTTCTTGAGTATTTTACGCCTTACTGAATATTTGTGACTTGTGCAAATTCTAGGGACAACAAAACCCTAGTTTGGCCTTTAAGTCAAAGAAAAAAGAGACAGCCGATAAAAAAAGAAGCCACGGGTTGAGAAAAAAAAGAAAAGAAAAGAAAGAGAAAAATAGAGCAGTGGCCGAATTTGGGTGAGTTCTTAATCCATAAATTCAAATTATGTAATTTAATTTCTTAAGCAATCTTGTGCCCTTATATTCATATTCTTGCAATTGGCTAGCATCTCTCCAGTACTTGGTGCAAAACGAGTGATTTAATCATCGATCTCAGATTACCTCTATTTAGCTCATTCCTTTATTTGCATTGAGTCACATTGATCTTTATGTGTGCGTTCATACACTTCGCTTAAACCTATTGGATCAGCACTTAGACAAAGTATTCTAGCTTGGATTATCACTTAACAACATCAAGAATTTCAGATTGCATAGGTAAATATATTACCACATTGTGTTGTCTACCGTCACCAAAGTGCGTGCAGCTCTTCAATTCTATTAAGGACATATAAGAACTTTGGTTGGTAAGAGAAGGTGAGGTTGAGTGAATTCAACAAATAAAACTTTCCATATCCATATACATAATTTTGCTTGTTGTTTGTACTAACCATAGTAGGAAAAGAAGGAGAACAAACATATGTTACACAAGCTGACCTTGAGAAACACACAAATGATTTCAACACTCAGTTGAATGATAACATGTATGTCTTGAGTAAGGAAATACTAGAGGAGGTTTGCAAAGAGTCGAGCCCAATTGGCGTCCATGAAGAAGGCGTTGAGCTTGACGATACTAATGGGGAGAAGGCTGCACGATTCGCTAGAGAAGCTCAAACAAATCGAGCCACTGCCAACGTGGCTCAACCACCCTTTCTCGAGCCTACGGGAGGTATTTTCGGCATTGACCGTGGCCAAGGGAGAGGCCATGGCCGTGGGCGCGGTGGTGCCACCCATATTGAGGACTTCGACGATGATTTTTGGCTATACCACAATGACAACTATTAACGCCATGGCCGTCGTCATGATGATCCGTACGTGGAGGAGAAATTTAGGAAACTCAAATTCACTATTCTCAAGTTTGAAGGCACTTCCGATCCAGATGTATATCTCACATGGGAGCTCAAGGTAGATAAGATCTTCCGGATGCATAATTATTTGGAGGAGAAGAAGCTACACATGATGTCACTTCAGTTTGATGGGTATGCATTGTTTTGATGGGAGCAAGTATTGAATCAAAGAGAAGATAATGGGGAACCTCCAATTGCATCATGGGTTGAAATAAAGCAAGAGCTGAGAGCATATTTTGTTCTAATGCTTATAAATATGATCTTTTTGATAAACTGTAGAATGTAAGATAGGAAGGTATTCGGTAGAGGAATACTACAAGGATATGGAGCAAACTATGATTAGAGAACATGTGCACGAAAATGAAGAGCAAACACTTGCGCGTTTTCTGTTTAGCCTAAATAAAAACATTAAATGCATAGTAAAATATCAGCCCTACAACACTGTTGTTGATTTGGTGCTGATGCGGGGGATTGTCTGATCTTCACGGCGCAGGATCGATGAAGATAGTTTGGATCCCTGCAACCTGACGAATCGATGGCGCCAACCACTATTTGAACAGCAACCTGCGATAAAAGAATTTGTCCAACCACACGCTCGTGTCCCGTCTACCTGCCCACCAAGTAAACGCGTCGTCGCTCCGGCCAATTCACAAGGAAACACAAGAACAATGGGGAAGAACACTAGATCCCCTCTAGATTGCAATCATATGCCAAACGAACAAGTGAATAGCTCTCTCTGAAAATAATAGATTCATTTTCTGTGGTCTGTTTTTACAAAAAGAAGGTGCAACTATTTATCATGTACGCACGCAATGCATTGGCCTAAGGCCCAACTAAACTTGTTCAGCCAGGGAAAAGAAGGACACACAACAGGACTCAACAAAATAACACACGCCTGCATTTATTTATTTGACTTGGACTCGGGCAATGCTGCATGCAAATCCTTGAGCTAGCTGCACCTTGCACGTGTGGGATAAGGTGGGACCCTCCAAGTGTTTCCCATGCATGTAGTCCATTCAAAGAAATTTTCTTGATTGAAATAGTTAAATGCTGCATGCATTTGTCCTCTCCCGTTTGGCTGCAAGTATATGGGCTGCATGCACCTCCCTCCTTTGTGGGTCCCATTGATGGGACGTTGCCTATGCTTCCAAGAAGCAAGAGAGAGCAGGCACTACTCTCTGCTTGCCTAGCTTCAGCTCTAGATTGTCTGCATGATGTGCCCACTTCGAGAGGAACAAAATGAAGCAAAGCAAACCGAGAAAATAATAATCGAGTTGGTTCTTTTCGGGTCCAAAAATCTTCTCACACATGGCCTAAAAATTATTAAAATACTAGTATTAGATAGTTACCAATTTTTATATAAGCTAAAAATTATTTTACTTAGGAACAAATTCACCTGATAATATTTAATACGGCTCAACAATTCTTTCTAGTCAAATAATATATTTAACCGAAAAGTGCAAGACATATGCATATCCGCATCATCATTCCCTTCTTCAAGAAAAGCCGTCCTCAGCTTTTGATAGTCTGAAATTGCACTAAACAAATAATACACCGTGTATGCATGGTATATATATTTGTCATTTACACTCATTCCATTTAGCACATTATGATTACCTGAAGGCATAGTAAACAGAAAGAACAACGCATATGTAGGTATATGTATGAGTCTATTGTTGTGTCATTCTTATTGTTTTGCACATACCATTTAGTACAACAGTAGCCATAGGTTGTATGCATTGCAATACTATCATTCACATTACTCCCCTCACATCGAGAAAAGTCATCCTCGACTTTTGTAAGCGTGCATACAAGTGAGTAGTGGACATCAGCATATCAAATTGCTCTAATATAGGTGAGAAATTTTTAATGACTTCCATGGTTCAACTGTGCTACTCTGATTATTTGTACATGATCGTACAACAAAGAATGAACAAGTGGGCTTAAGAAATCTTTCTAAACAGCAAGCACTAACATTTGAACTCATCTCAGTGTGATCATGACATGACACAAAAGGTTGTTTATCTAAAACATGCAATTTCAATTCAGCAAGCTTATCACATGTAATGCATATTCGACAAACATAAAACTTGTTATTTACACCATAATCTCTGATTAAATTGAACTTATAGGTGCAGACATAGCTACTAACTAGTGATTTTAAACATGAAATTTCAACAACATTTTGAATCACACTAGATAGCTCTGAAGGATCATTGAACATGATATAATACAAAGAATCACTATGAGATATTCGAGTAAGAACTTCTTTATGAGTAATTAATTCCGCATTATGTAAATTGACCCAAGAAATTTTAGAACAAGGAATTTTTTATGGAACACATAAGTTCTCACAATTACTCACCTTTTCCCAATTAAATTCTGCACAAATATGGTTACCTTTATCATTCCCTTCAGTTGATGTAGGTGCTGTAGGTATCAAATCATCATGATGTAACAACGGGGCAGCAAGTACTTCATCTTCAACTATGGTTATCTTCTCATCGGTTTTCTCCAGTGGTACCGGTTGTGGAATATTTGACTCCTCTTCTTTAATGTCAATCTGCACAATGTGAGAAACAACACTAGAAGTAGATATTAATGTGTTAGTTTCATAATCAACCTCACTTTATCTATCATCTACTTTTCTCTTTTCTTTTTGTGTATATCTCTCACTCTCAATTTAGATGCTCTCAACCTTACATATGGTGGAATCACACAACTCACTGTTTTTGTCACTCTCACTCAATTTGGCTATGTGGCTCTCATCATCACATGGGTTTTGAAACATCTCATCCTTTATGTGTCATGGGCCAGCAATGGCATAATTACCATCAACCATGATCTCCTCATGTAGCAACGGGGCAGCATTATATTACACCTTGACCGAAGGGAAAGTCCCATGCTTGGTCATCTTCTCATGTAACGCTCTGGTAAAGGCACACAAACTGAAGTGTGGACTCAGGTTGAAACGTGGTGTACGCCTCTCCTTAATTCTCTTCTCCTGCTCTATAGCATAATTCACAAGATCCTGCATACCACCATCATATTTCAAACGAACAGTAGCAGCGATCTCAGAATTCAAACCTCTTTTGAAGTAGACTCTCTTCGCACATGCCTCTATGATATTAGCACGATACATAGCATAATCCAGCTCATCATAATAAAATTGGATAGATCGACATCCTTGACGAATACTCTTGATATGATGAAGTAACTCAAGCTCATACTCATATGGCACAAACTTCTTTCTCATGACTTCATTTAATTCTTTCCAAGTAGTGACATATTGCTTCTCGGGATATCGCTTTCACCAAGTGCATGCATATTTTTCAAACTCCATGGTGGCTTGTGTTACTTTCTTGGCTTCGGACAGCTTCTGAAACTTGATGTCACATTCGAGTTGTCCCATCCATTTGAGATATTCCTCCGGATCTGTACTTCCATAGAATGGAAAATACAAGTATCGAGAGTCGTACCATGAGGAACGAAATGCTAAATAGCCTGCCACTATTAGTGCAAACAACAAGAAAAGCTATGTATGTGGATGTGGAAAGTTTTATTTGTGGAATTCACTCAACCTCACCTTCTTTCACCAACCGAAGTTCTTATGCGTCCTTGATGGAATTGAAAAGCCGCACGCACTTTGGTGACGGTAGACAACACAAGGTGATAGATTGCACAAACACTGTTATAACAATGGCTCATATGTGGAGCTTGGAGGGAAAATATCAACCTATACAATCTGAAATTCTTGATGTTGTTAACTTAAGTAATAGTCCAAGCTAGAATACTTTACCTAAGTGCTAATCCAAAAGGTTTAAGTGAAGTATATGGATGCACACACAAAGATCAATGTTACTCGATGCAACAAAGGAATGAGCTAAATAGAAGAGATCTGAAATTGAGAATTAAATAGCTCGTTTTGCACCAAGTACTAGGAGAGACGCTAGCCAATTGCCATAATATGAATGTAAGAGCACAAGATTGCTGAAAGGAATTAAATACACAAGCTGAAATTATATATTAGAATTAGGTAACCCCAATTAAACCAACGCTCACTTTTTTTTGCGGAGGCTCTTCTTCTTTTTTTCTTTCTTTTTTTACTTATAGTTGGCACAAAGGTTTAGCTTTCCCTTGCACAAAAGAAATAAAATTTCAGCAAGTGTAAATTAATACCAAGAACAGCCCTTAATGCAATTATCAAAGACTAGTCTCAAAGATAAACAGAAAATTATGGATATATTTAATAGAAACGACCACAGCGTAAAAAATTCGCGGTACTATAGCAATACTGTTGATGGTATTGTAGAAGTACTGTTCACGGCACTATAGCAGTACTGTTCACAGCACTGTAGCAACACTGTTCACGTCACTGTAGCAATCGGGGTTTTTTTTGGTTTAGGCGAAACAAAGGAAATAACACAAAAATAAAGAGACGCAAAGGAACACGATGATCAACACCTAAACAAAATTGTAATGGACGAAAACTTAACAAAACTCACGAATAATAACAGATGCAAAAACTAGGGTTCAGATTTGTTTTGGCTTTTTGTGTATAGGAAAAAAATAAATCTAACTACGGGTAAATTGATCCTACCGTGTCAACTGCGCTCTGATACCAAGATGATGTGGGGGATTGCCCGATCTTCACGGCTTAGGATCGATGAAGATAGTTTGGATCCGTGCAACCTAGCGAATTGATGGCGCCAACCACTTTTAGAACAGTAACCTGAGACAAAAGAATTCGCCTAACCACACGCTCGTGATCCCGTCTACCCGACCACCAACTACCACTCGCTTCGGCCAATTCACAAGGAAACACAAGAACGACGGGGAAGAACGCTCGATTCCCCTCTAGGTTGCAATCATATGCCAAACCCTAGGAGGAACAAGCGAATAACTCTCTCTGAAAATAATAGATTCTGTTGTAGGGGTGGCCCCCACCTAAACCCAGCAGGCCTGGTAGAAGGTTACAAGGCCCAGAATAGGCCATGTGTACTGACATAAGTGCCCATGAAGGGGAAACTCAGATGTAAGGGTATAATTGTAAAATCACTCCCCATGTGTGTATATATATGGAATACATGCCACGAGAAAGGCCAAGCCATTACTGTCACTTCTCCCAACTCTCCACTACCATCTCTCTCTCTGTTTGGTCTGTAACCACAACAGTTGGCGCCGTCCGTGGGAGGACGGAGCAAGCTCGCAGTCCAAGAAGGATGGCACCAAAAGCTTCGTCGGCGGCGCGAAGGGAAAGAAGGTGGCCGGATCGGGCGCCGCATGGGTACGGTGGCTTCGCATCGGCCGTTGCGGGCGCGGGTGACGACGCAGCGCGGTGGTCGAGGACGCCGACGCCGCACCGCGACGATCGACCACGCCGCGCGACGGCGACCAACTCGCTACCGGGCGCCGCGACGACCAACCCGCGGCCGGCGCTGCGACGGCCAACCCGCCGCCGACGACGACCAACCCGCGCGGCGCGCGCAACGAACCCGCCACCGCGCCGCGACGATCGACCCGCGCGCGCGACGACCAACCTCGCCGCCCAGGCGGTGGAAAGCGCCCTGTTGGCGGCCCTTAGAGTGTTCCAGCAGGAGCTAGGGGATCTTCGTGGGGCTGTCCGAGACATACAAGAGGCTCGGAGCCAGTAGGCCGCGCCATTGGTCGTGTCAGGGCCCACGCCGGAAAGGGCGGACGGCCGCGACGCCCCCATATCCAGCCGCATGCCGCTGCGACGCGTCGATCCAGAGTCCCCGCTTTCCGCAGGACTGCAGCAGGCGGCGTGGCCCGAAGACTTCAAATTCCCCAGTGTCATCGAGCCCTACAAAGGCGACACGGACCCCCGCGAATTCGTGCGCGTGTACGAAACCGCAATCGAGGCCGCAGGCGGAGATGACACCACAAAGGCGAAGGGACTCCCCCTCGTGTTGCAAGGAGTGGCGCTCTCCTGGTTTTTTACCATAGAGCCGAACTCCATCTACGCGTGGGAGCAGATCCACGATCGCCTTCACAACAACTTTCAAGGAAATTATGTCGAGCGGGTCGACGCGGACCAACTCTTCGCCGTGAAGCAGAAACCTTCGGAGAACCTCCGGGACTACTTCAAACGCTTCGCGAAGATACGTTGTCAAGTCAAAGATGTCAATGAAACCACCGTTGTCAATGCAGCCATACAGGGCCTTCGCCCGGGCCCGATGGACGAGTACAACGCACGCAAAGCCTATCAAGACGGTCGCCAAGCTCTTCGACAAGATGGAAGGGTATGCGCGGGCCGAGGAAGATGCGCGAAGACGCAACACCCCCGCCCCCGACCTCGCCCAAGCGAAGCGCTCGCCATGCGAGGAGGTGGGTGGTGATTCCCCGCAGCAGGACCGCAGTCGACAATCCCGGGAGGCCACTCCCGGAAGCAACGGCCCCGGGGAGCAGGAAGGCTCGCCAGGGGACAGGCGCAAGCCCCGGCGTCACCAGCGCAGACCACGCAAGGTCCGCCATGTCCTTGGTATCGGGAACGCCCTTCAAGGACCGGCCCCCATATCGTGGGAAGGGGGCCGAGGATGCGGGGGCGGACCAAGTCGTGGCGAGCAACCTCGCGCGGAGCAAGAGCTTCGGGACTGCGGCAAGTGGTGCGAGGTGCATGGTTACGGCGATCACTACACGAAGGCATGCACCGCAGTCACGGAGCTGCGACGGGTGATGGCCGAGTCTCGGGCCTCGTCCCCTCGGCCCCTTGCCGAAGTCCACGAGCGGCATCCAAAAGGTGGTCCCCTGCAAGCCTCCGACAGGGAAGACACGCAGCACCGCACGGTCAGCGTCATCACCGGAGGTTCCCTATTAGGGGCCCCCGTGGAGCGGTCGCTACCGTGGGTGCTGCCCTACAACATCACCTTCACCTTGAATGACGCCAGGGGTGTGGCGTTCTTTCACCAAGACCCTCTAGTCATTCAGGCTCACATCGCAGGCCATGACGTCAGGCGCGTCCTCGTCGACGGGGGAAGCTCTGCGAATATTATGTTTGCAGGGGCCCTCGAGCGTATGGGAATCCCCCGAAGCCGCCTGGAGCAGTCAGGGGCTCCACTTCAAGGCTTGAGAGGCCAACAGCTGGAGGCCATAGGACACGTGTCCCTTCCAGTTACGTTCCGCCAGGGGAGCAACACCCGAAGCGCGCACGTCATCTTCGACGTAGTAGACATCCCGCACCCCTACAACGTCATATTGGGACGACCTGCCATCAATTCCCTCGAAGCGATCCCGCACCACGCCTTCCTATGCATGAAGCTCCCTGGCCCGGAGGGCGTGATCACTATCTTCGGCAACCAGGACCTCGCCAGGCGCATCGAACTCAGTAGCCCGAGTTTGCACCGCCCGTGCACGCCTCTGCACGCCGGTGACACCCTCCGCTTCGGGGTGGACGCCTAAGCCTCAGTCCGAAGGTGGGGTCAAGAAGGTGCCACTCCAGACGGAGGGGCAGTTAGTGTCCATTGGCGAGGGGCTCCCTGCGGAGGTTGAGCGAGATCTACTCCAAGTACTCCAGGACAACGCTGACATCTTTGCATGGTCGCCGGAGGACATCAAGGGCGTAGACCGCGCAGTAATCGAGCACCGCTTGGCGGTCCGCCCTGACGCCAAGCCGGTCAGGCAGAAGCTTCGCCGTATGTCCATGGATCGGCAGCAGGCGGCCAAGGTGGAGGTAGCGAAGCTTCTCCGGGCCGGGATCATTCGTGAGGTCCATCACCCAGAGTGGCTTGCCAACCCCGTACTGGTCAAAAAGGCCAGCGGGGCCTGGCGTATGTGCATCGACTTCACGGCGCTCAACAAGGCGTGCCCAAAGGACAACTACCCCCTGCCACGCATCGACCAATTGGTCGATGCTACCGCCGGATGCGAGCTAATGAGTTTCCTGGATGCTTACTCCGGCTATCATCAGGTTTACATGGCCAAAGACGACGAGGACAAGACCAGTTTCATCACACCGATTGGGACCTTCTGTTTCGTCAGAATGCCCTTCGGCTTGAAGAACGCGGGTGCTACGTTTACCCGCCTCATCGCGCTTGCCCTCGCCACCAAGCTCGGGAGGAATGTGGAGGCCTACGTCGACGACGTGGTAGTCAAAACCCGGCAGCTCGCTTTGCACGGCCGGGACCTCCAAGAGACCTTCGACAACCTCAGGAGGGTCGGCATCAAGCTCAACCCCGACAAATGCGTCTTCGGCGTCCAGGCGGGCAAACTATTAGGTTTCCTCATATCCGGACGAGGCATCCAGGCGAATCCCGACAAGGTTGATGCCATTCTGGGCATGGAGCCACCCAAGATGACGAGGGAGGTCCAGAGGCTGGCGGGCCGCATGGCGGCCCTAAGCCGCTTCCTGTCTAGGGCGGCGGAGCGGGATCTGCCGTTCTTCAAGACACTCCGTGGGTGCGACGGATTTCAATGGGATAGCGACTGCGCGGAGGCCTTCAACGAGCTCAAGAAACACCTGGCGAGCCTCCCTACTCTGGTCGCCCCAGCACCAGAGGCTCCCCTCTTGCTCTATCTAGCCGCGTCGGTTACGGCGGTCAGTGCCGTCCTCGTCTTAGAGGAAGGCGCCGTACAGTGCCCCGTGTACTGTCTCCGAAGCCCTCTAAGGCGCCAAGACAAGATATACGGAGCTGGAAAAGCTAGCTTACGCGTTGGTCATGGTCTCCAGGAAGCTTCGACATTATTTTTTGGCCCACCCAATCACAGTGCCTTCCTCATTTCCCCTGGCGGAGATGTTATACAATAAGGAGTCCACGGGGCGCATCGGCAAGTGGGCTGCCGAGCTCGCCCCGTTCTCCCTAACATACGCCTCGCGGACGGCAATCAAATCTCAAGTCCTCGCCGACTTCCTCGCAGAATGGACTCGCGGCTCGGCCATGCGGCTAACGACGACCCGGCGGACCCTCACCATAGATGGGGCTTACGGCGTCACGGGCGCGGGTGTAGGCGTAGTAATTGTCACACCCGAGGGGCAGTGCTTATTGTACTCGGCGCGCCTTGCATTTCCGGCCACCAACAACACAGCTGAGTATGAAGCGCTACTCTTTGGCCTGACCAAGCTCAAGGCAATCGGTGCGCGGCGAGTGCTCGTCCGCACGGATTCGCGTTTGGTGGCCGGCCACGTAGGCAAGTCATATCAAGCCAAGGACCCTGAGCTGGCTAAATACCTCGCCGCCGTAAGAGCCAGGGAAAGGCATTTCTTGGGCGTCATAGTCAAGGCCATCCCTCGCGCGGAAAACGAGCAGACCGACGCTCTCGCGAAGGCGGCTAGCCAGCAGCTGCCACTCCTTGATGGGGTGTTTTACGAAGTATTGCCACAAGCGGCCATCGCGCAGGACAAACGGGATGCGGCTCTCGTTCACCACGTCATCCAGCAGGGCGACTAGCGAGAGCCCATCTTCAATTTCCTGCAGGGCATCGCCGAGCCAGAGGACCACGCCGAGCTCCGCGCCCGCAACACCGCGCGATCCTTCCGTGTGTTTGAAGGGCGCTTTACAAGCGTGGAGTCGGCACCGCTCTGCGCTGCTCTCCCACGAAGAAGGGAAGAAGCTCTCGCGGAGATCCACGCGGGGCATGCGGTCTCACCTCGCGCGAGGTCATTGGTCGGCAAGGCGTTGTGCAAGGCTTTTACCGCCGATCGCCATTATTGACGCCAAGGACCTCGTGCATCGGTGCCAGGGGTGCCAGTGGATGGGGCGCATCATCCGCAGGCCCCCGACGAACCTCAACCCTATTCCCTCGGTGTGGCCGTTGGCACGCTGGGGTGTCGACATAGTGGGACCGCTCCCGAGCCCCGGAGACTGCGGTTCGTGGTAGTCGCTACCGAATACTTTTCCAGATGGCCGGAGGCGGTAGCCCTGGCCAAGATAACCTCGGCGGCCATGCAACGCTTCCTCTGGCAGAACATCATATGTCGCTTCGGCGTGCCCAGGGAACTCACCGTCGACAATAGCCTCCAGTTTGATGCTGCCCCGTTCAAGGAATTCTGTGGCGACATGGGCATCACGATTCGGTTCGCCTCGGTGGGGCACCCCCAGTCCAACGGAGCAGTCAAAAGGGCGAACGGTGCCATCTCTATCACCATCAAAAAGCGCCTAGTCGGGCTGCTGAAGGGTAGGTGGCCGAGCGAGCTTCACAGCGTCCTCTGGTCCCTTCGCACAACGGTAACACGCCCGACGGGGTTCACGCCCTTCAAGCTTCTTTTTGGTGATGAGGCGGTGACGCCTGAAGAAATTAGGGCTGGATCACGAAGGGTCCTCGTCCAAGCGCCCGATGAAGAGCGTCGCGTGTCCTTGGACCTCCTCGACGGGGCGCGAGCGAGCGCAGCCCAACATGTCGAAAAGTACGCGCGGCAGACAGTACGTACTCGAGACCGGTCCGTATATCCGCGAAGGTTCAAAGCCGGGGATCTTGTCCTCAGAACGGCACTCCATGCGGAGACCGTTGGCAAGCTGGAGTCCAAGTGGGAAGGTCCATACATTGTGGCTGAAGCATTGCAGAAGGGAGCCTACCGCCTCGCAACTCTCGAGGGACAAACTCTCCGCCACACATGGAACGCGGACAAATTGCGGCGATTTTACGCCTAGAAGCAGGATGAAAATTATAACGGCATCAGCCCCTCCTTGTACCATGCTTGCCCGCGCAAACGGGAGTTCAATAAAGCTCGCTGTTTCCACAAATAACATTGTCTGGCCGTAATGTACAAAGGATCACCCCCGCGCGCAGGCACGCACCAGTCTACGGACTCTAAATAAGACGTAGCGTCGAGGTCCGCCTCCGCACGCGACAGTCTACGGACTATAAATAAGACGTAGCGTCGAGGTCCGCCTCCGCACGCACCAGTCTACGGACTCTAAATAAGACGTAGCGTCGAGGTCCGCCTCCGCACGCACCAGTCTACGGACTCTAAATAAGACGTAGCGTCGAGGTCCGCCTCCGCACGCGCCAGTCTACGGACTTTAAATGAAGTCGTAGCGTCGAGGTCCGCCTCGCGCGCGCCCGATCTGGACTTTAAATGAAGTCGTGGCGTCGAGGTCCGCCTCGCACGCGCTAGTCACGGACTTTAAATGAAGTCGTAGCGCCGAGGTCCGCCTCGCACGCGCCGCCCTACGGACTTTAAATGAAGTCGAGCATCGAGTCCGCCTCGCATGCGCGATCTACGGACTTTAAATGAAGTCGCATGCCGAGGTCCGCCTCCGCACGCGCCAGTCTACGGACTAAATGAGACGCAGCAGGAGGGCGCCCTTGCGCGCACTCTCCGGAGTATAAACAAGACGCGAATCCCGCGCACGCACAGGCGTTACTCCTGTGCGTACTCAGTATAAAAAACAACATACAATGTTAAGAGCGGGTGCTTCGGTTTTCCACAAAAATACCGAGGTTACATGACCACAAGCAGGAGCATGTACCACACCGCTCCCCTAACCAACCGCTCACCCTTCGCGCGGTCCCGATGGGCCCGCGCCGCTGTTGGGACACCGGGGAACTCCTTCGAGCCAGCGGAGGAGGTCCCCGCCCCCGTGTAGCGTGTGCTGCACCGCGACCCTGGCCGTGTCCTCCCTGACGTAGCCCCAGATCCGTTGGTGGAAGTTTCGGAGGCCAGGATCGATGAAGCGGATAGCGTCCGACAGCGCCTCCGGCCGGGCAGGAAGATCCAACTGAGGGTTCGCCAGCTCGTGGACATGTCTGCACCCATGAGTGTGAAGCATGGCAAGGGCGAGGCACGCACCGAGGAAGCTGCAATGCTCGCCGAAGGTCTTCGCGTTGCGGAGAGCAACGCCGGCACCTTCCTCGACCAGCCCAAGTGTCTCCACCAAGTCACTCGGCCCATGGGTAGCGTCCGGCACGTCGACACACAAGTCCCGGAGGGCCTGGTTCAGAGACTCCATTACCCTCCACGCCGACATGCACGCATTGTCCAAGGCGCCGTCCTTCTCCGCAAGGGACTCCACCAGCTGGGCCTTCTCCTCTTGTAGAGTGGCGATCTGCTGCAAAAAGGAGGTGCGTTCCTCCGCCGCGGCGCGCTGGACTTCCTCGGTCTCCTGCTGCGCGGCCGCCAGGGCGCCCTCCAGCATGTGAAGTTGTTCGTCCTTCGTGGCGTGGGCGTCATCCGCAGCACGAAGATCGACCTCCAGGGCTCTCTGCTCCCGGATGCGGGCCTCATCTAGCGCGTGGCCAAGGGCAAGCGTCTGAAAATAGCAGAAAAAGTCAGCAGACGCTCGATAGTGCGCTACCAGCCGCGAGCGCACATCCTTACCCTTATCTCCGAGGCCCGCAGTGCGAGCGCCAGGAGGTCCCCCTCGCACGACGACAGCATCTGTTGGTCAAAGTTGTCGCGGGCGCGCTCCGCGGCTGCATTAAAAGCACGAAGCGTCTCCGGGCGCGGGAGGAAGTCAGAGAGGACGAGCCCGCCCCGCCACGTCAGCGGCTGCGGAGGCTTCGGCCACGTCGACGGCGGCAGCCGCCTGCAAGATACCCCGTGCGGTGTCCAGCACGTCGCGCGCACCCCCGTTGCTCGATCCTTCACCACGGCCGGGAGACTTCGTCTCGCCTGATGTCGATGAAATGAGCGAGCAAATCGGGGAGAGTTTTGCGAAGTCGTGCGAGGAAAGGGAGCTGCGCCTACCTTCTGCATCCCCCGCCGCGACAGGAGGTGCTTGTTTAACCGCCAGTTGGGAGGCGAGTACCTCGGTGGGCGGTCGAGAAGACTCTTCGGCCGCACCGACCGCGTCGGGCGCCGCAGCTCCAAGCACAGGGCCGGCAACGATTTACCGACCCCTCGAAGGCGAAGGAGGTCGGACTCGAGGGCGTTTCGCCTGTGGCTCCACAGGCGATTCTTCCGCGACGTTAGCGCTTGCGGCTTCATTGCGCTTTGGTCACTACCACCTGGCGCCTCGACGGCCGCCGTGGGTGGCAAAGCACCTCCACGAGCAGTGTCCTCCCCCGGGTTGGCAGGTTCCGGCACAACGAGAGGCGTACTCGCGGGGTCAACAGCGCCGGCGGAAGAGGCCGCCAATGGGCTCGGGGCGCCGCACCCTCCCGAGCTGGTTCGGCCGGATCCATCACCGGCAATAGGGGTGCAAATGGGTTGGGTTAATCCCGACCGATCCGGTGTCGAATCCGACTTGTACCAAAACCGGGAAGAAAATGAAAAATCCGGTCGGATCGGATACCGGATTCGGATATTACGTGTCGGATTCGATGCGGATTCGGGATGATGATATCCGACCAATTGCTTCAGATCCGGATATTCGGATAATATCCGTTGGATATCCAAACCCATTAAGGTGCTTGACCGGTGAGGAAGTACCGCATCGGCATCGCAGATCCGCACTCCGCGAGAACCCTAACCCTAACCATAGCATTCGGCGGCTCTCACATGCAGACGGATCTGATCCCCATCCTCCCCTCCCCTGCTCGGCTCTCGGCGACGGCGATCCGATCCCCATCCTCCCTTCCCCTGCTCGGCTCTTGGCGACGGCGATCCGATCCCCATCCTCCCCTCCACAGCATTCACTATCGGCGATGGCGATCTGATCCCCATTCTTCGCGCTTCCCCTGCTCGGCTGCTTCGGTGCTCCCCATCCACATCCGGCAATCCGAGATCCACATTCCCCATCCTCCTCATCGGCTGCTCCCGAGTCCCCATCCAGATCCGGCGGCGGCCCAAGAAGAAGCCCGCCTCCCAACAAGCATCGGCACCGGCGCCCCGTCTACCTCGCGCCTTCGACTCCGCGATTCTTCGTTCTTCGTTGACTCGCGATTTTAGGTACGGCTGCAATATGATAATGTATTGCCTATTGCCTTCGATTGACGATACGACATCATCATCTGATCAACCAGGAAAAACGGAAACAAAGTTTTGTCACTCTTATACTGAATGTTGACGAACTGCCAATTGCTAGATCTTTTGTTGAAACGTATTAGTTAGTTACTTAGTTAGGTGTCTGAATTAGTGAATTGTAGCTTCAATTTCTGGGCAATTTCCCTCCGTGCTAGAGTACGTAAAATTGAAGTTAAGAGCCATGATGCCTTCTTGTTTCTTTGTTAGTATGTCCTTTGTTATTGTCTAACTTTGTATGATGCGGATTAATGTGCACCGTTGAATGCCGCACCGCACTTGGTTCCTCCATGTGTCAAATGCCACCTAGAAAGCTCATAGTCACTGATCACCCATAGCAAAGTTAAACCATGTGGAAAACATATTTATGGTAATTCCAACGATTCAAATATGATTTAAAGAATGCTATAATGAAGAATTTTCAAGTGCTTGTTCAGCGTTAATTCATGGTTATACTTCTATAGTTCTATATATAACATATGCATACGTTGAGATGGCAGAGGAAGTAAACTAGATCTGTCAAGTTATCCAGATTGACCTCTGAAATAGAATATGCAGCAGGCAATGAGGATCAACAGAATGCCATTATAGGTTCTGAGCCCTGAAATTCCTTAACATTTTGGATTTAGTATTGCTAGACCAATTAATTAATTATTCCATTGTCTTCTTTGTACTCTTTTTTAACTATGAAGTTTCCTCTTATTTTTTTTTTCAGATTCTAAGAGCAAAGTTGCATCCATCATTGGTGATTTGGAGGTAGTTGAGACCATTGTTGCTAATATGAGGATTCTTCAGGTATTGTCTAGTATTGGTGATTTGTACTCTTATTTAGCAAAGTTACATCTATCATTGGTGATTTGTAGGACAAAGAAGTAGCTAGTGATGGCGAGCTCTAGGTGTGCTTGTGATCAAGTGAAGTGAAGTTTACTACTTAAGTTTACGGTAAGTTACTAAATTTACATGGCGGATGCCCGTGGACTATATGTCTATATTCATCATTTTGCTGCTATATGTCTATATTCATCATGTTACTTGTTGAAGGTCGAGGCGAGTAGCATCCCGCAACTAATGATTTATAGTTTAACCAAACTATTCTCAAGATCCGCTTAAACCGGTGGTGCATTTTACTACTATGTGCTTTTATAGCTTTTACATCTCTTTATGCTCTGGCAAGATCGCCCATCAAGTTCGGATCAATGGGTTAAAGAGAGCTTGGCGCAACTTATCTTATCTATTTGGACTACTAAAGTTTTCTGAGTTGTTCTTGATTACTTTGGCCGGCTTCTTAACTCAATCATATGTTAACAAATGGACGTTTCTACCAAGTTGGCGACATTCGTGTTTGCTATGCGTAAATAATTTAGATACTGTTAACATATCGATTCAAAGGCATGTGGCACTTCCAAACTGACATCTATTGAAGAGATGACTCGATAATGTGTTTGCCATCACGATTTTATATGTTACAGAGACCATTTTGCTGCAATACACATGGATACATCCTGCTCGATCATTCCTGCGAACATAGTCAATTACCAGCCAAGATTTGTATCCTGTTCGAGGCTCTTAATTTTAATGAGAAGACACTATTGAAAATGTTCGTTTTTGTACATCCGTGATATCCGCTTATATTATCCGTTTCCGATCCGTAACCAATATATATCCGCTCCGATGATACCATATCCGAAACTCCGAATATTCCGAATTCGTATTCGTATCCGGTCTTACCGTATCCGATTTCGAATCCGGAAAAAAAATATGGGTTAGGATATGGTTTAAACAATATCCGTCCGAATCCGATCCGATTGCACCCCTAACCGGCACGACTTGTCCCGCCGGTAGCAGCCCCCCCGGTGCCAGCCGCCGAGGAGGCTGGCGGACTGGATGCGGCAACCTCGGAGCAAGCCCTTGCTTGGCTACCGCCACCACGACGGCTCGAAGCCCGTGCGGGAGTCTCCGTCGGCACCGCGCGCTCGGGCACAGCAATGCGCAGAGCCTCGCACGTGCGGTTTATCCGCCCCTGCTTCGCCGTCTTGGTCGCAGCCTCGCGCAGCTTGTGCTCCTTGAGTGTGTACGGGCCCAAGAACGTCGTAACCACGCGCTCCGCATCTTCCAGCCGAGCCACTGCACAAAAGGCAACAAGTTGGTCAGCCGGGGACTACGCAAGCACAAAGGGATGCGCACCAACGCATTGCGTGACTTACAAGGAGCAGAGGGCGGATGCAGGAAAGACAGCGACGGGCGCACCCCGTCCTCTCGGTCGTCGCCCCGTCGCCCGTACTTCCACCGGGCGAGAGTGGCGCCACCTCGTACATCGTAAACTCTTCAGCCAAATTGCGCATATTCAGCCGACGTGCAACGCCAGTAAGCCTCCACAGTCTCTGTGCGTCATCCGCCTCCGGCTTCACACTCGGCGAGCTATTGAACGAGATTGGCCCACCCCGGCACAGCAGGCCACTCGTGCTGGTCACGACGTAATAAAACCACTGGCGCGTCCAGCTGGATTCCCACCTCTCCAAATTGGCCGGCGCGGGGAATAGCATCGTGCAGGACCCTCGCAGCACGAAATCCACACTGCCAAAATTGCATACAGCCCCCTCAACCTTCTTGGGTCGACAGCACGCATCGTGCAAGGTGGCGAACAGGCTCGCGCGGGGACACCGGCCTTCGTCCGTGTAGCCCATGTGAAGACAGCCAGGCGGACTATGGCGTTTGGCGTCAACTGTGCCAGCTCCAGCCCGTAGGTCCGCAGGACTTCGCCCACAAACATCGTTGAGGGCATTCGAAGGCCAGCATCGAAGAACGCGACAAAAACGATCGCCTCAGTCTCCTGGGGCTTCGGCTCCGTCTCGTCTCGGCGGGGTAGGCGAGCGCTATCGCGCTCCTCGATCTTCCCTTCCCGTACAAGCTGCTGCAGCGTCTCTTCGGTCACGCGGCTCCTTCCTAATACACGGGAGCAGCGACCCCCCGAATATTCCATGGCGTCCCACCGCTTGTCGCCACGTGAACGCTCCTGCAGCACCAGCTCGTAGTCCTCAGAAGGGAAGGACAACTCCTCCCGGCTAGACGAGGAGCCGCCACCGGGATGGCAGGAGGCACCGTCGTGACCGGCCATTGGTCTCTAAGATTAGGGCAAAAGGGCTATCAGCACGAAATAAGCAGAGCTAGGAGGCAGGCGAAATAAAGCGCCCCTAACACAACGATGACGCTTTATAAAGCCCGCTCACCTCTCCACGACCAGAAGCGCAGCCAGATTCAAACCACCAGCGGTTCGACTACCCATGACTGGAAAGAAGAACCGCTGGCATCTGGAGGAGCGTGCCTGGTAGGTGGCCAGGCAGCGCACAACGACAGCACGCGCCTGACACGCGTCCCCCTTGCCTAGGGAAGAGGCGAACGGCCGCGCTCACGCAACCGCTCGCATCCCACGACGCACCAGGCGTAAACCGCCGCGTGCCCCACCCACGGAAGGCAGACTGCACGACACGACAACCCGCCCCCTGACAGGTCAGGCGCCGGCACGATTCCAGCCGCCATTAAAAGCGCACTACCAGGCTGCGGGGTCACAACGACCCTCAAGTGCAATGACGTCGGCGGCTCAAGGCCCGCCTTCGCTACTGCGTCAGCCACAACATTGACTCGGCCCCCAGCGCCGGCACCACAGCCAAGCGGTCTGACCTCACCTCGGCAGCCCCGATTGCATCTTTCCGAAGGGTAGGGGACGGAGCGCGCGCATGTACTTCGGCTAGGCGCCGGCGTGGGAGGGGGCACCCGCGTGCGTCTACCTCAACTGTAATCTAGCCATCGGCCTCGACTGCGGCCCCAACCCTCCGTCAAGTTCAGAAAAGTTCACAGGCCGCAGGGACGGAGGGGGCCAAAGGACTCGGCAACATGGCTTCGGCCCTGTGAAGCACTTTACCATGAGAGGCTCCTGTTGTAGGGGTGGCCCCCACCTAAACCCAGCAGACCTGGTAGAAGGTTATAAGGCCCAGAATAGGCCATGTGTAATGACATAAGTGCCCCTGAAGGGGAAATTCAGATGTAAGGGTATAATTGTAAAATCACTCCCCATGTGTATATATATATGGAATACAGGCCACGAGAAAGGCCAAGCTATTACTATCACTTCTCCCAACTCTCCACTACTATCTCTCTCTGTTTGGTATGTAACCATAACAGATTCATTTTCTATGGTCTGTTTTTTACAAAAAGAAGGTGCAACTATTTATCACGTACACACGCAATGCGTTGGCCTAAGGCCCAACTTGTTCGGCCGGGGAAAAGAGGGCACACAACCGGACTCAACAAAATAACACACGGCTACATTTATTTCTTTGACTTCGAATCGGCCAATGCTGCATGCAAATCCTTGAGCTAGCTGCACCTTGCACGTGTGGGACAAGGTGGGACCCTCCAAGTGTTGCCCATGTATGTAGTCCATTCAAAGCAATTTTCTTGATTGAAATAGTTAAATGCTGCATGCATTGTCCTCTCCCGTTTGGCTGCATGTATATGGGCTGCATGCACCTCCATCCTTTGTGAGTGCCATTGATGGGACTTGCCTATGCATGCAAGAAGCAAGAGAGAGCAAGCACTGCTCTCTGCTCGCCTAGCTTCAGCTCTAGATTGTCTGCATCACATGCCAACCTCGAGAGGGACAAAATGAAGCAAAGCAAACCGAGAAAACAAAAATCGAGTTGTTCTTTTTGGGTCCAAAAATCTTCTCACACATAAACCTAAAAATCTTCTCAATTTGAAAGCTTCATCATCATCCTCTAATGCCATGAAAGCACGATTCAGTTTCAGACGAGGTACATTTTCAGTTAGTACTAATTCAAATGCTAATGCTTGTCCTTTCTCAATTGCAAAATCAGCACCTACGCTAAGTGAGAAGAAGGCGACTCTATCTCCTACATCATCAATTGGTGTTATAGCAAAGATTAGAGAAATTTAATGCTTCAAGTGTTTGGGGCGTGGTCACATTTCTATGGAGTGTCCCAACCACCGAGTTATGCTTGTGATGGAAGATGGAGAGTATGAATCTGTAAGTGAAGATGAGGTGAGCTCAGTCATGAAAAGGAGAGATATGAGGATACATCAGATAATAATGAAGAGGTTGATGTGTTGAATTATGAAACTGGAGAGGCACTAGTAGTCACAAAAAATTTGAGCATGCTTACACAAGAAGATGCACATCTGCAGCGATTCAACTTGTTTCAAACACAAGCTAAAGTAAACAACAAGGTAATCAAACTTATTATTGATAATGGTAGCTGTCACAACTTGGTTAGTGTTAAATTATGTGAGAAACTTAGTTTAAAGATTCTTAAATATCCATGTCCATATCATGTGTAATGGTTTAGCGAATGTGGAGATGTGAATGTTCAGTTTGTAGTGTATGTTACTTTCAAGATTGGAGATTATGAGGACACTGTTGAGTGTGATGTGGTGCCTATGACAATGTGTCATTTTCTGTTGGGAAGGCCATAGCAATATGATAGAACTGTGCAACATGATTGTCATTTCAATAGATATACTTTTAAGTGAAAGGAAAAGACAAAAGAGCTTAATCCAATGACTCTTAATCAAATACACGCTAAATTTTAGCAAAGAAAGCTTGCTAAAAATGAGAGTCAAAATAAAGAAAAGAAGGACTTCCACACATGAGAGAGTGAGAGACATAAGCCAAATATAAGAGGAAAAAGTAAGAGTGAGGGAGGGGTAATTATGTTAGCAACAAAATCAGATTTGAGAGATGTGACCAATGACCCATCGAAGATGTACTTTGTGCTTTGTGTACAAAGATGCAACTATTTTGCTCTCAACTAACGACTTAACCTCTTTTCCTAGTGGTGTTTCCTCTCTTTACAGACATTTGAGAATGTGTTTTTAGAGGAGGTACCAGCGGGACTTCCACCATTGCGCGGAATAGAACATCAAATTGATCTAGTTTGTGGTGCATCACTTTCAACTGTCTACCATACTGTACCAATCCAGAAGAAACCAAAGAAATTCAGTATCAAGTGTAAGAGCTACTTGAGAAAAGGGTATGTATGCAAAGTCGTAGTGCTTACGCTGTTCCTGTAATTCTTGTTCCTAAGAAAGATGATACACGGAGAATGTGTGTCGATTGTCATGCCATTAACAATATCACTATTAGATATTGTCATCCTATTTCTAGGTTAGATGATATGCTAGATGAACTTAGTGGTGCTATTATATTCACAAAATTTGATTTGAGAAGTGGATACCATCAGATTAGGATGAAACTTAGCGATGAATGGAATACTACTTTTAAAACAAAATTTGGATTGTTTGAGTGGTTAGTAATACCTTTTAATTTAACTAATACACCTAGTACATTATGCGATTGATGAATCAAGTTTTAAGAGCATTCACTAGCAAATTTGTTGTGGTATATTTTGATGACATATTGATCTATAGCAAAACAATGGATGAACATATTGAGCATATTGGACAAGTGCTAGAAGTGCTTAGAAGTGAGAAATTTCATACTAATCTTGATAAATGCACTTTTTGTATCGATAAAGTTGTATTCTTAGACTATTTTGTTTCTGGACAAGGCATTGAGGTAGATGAATCTAAAACTGAAGCGATTACAAATTGGCCTATACATGTGAATGTTAGTCAAATCAGAATCTTTCATGGTCTTGCTAGCTTTTATCGTCGTTTTGTTAAAGATTTCAGCACCATTGTAGCCCCATTAAATGGGCTAACTAAAAAGTGTGCTGTGTTTGAAGCACCATTGCTCGCTTTGCTTGATTTCACTAAGAATTTTGTTAACAGTAAGAGTTCAAATATCTCATAGACTAGTATTACCACTAAATACATGCATATATTAACACGAACACCAAATTGTTCATATAATTCCGATTGATCGTCCGTAGCTGGATTCTTTTGGACTTAAAGTTAACTTATGTTTGTACTATCTACAGTAACTAACTTTTAAACGGTGTATTTTTTTAAAACGGGGTCAATAGGAAAATTGTAGTAAAAAGTGTACTGAGTTTAGCTGAATCGGCAAAAATCGTATACGACTATTTTCCTTTGCATACTATCTATCGCGAACAGTCAAAATTTAAATATTTAAACTATAAGCCATCAGCCTAAAAGAACCCACCCACATATAACTAACTTTTAAACGGTATATTTTTTCAAGACGGGGTCAATAAGAAAATTGTAGTAAAAAATATACTGAGTTCAGCTGAACCGGCCAAAATCGCATACAACTATTTTCCTTTGCATACTGTCTATCGCGAACAGTCAGAATTTAAATATTTAAACTATAAGCCATCAGCCTAAAAGAACCCACACACATATCCTGATTAATAACTTGGCGAAACTCTCTCTATCCGACTACCACCCTATTCCGATTTTCACAGCACAGGACCATCAACATGCCATAGCAAGCTTGCGAGTGGGGGAGTGGAAGTGTAAGCCCGCTACCATGGGAGAGGGAAAAAGCTTGAGAAACTTCTTTTATAACTAAAAGTTGTTTGAAGCATAATATTCCATCTAGGAAAAAAATATTATTGATAAAAAGTTTAGAAAGTTTGACGAGTCAAAATCAAGGGTGGCAAGTATCTGAAGACTAATGGAGTACTTGGATTGGATTATTACAGGAATTTCTCCTGTAGATTGAATTCCTCCAATTTTCTTTCTTTTAAAATTCCTTTGTTCCAAAGAGGCCCTCAAAGAAAATCTAAGGGTGTGTTTGGTTGCCTGTATCTCTTTCGTCCTGGATGGGTGGATCCGTATAATCTGAGAAAAAGCCTGTTTGGTTGTCTGTATGAGCGGATACAGCCTGTATGAGCGGATGCAAAATACGCCTTATCTCGGATGAGTGGATACGCTCAAAATGAGCTTCACTAGCCATCCTGGATGAGTGGATGCGGTGTATCTTATGCGGTCCCACGTGTCGACCTCTCGGGTTTGGTAGATCGCATCCGCTCATACAGCAACCAAACAAAGATCTCGCTTTTTTATCCGCTCATGCAGCCTCACCAAACATCTTCTTTTTCTGAAATACGATTCCACTCAGCCTGCATCCACTCACCCAGGATATACGATGCAACCTCCATCCACGAACCAAACACACCCTAAACGTAGGACTGATCTGAGTCATGTCACATGGAAATTTCACAAATCAGGCTGGTTATACCAAAAGTGTTCAATGCTATTCTACGAAGGAAATGAACTCCGCTCTTCTCACCAAACGTGAAAGCTCACGTCTATCATTGTGAATCGTGATAGATGCCAACCCACTGATGGCAAGAGGTATTGCAGTTGAGACTTGGGAGCCAGGAAGGCACATGAATTTCTTTTGTAGATCTCACCAGATAGTTTTCAGTACATACTTTCCTAGGTGAATTGCTACAACAGAGCAATCACCATCAATACTTTCGTAGGTGAATTGCTACAACAAAACAGTCAACATCACAATCACAAAGGTAGTAAATTTGTTACTTGTCAACAAGAGATCAACGGAGATTCCCAACGATCATTTCAGGATGCCAAAAGAAGTCAAGGGTTTTAACAAGGAATCGGGAGATTCAGCTACAAGAGCAGAGCACATAAATCAAGAAGGAGCGCTGAGTTGAGGAAACTAGTACTGGAACTGGGCAATTACATTAACTGAAGTCTGATGACTACCATGACACCAGACGTTCCCTTCTCTCTCGCTATCCTCTTATCTAAACTCTGAAGATGAGATAACTTATGAGCTCGAGGAATCAGGATTCCCTCTTTCCCCGCTGCAACAGTAGAAGTGTGGCAGCTTCACCCGACCACAACACCTGCACAGCGTAACAATTCATCCGATAATGCCTCAGGGCAATGTCAACTCACAAATTGAAAAGAAAAACTTGATCATTGTTTGGAATCTACAACATATTCTGTAAATGATAGGACATCTTTGATTCTTTGGTACACCGTTTTGAAGATGTTTCTTGCCAATGATAAAAAATTTATTTCTACTTATACATAGTAAAGAGCAATGCACAAAAACAACAAATTGAAATGGAATAGCCTGCCTCCATACCATGTTCCATGCGAATATACAAGAATATAACTTTATATAACAGCGAATTGGTAAAATAACTTCCTGCAGATGACTGATTGATCATAAGTAGCATAATGCTTCATATATTTGTGAGACCAGACATATAATTAACTGTGTGTATCAAGGGGTATGTCACATAGTTCTTTGCAGTGGAGTATACATTACCATCATTTTTGCATATGAAAGCTAATTGGCAAAAAAAGAAAAAACTGAGTTCATAATGAAAATGTAAGAAGTGGCAAAATACAGGTGCGGAAGTTTGACAGTCACAGATGCATAAGCTCTATATGCCCAGTATGTACAGTGAAAACATTGCTTAAGGCATGCCTTCACACGGTATGTATTCAGACCTTAAACCAAATAAGAAGAAACCTCAAGCCCCTCACATAAATCTTTTGGGGGATTATATTGAAATGCTTAGATGACTTCTATTGAAATGCTTAGATAACATGCATTTTGCAACACCTTTCGAAGGGCATGGAAATCACTTCAACCAAAGCTTGTAAAGATTTGCAAGTGAACATCAGTACAATACAAACGGGAAAAAGGTTAATTAGGTTAAACAATTACATTTCTTCACGCACGAAAACATGCACTGTAACAAGGCAAGCGAGAGCAAAGATATCAGAAATGCATTGCAGAAAGCTTACTTGCAACGGACAATTACAGGAACAGGCTTCAGGGCTTTGGGTCCATTCCTTAGACCCTTCTTATACTTTGAGACCTGAAATGCATGAGATTGTACAGGTGCATCTTCCATTAGTATTTCAAGTGCCCACTGGCAGGGACCAAGAATACTACTTGCAGAATGTGATCGAAGTATAAAGGCAGCTTGCCTTGCAAAGATTTAAAGGAAGAGCAACGAAAATACATGGTTAAACTGGATCGAATACAGGTTAAAGCGAGGACATTTGTTATATCACTACTCTCGCTGGCAATTCGACAAACATGCCGTGCGCAGAACGTAACACAAACAAGAAAAAGATAACTTTCTGCCCTCACAACTCACAAGCAATTCAGCGAACACCTGGTGCGCATACGCTGCGCTACTACAGATCCCCGCCCGCAACATACATCGCAACGAGAAAACCGTAGCTTCGCGAATAGCGCGTCCGACCAAATGATTCCATTGAGACGGGAGAGAAGAGCAGACCTTCTTCTTGGGGACGGCCATGAGCTCCATGGCGGCGCCGTGGGCAGGGAGCGCGAGGGAAGGCGCCTCGAGAGCCGGCGCGGGTGGAGGGGTTGGGAGGGCGGGGAGTCCGCACGGGATGCGCGGCAGAGTCGCCGACGCCGCTCGCCAGAGCCAGCCAGCCGCCGCCGCCATGGATGGGTTATGAGACGAGAGGGAACCTTGGGCGATCTGTGGCTTGGGGTTGTCTTGGTCGGGGAAGGCTGATCTCACGGTTCAGTTTTGATCGGACGGTCACGATGGACAAGTGGAGGAATCCGAACGCGGACACGCAAGCACGAAAATCAAGCCCGGGTAGCGGCCGCAGCAAATCGCCTTCTCCGAACTTCGTCCGACCAAATGATTTTGGAAAGAGAAAAATGAGTATATGAGATTTTCTAAGATTTGAAGTCGAATAGTTCGTCTTAGATATAAGATTGTGTCTATTTTAACCGATATAAGTTTGGATTTGGGATAGATATATCTTTGCATTCAGAGCTATCTAAAAATTTTATCGGAACTATTAGTAGACTACATCTTGGCTACATGTAGAATACGCACATAGGCCAAACCGTCGATAGCTCAACGTGCGTGGTTTGTGACAGATAAAACCTATGGCCCAAGGCCTAGCCTAACCTTCCCGTACCAAAATCAACTTAGGGAAAGGGGGAGCCGTCCCCATCGTCGCATATCGACGACCACCGCTTGCCTCCCTCAGCCTTCACTTCCACCATTGACCTCCTCAAACGCCACCGCTATCACCCATGGACCTCCTTGGCAGCTGCAAGAGAGAAAGTTGCCAAAATCAACTTAGGGAAAGGGGGAGCCGTCTCCATCATCGCCTATCGACGACCGCCGCTTGCCTCCCTCAGCCTTCACTTCCACCATTGACCTCCTTGAATGCCACCGCTATCACCCATGGACCTCCTTGGCAGCTGCAAGAGAGAAAGTTGCCACCATCATCTTGGGTAGCTGCGAAGAGGAATGAACAGAGGATGGCAGCGAAAGCAGCTAGGGAGATGATGAGAAAAGGAGAGCGCGGAGGGGAAGAGGCGTCAGGAAGGAAAGGAAGCAACGACGTGAGGTGGCACCGTGAAAGTGATGGAGTAGCGCGGGGAGCTGATGTCATGGAGTGGAGTCGACAGTGCTAGGCAATGGAGAGGATGTGTTGTTTTAGCTAAACGAAGATGAAGAGAAGAGTAGAAGGGATTAGCTTGTCCAGACAAACTTGCAATACAAACAACTAACAGCGTAAGCACGGTGCCACGTCGCTCTAGCTACCATGTGGACCGAAGTAAAAGAGACGATAATTTGCGAGGAAGGTTTTCTAAAAAAAGTGAGGACATGTGCGTAATTTTGGGAAAAGCGAAGACCTTTTCCGCAAAAAACTGAGGACCTGTACATAATTTCGGGAAACTACGAGGTGTTATGCAGCAAAAGGAGGGGGCTCCATGAGAATGCTGAGGACCTGTACGTAATTTCAAAAAACTGCATGGTGTTATCCAGCAAAAGGAAGGGGCTCTATGAGAATGCTGAGGACCTATATGTAATTAAACGAGAACTCATACGTTATTTTAGAAAATCGCGTGGTGTTATCCTGCAAAAGGAGGGCCTTCATGGAAATATGAGGATCTGTACGTAATTTCGGAGAAGTGTAGGGGGGTTTTTGGAAAGAAAAAAACATGGCAAGCTTTTTTTGCATGAACCAAGGACCTGAACGTGATTTCGCAAAATCCATAGGATTTTTTCACAAAGAAGCTGAGGTGGAGGGCTTACTGGGGGCGCTTCCCCCGGTGTAATATATGGTGATTTGTTAGTACCAAGATCCATCCAATGGTATGCATATCGTGTTGATGACATGGCGCGCTAGAATCCCAGCTGTAGTGTACATATAAATTTGCTTATTGAATTTCTAATGTAGTTGTTTTTTGAACATGTACTACGGTTGATTGATCTTATTATGTACGATATATATAAGTTTTGTTTTCACGTGATATTCAATTAAATATTTGTACATTTGGTTCAATATGTATTTGTGATCGAGATTATCCTTATTTGCCATTCGTATTTATATCTGGTACTATTTATGTCTAACTTTGATTATGAGAAAAATATGAAATAGAATACAAGACGAACGATATTTATCTGTATCCATTCTGATAGCACCTGTAAACACTTTGAGCGTAGGCATTTCAGTCACATGATCACAGCATTCGTCAACTCATACAAGTAACAAGCTCCAGACTGGGTAGAGTCCTAGTAGCAGCAGCAGCAAGAGTATACAGTTTGGCTGCAGGGATTCGAGTACAAATCCGTCCGTTTGGGCCATTGAACGGCAGAGGCACACGGGCGGGCACCACCGCACCATTCTTTTAGGCTGTTACTAGTGATGAAAACGGATCGAGGGTACTCATGTCATACTTGTATCTATTTTTTTTCTCAAATTCGAATACGAATCAGATAAACATCAAATACGAATATAGACAGATAAATATTATATACAAATTTGGATCGGATTATACTCAAAATCGGATTAGATTCGACTATTTTTCGGATTCTAATAATTATTTGTGGTCTCTCCTATTTAAAATATAGCACCAAGTTATTTTAATATTTTAAATTGATAAATATCTAACTCTAACATGTAACTGCGCATTAAATATTGACAACGACAAATAAATAATTTATCTCATGTATTTATATAATGCAGCTTCTGAGAACAACTTTATATCTCATGCCACCATGAAGTTTAACAAATTGACACTGGTTTTATAGTAATATTTATACCCTTTTTTCTCTAGTTTATCATGTAATTATTGATTATTGGTGCCATTTTACTAGTAATCCTAACTAATTCTAGATATATTGCAAATAAATCAGTTGTAAATATATCAAATTTGGCTAAAAAGCATGCCAAAAAAAACTTTTAATGGGGATGTGCCAAAATAAAAAAACATAAAATACCAAATTAGAGCCCCCATGACGATGGGCTTACCGAGATGATCGAAATGTATATATAATACGTCTAATTTAAAAGTCAAATGCAAAAGATACGTATTAGTTAGCTGATGCTATTATATATGCGAATCCAGATATTATCTGGATATCCGACTTCCAATCCAGATCTTATTTGAATATTCGGCTCTGAATTCGCGTCAGGCTATACCGGATTCGCATCCTATATCTGGGAGTTCGCCAATTCAAGATCTGAATTTGAATTTTCTTTTTTGTTCGGATTTGGTAGTTGGATAATTCAACTAAATTCGGCTCCGTTTTCATCTCTAGCTATGACTAATGGTTTTTAATTGTAAATAATAGATCTCATAAATACTACTAATAGATAAAAATCACTGAAAAGCTAAAAATAAATAAGGGGTGCACACCAGGCGCGCTTGCATTGTGCGCACGCGCCGATCCACATGATGCAGCGCCCACGAAAGCAAAGCATACACAAGATCCGAGTGACTGTACCGTGATCCGAATATAGGTGGGAGGACTTAACCGTTGTCCGGCAACCAGACCCAAGGATGGCCGAACCCGGGTGGGCGAACGGGCATCATATATGGAGTACTACAACGGTCTCTCTTTTTTTTTTTTTGGATCTTTTGAAACAGTTTTTGTGTGAGTTCTTTTGGGCTGTGAATTTAACTTTAACTTATGATTTTTAAATTCTAACGGTTCACGAGAGATAGTATACAGAAAAAATAGTTGCATATAATTTTGACCAGTATAGCTGAAGTCGGCACAATGTTTACTACAATCTACATGTACATATAGATCCTACCTTAAAAAAGTTAGTTACTGTAGCAATCAAAGCCAAGCCTAAGCTTAAGTCCAACCGAAGGCAGCACTTCACTCAGCGATTACTATTTATTAGACATTTCGTTGTGGAACCATTTTTTTTTAAAAAAAATTGAGAACTAAAACTCGTAGGAGAATCAGAGTACGAAGCATAATGACATGCACTTGACTTTCCATTAGTAAACCATATGTATAAACATTGCACGGACTCCCCATGACTTAACACTTGCACAACACCCGTTGTAAATAACATTGCATCATCATCATCATAACTCACAACCAAAACCACAAAACCAACAGAATAACTCAACTCAACAAACCACACTGGGATCAGTTGAACTGCCACTTACCCTACCGAAGTCCTCCGGTCAAACCGCCGCTAGAGGCCGGTCTAACCGCATGCTCCCAGCGGTCAAACCGTCGGACCAGATCGATCTAATCGAGACTCCAAAAAGAGCACAAGCTAAAATTCAATTTCGCAAAAATCAAATTTAAGTAATGAAAATGAGACACGACCAATGTCAAATACTCATCACTCATATGAGGTTTCCACTACATGGCCTTACAAATTGGCTCGCTAATCATTCTCTAGTACTAGGGGTGCAATCAGGTCGGATTCGAATGGATATTGTCTATACCATATCCTAACCCATATTTTCCCCAAATTCAGTATCAAATACGGTCAGACCAGATACGAATATGAATTCAAAATATGCTGATTTTCGAAAACGGTAATATCAGGGTGGATACTTGGCGGATTCAAATCGGGCAATGGATAGTATAGACGAATAGCACACGCATACAAAACAATACATTCAACATGAGTTTTCGGTACAATACAAGTTCAACATAAGTGGTAAATGATATATAATTTATTAACCAACAGTCTAACACGACACAAATTCAACATAATGATTAACAACATAACGATTAACTTAGCCAAGATTGTATCTTTGGTTGGATTCATTATGTTAGACCATGTGGCTAGGTCTACATTATTTTAGATGATGAATAATTGACAACGTTAGTTATGGTATTACTTATGATAATGTTGCATGATACGCTCGTATGAGGTATTGTGCGGATTGACTTGAGTCAAGTCGTGAACTTGTGCTCGTACGCGGTTGCGTGTTTATTCATGTGCAGGTGTTGCTTGAGGCGGAACATGGTCGCTGACGGGACTGAAACTAGGTTCGGATGGAACTGAGGTTTCGGAACTAAGTTCAGGGAGGAATTGAGGTTCTATCGGTCAAGGATGTCATGCGGGATGTTTAGGCTAGAGAACATTGCGCATGGAGAAGATACAGGAGGTGCGATTCTGGAGGCTTCGACACGTGGAAGGCTGGAAAAATCGGAAGCATGAAAAAATTAAAAAAACCCATGTTATGAAAGGTTTTGGATCCCTTGAAAAGTAGTGGGCCAAAAAGTCTGGTTGAGGCGAAAAGGCCCAGAACGAGTTGTATTAGAGTTGAGAGGGGACTTTTAGAATCAGGTCCGGAGTGGCGGCTGCAGATTTGTTTTGATTGCGGCATCGGTTCCGTGTGAGGGTTGACGAGGTAAGGATTTATTAGCCACGGGGTCAGCCGAGGTAATATACGGTTTTCGGGTGGATGCAAGTAGAGGTGACTTGAGAGAGGAGTTTTGCATGCTTTGGCGTTTTGCATGTTTTGAGGCTGGACATCTCATTGATTGTTAGTCAAAGATCTTTGCCACTTGTTTCTTTTCCACGCGAAGGTACCTAACCTCTGTCTCGTGATTACATGCATGCTTGCTATTTGGTCCAATGATGATGGTTTTTTGGTGATTACAATTGCTGGCCGAGTAGATGGAACAAATATACATACTCGTATTATACGCGTGGTTGCCGTGAGTTTGATTGCTCACATCAAGTAGTGGTGGTTTCATTATCTGCATGCAGAGATCATGCTTTTGCTATTGTTTTGCTTGCATGTATAAAAAAAATAAATACTTAGGACATCAAGTTTGTGATCTGAAAAGTTTGGTTGATTAATTTCTCTCAAATTTTGCTTAGTTGCATAATTAGGGCTTAATTTATTTTCGTCATTACCTGCATCAGCGATCTTGTTTATTTTATATCTCAAGTTCTAGAGCTTCGATTGACGTAATTCTAGTTGGGTTAGTTCAATAACTGTCTCTAGTTTATTCTGAAAAAGTTTGAGGTTATTCGGAGTTACAGATTTTTATCGAGATCAGTTTTAGTAAAGATACAATATTCTGTCCAGAACTTTAAACAATGCTTAAATAGGTTTTGTGTTAAAAAGGGAGTATTAAAATTTATTTTTAGCTTCCGCAATCATTCACCCCCCTCTGATTGCCTATCTTAGTGTGAATCAATCCTACACATTACAAAGATCAACACTGACTTACCTTCCTTTTTTATGTGCAGTCAACACACATGGCATCTAAGCAAATAACAGAAGAAGCTAACTTTATGTAATCCCAGACTTGCAGACTGAGCATAGCTTCTTTCTTCTCAGCCATTCATCTATACACTGCAAAGTGCAAACCATTTTACATCAGAAATGCAACAGAATTCAGTAAAGATTAATGGCATGTAACATAAATAGAGAATATGACCCAGCTACACAATTCAATGAAATTGCTAAACCAAAACATATAATGGAAAGCTATATGTAAAATTTTCCTTATGAGCAAATAGCTAACTGAAGCATACCATGTAAGCTAGTTTGAGCACCCAAAATATACTCAGGTAACGAGAGTCGAGCAGTGAAAGTACAACAGGAGAATGCCACTTACAAATCAATATTAGGCTGAATGTGTGGAGCAGGTTATCTGGCAAGAACAGCTCTCTGAAAAATTGTCAACTAGAAGCTGTTAATAATCTTTGAGAATCACTTCAATAAAGCAATCACAAACACAAAAGGGATGCTTGGACAAATACATAGTGGTTCAGTACTTCCATCCATGATACACCATCGCATTCCACACGACCAGTCTTAATCAAATTTGAACTTCGGCCAGCATTTGTGATGGGGTCATCCTAGTAAACCAGAGATGAGAATGCAAAAAATTCAGACACCTTATGTTTGCAAATACCACTATACCAGTGAACCTTTTAGTACCTAAACAGCTAAACTACACACCAGACTTGATTATATCTAGAAGGGTTGCAAACGTTGCTTATACATTCAATGCAAAATTACTCTTTTGTTTCCCCTTTTTGAGTTTTAACATGTGGAATTGGGATCAAATCACGTACATCATACATCGCACGACTTTCGTGTATTCATATAATTCATATTTGCTGCAAATTTTAATGGAACTAACTACACATAGACTCTACAGCTATAGAAAGGGAGCGATACAGACCCCCAAGACTTTGAATGGCAGCATAAAGACTTGTGCCACTGCCCTGCAAATGTATACAACATTAGGAATTTACTACTGCAAAGCTACATGGATGCCTCCCAAGTGCGGTATTTTCACATCACAGTATCACACTATCATAAGTATACGTCAAATATTGGTAATCCAGTAGAAATTCAAACCCACAGGGATCAAATCAGGATCCTCTGAAAAAAAGAGACCAAATCAGGCACATAAGTGCTGGATATGGATGGGCATATAAGTCATCCAGTATTTATCTATTCGAATTCCAATGTATAGCTAATACAAATAAAATCGTAGAAACAAACTGTATGACTTCATCTTAAGCCAATTGGCACATTCCACAGTTTACAACAATTTAAGCAGTAACACTGAGTTAATGCAAATGACATGGAAGCAGAATAATACGACATTTTTGTCCTTTTCAAACAGAAAGATTTTAGCAAAAACATTATAAGGGCAAGAGAGGGCAATACCAATCCCAAAGTTAGCGGAGAAGCATTCTGCAGATGGGAAACCATACTGTTTGTTGTCTCATATCCAACCCTAAAAGCATGCTGAGAAAACATGCAGACCTTGTTTTAGTGCGCTAGCCTCACTTGCATGCGGACAAGTTGTGATAATGCGACCAGTACAAGCCTCTGCAATGTATGTGCTCGAACCTAAATTGTTGTTTGCATGCGTCGTGTGCGTGACCATTGCCAGAAAGTAACCGAGCACCAAATTACAAAGAGTATACAGTGATCGGTGGACAATCAATCAGATTCGAGCAAGCTTATATTCTATAGCCTTGCAAATGCCTGAAAATAGCACAGTGGCACTGACTTGCTTCAGGAATCAGGAGCGGCGGCCTGCGGAGAAGAAGTGGAAGGCGGCAGCGGTGGATCCAGACAGCTCCCGACGACGCGGCGGAACCGGAGGGTCCCAGCGGCGGCGGCCTGCTCTCGAGGCTAGATGGAAGTCATGGAAACCTAGACGGCTAGACCGACGTGTGCTCACGCGGTGCGGTGGTGGTCTCTCTCTGCCTCTTCTCTAGGTGTGCAATCGGGTCGGATTCGGATAGATATTGCTTATACCGTATCCTAACCCATATTTTTTTCTTGGATACGGTAAAACCGGATACGAATACGAATTCGGAGTATTCGGAATTTCGAATACGGTGCTGTCGGAACGGATACTTGACGGTTTCGGATCGAAAAAGGATAACATAGACGGATAGTACGTGCATACGGAAAGTAACATATGTTAAACCATACCACCATCACTTCAAACCTTAAACTGTTAGCCATAAGTATATAATAGTGATTAAAATTCAATAGCCGAAGATGGTGTGGCGTTTCCCCCAAAATTGCCCATTGAGGTGTGACGTTTCAAGATGAATCTTGATTCTTGACGGACAACATTTTCTTTTTTTAGACTAAAGAAATTTTACTAAATTAAAATAGAGATAGTAGACAATTGGGGATAATAGACTTTAGATAAATTTACCTGTTCATTTATTGAAACATGCCAAAGTTCATCGTTTAATAATACTCTGATTACATGCTTTTCATTCCATTACCTAGGAAGAGTGATCTTAATGAGCAAATTTAGGATTCCAATTGCACAAGCAGCAGAATTAGAAATAAAACACTATTCTAGTATTTGTATATTTATAGTTGCCACAACTGAATGTCATATTCCTTTTGAGAATTTAAGCTTGCACGATCCAGGAAAATTTTCTATGCACTGCACATCTCAACCAACCAACATGACAAAAAAATAAATACTAGCAAAGTAAACTGTGAATTCTTAGCTTACCAGATATCCGACCGAATATCCGACCGGATAATTATTCGGTATTCAAATACCAATACTATTCGGTCAGATAACAACTTTCCCGAATCCGAATCCGACATGAACTATCCAAATCCGACCAGATACCAAATTCTCTTCCTGAATCAGGTACCGACCGGATTCGGTACCGGATCGGTCGGGATTAACACAACCCATTTTGCACCCCTACTCTTCTCTGTGACTCTCTGGTGCGGCGACGGTGGTCTGGTTAAGTGGTTGCTTGGTTGGTTAGGTCATCATGTGGGCGTGGACGCTGGCTAGTTGTGGGCTGGTGGGCTGACTAATGCAGGTGCGGACTGGAGACTAGTCAATGTTGTGTTGTGCTTCTTCCGGATATCCATCCAGATATTACCAATTTACCGACTACGGAAGAAATTCGGTTGATTATCAGCAATACCGAATTCACCTCCAAGTATCTGGTTACGACACCGAATCTGATCAGATACCAAACCGGATTACCGAATTCGGTACTGACCGGATTCGATATCAGATTGGTTGAGAAAAACTGAACCCGTTTGTACCCCTACCTAATACAATGAGGATAAGCACTAGGTAGGAGTGGACGTGACATATGACAACGTGTCCGGTTTTTCGAATTTTTTTTATAAATAATTTATATTTTATTAGAAATAACATAAATATACCTGCACTAACATTTTTTTACAGAAATGGCTTCCAGTCACTGAACCGTTGGGTGACTGGAATCTATTGCCCAACGGACACGCGACGCGCAAGTAATCCGTGGGTTGTTGGGCGACATAATTGCAGTCGCCGAACCGTCAGGCGATTTCTTCCAGTCGCCTAGTGGTTAGGCGACTGCGATTTCAGTCGCCCAACCCTTCGGCGACTGGAGATGCATATAAATCAGCCGCGCGGCCGAGCCCCTGAAGCGCCGAAGCCACACGGTGAACAGAAAGCGGAGGGGAAAGAAAGAAGAGAGGAGAGGAAAGAAAAAAGAGAGGAGAGGAGAAGAGAGGAGAGGAGAAGGAGAGGAGGAGAGGGAGGAGGACGGAGATGGTTGGACGATAGGTTCCAGTCGCTCAATGATTCGGTGACTGGAAGCCATTTCTGTAAAAAAAAATGTTCATGCGAGTATATTTCTATTATTTCTAATAAAATATGTATTGTTTACAAAAAAATCCTGGTTTTTCCTCTTCATTTTTAAACTACACAAAGCTGCTATGGCCGGTGAACTTGGGTTGGCATTTGATTCTTGGAACACATAGGTAAATAAAAAAAGGAAACCAAGGCATTCATCTTTTAACAAAAGCTGATGATGATTCTTCCTGCGCAAGTAAGGTAAGGCTGACAGTTGTTGTGTATTGATATGGATAGTTGTGAAGAAAGGACGGTCTATATAAATAAAAATAATATGTGATTTATGTGGTGCTTATTTGGGCTTTTAAATCTAAGCTTTTAGTTTTTTACACTGTAGCTACTGTTATCTTTTTTAGTATAATTAAATTAAAAATAAAAAGTTATATCATTCACTTGCAATGTAAACAAATAAGGAAAAAAGAAAATACAAAAATGCCATAAAACCAAAAAGCCATAAAAGACAAAATTAAAAAGTGAGAAGCCAGAAGTTGAGCAGGGCCTTAAGACACCTCCTTGGTTTTAAGAACAAGAAATTCCACAATAATTCTAAAAAGGAAAAAATCTTATAAATTCTCATATTAATCAAGAGAAAAAAGAATGATCTACACCACTTATTTTGGTAGGATCAAATTATAACGATGTAAATTAATCATACATAGATATTAAAGTTGTATAATAAATACAATTGTATTTTAATTATAAATAGTAGAGTTATACATTACAGATGCATGCGTATGGTGGTGATCGGTTCGGCTGAAAAGCTCGTGGCTTATGGCTGAAAACATCAGAGTTGGTGAAAAAAACAGAATGATGTGCAATGCTTATTTAGCATAATTAAAATTTAAAAATTTAAAAATAAAAATATGTTAGCCCATTACGTATAATACAAACAAATACAGGAAAAAAGAACCGCAAAAAGCTCAACAAAAGCCAAAAGTTCGAAAAGATGAAACTTATGAATAGTAAAAATAAGCCGTGTCGGGCCGAGTTGATCAGGGCTATAATATCTAGTCATTTATTATAAGGGTAATTCTGCTTAGTTATTGGCTAGTACTAGAGATGCTTAACGTGAAAGGAACGAATCTATGGATCTGTTCTTTTTTGCTGCGGTTTGTGGCTTTTGTCTGCTGACTTTTGGGCTGTTTTTGCGTGAGATTACAGAGTAACAGAAACTCACGTACGGTTTTTGCCGATATAAATGAAGTCGGTAAAGTATGTACTATAATTAACTAGTAGACCCTATATTAAAAAGGTACTTCATTTAAAAGCTAGTTACTATAGAAAAGTCAAAAGATAGCTTTTAAAAGCTGAGAAGAACAGGTCTATAGCTTTGCAGCATGAGTGCGGCTAGTACTAGAGATGCTTAACGTGAAAGTAAGGAATCTATAGCTTTGCAGCATGAGTGCTTCCGATGTCAGGCCATTACAAGTCGGATGATGCACTGTTAAGGTGTTGAACACAAACCACTTGTTCCATAGTACATTCCGGTCCTAGCTAACAGTGGCGATCTAGATAGTTCCATAGTGGTGATTTGCCTAGCTAATCCACTAAGGGTGCGTTTGGTTCTAGGAATAATAGAGGATGGGATGAAGCAATCTCAGATTTAGATCTATTTGGATTGGAGTCAGCAGGGACAGGATCCATCCCCTTTGAGGAATATCCCGGGAATATTCCCTTAAATCGAGGATGCCCCCGTCCCTCAAAAACGAGGGGATGGGCTCGTCCCTCTTCCTCGCCTCTCAAAAACAAGAGGATGACAAAAGAGCCCCACACGTCGGATGACTCATCCCATGTTTTGATGTCCCAGAACCAAACAAAAAACGGGGACGGTCCTACCCCTTACAACCAAATAAAGAACGGGGACGGTCTCATCCTTAAAAACAGGGATAGAGCCATTCTATCCCAACTGTCTTCAAACCAAACACACACTAAGCGTATCTACATGGACACAAGAAAAACACTTGCTCATTGTACGCCTTCTGATTTCTTCACTGCATCATGCTTGCCTTGGCTATGAGTGCATTTCTTTTTATTTTTGAAACAGAGCGTATTAGCGTTCGTCGGCTGAAAAAAATCGGTGACTCGCATCATAACGGTTGTGACTATTTGTTATTAGAAATCACAGGTTCAATATGTACATGGACGTAAGGTTTAGAGGGTTTTTTTTGGAGAAGGATGGCTCCAGAAATATACATAATGTTCTTTACAATAGGCGTGAATTGTATATGCAGCTACTCTAGCATATTCTTATTTTCTTTTTCCACATAGACTGGCATGTTCTTTTGGGTTACAGTTTAAATATTTTGGCTGAAATTTTTGGTTTTTGGCTGTTCGCGCGAGAGAGAGAGTATGGAGAGAGAGATACTCATATGCGATTTTGACTGATCTAGATAAAATCGCTACAATATTTACTACAATTAACTTATATACTCTATTTAAAAAATACTTTGTTTAAAATCTATTTATTATAGGAAAGTCGGAAGCTCAAAAGAACAAGTAGCTCATATTCTTACAATCTTAGGAGGCAGAATTAGGCAGAATTATCATCTAAGCAGGTTGAAATAACAGCACGGCAATGAAGGCTTACCTCTCTAATTACTCTCTAAATCACACGGTTAGCATGTAAAGTTTATCATTCTGCGAGTCCCATCATGGGGAGCTTCGCGAGATGGCCAACTTTCCTGCCGCTCACGTAGCCAAGAGTAAAGGACGCGACAACGCATCCGCGCCTCCAAAAAGACGAGAGAACGACTATCTAAACAAGGATGGCTTCTCACCGTTTAAAGGTGTTGGTTTTTTAACGTAATTTTTTTCTTTTTTTCTCTTACATTACATATGAAGATATAATAGTATTTTTTATTTTTAATTAAATATTTTAGAAAAATTAATCTTCGCTGCAATATTATTTTAGCCAAAGATAAAAGTCAACAGCATAGTCGGAACAGCGGCGATCTTTTTATCCTGACCTTCTCTGTCTCTAGACTGGGGTGCTGAAAAGGTATAGGAGGCAGGAGATTGTGCAAACTGCAAATGGGGGCTTTTTTTCTCCCTTTTTACAGATTAACTTTGCACCCTTTAAATTTTGCACCTTGCTTTTCTGATAGATATTGCGTGCACTGCTATTTGGAATCTTTTCTCTTTTCTAGCTATCTTTATTTGTCTCAGTCTTCATCAAATTTTCAACTTTAAGAAGGTGTACAATTTGGTTTCAAAAGGATATGTGTAATTAAAATACACACCCATTCCAAACAGTAATGATTTTTTAGCATTTTAAAGCGCATTGGTTTTTTAACGTGTTTTTTCCCTTTACATTATACACGGAGACATAACGGTGTTGTTAATTTTTTAATTTTTCTTTAATTGAATACATAAAAAACTAACAATCATTATAGTATCATTTGAGCCTAAAGACAAAAATCAGTAGCCATAACTATTTAGAACAGCGGAGACCTTTTCTCTCTCTCTAGATTGATTGAGGTGCTGAAAAGGTAGGGGAGGCAGGAGCTTGTGCAAACTGCGAAGGGGCTCTTTTTTTCCCCCTTTTTACATATTAACTTTGCACCTTTTCTGACAGATATTGAGGCACTACTATTTGGAATCTTTTATCTTTTCTAACTGTTTTTTGGTCTCAGACTTCGTCAAATTTTCAACTTTAAGGAGGTGTACAATTTGGTTTCAAAAGGATATGTGTAACTAAAATACGCACCCATTCTAAAAAAAATTAAATACTCCTGTCTTGCGATTTTTGTTTTTCCCTTTAATAGCCAAAGGTGCATCACATTTTTGCTGATTTTTTTATTGCGTGATACTTGAACTTCTAGTTATAGGAGAAATTTTCTTGTGCGACCAAGACATTCTGGGCCTATCTGTCAGTGATATAAGGCATGTTATGTTCAGATGTTGCACGGTGACCTAAAGCCAAGTTGTAGTGTTGAAGCTGAAAAAGGGACATGGCTGAACTTCAACTCTTCCACCAGCCATTGAAATTATTTTGTTCACATGTTTATGAACAATTATTATCAAGTAAGTCAATTGTACTATGTGTGTGGAAAATGTGGTTGCAAGTAAGTCATCGCGAGGTCAGGGGTCCCCTGACGTCCATGAAGTCTTAACACAAGAAGTCAAGAACAGATGTCCTGTTCTCTACGGCTTCTAAAAATGGCTTTTGTCTTTTGCTATAGTACCTAACTTTCAAACGAAATATTTTTTCAAGATGGGGTCTACAAGTTAATTGTAATACACGTTAAAAGCCTAACATTTGTATCAACCAAAATCGCAAGTGAGTATCTCTCTCGTAATCTCTATCACAAACAGCTAAAATTCAAAAATTTCAGCCAAAAGTTATAAGCCGCAGCCATATCAAACAGAATGTTGCAATGCATGTCGCATTTCCAATGGTCAATGTTTTGTCCATAACAGCATATAATATTCTTTTGAAACCATTTTGTCCATATATTATATTCATTGACTCCGTCAGGGAAAAAGGGGAAGATCATTTCTGTATAGTATTATGCTTGTTAACATTGTAACCTGAATACAAGTCGCCCTAATGGCGTTGTAAATGTGAATGGTTAGAAAAATGTCGCTCTTCCTCTCTTGTAGCTCGCAATGCTTTAACGAGACAACAGCAGTGGTCAGTGGATATGCTATATACTCCTCTGATTTCAAATGTATGTCACTTTGGACTTTGATACGATTTTCAATGTAACATTTTGACTAGTAATTTCTATAAAAATATATTTATTTTAAATAAAAATAATTATATATTATGAAAGTATATTTTATGATGGATCTAATAATACCAATTTCATGTTATCAATTATGGTAATTCTTTATATATTGATAGTCACACTTAAAAATATTTGGCCAACATAGATTCTAAAGCAATCTACATTTAGGATCGGAGGCAGTATATGAAATGCCCTGTAAAATTTCAAATTTTCATGAATTTTTGGGTGAATTTTTAATCCTTTCCCAATTCAGAAATTCCCAGAAAAATCCGCTTTCCCTTTCAGGCTTCCTGCTTTCCTTTCTCCTTGGCGCCTTCTCCCATTTCTGCCTTCCCCTCTCAACCGCGCGCGCAGCCCCTCCTTGCTGTGCGCCGCGCCGGCTCACCGTCGCCGGTCATCCCCGACCGCGCCAGACCCCGACTCTCCCCTCTGCAACCCGTGGCCCACCCGTCAGCCCCTGTTTCTCCCTCCTTCGCACGATGCGCTACTGTCCATCCCCAGTTGCTCACCTGCCCCACGCGCATTTATTCGCCGTAGCGCCTTGTCACCACCCCATCGCTCGGATCCGACGCCCCGTCACTCCATTAGCTCGCCCGTCCCGCCTGCCAGAGGAGCAGCTCGCCAACTCCGCGCCCATCCCTCACCTCGGGCCGCGCCGAACCGCCTCTCATCGCTAGCTCTCCCCTCCCCTTCTTAAGCCCTACAACCTCCACCTTTAGCTCCGCAACACTCCCTAGTTCCTCCCCAAGCAACCGATTTGAGTTTAAGTCGCGACATCGCCGCCGACGAGCTTCCCAAGCTCCGGTGATCTCCCGAGCCTCACTCCTTCATTTCTCCTTTAAAATCCCATTGCTTTCACTGACATGCTCCCCATTACTTCCTGATCACGCTGGTGAACTCCGTTGGCCGAGAGCATCTCTCCCCTGCCTGGCGGCGGAGCTCGCCGTTAACCGAAAGGGGGCTTCTGTGGACAGGTCGGCAGAGAGCTTCTCCGCTCAAACCACTGCCACCATTGTGTTTCCCTCGTCCCAGAGATACTCAAAGCACCGCCAATTTGCCTGGAGCGCCACTAATGGCCTCTGGTGCTGGAAAATCACCACCGTCTTCTCTCCGGCCGTTCGTCGCCGTTGAGCCTCCCCGTCCCTCCCAAAGCCCCGAAATGGGTTCCTCATCTTCCAAGGCACCTCGTGCCACCCTCGGATCCCACCGTCGACGCCATTCCGCTCGCGCCATCGTTCCCTGCCTCACGGCGAGAACGGCAGGCGAGAGATAGACGACGACGACGTGGACACTTCTCGGCCGTCCACGTTTTCGTTGCCGTCTAACCTCAGCCCTCGGATGGTCTCACTCTATGGTCGTCCGATCTCACTTAACTCAGTTGATCCGGTCCGTCCGCAGTCTCCGCATCACCGCCGCCCATGCTGGCCGCGTGTCAACCATCCAACAAGGGTGGGCGCGCGCACTAGGCTCCGGCCGCGTGCGCGTTGGGCCGAGGCCGCGCGGCCCGCTCGGCCGTGCAGGCCGACCATGCGCTCGGGCCGCATTGTAGCAGTGGACCGGCCCGACACCGTTCATAAGGATTTTCCAGGTTTTTTCCAATTTCCAAAAACCCAGAAAATCAAATAAAATCCCAGAAAATTCCAAAAATACACCATTTTGACCATCTCAATGTGCTGAACCCATATTTGGCCTCCAATTCACCAAATTATTTCTAGGAAAATTCAAAAATCCCTCATTTGAATTTATTGTATTTTATTCCTTTTTAATACATTAATTTCTCCTCGCTTGATTAAGCTCAAGCCAGACTTATTTTGTTTTTATGTGTTTGCACTAGCACCGAAGTTTTCGGAGGCAACGGTTCAGGGACAGGATCAAGGAACTGCAGTTTACGAGGTCGTCGAACTCGTCGAGTACCAAGGCAAGTCGCAAATCCGTGATCATATCGGAATCCCATGTCACCTAAATTATGTATTTATGGTATTTGCATTATTGTTAATTGTAAATTGTTAATTGCTTAAAATAAAATGCTTAGAATGACATGTTAGTTAGATATTTCCTACCACCGATAAATGCCCTGTCAAATTGTAGCCCCACCCTCGACAACCCTAGAAATATCTAAATATTGTATAAATAATTGTAGTACATCTCATGCAAAGTTTCATACTACTAAGGTTGTGGCCGCAGGCCGATAGATTTCGAAAATTGGGAATTAGGGTGGAGAAGCTGTGGGACACCGCGAGTCGGTCTTCGCCTACCACTTTACCCTAGGTTGGAGAGGTAGTCTCGTGAAAAATGTAAGGACTAGACCCTTGCGCCGAGCAAATGACATACTGATCACTCATCCACCGGTGTTGACTTGTCAACCCAGGTTTAGTAGCTGCTCAACTTGAGTGAAACTTTACATTGGGAGTTGGTTTGTGGACCGGCAAATCCATGCCCGACAACGATAGGTCTCCACAATTCGAGCTTGGTGTTCCGTGTAGGCCAACGGATACCCGAAGTTGTGCGAGTCCCTAACCTATCGGGTGGAGCATATATAAGGGATTGAGTAGTGAAATGACCCGGTTCCTTAACTCAGTCATGAGGGTTAAGAATGCTTGTGGATAAAGTTGGGCAACACTGCAGAGTCAATTAAAATAGTATCCGAATATGCCGTGCTCCCGGTAAATGGAGCTGTGCCTACTGGGTGGTTCCAGCAGCGAGGCATAAGTAGTCTTCACAAGTGTTTTAAATGGATTAACTGGTTATTGAACTTTGAAAGAAAACCCCCTAATCTTAAGGAGTAGTCTTAGGTTTTGGGTTTCCAAAAATATTTACAAATAAAGGTGCATCCACTCAAATTAACAAAACAAGTATACTCCCCTTCCTTGGTGATCCGTGCAATTAGCTAAATTAGGGGTTTTCCCTTGTGACTTGCTGAGCTGTCGTGCTCACGGCTTGCCAAACCCCTTCAGAGAACCAAGGAGCTGATGAAGGTATGCCAGTCGAGGACGCCCCAGAAGAGCCGTTCTTCGACGAGAATTCGTGGTTCTAGGTCTCAGTCACACTCGAGCTTCCTAGTGTTTATGTAATGTATTATATTTCGGGCTTGCATGCCCACTGCAGTAAAACTTAGTTGATGAACCTTATGATATAATATAAGTTGGCTCTTTTTGCTGTAAGTATGTTCTGTAATGATATTCTCTTGCTCGACGCTCCGTAACTGGCCAAGATTGGGTAGTTGCGGAATGCCGAGTCCAGACACCCTTAAAAACGGGGGCGTTACAATATATCTAGCTTTTCACCCGACTCCTAAGGACTCCCTCCTGTTGGACAGCAGCGAAAATATGATAACACAAGTTGACCACTAAATACGATATGCCATCTAAGCTAGCAAAATACTGTGCTGCATACTTATGTTAACAAGATCACTCTATTGGGCTTCGTATAATCCGCTCGATGTACAAGTCGGGCAAATGGGATTAAAAAACAGTATACTTCTTTATTTTCATGAAAAGAACACCAATTCTTGTTTCTACGCGAGGCAGAAAAAAAAAAAGAACAGGAAAAGAAAACGAAACCGAACGCGGTGTCACTTGTGACTGAGCAAGACCTCATTTTTCCAGGCCTAACGAAGACAGCACGCACGAGAAAATTTCGTCAATAGCAGCAGCAATTAAACTACCATATAAACCAGTCAACTAAGCTGTACATGATGTCCTAAACAAAAACTAAGCTGTACCTGGTCATTAGGCTGGCCGGCAGACCCTCACCTAGAAATTTCAGGCCTGTTCTTTTGAGCTTTTAAAATCAGCTTTTGGCTTCTACTACAGTATCTAACTTTCAAACGAAGTATTTTCTTAAAACGGGGTCTACAAGTTAACACATTAAAAGCCCAACATCTGTACCAACCAAAATCGCAAGTGAGTATCTGTCTCTCCGTAATCTGTACCGTAAACAGCCAAAATTCAAAAATTTCAGCCAAAAGCCATAAACCGCAGCCGAAAAGAACAAGCCCTCATACTAGGGGTCATTATGGGTCTATTTTTTCTGCTTTTAATTTTTGTTATAATACCTAATTTTTAAACAAAGTATTTTTCAATATAGAATCTATAAGTTAATTGTAGTACATATTAAATGCTCAATATTTGTACCATCTAAAATCACAAGCGAGTATCTCTCTGTAATCTCTATCGTAAACAACTAAAATTCAAAACTTTTAATAAAAAATCATAAGTTACAATCATAAGCCCTCGTATCTCTGCAGGGCCCTCGAATGAATGATTGCTATTAGGGGTGGAAAGCGGTAATGGATAATTCGTTTTATCCGATATTCGTATCCGCGAAAACGCAAATGTGGTAAGCAAAATCCGTATTCGAAAATGTTCGTACTCGCATTTGAGAATATTCGTATCCGTATTTGAGAATATTCGTATTCGTATTCGAGAATATTTATATCCGTATTTGTATTCGAGACTATTCGATTCATATTCGATCCGTTTCTAGAACCCATCAAAAATCCGTACGAATTTTGTGATTCAAAATTTGAATTTAGACGTTTTAAAACCGGTAAAAAAATCGGCAAAACCGCTAGGAATCCGTTTTATCTGATATTCGTATCCGAGAAAATCCGTATTCGAAAATATCCGTATTGGAAAATATTCGTATCCGTATTTGAGAATATTCGAATTCATATTTATATTCCTTTTAAAAATATAGATTCGTATTCATATTTGAGACTATTCGATCGTATCCGATTCGTTTCCACCCCTAATTACTATGGTATCTCATAAAGAAAATGCGCATAAAGTCTTCTGTCCTAATATAATGGCGCAGTGGTTCTCTGCTCCATCTGACGGCGAAGAAGAAGAGTTGCAGTTTTAGGCTTTCTTTGGAACGCGCAAATTTTTTTTGATTCCCGTAAAATTAAATGTCTCCTTCCTTGAAAATTGTGCGTATTGTCGCAGAATAGAGTGGTTTTAACTAGGGGTAAAAAGGTATTTTTGACCGACCCAGTACTGATTTTGGTTAGTACCGAACTCAAAAGGAAGTTTGGTATTTAGCCGGATTCGAATTTGGTACAAGATGTTTATAACCGATTTGGTAGAGAATTCAGGATGCTTGGTATCCGACTTAATAGCACCGGTAATCGATTATTTGGGTAATTTTCGAACGGATATTCAGCCTATCTCCACAGCCCAGTAGCGCACCTAAATACTCCGCCCACACTATATGCTCGCACAGACATTTCTCTCTCTCGTTCGCTCGGTCTCTCTTTCTCTCTCTCGCTCCTCTTCACATGCCCGTTCGGTTGCCGCCGTTGACTCGCCACCATCGCTGCGCTCCAATCTGGTCTCATCCACCACGAAGATGTCCTCCAGCTCCTCCCAACTTTGGATTGGGCTTTCGAGCTCCTATGTGTAAGTTCAAACTCTATTAAGTTAGTTTTGATGATAATAATAAATACAATTGTGAGACTAATATGTTTATTGATTATGATATTGTTTAGTCTCATTTGGATGAAAAGATGAAAAACATAATAGGTATACATTCAATATCACGTTCTTATCTTATTGCATTCTTCGGATCCGAAATACAGATTGAACTTCACCAAATAAGTCAAACTTCAATATGTGCATATGCTTTTATAATACATTCTTGTATGCACATATTTAGGAGGAATTCACTCTATGTTTTGTGGTTTCATTAGTATTGATCCATGTTTCATTTCTACATATTAAGCATATTTAATTTGAAACATATCCCTTGAGTATATATAGCTTGTGTAGTTCATATATACTCATAATCGGGTTAGCATCTAGTTCCTCCATTATATTTTGATGGCTGGATGATTAATGACAACCGGATGAGTAAACTTTGCTTTGAAAGCTTATTCTAAAGTATATAATTGTTGTGCACATGTTGTATACTGGTAATTCAATTTTTATCTTATTATTTATTGAAATTATCATGAATTACCAAAAAAGGAAGATTGTAGAATCTAGTCCCTCCATTATGAGTTAATGGTGAATTTTGGTAATTGATGATAATTGTTTTATGGACTAATATTTTCGATGAGTTAGATGAATATGTTAGCTTCCACAAATGTTGAAGACTTGGGATGACTTCATGTGTTGAAGATCATCAAGTCAAATGGTGGATACATCATGAGTTGATGCATGTCCAAGAGGAGATGATCATATATTGATCATCAAATCAAGTGAAGATCCATCATATGTTGATGTAGGTCAAATGAAGGATGCATCATATGTTGATACATGTAATGACGATGACCCAAATTTAAAGTGTAGATGTGAGTCATTAAGCTTCAAGGGGATGCGTAAGGTAAAGATATGGCTAACTAGGGCTATTGATGTGTTCCTAGCCTTTTACCGATCTTGGTGTTTGGTTGGAATACCGGATTGCTAGTATAGGTTTTCGTATTGTTAAGAGGGGTCATATCTAGTAGCTTGAGTTTCATTATGTGTTGATAGCTTATCATCACTTGCTCTAGCTCTCTTTGACATGAGACGTTGTCGATGACCTGTGTGGTCGAAGATCGACGTGGTCAAAACCAACATGGTCAAAATTGACGTGGTCAAGATCTATGTGATCTAACCAATGTGGTTGGAATCGACGTGGTCGAGATCTGTATGATCGAAACTAGCATGGTCAAACCGACATGGTCGAGACCTGTGTGGTCAGAATTGACATGGTTGAACTGCCGTGATTGATACAACAAGGTCGAAGATCGACGTGGTGGTTAGAAATCTGTGTGATCGAAGATTGACGTGGTCCAAGATCGACATGGTCAAAATCAATGTGGTCAGAGACCAGCGTGGTCGGAGACTTGTGTGGTCGATCCAGACAACGTAGTCACAAACCAGCGTAGTCGGAGACCTACGTAAAGGTTGGAACTCACCTACCTGGAGCAGAAAAGAGCTATCACTAGTGGATTGAGGTGTTTCTACTTAACTCATGGAGCAGTGCAATTCATTTGGGCTAACCTCAACATGGACTAGGGAGACTAGCAAGTCTCCGACCACCATGGTAAAAAGTAACCATGTCGATTGTAGTTTATTTTCTTGTACTCAATTTACATTCAAGCAATTTGCATTCATAAAATTAAATTAATTTCTTGTCACCCTAGGATTGCAAAGCTTAACATAGCCTTAACTTGTTGGTGCATTTAGGTGAACCTAGGTAGTTTAGGTGATGTTTGTGCTAAACCTTTTTAAGTTAAGTTTTCACATTATTTACTTGATTTAGTCAAATAAAAATTGATAATTAATTAGAGAAGATTTTTTAAACCACCTATTCACCCCTCTTCAGTTGGCCTCCTCGATCTAACAAGTGGTATCAAAGTTTGGTCTCTTATTTATTAGGCTTCACCGCCTAGAGAGTAAAATGATATCGACTTAGGTTAGGTTTCCTTGATCTAACATTTTTTATGAGTTGGATGAATAGATTAGGTTCCATAAATGAAGAAGACTTATGATAACTTCATGTGTTGAGAATCATCAAGTCAAGTGATGGATGCATCATGAGTTGATGCATGGCCAAGAGGAGATGATCATGTATTGATCATCAAGTCAAGTGAAGACCCATCATGTGTTGATGGAGGTCAAATGAAGGATACATCACGTGTTGATGCATGTAATGACGATGATCTTGATTTGAAGTGTAGATGTGAGTCATCAAGCTTCAATGGGATGCGCAAGGCAAAGGTATGGCTAGTTAGAGCTAAAAATGTGTTTCTAGTCTTTTACTAGTCTTAGTGTTTGGTGGGAAGATATGTTGGTCAAGAACCATTGTGGTCGAATCAATGTGATCAAAACCTATGTGGTCGAAGATAAATATGGTCAGGAACCAACATAGTCGAAGCCGACAAGGTCGAAAATTGACATGGTCGATGACCTATGTGGTCGAAGATCGACGTGGTCTAAGATCGAAGTAGTCGAAACCAACGTGGTCGAGATCTATGTGATCCAAACCAGTGTGGTTGGAACCGACATGGTCGAGATATGTGTGATCGAAACCAGCGTGGTCGAAATTGGTGTGGTCAAACCAGTGTGGTTGGAACTGACGTGGTCAAGATTTATGTGATTAAAACCAGCGTGGTCGAACCAATGTGTTCGAGATCTATGTGATGAAAACCAGCGTGATCGAAACGGTGTGATCGAACCGACATGGTCGTGTCCCGTGTAGTCAAAATCAACATGGTCGAATTGACGTGATTGATACAACGTGGTTGAAGATCGACATGGTGGTTGGAGATCTGTGTGATTGAAAATTGATGTGGTCGAAGATCGACATGGTCGAAACCAATGTGGTCAAAGACCTGTGTGGTCGATCCAAACAACGTGGTCGAAGACCAGTGTAGTCAGAGATCTGTGTAGTCGATCCAGACAATACGGTGAAAGATCAATGTGGTCGGAGACCTGAGTGGTCGAACCATTCGACGTGGTCAGGGACCAGTGTAGTTGATGATCGGTACTTTTGACCAACTTTGTGTGAGCGGCCGATCAGCTCTGTGTGAGTGGTTCAATCAGTGAGTGGTATTATCGGCTCTGTGTGAACGTCTGGCTTGTGTAGCGATACATTTTTTCTAGAGAGACACATGTATGAAGTTTTCTCGTTCCCGAGGAAATCGGTAGTTCTACACGAGTGTTGTGGTATTTCCGATGATCGGTAATGCTGGACTTTGCACAATGAAACTACCGAATTTGCCTACAATGACTAGTTTTCTGATAGTTGTTGAGGGAAGCAGAAGTACCGGTCATTTGCCTATAGTACTTTCGAAAGTCTTGTTTTTCTATCCCAACGGCTAGTTTCGAGGTGTATGGTATATATACCCTCTTATGGCTAGTTGAAGGATAACTTTTGGCACTCCATTTTACTCTCTTGAGCTAGTGTGAGGTCCTCCTCTCAGTTATTCATGTGTTGCACCTTGTGAGCAAGGAGGAAGGCTCTAGATTGCATGTGTTGCATCTAAAGGTGGATTGTGTATCCACTTTTGCTCAATTAAAATTCATGTATGAATAGAAGAGAAATAAAGTAAAAGAGAGAGAAATACAATGAAATTATCTCAGAATAGAGCTTGTGCATTTGTTGCACGTGGTGAGAGTCAAGTGAGAGGCTTGAGTTATTAGTCTTGGAGTTTGCCGACTCCTAGACGGCGTTGGAGGCGTCTTGTGTGGTGATCTTCTTAATGAAGGTTGTGAGAAGACCAAACAAAGTTGTGAAGGTTGGAGCTCACTTACCCGGAGCGGAAAAGAGCTACCACTAGTGGATTGAGGTGTTTCTGCTTAATTCATAGAGCCGGTGCAATTTGTTTGGACTAACCTCAACATGGATTAGGGGAGACCGGTAAGTCTCCGATCACCACGGTAAAAATCAACCGTGTTAATTGTGGTTTATTTTTTTATGCTTAATTTACATTCAAGAAATTCACATTCATAAAATTAAATTGATTGTTTGTCACCCTAGGATTGCAAACCTTGACATAGACTTAGATTGTTGATGCACTTAGGTGAACCCGGTTAATTTATGCTATATTGTGCTAAACCTTTTGAGTTAAGTTTTCGCATTATTTACTTAGTTTAGCTAGATAGAAATTGATAATTAATTAGAGAAAAAAATTTTAGACTGCCTATTCATCCCCCTCTAGTCGGTCTTCTTGATCTAACACCATGGCGCTGCCATGCCTAACCCTAGCTGCTGGGGTCGCTGCCAAGTCCCGATGTCGTTGTCGGTTCGTGCCTCCCGGTAGTGCCTCTGTTGCTCCTAGGGCTTCCCTCGATACCAATCCAACCATGGTTTGCCATCGTGGCCTTCCCTGCTCTCCCTGGTTCGGTCCTCATTTGGTCCTAGCTGTGCTTTTGCCACCTCTGCTTCGCCATCTTCGCCGGTAAGGTCAATTTTGTCCCCTTATCCTACTGATCTGGGCTATGTTTGTGTTGTGTTGTGCTGTGATGAATGAATACATGGATGGATAATGCATAGATTATGAATGTGTGACGTGAATATGGAATGGTGATGATTAAATGTATGCATGTCCACTCAATTACCATGGCTTAGACATGATGCAGATAACAATAATTCTTGCTAAAGCTTAAACATAGTGTATAATCTTCTCATCCAGAATTGCATTATCATGAATTGGTCCTTAGCATAACTATTCAACCATACAAATTGGTTACTGAACCATACAAATTTACAAATTAGTTACTGAACTCTAGTGATTAATTCTTGCAACATGGTAATGACATCATACCTATAAAACAGGCATTATATGCATGTAATCTGGAACTAGACAAGGGAATCATCAGGATTAATCATGCTTAACAGACCTATGTGATAACAGACTAATAGAGTACTGGGCATGATATTGATGTACTATTTCAATTCCTACGACTAACGAACTGTACTTCCAGGAATTAGATACCAACTAACAAGGTACTAGTAGTGCTTGTATCATTATGAATCTATGCGTGCTAGTAATAGATCATCCTTAATAGAATCAATCAATCCCATAGACATAGATTTTTGGATTGTGCTTGACTAATGTTCATGTTTAGTATATATGTAAAAACATGTGACATAAAGACTATTGGACACATTTAGGTGATTAAGAATCTTTCCATGTTAGCATTTGACCATCATTATCTTGCTCATGACAATTGTAACATCCCGAAAATTTGAAATTTGAAAATGTGAAGCTTTTAAATTATTTTTACAATATATTCTATTTGAATTTGGATTTTATGGTGTTTTCCTGAATTTGGTTGATGTTCCAAAAATTGAAATTCATAAAAGACAAAGAAAAACATTAGTAATACCAAAAAGTGAATATGCAAATAATAGAAAACTAAAATCTTAAATACTAATCTGAAAAGATGATCCAGTATAAGGAGAAGGAAACCTGAGTTAATAAAATATAAACTTTCATTTTGAGAATGATAGTACAAGGGCAACAAAAATAAATAAATAAAATATATGCAATTATATACAAAAAGGACTAGTATGGTAAACAAAAGCATAAAAAAATGTGTATATATATGTATACCAAAATAATGGTATAAAGATATATATACTTGTACACATGTATAAGCAAAAAAATGAATAGCAATGAAATAATTAAAAAAGAGAGAGAAAAGGGATTGGGGCCAGACCGGCCGAAACAGCCGACCCAACCCCCGCTTCCTTCCCCGCGCCACGGGCCCGTGCCCCCGCCCGCACTCCCTCTTCTCCCTCCTCTCTGCATCTTCCCCGATTTCTCTCTGCTCCGCGCCTGCTCACTCTCCCCGTGGCGCCCATGCGCACGCCGGCTATCGCGCCCTACCCAGCCACCCTATCCTCGGTCGCCCGTGACAATCACCCTCACCGCCCACAGCTCAGCGCCATCGCTCTGGTTTTCTTCTCGCCCAGTCACCTCGCTCGGCCACGCGGCGAAAACCTTCTGCCGGCCGGCTCGCGCGGCGCAAAGCTGCAGCCACTGCGCCGAGGTGCCACAAGCAATATCGCACCGAATCTTACTGCACTGCCCGGTCCCTTCCGCGCTGTCACTGCCGCCTGTTACCACCGTCGCCTGGCACCGAAAAGACCGAACATCCGCCTGCCCGTTGCCGGCCCCTAATCCACCACCTATAAAGCCCACTCGCCCTTCCATTCACTCCGCCACCCTCCATCCTGCCTCCCAACCCGAGTGATTGAATTCCCTAGCACCATAGCTCGCCGGCGAACCCTTCCTTTCCCAACTCCGGCCACTCGGCCATCCGCCGCTTGGAGCCACCCCGAACCAATTCCTCTAGGCCGGAGCTTCCTTGGGACGCCGCGAAGCTATTCGTGTCCTCGGTCGAGCTCCTCCCCGCCTCTCCTGCGCCGGCGCCAAAGCCTCTCCCGAGCCGCCGCCGCCGGTCCGCCTCGGGTCTCCTCAGTCTCCGCCGACTTCACCGTCGACATCCCCGTCACGCCAGGAACGTATTTTAGCACTCCCTGACTCCACTCCGGCTGCCCCTCGCCGTCGGCACCGCCGCCCCGAGCTTCCTCTGCTTCCGCGTTGGCCCTCGGCTCAATTGAGTTTTCTGCCCCTTCCTGTCAGGTAACATCGTTTGATCGCTTGGCTAGCCCAGCGTGCGTTCACCCAGGCAGCCTGAGTTCGACTCCCCTTGGCCGCAGAATTAGAGTAGGATTTTTAAGAAATTTTTGCTGGCTACAGTAGAGGGAGAGTAATTAGGAGATACTAAGGGTAATTGGGGAAATGTTAAAAGAGATTAGGAAAAGTAATAAAAAGGAATAAGGGAGTATTAAAGATTAATTTAAATATATAACGAGCTCATTTAGTGTCCAGACAGAGGTTAATTAATGCTAATTAAGGATAACAGACTGTCATCAATACTAATGCCAGAATTATCATTTGAAACCCCTCCCTGACATGTGGGCCATGCCCCTGTAGCTGGTCCCACATGTCATTAGCATAGACAAATGGAAATAAAAAGAAAACAGAAACTTAAAAGTAGAGAGTGGGACCCACCTGTCAGAGATTTATTATTTTCCAAATTTATTTGAACTGAAAACTTTAAATGGGTATAACTTATTCGTTTTAGCTCCAAATTGAATGAAACAAATTTCTAAATTCATCTAAATTCAAGATCTATTCAAGGGAACTGAAACCATAAATTTTAGAGCTCAATTGAATTTTTGGTGATATTTAATGTGGTTTGCATAAATAAGTTGAAAAGACTAAATATTAGTTAGGGCATTGATAAAGGGGAACAACTTTGGCTAAACATCCAAACTTAGTAAAGATGCTCTTAATCATAATTAAAACATATGTTCAATATTTAACATGCTGACACCTAATAAATCTCAGTGATGTATCTTATTAAATAGAACAATGGAATACCACCTTGTACAAAGATCTCTGCCTAGATAAATGAATCAAATACAGAGCTAAGCCTAAGAGTAGCTAAAGTATGAGCAAGCTAATAATAGTGCCATTAATTAAATCTTAACACTAGCTTTAGTACATAATAGTATTAAGCATAATTGTATATATAACAAGTTAGGACCCATATGAGTGGATCCTAATTCAACTTAAATTTAGCCTAGTTATGAATGAAGATACATAAAATATGACAATGAATTATTAGAGATTTAAATTTTAATTAATTACCATATAAGAATAAATATTGAGCCCTTGCTATTTATCTTAGTTAAATTAATAAGTAAAGGCCTATACCAGAGATTATTCTAAAACTTAATAAAGATATCGAAGTGTTATAATACTTTCGACTAAAAGATTTATAGAATAAGTACAGATCTCATCCATCAGTCCAGTTTGCCTTTACCATAACCTAAGTTACAAGGAATACATACCCAACCAGACTCGCACTACGATACATAGGTCTAACCTAACACATGGAACTTTCTTGATAAATACAAAAATAATAAAAGAGGTGATCAATAGAAAGATCGAACCATTATATCCTTCCACCGACCCTGTCTCAAATCGCCCGAATCACCCATTAGCTCATAATGAAACTAAATCGAGTTTACTCGGATTTATTTGGATCTTTTGAGTTATTTGCCTTTATTTGGATTCAGTCGCTTATCACGTAGCTAGAAATTGGAGTCCCGAAGAATCAATGGATCAGGCGTGATCAAGAGCGAATCGAAGATAAAGACTAGAAGCTCACAAGAAAGCATTGTGTGAACTCAAGATCGCGGTAAACCGCGCCAGGCGAGTCAACACTTTGATCATATTGAACCCAGCATTTTAACGCTATTTCCTTTTAAATTATCAACTTGCATGCTACTATTTCATGAAATATGATATGTTTGATTTCAGCAAGTTAGATATACCCTGTTATTGCTATTGTGAATTATTCTCCTTGCCATACTTGGAAATGTGAACCTTGTCGCCATAGTAAGAATTAACATATGATTTCACAAATTAAGTCCTTATTTATATGGCATGCTTAGGAATGCTAGCTACTTGGGGTGACACTAATGCCCCAAGGAATACCCTTCAAACTATTATGAACATGATGGGAAACTTATGGTGTGATGCCATAAGCCACATATGGTGCGATGCCATATGTATTGTTGGTGCGATGCCGACAATTAGCGTATGGTGCGATGTCATACGCCGCCCTTGGTGCGATGCCAAGAGGTAACTTATGGTGCGATGCCATAAGGTTAGTTGGTGTGATACCAACGCATATGGTGCGATGTCATATGCAGCCCTTGGTGAGATGCCAAGAGGTAACTTATGGCGCGATGCCATAAGGTTAGTTGGTGTGATGCCAACATAATTACATGGATTATTACAACTAATGGTTTAAAAATGTGGTTTCAAATCTGCTAAGTCATAGGAAATTTTAAGTAATTGTATTCAAAAGCACTCATTGGCAAACAAAATAGCCCTATGCCTTTCCATTGACAGGCCATGCATGTTATATATTTGCATTCTGTGTGTTGGCTTGCGGAGGACGGGGTTGGAGTGCTCACACTCGCTTTTGCGACAAAATTCATAATCAGGAATCAAATCACCTCGCCTCAGCAACAAGATTGGACAAGCTGGCAGAGAAGATGGTGATGCCAAGGGCTAGGTCGCGAACCTCCAGTTGGCTGCCTGTGGGCATGTCCTGAAGGTCCCACCTGTGTGCTTCGTTCTTCCGCTGCTGCAATTTATTGATTTCGGCCTAATCGGCCCATGAGTAAGTCTAATATTATATTTACGCTTCCGCATGATATTTACTTTGATATTCAGAACTGTAACTGTGTGCACTATCTACTGATCCAGGGAATAGTGCAACTAAACACAGTGGATTTGGTTTGAAAAATCCGGGTCCGACAACAATCCAACCATTCCTCATGTAGCTATTTTATTTCTTATGTTGAGACTTCCATAAATATCAACCACTTCATTTTTAGTTGATTATTACTAGCAAAAGAATGCTAACTAAAATGGTTATGACAATATATTCAATAGTAGCACATATGAAAATATATCACCACATTCAAACTTGCAACAATTATTCATACAGTGCATTACACATGTAGGTATGGAATGCATCAGGATTATCATGGCTATGAATGTGATGCACACCTTAATCTTGCTGGAATGACAAATGTGAAACTTTGGTTTCCTTGTTTCCCTATATTGCTCCCAATCAGCTCCTCCAACCTCGAACTTGTCCTAAGAATGGATGATGGCTATACGATGGATGCTTGAGCTCCTTCCCATCTTTTAGTCCTTACTCACTTTCCTTTGTCATGCCAAACACCACAAAACATTAACCATGAATCAAGAGAGAAGAAGATGAGAACAGGCTATATTGGCTATTAAAAATTGTTCATTTTAACACCTGCTGCTTTGTTGTTTTGGACTATATTTTAATTAGGATTCATCAGTGCTGCCTTGGTAACTGAGATCTAGCATAAAGGCTGTTGTATAGTCATAGCACACATGACTAAACAAGGTCACTATACTTTCTCTTATCACTATGACCTATGTTGAGTTTGTGGCCTTTTGATTGTTGAACTTATATATGAATTTACCGCATGTCGAATTTATTGGTTGTCGAACTATCTACCTATATTATCCATTTTCGATTTGAAACCGTTATATATCCATCCCGATAATACTGTATTTGAAACTCCAAATTCGCATTCGTATCCAATCTTATCGAATTTGACTCTGAATTCAAAAATATATATAAATTAAAATGTGATAGAAACAATATTCGTATTCGGTCTTACCTTGTACCTTAGGAGACAAAGCCACTTTTGGCATATTTTGGTATCATATTTACAAAAATAGTCGTATGCGCACCGTATTGACAAAAATATCGTTTATGCCGTCCGGTGGGCGGGCGACAGAGCGGAGGAGATGACGTGTGGCACCTGTCGCCCCCTTGAGCAGACGGCAGGTGCCTGCCGCCCGCCCACCAGATGGTAGGTGCCTGCCGCCCGCCCACAAGACGGCAGGTGATTAAGTCGAATAATCACCTGCCTAATTCGTAATTTATAAATTTTTTAAATTTGTAAATATAACAAATGAGCTCAAAAAATTATAACATTTTTTGTGGAGCTTCCTGAGATATTATGGTATGCTGTGTAATTGTTTGCAATTTTTTGAGATCATTTGCTACTACTAAAAATTCCTGGAACGACGCATAATTAACACTGTAAAGCGCCTCACGATTAAGCTCCTATCTTCATCACTCTCCACTACCATCTCTCTCTCTGTTATACGTCGCTCTAAGAATTTTTAGAGGTAGCAAATGGTCGTGAAAAATTACAAAATTTGTTGTGGAGTTTCCATATATAGTGTTCTACATTCTGTAATGTTTATGTAATTTTTTGCATTACCTTTCTACCTCTAAAAATTATTCAAGCTGCTCATAATTAAATGGGTAATTAAGAACTAACTAATGGCCAGGCCTAATGACCTGTCGTCTGGCCACTGGATGGCAGGCCAGCCACTAGAGCTTGGCCATTAGTGCTTAATCATTAGATTTAATTATGTGCCAATTAAATAATTTTTGTAGGTAGTAAAGTGGTGCAAAAAAATTACATAAAAATTACACAACATATCACACTATATACGGAAGCTCCACAAAAAGTTTCATAATTTTTCACAATCATTTGCTATCTCTAAAAATTCTTAGAGTGGTGTATAACTACTTAATCATTTAGTTAATCATGCATCATTCCAGAATTTTAGAGATAGCAAATGGTCTCAAAAAATTACAAAACAATTACACAACATACAACGATGTCTCAGGAAGCTCCACAAAAACTATCATAATTTTTAGTTCATTTGCTATATTTACAAATTTAAAAAATTTATAAATTACGAATTAGGCAGGTAATTAAACCAGTTAATTAGTCGACTTAATCATCTGCCGTCCCGTGGGTAGACAGCAGACGCATGCCATGTGCTCATGGGGCGACAAGTGCCACGTGTCGTTTACTTCGCGCTGCCGCCTATCCACCAGACGATATAAATAATATTTTTATTAATACCGTGCTTATACAACTATGTAAATACGATATTAAAACATGTCAAAAGTGGCTTTTAACTCGTACCTTACCCGTAAGGAACCCTACGTAATTCTATTCCATTTCCAAACCCCACCTCCACGGCAGAGCGGCATTTCGTCGAACACCTTCGTCGTCCTCCTCGACGACCCCCTCCTATTTATCCGGCGCTTCACCGCCTGCAGCCACCTCAACCACCAGCTGAGACCCACCCACCCAGCAATGGCGACGGCACCTGCGTCTGCGCCTGCGCCCGAGGGGGTTGGGGCGGTGCCGGAGGCGGAGGCGGGGGCCCCGAGATCGCCTTCTTCGACGTGGAAACCTCGGTGCCGCAGCGGGAGGGCCAGGGCTACGCGCTGCTCGAGTTCGGGGCCATCCTCGTCTGCCCGCGAAGCCTCGTCGATGTCGCCTGCTATGCCACGCTCGTGCGCCCCGCCGACCTCGGCGTCGTCTCCGCCGCCTCTGTGCGCTGCAACGGCATCACCCGCGACGCCGTCGCCGGCGCGCCGCACTTCCGCGACGTCGCCGACGCCGTCTACGACGTCCTGCACGGTGAGTGCCCTGCTCCGCGCGGGCAACGCGGGTCTCTCTGACTTCGAGGGTGCCTTTTTTTGGTCCTCTTGCTATTCTTCTTGCTACGCCAGGAGCTGGTTTCTTGGCTCCTGCGCGTTAAGGACCCTTGCATGCTCTTTTGGTTGTGCCTGAATTGTAACAGTGGAGACAAGGTGCCCCCTACCGTAGTGGGAATTCTTGGAACGTTGCAGGAATTGGGGAAGAGTATAACGACTTTATACGGTGCAATTGGGTCAGAAATGGTGACCTTTGATGCAAACTTTTTGGGCAATTTTGTCACGGCTAGTCAGAACGTCGATCAGAAGTGAATGTGCTTGTAGCTCGTGCTGCCTATGGCTTGTAACTGAAATCTTCCTGTAATTCTTTTCACATGCAAGGATGTTGGTAATGGAAGGTAGTTGCAAATTAAACTGTACAAAGAGTTTTGGGGAGCTGCCAATACGTAATTTGGTTTCTTATAGAGGCCGTAGCATTATATAGTCATTGGTTGTTCTTCATTACTTCGAAAAGGAATTCACAAGAGTGGATGCTAGATGCATTGACCTGTTTTGTTCTGAACCTAAAATGCTGCTTCTTTTAGTTGTTTTCATAGACAGTTCTCACAGAAATAATCTTATCAATTTTGGACAGGGAGGGTCTGGGCCGGGCACAACATTGTGAGGTTTGATTCGGCAAGAATAAGGGAGGCATTCGCTGAGATTGGTCGGCCACCTCCAGAACCAAAGGGGCTGATCGACACCTTACCTCTGCTTACCCAACGGTTTGGGAGGAGAGCAGGGGACATGAAGGTATGCAACCCTGTGTTGATGTAGAATCACTTGTAATTTTGGAAAGAGAGTTTTAGTTAGATAGAGGTGAATCATAAGGACAGTTGGGTTTTCACCCAAGCTGAAAAAGTGGCATTTATTGGTAAGTTCTCAGGGATTACACAGTCCCTTCTTGTCACTACAAGGAATATATCTGATGCTCTTTTCTTGTCTGTTTTATCCACAGATGGCAAGCTTGGCAAATTACTTCGGTCTAGGGAGGCAAAGGCATAGGTAGACATCATGTTAATTTGGATGTCATAATTGCATCTGAACTCTAAATGCTTCTTTTGATAATCTATTTTTGATTGACACTTTCCCCATTTGAATTGCAAGCACACATATACCCTTAGCATCACTTCACTTTTCTGGAACTTGGCTTGCCAATTTGCCATCCTCTGAGCAGTTATTTGGTCACCTAGCACAGCTGAACATATCTTACATAGTGCTATTTGGAATAGTGTCATACAATAAATTTTGTTGCATAATGCCATATTTGACCTCTCAACAATTGTCTCTTAGCAGCATCATGTCATCCATGATCCCCAAATCCAACCCCTGGATCTTGCACCATCCCAAATTAGGTGGCTCATCTGAAAACTAGTATCCCCTAAATTTTGGAAGGACCTATAATGATTCTTTTCTATAGATATAGCACGCTGAACAGAAGAGATGTCATAATTATATGTGGTCCATCAATGTTTCTCCTAGTACATGTTAATGGCCACAGAACGACTATCTAGCTGGCGTGAATGACTGCTACTGATCAATATGCTCATGATTTCACTTATCTTGATCAGTTTTCTTGTTTAGTTTCATTCGCACATACTTCTGCATGGACAGACCATTTACTGTCAACTAGGGTATTAGTAATAGTTATAAGTCGAAATTTCCCTTGTTTATTCCTTTGATTTTAATATTGCCTACATGAAACTGGAGTGAATAATCTTGCACTAATTTGCTTTGCAATTCATCTACAGGAGCCTGGATGATATCAGGATGAATCTTGATGTTCTCAAGTACTGCGCTACAGTGCTTTTCCTGGTATGTTTGCATCACTGCCTATTTGCCCATGCCTGTCTAACTTCATGGGCTGGGCATTTACATATTTTTAACATAATAGCTGGATAGTTACATTGTCCAGTGTTTTGTTGCCTGAAATAAGTATTTTTTTTCCTGTCATTTTCCCATGCATTGGGCATCTGGAGTAGCTCAATGGACTAGTGAGGTTTAACCATTGCAATATAGGCCCCAGATGTCCACAATCTTGAAACTGAAGCTTCATATAGAAAATTGCAATGGCAGGAGCCTCATGAATTGTTAACGCGTTTTGCTATTTTTTGTTATATGTTCCCTGTTTCGATTATTGCAGTTGTTGCTTTTGTGCAATTCTTTTGCCATTCAACTAGAATCTGTTGTAATTGGCAGTTACAAACTCACATTGAGCTTCACAAGCTTGAAGTACCGGTAGAAATAATACTCCCTAGGGAGATGGAGAACCAATGGACCATCATATCGTTATGACATGTTTGTAGAATTCATTAATCTATCTCACTCTGCAAGATAATCTATTAGCTAAATCCTGAAGTTCTTCTCACAGGAGGCAAGTCTTCCAGCTGGAGATAATCAAGAATCAATTGATCCTGCAACAAACAGGGGGTCTGGTGAGTTGATATCCCATGTTGAGGAAATGAATTTAGATGCTACCGTGCGGATGGATGTGAGTTCCAGTGGTTATTCTGGGTTCCTTGAGCCCGATGATGTTTCAACAGAGTGCATCAAAATCTATGTCGCCCCTTCCTACCAATTTTCTCGGAGAACATCTATCAAGCACAAAGATAGCCCGCTACAACTTTGTTGTACAGGCTTGAGGGTCCAGTTCGGAGTCAGTGCAAAGTATCTCGACAATGCAGGTCGGCCAAAGTTGAACATAGTGGTCGATATCCCTGAGAATCTCAGTAAAGTTCTAGATTTTTGTGATGATCTTGTTCAGAGGTCATTTCAAGAATCTGGTAGCACTTCTGAGTGGAGACCATTGATCAAGAAGTATGGCTATGTGAATCGTCCAACTGTCCGCCTAAAGTGAGCTCTGTTCTCATTTTCATTTGTAGCCTCTAAGCCGTTGTTCTTTTCTGATCTTGTAATGTTGGACTGCCCTTGCAGTATCCCTACCATTGTTAGCGGCGATGCTGCGATCTACTCGACAGATATATGCCAGAAAGAGCCTAGTGGTAACATCCAGAAGCTTGTTTTTAGCAAGGTAGATGCTGCGGAACTGGACACACTGTTTGTTCGAGGGAACAAAGTGGACGCGTTCTTCTCTCTGGAAATATATGACTACCAGCAAAATGCTGGTATCCGGTTGGTTGCAAATAGGCTGGTTGTGCACCCCAAATAGTACCAGGCTTAGTTCTTTCTGATCTAGTGCTAGAAGCTATTACTCTTGCACTTAGTGGCTGTACATCGTTAACCAATTGTAGATTATCACGTGAATGTGAATAAGGATCTGACAAGTAGCAGATGTTGATGTAGGATTTCAAATGCTGTAAAAGATAATTTCGAAGTGGTCATAGACACTAATGTTATATTGTTGTGACCAAGGATCAAAAAACCGGTACCGGAGCAAATCCCGGCCGCCGGGTGGTACCGGTAACCGGCCGGTTACCAGAAATCCCGGAAAAAAACCGGTCAAATTTTGTCAAATGATTTTTTTGGGCGGGGCGGGAGGAGACCGGTAACCGGCCGGTTACCGGAAAAACCGGTGGAAAAACCGGATAAACCGGTGGAAGAAGAGCTTTGCTTAATTCTAAGTTCATATATCAATCAAAAGCTGCTTAAAACATCACATTTCTTCCCCTTATATAGATAGGGAAGGGGATTACACTTGATTACTAAGACTCTTAGGAATCCTGAGCAATCTTCATTCAAATGACCATGAACCCTCCTTGAAAGTCCAAATGGCACATATTACTGAATTTGATGTCAGGCATAGCGCATAATGTAAAAGTTAGTGTTAAACAATATAAATATCATTAGGAAAACTAACTTTTACATTGAAAATTTGAAAATTCCTAGTACATTCATGGAAAAAAGTTTGAAATCAAGCACGGAAAGTGCATGCATCTTCCTAATACATTTTCTTAGTGCTAAATAATGAAAATATCATTAGATAAACTAATTTTTACATTCAAAAGTTTAAATTTAAATTAAATAAAAAACCAGCGGTTTTTTCCCTCCCGGTCGGCACCGGTAAAACCGGTTACCGCCACCGGTTACCGCCGGTATTTGGAACACTGGTTGTGACCAACCTATCTGTGCTATAGGTGGAACCGGGAATTCGACTAGCACAAAAATCATACGCCGGATGGACATACCCTTGTAAGTAAAAAATTGCAGTTTCTCGTTCTCACATTTAAAAAACAAAGAAAAATGCGAAAACGGTGGATTTTTGAGTGTTGGCCCGAAAGGCAATGCGAAAACGGCTTGACATATTTGGATCCGCTTCTCATCAGAGATAAATAGATAGAAACAACACTGAAACACCAAAAAAATGTCAACTAACAAAAAAAACATGGATCAATTCTTTTTTTTCCTGATGGATGCTTCTAAGTGCATGGCAGCAACCAATACCTTTTGTACAGTGATGATAGGTTGGCATAAACCAGCTACATAAAGTGCAATTTCTTACATTTTAGCTGTTTGCCTCAATCAATGGCAAACCATAAAAGATTGTTCACCACAAGAGCCTACATATAGCATAGGATTGATGTTTCGCCAAATGGGATTATAGAAAACCTGCTCTGGAAGCCCACTTTCATATACCCTTATTCTAGTTTGCATTGTGGAACTATATACGCTAAAAGAAAGAGCAACTATATACGCTACAAATGTTAAAAATGGACTCACCACCTGCTTGCAATAGTCTTTCCACTTCTCTTCATCAAGTCCAAAGTTAAAGAAGTCTGAAATATCAGCACCAGGGTATTTCCACGGCTTCTCCTCAGATGTGGTACCAGTGTCAATATCAAAAATCGTCCTGGGCCAAATAAATTTTCTTTAGGAGAAGAAAAATAATAAAAGAGCATAAAATAGCATTGTTCTCCAGATGTAACTAAAATAACAATGGAAGGCACACCAAGGATTCATTGATTCCATCTTCGAACCCCATTCTTCGATTCTAGTCTATTGTTCTATTGAGTCTGCATGCTTGAGAGTTGAGAAAGTGTATTCACAGCACCGAGTGTCCTCAAGTGTACCAAAGTTGCCAGAGAATTTTAAAATAATATTCCAAACGCCCAATTCTTGCCTTTTAAGACTGCTCATGTGCAATAAATCAATAAAAGTACATCTATAATTTGGTGAATGAATATGTTTCAATTGCACACGATTGCATAAATACATAATATTTCAATTGAACATGTTTCTAAACAAATGAGAATTTAAGTGTGCAGTAAAAAGCTTGGCAAACTATAGAGCGCATATATTACTTTTCTTTTGCGGTTTTAAGTACACTCAAGACATTCAGTGAACCACGGTTGATATTTGATAAACCAAGTATGTCACCTTCCGAGTAAATAGTAATACATCTAAAATAATCCTGGGATGTAGCACAGCTTATATTGTATGCCCTGAATTTCATTCTACATACACCATATTATTTTCTGGTATGAAATGCTATTTCTCCGCTTCATGTGAATTCTTTTGTCACACTGTTTTCTAATATGAAATGTGAATTCATGAATGTAATTTCTTAGTAATTAGTTGATTACAAGGGGTCTAGGACTGATAAAAGTCTCAGCAATAATGACTCAGGTAACTAAAGACGCATCCAAGCACCCACATTTTGACAGTCCGATCAACATAGCAAACAAATCGAAAGAAATAAACCAGATCATATTAGTATATATTGCTCTGAGCTCTGTGCAGTTCTTGATCTCTGCATGTATCGGACCATGCAAGCTGTTCTGGTGCAGAGCTCTGAAGAGGGCAAGGCCCAAACATATAGACACAGAAAAATGATTAGAAAAGGGCAATGCAGATTGTATTAAGAGTTTGTTGCATCCTGCAGATAAGGAAACATTTGTGCATAAAAATGGTGAAGAAATCTTACATAGTCTGGGGCTTGTTGAGCTTTCCAATGCTAGGTGAAACAATGCCCTCAAGCTGCATGTAAGGGAGATTTATGCCACAAAAAAAGAGAAAGCCACTCATACTATTCAGGGACAAGGAAACCAAGAACACATCGATAACTGCGCCACAAAACATTTCCTTGGAATACCCGAGGGAAAGCATTTCCTTGAAATACTCGACTGGAAAATAAATAGAAATTAAATCTTGATAACACTAAAACCACCTCCAATCAGCGAAAGGAACTGAAAGTCTTCCATTGATGGATTCCTGGCCCTCTGAGAATGAAGCAAAACCATAGCTAATATTTAAATTACTTTGAGCTTTGTATGCACAAAGCACTTCGTAACCATCTTGAGAGCATGTAAATAAATATACCATATCAAAAGAAGGCAGCAAAATCTCACCTGGCTGCGTGAATTAGGCAATCAAATACGAAACTTTCCAGGTCAATCCCAAATTTCTGCAGACAAAATAAAGGCAAGAAGTGAGTCGACTATCTAGAAAAGTAATTATACAAAGAACTTATAGAAATTTTTAAAAAAACTGTTATTCCCTCTTGTGGGTAATACCCAGCAAATCTAATGTAGGCTGAACAGAATATACAGTCAACATGGCAAAAAAGGAGGACATTAAGAGTTTAGACAAAATGATGCAACTGAACATATTGGTGAAGTCTAAGAGATTTAGGATGAAAATATTTGCTAGTGACTATTTGCAACTATGCAATAATACACAAAGCGCATGTGTGGTGATGTGTATTATGCATACAAACTACAGCGGAAAGCAGAGTGATTCTCTATAAGGACATGATCGATCAACAACAGACCTTCTTTTGGTATGTGGAGGCATCATGGGCACCTTTTGGTGATTAGATGTGGAACAGTGAATAATAACACTTCAGTAAAAAAGTAAAAGACCGGAGAGAGTTTTTAGGGGACCTAGGCCTGTGCAGTCTCGATGTGGCGGCGGGCGAGTGAAAGGAAGCGGGTGAGGAGGTGGAGGCAGCACGGAGAGGAGAGGCGTCGATCTGGCCAGATCTAAGTGCATCTTCTCCAGTATGGAGATGGCTTCTGTACATATGCAAGAAACCATCCCAGCGGACAGCCTGTAACAGATGACATGATTGGAAATAATTGAAAAGGCTGCATATGAACAGCGAAGGTTAATTACAAAGAGTCAGCAGATACTCACGAGTGGGAATTATTATTCCAAACATCCCACAGGCAATCTTAAAGGAATTGTCAATGAGAGGGATAAAATTGTTCTGATGTCAATAATCGCAGTTTATGTCAGTAGCTTTAACTGCAAAATCAATCTCCATCCAAAATCCAAGTAGCTTATCTTCGAGTCGGCCATGTATCAAACAATTTCTCCAATTGCATGAAGCTCCTGCGTCCTTATACAGTCTGTGCTTAACATTTTATTCATCCTTAATGCAGGCATTTGCAAAAAGCACGTTGAAAGTACTGCAGTTCCTGTAGGGAGAGGCCAACTGTCGAAACATTTGATATCACTAAAGACATTAGAAAGCTATTGTGGTTCGAATCAACTGAGCAAAAATACTGAATATGAAAATACTCACATTTCATCGACATTTGGGTGATACATCTTATTGATGGAGCCAATTGATGGGGATTTGTAGGAACTAGGGATATGCATCGGCCAATTCCACTCTAACCTTCCATACACCTCCTTGATAAATACCTATTAAATTGAGCACAACACCAGTGAGACAATGCGGCCGCTTATCTTGTTTTACTGATATGAAAACAAGAGTAAACGTAACAACAGCAATAAGATACTCCTAAAGACAACATACAAAAGCAAGAGCAGCTAGTGATATTAAATCCTGAGATCTAATCATCGTTGTTCTTCAGCTAAGCCAGTATAAGTAACAGGCCACGATGCCCAAGAAAAAAAATCAACTCCCACGAAACTTGCTTTAGTCCATGTAGATCAGGAATATGAAGCTACGGAATCATCAGCCCAAGAAAGCGAATCAAATCAGGTCTGTGCGTCAATAGCCATACTTTCATTAGGCCCACGAAATTCAGCAAAGAACTCCTGTATCCCATCATTCACCATCTCGACTTTGTAGTCGCTCATCATCCTGCAAGCATCAACAGACACAGAGATCCAGATCAAGGAATCTCCCATTAAATTCCCCAAAAAAAATCAAAAATATTATTCCAAGATCCTCACAGCTTCATGATATCCATCTCGCGGCGCTTGCTCGGAAAGGGCATCTCGCGGCGGGGGGGGGGGGGATAATCTATCGCTCCTCTCTTGCTCCTCCTGAGAGTTGAGACGTGTTCTCGAAGATAACGAGGAAGAAAACAAAATATTAAGGCGCAACGGCGCAGGAGGCTAGGCGAGACCGGAGGAGCAGAGGTGTCGAGGACGCGGGCGCGGCTGCGAGGCGGCGGCATGCGAGCGGAGCAGCCAAGAAGACGGTAGCGAGTGAAGGGAAGGAGGATCGGCGAGGCGCCGGCGTGCGAGCTAGTAATCCCTTCTGTCCGTTCGCTCCGGCCATTTCCCCAAGAGCTTGCTGATGTTTTGCGAGAAGTCGACGTTGTAAACTGATGTTTGCTACAGCGGTCGCGTTGCGCAATGTGCTACTGCGTTGACGGCTGGCTGTTGAGCTATTATCGAGACTAGTAGTGTACCCGTACTAACGCTACGATAAAATACAAAATAAAATAAAATTTGTAAAAAAATAAAACGAACAATCAGATTCATTAAGATTCACATCTCATATATTGTATAACCAAATATTTTTGTCATATAATGAATGTCACATAATGATACAAGATAACAAAAGCAATGGCCAAAGCAGCTAAACAGGTTGCAAAGTAAGGGCCTGTTTGGTAGAACTCCATATTCTCATTTTTCAGCTTCTGCTCTGGATTCTCCGAGAATCCACTTCTCTGAGAATCTGGAGCTGCCACTAAAAAGCGTTTGGCTAATAGGTTAGCTCCAGATTCATAAAAAGGGGGATTTGATGAAAATAGACCACGTTACCCCTAGTTTTCACATAATTATCTTTTTGCTTGTTTTTTTGTTTATTTCGGATACATGATTAAAAGAAAATGAATATGATTGAAATAGATAAATAATGATACTTTTTATGATATGATAAATACACGAAAATACATGTGAAGATGAGTGTTGACAGTTTCTCCGAGTATAAACAATGCGAAAATGACGTTAACTGCGTGAACAGACCGGTGAATGAACAATGCGAAGACTCGACTAATGTGAATGAACTTTCCTATTACAAGCTTTTCATCAGCCAACACCCGACTAATCCATATGAATGAACTTCATCTGTTGCCTTATCATCGACCACAACTGGCTTTATGTCAACAGAGGGAGCATCTTGAGACAATGAGCTTAGTATCGACCCATGCTCATCCGAAATGGCGGTGTCCCACGGTGAGGTTTCGCTTCCTTTTCTTCGCAAGAATAGGTGCTCACCGCCAGCTTGGAATCTCTGGTGCTCCCATCCCTTCAGTTGGAAGATCATTTGGAGTATGAACCTTATTATCGCTATCCCGAACAATGCCAATGTTTGGATCCGACATGATTTGCTTATGATCAACCTTTTGTTCTGAAGGAGCCTTTAGATCTTCATACATCTTTATGACATTTTGCTCCTTAATAGTAGAAGGCAATTTTCTATCTTTATATTGAAAGTCTATGTAGCCACTTGATAAGCACCCATAGCAAAGCACCAACCACGAGTTCCAAGCGAAGCTTTGAAACATTGCTTCTGATTGAGAAGGTTCTTCTTGAGGGCACGGGACGATGATTCGTGATGAACTCTGTTGAGATGCTTTTGTCGAGCCGCTCGGATCAAAGGAATGTTGGACACTGGGCCTGATAAATAGGTAATTCTATCACTTTCTTTGAAGATATATACTACTGAGAAGATGGTTTACGACAACAACAGACAGAAGAAATCACAAGATATAATAGCATTTTCCCAATGACGTGTGAATTTCCATACCTAAGGAATGGGCTCAACAAGGAATAACAGGTCGCGATAGCATTATGAACCTGCTACCAAATTGTGTGCATTCATTGCACATGAAAAATGACTGCAATTGTATAAAAAAATGTAGTGAACAATTGAAAAAAACAACTAAGACATGACATTTGAGCAAGATTATTAAGGCAGTAAAGCAAGATGAGGCGACTTACCCCCCCGCCCCCGCACACACACACCTTTTAAGTGGTAAGGCGTGAGGCGAGGCGAGATGACGCCTACACATATCCTAAGACGCTAAGAAAGCAAATAAAATGAGTATTTTAGCAATGAAGCAGCACATGAAAATTGTTAACTTAGACTGGCCTTTATTAGCTTGCATGTGATTATGATATGACACAAAGACACAAACATGCAAGAATGGTTCCATGAATCTTTATTATCTTTACACATACAAATCAATCACTTTTTTACCCATCGGATAAATAATCAACAGTCCAGATCATTCCACCCAACCCATATAAAAACCACGGCCCACCCTAACCCTAACTCCTCCCTCACTCCCAGCCGCCACATCCCTCCCTCCTCCCTCACTGCCAGGCGCCGCCACCCTCACTCCTCCCCCCTCCCTCACTCCTAGCCGCTACCACCCTCACTCCTCCCTCCCTCACTCCCAGCTGCCACCTCCCTCACTCCTCCTTCACTCCCACCACACCACCACCACCCACCGTCCCATCCGCGCGCCTCCTCTTCCCACGCTCGGCCATGGCCACAAATTACCCTCCACTCCACTCCCCTCCCCACTTCCCACGACGACCAGACGGCTAGTCCCGGCCTCCCCTTGGGATCTCACCTCCACCACCGCCAGCAGAGGAGAGTAGGATGGGGATGGAGTAGATCGGCGTAGCTGTGTAGGGGAGGCGGCGAAGGGAGAAGCTCGGCGAAGGGGAGGGGAGGCAGAGGCTAGAACACACCTGTAATGTTGTGGGCGGCCAAATCCGGCAAGGTGGAGGGTAAACGGCGGCGTCGTCGACTCAACGGCGACTGGAGGCGAGGCGGACGAGGGCGTGAGGTAAACCTAGCCCGCTTCTTCGCGCCTTCTTCCCGCCCACCGCCGCCGCTCTCTCTCTCTCTCTCATTTAGCCGCCACCTTAGGCACGCAGACAAGGCAGGGCAACGCCTTGCCACCCCTCTACCGCCTTACCACTTAGGCGACGTTTAAAGCGTCGCCTTAATAACCTTGCATTTGAGATTTGACAATTCTAATCAAATCAGTCTAAAAGTTGGTCCATGCATCAATAATGTGCCCAAGGTATTTTGTTCAAAAAGAAAAGTGCCCAAGGGAATAAGTAGCATTACACATTATCACGAGAAGAAAGTGTGGTTCCATTTTTTTTTCTAGAAGCAATCATTAAGGAATTTTCTCTTATTTTTTGTCTTTGATGTGCTTTAACACACTATAGGTTCTCCAGTAACATGTATCCTACAAGAAATTAAACAAATTACATAACTTAGCAAAATAAGACAAAAAAATACTATTGGGATTAACCAACAAATAACATGATTCACGTGAGCCCAATCAAGTGGAAAAGTTTTTTTCCTAGCACATTAAGGTAAAGCCTTTGAATCCAAATAATTCATTCCAAACATTGCTACAATGAAAACCAATTACAAAACGACTACATTTCGCAAAAGCTTTACAGTTCCATAGCAGAACAGATTTTTAATGAATTAAACAAATAGAACTTTCCTGTACTTTGTTCGTACCAAAAAATTCCACTAATCTATCAAGCCTATAAATTTCAATAAACAATCACACGCAACAATCTTCTCTTAGTTTAGCCCACAGCTTTCACAACACTCTGGTAGACATGATTATTAGCTGAGCTGCCCAATATCATCCTAGACCTTAGAAAAGCCAAACAAGGAAACTGGCTCACATGTCACAGCATTTTGCTCCAAACAGTCTTGTTATAATCCCATCTCGAATCACAGAAACACTAACCGCCTATGTTAATACAATTGACATCCTCAGCAGCATTTCCTGACTAACCACGCATTAGCACACACCTTCCACCGACGATCTTATCAACAAATTCACCACTTCAAAAGCATCCCGTGTAAGCTCTTACAAACAACCGATTTCCCTACACAACCATCCATCGGAGCAAACAGCTTGATCAACTAACAACCAACGGAAATCACCCTAATGACATCGAGCCATCAGACAAAAACGGGAACGCTTACCTCGGCGATCGGCACGGGATCCTCGTGAGAGACCGCGGCGTGTACAGATCCAGCACGCACCGCAATAGCAAAGAGAACGGGCATTAGGCGCCGGGCCCTAATTTGGTGTGGTGAATACGTAGTTCGATTCGCATCTGCGCGCAGCATGGCGGGCGATGTCGATGGAGACCTCCGCCGCTTGCTCTTCACGTCGGGGGAGGGTGGAGGTGGAGGGCTTCGGCGACGCGCCTCGATCGTTCATGCGGTCCACGGCCTCGATCGTTCAGTATGGCCATGGCCTCGATTCCGCACGACATACGAGCGAAATTAGACCGCGACGCCATCCCCACATCAAATCTAACCACGCCCACGGAAATCCCTGCGGAACACACACGGATGGCGGGAATCGGGCGTCACGGTGCTGGTCCCGAGTCGGCGGCGAGGACGCCGCCGCCGTCGTGCGAACCCCAACGATGGTGGTGCCCATCCGTGCTCCCGGAGGTGGGGCGTCGCCGAGGAGGAACCCATGAGAGCAGCGTCCATGGCGGGGCGGGGAGATCGGCGGCGGCAAAAACCCTAGCGACGAGTCGGCGAGATGCGATGCCTCCCCCGCAAGAAAGGAAGGAAGCAACAAAAGGAAGCCGAGACGGGGAGGAGGACGTGTCCGGGGCGGAGGAGCGGGGGAGGAGGCGGCGGCGGCGCAGGGTGGGGAGGAGGAGGCGAGGGCGGATCTATGAAGAACGGCCGAGCGGGGGGAGGAGGAGGCGGGGAGACGCAGAGAATGGGGGAGACGGGGGAGAAATCGGCGGAGGAGCGGGGTGGAGGCGGCGTCGGGGCGTGTGCGTGGGCGCGGGGTGGAGTTCTGCTTGCATGATCCAAATAATTTTGGTCTTAGATCTTTCAATGAGTAAGAGAAGAAGGCTTGAGAAGAGATCTAGACCATTCATTTGTATGAAGTTGGATTACTTTGGTACACAAATCTGGGTAGACTTAGATGAGGCATGACTGTGGGGGTGGTTGAGGGGGTGGATTTAGTAAAGAAAATTTTGGTGTATTATAGAGTAGGGTAGATGATATAACTCAATAAAAAATATTTTATTTATCTTTACTTTAAATTTGAGCTAATAAGCTACTATCGAATGGAGACTTATTAACCTTCTTTCATTCGAAATGGATTTATTTTAATTTTAAAACCATTAACTATTGTAATCAGAGTAATTTTGATTCACACAGCTTAAGCTAAGACGGGGAAAAATCCCATGACACTGGGTAGCATCCCTTGCGAAGACTAGGCACATCTTCCTCCCCTCCACATCCGGATAGAGTAGACTTTAGTTCGAGGAGTGGAAAAATATCTAATATACAGTTGTGGTAAATTCAGTCTAATATTGGTAATATTTTTATGATCCAGTCTAAATAGTCTAAATCATTCTAACACTGAGTTCAGAACGTAACCAAATCTTGACTCCGCCACTGCCCGATACAATCCTCCATCTAAGTCATTAGTCACCGTGATTCTTGCATCCGGCGCCGGCCGGCCGGCCGCACACTCGCTGCAGTCCGCGTACGCCGTCAGCCCGTCGGTGCCGAGCAGGCGCAGCCGACTCGAGCACCTCGTCATCGCCACTCACGCTTGGAGGCCAAATTTACGTAACTTACTTGGGTTTTGGTAATCGCCTGCCGAGTGTATTGCAAGTCGGAGGGAGGTCACATTTGCGGAATTGATTCTGCGGATTGGAGATGACTGACTCGTTGGATCGTCAAGAGCAGTGAAGAAACTGGTAGTGTGTGCAAGGTTTCTTGGATAATTGTCGACGCGCGGGTTGCCGGGGATGGGGGCGGCTCGGCGAAGTCGGCGCCGGGTCAGGAACAGTGGCACGGGTGTCTCCGGGAAGGGAGAGATCGCGAGGTCGATCGGGGCTGTTTTTTTCTTCGGCTTATAAGTTTATAGCCACAGTTTATATTTTATGATTATTTGTGTGAAAGAGTACGGAAACATAAATAACTCATGTGCGGTTTTGTTTGATATAAATGAAATTGTTATACTATAATTAACTTGTAAATCATATATTTAAAAATTAGTTATTATAAAAATAAAAAAACCGATAAACAACCATAAAATAACTCATGTATGAAGATAATTAGTTATTAGTTTATATTTTATGGCTGTTTATATGAGAGAATATGAAGATATAAATAACTCATGTATGATTTTGTCTGATATAAATGAAACTGATGTAGTGTATACTAAATTAACTTGTAAATTCTATCTTTAAAAATACTATATTTAAAAATTAGTTATTATAAAAAAATAGAAAAAAAAAATCAAAAAACAACTTTTAGAAACTAATAAAACCTGCGCCAGACTCGTGTTGGTCGATTGGGGAGAAGATGATGTTGCTGCTTTGAGATTCGTATATACCACGTGTCCTTATTCCAAGAGGGTGCCTGGTGCCATAGAATTTTTTTTCCCCAGCTAAGATTAGCTTCTGCGCCACCTGAGAGGTTCCTCCGGGAAATAGCAATGAGAGCTGTCCCTCCCGGGAATGGCAGTGAGAGCTGACTCAGATTCTCTACCACAAGCGCAGCCAAACTAAAGTGTAGACACTGGACAACACGCCCGTTGAATATTTCCATGTCCTTAAGGAAGATGAACACTGAATAATGTAACAGAAAAAAAACACAGCGATGGGAATAAGCATGGTAAGCCCTGAAGGCCAAAAGGCTTCCCATGGAAACAAAAGTTTAGCGATGGCATAGCTCTGATACGGTATTGGGCCTGTTCTTTTTCGCTGGAGTTTTTGGCTTTTGGACTGTTTGTGCGAAAGGTTATAGAGTAACAGAAACTTACGTGTGATTTTTGCTGATATAAATGAAGTCGGTATAGTATGTACTACAATTAACTAGCAGACTCTATCTTGAAAAGATACTCCGTTTAAAAATTAATTACTGTAGAAAAGCCAAAAAAACAGTTTTTAGAAGCTGAAAAGAACAGGATCATTGTTACCTCATGCTTCGGCAAAGTAGGACGGCGCAACGTGACTTCCCGCTGCGTCTGCTTCAGCAAAGTTGGACGGCGCATCGTGACTGCCCGCTGCGTCCCAAACCCATGTGGTTCGTGCTCGTTGAAGCACGGTCTCACTGGCTCAGCTTCCTCACCTCGAGGCATGGCAATTTCCTGGTCCTCACTTGTTACCTGGATGTGTGACGCTTCCTACATTTCTTGACTAGTTTTAGCAATTCCTGTTAGTGAGAACCGATAAATATCGCGCTTCTTGAGTTCCTCCACATCTGCCCCATCAATCATCACCACTATCCATGACCAGCACTCCATTTAATACCATTAATATTTTTCCAGTAATGTAGAGATACTCTTTGATTCAAGGTTGGCATACTCAGACCATGTAAACCACTGAATTAAGTCTGGTGAGTAACCAGAATTGTGTAGGTAAGTTTCTAAGTTTTCTATAGAGTGCTTAACTACCCAATTTGGTTGAGATATGAATTTTGTATGAGATTCCAAAGTCTGATGTTCTGTGATTCTCTGCTGGTTGCAGCAGTCATATTGTGATGCGCTTTCACCTTAGTAGATGATATAACTAATTTTTGGTGCTAAATGAAATGTTGTAGATAATTTGGTGTAGATATTAATGATGTATTCTTTTATTACAATCTTTGGTGGATAGAAATGGTTATGAAATTATGAAGCTGCTATCCGGGGGAACAAAGTGGTGCTTTGCTGTTTTTGATATATTACTTAGCTTGATGCTTAAAGGATGTCCAACTGCTAAAGTTTGGATTTTGGATATAGTTTCTAAATATAAGATTTTATTTCATACTTATACCTGTAAAGTGCAAGTATCACACTCTTGATTACCGGAAAAACGAATCAAATAAGCTTGAGGAAATAAGAGAACAACATTTTAAAGTGAATGACCATGTGTTTTACTTTTTCCTATGCAATTGGATGCATATTAAGGTATTGCATGTGGTTATTATCAGGTTGTAATGCTTCTCACCATGATTGGTGTCCTCTACACTTCATCCTCGTGGTTAAAAGCGAGTGCATGGTAGACAGTAGATCGTGGTAGTTTATAATATCTCTGCTTATGCAAAATTGTCTTCCTATTTTTATTATCTATGATGAACCTAAGACGCTAATTAAGGGACGAAATTAGTTAAATTAAATAGATGCAATATGGTAATAATGCTAGTTACATCCTGATGGCGGATAATGGTGATTGTATATGATGTGGTTACATAATACTGATGGAATAGATGGATAAAAGTTAAATGCTATGAAAAAGTGTTTCATTTCGTACATACTATATTTATGACTATTTTGTGCCCTGTGATATTACATGATATTGATGAATGAATCATATTGATGATTGTATGGTCATGATAAAATATGGTAAGTGATCATCTGAAAATATTGCATCGTTTATATTCACATCATGAAAGAAATTACATGAGCCAGGTCAGTAAGAAAATCATATAACTAGTCCGGAGTGCATGAGCCAAATCGGTGAGAAAGTTAAATGATTAGTTTAAAATGCTCTAAAGAAAGATCTATTTCGGTAGACACCTCTACGGGATGGAGAGAATGATCCATTTCGGTGGACATGAAAGACTTATTTTGGTAGATACCTCTATAAGATGGAAAAAATGAGAATGTAGTATATTAATAGGTGTTCACTCCATGATACTAGTATAAGCTAAAGTTAAGTGAAGACATACGGACATATCATCATCTTAAGACGTGTTCCATCCTCATCTCCTGAGTTTACGTGGTTGCATCCGTTGTTAGTTGAGGGTTTATGATTGAAGATTTGGATAACTTATACAGATATATATCGTTCCGACTCAGGAGTAAACACCATGGAACAACAGAAGTTCTTTTTTCCAGCTTGCTAATATAGATAGCTATCAGAAAGATACCCTTTCTCGAAAGAAATATCGATAACTATGATGTCAGTACTGATGTAATCCAATAACCAAGGAGCTAGAAAAAACTTCTTACAGTACGATAATCTTGGGTGGAGTCAATCTTCAATTATGTGATGGATCCGAGCAAGTGGAAACTCACACTCTTGGCATCATTCTTCAGATAAACTTGCTCTCGACATTGCGTACCTGCAAGTGGAAACTTTGGTAACTCTTGTTGACTACTCAGACAACTGTGTTTGTAAACTCGGGAGTTCAGGGCCTAGCCGTGACTTCTGGCTTTTTTACTATAGCGTTTGAAAATATAATGTAACAGTTGTTATCTTTTCGAAGTAATTAAATTAAAAATTATATTATCACTGATAATGCAGAAAATAAGGGGGAAAAAGCAAAAAAAACTAAAATTAGGAAGTAAGAAATTGAAAGCTGAAACCGTTTAGAACGGGCCATATACAAACCATGCATTTGGCTCAAAATGTCATCTTGCTCTTGTTCTCTGAACAAACTGCATACATGTCCTGTGCCGAGGGAAATGTTCTCAATGTTTAGTGGGCGTTCAGTTTAGCGATGTCTTATGGCTTTTTTTCATTGTAGATAGTTTTTTTCACTGTAAACGATAGTAACTTATTAGGTGTAATTAAATTTTAAAAATAAAAAATAGATTAACCATGAAAAATACAAAAAAGCAAAAATCCTAAAAAAACAAAAAGGTTAAAAAAAACTAATAAATTAAAAGCCAGAAGCCACAGACTGAAAAGAGCGGGGAGTCGGCCAATTCATTTAGCACCGTGAACCGTGTTGACGAAGCAGGCGGCTTCTACGAAAAGCCAACCACCGTGGATCTCATGCATCTTCAATTCCGCATCCTACGAGGGCATTCGTGTCCTCTGCCGTTCCACTATGAAAGGCATGCATGCACAGTCTTTCCATTAGAGCGATTGAAAGCAAGTGAGAACCTTTATAGCCAGTGAGCTAGTAAAAATCCGCTTTCGAGACATCATAAGAAAAGGTCGTATGCCTTTGCTAGATCTCAGGCGTCCAATCGGCCATTGAACGTTCCAGATCGTTGCTACAGTATGCATGCCATATAATACATCACAGCTGTGAAACTGGCACAGTGTTGCTACATTATGCTTAATTCAATGCTATTTCTAACTTGAAAACATGCGCTACTAGCTTACAAAACATGCACTACTGGCTTGAAGGGCTTTTAGTCACGATGAACGAAATAGATACCCCGCGCGATGCTGCAGGCACAACAGAGCGCCTCATGTAAACATTTTCTTTAAGAAACAATCGTTAATATTTAGTAATATAAGAAAAAGTAAAGGCTTAAGAAAGAATCAGGTATAAAAAATCCAAATACCTTACAAGATAAAAGTCCATAGAAAATACACCCAATGCTGACAAGAATGTCGAACGCGACTGAGAAGCACCACCACTCGATCTAACACGTGTTATCGTTGCCACCCATTGCACCCACGACCTAGCTGCTCTGACTTCACCGCAGCACACCTCGTGGCAGCACGCATCAACACGACGACAAACTCACAGCAAATGGCCTCCGCTGACGAACACTAGCTTGCCAGTAAAAACCACATGGCTAGCCAAGGCAGCCAGCTTTGCATAGGCGCCACTCACCGCACCGCCCTGACACGAGAGCTGCACCAGGCCACCCTACCACCCGTGTGAGGAGTTAGATCTAGCAAGAGAAGGATCTGGCCCAAGCACCGAGGTGCGGGGACAATCCAGCCATAACCAGGGGAGGAAAACGACGTCGAGAAAAGGACCACCGTCGATGGACAAGCATGGCCAATGTGAAAGCAACACACACGTGGAAAAACGAGGAGGGCAAGATCAGATGGTCCAAAGGCAAAGACTCCAAAGAGGGAACGACACCGAAGGAGTCGTTGTCACCCAATCCAACAATAACTAGATATGAGGTTTTCACCCCGTACAAATGCTACAAGACTCTAAGGTGAGTGAGGTACAACTCCAAGATGACGCCTCCAAGGAGGAAAACGACGCCCTAGGACGTCGTCGTCATCGGATGCTACTAAGAAAAGCCAGATCTAGGATTTTCACCTAGAGCATGATACCATACCACATAGAACAAACCTGTCACCTGCTATGATCTGGGTGTGATTGCCTTACAAGGCTGCCTGCGATGTCACCGTCGAGGACGAACCCAACGAACGTGAGGTTGTGCACGTAGTACTTCTCTATGTGTGTCCCTACGTCGTCCTGCTCCTGAACAACAACCACCTCCATGTCCCCTTCGCAATTGCTAACCTCAGTGGCGTGGGTTGGCAATGGTGCCACCCTTCGACTCCTAACTAGCTCGCTCCGGCGCAGCCCCCGGAACAACGCCGTCCATTGCCGGCTCGGACGCATAGGAGTAATCAATTTATTTACTCACGTTTACTTGGATAGCATTTCAAGAGCAAATTGCAACCCAACATATTTCTTGAATAGCTGAGTAAATAATCATCCTGAACAACATTATCAGTACATTTTTCCAATTAACTATGCCAATCTTTCGTTTTTGAGGGAGACCATGTCTAACTTTGTTCATCTGTCCCAAGTAGGCATATTGTTAGAATAGTCTCACATTAATTGTGGAAGGACAAGAGACCTAACTTAAAAGTAAGAAAGCTTCTCACCTCATTGGCTAGCTTTTAGGGTGAGAAAACCTTACAATCCTACAAGTGATATCAAAGTCTAGTTCTAACATCTCTAACCCAATGGACACTAGTGTGTGGTCGTCTGATGGACTGTAACCCTGAGGGATCGTCAGTGTACGGTGAAGGGACCCTAAGGAACCATCGGTGTACGGTAAATAGATGGTGAACGGCTGTAAAGGGGAAGATTATTGGAATAGTCTCACATTGGTTGCGGAAGGATAAATGATCTAATTTAAAAGTGAGGGACTCTCTCAAGTCTCACCTCGTTAGCTAGCTTTTGGGTGAGAAAACCATTAGGATCCTACATATGTAAACCTTTGGCGAGTTAGGGAAGGGTGGATATAGAATATCCAAATAATTCACTTATCAATGCTGAACTAATTATTGATCATATGTGTGGCTCATTCTATCCTCTTGCCAACGCCGCAAGAGCTTCATGGTCACCTTCTCTTTTTTTTTATATATTCTTTTAGAACATAACATGATCGCGTTAACAAACAAGAGAGAGATGTGAAAGCCGATGTTGAGTAACTTCTCCAGCATACACCAATGGCAAATTTCCGGCGGTACTGGAGGGAGAAGATCCCAGGCAAGCCCACTTCTTACCGGAAGGTACTAAATGGACAGCTCAATGTTAAACTCCAACTGCAATGCAAGAAAACAGAGTAGAATAGAACAGAGCAGAAATTGTTAGGTCATTAATCACACATAAGATATTTATTGAAAAAAGAAAAAGACAATGTTGTGGGAGGGTTCTCTGTGCCATATCAGGTACTTTACCAATCCTAATATGGCTATCACCTACACTATTTCTCAAAGATAGTCTTCTGTACTAAAACCAAGTTGAGTGTGCTACCCTTGACGTGTGATCTCAGTTAAAATGAAAAATGCACATTACATATGTAATGAAAAAACATCAAATGCGCAGGTAAAGTGTCTAGATCTTTTTTTTTCTTCACAAGACAGCATTGTTTCTAGATTATACTCCCTAATTTTGTTTTCCACGAAAAGGCTTTGCAGAAAGAAAGAAAATGAATCGCGAAAGAGGAGAAAAGGTAAAATCATTAGGAGCATGATTACTTACCATCTGAAGTACCCGAAAAAACAGAATTCCCAATGGGCGGTGCCGGGGTGGCGCTGGTGTAAGTTCAGACTCCATTAATTTAGTTTTGGTGGTTAAAAATGAATTTATATGTGAGACTAACATGTTTGTTGACTATAATAATATTTAGTTTTATTTGGATGAAAATGTGAAAATTATGTAGGTGTGTACTCAACGTCATGTTCTTATATCTTATCGCATTTCTCGAATCTAAAATATGAGTTGAACTCCACTAAAAATTTAACTTGAATATGGACATATATTTTTATTACACATTCGTGTATGCACATATTTAGATAGAGTTCACTCTATGTTTTATGGTTTTATTAGCATTGATCCATATTTTTTTATCCATATATATTAGGGATCTCTATTTTGAAATATATACTTTGAGTATATAAAACTTGTGTACTTCATATATATACTGATATTACTTTATATCTAATTATTTGTAACTGTGGTGGTTGTTATTAATTACCAAAAAGAAAAGGATTAAATAATCTAAACCTGCTATTATGAGTTAATAGTGTATTTTGATAATTACTGTTGATCACTTTGTGGGGACTAATATTTTTTATGAGTTAAATAAATAGACTATATTTTATGATAATGAAGACTTTCGATGACATCATAAGTTGATCGTCATCAAGTCAAGATTCAAGAAGAGAATACATCATATGTTGATATATATCAAGATTCTGAAGAGGAAATGATTATGAGTTGATTATCAAGTCAAGAGATGACCCATCATGTGTTGATAGAGGGCAGTGGAGGATACATCATAGGCTGATGTATATCAAGACAATGATCTGGACTTGAAGTGAAGTTGTGCATCAAGGTTCAAGAGAATGTTCAAGGCAAAGAATATAACTAGTTAGAGCTAATGATATGTTTCTATTCTTTTATCGGTCTCGGTGTTTGGTTTGAAGATTGGTTTGCTAGTGTAGGTTGTTGTACTATTAAGAGGGGTCTTGTCTAGTAGCTTGAGTCTCATCATATGTTGATAGCTCAATCCTACTTTCTCTAGCTCTCCGTGGCATGATGCTATTATTTGCGAATGTGTTTAACAAATAGTTGAGGCTGATGCATCTAATCCTTGTAGCATGTGACTATAATTTACAAATATATTTTGTAAATGGTTGAAGTTCGTGTACCTACATCTTGTGGCATAATCTAAGTTTACAAATGTGTTTTACAAATTGTTGAAAGTCATGTGTTTTCCCTTGGTATGGTGTAAGATTGTTTATTACTATTTCTTTGTACTTAAGACCATGGTAGTGACTCTTTACAGTTCTTATACTTTCTGTATTGATTTAATGTATTTGAGATCATACAAATAGGTGATATATGTAACTATCCAAATAAGCTTTCCATAGAGTTCAAGATTACTCAATTTGGACATCGGAGTCAAAAGTTATAACCATTTTTTCAAGTGCCATGTGTTAAAATCCAGGGCCGGTACTACCACCCTTATACCTATGGTATGATCGCCCTTTTGGTACTATTGTCTGTTTGCCTACAGTTCTACCGCTCAATATGAATGGACGGTCCTACTAGGGTCTTCGATATGACTGAGTTTTGTATGACTGTTGTTTTTTTCAAAGAGCATGTTTTTTAGCTCTTCTCATCACTTTAGGTCGGTGCTACCGCACTTTGTATGGTGATACTACCGTACCTTTTTGTAACAGCTAGTTTTGAGTGTATAATGCTAAAATTTATAGATGTTGGCACTATAACATGGTAGTACCACCATGTAAACTGCGATACTACCGCTCCTCTTGATTTTTGTTCTTAACATTTAGTTTCTTTGTATGGGGTATAAATATCCTCTTGTGATCGGTTAGAGAGTGAGTTGCTACATCTATTTTCACTCTCTTGTGCTAGTGTGAGCCTCTCCTCTCAATTGTACATATGTTGTATCTTGTGAGTAAGAAGAGAAGTCTTTAGTTGCATGTTTTGCATTTAGAGGTGGATTTTATATCCACTTGAGTTTGTGTATTCGTTGCATATGATGAGAGTCAAGCAAGGGGCTTGACTTGTTACTCTTTGAGGTTGCCAACTCCTAGACAGTATTAGAGGCATCATGTCCAGTAATTTCTTCAAAGAAGATTGTGAAGAGATCCGACATATTGTGAATGTTGGAGCTCACCCATCCGGAGGGAGAAGGAACTACTATTAGTGAAATTTATATATTTAGCTTAATTAATGGAGTTAATCCTATTCATTTGGGTTTACCTTAATGTCGACCAAACAAGACCGGTAAGTTTCCGAACACCATGGTAGGATTAATTACTTGTCACCATAGGATTGTTTGCTTGTCACCATAGCATTGCAAATTTTGATATAGATTTAGGTTGTATGCCCATACCGAATGTAAGTTAATTATTAAAAATGGTAGTGAAGCTTATACAACAGGTCAACAATGTTAGAAGCGTTTAAAGAATTTTTTTCTTTTTCTTGACAAGTACAAACCTATATAATATATATAGTGCTAAACTTGTTGTTTTCAAGAGTTTAGAACTCCTGATTATCTCCTGTCTTTCCTAAGCTATATCGCCAAAATTTGATCCACGAATCTCACTTCCGAATTCCAATGCACTAATATTAATTATATGCAAAACATGTCATGGATTCTTCAGTTAAAGGTGACTGTTGTTCTTTTCTTTAGCTTCATTGGATGTCATCTTTTTAATCTGGGCAACCAATGCACTAATATTAATTATATGCAAAACATGTCATGGATTCTTCAGTTAAAGGTGACTGTTGTTCTTTTCTTTAGCTTCATTGGATGTCATCTTTTTAATCTGTCTTGCCCACAAGGAGCTCTGTTTCAATCGGTTGCCACCGATCATGAGCGATCAGATTGCTCATGATCCCCGTCCCCGTCCATCATCTACGTCAATTTTGCTTCATCAACCGATCATCCCCGTCCATCATCTACGTCAATTTTGCTTCATCAACCGATCAGATTGCTCCTCCTCTTTTTGCGCAGGTTGTTCTTCTCTTGAGCGACCATCACTCACTGGCGCCTTGATCGAGACTGACCTGAATTTAGGACAATGGTAACTGCATTGAGTTTAGCTTAGAGCTGCAATGCATTGATCCTGGAAGAGCCGTAGGATGACGATTGTGTGTGTCTATTAGTTCGTTCTCTGTAATCTTTCCTCTTCTAAGAGCCTGTTCTTTGTGGAGTTGTTCCCTGCTATGTTTAGGGCCTGTTTGGGAGAGCTCCACCAGCTCCAGATCCACAAAAAACAGCTCCACTCCACGAAATTTTACTCAAACGCTCCAGCTCCGCGAAATCTGGATCCACCAAAATCCTGGATCTGAGGGCCAGATCCTTGGATTTCATGGAGCTCCTCAAGGGGTGCTCCACCGTGGAGTTAGGTGGTAATTACCCACCAATGCCACTGGTTACATACCCCATCCCACCAAAAGTGACCATTCCCACCAAAACCTCAATTTCGTGGATCTGGAGCTGCTGTACAAGCCAAACACTCCATGGTGGGATCCCAGATCCACGGTGGAGCTGCTCCATGGTGGAATTGCTACTCCAGATCCACGTTTTCAGTGGTGAAGCTCTCCCAAACAGGCCCTTAGTTCTGCAAACCGCAAACCAGCTTGTTGATCTGAACTGTCTGCAAATACGGGAAAACAGAATTAAGACTTTGTTTGCAGGTGAGATGAAATAAAGATCATCTGTTCCCCCAAAAATCTTAGGCAACATTCAGGGCCATTTCGGCTGCTCGGTTTAAACAGATGGTGCATGCTGCTAAATGCTAATGTGCGTATTTCTGGTTCAACAGCAACAGGTAGACAGACATATGCCGTGGCCAAACCAAAGAAATCGATACAGAATTAATCTCTCCTCGCAGGAAAACCAAAACTATATATGTACGAATTCAAGCACCATTACGTATGAAACTTAGGCGAAGCAAGCTTAGCGACAATGACACCTTCAGAACAGGGGGGCATCTAGTAGCTAGATGGTCCATGCCCTCTGGTGCCATTGCTGCTTTGAGAATTCCAAGCGTGCCATCGGCCGCCATTACTGCTTGCAGAGCTGTTTGATCGCGCTAGCTGAGCATCACCATTGGCAAGAGCTCAAGGAGGCGTGCGCTCCGACCACCAGTACCACAAGAAGACAGCGATAGAGGTTAGGGGCAACATCCTAACATCCACTGATCGGATACCAAAATTTTCAGCACAGAATAACCAAGCCATACGAATATCAAAGTATAGTAAGCATTAAGCATATTACTTTTCTAATCTCGAAGTCTAGTCTGCCGCTACAACATACATCACTAGCAGTAAGCCGAAGGGGACAAGATACAAGATAGATAAGTACACTGATCGGTGAGGCTGATAGTGGACATCCTACTTTGTGAAACGATATCCACCCATGTAAACTTCCCTGCCTATTATCGAATAAACTCCGGTTTATTCTAGGGAAACTTCTTCTTGGTTTCCGGTTTCTGCACAATTTTTGGACATCCTTCTCATACCTGATGAATCGCTTCTGATGCTGCCGGAATCTTGAATTGGAGCTTCTGGTAATCAAATGAACAAAGATTCGTTTGGGCAATGAGCTTCTTTTGCCGCAATTCTGGTATGGAATCTAATTGACCTTTTAATGGAAGTTTTCTTTGACTGATTTGATTGTGTTCCCGATTTACAACAGCTGACCTCAAACTTGCAGCACCTGACAATGGATAATGTGACTCTTCAAGTTCCGTCCTGCAATGGTTGACCACAAGTTTGCCACAAACGACCTGTGCTGGCCCTTCCGAGCAACAGTCTCCCACACGCATGCACTATCGGTCTCAATACTCATAGTTGGGTCCGAGATATCGACAAGAGTGATGCTCATGTTGTTGCGGATAATGCAAAGCTTCCCGTTTAATGACACCAAAGCTGCAGCTTCAAAGGCACGCGAGCTGCCTAGATGGTGCTTGCTGTCCATGAATCTTGTCCATGTTCCTGTGTTTGCATCGTAGACACTAAGCTTGCAGCCATCCCGGCAATCAGATGAATAGAGCCGGCCATTGAAGGAAATGCTTGGGTTCCGCCAGCCTGTAACCATTTCATCATCAATGGTTGACCACAACTTAGATGACGGTAGGTAGACTTCGCTCATCACTTGGCGATGGGAATCGAGCCCTTTCAGGAACCACTTGCCATCATATACAACTCCAATGAAAGGCACCATCCCATTGTTCATTTCAGGGATGCAGGCCCATCTGTTCCTATTAGGATCATAAACTTCAGCAGACTGGAGAGTCCTTTGTATTCCTTCACACTCTCCACCAGCAACGTACAGGCAGTTGTTTATGACACAAGAACCAAAAAAGTGTCGTTTCCGTAACATATCTGGTGCTCGGTGCCATTTGTTTGTCCGAGCATTGTAAAATACAACACGCCTCATAGAGCCCCTCAGAGGATCCTTACCGCCAAATAGGTACAGATAGCAACCACTCAGAACAGCACAGCCAAAGCCCAATGCTTCTGAATACTCTGGTGGAACTGGTGGGAGTGACTTCCAGAGCTGGTGCAGTGGATCAAAGGCATGCCAGGATATCTTCCCTTCACGATCCCTTTTAAAGACATAAACCCATTCTTCTGCCATGCCAAATTTCTTGCGCAAGGAGTAAAAGTAGTTCCCAGACAAAAGGCGGTTCCATCTTTTGCAAACTATTCGAAGATTGGGGTGTTCCACTCGAGGAACCCGTATAAGACAGGCAACAGCAAGGTCATCAGGAAGGCCAGGCAAAAGTGGTGCTTGAGTTCGGCATCTCTCCTTACGTGAGCTTCTTGACTTGCGCTTGTTGGGTTTGACATCAGGTTGCATGCACATCTTTGCTCCAGGAACAAACTTTCTAGCATCAACAACAGTTTTAAGACCATTGTCTAATCTGCAGTAGCAGGAGACGGATTCTACCTGAAAAAATGCAATGATAAAACAAGGTCAGAATTTCTGTTGGCTTAAAAGCAAAACACTGCATTGGCAAAAAACTGGAACACAGCAAAAGCTCAAATGATATTTAAACAGTAAAGTTTGAACCAGAACAACTCGCCTACTAAGGGCCTGTTTGGGAGAGCTCCACCACTGAAAACGTGGATCTGGAGCAGCAGCTCCACCGTGGATCTGGGATCCCACCATGGAGTGTTTGGCTTGTACAGCAGCTCCAGATCCACGAAATTGAGGTTTTGGTGGGAATGACCACTTTTGGTGGGATGGGGTGTGTAACCAGTGGCATTGGTGGGTAATTACCACCCAACTCCACGGTGGAGCACCCCTTGAGGAGCTCCATGAAATCCATGGATCTGGCCCTCAGATCCAGGATTTTGGTGGATCCAGATTTCGCGGAGCTGGAGCGTTTGGGTAAAATTTCGTGGAGTAGAGCTGTTTTTCGTGGATCTGGAGCTGGTGGAGCTCTCCCAAACAGGCCATAATCCTACTTTTAGCCACACACAAAGATAGAATATTGTCCCATTCCCATACACCTAGTAGAATATACCATGCACATAATATTTACACTGAAACAGCAACAATTTTTAAATTCCCCATTACACTATTTAATTATGTGAAATATGATAAATTACTCCAGTAGTCCAAGTTACAGGCCTGTTCTTTTTTACTGCGGCTTGTGACTTTTAACTGCGGTTTTTGGCTTTTAGGTTGTTCGTGTGAGAGATTATAGAGTAACTGAAACTCATATGCGGTTTTTGCTGATATAAGTGAAGTTGGTACAGTATGTACTACAATTAACTAGTAGACCATATCTTGAAAAGATACTCCGTTTAAAAGTTAATTACTGTAGAAAAGACAAAAGCTGAAGCTAAAAACTAAAAAAGAACAGGCCCTACATTGGATTGCCTGATAGATCAAATATATGGATACATGGTCCTAAGTCCAGTTAGTTCGCTTAAAACTCCAAATGGAATCTTCATGAAAAATCAACAAGCCAGCATAACAGCGACACTAGTTTAAAAGAAATATGCTTAAGTGAAGGGCGAGTAGCATCCATTTGACAACCTCTTCTATCATATGTTCGCTCTTTCAACTGGTTGAATGATGCATTGTATTGTATGTGAGGTCTATTCACACAGTAGCATAGAGAACAATAGTTAGTAGATCATCACATATGGTACATGGTAACAAATACACAAAGTGCAACTCTAGCAATAAATCAAGGAGGGAAACAGCAAAATTTGAAATGATAAATATAAAACTTCTATTCAGTGATAACTCTGAACTCACAAACCACACTATAGGATAATGCAATGAATTGCTTGCTTTTCTTTCTTTTTCCTAAGTTGGTTTTTGTTGACAACTTGACTTGCCCCAAATAAAAGTTACCATGGATTAGGCGATTAGCAGCATGATAAAACTTCATTTTCAGCTCACTTGGCTGGATGAAGATTGCAGAACACATTTTTAATTTAGAGGATAGTTCAAAACTAAATGCCGCCGTAAATTACAAGCACTTGTAAAAGAGATGAGTGTAGGTGTGGGCATCAAATGAAAGTTAATTAATACTATTTCGTGAAGCTAAATAAACATAGAACATACAAATACACAATACTGTAGTTCTATGTTGTAACATCCCAAATTTTGTTGTCTTTCATACTTACTTCAAATTAATTATTTCAAAGTTTTTGAATATGATTTGGAGTTCACCTGAATTATCAAAATCTAAAATCAAAATTCAAATCCAAATGGAAACCATTCAAAATCAAATCTCTGGATTTGCTTTCCCTCCAATCCTTGTTGGGCTGAGCCCATTCTTTTTCTCTTTTCCTTGGCCCATCCCTCTTCTGTTTCTTTCTCTTCCTTTCCTTGGGCTGCAGCACACCAAGCCCATCACTTTTTCGGCCCTGTCATGGGCGTGGGGCGTGGGCCGGGCCCTGGGCCCAACCGATTCATTATTAAGAAGTTAGATATTAATTTCTATTTGTTAGAGATATGATTAGGGGTATGATATTAATTTCTATTTGTTAGGGATATGATTAAGATTAGATTCTATTTGTTAGGAGGGAGCTCATCTATATAAAAGGGCTGCCACATGCTATTAGAATTAAGAAAAGAATCATTTACTCCTTTTCTTCCTCCTTTGCCCATCCCCTGGGCGCACCGCCAATGGTGCTAGCCCGTAACAACTTGGTATCAGAGCCACTCACCATGGCTTCCGATGCCGAAGAACTCAAGGCCATGAGGGGCCTCTACGCTAAGCTCCGCTCAAGAATCCAAGACTACATTAGGCTCGCGATGGAGGTCAAGGAAGAACTCATGGCGAAGAAGAAGCGCACATATGAGCACGGTCATCCGCCCGCACGGCAACTCCGGCGTTGCCTGCGCCAAGTTCAAGTACAACCTCGCCGCCACTGGGCGCCCTCTCCACGCGCGGACACGCCCACGCCATCCGCCCCTCGGCGTCTCAGCCTTCGGGCTCCACCTCCGCCTTCCGCCTCGGCGCCAGAGCAAGGCGGTCCGCCCAACGCCACGGCCAACCCCCCTCCGCCATCGGTATCTTCGAGCTCGATACACCGTGCCACCGATCCAGTGCCAGGAAGCTTTGCAGCCATCCGCCGCCGCCGTGCGCTCATGAGCCCGCGCGCCGGATCCCGCCGCCGGATCGGGGCTCCCGGTGGCCACTTGCTTGAATTAGGGCTTCCCACCTGCCGGTGTCGTCGCCTCTCCTCCGCCAAGAAGTTCGCCGAACCGAGACACCCTCTCCTGTCCAAACCCGGCCCTCTCCGTCGTGCCCCAGCTTAGATCCGACCCCCTCCTACTGTGTCGCCACCGAGGTCTCCGCACTCCGCGCCCGCCTCGCCACCGAGCGCGCAGTACACTAGGACGCCGTCTCCATGATCGTGCCTTAGATCCACGAAATCGGGTCCCCGCCAGCCTTGATCCACTTGGATCCGGCCGGCTACCTCCATCCGCCGCAGGACCCCGCCGCCTTTCGCCGAATCTTCGTCGGGCAGCTGCTTCTCCGCCACTCGAGATTTTGTCAGCATTCATCCGGGCCGCTTGTCTTCAACACCAACGCCGGAGGTCTTTCGTCGATGCCTTGATCCACCAGTCTTTCACCGATACCGCCTCGATCGGAGCCGTCATCACCCGGCCGCACGTCAGCCGCCGCCTCTAGATGCTCTCCACCAGCTACCGACCACCGAGAGCCAGAGCCATCGCCAGCGAGGGAGCCGGAGTCGACGCCGCTGGGGAACCTCCGCCATCACCACCTCTGCTTCTGTCACCGTGATACCGGGCCTCACGCAAGGATCCTTTAAAAGGAATCAGAGGAGCCGATGAAAGAAAAAAGAAAAATAAAGAAAGAAAAGAAAAGAAAAAAGAAGAAAAGGAGCTGCAACCATGGCCACTGCCTAGCAGCTCGAGGACGAGCTGCATGTCTAGGAGGGGTGTAATGTCATGGGCATGGGTCGGGCCTTGGGCCGAGCCGGTTCATTATTAGGAAGTTAGAGATTAGTTTCTATTTGTTAGAAATATGATTAGGGATATGATATTAGTTTCTATCTGTTAGGGATATGATTAAAATTACAATCTATTTGTTAGAAGGGAGCCTATCTATATAAGAGGGTTGCCATATGCTATTGGAATTAAGAAAAGAATCATTTACTCCTTTTCTTCCTCCTCTGTCCATCCCCTAGGCTCACAAGCGCACCGCCAATGGTGCTAGCCCGTAACAGGCCCAGGATGGCCTACCTGGCTCAACTCCTTCTCCCTGCCTCCCTCTGCTCGCTCAGGTTGCACACAGAAGCATCAACACCATCGCCCATGCCCAGCGCTGCCCCGCATGTCTGCTCGCCCCGTCCAGCCAAAGCATTGCGCGTCGGATCAATTGGAAACTTCCGCATTCACCGAGCACCTTCTCCTCCTTCCGTTTCTTTCTGCATTATTGTGTAATAAAAGCCGAACTAAAACCGTCGCACATTGAAGTCCACAACGCCGTCGCATCTGCCAAGCGCGTGCACTCTCCACTGCCTCTCCTTCCTCTACAACAGGAGAACCATGGTCGCTTCATTCTCCTCTTTGCTTTCCCCAACTCATGTGCTTTCCCATGCAGCAATGTCACCAGAACAATGCCGTCTTCCCCAACTCCAGATACCACACTGCCACCCGATCTCCCTCTGCAGTGAGCTCCATCCAAAATCGTTTGTCACTTTTTGTTCCCGATCATCCTCTATCTTTTCCTAAAGTAATTTGATGATTCTTACAGCCATTCATCGCAATTGGACCGTCTTCCTCATCGCCACCCGAACTAATGTCGTCGTCGATTTCGTCGTGTCCAATGAGCCCCTACCGTCATCAACCCCACCATCGTCTTCCCGTTCCACCTCTGCCCGTTGCTAGCGTCGCCACTGTGGCCTTCCATCTGAAACGCCACCTCCCTATGGTCCCGCACATTCGTTTTGGCTGTCTCAATTGCCACCCGCGTTGACATTTGCTGTCACCGCCGCCATCCTGAGCCACCCTCCCCTGTTTCCCCTTCTCCCTCATGTTCTCTCTCTTTGACCTCTCTTTGACCATGTGGTCACACTGGTCAGACACATCTAAAGAACTAAAGAAAAACCAAACCGGCCCATTTTAGTGCATGATGTGCGCGCTCGAGTGCGATTTATTTTCCTTTGATTAGTTTATTTCCACTGTATGACATGTGAGACCCACCTATAAGCAGCATTATACCATGGACTCGATTCACTGTGAACTAGACCTAATTCATGGACCCAGGCCGTAGACCGAGGACCCACACGTCAATCTCAGGCCTTTTATTTAATTTATCTTGAGGGAATATTCCTCATAATATTCTATGTTCCTTCTCAATGTCTAGCCTTTTCCCTTCTGGCGAATATTCTGAGAGCCCATTCTCTCTCATGCAAACTCCAATTCGACTCATTCTTGTTTCTAAATCCATCTAAATTCAATATCTACTTTCCATAACCAATTTCATAAATGTTGGATTTCATTTGGTATTTATTTGGAATTTATTTGTATTCATGGTTTCGCGTAGAGAACTCGACATTTCGGAAGATTGCACTGTTGATTTAGAAGCAACCTTCACGAGTCCATTCAAGAATCAAGACCATGTTGAGCAAGGCAAGTCTTACCTTGACCATGTTGTTCCTATTGTTTTCAAATGTATTTTTTTATATTGTTTAAAAACTAGTATGCATTGCTATTTACACAAAATGATGAATTTAATTATTAGGGAAAGATAGTTAACCCTACTTGAATTTACCTCCTTGATATTGATATTCATGTACCCTTGTCACCCTAGCGTAGTGGATCCATGGTAATGAGTACATCATTCGTGGATAATATTAGTCTAGTAGAAATGCTTAGACATGCTATACTAGCTCATATCATCCTATGGGTGGGATTAACTAAAAATCATTATACATATGGTTTTATCAAATGTTTGCCAATTGATATTGGTGACGGTTTACAAAATAAAATAAAATGGAAAATTGTTTGACTTCGGCGGATGGTAAGTTGAGGCGGGTACGGATTGAGCACGAGACCTTTTAATGTGGTAATTCCGCCCGAGTCAATTAAGGACCAACGCTTGTGTCTATCTAAACCAAACTTTATAATACAACCACAAGTCTAAATGGGTACGACCTAGCTGAATAATTTGCAACGACCTAGCTTTGATTTCGCCAATTGGATGAATGTGGGTGTCAGATTGAGACAGTTTATTCCCACACGGCACAAAAGGAGACAGTTTATTCCCACATGTGCGAGTCATGGCGGCCATCGTGAGTTGATTGTCTGTACAATCTCTACAGAGTGGAAAACTGTTCAAACAGCCGTACCAACAATTAAGAGCGGACAAGGTTCGTTTTTATATGGTAGATCTTTGGTTAGTTTTCATAACAAACATTTTGATAATCTGGGAGTAGCTAGAACTCTCGGGTGATTATTCTGGTGGCTTGAGCTAGTTGGGTGGCTAGAACCCAATTCACTAAACCTTAGCGGCTAGAGCCTTAATACTGGCGATTGGTGGCTAGAATCTTCACTCAAAAATAATTAGTGTCGATTATTGCAACTAATTTGTCCAATAAATGATTTTGGAAAAGTACTATCTGTATTGAAACTTAAAGTGTTACTTTACGCAAAAGAACCCTAACAAGACATCTTTGTAAGCCTCGCATCTATATAAATTGCATTTGTTCCAAAGACTTACTGAGTACTCTATGTACTCGTTGCTCTATGTCATGTTGCCCAGTTGCTAGAGAGTACTTTGGCATCAACCAAAGATCGAGAAGAACTACTACAAGGATTACAAGAACTAGGTCACCCTACCCCAGTCAATTGCATGTGGGCATATGAATGTGCCATCACTTGGAGTTATCTTCTTCTGCTGCAATTTATTCGAGTGATTAGCATGAAAGGGCGATAATTGTAAGCGTCGATCATAAGGTCCTTACTCTTTTCTTTTATAATATTTATTACTTCCTTATATCGAATTGTGATATGGTCGTTTTATCATCAATGTTAAACTGTGTGCATCAGCTTGATCCTGGATAATGTTCACCTAGGCACTAGGCGAGCGGTGGGTGGCCACCTAGCGTCTAGGCTGCCTAGGCTTGCCTAGACGGCCGAACAGAAGAGGAGATGGAGCCCAGCCTCGCGCTGGGATCGAAGTAGGTAGAGGGCATGGAGCTCGGCCTCGCGCATGCAGGAGGTGGCGGGGTCGGCCAAGGGTAGGTGGATGGACACGGGCAGGTGGAGGAGGCGCTGCCAAGGGAGATGAAGAGGATGAGGAAGGGGGAGGGCGACAAAAAGGAGATAGCGACGGGACCAGAGGAGGTGGCCGAGGGATGCGGCGAAGGAGGGGAGCGCGGGGCACAGGTCGGAGATGCAGAAGGAAGCCGACGAGCGGGAGGACAGGGAGGGGAGTGAGGCACATGCGTACACAGAGTCACAGACACTACACAAGCCGAGAGGGAGGGAGGATATCACTTACTTCGTCCGTGGCTAAGAGCGGAGGAAGGTCGAGGGCAATGGCGACGGAGAACCACGGGCGACGGCGCGCGACAGGGAACCGAGGGCGACGGCAATGGGGAACCACGAGCGGCAACGGGGAACAAGAGACAAGTTTGTTTGCAACCACGGGGGTATGTGTATCGAGCATTCGAGCCTCACCTTTTCAACCCCCCCCCCCCAGTGCGCCAGTGCCACCTACCACTGCCAAGCTCCGCCTCGGGCCACCCAGAGCCGCTCCATACCACCTAGCTCCGCCACACCTAGCCCGCCTAGCGTCGCCTAGGACCAGCGTTGACCGTCTACGCGGGCCGACCGCCTAGGGGAGCGCTTTTGCCCAAGTCGTGGCGGGGAGCTTGCGCCCAACGCCTAGGTAGCCTAGGCGCCCGCCTAGGGGAACACTAATCATAGACTAGTGCAGAAATACACAGAGGATTCGAATTCAGATATTCGGTCCGTACATATGTGGTATTCACATTTCCAAAGTCAGCCAAACGCCAAGTAAAGGCAGTCTTCCAAAATGTATGTAACACGTCACATTTGTACCTAGTAATTGACCTAATGCAAAGTAATAGGGCCACATATCCGCATAACCGGCCTAGTAAACCTAGTAGACCTGTTACATTAATCGTTTTGCAATATTCGATTCGGGGAGGCGGCAACCTAGTCCTGTAATTCGGTCTAATATTAGGTGTACCAGGCAGATTTTTAGAACATTGAATGAAACCAATATAGCAAGAGATAATTGGGAGTCGGAAGCCAATCGAATTATTAACAAGAGGCCTTTCCTGTGCTCAAGCTGAGATGTTTAATTTGCACAGTTTAAGATCACGACCATAGGAGGTTACAAGCACTACATTAACAAATAAGGCTTCAGAATTCATGAATAGGAAAACCCAGTTCAAAAACATGAAACCCAGTTCAAAAACATGGCAATCCATGCACAACAAACATGTTAAGTTCATGATCATAGAGCCTCAGGAAATGTCCAGAGCAAGGTGTAAGTAACGGTGTTCAAGATGTCAGTACTCAGCAATCAGCTGAAAGAGGACACAGTGGGTTCAAACTTCAAAGATACCCACCCACCTGCCTAATTTTTCAGTTATCTGTGGAAACCCTTGATATGGTTTGGAAAAGGATGATGATCTAGGAAAGGGCCTCAACGAAACAAATGCAACTTTGTAGCCCCAAATGGCATTTGACCAAATGCAAGGCCACAGTTGACCCAAGCCACACACAAGGCTGACTACATTACAGTGAGATGCATGCTACCGCCTTCTTCGAATTCACAAATACTAGTCGATCATTTGCACATCTCATTGCTTGAGCAGAATACACGCGAAAAATCCTAGCTAACCGACAGGGGATAGGGGGAAGACGGGGCGCTCTTAGAGCAAAGCACAAGCTCATGCAACTTCCACCGGATACACCTGCCTATGGAACAATCCCAACTGGGGAAGCCAAGACGCAATCGTCTGGAATATGTGAGGTCCTGAAAAATTCCATGTAGGATGTTCCCAGGTAACAAGAATTAGCATCACTCACAATTCACAAATAAGGATTACTCCCGCAAGGACTAGGTAGCAACCGATTCCGCCAAGAAAATTAAGATGAAAGCTACGCATATCGTTTCCACGTCCATTTCCACCGATTCCCCGCGCCCCTGTTACGCAAAACTGCCACAAGAACTCACAAAACCAACGACCCAAGCACCCAGATCCACGCCCCCAACCACACCGAAATCCCCAAAGCCCCCATCTCGCAGCAGGAAACCCCCATCTTTCCTCCGAAATATCACACCTCGGAACCCAACGGCAGCACCTTCAGCACAAGAAACACCCCCCCCCCCCCCCGCCCCCCCAAAAAAAATCCGACCTAACAGCCGCGCCTTCGAGAGAAGAACGAAAGGGGGATAAAGCGGCGTCTTGGGGGGCAACTCACCAGCGGCGCGCGGACGCGAACCCCGGCGCCGGGGGGCGGCGCCAGGGGGGCTCTGGCCGCCGGGTCCATCGCCGGATCGGGCGGGGAATCCACGCGGCTTCGGCTCGGGAAGAGCGCTCGCAGTCGCCGGTAGGGGGGCGCACAGGCGACGGAGCCTCTTGTTTGTTTGGACAAAACCCCGGAGAAGGAAAACGAGCGAAGGAGTCGGGTCTCTGGGTTTGTGGGGTCGGGTTTCTGGATTATGTTAGAGATATTTTCCCTTGAAAAAGGTTAGAAATACTTTGGGTTCTTTCATACTATGGTTGATAACTTTTATCTGTAACTAATTTTTTTTGTTGTACTTTCCGAGAACGTGCTGAATGACGAAGAAGTTGACGCGGACTGTGCACGTGCCGGTAAACTCAGGAAGCCGTTTGCAGAAACGGTTTTGAGAAGCCGCCCTGTTTGTTTCAGCTTCTGAAGAAGTCGGAGTCAAAAGCCACCCCAGAAGTCTAAAAAAACATGCCCTTCTTTCATAGGGCCTGTTCTTTTTTGCTGCGGCTTATGGCTTTTGGCTAAAATTTTTGAATTTTGGCTGTTTACGGTATAGATTATGGAGAGACAGATACTCACTTGCGATTTTGACTGGTACAGATGTTGGGCTTTTAACGTGTAGATCATTTAACTTGTAGACCCCGTCTTGAGAAAATACTCCGTTTGAAAATTAGGTATTGTAGCAAAAGCCAAAAGCCGCCAGCTTCGGAGGAAAAGAACAGGCCCATAGTCCAAGTATATTTATTAGGTAATTTGACATACCTTTCTTTAAATCAATCTTACTTTTTTACACTCTTAAAAAATCTTTGCATTTCCATGAGCTATGAAAAAGAGTTGTAATCTAAGTATATAGTAAAAAAAAAACAGAGAAGATCTCTCCCACTTGTTACTGGATACCACACTCTTATTTGAACAAAAACAAAGTTACTGGTGAAATTGTTTTTTATCCCTTTTCACTTACAAGGGGATTTGGCTTAATATCAAAAGACATGAAAGCCAAAAGAAATGATCACACTCTTATTTGAACAAAAACGAAGTTGCTGGTAAATTTGTTTTTGATCCCTTTTCACTTCAAGGGGATTTGGCTGAATATCAAAAGACATAAAAGCCAAAAGAAATTATTAAAGTTATTAGTTCCTTGCATGCATTGGCACTACTTTAGTGGGACACCCTAACAAAACAGGTCCATTCAAAACAACGATGCACCTTGCATGGAAATGCATGCAACAGCAAAAGGTGTCGTCCACTCGTCACTGGTTCGTTCGTTCCATTTGATTTCATTGATTTGCGCTGTCCTAAACAACACGTTTGCTTTCCTTGGTTTGGTAAACAACATGGATGACGCCAAGGGTGAAAAACAGTGATTGATAATCTGTTTTATCTGATATTTATATTTAAAAAAATATAGCTATAGTAAATAAAATTTGTATTAAAAAATATTTGTATTTGTATTTGAGAATATTCGTATTCGAGAATATTTGTATTTATATTCGATCCGTTTCTTATGCTTAACGGTAACTGGCTGGTTACCGGAAATCCTGAAAAAATCTCGGATGAATTTTTTGATTCGAAATTTGAATTTAGGTGATTTAAAACTGGTAACCGTTCCGGTAACCATGAAAACCCGACAAAACTGCTAGAAATTTGTTCTACCGAGATTTGTTACAGAAGTTGTTGGAGGATATTCGTATTCGACCAAATTAAGTACATATTTGATTCGAATTTGTATCCATTACAATATTTGATTTGTATTCATATTTGAGAATATTCACATTCGTATTCGTTTAAAAATATAGATTCGTATTCGTATTTGAGACTATTTAATCGTATCTGATTCGTTTCCATCCCTATTGGCGCCAAATGAGAAGAAAAAAAGGTAGCAAAGATAAATTACTTTGTTATGTATAATACTACATTATTTCAGGTATTAAATATTGGTTTTTAAAATGCTTTAATATTTGAAAAGGTCTCCGCTGATTACTAAGACAAAGACTTGTAACCTTAATTTTGTGCCTTTTTTTGACTTAGATATGTCTCTTCATGCATGTGTTTTAAGCAAAGCGAGAACACACGCAAAAGATGGACTCCGAATGCATCCTTATACTTAGTAACTTGGTTCAATTTAGATATAATTAATTAATTTCTCTGAATATCGCAGCATCTTATTCTTCCCTTTAATTGTAAGGATGAAGGAAAAAACAGTTGCTACAGAAAAACAGTACGCAAGTACTTTGTTTTCGAGCTTGACTGGTATGAGCTGAGGGTTATTACGGGAGTAATCCTTCAGTTGATTAGACCTTTTAAAAAAAAGAAAAAAATTTTATGAGCTGGTCTATTCATACTAGATCGAAGAGTAACATGTCAAAAGTGTAGATTGTCGACCTGTGTGAAGAGCTACTCTTGGACTTCATTGGGTAGCAAACTTCAAAAGATGGGACCAACAATGATGCAGTTGTCAATGCTGGACAACCTTCGGTGTGAATGTTCATGTCCTTTGGTCTACGGTAGAGAAAAATATGACTAGTGGATAAGACGTGTTCGTGAGATAAAAGTCCATTTGACATGGTCTTTGGTCATTACTGTTTATTAAACGACATTGTTGGTTTGGAGAATACACGGTATTGGCGCTATTGGATAGCTGGCATGCGTTACAAATATTATTCTCAGTTATTTGGCTAGCACACGAAATAGTAGATGACTGAGCCAGGTGATGGAGAGTGTGGTTGCCGGGGTGCCCAAGCCGGTGATGCCAAAGGACGGTGGAGTCAGTGGAGGACACAAAGGCATGAGATCAGTGGCGGATCCAGGATTTGAACATGCTCCAGGCTAAATTTGAACTAAATAGCAATCTAGTATACCATAAATCTAGAACTATATTATGATATAACAAAAAAATACGTCACAAATGCATCATTGGTATGAAAATTTTGCTTAATGCTCAATACTTGAAGAGTTCAAGTTTTCCACACAAATCACAATAAAGAAAATATATAAAAGCATACAGATGTAGCGTAATAAAAATACATCAAATATCTCAAATCCTAAATAGAGATTTGCTCACTATCATATGCGGCTAGCCCACCATTTCCTCATCAATAGTAAAACAAGAATCAGAACCTACAATGACAACATAAAAATACAATAAAATAAAATATAGATAAATTCAAAGAGCATGAATATTACATTTGAAATAAACTAACTTACCACTTGCACGAGAAAGTTGTTTCTTGCGTGACCTCATCCTTTGAAAACGCTCTAAAATCTTCTCATCTTTAATACATGCAAATACGTCTTGCTCAATATACCATACTATGCTATGATTCATCCACTCATCATTCATCTTATTTCGTGAATCAGTCTTAATGATGTTAATAGCCGAGAATGCTCTTTCTACAGTTACTGTTGCCACAGGTAAAATCAAAGTCAATTCAATGAGACGATATATCAATGAAAAAACTGTATGTCTGTCAGTCTCAACCATTTTCACAGCAAGATTTGCAAGGTCGGTACAATTTGCAAAAGATAGATCACCTCTTGCATAAACAATAAATGTGTAAAGTTGGTCCTTAAGGACTACACAATCATATTGAGAGAAGTCAACATCATACATTTTAGTAAGTTCAATTAATTTGTCCTCATTGAAATTGACAAAAAAATCTTGGATCAAGACAAGCAATGCACATTGATAACTTAGTAGATCTTTTTACAAAGCAATTATTCAACTCAACAATAATTTGATCATGCACCACAACAAATATTTCATGATGGAAATGCTCATAATAGGTTACCATACGACCACCACGACCCCTTGAACGACCTCTAATCAATATTTTATCAGACATATTTGGCATAGTGATATTATATTGGAGACAAAGGCCTTTGATTCTTCAAAAAGCTCATTCCAACCATAATTTCTTACTTCCTCAATTGTCTTCAATGTGGTCTCAATCAAGCCTACAGCACAGACAATATTTTGATCTTTCTTTTGCAAGCATTGTGAAAGATCATTAATCTTGCCTAATATTCTGATCATAAGATGCAATATAAGTATAAATTCAAAGCTCTCCATTTTTTTTCCAACAAACCCAAAGCTGTGGTTTTCTATGTAGCATTTGTGGCATCATCACTCAAATTCTCTAATACCGCTAGGACCGAATCCCACATGAAGAGAAGACGACATGATGTTTTATGATGTGAACCCCAATGAGTATCACCAGGCCTTGCAAGATTAGTTTGTTGATTTTTCCCTCTTCCTGATAAAATTTCACCATTCTCTAATTTATTCACAAATTTATCGTGGTGATCTTGTGCCAGTTGATCTCTTCTGATACAAGAAGCATTAATAATGTTGACAATCAAAGTGATGTAGTTAAAGAAATCCAAGACATAAGAACAATACTTAGCCACAGAAATAATCACTAATTGCAACTGATGTGCAAAGCAATGTATATAAAAAGCATATGGATTTTCATCCAATATGTGTCTTTGCAATCCATGGAATTGTTCTCTAATGTTTGAAGCTCCATCATAACCCTGTCCTCGCAATCTAGAGATAGATAAACCATGTTTACAAAACATACCATCCAAAGTTGCCTTTAATGAAGAAGATGTTGTATCAGAAACATGCTGAAGTCCAAACAATCTCTCTATTACTTGCCCTTTATTATTGACATACCTGCGTAGGACAAGAAATCATTGTTAATATACTTTAAACATACTCAAACTATCAAACATAAAAAGAGCATAAGATGTAGCTACTAACCTCAAAACCACAGCAATTTGCTCTTTGATAGATGCATCTCGAGCCTCATCAACAAGTGCGGCAAAAAAATGCATTCCCCAATATCATTAATAATGGCTTTGGTGGTCTCTTCTACACACGCTTTGCACAATTATTTTTGTACTTGTGGTGATATCATTAAATTATTCCTAGGAGAATTGTCAAGCAATTTTGCACCTTCTCATCCCTCTCTTTATACCATTTTAGCATTTCTAGGAAGTTTCCCCTATTGTTCGAGCTAGACGACTCATCATGTCCACGAAAAGCAAGGGTTTGTAATAGAAGAAATTTTGAAATGGCTAACATAATAGTAAGACGGACTCTATATTATTTCTTATCCTTCTTGGTGGCAATAGCCATCACATAACCCACATCTTATCTTTGATTTTTGAAAGCCTCGCTATGTTTTCTTGATTTGTTATGAGCACAATTGACTTTACCAACATGCTCATTAAAAGATTGAGTTCCATTCTTCCAATAACTAAATCCTATTTTTGTAAAAGCATCAACACCATAGTTTTCAATTCTTTGTTGCTTAAAGAGAAAACAATAAAAACAAAAAACCGTATCTTTAGCCATGCTATATTCCAACCAATCATGCTTCTTGAACCATGATTCTTGAAATCTCCTCTTGACTTCCCTGTTCCCTCCATGGAAATTTATATCCAATTGGTTGGCATGATCCCAATTGCAAATACTCTCTTCTAGCGGCATCTCTAATATTTACATCCAACTCTTCTATCGATTTTCGAAGCCCAGAATCAGCAACAATATCATCGGGATTAAGCTGAATGTTTTGCCCAGTGTTACTAGCCCCAATTTCTAATGTTTCTGGAGATTGGTTCGAGTTGCATTGTCTGTTTGACTGTGTATCTCGTGTTGGAAAATACGATGACAATGTCTTGCTCCTCTTCATTTTGTAATTTATATCCTTAAACCTTAATAGTTAGTTCCTAAATAGTAAATGTAAAAACATTAAGTATATATCATTTCACCTGATCATTCGTACTAATTTCAAAACATTAAAATATTTTTTTACGGTTTTACCTGTTCCGCTACACAGCCTGCTCATGCTCCAGTGCTCGGTTCCTCACTTCCTCGGTTGAATCATTGAATACTTGAATCAGTTCAACACTTCAACTCCCATCCGGCCATTCGGTTACTTAAATCCATCAGTCGGTCTCAGTCTCATGCATCGCCTCGGCCATTCCGCCGTCTCCCCATCTCGTCTCACTCTTTACTCCCTGCTATGCTCGCCGCTCACCTGGCGCTTGCCGACTCGGCATGCTCTCTGCTCGGGCCTCGCCTAGCGCTCGCGACTCGTCGTGCTCTTTGCTCACTACTCGACACTCACCTAGTGCTCGCCGTGCTCCCTGCTTGGGGCTTGCCGTTTGAGAGCTCACCACTCACCTGGCGCTCGCCATGCTCGGGGTTCGGCTGCAGCCTGCAGGTCCACAAGGCGAGGGGCAGAGATCGGAGGACGGAGCCGTGGAGCGGCGGAGGCACAGCCGCGCAGGTCCACGAGCAGCAGCCCAGGCGAGGGCGGCGGCCAGCGATGGGGGCGTATGGACCGCGGCGTCGTTGCGTGCCTGCGTCTACATTGGGAGCAAAGGGCAAGGGCGGCGGCCAGCAGTGGAGGCGCACACAGGCAAGGCTCAAATCTGATTTGGGCAGCTGGGGGTTGGGGATTAGGGTTTTCTTCTCTAGTTCTCTTGGTCTTGGTGGATATCTCATGTATGGGCTGTTGACTTGATGGGCTGTTGTGGGTTGATTTGTGAGGCCTCGGGTTGGGCTGCCAGTCTGATAGTTTTTGGGTATATATTAGAGTAGGATAGTATTAGTAGTGTTGCTGGGCCTCAGGCTATAGCCTACCCAACCCGAGGCCCAGTTCCACCCCTGCATGAGTGGCAATGACGGCAAGCAGAACGAGCAGAGAACCCTTGAGCTATTGCTCCTCAAAATCACGTTCTTTGTTAGGGAGTCCTTCACAGAGAAGCCAAAAGGATCAAATTCAACAGTGCAAGCATTGTCAGTGCTGAATGTCAAACAGAAACAATATTTTTGAAAATTTGAGGAGTAACAAGGTGTTGACACCAATTTTATCTGGAATTTTTACGGCATGTTACCTTCCAAGATTTTTTTGCGTGCCGTACATATTACATTTGAGTGGCGAATCTCTACGGTATGATTGTAAGGCAAGTGAAAAGTTCACGTCAAATTTTCAGCTCATTCGGAGCACATATACTCACTCGAATAGGATAATACGGCCGGATGACGTACGCAAAGCACAAATCCGCCTTCCAGGATTTTTTGTGTGTGCTACATATTACATTCGAGTGGCGAATTTTTATGGCATGTTTGTGGTACAAGTGAAAGTCTAGTGTTTAATTTTCAGCTCGTTCGGAGCACATATGCTCACTCGAATAGAATAATACGACCGGATGACGTACGCAAAGCACAAGTCCACCTTCCAGGATTTTATGTGTGTGCTACATATTACAATCGAGTGGCAAATTTTTATGGCATGTTTGTAGTGCAAGTGAAAGTCTCGTGTTTAATTTTCAGCTCATTCGGAGCGCATATGCTCACTCGAATAGGATAATACGGCCGGATGACGTACGCAAAGCATAAGTCCACCTTCCAGGATTTTTTTGTATGTGCTACATATTACAATCGAGTGGCGAATTTTTATGGCATGTTTGTGGTGCAAGTGAAAGTCTTGTGTTTAATTTTTAGCTCATTCGGAGAACATATTCTCACTTACATAAATTGATATAGCCGGACAGCGTACACAAAAGCAATACTAGGGAAAAGAAAATTATAGAGAAAAGATATATACATAGAACCACTAAACAACCACTGTATACGTGGAAATGCTAAGTGATAAAAAATGGAAACTAGCCATGAATTGAGAGCCTCAACTACCCATCATATGCATGCATGCATGAAAGTCTTGAACGTGTGCATGCACACATGAATTGGTTGAGCCATGAAGCCCACGTCCAGCACGTTAGCTCATCCATTTGCATGCTTGTGCGTGTGTAGAGGCTTGTAGCAATAGCAAAAAAATAATAATAAAATTAGGAAAAGAAAATCAAAGTGAGAAGTTGCCAAAACTTCTCTTCATGAACCACCCCTCATCCTTGCTCTATAAATAGGGGATAATAGTATAGAAAGGGGAGAGTTTTTGGAGAAGGAAAGAGAGGAAACGCTGGCCATTTGGAGAGAAAAAGGAAGCATACACAAACACTAGAGAGGGAGGGCTACACAAGCAAAGGTGAAATTCTTGCTCTTCTTCTCTCTCTCTTTCTTGCCCTTAGGTTCGGCCATTGCGGTACGAATCATGGTGCTTCATTTTTTTCTTCTTTTATGCTTTTGCCCCCTTGGTTCGATCCCGTTAGGCGGATACAAACCCGAAGAACGAGTGCTTGATTTCTCGTCTCTTAGGTTCGGTCCCCTACAAATGGATACAAATCAAGGCGAGGCATGAAGACCTCATCTTCTCGGTTCGGTCCCATTAGATGGGTACAAACCCAAAGAACAAGGGCTCGATCCCTCGTCTCTTAGGCTCGGTCCCCTATAAATGGATACAAACCGAGAATGAGAAGATTGAAAACCCCATTGCCTCAATTCGGTCCCCTCAAATGGACATGAATTAGGGGTGGGTGTATGCTGCAAAAAATAATAAAAATGCATGAACAATTGTTAAAAAAACATTCGCCTCGGTTACGCTACATGCTAATGGTAATACAAGGAGAAGCAAAACACTAAATTTCTATTACACGACATACCCAAAATCTATGGCATGTTAGTTGTAATATAAATATTAAAACAACAAACTTCGTCTCGGTTACGCTACATGCAAGCGCTCGACATTTGCAAGCGCTATGCAATGCTAGTAGTAATACAAGGCGGGGCAAAACAATAAAATAATTAGTTCTGAATTTTCATACACTACGTGCATAAAATCCATGGCGCACTAGTAGTAATAAAAATATTAAGAAACAACCTTCGCCTCGGTTACGCTACATGCAAGCGCTCAATATTCGTAAGCGTTATGCAATGCTAGTAGTAATACAAGGCGGGGCAAAACAATAAAATAATTACTTCAAAACTTTCATATACTACGTGCATAAAATCCATGGCGCACTAGTAGTAATAAAAATATTAAGAAACAACCTTCGCTTCGGTTACACTACATAAGAGCGCGCAATATTTGCAAGCGCTATGCAATGTTACAAGATGAAGCAAAATAATAAAAAAAACTGTAATAATTAAAATTCAATCATGCTACATGCATAGGTTCACTAAAAAATACATAAAATCATATGCCATGTTAGCAACATAATATAAATGCAGCAAAAATACCCTCGCGCAAGCATCCATCAGCGACGCCAAGATTGAAGACCTTTTCTTTTATATTTTTGTAATAGTCATATGTTGTAATTTGTTGTAATGTTTATGGTGGAATTCTTAATCAGGGGTTTTCTCGCAAAGAGATGTAATTAACAGAATTTTTATGTAAATTCTGGAAGTAATGGACCTGCAATACCTGATTCTTTTGTCTCATTTTCAATTAAATATAATTAACTTGTCTCTAATGATGCGGACGTGGGTTCACACCCATTTTCCCGTCATCAGATTCTGGCACGCCCGGTGGGACATACTTTTCCCCTCATCTTTGAATTCCAACATCAAAGTGCAATATATGACGTTTAAATTGATCATGTCGCTGATATATATATGTGTGTATGCAAGAAGGATAATATATGGTTTTCTTTATATGAAGGGATGGCGGGGCGGGTTCAACAATTCGTCATGTTGCGCTTTGGGTCGCTGTGGCTAGACATGCGGTGGGGCCTTTTCAAGCTACCACTAGTGCAAGTTCACTGCAAACCACAACGCGTCCCGCTCTGACAAACCACGAGCATGAAGTGACTTCGCACGTCGGGATGGGTTCATTCTGTCTGTCCAAGTCGGCCAAAAGGAGGATGAGGGCAGCGGCAAAAGGCTTCGAGCCACCTCACATGATCGACATCTCAGCATACGTGAGGCCGGTCCCTTTGACTCGGTTCCTGTGGGCTTTTCTAAAGAAGCACGCACCAGGTTTGGAAGCCATGAGTCATCATCAAGGTTTCATCGCGCAACACTTGATGAGTGGCCTATCCGTGCGAAGCGGATGGGTCCATCGAAAATGACGCCGCGCAGACAAGCTGCGACTTCTTCCCCATCAACTACTAAATCAAAGGGAGTGCCTTCTCCGTCAACACCATCTACAATACGGGGAGCAAATGCGCACCCAGTATTGAGGGCAAATGCTTCATCAACATTGAGCACAAGCCCATCCCAGATTTCTCATAAGCTACTGGGGGCGAGCTCGTCAAAGCATACCCTAAGCATAGAAGGGGTGGCTCCTTCTCGGACTGCAGCTATGGCTACGTCACCGACGCTAAAAGGAAAGGCGGTGATGCTGGACCAACCCCATTGTCCACAGCCAAGTGGCAAAGGAAAGGTTGTGATGGTGGATGAACATTACCACCAGCAGCTCATGAACAAAGAGAAGGTTGCAATAACAGAGCATGCTGCATCCGAAGGAGGGCCATGTCATGCACAAACTCAACTCCGAGCTGATGCGCCGAAGTTCATCTCCTCGCTGGGCAACAAACCCAGCAGGTCCATGCCTAAACCGAACCACAAGCGTACGCTCCTGTGGCAAGGAGTGTACTTCACTCCTGGTGACATCAAGATGGGCCGCGTGAATCCAACGGCTACAATCTCAGATCCTTTATCGTCATCTACCCCAATTCCACGACTTTCCTTTGATGGCTCATTTTCTCCGTCACGGCATCGTCGTCGTCAACGCAATGCTCGGCGTGCGTGGGTTGATTTCCCAGTGGCAATTGACCCTATCGTGACAAGACATCAACGTGAGCAAGTGGGGCACCACCATTTGGAACAGGGTAAGGAAGAACCGACTGAGGATTCGAGGAAGAATGAATCATGCCCTGGATTCATATATCACACGGAGTATCTGCCAAACCCTAAGGGAGATGCTTCCAGGCGCATCCGCATCCGCAAATGATGTTGGAGGTGCTACTATGCGGCGAGCGGAGGCCTTCACTAAATGGCCAGAATACCAAGAATCCATTGAGCAAGACCCTCGACGACAAAACTATGTCACCCAGGCTGCTCGTGCACGTGCAAAACGAGAAGCCTACAAGCAGAGGGAGTTGGCAATGCGAGCTGACTCTAAATCTAGCAAAATTCAAGGGGCAAACTCTCCTTCATCAAGTCATGGTGGCAATACCCAAGTGGTGAAGAAGCTAGCAAGCACACCCAAGAAGGCGGCAACAATGATGGCTCCTTGGCCAACTCGAAAGAGGGCCTCAAAAAATGCAGCTGAGGTTTTTCTTTCGATGCCGGTCGGAGTCACAGAGGTGGCGGATGATACCAGCGAAGCATCTTCTACATCGACACACTTCAAAAGAAAGAAAGCCCAAAAGAATGTTGTAATGGGTCATCATCTTGTAACTCGTAGTCAAACAAATTTGGGTAATGAAGAGCATGATTCGAATTACTCAGGGTCTCATAATCCCCTCCATAATAATTCATCTTCCTCTCCTGAAAATGATCCCCAACATGGTATAAACGCTTATGAACTGCGTTCCCTAGTTTTGAGCCAAGCTATGCGGAACAAGTTCTTGCGACAAATGAAACACGTTCAGTTGAGGAGCAGCTAGCCAACTTACAGCTGCACTTCAACAAAAAGAAGATGAGTTGGCTGCTTTATGCAACCAAATAGCTAATAATACAAACCGGGATAATGACATACATGCTACTGCAAGTCATCATAGTCATCAATCATCACCTGCAATTAGCCTTGAGGCGATCCAAAAGATGATTGCTAAGGGGGTTAAAGCCCAGTATATGCAGACTCATTACTCGATGCGTCCGGGGTATGTTAAGCCATACCCACCGGACGTTGACATGGTGTCTTTCCCAAGCAATTACTGCCAGCCGCAATTCAACAAATTCAACGGAACCAGGTCTCCTCATGAGCATATAGCTCATTTTCTTGCAGTCTGTCAAGATACAGCCCATAACGGAGCACTTCTCTTACGACAATTTGTGCAAGCGTTGTCCGGTCCAGCCTTCACATGGTATAGTAAGTTGGCACCAGGATCAATCAAGACATGGGAGCAAATGCAAGATACTTTTCTCGGCGCTTCTATAGCACTCAAAGAACAAGAGGCATCATTGAGTTGACCCAAGCAGAGCAAAGAACAAATGAAAAGGTGCTGATTTTATTAACAGTGGAGAAATTTAAGCCTCCATTGCCCACGACCAATTACCGAGCGAGCGGTGCGGATGTGCATGGATAATCTGTGCCACGACATGGCTGTTTATTTGCAAGGTGTACGGCCTGTCACTTTTGAAGAGCTTGCCTCTAAAGCTACAGATATTGAGAATTACATGCGGCATGTCGCACGTCGAACAAAGACATTCACCAAGCTCAGAGAAAGGCGCTAACGTGATAAGTTGCACCGCCAAGCCAAAGCAAGTGCAAACAATGGAGGCGACAGTGGTGATTCCACGATTGCGATCCGAGGAGCCACCACAAGAAATCAAGAGCAAAGGGAATGCAAACTCGCAGGAGGCCAACCCTTAGTGAGCGACAAAACAGAGAATATTCCTTCCTAAATGAGGAGGTCGATGACTTATTTATGGGCTTACGGGAGTTGAATCTCATAGAGCTCCCTAACCCAAAAAGGTCTGAAGAAGCTTCCAAGTTCAATGAACCAAATTATTGCCACTATCATCGCGTCTTAGGGCATACGCTTAAAGATTGCTTTGTGGTAAAGGATATTATCCAGAAAATGATTGATGAAGGAACAGTTGATGCAGACCTCCTTAAAAGCTTCAAGAAAGGCAAGAAAATGGTTGCAACAAATGTCGCCACCTTTCAAGATGACTTGGTGAGTTCCGCATCTTCGAATATGACACCAATTGATAATATGACATCATCTTATGATAAAAGAATATTGGTCTTAAAGTCTGAGTTTATTCCAATGGTTTCCTCAGGCCATGCATCGTACTATGGTCGACAGCAAAGATGCAGCTGTCAACTTAAAAGAGAGGCTTTTCATCGATGGATCCATGCCACAAAGCTCGACCCATCAACTTTTCGAAGAGTCCAAGATAGGGCGATGGCGGCGTGAGGCCGCATCTTGCGACAAGTAATAGTACAAGGTGAGGATCTACGCTCCACGTCAAGAATAGCGCAAAGATTGACAAAGCGTGTGGCGATCCTCATGAAGAATTCAATGTCCTCACCATTGGTGTCTTTGATGATGATGAGGTTCTCTTCATTTCCACTGAAGAAGAATCTCAGTTGACCAAATTCAACTTAGATCGAGCCGCCGATTAGTGATCCTCATCTTCTAGTGGAAGGAGCCCAAAAACAAAAATGTAACCCCAAATGAAACGACCGACTTTGATACTAATATGTCGAGTCAAGTATGATGTAATCTCTCACTTGAAGAAAATACCAGCTATGCTTTCGTGTATGATGCTTTGTGTCTTTAAATCCGATTTGCGCAAGGCTTTTGTTACAGCACTTTCTTTTCCTGGTGATTATAGAGTAGAAGTGTCGCAAACAGAGACAGAAGTAGCTGAGATTTTAAATATGACGTTCACTGAGGAGGACATGCTATTAGGTTCTAAGAAGCACAACAGGCCGCTTCTCATGTTCGGTGAAATTGATGAGTCGCCCGTAAATCGCATAATGATAGATGGTGGATCTGCCATAAATTTATTACCTTTGCGTACCTTAAAAAGGATTGGATATTCCAAAAGGGACTTGAGCCGATCTAATGTGGTTATTCGTGGCTTCAATCAATCTGGTCAGGAAGCTATGGGTAACATATCATTGGTTTTAAAGTGGGAAACACTATGCACATATGTGAACTTTCACGTGATCGATGCGGCTACCTCATATAATGCCCTGCTTGGTCGCCCATGGTTGCATGAAAATCAAGTCGTACCATCTACGCTTCATCAATGCATCAAACACAAAGATCAATCAGGGGAGATAATACGGATATTTGCTGATAAAAAGCCATTCACAATAGCTAAATCCTTCTATGCTGATGCAAAATTCTACTTCGAGCCCGTTGATAAAGTGTGTAAGCCAAAGTCAGTGTTTGTACCAGAGTCAAATTTTATAAAGAAAGATATTGAGGAATCCTCATCAACAGCGAAGATATATCAATATATACCAAGTGACCAAAGGAAGAAAGGAGATCCAATATTTCGTGTCGTGAATAAATCATCCTCTAATAAAGGTATTGAGTTTCCGACACCCTTACCTCCTTTGGTACAACATAAAATAAAACAAGCTCAAAATCAATTGCACAACTCTAGCACGAGCAAAAATAAAAATAGAGTAGTTGCTCAAATAACTTTATCAAATAAGGATGATGAATCATTACCTATTTCTTTATATGACAATAAGGTTCTTTATATGATGTAGAAAATGGGTTATGATATCATTAAAGGCCCTTCTCTATGCTACGGCCGGGGGCAGCTTGCACCATTTGAAAAGGCGCTATCCCAGGCACAACTTGAAGCCCTACACGAAGATCAAACATTAAAGGAAAAGAGGTATGGGTTGGGTTATGATGTTTGTATGACCTCGGCTGAATTTATAGACACAACGGCAGCGGCTCCACAAATGGAGGATGGAAATCAACTCACCATTGATGAATTGGAAGAAATCAATATTGGGACGCTCGACGAGCCTCGTCCAGTTTATATCAGCAAACATTTATCTAAGGAAAGTAAAGAAGAATATCATAAATTTCTTTCGACAAATAGGGATGTGTTCGCTTGGACATATGAAGAAATGCCAGGGTTGGATCCAGCAGTGGCAGTACATCGACTCGCTATACAAGAAGACATTCCACCGGTCAAGCAACCACAACGGAGGTTTCGACCAGATATACTCCCAAAAATAGAAGCTGAAGTCGATAAACTCATGACAGCTGGGTTTATTCGGGAAGTCAAATATCCTAAGTGGCTTTCCAACATTGTTCCTATCAAGAAAAAGAATGGGCAAATTCGTGTATGTGTAGATTTTAGAGATTTGAATAGGGCATGCCCTAAAGATGATTTTCCAATACCTATCTCTGAAATACTTATTGATGCTACTATGGGACATGAAATATTTTCATTTATGGATGGCTTTTAGGTTATAATCAAATAAAAATGGCACCGAAGATGAGGAGTTAACAACATTGGAACACCCAAAGGTATATTCTGTTATAGGGTTATGCCTTTTGGACTTAAAAATGCTGGTGCAACATATCAACGAGCCATGACAATTGTCTTTGATGGACTATTGCACATCATCGTTGAGTGCTACATAGATGACATTATTGTAAAATCAAAACATGAAAGAGATCACTTAAAGCATCTCTCTATGGTTTTTGAACGCCTTAGACAACATAATTTGAAAATGAACCCAATGAAATGTGCCTTTGGGGTTTCTTCTGGAAAATTTCTAGGTTTTATAGTTACAAAGCGTGGAATCGAAATTGACCCAAGCAAAATAGAGGCGATTGTTAAAATGCCACCACCTAAAAACCTTCATAAATTGAAGAGCCTCCAAGGTCATTTAGCATATATTAGGAGATTTATCTCAAAATTATCCGGGAGATGCAAACCTTTTTCTCGGCTTATGAAAAAAGGTGTTCCTTTCCAATGGGATCAAGCATGCCAAAATGCATTCTTAGATATAAAGAAGTATTTAATAAATCCCCCTGTCTTGAGTGCGCCAATTAAAGGACAACCATTAATTCTTTATACGGCAGCCATGCCAACATCATTAGGTGCTCTTTTGGCGCAGAATAATGATGAAGGAAAAGAGATGTCCTTAAATTATCTCAGTCGCACCCTTGTAGGGGCAGAATGCAATTATCCAGATATGGAGAAAATATGTTTAGCACTGGTATTTGCGGCACACAAATTGCGCCACTATATGCTAGAACACACTGTGCACCTCATTTCGAGAGCAGATCCGCTCCGATACATCTTAAATAAAATGGTTCTTTCAGGGCGATTAGCTAAATGGGCGATGTTCCTGTCACAATTTGACATTGTGTTTGTACCACAAAAAGCTACGAAAGGGCAAGCTATGGCAGACTTTCTAGCTGCACACCCTATTCCTGACGATTTTCCTATCGATGATGATTTACCAGATGAAGAGATATTTGTCACATCGGTCACCAATCCAACATGGCAAATATATTTTGATGGTGCTTGTTGGCGATCGGGAGCGAGCGCCAACATCATCTTTGTTATGCCTAGTGGAGAAATAATTCCATATTCATTCACTTTAACCTCAGCGGTTTCAAATAATTCTGCCAAATATGAAGCTTTAATTATAGGGCTGGAAATAGCCTTAAATATGGGATTAAACACATTGTCGGTGTATGGTGATTCCCAATTAGTTATTAACCAACTTTTAGGGATTTACATGGTAAAGAAAGATGAATTAATGCCATATTTTCTAAGAGCAAAAGAGCTAATGTCTATGTTCACTAACTTAAGTATACAACATATCGTTAGAAGCCAAAATGAAAAAGCTGATGTGCTGGCAAGTTTGGCAGCTAACATGTCAATAAATTCTTATGAAATAATGGACGTGCGCATAGAGGAACGGAGAGTCTTGCCAATACTCGCTGAGGAGGGTGAAACAACATCCTCTATAGCATTGACAACAGATATTTGTGAAATTGAAGTAGGAGACTGGCGGACTCCATTTCTCGAATATTTACTCCACGGTTATCTACCTCTCGATTCTTGCGAAAGGACTAGAATCCGAAGAAGGTCAGTTCACTACACATGTATAAATGATACGCTTTATAGACGTTCATATGATGGTATCTTGCTGCGTTGCCTCGCTGGAAATGAGGTGATGGAAGCATTGAGGGAAGTGCATGCCGGAGTTTGCGGTGCACACCAATCTGGTCCCAAACTACATTACCAATTAAAGCATTTGGGCTATTATTGGCTACAATGTTCGAGGATGCCATGAAATTTGCAAAAAAGTGTCATGAGTGTCAGGTACATGCTGACTTCATCCATCAACCACATGAGCCACTGCACCCCACCAGCATGTCCTGGCCCTTTGAAATGTGGGGAATGGATATAGTCGGACTAATTCAACCGCCATCATCCAAAGGGCATAAATTTATTCTCGCAGCGACTGACTATTTCTCTAAATGGGCGGAAGTCATACCATTAAAAGAAGTTAAGGCAGAAAATGTAGAAAATTTTATAAGACCTCATCTTATATATCACTTTGGCGTCCCTTCGCGAATTATATCTGACAACGGGTCGCCATTCAAGAATAGACAGATGGAAAAGTTATACACAAAATTTAAAATAAAACATCATTTTTCTACGGCATATAATGCAGCAGCCAATGGACAAGCTGAGGCATTTAATAAACCCTGTGCAAATTATTAAAGAAGGTGGTCTCAAAGAACAAGCGAGATTGGCATGAAAAACTACTCGAAGCCTTGTGGGCGTATAGGACCGCGACACGCACACCAACTGGAATGACTCCTTACTCCCTGGTGTATGGAGGAGAGGCGATCTTACCGTTGGAAGTACAAATTAATTCTTTGAGAGTCACTATGCATGAGAAACTCTTAGAAGAGGAGGCCGCTAAAATGCGTTTAGATGAATTAGAACGTCTTGAAGGGAAACGTCTTCAAGCATTACAAAACTTAGAAGTGTACCAGGCAAGAATGTCACGAGCTTTTGATAAGCGCCTCAAAAGGAGGTCATTTAAAGAGGGAGATTTAGTTCTCGCTGTTATTCGCCCCATGAATATTACACATCGGATGCATGGAAAATTTGAGCCTAAATGGGAAAGCCCTTACATCGTAAAAGAAGTATATTCTAGTGGCGCATATAAAATTATTTCCCCAGATGGTGAATATTCTCCACCGCTGATAAATGGGAAATTTCTAAAGCGTTACTATGCGTAAAAATAAAAATAATAAGCGCTCCAACGCCTTACGAGCCTAAACTATGGCGCAAAAAAAAAGCGCTCCAATGCCTTACGAGCCTAAACTGTGGCGTAAAAAAAATAATAAGCGCTCCAACGCCTTACGAGCCTAAACTGTGGTGTAAAAATAATAATAAGCGCTCCAACGCCTTACGAGCCTAAACTGTGGCGTAAAAAAATAATAATAAGCGCTCCAACGCCTTGCGGGCCTAAACTGTGGCATAAAAAATAATAAGCGCTCCAACGCCTTACGAGCCTAAACTGTGGCGCAAAAAAAATAATAAGCGCTCCAACGCCTTACGAGCCTAAACTGTGGCGCAAAAAAAAAGCGCTCCAACGCCTTACGAGCCTAAACTGTGGCGCAAAAAAAAAAGCGCTCCAACACCTTACGAGCCTAAACTGTGGCGTAAAAAAAATAATAAGCGCTCCAACGCCTTACGAGCCTAAACTGTGGCGCAAAAAAATAATAATAAGCGCTCCAATGCCTTACGAGCCTAAACTGTGGCGCAAAAAATAATAAACGCTCCAATGCCTTACGAGCCTAAACTGTGGCGCAAAAAAATATAATAAGCACTCCAACGCCTTACAAGCCTAAACTGTGGCGTTAAAAAAATAATAAGCGCTCCAACGCCTTACGAGCCTAAACTGTGGCGTAAAAAAAATAATAAGCGCTCAACGCCTTACGAGCCTAAACTGTGGCGCAAAAAAAAATAAGCACTCCAATGCCTTACGAGCCTAAACTGTGGTGCAAAAAATAATAAACGCTCCAACGCCTTACGAGTCTAAACTGTGGCGCAAAAAATATATATAATAAGCGCTCCAACGCCTTACAAGCCTAAACTGTGGTGCAAAAAAAACGCTCCAACGCCTTACGAGCCTAAATTGTGGCGCAAAAAAAATAATAAGCGCTCCAACGCCTTACGAGCCTAAACTGTGGCACAAAAAAAATAAGCGCTCCAAAGCCTTACAAGCCTAAAATGTGGCGTAAAAAAATAAATAAATAAATAAATAAGCGCTCCAAATCCTTATGAGCGTAAAAACCTTATGAGATTAAATTGTGACGTAAAAAATGGGGAGCACTCTAAAGCATTGCAAACCTAAACCGTGGTAAAAATAGTATACTCAAGTTTAAACTGCAAGCACTACAAAAAAGTTTACGTAGCAGTAAGCACATGGTATGCATAAAGCAATTACATCAGCGGTATAAAGCATTGAGGCTTCATTGAAGATGGCAAAGCATTGATGCCTCATGGTTGGCATATCACGTACAAAATAAAAAGAGGGTAATACTAGTCCCTAGTTAGCAAAAGCTTCCGTGATATATCAGCTCCAGTACGTCGCGATATTTAGAGGAAATAAATAGAGTGTTAACACGGATAGGCTCAATACAAAAGTGTTGAATATGAAATAATTTAAAGCTTACAAATTTAACTGAAATATTTAAAAGTAAATCACAGCATAAGAGAATCAAGTAAAGGACTCCTAGTTTGGTCCAAAGCGCCAATTCTTTAAAGCCTCGAAGAGTTGCTCAGCGTCTTGCCCCAAGGTGGTTGTTTTCTCTTGAAGAGCTTGGGTCCCTTGATCAAGTCCTTGAGTAGCATCTAGAAGAATGTTGCTCCATTTTTGCACTTCTAAGTCCTGGCTAGAATGTGTTTGTTGAAGCCATTCTTTATTCTGTCGAAGCTCCCTCAATACATTGGTGACTTTATTAAGTTGTGCACTGAGATCCGCCGTCAACTTCTCATTTTCAGAACACTTTTCATCTACAAACATTATCTCTTGAGAGATACTCTTGATAGCTTCTTCACGAGATGCAAGCTCACGTTTTGCTTCAGCAGCAATTCGCTCTTTCTGCCCAGAGTTGTGTTCAAAATCTAAATGTGCTTGGTGCAGTTGATTTGAAACATTGACAAGCTGGGTCAATATTTCCTTAGCTCTAGAAACCCCTGGTATATGAGTAGGAAGTTGCGAAGAAATAGTTTCCAAGAAGGCACGGCGAGTTGGATCGCTTAATGAAGCAGCATCTAATCCTTCAAGAGCTTTTGTTAACGCCATATCAGTGGCATCCATGAATGCTTTCTCAACAAATGAGAGGTCCATGCTTGGCGGTGACATTTCGCTACTTTTTGGTTGGTGAGGTCCTTGTTCACAACCTGAAAAAAAATGAAACAAGAGGAAATTTACGTAAGCAAACTTAAAAGAGATAGAACAAGAAAATTTGCGTACATTAACACGTATGCAATTCATATGAGGCTATCATGAGTGGAAGAAGTTAAGGTATCAAACGACTCAGAGTCTGGGGGCAGATTGCGAGCCAAGGCTGAAAAAGAAATTGGATGGTTGATGCTTGGTCCAGTTATGTCAAAATCTTCAACCGATATATTGAAGAATTCACCGAGGTCATGATCACTTTCACCTGTAAGCATGCGATCGAGCTCCTCGCCACTTACCAAATCCTCAATACTAGGGATATCCAATGAGGATTTGGGATCAAAAAATTTTCTCATTTTCAAAGTCGAGCTTGCGTTTGGCTTTTGGGCCTTTCTCACTCTCAATGAGAATGATTGGAGGTGGTCCACGCTTTCCTTTCCTCCCTACATCAACATTAATTGGTTCTAAATTTTCTTGCAAAGCACGCAATGGCAAACTCTCTGTTGGTAAAAAATGAAGTGGAGAGTCTTCTGCTTTGTCTTTGGATGAGCTACTCTTTTGCTTCTGCAAAAAAAAAAGAGAGAGAGAGAGAAAGAAGCTAAGTAAATCGTTACAGGCTAAGAGACATTATTATAAAAAATACTAAACAAAAAAAATATATATATCATCTTACCACGACAAGTTGTCTTGGAGACTCAATAACATGGCCGTCAGAGAGATAAGTGTGTAGGACCTGTCTCCAATGATCCTTAGTCATTGCTTCCTTTCTTCTGATAGCCGCTACGTGTTGATCTTGGCAATCAACATGCACCCTTTTTACCACAATAAAATCTCCAGCGGAAAGTTTGCGTGCTATAATATGGCCGTGTTGTTCAGCATTGTTCATTCTCCTCCTCTCATATGGGACTCGACTAAGTGCACTGCCATTACGAAGTTCGCTCAATACCGAGGTGAAGGGCTGTATAAATTCACGCCACCACCTAGCCCAAGCCAATGAAGAGCTGCCATCACGGGAGTCATCTAGGACATGATATAATTTTGCTTGTCCCGGACGGAGTAAATGTGCGCAATGAGCATATGCAATCCCTACGTCATCCCTTGTATATAAATTCAGCAGGGGTGGGAAAGGGACAACTTGATCGAATCTGAACTGTCGAGCCACACGGTCAGGATGGTATGGCTCAATGATACATAAATCAGCGGATATAGTGGCACGCCTCCATGGAAGCATACCACGGCGAACAGAAATCAAGAAGGCCTTTCTTTGGTGACTCACACCTTTGAGTTTTGTCAAATCATAAGGATGCCATGAAATATTAGAAAATTTCAAAAAAAAAATCATGTGCGTCTTCAGGACAAAAGTGATTAGGGGTCCTAAACATAGTGTTCGCCATGGCTGGCTTCTGCACTGTATGCTTATAAGTAGGGAAATAGGGCATTCTCACCTTATTGCCAAATATCCTTTTTAAATACACACCCATCCAGCCAATAACAAAATGGATCGGCCAAGGTCGCTTTGTGTAGGAGGGACCGATTGGATGAGTGTTGATCAACCGCAAAGAATAGTACAAGGAACATAAGGCAGGTGGAGGTAGGGAAATTTGGTGCCCTAATGATATCCAAGACGCCATTACCAATACACCTTGGCGGATGTAGGGTCCACCTCCAACAACCACGAAACGACAGAGCCAAAGAGCAAGAAAAGCCGCCGTATAGATGCGCCTATCTCGAAGGGAAGAGAATGATAGAGAACCATCCCTGCTGTTATGAAAATAGTCACACCACTCTTGGAAGGAAACTTTGCCACCTACGGCGAGATTGTTCCATACATCTAAAAGATGAGACAAGAAATTGGGATATAGTAGTAAAGATGGGTCAAGCTCATGGGCCGGTGGTATATACTCTTCATATATATCTCCGTCCAAAGGCAATCCGACCATTTGATGCATGTCAAGAAGAGTAATGGTGCGCTCGCCACATTGGAATAAAAAAGTGTTGGTGTTTGGGTTCCATTTTTCTAGTAGGGACCTCAACAAAGAAGGGGAAACTGAATATTCACCAAAAGATCAATATATGGCGCCGTAAATGTAATCGGCATCATCCTCTCCCCCTTTTAGAACTAGAGAATGGTTTCTTAGGACTTCTGTTCCCCATTCAACATACCCAGTTGGAGATGAAATGTATTCGATATCATGATTTTCCCAACCAAGGCCTTCTTCAACCATCTTGGTTCCTAGGGTCATAGCCTTGTCAAGTCTGGGCAAAGGTGCCGGAGGATAATAGCAAAGTCCTAGAAATGAAGAACCCGATTTCCACCCACGATGGCTAAGATCGATAATCCCCTGGGGTATCTCCTGTTCTTTTATAATGGGGTTGACAACCTCATCAAGATTAGGTTCAAAAAGTTGCCTTCTTGCCACTCGTGAGAGTGACATCGAGTAGGACAAAAAGGACTGTTGATCCCGCACCATCTAAAAATAATAATAAATAAATAATACATGTAGTGCGGTTAAAAGAAATGATTGGATGAAATAAAAGAAAATAGCCTCAAAATGTTATCAGAGCAGGTTTCATTTCAGCATAGGTTTCATTAACATATTCCAACATTCCTAGGAACTTTGACACAAACATATATTGCTACTTGTTTAGTGGGAGTCCGAGCGCATGTAACCTTTTTCAATGCTATATTTAGTGTAAATGAAGCACATGGGTTCATTTGTTAATTTTGCATGATAGATAAACACTCCAGAGATTTCAATGCCATGTTGTAGAATGTAAACAATGTAATATAAATGTTTCGGTTGCTCTGAACAAGATAATGACGGGATGTGGTTCATCAGTTGAGATGTTCTTGGAGGTTAATTATCCGATCTGAATATAGATAAATACATGATACTGTGGTTTAATTCTTGTAGCTTACCCATCAAATATCAGCTGCTAAAACAGTGGCATTGGGCATGCTGTGATAGCTCAAACTATCTATAGGCTAACGGCTATACTGTTGACACTTAACAAAAAAAAGTTACTCTAAATGAAGGGTGGTGGTACCTGGGATGTGGCTACTGCAAGAAAAAAAATGCCAACCCAAGTGCATAGGAAGTCAGGAACAACAGGTATCAGTTGGGTTTACTTAGTATAGATGGAGCTAGCACTGCCAAAGATGATCCGGCAAACAAAAAAAATGATCCGCCAACGGTTGGGTTTATTCCTGGGTTTCAATACCATGGGTTCATCAATTGAGATGTTCTTGGAGGTTACTTTTCTTGTTATGGCACCATAAAAAAAAAGAAAGTTAAGTAATAATGTGTTGATATTGTATGTGGTTTAACGTCCAAAGCTAAATACATGCAAGGTTGTATAGCTAATGTATCTGACGTGAGCTCATCCGCAGCCAAATATATAGCCAATGCATATGCATCGTGAGTTCATCCGCAGGCAAAGAAAAAAACATACGTCGGATGTATAAATACACGTAATGCGTATATACATGTCAAGCTCCGGATCCGAAAACAAATATTCTTGATCGGAGATAATGTATCATGCAGTCTATGGAAGTATAATGCAATCTGATAAAAATAGAGAGGATGGAAAATCTCACCTTTTAAAAAGAAGCAAACACACTAAAATTCAATTAGGAGGCATGCCAATCGTTGACGCCGCGCAATGTCCGCTGCATCCAAAAGAAAGAGCGGAAAGAGATCATTACTCAGTTGATTATAGAAAGATGTCTCGGTAAAAAAAAAAGAAGAAGAGGGAGCAGAATTCAACAAGTGATAATCATACATACCAAGTAAAGAAGTTGACTCTGAAACTGGATGCCAGAAGAAATTTAAAGGAAAGAATAGAGGACTATGGAAGCCAAGAACGCAGGAAAAGAAATAGCAAAAGAATAGAGCGGATGATCACAGGAGAGGAAAACTAAGCGTGTGTTTAAACCAAATAAATCCCGGGAAGAGCGGCGTCAGTTAGAGGGTGCAGTTAGCTGTAGACATGAAGCTTGTATTTCAAAGCTAACAAATAGCTAAAACCAACATGCAGGGCTACATGCATATGCACGTTCTATAAAATGCACATCCAAATAAATACACCTCCAAATACACCCAATATATATATATATATATATATATATATATATATATATATATATATATATATATATATATATATATATATATATATATATATATATATATATATATATATATATATATACACACACACACACACTCACACACATATGATGTGCGTCGAGCTCCAGATCCAAAAACAAATACTTTTGCACCTGGACCTTGAGGGGGCATTTATTGACACCAATTTTATCTGGAATTTTTACGGTATGTTACCTTCCAAGATTTTTTTGCGTGCCGTACATATTACATTTGAGTGGCGAATTTCTATGGTATGATTGTAAGGCAAGTGAAAAGTTCACGTCAAATTTTCAGCTCATTCGGAGCACATATACTCACTCGAATAGGATAATACGGTCGGATGACGTACGCAAAGCACAAATCCGCCTTCCAGGATTTTTTGTGTGCTACATATTACATTCGAGTGGCGAATTTTTATAGCATATTTGTGGTACAAATGAAAGTCTCGTGTTTAATTTTTAGCTCGTTCGGAGCACATATGCTCACTCGAATAGAATAATACGACCGGATGACGTACACAAAGCACAAGTCCATCTTCCAAGATTTTTTGTGTGTGCTACATATTACAACGAGTGGCGAATTTTTATGGCATGTTTGTGGTGCAAGTGAAAGTCTTATGTTTAATTTTCAGCTCACTCAGAGCGCATATGCTCACTCGAATAGGATAATACGGCCGGATGACGTACGCAAAGCATAAGTCCGCCTTCCAGGATTTTTTGTATGTGCTACATATTACAATCGAGTGGCGAATTTTGTGGCATGTTTGTGGTGCAAGTGAAAGTCTTGTGTTTAATTTTTAGATCATTCGGAAAACATATGCTCACTTATATAAATTGATATAGCCGAACAGCGTACACAAAAGCAATACTAGGGAAAAGAAAATTATAGAGAAAAGAGATATACATAGAACCACTAAACAACCACTGACGTGGAAATGCTAAGTGATAAAAAAATAGAAAGTAGCCATGAATTGGGAGCCTCAACTACCCATCATATGCATGCATGCATGAAAGCCTTGAACGTGTGCATGCACACATGAATTGGTTGAGCCATGAAGCCCATGTCCAGCACGTTAGCTCATCCATTTGCTTGCTTGTGCATGTGTAGAGGCTTGTAGCAATAGCAAAAAAATAATAATAAAATTAGGAAAAAAAATCAAAGTGAGAAGTTGCCATAACTTCTCTTCATGAACCACCCCTCATCCTTGCTCTATAAATAGGGGATAATGGTATAGAAAGGGGAGAGTTTTTGGAGAAGGAAAGGGAGGAAACGCTGGCCATTTGGAGAGAAAAAGGAAGCATACACAAACACTAGAGAGGGAGGGCTACACAAGCAAAGGTGAAATTCTTGCTCTTCTTCTCTCTCTCTCTCTTGCCCTTAGGTTCGGCCATTGCGGTACGAATCAAGGTGCTTCATTTTTTTCTTCTTTTATGCTTTTGCCTCCTTGGTTCGGTCCCGTTAGGCGGATACAAACCCGAAGAACGAGTGCTTGATTTCTCGTCTCTTAGGTTCGGTCCCCTACAAATGGATACAAATCAAGGCGAGGCATGAAGACCTCATCTTCTCCGTTCGGTCTCGTTAGATGGATACAAACCCAAAGAACAAGGGCTCGATCCCTCGTCTCTTAGGTTCGGTCCCCTACAAATGGATACAAACCGAGAGTGAGAATATTGAAAACCCCATTGCCTCAATTCGGTCCCCTCAAATGGACATGAATTAGGGGTGGGTGTATGCTGCAAAAAATAATAAAAATGCATGAACAAATGTTAAAAAAAACCTACGCCTCGGTTACGCTACATGCTAGTGGTAATACAAGGTGGAGCAAAACACTAAATTTCTATTACACGACATACCCAAAATCTATGGCATGTTAGTTGTAATATAAATATTAAAACAACAAACTTCGTCTCGGTTACGCTACATGCAAGCGCTCGACATTTGCAAGCGCTATGCAATGCTAGTAGTAATACAAGGCGGGGCAAAACAATAAAATAATTAGTTCTGAATTTTCATACACTACGTGCATAAAATCCATGGCGCACTAGTAGTAATAAAAATATTAAGAAACAACCTTCGCCTCGGTTACGCTACATGCAAGCGCTCAATATTCGTAAGCGTTATGCAATGCTAGTAGTAATACAAGGCGGGGCAAAACAATAAGATAATTAGTTCAAAACTTTCATATACTACGTGCATAAAATCCATGGCGCACTAGTAGTAATAAAAATATTAAGAAACAACCTTCGCTTCGGTTACACTACATGCGAGCGCGCAATATTTGCAAGCGCTATGCAATGTTACAAGATGAAGCAAAATAATAATAAAAAACTGAAATAATTAAAATTCAATCGTGCTACATGCATAGGTTCACTAAAAAATAAATAAAATCATATGCCATGTTAGCAACATAATATAAATGCAGCAAAAATACCCTCGCGCAAGCATCCATCAGCGACGCCAAGATTGAAGACCTTTTCTTTTATATTTTTGTAATAGTCATATGTTGTAATTTGTTGTAATGTTTATGGTGGAATTCTTAATCAGGGGTTTTCTCGCAAAGAGATGTAATTAACAGAATTTTTATATAAATTCTGGAAGTAATGGACCTGCAATACCTGATTCTTTTGTCTCATTTTCAATTAAATATAATTAACTTGTCTCTAATGACGCGGGTTCACGCCCATTTTCCCGTCATCACAAGGACATTGCGTAAAGACATGGGATGACTGGGTATGGTGGAAGGAAGAAGCGTGTGGCCAGTTTGGGTAACTGGAAGAGTAGACCCATTAGCTATCATGACGTGATGGGAGGCGGGGTGGTAGGAGAGGGAATGGAGTTTACCAGAGTCAGCTAACATGTGCACGGTGGCCAGTGGCGGACGCAGGAATTTTGGAATGGGTGTTCGAAGTTGTAAAAATATTTTTAGTACAAAACATAAAGATCTACAGTAGCAATAGTTAACATACAATTGTTCGTACTAGGGATAACATGTCAAATAATATAAAGAAATTACAAAACAATTGTAAAAGTTCACAAATTACTACCGTTTTAAAAATATATACAAAACCTATCAACCAGAGGAAAAAAATTACAATATAAAAGAATAAACCGAAAGTTTTCATTCTATCCGACACCCACCCACGCCCCCAAGAAACAAAGACTATCAAGGGTCCTTGCAGGCGCAGTTTGGCAAGAACCAACATCTCCAATGCGAGCGATGGCGGATCCGAATTTTAGGATAGATGTTCAGAGTTAAAGTAGAGGTCTATAGTAGCAAAATCAAAGTATAAATTATTTGTAGTAGAAACAACATCTCAAATAATTTAGAAAAATTTGTTGAATTGAGAATATGGGATTTGGAACTTGAAAATAGGGATGCACTTGTGCTGTTGTCAACGTGCACGACTTGCCTTGTTGGCCCCCGATGGCACAACCGCCGCCACACACTCTCTCCTAGGACCCCGGCTGTAGGCGATCAGGCTAAGCCACGCTTGGCGCTCGCCGTGGGTCGCTTGCCACCTTGAATTTAAATTCTACATAAAACTTAGTTTTACCTAAAAGAATTTTAAACTGTCTACTCACCCGCCCCCTCTAGTTAACCTTTTTAAACCTTCAACTGGGTTGTAGTTTTTGAGATGAATTGAGCGAGGGAGGTGTCTGAGTGGGCTGAAATCTACTAGAGGTATAAATATGAAATATATAGACCAATTACCAATATATATACCAAATATATCTACTAAATAGAGGATATTTCGTCTAAAAATTTGGGTGTTCGACTGAACACCCATGAACTACATTGCATCCGCCAGTGACGGTGGCACCTGTATCCATGAACCATTCATGAGAGGTGGGCTGCTATAATGTTATTGTGTTGAATGCGTTGATGAGGACGGACAAGTCCCATGCTGGTCTAAGAATACTTGGTGAAGTTGTCCAGGGCAAAAGTGCAGCAACCTACCATGGATGCTGCCACGACGTCGTTTGTTGGTTGGTTGGTGGTGCGGCAAGCTGACACAGCTGTTGTGGCATGGGCACGGCAACTTGCCATGGTTGTTGTGGCAAAGGTGCGGCAAGGAGGCCCTATAGCATGGGGGCATGGGGAGGAATGCTAGTACGTGGTCCAAGGACGCCAGTAGTTTGATGATTGTTGCTGCCACTGGAGGACTAAAGTTGGAAAGCTCCTGTCTAGGGGTTATAGACTGTCGGTCATTGGGACGTTGGTGGTCCACCTTGGCCGACGTTGCCACCACCTCTTCCGCCTTTGCCACGCCCTCTCTTGTTCTTGTAACCACCACCAAAGCCTCCGTTGTGGTTACCACCAAGACGCCAACCGATCTATCCTCCTAGGTGAGGAGCGACATTAGTGAGGAAGGCGGATGCATTGGAGAAGTCAGCACTAGTTTGTGTTTTGCTGGACTTTAATTCCTACAAGAGGAGCATTGAGTGGATTTGGATGAAGCTTGGGAAGGGTGTCAACAGAGGCTCAACCGTTGCCACGTTGTCAAACCTCAGATTAGGCCCTTGAGAGTGGTGAGGACGAGGGATTCGTCGCTGATGGTCTGGTCGACATTGCTAAGTGCATCAGGCAGGGTCTTGAGCCGGAGGCAGTGGTTTGTGACTGAGAGGTCTCCTTGCATCAAGTTATGGAACTCAGCATTGAGGTAAAGAGCTCGCGTCTTCTTGTTATCCCAAAACAAATCGTCAATCCGGGTCTAGGTAGCATGAGCTGTGGTGGTGGATTCCATGACGATGTAAAGGATCTCCATGGAGACGGATCCATAGATCCATTGAAGCACCATGAAGTCTAGGCGCTTCCATTCGGCATCAACATCCTTGGGTGGTGTGGTGGTGATGTTGTCGTCGAGGGCAAACTTGCCCATGGCCACAAGGAAGAGATTACGCCACTTCGCATAATTGGACACCTTGATGTCAGAAACGATTGTACTAGGGAACGGATGGAGGAGGCAGCCATTGCTTGCGTCCATAGCTAGGACAGTGGATTGGCAGACGTCTTACCCATCGTGGTAGGAGCAAAGGTCCAGTGGAGGGAGTAGCATGCCAACAATAGAAGAGATGGCACACTCTATCTGGTAGATGATCGGTAGGGGAAGAGCTAGCGATCAATGCGAAAGGAGGAGGGCAGGTTCCAGGTCCAAGGAAAGAATCAATCTGATACCATGTTGGTTTGGAGAATACACTGCATGGCTAGTGATTTGCATTGATACGTATATGTAACACATGTATAAGAGTTAATTTACAAGGAAGGAGATATCTCAGGGATACAACCAAGATAATCACCCACATACAGCTATATCTGAGCTAACTGATTACAACAAATATCAGTTGGTACATTCCAAGTTTTACTAATAGATATTAACAAAGATCAGTGGAATCTGGTGACCAGGGAACTTAGGATAGATTGATGCATTACGTTCAACAAGTTTTCTCAGTTATCATATAAAATATATAGTTTTTGCCTACAACGCTTTCCCACTCCTACTGTATTAATGCTTATAGGCCTTGTTCCAAACAGTGATGGCTTCTGGCTTTCAGAAGTCATTTGAAACCCTTTTTCTTCGAACCGTCCGATCTCCAACACAAATGTCCACAAACTATAAGGCTCATGCGATCCATCATGCCCTTCGCGGCATCCACACTTTTCACAGCCCCTCTCCCGATCACCTCTCATAGCACCTCGTGGAAATTGCCGGTACCCTGCCCTCTTTGCGTTGCTCCTTACCAGCTGTAGCTCCCATTGTTCCCTCATGATTATAAGGGCTCGGTTCGAATGGGCTCGTGGCTTTTGGCTTTTGTACTTTGCTACAGTAATTAGCTTTCAAACAATGCGTCTTTTCAAGGTGGAGTCTACAAGTTGATGTTAGTAGACACTGTACTGACTTTAGCTGTACCACCCAAAATCACATACGACTGTCTCCCTCTTCATAATCGTTTTTGCAAACAACCAGAATTCAAAAGTCATAAGCCAAAAGCCATAGCCCAAAAGAATCCACCTAAGTTGTCTAGACTTATACCTACACATTTTATGAGGGTTACTCCAATTTGGTTTTTCAACATCTATTATGAAATATGATTTTGGAAATTTTGATTTATCTCTATAGATTCTCGATTGCTGATCGATTTTCCCCTTAATCTCTGCTCTCTCTTTTTTTTATCTAGCAATGATCATGCCATTTTGTTTTTTATTTCTTCTTTTTAAGAGGAACTACATATCATACACCATGTTGTCCATGTCGTTTGTGTTGCTAATATGGATGGCCTGAACTTTGGAGTCCTTGGCCTATTTGGTCACCTTGCACTATGTTTTTGCAAGTTAGGCCCCTCTGTGTGCAAATTGCAAATCTAGGCCCCTAGATGACCGTGGTATCAACTCAGGCATGGCCACAGGAGCATGGAGAAGATGACACGTGCAATTAGGTGACCGAATGAGGCTCGACAACACGATTAGTGGGGTGGCTCTCACAGCTAGTCGTTGGTGCAACGTGCGTCGATGCGACGGTGAGTTAGGCGAAAGGCTAGCATAGTGGTCGGTTTTGGGAGTAATTGAATGATGGTGATGATTAAGGCACAGTGGTTTGAACACGAGAGGGAGTGATGGCGCTCCAGTCAAGTATTGCGGCAGTTCTTGGTGCATCTGGCTGGCGAGTGCACACACACGGCGCAGCGCACGGGGAGTACAATGCCAGCACGAGCGTGCACAAGGATTGTTGGTGTGGGTCTAGTGAATCCCATGCACACACTGGCTTGGGTTGGGCGTGACTGGATGGCATGGAATGCCGAGCGGTGCCAAAGCTAGCGCAACGTGGGCACGACCGGTGCAGGGGCAAAGCGCACCATGCGCATGCTAGCATTGCTGGGCTAGGCCATGGGGCAACAGGGCAAGGAAAAAGGGCCATGGGCCAAATAGGGTGGAGAAATGGGCCAAGCCCAAAGTTTGATTTCCAATTTTTGGTTTTCCTTCAAATTTTAATTTTGAATTTAAGTTTTAAACTTAGGTTTCAAATCAAGCCATGGCCAATTTTGAAGCCTATTTAAATTTGAACATGATTCCAATTTGCATTACGAATTTCAATTTTTCAAAGCTCCAATTATTAGTTTTGGATGAAAATTTAAATTATAATTTTTAAGTTTTTAAATTGAGTTAAAATTTGGAGCTTGCTCACATTTTTGGATTTCAATTATTAATGTTTTGATTTTCATACCTTGATTTAAATTCCGGTTTCCTCTAGTGGGTTTAACTGAATTTTCCTGGATCATCTTTTCATATTCAAATTCCCATTCAATTTAGTTTCATCAATTGCACTTTTTCTTCTAAATTTTTTTATGAATTTTATTTCTCAGGAACCTTAATCAAAAGCCAGAAAAACCAAATGCAAATAAGATGCAAACCAAAAAATTTAAAATTTTACACATTTTCAAGTGCCTTGATTTTGAGAATGTTACAATCCGTTCATGATGACATCCATTGGAGCGTTGCTACTTCTTCCAATGTATCGATAACCTGAAGAAGTATGATAGGGCATTCATCCGGTAGAAACACATGTTGAACTATCCCGTTGCGCCCAAGGTCTTTACCTGTTGGAAACTTTACACTCCGGACAACAAAGGAATGACACCAATGGCTCCTGATGCTCCTGTGAATAGGAGGTTATTTAAGACTGAGACAAGCCTGAACATGTCCTAGAAGCCAAGTACTGGGCAGCCCTCACAAAGGCCAAAGCCCGCAGGGGAGGCAATGGAAAGGCACCTATTGACTCTGATACATAGGCCGTATGACCACGAGCCTGACTTCTTTACCATCCCCTAGTATTTTCGATTTCATAAGGCGCACCTATATCTTAATTGTAGTTTGGGTTCATGGTTATTTCGTGTATGTTGCCATTTGTACCGCAGGAGTAGCCAGGCAAACACATGCACCTGACTATACCTTGTGCGCCATGTAATCCTGTAATTAGCACATATATTATGAACTGTTATGCTAGACTCAATCCTTGCTCAAACTGAAGCTTGCTAAATATTAATCCAATTGATCACATAATAAAACACCTAGCTAATTTGGGTGTTTTTAATTTTCTCTACCTTCTAAACCATATGGTTTATTTAAATAAAATTATAAGAGAACTACCGAAAACCCTAATCGAACCCTACCACTTGGTGGAATGGGGGTACCTGCTACGGTATAGGGCATGTTCTTTTTTCTCTGAAGCTAGCGGCTTTTGGTTTTTGCTATAGTACCTAACTTTCAAACGGAGTATTTTCTCAAGATGGGATCTACAAGTTAAATGATATACACGTTAAAAGTCCAACATCTGTACCAGCTAAAATCGCAAGTGAGTATCTGTCTCTCCGTAATCTGTACTGTAAACAACCAAAATTCAAAAATTTACCATCTACTGCAGCAAGTATTGCAACTGTCCGAAAGAGCGGTAGGTCTGTTTGCGGTCCCATAGAGCAGTGCGTATGTGGGACCCACCATCTACTGCGCTCGTTTGTGTATTAGTGCAGTGGAGGAAGATGCTACGATGCCAATTTTCTACTATGACTAGTACATTACCCGTGCGTTGCAACGGAATCCAAAAAAAGATCCTTTACCCTGAACTCTTGGTTTGTATAACCATTATGACGATGTTTCTTTCCTAGGTTGATCTCTAGAAAGTGAGAAGGGCAAGATTTAGCATGGCCTATTGTACCACCCTTTGAATTTTCACTAAGGGGATTTTCCATGCAGCATTATTTTCTATGACCGAAGATTTGCATTTTCTGTTAGATGTTGGTTTGGCAATAGCCAAAAGATCTTTGCTAGGATCGCTTGGATGACGTGAACTTGCATCAGCAATCCTCAAGGCATTATCCATTATCTACCCAGCAGCCTTTGCAGAAGTAATACCATGAAGGCATTTGGAACGCACATTGTTCTCAGGTGAAAACACTTGCAGTTTATTAATGTCACACACATCTCCACTTGGAGCATCTACAAGAGGTAAAATCACAACTATCAGATATGCAAAGTAGACACTAAATGGCTGAAAACAGAGCACAAGAAAATAAAAGGTCAGATAACCATGTCTAGATTTCTTACCATCAGTACCCTTCAATGCATGTGCTTTTGTGTTTACTCCACCAAAATAACCACTATGTATTTTAAGTTCTCTGGATGAACCTGCCCCACCATCTCTAACAATCAAAGGTAATTTCTCACCACTCTGAATTTCGATCTCCCTCTAGCTACCAGAGCTCCGCTCAAGGTAAAACAGCCTCCATAGTGTTAGGTGCAGAGGAACTCCAATAATGAATATAAAAGAGATGCTAGAACTTCATAGAAGGCCAGTTATGATGAACTCTAATTGGTTTTAGTAAACAGTGCTGGCTACATTTAATGGAAGTCATGAGAAAAAACACCATCGAAAATGAAGTGTGTTTAAATACTTGACTTTCACACTTTTGTTTGTCCGCTTTATCGACCTTAGCAGTGGTGCAACCCAACACATGCTTTGATATCGCTTAGAGAAATAAGGTATAAGTCACTCGGATGCTAACTCGAGCATCACTTTCCTCATCGCTGTTTTCTCCTGTCTTTGACCCATTGCCAGCATTGTCACTTATATGATTGCTGGCTGCATTGTTTTCCGATGCATTTGTTTGGCCATTCATCTGCATTTGAATTTCCAACGCTTAAGTATCCCTCAGAAAACTTAAATACATAACAAATATCGCTAAAAGCTTACATGATCTCATCAATAATATAGCACTCAAAATCTTGGACAACTAAAATTGCTGCATATCAGATACAGAACTACTGCGCATCCCATAGTATTTTCAAGGAAAAGGCGTCCAAAAATTAAATCCAGAATTACTTATTTTTAGTTTCGGATAGAAGTTTAAGATCCTCATAATTCAATTTATTAAAACATGTTCAGATTTTTGTCTGAAAAACTATTTGTAACTGTGTTAAACTTGAACCATAGGTTAGTGATAATTTTTTATCCGGTCGTAAACTCAGCCTAGAAGGTAGGGATTGCTTCTTGGTAGCACAAGGTTGAGGTTCTTGTTTCTGGTGATCTCAGTTTAATACATCGTCTTTGCTAAGATAAGTAAGCAGACATGCTTGGCTTTCTTCTGTTTTTCCCTTTTAGTAATTCAAAGAAGTTGAAATTGAATATAACTGTATGTCTTTTGATTCTTGAATAGACTGAAAACACACTGCAACTCTTGTCGCTACCCTTTTTTTTTCTTTGGAAACAACTCTAAACTGTTCTTTGAGATTTTTAAATCTTAGTGATTTGATGAGGTTTTGTTGGGGAAAAAAACTCACCTCGTGATCTACTTTCAAATGCCGTGATGCTGTTGCACAAATTTGCCATTGACCTGTTTAACGTCCTTCGCGCTCTTACAGGTGATGTTGTTGTCCACATATTTCTTCCCCAACGGCGAGCATTCTACAACTTGGAAGAGTTCTATGGCAACGCCACGCCCATTGAACTCCCTTTCGAGACCCAGTGACAGTGACTGCTGCTTGCATCTGCTCTTGGAGACATTGCAATCAAAGATAAAAGGAGGTTCTCGCGAAGCCGAGCAACATTGTATCATGGAGCTCTCACGTCTTCATGTCTTAATGCTCAGATGTGGAGAGCTGCCCATTGATAGATAGCTTGGTCACAACTCACTAATGTTACCTTATCAATGCACCCATGAAGTGCAAAAATGGCACCACGATGTAGACATTCTCCTTATGTATTGTCAGACTGTGTGTCATTGTATCAACTATCAAATAATGTTGGCAGCAAGAGGAATAGAGGCCAGAAGATTGTTAGATTCCACAATGCGTGATACAAGTCTTGTATACTTTGCTTGACTGACTTAGCACACGATTGTCAGTTCAGAATCGAGATGTTGTTATTGGCAAGATTGTTCACCGGGTCGAATCCTGAACAAACTACGCCTCAGATACGTGCCCCTGCGTGCAGGAAGTTTGCTGGTTTGATGTTGCTATCTGTGTATTGCTAGCTCACTGTATCTTACGTTATCTGATAGATCCTGATGGTTTATAATGTTTACTGCGTTTCCGAATTCTGATTTCTGGTTGCTGATTTGCATCGCCGCGCGCTGCCGGGGAGGGGAATGGCGCAGCCGGAGCCCCTCTCGCTTGCCAGCCAGCGGGTGGCGTTCACGATGCCTCAAACCATCGGCGACGGCTGCGGCTGATACGGTGCCCTCCTGCACGCGCTTCTGCGGCAGCATGGCGAGCACCCGCTCCCCGTGCCCACCATCGCCATCCGCTGCACGACCGACCACCTCCGCCCCTTCCCTCTGCCGGCACCTCGACCCTTCGCGGCGCGCCTTCACCTCCGGCTCCGGCATCTCGCCTTCTCCCGCGCCTCCCTCCTCCTCCGCGCAACGCCCCCTCTCCGATGCCGCCTTCACTCTCCCCTTCACTGTCGCCGCCGTCGGCAGCGACGCCGACCTTCTGGACGGCGCCTTCCTCACCAGGCTCTGCCGCGACGCCGGAAGGATAGCCATCCTCGTCCCGGATGTCCCTACCCCAGCTAGCCTCGTGGAGGCGCTAGGGCGTGGGTCCGGCCGGCGCGTGCTCTGCCCCGTCTCCGACGTCGTCGGCCTCCGCGAGCCACCCGTCGTGCCCGACTTCCTCGCAGGACTGGAGGTGGCCGGGTGGGTGGCCGTGCACGCGTCTCGGTGGGGAGGAGGAGGTGGCGGCGGAAACTGTGGGGAGGAGGCGAGGGCGACTCGGTGGGGGATTCGGTGGGAGGAGAGAGGCGCACGGTTTTCATGAGGGGGGTGGGAGAGGTCCATATCTTAGCGTAGTTTTTTTTTTTTGGAGGGGTAGGAGAGGTCGGATCAACTACCAACTCAAATTTATTAAATAGTAAAGATAGAGAAATGTGTTAGAAAATATACATCTGTCACTACTTTCGCGGTGAATCAGAGAGCCTGATTTGTAATTTCGTTCGGACGGGGCGAAACTTTGCTCGGCCGGCTACTTTCTCCGGCCCGTTACTTGTCGCTCCGGTTGCCGCACTGCCGTTTTCCATCGACCAACCATCCTCCTGGGCCCACCTCTCATCCTTCTTACCCAACTGACATCTGGCCCCCACGAGCCCCTCCCCACCGGTGCGCCTCCTCTCCGATTCCCATCCAACTGCCAGCGACCAGCGCCTTCCTCCCCCACCGTTCCCTTCCGCTGCCAAGTGGGCCCCACTGACAGGTGGGCCCTACGTCCTCCCTCCCGCTTTCTCAGTTCCTCTCCAGTACTTCTCTCTGTCCGGTTCCCTCCCACTACCCCATTTGGCCGTTTCCCCGAGGCCCACCCTCCTCTTCGAGCGCTCTCTCCCTCTCGCTCGCCGGCGACGGACTCGAGCTAGGGTTAGATCAGGGTCCCGTCTCGGCGGCGTTGGAGGGGATATGGAGGAGGGTGTGGGCTCGCGCGGCGGCGGCGGATGCGGGGGCCTGGATGCGCAGATCGAGCAGCTCATGGAGTGCCGCCCGCTCCCGGAGCCGGAGGTGAGGCCGTGAGACCCGCCCTAGTTTTCCTCATCCCGTTCGATCTGGGTATTTCGGTTGTTCCCGGACGGGATTCGTGCCCCGATTGGTCAATTTCGGCGACGGAGTTCCTAGGATTAGATCGTTCCTGGGCGAAAACTGTAGGCTTTGCGGCTCAGATTTGGTCTGCGGTGGTAGATCGCAGGTGGAATCTGGTAGCCATGGAGGAGAAGTGGAATAAATAACGGAAGTTTACGAGCTCCCACGGTGGCCGGATCGGAATGTGCGGCCGCAGGTTTTGGGTTAGATGCCGAATCTATCTCACCGGAGATATGTACCTGTCATCAAATCGGCTTTTTTAAGGGTATGTCGCGCTGCTGATTTGGTTCGATGACATGCGTCATCCCGTGGTTGACTTCGTAATGTATCCGTCTCGGCAGTCGGCACTTTTCCATGGTGTGAGGGGGATTTGCTGCGGGTAGATAATAGAATTCCCTGTAGTCAGTGAGTCTGCCTGTGTACTAATTGGACCCATCGCAGGTCAAAACGCTGTGCGAGAAGGCGAAGGAGATATTGATGGAGGAAAGCAATGTGCAGGTATGGCAGAGCTTTCGTACAATTTTGCAATGCTGTAATAATTTTTTACTGTGCATTACGAATTTACAATGGCATCCATGTTATTGGTGCCTAAGGTTTGTTTTAGAAATTGATGACAGTATGTTCGGTTCAGTTTTGAGTAACATCATCCTTATAGTTGCGCTCTGTATGTAGTTGGCATGTTCTTTTCAATTTTTATGTGTGAAGGGAGCCAACTGGATATGGACAGGAAAAGTAAAGCTCTTATGCTGGACCATGTTTCGGTGCTCCATGCAAGAAGTTGCCCTTTTAGAGTTTAATTTCTGAAGGGGTCTGGTATCCTCCACGCTAAGAATGAAACCTCCTCAAGGTTTGGGTTTCATTCCATAAAAAGATGGCTTTTATTTTTTTTTACGTTCTCGAGCCTAACACATTTTAAGATGTACTAAAAACGCAAGAAGAGGTAGAGATTAACCAAGACTGATGTGAGAGGAAGCAGTTAAAAGAGATTTAAGGGATTGTAATGTATCAAAAAAAAAAGCTTTGGATAAGAGCGCATGGAAGTTAGTGATATACGTACCAGAACCATGATATAAGAAGGTTTATGGGCGGTGTTTTAGAATCTCTACTCAGATGGCAAGATGCAGCCTTAGGGTTTTTTGCCTTGTAGGTTTTATTATAAGGCTCTCGTTTCTTTGACTTTGAGGAGGTTTCATTCATAACTTATCCCAAATTGTTTGAGACAAAAGACTTTGTTGTTATCTATCACTAAGCCTAACACAACCATCCTTCTTTTTCCTTTTTCCTCGATAAAAGTATGGGCGTCAATACTTGTTAATTCCATTCAGGAGGGCATTCCAGTTTCCTCATAGGGATGGAACGTTTCGGCACCGGGTCATTCTGGCACCATTTCAGAATATCATAAATAATAATAAAATTAATATATATATCCTTGCATGTATTTAAAATATATAATCCATATACATGTATTGTGCAGCACACCTTTATTTACATCTATTTTAATTAATTAAAATTTAATCTGTGCATCACAAAACATTGTCTATATGCTTTTTCTTGCACTTACATTGAACATAGAGAAAGAAAGCGCACTCTGTACATGGTATTTCTTTGTGTACTGCAGCTGCATGCGTAGAGAAAAGTGACCAGCAAGTGTAACGAGGAGATTATGGAGTCAATTGATCATTGTGGTTGCATGCATTCAAAAGAAATGTTGATTTTTCTGTGTCAGTGTATACTACAGAGAGAGGGAGAGGGAGAGGGAGAGGGAGAGGGAGAGGAGAGAGAGAGAGAGAGAGAGAGAGAGAGAGAGAGAGAGAGAGAGAGCAAGCAAGCCTGGCTCGGGTGGTTGCTTGTAGGAACAGCAGCTGATGAAAGCTTTGCAATAACTCCTTTTGAGACCGGTACCGGCTTGACCGGAACTCTCACTTCGGCCAGTACACACCGGAATGGCCGGAATTTAGGCCTGTAGGGATCAAGGCTTTTGCATTCCGGTTTGCCTAGCGGAATGGAACATTCTGGCCAGTACCATAACGGAATTGACAAGCCTGTGGGTGTCTCATTATTGGTTAGGTAATCCCGATCTCATTGTTGGTTAGGTAATCCCGAATTAGAGTGCTTGAATTTTCAAGCCCATAACAATATCTCTAGTTTTTTTTGAACAAGGGTATTTTGACCCCCTCCTCCCAGGGATCAAACCAGGTCAGAAGTTAGATGCTCCTGCTCACCCACCACTGGGAACCTATCCCTCTGTAGTTAATCCTTGTTCGATTTCATAGAATTCCCATGTGGATCCTAGAGAATATGAATAATTTTAGGGAACGCATAAAAAATAAAGGCCTCTTGCTGCATTTCGAGCCTAGCACAGCAGCACACATATTTCAGATTTTAGTTTTCATCCCTGGCAATTGCTGATGCATATAGCTACAACTAAAAGGATGATTAATGTGTGGCACTTGTCATTTGTTTCACCGGCTTAACTATTTGCTTATGGTGTGTTGCACCAAATATAACAAAGTTTTATCTATATGCGACCAAACCATGCATGCTGATGCTGTGTACAAGTAGCTATGCATATAGTACCCTGCATCAACATGGTATGTACATTTTTAGTATATATTATGAGGTCCAAGAGAAGATAGATTTTTGACTCTAACCCTCTGTATACTTTACATGCAGCCAGTAAAAAGCCCGGTCACAATTTGTGGTGATATTCATGGGCAGTTCCATGACCTTGTAGAGCTTTTTCTGATTGGCGGGAAGGTATCAATACATTTGTCTTTCTTTATGTTTGTTTCATCTCTCATTGTACTATTTAACATCATTCATTTCGTTCAACTGACATATTTGTTTTATTTGTTTACCAGTGCCCAGATACGAATTACTTGTTTATGGGGGATTATGTAGATCGTGGCTATTATTCTGTTGAGACCGTTACGGTAAGAACTAACCTGATCCTTGCATTTGTTTCCTGAGAATTTTAATAGAAGTTCAACAATCCCATGTTTATGTTTTATCTGTTTACTATGTTGGATTTGGTTAACCCTGTTGTCACCTGACTTATAAAGTAACTGGCAGAGATATAAGTTATATATGCATGCTCAAGTGAACATCTTGACTAGCAGGGCAGTATTTGGCCTAGGACGCTTAATTGATACGTCAATATTATGAAATGGATACTCATCACTGTTGATTATACACTTATACTACTTGTACTATTGGATCATGCATCTTGCAATTTTTTTCCTGAATATATATTGCCTTTCTTTGGTCAGTTCATTTTATTATATAGAACAAGAACAAGAGCGCAACACGACTGGTATATACGGTGTCTTTGGTCAGTGCCAACTTTTGCTCCACAAATTCCACCAAAATTTGGCTTGACCAATTTGTTGTAAAGTTATTGGGGTTATGTTTGGTTGGTAACCCAATGTGCCCTGCCTGCCAATTTGAATGGAATCTTGCCAAAATTTTGGCAATGAATCAAATGTCTAGCAATTCTGACAGCGCTGCCAAAATTTGGCAATTCTTTGTTTTAAACCTAACATTCATGTATAGAAAATTATGTTTAAATTCATTTTCATTCACATTATTTGTTGACCTGATACGGTACCATTGTGCAGCTTTTGGTTGCACTGAAGGTGCGCTACCCGCAACGGATTACAATCCTTCGTGGAAACCATGAGAGTCGGCAGGTACTGTAAATTCCACCATGCCCATGACATGATTCTCTCTTTCATTACATTAGGAGCTCATATGAATTTGAAATGGAAACCTTCTCATTTATAGTGTTTTCTTTCCTTCTTAGGGCATTCCCAATGCATAGTGTGTATAGGTTGTATCTAAACATACCACATCATATAGAAATAGCTCTAGATACAACCTTCTTGATGCATGGTATCTAGCAACCCCACTCAATTAATCTCTTTCCTTCTACGGTTCTACCTCTCCTCTCTCTCCTTCCTCCCAATCCTCATCCTGTAACTTTCTTGGTTTTCTCAAATGGGTTGTATCTTGCATGAGATACAGCTTTACTCTCTCTTAACTCTTCTTCCACATCATCTTTCATCCTACTTGGCACTCTGTCGAAACCGCCTATGTCATTGTATTGGGAGTGCCCGTAAGCCATTGTCTGCGTTGTAAGCATATAGATTATGTCTACTATTTATAGTAAATTCATTCCATTTTTAATTTTAATTGGGAACTCATCAATCATTGCAGATCACACAGGTGTATGGATTCTACGATGAATGCCTACGAAAGTGAGTCTATTTAGCTGCTTGAAAGTTGGCGTACTCAGTACTCTTATTCCATGCTAGCCTGTTCCTTCTGTACTGTAACAACAAGAGTTCTTACCTTTGTCCTAATAATCGCAGTAGTTCTGATGTATATGCTGCTTTTGCTCTGCAGATTTGTTTCATTTTATGAACATTCAGAAGAAATTTTGTAGTCAAGGACAATTTTAGATATTCTATTCATTGTGTATCATAATGCTAGGAAGTTCAACTCACTTGAACTTTCGTTGTAGTTCTGCAATATGTGCTTATGCTGTAATCTAAATGGAATTGTTAAATATTTATATTTTAGGGGGGGGGGGGTGGTGTGTCTGTATTTCATCTCAGTTGATTCTTCTAGTGATGGCTTATGACTACAAAGTGCCGTAGCTTGATTCATTTTGTTTGATCCTGTTCTGTTTTTTTCTCTTTTAAACAGGTATGGCAGTGCAAATGTCTGGAAGATCTTCACAGATCTTTTTGACTATTTTCCATTGACAGCATTGGTGTGTGCTCAGCTTGAAGCCTCCCTTTTTTTCTTTATTATTTTTTGCCAGGAATTACCTTTCATGTATGGTCGCTATCCAATGCTTTCTAAGTAAATGTCAAACTACTACCAGATTAAGTTAGTCTCTCTTTGATTCCACTTATCATCATTTACAAATGTGCTACTTTGTCAACTTCAGAGTCCATTACTCCCTAAAAATATTCAGGCTTCACAGTAGTTGAGCGTGTATCCTCTTCGGGGCATGCCTAATTTTTTATGCTTGTGAGAGAATTTGATGAATATTTTGTTTTGCATTCATTGGTTGGATCTCTGGGGGTTCAGTAATGTTGATGATGCACTTGTGCACTGCGCTGATAACTCTCAAAAGTCTTGACTTCTTCTGAGAGAATCAAAGTAGCTCTGAGGGCAGCAGGCCACTAAGGAAGTGATTCACCCGTATTGGTTGGTTATTCTCTATTTTAAGGTCCAGACCAAATAATATATGGATAAGACCATGTAGAATACTTTAGTGATGTGCCTTTTGTTAACTGATGGCATACCCACACAATTTTCTATTTGTTGTTAATATTTTTGTGACATAATTCTTATCTATTCTGTTATATAGCTTCATAATTCATTGCCTCTCAATAATGAATTGATATATCTATTCTCTCTCTTTCAGAAGTCCAGAAATCCATTTTAGCTGTGCTATATCTGTTCAGAAATTTTATTGATGTTACACTCTTGTTCTGCTTGAAGGTGGAATCAGAAATTTTCTGCCTCCATGGTGGTTTATCTCCATCAATCGATAGTCTTGATGGCGTTCGCAGCTTAGATCGTGTTCAAGAGGTCCCTCATGAAGGACCTATGTGTGATCTTCTATGGTCTGATCCTGATGATCGATGTGGTTGGGGCATATCTCCTCGTGGTGCTGGATACACTTTTGGCCAAGTACTAGATACTCATAAATTTTCCATCTACTTATTGATAGACTCCGTCTCATTTCTGTTCTCAATTGTGTACTTCTCATTTTCAGGACATATCGGAACAGTTTAATCACACCAACAATCTCAAACTTGTAGCCCGGGCTCATCAATTAGTTATGGAGGGATATAACTGGGCGCATGTAAGCTATCTAGCACAGATTTAATTGCGATATTTGTTTAGCTAATATATTCTTATGGTTCCTACGACACGTTAACAGGAACAAAAGGTTGTGACCATATTCAGTGCACCTAATTATTGTTATCGATGTGGCAACATGGCATCCATCCTGGAGGTTGATGACTGCAGGAACCACACATTTATTCAGGTAATTGCCATTTCATACTTTCTGGATATCCTTTTGCAGTTTTGCCTATATGTCTGTATTTTGTTTTTATTTTGGTAGCATTAACCTGCTATTCGTAGCATGTACATGATGTAAGGTAATATCAATCGATTAAAGATCAGAACAGTAATGTTCCTTTTTATTGTATTACTATCTTGTGCTTTTAGTTGTGAAATTCTTCACTGGGATTCAACTTGGATTCTTCTTGCAGTTTGAACCAGCTCCTAGGAGAGGTGAACCGGATGTGACACGGAGAACACCTGATTATTTCCTTTGAGTTATCTGTTGTAATTTGTATCATTTTCTCTCTATCTCTTTTCTTTAAGATTGCAATAGTGGATGCTTGTCAGTTAAATTTTGTTGGATCCCTATGATAACTAAACCGACCAGCTATTGCAAGAAAATGCCAATGCCCTAAAAATGTAAGAACTGATCACTGAAAGAGGTGCTATCATCCAGGAATCGATTGTAATGCATTGCCCAAAATTCAGTGGACAAATTAGCAACTCCCTTACCGCCCTTCCCCACCTTCTCCCGTATGTTTAGAGGGGTGTTGTGTTGGCAGAGATCAAACTTCCATTTTAGCATAAGTTGCTTCAGTCATGTATTGGTTAGTTTTGTAATTGGTGTGCTTGTATCTTCATTAATGACAAGACAAGCTGATCTCTCGGTTGCAGAACATGGGAAGGGTGCCTTGCTGCACTAAGCAAATCTTCTATTTCTTATTCAATTTGAGAAACACTATGAGCATAATCATGTATCGAAATGGTCAATATTATGTTCCAATTTTGTTAACTAGTGCAGCATGTAAAATATATTTGCGTCTCATTTTTCATGTTGATAGCCATATCCCATATGGCTGTTAAAAAAAAGAGTGAACAATGCTTCCTCCGCATAGTTTCTCGTATGGCCTTTCATCGACTCTATGGAAGTGGGAATGCACAAATTATGACTTGGTTTATTGTGTATGGCTTAGTATAATTTTTGTGTGTGTGGGGTATGCTGTAGAATGAGTTCAAGATCTGCTTGTCACGGGGCGCTACGCCGCTAGGAATATACAGGCTTCTGTATCAGTTCCATGAGTAGTTTAGCATTGCTCCGTGTGACAGCGATGATCCAGTCTCCTCTAGGGCTGACTGGTAAATGCTGAAAGCGACGCGAGACGCTCAGAAAGAAAGTGTTCTGATATTTGTGATCTAATGGCTTGCAGCAATAGTCAAAATGAGAGCATGTGTGTGCCAGATTGCCTTGGTGAAAGTAACACGGTGCAACATGTTGTAACAGTATTATGAAAACTACTGATTGAATTTGAAAAAAAGTATAAAACGAATGCGTCAAGAATGAATGCCCGTTTGTCAAAAAAAAATCGACAAGGACGTTAAACGAACACCTGACGTTCTTATGATGTCACCTTACAACACAATCTTCAGCACTTCGTAACCGACATTTCCGACAAGGCGGTGATATGGTCGTGGGAGTTAAAAAAAAGGTCATATGGCCGTGGGGAGTTGCGGACAATCCAAAATAATGTTACTCCCTCCGTTTCGCTATATTTGTCCACAGCTCATAATACATACAGACCAATGAAACACTACATCTAAGAAATATTTAATGAGAAATGATCATATATACCTCTATTAAATGACATAACACTACCACTTAATCTCTTCCAAAGCATTTAAGTATAGGTAGAGTAAAAAACATTACAATAACTATACTTTAGATCCCCCAATGGACAAATATATTAAAACATATACTCCTGGAGCCATAGACAAATATAGCAAAACAGAGAGAATTGATCAACAACATTTAGTGTCTAGATTCTGCTAGTTTGCATTGTATGCAAACCTTCCACACAGGAGCAACTGCAAGCAAGGGCCCTGTTTCATTGAGGCCTCCTGAGTCCTGAGCGGCTGAGCTTCCTGGCTTCATCAGACGCTTGCAGAGGTACTCCTCATGGTCACCCACCTTATGTGGTTTCAATGAACCATACCAGAACCCAAGCTGCCACGCATGTGGAAGGAAGAAACCCTTAAGGGGAAAGACGAATTCTAATCTCCAGACAAGCACCGAAGGCACTGGCACTGGAATCCAAATCCTTCAGCAAGAATCTTCTGCCGGGCATTGACATCCATGCTTGCATCAATGTAGCAGATGCGCAGCTCTTCACCTATAACAGATGCATCAGCACAATATTAAGTAAGAATTTGGTAGTCATCAGTGCTTCCTAAACGGAACAATGCCTACATAGGTACCACTACACTTCCCTATACCTTCGTCAATATCGCGGAGGGCCTTCAGCTTAGCGTCTGCGTTTTCCAGCCAAACTATGTGAGTATTTGGATCTGCAAGTCAACAGGAAAAAATGTGAATATTTGGATCTGAATTTCAAAAGAAAAGAAAAGTGATATTCGACAAGTGCAAAAATTGCTACTCATATGATGAAACAATATCCATTGTCACCATCATATTAGCCTTTGGCAATCTTCTCTATAATGCCTCAATTGATTAATCGCCCAAAGGTGCCGACAAAAACTCAAAAATGTTTCATCATAAAGAATAAATTTAGCAAATAAATCCAATACGTGGATACAATGTTGAGTTGTAGACTACTGAAATCATATCAAGAACTCAGACAGTACAATTAACATTTACTGTACCACAACAAAATTGCTCATTGTTTGGAGGCATTGGCTTGGGCCGGCTGGATCTGTCAGAACTGATAATTATTGTGCATCTGTTCATTTCTCCCCAAATGGTGGTCACAGCTGGTGGCTTACTTGTGTTTATGGTCCCCAAGGTAATGATAATAAAATCCAGTTCCTGCAAGAGTTGAGATCTGTCCGTGCTGACTGTTCAGGTCCTTGGGTAGTTCTTGGGGATTTTAATCTCATTTTTAGAGATGAGGACAAAAATAATAATAATCTCAACCGGGCGATGATGGGGCGTTTTCGGCGTCTGATTAATGATCTGGCCCTGAAGGAGATTCCTCTTCAGTCGCAAATACACTTGGTCCAACCTGCAGGATGCTCCGGTTTTGGTCAAGCTTGACAGGGTCCTGTGCTCGGTTGATTGGGAGCACTTATTCCCGAATTGCCTTTTGCAGAGTGCTGCTACAGATGACTCGGATCACTGCCCCCTCATTCTGGGATTAAATGACAATAAGCTTGGAAAGAGGAGATTCCACTTTGAGTCCTTTTGGCCAAAGGTTGATGGCTTCCTAGAGGCAGTTGAGGAGGCCTGGAATTCTGTTACGGCCTCTTCCTGTCCCTTCGACACGCTGTCCTGCAAACTTAAGGCCACAACAAAGAAATTGCAGAGCTGGAGTCACAGGTTGGTTGGCCATGTCAATTCTCAGCTTGCACTGGCCAGGGAGATTTTACATCAATTTGAGATTGCTTAGGACAGCCGATTGCTCTCTCCTGCGGAGGATGGGCTGAGAATGCACCTTAAAAAGTAGTGCCTCGCCTTGGCCTCTCTTCAGCGGACCATTGCTAGGAGCCGATCAAGGATTAATTGGCTTAGCGAGGGAGATGCCAACACTGCATTGTTCCAGTCTCAGGCCCGTCACCGCAAGAGGAAGAATTTTATTGCTATGTGTAAGAGTGTATATTACTGATGATAAATGAACAGCAGTACATAGTGATTATATAGGCAAGGGAGTCCTGGTTAGGTGTAACAACCACTGAAACCCTAACAGAATGCCCGGAAACCCTAACAGAATCGGACTAAGGGCTCATGGGCCCAAGGCCATAAGACAAAGAGCTAAGCCCATAAGCTCTGTCTAACACCCCATGATCGGAGCGTCCGCACCTCGGACGCTTAGACTGGATCGAAACTCACTAAAGACCGATGAAGGGAGACCCTTGGTGAAGATGTCGGCATACTGTGAAGTAGTGGGGACATGCGATGACTCGAACATCGCCAAGAGCCACTTTCTCGCGGACGAAGTGAAGGTCAATCTCAATGTGCTTGGTGCGTTGATGCTTGAATCGGGTTGGAGGACATGTAGATCGAGTGATGTTGTCGCAATACACCAAGGTAGTCTGCCAAGAAGAGTATGCGCCCAACAGAAGATGACGTAGCCAGGAAGCCTCGGCCACAGCATTAGCCACACCGCGATACTCAGCCTCTGCGCTGGAACGGGACATCGTTTTCTGCCGTTTGGAGGACCAGGAGACCAGATTATCGCCAAGAAATACGGCATAACCCGAAGTGGACCGGCGCGTATCTGGGCAACTGGCCCAGTCAGCATCAGAGTAGACTACTAGATCTGACTGTGAAGACGGTCGAAGAAGCAAGCCCAAATGGAGAGTACCACGAATATACCGAAGAATCCTCTTAAGAGCAGCAAGGTGTGGCTCGCGAGGATCGTGCATGTGAAGACACACCTGCTGGACTGCGTAAGAGATGTCCGGTCTGGTGAAGGTGAGATATTGAAGGGCCCCGGCTAAACTGCGAAAATCGCTAGGATCACTGACAAGAACACCATCTGACTCGGACACCTTTGGATTGGTGTCGACGGGGGTGGTGCATGGTTTGCAAGCAGACATGCCTGCGCGATCCAGAATGTCCATCATGTACTGTCGCTGGGAGAGTAGAAGACCACCAGAACACTTTTGCACATGCATCCCCAGAAAGTGATGAAGCTCACCGAGATCCTTCATAGAGAACTCCTGTTGTAAGGCAGTGATGATGCGGCGTAGAAGCCCGGCAGAGGAAGCAGTGAGGACGATGTCATCAACGTAAAGAAGCAAGTAGACAACCTGAGTGCCGCGGTGGTAGACAAACAGGGATGTGTCAGACTTAGCCTCAAGAAATCCAAGAGATAACAGATATGAGGCAAACCGGCTGTACCATGCACGAGGAGCCTGCTTGAGACCATAAAGAGATTTGTTCAGACGGCAGACAAACTCCGGATGAGTACGATCCTCGAATCCGGATGGCTGTGAGCAGAACACTGTCTCGGATAAGGTCCCGTGAAGAAAGGCATTTTTGACATCAAGTTGATGAATCGGCCACTGTCTGGAGAGGGCAAGAGCCAGCACTGTCCGAACCGTAGCTGGCTTGACCACGGGACTAAAGGTTTCGGCGAAGTCCACTCCCGGACGCTGTGTAAAGCCACGCAGGACCCACCGCGCTTTATAGCGCTCGAGGGAACCATCTGCCTGAAGCTTGTGCTTAAAAATCCATTTCCCAGTTACGACATTGGCCTTGTGTGGGCGAGGAACCAAATCCCAAGTATTGTTCTTCAGAAGGGCGCGATACTCCTCCATAGCGGCTCGCCAATGGGGGTCGGCAAGAGCACTACGGTAAGTCTTCGGGAGCGGAGAGAGCTAGGCGGCGACGAAGAGGGCCGGTACTCGGAAACCACACTTGGCCCGAGTGGTCATGGCATGACTGTTGACCACCGGTGGAACAGGAACTGCGCCCGGCGGTAATGGTTGAGAGACCACGGGCGCAAGAGCACTGTCGGGTGCGGCAGATGATGCCGGGTCTGCAGGCGTAGGAACGGGTCGCCGGGAGTAAACAAAGCGGAAGTCCCGGCCCCTGTCCGGATGACCAGCGCTCGGTGGTGGCGGTGATGAAGGTGGTGTTGGAGTCACCGCAGGAAATGTTGGGGGAGAAGCCGCACATGGTCGCGCGGGTGGAGCCGGGCCGAGGAAGCACCGTGGCGCGCAGGGGGCGGACATCGTGATCGCCGCAGCGGTGCGCGAATCTTTGTCGGCAGCAAGTCCGGGGGTGGTGGAGCGGCCGCAGCAGCAGAGACTACGCGCAAGGGTGAGGCAGCAGTAGGCGCTGACGCTGACGAACCTGCAGGCAAAGAAAAAATTTGGCCTATGGGAGTAGGCGGAAGATCAGTGGAAGTATCCAAGAAGGCAAGGTCTGCAGGGGATTGCTGGTGCTCCTTGGCAAGAGGGAAGGAGGTTTCGTCAAAGACAACATGACGAGAGAGGATGAGCCGATTGGAAGTAATATCAAGGCAACGATATCCTTTGTGGTGAGCAGAATATCCAAGGAAAACACACAGTGTGGAGTGCGGGGCAAGTTTGTGAGGTGCGGTGGCAGACAAATTTGGATAGCAGGCGCAGCCGAAGACACGCAGATGGTGATATGAGGGTGGAGTGCCGAATAAAGCAAGGTGTGGTGTGGAGGAAGTAAGTGTCTTGGTCGGCAGAATGTTGATGAGATATGTGGCGGTGTTGAGGGCCTCGACCCAAAAAGAAGGAGGACAACATGCCTGGAACAGTAAGGAACGCACAATATTGTTGTTGGAGCGGATCATGCGCTCGGCTTTACCGTTCTGGGGAGAGGTGTATGGATAGGGCATGCGAAGATGGACACCGCGAGTAAGAAAGAATGTGCGGGCGCTGGAATTGTCAAATTCGCGCCCATTGTCGCACTGGACAGCCTTAATGGTGGTGCCAAACTGAGTAGCTACGTAAGAGAAGAAGTTGGAGATGGTGGTGAATGTGTCGGATTTGAGACGCAAAGGAAATGTCCAAACATAATGAGAGCAATCATCCAAAATAACCAAGTAGTATTTATAGCCCGAAACACTGACAATGGGTGATGTCCAAAGATCACAATGGATGAGGTCAAAGTTTTGAACAGCACGAGAGGCGGACACAGGGAATGGTAGACGAATGTGACGACCCATTTGACGTGCATGACACAGAGTGGCGGCTCCTTGAGGACATGCTGGAATGGAAGAAGTGCGCAGTAGAGTGTTGAACGTCTCCTGACCGGGGTGGCCGAGTCGTTGATGCCAAAGGGAGGAAGAGCCGGTGAGGAAGGTGCTGGGAAGGAGGGCGTTGGCAGGTAGGCAAAGGGGATAGAGGGGACCGGTGCTATTGCATCTGACGATCACCTTCTGAGATTGAAGATCCTTCACAGAATAGCCAGCGGGATCAAATTCAACAGAGCAATTGTTGTCAGTAGTAAACTGGCGAACGGAAATCAAATTTTTAATGAGACTGGGGGAAACAAGAACATTGTGAAGTCGGAGGGAATCCGAAAAGTGAGCAGCGCCAGTGGTGGTGACAGGAAGTAAAGACCCATTGCCGACAACAATAGAGGAAGGAAATGAAGCCCGCGGGGAGAAGATGTGAGAGAGAGTACCAGCATCGGAGGTCATATGGGAGGTGGCACCGGAGTCGAAGTACCAGTCGTGGTGCTGAGGCGGCTGGAGAGTCATGCCGTTGAAGGAGGATGCCAGAGAGTGCTGATCCCAGGAGGGGAGGCCACCGGTGGTGTTGTAGGGGAACGCCGGAGGAGTGGCCCACTGGCCCTGGCCACCTGCGAGCAGTGCCTGGGGCTGCTGGTGTGGAGTCGGAGGTGCTTGGTGGGGAGGACCACTGATGCCACGCTGAGGCGGAAGAGGCACGAGGGGTGGAAGAGGCGCGAGAGGGGGGCCGCTGACCTGGCCACATGGAGATGGAGCCGGACCAGGGGTGGTGGAAGGAAGGCCAAGACCCGCCGGCGGTGCTCTGGCCTCCCCCTCGCAGCTGCTGGGGAGCCCCACCGTAGGAGCCGGCGCCGGTGGTGAAGCCAGTGCCGGAGCGCCCGCGGCGTTTACCACGTTTGCCACGTGGAGCGGGTTTGGAGACTCTGCTGGAACCGAAGTCACCGGCGGAGGGAACAGGCGTCCGCTGGGTGAAGCCGGGCGAAGAAGCAGAGCCGCCAATGGAGATGACAAGAGCGATGGAGGGCGCTGGCGGACGATGCGCCAGGTTGAGTTCCTCCAGAAGGAGATCAGCCCGGGCCTCGAGAAAAGTGGGGAAGGGACGACTGCGCTGAAGATGCAGGCCTATGGCGGAGAAGTTCTCATTGAGACCCCGGATGACATGGAGTACCAGGGTACGGTTGGAGATGGGCTCGCCGAGATCGCCAAGATCATCTGCCATGCGCTTCATCTTCTGGCAGTAGTCGGTGATTGATAGATCGCCTTGGGTGAAGTTGCGGAAGCTGGCTTCCAGAAGAAGAGCCCGTGCCTCCCGGTTGCCGAGAAATTGGGTCTCGATTGCAAGCCAGGTAGCACGAGCAGTGGATCCGCGCTCCATGACGATCCTGGTGAGGTCGGCGGAAGTGGTCCCGAAGATCCAAGAGCGAACGACGCAATCCATTCGGAGCCAGGCAGGGGAGGTTGGTGCAGCGGCGTCGCGAAGAACGTGATCTTCCAGGGAATATTTGCCCACAGCGAGGAGGAAGAGTTCTCGCCACTGGGTATAATTCCCAGAGGTCGTGTCGAGGACGACGGGAACCAGAAGGCGAATGTTTTGGACCGCCACGGCTTGAGCATGAAGGTTGAGAACAGTAGCAGCTTCATGAAGAAGCATGGCGTTGTGGACGGCACTGTTGCCGGAGACAGGGGATGCGGTGTCGGCGGCGCCCGCCTGCAGAAGATCGGCCGCAGCGTCAACACGAGTGCGAGCAGCGCGCTCGAGCGCATCGCGAAGACGAAGCCGCAGCGTCGCCGCGCGCTGGTCGCCGCAGCGACCTCGCGCTCGGCCTCCTTGGCGAGCGCTAGGGCTTTCTCGCGAGCGGCCTGGGCGGCGCGGACGCGGTCGATTTGCGCGGTGGCGTCGATTTGCGCGGCGGCGGCGGCGGAGGCAGCATCATCAAGAGGGGAAGTGTCGCGCGCGGCATCAAGGCCAGCAGCGGCGGCGCTGGGGGAAGGAGGGGCGGGAGGAGGAAGACCAGCCATGGAGTGGGCGCGGGGCGAGGGGATCGCCCGTGAGACGCAGCGACGGTCGAGACGACCGGTGCGAAGGCGGCGTGAAGAAGGGACACGCGCGCCGAGGGCAGCGGAGAACGGGAGAAAATATCCTAGACTACTGATACCATGTAAGAGTGTATATTACTGATGATAAATGAACAGCAGTACATAGTGATTATATAGGCAAGGGAGTCCTAGGTTAGGTGTAACAACCAGCCTGGAAACCCTAACAGAATGCCTGGGAAACCCTAACAGAATCAGACTAAGGGCTCATGGGCCCAAGGCCATAAGACAAAGCTAAGCCCATAAGCCTGTCTAACACTATGCTCTCTTCTGATGACCAGGTGCTCACTAGTCATGATGACAAGGCGGCGGTGTTGTATGATTTTTATAATGATCTGCTGGGTTCCCATATGCACAGGGATCGCACTATCAATCTGGATGAGCTGGACATCCCCTCCCATGATCTTGCTTTGCCGGGCGCCCCTTCTCGAGGATGAAGTTTGGAAATCAATCGCCAACCGCCATTGGATAAAGCCCGTGTCTGATGGGTTTACACGGCACTTTTCGTGGTATCTTGGCGATTATTAAAGTGGATATTATGGCTGCAATTTAATTTGTTTGGGAAGGAAATTAGTCAACACAGGGCTGCTGAATTCAGCATTCATTACTCTCCTTCCTAAGAAGGAGGATGCTTTGTTGGCCAAGGATTTTCGACCCATAAGTCTTGTGCACAACTTTGCTAAGTTGGTCACAAAAATCCTTGCTAATAGGTTGGCGGGTCGCCTTGATGAGTTGGTTTCTACGCAATCAAAGTGCATTTATTAAAGGTCGTTTTATTCAGACAATTTCATGTTGGTTCAACAAGCGCCTGTTTCCTACATCAACAAAAGCGACCTAGGATTCTTTTAAAGTCGGACATTTCTAAGGCTTTTGATTCAGTTTCTGGCCTTTCCTTCTTGAGGTGCTGAAAAATTGGGATTTGGACAGTTATGGTGTGACATTCTTTGCGGGCTCCTCTCAACTTCTTCAACAAAGATCTCGCTAAATGGGACCCCGTGAAACTATCTTGCATCACCGGGAACTGCGTCAAGGAGACCCGTTATCACCAATGCTCTTCATTCTTGTAATGGACACCCTCTCCCATATGGTCTCCAAGGCAGCAGGAGAGGGTTTTTTGCAACCTCTTTCGGCTAGGTCCTTGCAACATCGGATTTCTCTCTACGATGATGTGGTTATTTTCCTCGTGCCTTACGCTAATGACATGGATCTTAGCCTTGATATGTTGCGCCTTTTGGGAAGCCTCGGGTGAAGACTAACCTCGCCGAAAAGCAACGTTTTCCTATTCATTGCTCGGAGTGGACATTGCGGCGATTCAAAATCACCTACCTTGTGAGGTGCTTGACTTCCCTGTAAGTACCTCGGATTGCCTCTCTCCTCTTGAAGTTATCAAAGGATCAAATTCAGCCTTATGTGGACCAGGGTTCGATCGCCTTCTGGTTGGAAAGTCGACCTTCTCACTAAAGCCTAAGGAGGGTGCTGATTCGGTTTGTGCTCACTTCTATGCTCATTTATTTGGCCATGGCGGTTGATCTTCCTTCTTGGGCAATCAAGGCTGTGGACAAGATTAGGAGGGGTTTTCTTTGGCGTGGCAGAAAAGATGCAAAGGGTGGTCACTGTTTGGTTGCTTGGGTAAAAACTTGTCGCCCTCCGGAGTTGGGAGGCTTGGGTATTTCGATCTCTGAAGACCAATTGGGCGTTGCGAAGACCAATTGGGCGTTGTGGTTCAAATGCGGTGGGCGTGGCTACAAAAATCTCACCCAATAAACCTTGGTCTGGACAAAGATTTTTCCCATCCAAATCCATCCTTGTGCACAGTATCCCCAACCCTCGCTTTCTTCTCCATTCATCCTCTCCATGCTTGCTATCACCAAGTGGTTCTTTAGAGGTTGGGGATGGAGCTAGAGTTCTTTTTGACAGATAGATGGCTTCATGGACAGTGGATTTTGGACTTGGCACCACAACCTGCTCTAGTGTCCAAAAGGAGAGCTATGAAACGCGGCTGATTCTTGAAGCTTTGATTGACCAAACTCGATTTCGATTTTCAAGGGCCCTTTCGTGGGAGCGCCGCAAGTCTCGTGGAATTCCTCGAGCTTTGGGATTTGCTCTCGGCACTCGGAATTCGAGGCTCGAGCTCGCAGCGTGGGATGAAGGCGGTGGGCGTTGACAAGGCGGTGGGCGGCGGTTCGGCCTCGACTCGGGGACTTTGTTGTGGCGACTACGTCCGCCACACCGCGGGAGCTAGCGGCTCGTCTTCGCCGCCTCGTCCGCTCGACACCTTACATGTGGCCCTCGCGGCTCGGCGAGTGCTCCGCCATCCGCGCACGCAGATCGCCCTTCGAGCGCGGCTCACGCTCTCTGCCGGTGGCCACGACAAATCGGCCAGCACGCGGTCCACGATGGCGGCGCATGGTGGGTCCGCTACTCCATTGTTCCACTACTCGCGAGGCATGCGTCGGCGCCTACTCGGCGATTCTTCGGCGAGCCGGGCGTGGGAGGCTGGCGGATCTTCTGCTCGCCGCGCGATCGCCCCTCGTGGGTGTTCAAGGCGAGCTTGATGGCCACGCCATCGACCTGTGTGGCGGACACATATATTTGGTGCTTCTCAAACTCGTGTGTATTCGGCTAAATGCGCCTATAGAGAGTCGCTCGAGGGTGCCACTCTTTTGGCCCTTGGGAAAGGATTTGGAAGTCTTGGGCGCCGGGAACAAATGCCGTTTCTTCATGTGGTTGGTGGCCCATAACAAGTCTTTGGATCAAGTTCAGATGGTTCAACCCTCCCACAAGACGACGCACAAGACAGGCTCGAGAAGAGAGGCTTGCCTCATCCTCTCACTTATCGCTCGTTGTCCCCTCTGTGATCGAGCACCGAAACAATAAATCACTTGCCGGTTCTACCGCTCCTTTGCCCGCGATTTACGGTTTTCTCGCTGCGTTGATTGGCCTTCAACTCTTGTCACCGCACCTCTGAGATCTTTCTTTTGATGGATGGTGGTCGATGGTGAGTTCAGGCGATGGGGAGGTGAAGAAGGGCCTCAACTCGATAATCATTTTGGGGCATGGTCTCTCTGAAACATCGAAATAAATGTGTCTTTGATGGAGCGTCACCGGTTGTGGCCGTGGTCTTGGCTCGAGCAAGGAGGAGTCAAGATGTGGGACTTAGCAGGGCACGGGGATTTCCTTCTGGTTGCTCCTACGTTTGAGGCGTGATAGTCCTAGTCTAGTTTTTGTTTGGCTCTTTTTGGTTCGGAGTGCATGTGCCTTTTGGGCTCATGTTTTCTGTAAGTTTGTTTGGGTTTCTTTAACCCTGGTTCCACTTCTTCTTAATATAATTCTATAATAAGAAATTCTATAATTTCTCCTGTGTGTTCGAGAAAAAAAACAAAAAGACAGTAACAAATTCTATAATTTCATGAGAAAATGCAACATTTGATTCCTTGCTTCCAAAGAAGAAATCTTAAGAGTGAAAATGTTAAATATTGTTTTTGTTCCATAGGAGCGTGTGAAAATCCATACCACAGTCATGATTGTAGAAAGAGGGGAGCATATAAACAGCATTGCCAACTGACGCATCGCATGCTACTGAGGCTGCCGCTGAGGATAGAAGATCCTCATATGAACTTGCAACCAATTCAATGCGGAATGCATTTATGCGTATTCTTGCCAGTACATTGATGTACCATTCTTTGGTCAAAACTAATCTTGTTAAAGAAAATTAACTGGGAAAATGAGGTTGAAATAAGTACTGGATGCATTTATATGTATTTTGGTCAAGAGAAAACAGTCTAGGAAAATCCAGTGATAGAAGGGACTGAAATAAGATATCAAGGATACAAGTTGTGAGTTCTTCCTGAAACCCTGCCTTCCTAAAAGTGGACTCCAACAACTCAAACTCCTCCTCCATCTATAATATTCCATTGTCCATGTAAGCACCCAACCAAATAACATTAAATGCTATGCGACTTTGTTCTGAGATGACAATGGTTACAGGGATTACAAGAAAGACAACAGCTACCTTGATAAGTGTCCCCTGGTGCAAACGGGCTGGCTGTAGTATGTCAAGACAGTCTGCACTAACAGCTCCTGATATAACCATGCAAGCTAGCCGCTTGACCATGTATGGGTACTTCAAACCACCCGAACTTCAGAACAAAGAAGGGCAAACCTAATTAAGCCAAAATGCTACCATGGTAATTGCATGTCTACTGAAATGGCATCACCATAAACATTTTAACAAAACAAGCGCAACCAAGAGCATGATTACAGATGCAATGAGGAAGTTAAGTGTGCACATCTACATTAAGATGAAATGTGGGAGTACCAACATACCTGCAGTGGTCATCAAACAAAGACCAATCAGCATTCTTTTCAATGTCATGGAATCCCTAAATCCACAGAAATCACACATCTTGTTAGCTAAAACCATCCGCAGCTGCTTCATAGAGAACTTTTATTTTTGAAGGAATGGAAATAAACACTTATATTTATCATTCGGACATGCCAAAGGAAAATCACACAAAGAACTTAGGCGCGTCATGACTAATGACAAATTGTAAGCCTTTTAACCATTATAGGAAGACTTCACAATCTATGCTCCCACAAGAGTAGGGTACAATTCAACTGCAATGCTACCGGCGCACCCTCCTAACTGAAACTACGCAAGTAAATAGGAACACCACACTAACCCTACTGAATCTTGATTCTTGAACACTGGTACACTCGAATGATTCCAGGAAGCGTCACAAGCATCTACACTACGCAGGGGGGGTAATCACACGCAAGAGTTGCACGAGAAATGGCGCAAGGGCGTCGTCACCTGGGCGTGCTCCCTGCACGCGTCGCTGCAGAAGTAGCAGCCCGCGCTCGAGTCGCCGCCCTTCCCCGCCTTCCTCCTGAGGCAGTTGTAGCACACCTGAGAAATCCAATCCGATCCAGCTCACTCCATCGTAGGGAATAGGTAGGGTATTGGGGGGAGGGGTGGTGGCGACAAGCGAGTGGAGGAGCGCTCACCTCGTGGAGGGAGGGGGAGGAGTGGGAGACGAGGGGCTGCGCGGAGTGGAGGACCTCGCCGGCCGAGACGGAGCGGGTGGCGAAGACGCCGCGGCCGGCGGAGCCCGTCAAGGCCACGCGGATCGGCGGCGGGCCGCGGGCGGCGGAGGCCGCGGTGGAGAGGAGGCGGCGGAGGACGAACATGAAGGAGCGAAGAGATCTCGGCCGTTGATCTATTTGGATCTGCCCCTAGGGCAGCGGTGCAGAAGAGGACGGGGTGTTTGGTTGCCAGCCACACTTTGCCACAGGTTGCCACGCCTAAGGTTAGACAAGTTTGACCAACTTGGAAGCTGTTTGGTTGCAGCCACAGTTGTGGCAAGATTCCCTTCCAGCAAACTAGGTCCCACGCGTCAGTGACTCAAAAAAGTGTGGCAAGATTCCCTTAGGCTTGCTAAGGTGTGGCAAAGAATTTGAGCACCTCAACTTAGGCAAGTGTGGCAATTTTTATTGGCAAATGATGGCAAAGTGTGGCTAGCAACCAAACAGCCCCGACATTCATCCCTTAGCATTTAAACTAGACACTACTAGTATAGTGCCCGTGCTAACGTCACGGCAGCATTTTAGGGATGCACATGAAATCAACCAAAAGAATTTTTGAATGGCCATACATGTTTTGTTCCTCATTGTCAAAGCCAATTTTGAATGGCCATACATGTTTTGTTTGGATAATTGGGTTCTTCTTGCAACAAAGTCCATCCATGAATGAAAGCCGACATATACATCGATTATTTTAGTCACCACTACAAATAATTGAAGACATCCAAATGGCAAAAGTTCGATTACAAGTCAATGAACGCTGAAATATAGATGACCACATGTGTATGATATGGTGCTTCCACATAATACATGCAACTCGAGGCGACATCCATTCAGAATAGCAGTCTAACCCAGTGCAACCAGAAGCATATTAGTAGAAGGAAGATGGTTTGATACAAAAGACTTCATCCACTCCAATGCTCCAAATCATGATGGGGACCTAATCCTGCAACCGAATGGATGAACTTATTAGAACGTTGAAACCACCATTGCAAAAAGAAAATGCATCCTAAAATTTTACTTAATTGCTTTCCAAATTTATGAGATATGAGATTCCAAATTTATAAGAATAGCGAAGCACATTATAACTTAAAGGCCTGTGTAGCTGCTACTTGATTCAGTTTAAATTTAGCTGCAGATTTATTAAGAAAAAAAGAAATAGTCATTTAGGTCTTTATTACCACCTTTTCACCAGTCGAGGACGTCTTTATACACAATATTTTTGGTGCTCTTCCCTGTTGGATCTAATTCCTTCTTTGGTTTTGCCAAAATTCTTGTTGTTTGCCTAGACACACCCCTCGACAACGCAACATAGAGCTGCCCATGTGAGAACACTGACTCTGGAAGATAGATCCCAACATTTGGGATGGTTTGCCCCTGCGCTTTATTTATGGTCATTGCAAAACTTAGGCGAATTGGGAATTGTTTCCTATTGAACTTGAAAGGAAGTGAAATATCATCTGATGGAGACATAGGGATCCTAGGTATGAACACCCTTTGCTCGCATGATGGCCACCAACTATTTCTCGCATCAATTGCATTGTCTTGGAATGCTCTAACCATTAGTCTTGTTCCATTGCACAAACCATTGTTAGGATCAAGATTGCGGAGAAGGATTACAGGCGCTTGGTTTTACTTTGAGCTCATGTGGGGAGACCATTTGGAGTGATGGAGTTCGAAGTCAATAGGGTAGTTATTTCTTATATCGTCATCAGCAGAGTCGAAGCTATGATAAACCTTTTCCTCACTGAAACTTGTCAATCATACTTGCATTTAGCTGATCTACATGTTCATTTTTGGTAGAAAGGATGGCGCGTGTGCTCATATAAGTGATGATCTTACATTTTTCTCAAGTGATGGGAAGACTTCTTGAATGAGTTTGTTTATTGAATCTTCGTTGTCTGTATAGCCAATCAAAATATCATCCGGAAGGCGTACATAATCATCTCCAATCGTCTCTTCGATTCCATTCCCAATTCTAAGGAGGTAATCTGCAAACCATGGGTCGGATTGAGCCCTCATGTTACGTGACAACCGTATCTTCCTTATACCCTCCCACAAATAAGATCTCGCAATGTAGCATCTCATACTGTGCTCTTGTCCCACGTGTTACCACAGGTAGCACCTGTCTAAAATCTCCACCAAATACCATAACCTTTCCCCCAAATGGCAAACAAGAATTCATAATATCCTGCAGGGACCTATCAAGACACTCAACTGCTTGTCGCCTTGTCATTGCTACTTCATCCCAGATAATCAAGGATGTTGTACGCAGTAACTTTGCAGTGCCACTTTGCTTTGTGAAGCTGCATGTGCTATTGTCAGCAAGCTTAATTGGGATTTTGAACCTTGAGTGTGTTGTGCGTCCTCCAGGCAATATGGACGCCGCAATACCAGAAGTTGCAGTTGCAATGGCTATTAATCCCTCTGAACGCACTGTACGAAGAAGTGCCTTATATAGGAATGTCTTTCCTGTTCCTCCAGGACCATCCACGAAAAACACTTGGCTCTTCTTATTCATTACACAATTTAATATTTCATCAAATCGTTCACGTTTTCCTTGTTAAGAGATGTATATATATCCAAATGTTCTTGGTGGACCGGCACAGCAAGTTCATCCCTAACCTCTCTCATGTCATTGTTAAATTCATCTGCTTGACACAAGAAAAGGAACATGAAATAAGTAAATAAAATATTTATTAGAATTATTTTCAATGATCATTACTGCTGAAAATATTACTGTATCATTCAAATCGGGTAGATCATAATTCTGATATTCTTCCCCATTGATTGAACTAAATCCGAATGTCTCTAAGAACCATTTGTTCTCTCTGCTTGTGTTAGGATTGTCTCATTGTAATCTTGAGACAAAGATTCCTTGTGCTTGTCCCACAATCCACGGATGTTGGTGGCCTCACAAAATACAAGAATAGTCGCAAATAACCTTCGCAGCGGCAGCATCTGAAAAGTTGTTGCCTCACTCAAGCGGTCATCAATCGTTTGATCCCTTTCTATGAGCCCTCTCTTCTCGCATGTTTCTCTCAAAGTAGGGTACGTGATTCCAGCCACTGTCCTTAAATTCTCATATGATGTTGCACCTCGTACATGATTTAGAAGTACTCTCAAGAAATACCTTTCCCTTCATAATGTGCATACACAATACGCCCACTGTCCCCTTTGCTTTCTTGTATGCCACGCCTTCTTACCACTAATCCACCTGTAGTGTTCGGAATCTCTCTATACAAAAATTTCCTTGCATAACTATCAACACGGTTCAACGTGAAGTATTCTGTGAGTGTCGTCATAGTTGCGTATGGTCGATCGACAACATCTTTGAGATTTGCGCTTTCTTGCATAGTAATAGACCGCATATTAGGTAGATGACACTTTGAGCTGCAAAACAGATGGAGAGACTCCAAAAGGTGGAAGCGAAAATCCTATGTACACTTCTAGAGGTGATATGTATCTAGCATCCTGATCGACGGATCTCATTGATTACTCCAGCGAGATCAACAGAGAATGATGCAGTCGTGGCCTTTGTGTACATATTTAAACAAGTACTTACAAGCTTTGATGCTTGAGCAAGCTTCAACATTTATGTGGCAGTTATATGTCATGAGCAGCCCAGGATTGTATGGAACCACCCACCTATTGTCCAACTCGGCACCTCTTACTTTCACACGCCGTCCATCATCCCTCCTCCTATACAAAGGATATGAATCTTTGCCTTGCTGTGTTGTTGCACAAAACTGTCTAGGATAGCGAAAGCGACATTATCCATTAACCATACAAGCACACTTTCTATTCAAGACGCCACACGGGCCATGCAGCATATGCGTGATGACCAGGCTATGCAACACAGGGTATTTATCCTTGTCTGGAAGCTCTGCAGAAATGACTTTGTCATAAGCATCTGGGGTTGTTAAATTACTGCCTTTCTTCATAATCAATAGGATGTGTTCATGTGGAAGTCCCCTCTTTGGGAATTCAGTGACATGGACATATGCTGCCACCTCTCCAAAATACCTTTTCTTGATCAATAAATCTTTTATGGACTGCAGCTTGGCCCTGTATACTCTTGAAACAAGGTCTGGCCTATCTTGTGGTTTTTGGCCAGGCTCAAGATTTTGAGTAATCTCCTCCCAGTACGGATTGCAAGTCATGGTGATGAAGTAATCTGGTTTTCCAAAACGCTGGACTAAAGCCATTGCATTAAGAAATCTCTGCATCATGTCACGATTGCCACCAGGGAAACTATGAGGTAGCACTATTCTCTTGCCAACCTCTGAAGCTCTTGTCTCTCCAGCAGAAATTACATCAACCAAACCCTACGTGAAAAATAAAAATTTACAGCATGGATGATTAATTAGTGTATATTGATTAGGCTTGAATTGTTGTGACATAATATTTTGCAATAATAAAACATTGCATAACTCACGATATAGTTCAGCGTATGAGTTTTTGGTTATCGGGGTTAGAATACCAATCAAGCCTCATAGACTCGATCTTTATGTACATGTCAACGGCCCATTGTTGGAAAAGTCGTCCCCAAATAGCAATATGTTAAAAGCCCTCTCTAACTTGCATCAAAAACAATAGTACTCTCTTCTTGTCACAAATCTTCCAGACTGTCTTTCTTCCACCATGGTACTCATGTATTCACCTTGTTGTACGTCCGCGTCATCCTCACCATGCTCTGTCTCAAATGGAAATTATATATTAGTATGTACCCATGCGTTTTATTAAGGCATTGGAAATTAAATCATGTTCTGCACTGTTGGATCTGCTCGGATCTGTTGCATCTGTTGGATCAACAGAGGTGTGTCCTTCCATATCAGTCACTATATCATTGTACGGCATAAATTTATTCCAGCCAGTTTCTCCCTTAGGGTAAAATATCGGATATGTCAATGGATCATAACATTCATGATATGCTTTGATATAGCGCGGGCGATCCCCTCTGGCATACACAAGCACACTCCTATCAAAACATCTTTGGGGATCATTGCCATCTAACCAGATAGCCGCCACTTGTGACGCCGTGGGTGCATTGTACCTTGTTTTCAGCAAAGAAATATATGTATAAAATCAATCATTGATTTATTAGTAAAAATAAATCAAATTTATTTGTAGAATAAAAATATTTTGCAATACATAAACATATCCACGAACATGTGTACCTTCGTTGGTGCAGCGTGACATTAGTATTGAGTTCAATTACATAGTCATCAAGATTTGGAATAGCTCCAACTCTGTTAAAGGTCTGTACATATGGGTTGCCTTCCATTATTCGCAGCACAGTTATGATAAGATTGATATCTAGGTCAGGCGATCTCTGTACTCTGTGCGCCAAACTGTCATCCTCCGTATCATAAAAGTAGAGTTGCAAGTGGCGAGGCCCTTTAGAACACGGAACCAATTGGTCGGCGATGGTACAAGGCCCCATGCACACGAAATGTATATATACCAGTCCCTGCCGCGGTGGCAACTCGTTGATCCAAGGTTACTCCAAGGCTCGTGAAAGAGAAATGAGCGTTGAAGTACCGAATATTTTGCCTGAAATATTTTGCATCATTATCTACGACTTGTGAATAACCTTTTAATTCAGAGGCACTGTGGAACATGTACTTTTATCTTTCCTTTTCGCAATGTAATCCGGTGGTTCATATTAAAATCTCATTGCTGCACAAGACAAGCGGTTAGGCACCTTTCTCAAAACATGGTGCCTATCGGCACATTTTGGTAGACATAATCATAAGGATCTTCATTGGTATTCAAATCAACACCATTGACACTGACACGATAGGACTCGAAGGCACCATCTGTTATGAAAGCAAGCACTGGCCGTCATTACACAACATTAATAAGCGAAACACCTGTGATGACACACAAAATAAAGTTACCTTCACCAACGTACTGCCTAGTCTCATCGTCAGCAAGAAGATCATCAATATCCAAGACATGAGGTGCCTCCAGATGTTCCTTTGCATGATGTTTGCTCAAACATTAGGAATAGAACACACCGACTGACTGTGTTATTAAAATAAAATAAACAAAGAAAAAGAACACACCTTCATCAGATTGATTGTTTATAGGTTCGAACAAGGCACTATCATATTCTATATCATTCTGTCCTATATGCAATGTTTCCTTCACCAAGACCCCGATATTGTATTCTCATCTTTTTTGTAGTCCCTATTTCTCTGCAACATTTTTTCCTTCTTGTGCTCATCCATATTGTTGTACCTCTCTCTTTCGCAAGGGCCCTTTGCCTATTTGAGTCGCTAATGGTCACCATTGGGTGGAAAATATTGGCATGGTCGATGATCTATTCTATTATACATATAGTACAACATGCTACTATTGCTTGCACAAATTAAAAAAAATACAAGGATGGCACCTGGAGTTGCCGCACTTGCATTCAACAGAGTGTGGCTTGATAGGTTGTTGGGCACACAAGAAGTATCATAGGTCGGTTGTCTTCTCCGGACATAATTATAATTTCTATGTAGCCAATCCATGTTGTTATCCGGACAGACATTTTCCTTGTCCTCATCGTTTGATGCTCGGAGAATACTTGAACACGCTCCATATGGTGCTTGTTGACCTATCATGGAGCAGGATGAAACATTAATTTTCATTGTCCGGACATAATTATTATTGCTTAATAAAGAGTAACATTTCAAATAACAAAGGAACCATTATTAAATAATAAATAAGCAATACCATGATCAGGTCCTATAGTATGTGTTGATGATTCTGTCCTCTTCAATACTCGTTGTTCCCGGCGCCTTTTATTCCTTTCTTCTCTTTGCTCGGTGGATTCCTCAGCCTTTATCCTTGCTCGGTATTCTCGTTGTTTTCTATTCCTCTCTTCCCTCTTTCGCTCGGCCTCATCCACAGGTGCTGCAAGTGATTTTAAAACTGAGAGCAATTCCGTCACAGACGAGGAAGCGCTCATACCTGTGTTGTTGTTTGTTATCTCGCCTAAAGCAGTGCGATCTGCTTTCTGGTTTGACATGTCCTTTTTTTATTTAACCAGCCAACAACATGCAAAACCAACCTGAGGAAGATGCAATCACTGTTGTTTAAAATCGCAACAGTTTCCTTCTCAAATACAATCTTAAGCCTTTCATATGATGCAATTCCTTTCAGACAAAAGGTAAAGGGTGACCGCGAAAACAGACACATCCAAAGTTGAGAATTTTAATTTTAGAACTTCACACACAATTATTAAATATAACAGCTTCTCTTTTTCTTTCTTTCTACACCAAAGCAAATCAAACATGCTAATTTTCCAAGCAATCTAGAACGCCCCTAACGACTCTATGAGGCTATGACCATCTTTGATATCCTTCCCAAGGTCAGTAGTAATGTACGAAGTTCCCATAGTATGACCCCATAACTAAAAACATCGCATCTGCCAACATGCACAACCATTTCAGCAAGCACAAAGTTTTTTGAGATAAGCATACATCTAAACTAAGTTTTTAACCGGTAGATAACTTCTCATCTGACGGTTCATTACGAAGTATTTCAGGTGCCATCCACTCAGCCTGAACCAGCTACATAACATAAACTTCTGTTTATCCTGATACAAGAGCAACAAAGTTCTAACACACTTAAGCCCGTTTGCCAGCTTAAACTCATCAGCAAACTACACTGTACTAAACAGCTATCTATGTTTGGACAGGTACTTTTCATTCCACGTTTACTGTTTATAGATTTAAAGATACATGTCTTAAGTCGCCCGAGCAACATTTCCCCCTATGAACCCCCCTGATCTGCGAGACTGCGAAGCGTTTCGGTCAGCCAAATCAAGTCATACAGTTTGTTTCTCAGCGGAGACAAAATAAGCAATAGGAGTTCTAAGCAGTTAACACAAAATAGTGGGGGAAACAAATCTGCCGATAATTAAAACATTACAATTTACAAGACTGAATGTAGATACATGACATTTGACATTAAACTTAATATAGAAACATGGCATTCAGTTTTGTCGTAAAATGAAGGATAAGCATCGACATGGTTGAAAATTTCTTTCAGCTGATGTAACGACTGTAAATATACAAGGTAAATCTCAACTTACTGAATATTTAATAACATAAAAGATCAAAGGCAATCTAAACTTACTGAATATTTGATCATTTCAGAAAGTTAAAGATGAGGCGGTATTCAATATACCTGGGGCACCAACAGCACTTTCACCAGCTGCATACAAGCCAGAGAACTGTAAAAGAAATAAGTAAGAATTTCAGAGAACTAATTAGCTTTGTGTGCCAAAAATGAAAGTACTGGGCAGGTGACAGGGACCTGTGCGGTTGCGCATGTTATGAGTGATACAGCATGAAGTCAACTCATTCTGATAACAATATAGTGGGCATAAAACCTGATGCATCCAATGAACAATTCAATATAAAATCTTTTTTACCACCAACCTATCTCTAAACAACATATTGTGAAGCTATAACCCTCTGAGTGACTATTTGTGAGATGAGTAACACATAATTGTTTATATGACTCTTTAAGATAAAGCCAATTAAGAAAATAAGCCTTCACACTCTAATGCATTTTATAAGTCGTATGGTGAACTGAGTACAAGTAACTCTCATGTTGCATATTACCTCCAAGTTGTATATGCCGATTTTCACATCAAATGAGGATGTTTGCTATGACACTGGGATTTTTCTACATCAGTGAATGTCAAAGTTCCCATTAGAACAAGTAAGCAAGAATGAACTATCATAGGGGCATAAAAAATTTCCCAATGTAGATTAAATGAAGGACGAATGGTGTCTTGCTACCCTTTTATTAAAAAGCAAGAGCACAATTAGAATTAAAACAGACATGTTAAGAGAGTCAATAAAATGAAGAAACAAATTTGTTTCATCTATTCTAGCTATGTCTTTGCATATAGAGAAGGCAAGTAAACTAAAAATAGAAAAGAAAAGAATGAAGAAATAGAGAAAATGTAATGAAGAAATAGAAAAAATGGTCATTACTCTCAAAGAAGGAGAGTTATCATCATCCGATGCAACAATTAGTGGGTGGACATGTCCGGATTCCATTGGAGAACAGAACATTTCCTTCTATTTGAATCTGCAAGACTATTTCAAGAGCACTTGAACTTTAGTAACACAAATAATAGATGACATCGGTATTTAATGGTAAATAGATCAAGAAAGTGCAGAATAATGTATTGACTGGTATGTAAACTCTAAATATATAAGAGCTGAGCCAACAGACAAACCACGGACTCTTGCCGCTTGAGGTTTACAAAGATAGATGCACACACATGAGAACTACAAAGTTTACCATTTTTTTTAACAAATGGAGAAGATAATTTACTGAATCTGCAGAACTAAGTACACTACAAACAAATTTAATCATACGAAGGAAGTGCTTCTATACTTCCCGGTAGAAAATTGAACAAGTTTAACGCATTTGGTTACAAATGCGATTAACTTATGCCTTGTAGGAACTGCAAATGCTTTGGGATTTATGCAATTTTCTTTTGTAAGAGTACTGTACACTACTCACATAAAAGTTATGCTAAAATTGTGGAAATCATGCAAGCTTCTTGTTCCAAATGTTGATCTTGATGACAGGAAGGTATTGTTCTTCATCCTTGATAAACCAAAATCGCAAACCTAATTGCAAGAATTATGTAGCTTGCCATGAAAACAATACACATAATGTCATTGCTATAATGGAACTTGTGTGTTACCTTCACAACCCAATTCTTGTCAACCAAGAGGTTTGGGAATTTCAAAATCGCAAACCTCGGGAGGCGGCGCCGGGAGTCGCCGGGGCGGCGGTGGCGGAGTCGCGGCGGCCTTCGGGGGAGGCGGCATCCGGGAGTCGATTCGGCGGAGGCGGCGGCCTTCGGGGGAGGCGGCGGCCTTCAGGGAGGCGGCGGCCGGGAGTCGATTCGGCGGAGGCGGCGGCCTTCGGGGGAGGCGGGGGAGGCTTTCCAGAAGACGAGCGACCGATCTGGGAGGCGGGAGGCGGGGAGGCGCGCCCGGGAGGCGGGGAGGCTTTCCAGAAGTCGATCGACCTGCATGCATGCAAGCCGCGAGCCTCAGGGACGCGGGAAGGGGTACTGCAGATCCATTGAAGGATGACCGTCGGATATGGTTGAGTAAGGAGAGAGAATGGAGGAGAGTTAATCTGGTGCGGACGTTTTTAGGATGGTGTAATTATGGGTGCATATTGTGGTGTGAACGTAGTTAAGGTCATGACTGTGGAGCAGGTAATTGTTGGTGGATGTAGGATAATTTTAACTGGTGGTTTATAGGGGTAGAGATGAACACATCACCTCTCTCTATAAGACTATTGTTAGCTATTTTTATTCTAACTCTTAGAACTATCTATATATGCTAAAGATTTAATTTTTTCTGACATACCACCAACTACTAATGTTTGCTTCAGTGTCATATAATCCGGGTATAGCACTCACTTCCCATCTTTTAGAATCGGTGTTAAGAAATTTCTCTCTTATATAGCATTAACTTAGCACCTAGGCATACAAATTGACGAGGGGATTTCATCCGATCTTCCGATGAGAATGATAACTACGATTGTTTGATATGACGTTGACGACGAAGCTACTTGACTAAAACGACCAAGTCTGTCATGCAATCACTACACTCTTATCGTTACCGATCGTGCCAAACACGGATAATCTTTCCTGCAAGCAATCAAGAATCAAGCAAGAAAGGAATAAGCGCGATCTAAATTTGCGAATGAAATATGAAGTTTCATTGAACAATGGAGAGGCCTGAAGTCACCGTAGTTGGTCTAGTCGACACAAATACACAACTGATGTTTTCTGAACAAAAATCAATCTAAACAAGTCTAAACCCTAAAAGCGGCATCACTAGCAATTTTTATGGTGCTAGGGACGGGGGCACGTCCATGAGAGTGGGAGAACACCCCACTACAACTCTTCAGTTGGGCTCAAACTCATACAAGGCCCACCAGAGCCTAGATTTGGAACTAATTTGGATTTGTTTTATAGATTACACTGTGCTTAGGTGGATTTTTGAAGTGGGGCCAAAACCATTGAAAAGAGGACATTATAAGCTTTCCAACAAGTCCAAGATCACCTCATTGGATTGTAGAACATGCCCAGCTTTCATTCTTGGTCGTTTTGGGCTCAAGTGACGTGGTGACCTCCAATGTTCATCCCAAGCACATCCGTTACTCCATGTGCCTCTCCTTGATCCTTACCCATATTTCTAAGCACAATCGCATCACAAACATCAGGCATCAACCCATTCTCAGAAGCTGAATTATACATCCCTAAGAACGAGCTCATCTGATAATTCAACTTGCATACGCATGCTCTCAACATAGTTCCTTGCCTATCATCTTGTAGATGAGTGTTGTGCGTATCCAAGCAAGTGATGTCCTCATCACACATGCTCTAACATTGCAAGGTAGACATTCTTCTTATATCTTTAAATTCTTCTTCAAAATGGCCCTCAATATTGTTGACAAGATACGGTTGACGATCTCAGTTTGTCCATCAGTTTGGGGATGACAAGTAGTTGAAAACAACATATCCGTCCTAAGTTTTTCCCAAAGTGTCCTCCAAAAGTGACTCAAAAACTTCGCATCACGATCTGAAACAATTGTCTTTGACACACCATGTAATCAAACGATCTCCCTGAAAAGTAAATCAGCAACATGAGTATCATCATCGCTCTTATGACAACTAATAAAATATGCCATCTTAGAAAACCTATCCAGTACAACAAAAATACTATCCCTCCCCATCTTTGTCCTCCTAAAACAAAATCCATAGAGATATCCTCCCAATGAACACTAGGAATAGGAAGAGGCATGTATAAGTCATATGGATTCAGTCGTGACTTAACTTTTTGGAATGTAGTACATCGTGAAACATAGCGCTTGACGTTGCACCTTATCCTTGACCAATAGAAGTGTTCAGCAAGGATGCCTTCTGTCTTTTTGATGCCAAAGTGTCCTATTAAGCCTCCTCCATGCACCTCCTATAATAACAAAAGACGAACGGAACTAGTTGAAATGCATAGCTTGTTAGCTCTAAATAAGAAACCATCATTAAAAATAAATTTGTTCCAGCTTTTACCATCTTTACAATTGGATAGTGCATCTTTTAATTTATTATCAGAAGCATATAAATCTTTTATTGTCTCTAAGCCTAAAATTCTACAATCAAGTTAAGACAACAAAATATACTGTCTGGACAAAGCATCAGGAATCACATTTTCTTTCCCGTGTTTAATGATTCAGTTAATAGGTTTACCTTCTTGTATCAACATACCACCAATTCATGATCAGAATTGACTTCTAATATGCTTCAAAGATTCATGATCAGAATGTATAACAAATTGTTTAGGTCATAAATAATGTTGCTATGTTTCTAAAGTTCGAACTAGAGCGTATAATTCTTTATCATAAGTTGAATAGTTCAAACTAGGCCCACTCAATTTCTCATAGAAATAAGCAACAAGTTTACCTTCTTATATCAACACACCATCAATTCCAATTCCAATAGCATCACACTCAAGTTCAAAAGTGTTACCAAAGACAGAAAGTTGAAGCAATGGTACATTTGTGAGCTTTTTCTTTGAGAAGGTTGAAAGCTTCTTCTTGCACTTGTCCCCATTTGAAAGGAACACCTTTCTTCGTCAATTTATTAAGTGGTGCAGTGATGGTGCTGAAATCCTTCACAAAGCAGCGATGGAATCCAGCAAACCCATGAAAGCTCTGCACTTGTGTGACTGTTTGTGGTGTAGGCCAACTCTTTATAGCTTCAATCTTGGCTTCATCTACCTCAATTTCCTATGGATTAACAACATAGCCAAGAAAACAAACGATCGGTGCAAAAGGTGCACTTTTCGGGGTTACCAAACAAACGTGTATCTCTCAAAGCAATAAAAACAGCACGTAAGTGTTCAAGATGTTCATCAAGTGACTTGCTGTAAATTAATATATCATCAAAGTAAACTACCACGAATTTACCAATGAAAGCATGTAAAACTTCATTCATTAATATCATGAAAGTACTAGGTGCATTAGTTAAACCAAAAGGCATAACTAGCCACTTATATAACCCGAACATAGTTTTAAATGCAGTCTTTCATTCATCTCCAAGTTTCATTCTAATTTGGTGGTATCTACTATGCAAGTCAGCTTTAGAGAAAACAATAAAGCCACTCAATTCATCAAGCATATCATCTAACATAGGAATAGGATGACGATATCTAACAGTAATATTATTAATTGCTCTACAATCAATACACATATGTCAAGATCTATCTTTCTTAGGAACTAAAATCACATGAACAATGCAAGGACTAAGGCTTTCACGTACGTACCTTTTTCAAGCAAGTCTTGCACTTGACGTTGAATTTCCTTAATCTCCTCTGGATTAGTCCTATATGGTGCATAGTTTGGCAAAGAATCTCCTGAGATCAAGTCAATTAATATTCAATTCCCCTAATAGGTGGTAGCCCCAGGGGTATTTCAGATGGAAACACATCACTAAACTCCTGCAAAAGGTTAGTGACAGAAGGAGGCAAAGATGCGAGCAAATCCTCAAGTGAAAATAAAGCATCTTTGTAAAGTAAGGCATAGCAAACAAAATTTTCCACTTCCAAGTCATTGAAATTAGATTTAGTAGCTAATAAAACAACACCTTTCAGTTAATTTTATTCTTTCTAGCATTTAATTCTTTTGTTCCTTTATTTTTAGGCGGAAAACATTCTTTAGTTATTATCTGATTATCACTTTTAGCATTCTCCTTTTTTCTCACATTCAGATCGCTCAATTTCATGTTTTATAATGGCTTGAAGAGACGTTGGGTGTAAAACAATTTTCTTACCCTTATGCATGATAGTAGATTGATTAGTTCTACCATGATGAGTGGAATGCATATCAAATTGCCATGGTCTAATTAAAAATAAGGAGTATGCTTGGATAGGTACGACATCGTAATCAACATAATCATGATATGAATCAAGTGAAAATTGTACTCTCACAGTTTTGATTACTTTCAACTTACCACATGAGTTGAACCATTGGATGTAATAAGGACGTGGATAAGGACTTGTGGTCAAGCCAAGCTTCTCGACCATCTCCAAGCTAACCAAGTTGTTGCAACTTCCTCCAACAATGATGACATGACATGAATGTTCCTTGATGACAATTTGGTTTAAATATCATTGGTCCTGTTCAGCACTCTCCATTTGTGCACTAAAGACACGCTTCACTATAAGGTTCATATACTTGTTTGAAGCTTCAGCCCTCAAGTGTTCTTCTTGTTCATCACTAGTGTCAATCTCATTATTTGCATGATCATTCGCAACAAGTGTATATTTTTCATCAATATCACTAGCTGAAGTATATCACCATCTTCTCTCACAATGAGAGCTTGCTGACTTGGGCACTCTCTCATGAAATTCCCAAAACCTTTACACTTGTGATATTGGATATCCCTTGTACGTACAGTGGAAGCAATTAAAGATGCACTCTTTGTTGAAGCAGATTTGGTGGGAGCTTGAACGGTTGTAGCCCTATTTGCTTCGGGTGCACGTCAGGGCATAGAAGTAGAAGTAAAGCATCCTCGGCTTGGTGTAGATGGAAGGGACGCCCTTGCTGTTCCGATACTTTGTTGGAGGAAGAAGAACCTCCAAAATGACTCCTTGTTCTTATGTGTCGCCCCTGTACTTCCCTTTCAGCTTTGCAAGTAAGATGAAATAAACAAGTGACATAATTGTATTCCTTATAGTCAAGTTTGTCCTGAATTTCCCGGTTAAGCCTTCCTAAAATTCTAGCCATTGTAGCTTCTTCAGTTTATTCCAAACTACAACGCAATAAACCAATTTGTAATTCTTGATAGTATTCCTCTACTGATCTATTGCCTTGTTTTAAGCATTGCAATTTATTTAACATATCACGTGAAAAGTATGAAGGCACAAATCTAGCTCTCATGACTCTTTTCAAAGCATCTCAAGTTCTAGATAAATGTGGCAGTGTACATTGCTCCCTCCACCAAATTGATGCAAAATCAGTGAATTCACTAGTAGCAGCCCTGACTCTTTTATCATTAAAAATTATGGCATGCAAATTTTTGATCTAATCCTAATTCCCAATCAAGATAAGCTTCAGAGTCATATCTACCAGTAAATGAGGGAATTTTAAACTTGACTTTAGTGAATGCATCATCATCACGTACCTCCCTTTGTAATCTACACATACCTTGTCAATTTTGCCTGAGTCGACAACGGTCGTGGTCATTGGGGCCCTCAAATTTAGTGTCGGCATCACTATTGTTCTCTTCAACATCATCATCCTCACCCGCCAAAGAGTGAGGGAGAAATAAAGCACGTCGAGCGGCTGGTGGTGGTGGACGTTTAAGGTTCTCAACTCTGTTGTTGATGGTGGTGAGGATTTCATTGAGCCGATCCAACACATTGTAGATCTCCTCCGCTCTCTTGTTGACCCCATGGTTGAAATGTTGCACAAGCATCCTTGTTCGAGGAGTGAGAGGTTCGGCACCATCAAGTTCAGAAGATTGGTCTTCATTCTTGTCACCATGTTTCGAATTCTGTGAACCTGCCATTGTTAGTAGAACACAAGAAACTCACAAGAAAATTTATTAGCTCCATATCAACTACTAGGTGCTGCAGGCTATGGAATTCTCACACTCTCAAGCTCTTATCAAATACTTACAAGATTCTTACCAAGCAAAGCAAAGGGTACAACTGGTGGCTAGTCGTGGTAACTTGACTAGAGTGATGAGTATAGCGATTGCTAATATGTCGAGACCTATTCAGTTAGTAGCATGTGGAGCTTGGACAGGCAATATATAAGTAGCAAAGAAATTGGCAATATTCAATATCAGAATTACACTAGCTGAATAATAGTCCAGAGTACTTGCCTAAATTGCTGGCACATACAAGTACTCGACCCTAGCTCAAGCAAGCAAATACTAGACAACACAAGGGCTATATCGAGAGAGCTCAAAACCTGAAAATCAACAATGCTGCAAAATTTTCTTCTTCTTTTTACTTGTCCGGCTTTTCTTTTTGCACTTGCCCATTTTTTCTTTTTTAGAGCAACACGAATATTAAGCTCACTAAATTATGACATAGAAATAAAGATTACACAATCTGTAATGAAAGAAAACTTAAACTAGACGGCAAACGGATGCCAAAAACGAGTGCTAAAACTTCAAATGCCATTTTGAGGTCCTAAACGACCTTTTTTTGGGGTTTTTGCTTTTTTCTGGATGTAACTTTTTGTTGGCTTTCCAAGGAGCTAAAGAACGTTGTCATATGAGTTTGTATACAAAAAGTTATGCCTGCTTTAGTGAACGCTGCATGAAACTGTCCTTAACTCGGTATAAAAAGAGTCAGAACTCGAACACAACTCTATCCCAGGTGATTCGCTAACTAGTAAGATGTGAAAACCAAGTTGATCTCTAACTCCCAACAATCTGGTGGTGCAGACACAAACTCTAACCCTTTCCAACTTGGCAGCGAAGAGCAACCGCAGCAAGAAGGGGGTAAACCCTTGATCTAATCAACAATTTTTTAATTATTTTCAGATGCGATACTTGAAACTAAAATCAAAGCACTAGACTCAGACCAGCAACTAGAACTTAACGATGGACGAAAATTCAACACGGCAAAACCAAAACCGAAATTGCAAAGGAACAACTAGGGTTCGGTTTTGGTGATTTTCAATGAACGTAATATTTTCGTTGGAGAATTTTCTGGTTATAGGTATGAAAAATAAATCTAAAACAGGAATCTCATCGGGCAACCTGGGCTCTGATACCAACTGATGAGGGGGTTTGGCCCAATCTTTTGATGAGAATGATAACTATGATTGTTTGATATGACGCTGATGACGAGGCTACTCGACCAAAACGATCAAGTCCATCCTGCAATCGTTACACTACACTCTTGTCATTACCAACCGTGCTCAACACGAATGATCTTTCCTGCAAGCAATCGAGAATCAAGTAAGACAGAAATAGCACGATCTAAATTTGTGAATGAAATGCAAAGTTTCATTGAACAATGGAGAGGCCTGAAGTCACCGTAGTTGGTCTAGTCGACACAAATACACAACTGATGTTTTCTGAACAAAAATTAATCTAAACAAGTCTAAACCCTAAAAGCGGCATCACTAGCAATTTTTATGGTGCTAGGGACATTGTGGGGGGGGGGGGCACGTCCATGAGAATGGGGGAACATCCTACTATAACTCTCCAGTTAGGCTTAAACTGATACAAGGCTAGAGCCCAGGTTTGGAACTGATTTGGATTTGTTTTATAGATTACGTCATGCTCAGGTAGAGTTTTGAGGTGGGACCAGAAGCATTGAAAAGTGGACGTCATAAGCTTTCCAACAAGTCCAAGATCACCTCATTGGATTCTAGAATATGCCCAGTTTTCATTCTTGGTCGTCTTGGCCTCAAAGTGATGTGGTGACCTCCAATGTTCATCCCAAACACATCTGTTACTCCATGTGCCTCTCCTTGGTTCTTGCCCATGTTCTTAAGCACAATCACATCACAAGCATCAGGCATCAACCCATTTTCAGAAGTTGAATTATCATTACTATTATAAAAGAATGAGTTGGTGGTTATACGTCCCTTCTCCTTCAACCACCCTATTATTAACTTCTCACCACTCTCCACTTCTCAATTGATCAGAGTAGTTTTCTTTCATAGCATGATTCTCTATGTATACAATAAATTTCGTTGCAACGCACAAGCAAGTGACTAGTACATCCCTAAGAACAAGCTCACCTGATAATTCAACTTGCGTGCGCGTGCCCTCGTCATAGTTTCTTCTCTATCATCTTGTAGATGAGTATTGTGTGTATCAAAAAAATGATGTCCTCATCACACATGCTCTAACATTGCAAGGGGTACTTTTTTGGATTATTTGCAACAACAATTTTGCATGAAACTACAGTAGAGACCCTATTTGTAACCCATAATTTTTTTATCTCTTCGAGAATTGAACTGTTTATTGTGAAATTTTCGCATTCCAAACAACCCGTTAGAAGGAATACTAACAAATTTCTATGTTCCTCGTAGTCATTTCACCCATATCTATATCCTTTTTCTTTTTCCTCCAAGGGCCACATTTGTCTGTCACTTTCATCCTAGTTTATAACACAATAATTTCTAGAAAACCATATGATTTTGTCACGCTACTTATTTTTCAAAAGACGCAGAACACAAACCCAATATGGAGTTGGCACTAGGCACTCGACAGGCTTCGCAGTATGCACGCGTATGCGAATTACTGATGCCAAATTTACGGCAAACCAAAAAAAAAGTACTCCTTGCAGAGGAGCGCGTTAATGAGCTTTTGATGAAGCTTTTGTAGTGTAATAGAGGCCAGAGAAGTCCACATACTCATTAAGTTTAAACTCTCCCAAACAGCACCTAAATTAGCTTGCCATATGGTATAACGTGAATTCAGTAATAATGAATAATTGGTATTTGGATTACTTTGGAATTTACGTTTATGAAAGTTTCGATCGATCGCAGTTGATGATTTTGAGTGCGGGTGGTTTTGATTTGGTCCGAGTGGTTTTGGTCTAGTCTGAGTGATTTTGGTCTGCTCTGAGTGGTTTTAATCCAGTCTGAATGGTTTTGACCAGCTCCAAGTGGTTTCGATCAGATCCGAGTGCTACCAGAGTATCGAACGGCATTCGAGTGCCATTGTTGTATCGGACAACATTTGTGTGCCATCAGAGCATCAAATGGTGATCGAGTGGCATCAGAGGTTCGGACGGTAGTCTGATCAGCCTTCTGATGGATGGTGTGATTGGCAGGTCCGAATGGTAGACTTCGACCATGGCAGACTTTGACCACGTCCGGCTTCGACCACGGTATTTCTACCACGGCTTTGACCACGGTAGGTAACCGCAGATTTTGACCTCGAACAGTGAACCGGTCGTAAGCAACATTTAACCAGTCGTAAGTGACAATGAACCGGTCTTAGCTACAGTGAACCGGTCGGAGATCGTAAGGTCATAAGCTACAGTAATTGGTCGATGGTCGTAGCTATATTACCAAGTCGATACTCGATAGTCATAAACTTTACTGGTCGGTACTCGATAGTCCAAAACTTTACGTTCGATGGTCATAGATTTTGCGGACTGCTGTCATAGTTGTAGACTTTGTAGTTTTGTCGTCATAGTCGTAGACTTCGTGATCTGCTATTTTTGTCTTAGACTTTTCGATCGGTTGTCATAGATCTCGTAATCAGTAGTCGAAGGCTTTTGCGATCGGTTGACATAGGCTTCATGGTCAGTACTCATAGACTTCATGATCACTACGAGTACTTTAATTCTTGTGATCTTCAAGTACCTCGAGTACTCATGTTGGGTCAGTGGTTGATTGATATGGTTGTATCAGTTGTTGGTGACACTCAGTACTCGGTGATCGATGATGCAGTGATTGGTTGATGATCGGTAGTCGTAAACTTAGCGATTGGGTGCCTTAGTTGTAGTGATTGGTACTCGATGGTTGTAGTCGGTAGCGATGTATTCCTGAGTGTTTTGAGTGAAGCGATGATAATTCCTGGGTACTTATTGTTTTCGAGTACTCATTGAGTTAGTGGTCGTATTGAGTGATCTAAAGTTAATTTCTGGATAGCGATGAGATTTGTGGTTATGGATGACCCGGTTGGTGTTGATGGTTGGTTGAGGTTGTGGTTATATGTGTGTGTGCGCGCTAATGACAGTCATGTTGGAAAGAATTTGTGCTGGAAAAATGTTTTTTTGGTCTTTACATGTGTAGGTGAGTATGGAGACAATCATGGTCGGTGACGAGGAGGATCGGGACTAGGATGAGGAGATCTAAGGTCCACACGATTGAAGATGTCACATAAGGTGGCCAGACTAACGCTGGAGCACGTGGAGATTAAATGTGGTGATTCATGAAGAAGCTATGGACAGTGCGGTCCTGGAGACTTCGACACAGAAGTTGATAATGCGAGATGGAGCTACAGGAGGTGTGTTCCTGGAAGCTTTGTCACGTGGAATGTTAGGAGTTGTGGCTGGAGTCCATAACTGAGAAGATTGAGAGATTGATTAAAACCTGTGTTTGGAAACATTTCAGGTCTCGTGTTTGAGTTAGACACGATTTAGGGTTCTAACATATAAAAGCGGGTAGAGGATAAGAGTTTTAGTTGTTGTTTTTGAGGAGGGTTTTGTATTAGTATTTTTAGGGGTGCTTGTGAGAACACTTTGTAAATCCACAGAAATACAACAATGAAAAACATCTTGAATCAATCTGGTTCGTGATGTGTTGAAGATTTCTGGTGATTGCGGTCGCAGTAGAAGTGTTCGACTACGTGCAAAGGTAATTGAGAGGTTCTACTTTTGGATTGACGTTTTCGAGTACGTTCAATCTGGCGAAGATTGAAGCTGAGCGATCTGGCGAGCAGCTGAGCATTGAGTAGTCGATCAAGCTGTCGAAACCTTCATCGACTACTTGAAGATTTCAAAAAGCAGAGGCAATTATTTACTTCTACTCTGATTATGCCATATGATCCTACAGAACTTGACATAAACCTGGCTAGATTTGTTTCCTAGCGTAGGGTCCAGAGATGAGAGATCCTCTCTGGCCTGAATGAAGCTTCTCCGGATTAACATAGACATTCTGTGATTCTGTGTTTGTTTTGGTCCTTATTCTAAAGTGTTATTATGTCTTTGGCTGGAATAGCATTGTATTGGCTGTTAGTTTTTATTGAGATATTGAATTAAAAATAAATAAAGAAAAACATTGTTATATCTTTACGGATAATACAAAGGAAAAAAAAGGGAAAAAAAGTAGAAAACTATCGTGTTAATCAGTCAACATGTTCCTTTTAAAAGTTAGAAATCATCGCTGTACAGAACGGGACTTAGCCGATCAGCATTAGAGGGATAAAAAGAAACCAAATCAACTACTTTTCAGCTGATTTATCTGGCAGAAAATAAAAACCCCATGCCATTCATCCTATTCAGACTGCATTTTCAGCAGATTAGCAGGCAGGCAGGCTAGCAGCTCATCCATCATATGAAGAGCATATCAGTAGCACTGCAAACATAACCAGCTGCTTGATAGCAAGCAGCTAGATGCCGTCGGGAGGACATGCAGGAAGCATCCAAAGAGTACTACTTCCAATGATAGCTCAATGATCCAATGAGACTAGCTAGCTTGGAGGCTCCATTCCAACACATTTGCATCACGAGAACAACTAAAAGGGCAACACAAAAGGTTAAAAGGAAAACCACACCTGAGCGGCTCCTGCTTCTAATTTTTACTTAAAGAAGTCAGAAGCTAGTATAAACATTCAATTTTTTAAAGTGAATTCTTCACTTCTCTCACTCATATCTCGATTCATGGATAAGATAGAGAATCACAGATGCATCGCGCATTCCACTCATCTCGTTTTTGTCTCGTGCATATCTCTCTCTTACTTTTCCACCACTCGCTTACTTCTTTTAAAAGTCACTTCTTTCGATCACTACTAAAAATCACTTCTTTCGATCACTACTATTTAATTTCATCTAAAAGGCAATAGCCGCAGTAATATAAACAACCCTAAAACTTCCACTTCGAGAGCTCCGTCAGGCGATTATCCCCCTTCCTTCACAGGACTCTCCCCCTTCAGATCCGGTGGCCCCCCACCCCTATATCCTCCCCGTCGTTGAGCGGGAGGGGTTCCCACCCCCGTATAAGCTTAGCTTTCTCTTTTCCTTTCTTTGTACAGCGCGGAGAGCTCAGACCGCCGCCATCCATCGTCGTTGCATTGCAGACGAAGGCTTCTTCCTCGGCTCTGGTCCTCTTCTGCTCTCCTTCCTTTCTATACTTACCTCTGTGTGTTTAGGCATGATGGCTTTCTTCCCGGTGCAAGGTGGAATCGTGGTTGTCGGCTTTCTCCCCGTTGACCCCCATCAAGCCTTTCCCCCTTTCTTCTCCTGCTTCTGAGGTCTCCAAATCCAACTTCTACTCGATTCCTCTGGCCTTTGATCTAGATCTAAGCAATCCAAGGCCACTTGCAGCAGATCAAAGTGGCGTCGGTGGCTTGGCCCAACCTGTATCCATAGCCCCGGCTGAGTCATCAAACTTTACCTCCTCCATGAGCATGTCTTCAAGAGGAGGCAACAACAGAGCAGGCGCATGGCGGCCTTACCTTGAGCTACGCCTCCTGTTCGTCTTCTTCATTGGGTTGGCACCGACCGACATCAACATCTCTGGTGGAAACTACATCAACGTAGGCGAACGGCGGCCTCTTCGAGCTACGCCTCCAGCTTCTTTTTGTGCAAGGTTACCATCGGCCAACATCACTATCTCTGGTGGCAAAGCTTTCAGGTCAGAGCTGACCATCTTCAAAACATTTGTCTTCTACGTTTTCTCCCTGGGCCTCATCTTAGGACAAGTTGTTCGAGGAATCAATCCAGATGGTTTTTATTGTAATTTCATCTTTTGTTGGGGCTTAGTTGTAATGTTGGATGTTTTTGTAATCTCTACCTCATAATATAAAGCAGGGTTAATGGTCCTCTAGGACCATGTTTTCCTTAAAAAACACATTTGCATCACACAATGAACAAAACAACATATGTTTCCAATCCCATGCATCAACATCACACACATCTCGAAATGAGCTAGCGAGTTGGTTTTACAGCAGAAAGAAACGACACAGCGTAAATGTGCCTAAATGCGGCGAAGCTCCAGATGAGCCTATTGACGCTGATAGCATCGATAAGTGTGGCAAACAACGGACCCTAAAGAGTCAATCTGATGCCATATCGTGGACAGCTGAGCATAAAACTCATCTACAATGGCATCTCCCTACTGCAGCGACAGCTCTTAATGCACAACAGCAAGATATAAAGAGTCACCAGATGGCTCAGAGCGGTTGTGTAGATGTGCCTACATCGCCTATGCGGAAGCCAAACCAATCACATCACCAATACTAGCAACCAGAATAGCAGATGCATGAGCATTTTCATCGATCTATGTCTTGTAAGCAGTATACTGTGTCTGAAAAGTCTTCATTGCATCCTCAAAAATTTTAGATGCCTTTGTATGAGCATCTTCAGAAGCATCCAGCCTCAACAAGGGGAGTAGGGTGAGGCGGACAAGGCAACTCACTAATAAGAAACCCAAAGGCGTTGACCACACATGTGGAGGCAATGTGCTGGAACCAGTCCTAATAATTAAGACCATTAAAGATCATTGGGCAGCGAGAAACAGAAACGATGCCTGAAAAGGACGTCATTTTTTCTTTTTATTTTTTCTTTCTTTCCTCCGATCGGTCAACAAAACCCTACCAAATGTGTCGGTCGGTCAAAATGACCTGATGATCGAAGAAAAGAAAAACCAGATGGTGGCGGTCTCAGGCGAAGATGGCCGACCTCACCAGTGGTAGAGCGAGACGACAGCCGGTTTGTCACTGGCGGCGTGGAGATCACCGACGGTTAGTCCATCACCAGCAATGGGGAGATCAGCGGCTAGAGGCAGCGGTAGAGTCTCGACAGCGGCAGATCCGAGTGGCTAAAGAAGTCAGTTCGACGGTGGCCCACCAGCTACAACGACTCGGCGGCGGCCTACCGGCAGTGCAAATTCAATGGATGGGCGGTGGAGTACCGCACTAGATCGGCGTGGATTGACTCAGTGATGAGGTTCCGGTGGTGCAGATCTGCACCAGATCGACAATGGTGAAGAAAGCCCCGATCCGAACGGCGGTGACAGCAGGTAGTTGGTGGAGAGTAGCCATGGCTCAGCCAATGGAGAAGAAGAGCAGTAGCATCAAGCAGAGAATGGTGACGGCTGAGAGAAGAATAGCGGTGGCCACGATGCGATGGGTGGACGAAAACCCTAGGTATGACTCTGATACTATGTTATGAATAGCGTTTGCATTCATCATGAGGTTAACGGACCAGTACATATACACGTACAGGTATAGCATATATACAGATAATCCCTTATACAACAGAAAAAATACACAGGTATAATACACATCTAACATGTACTAACATGCCTGTCCTTTTGCAAGCTAGTTAATTAGCATCACAAGACAAAGAAGTAGCATCCAAAGAAACCTCCAAGCTGTTTGCAAAGAGACAAATGTAGAGGTGGGCAAATGGGCTGTGCTAGCCAGGCCGGTCTGAACCATGACACTGTTGGCCCGGTCTAAGCATGGCATGACCCACCACCTAAACAGGCCATGTTAGCCCAGCCTGATACTTGGGTGGAGGCCTCGGCCCAGTGGGTTGACTCGATACGGTATGAATAGTATTAGCCCAGCACGACTAGTTAGACTGTTTATTTTTTTAATATTTATATGATTTAATTTTGTAGTTTTGAATTTTATATAATTTATTTTACAAGTATACATAATTTTATTTTGATTTTATATATTTTTAAGGATTTTTCTTACATTTTTTTAGAATTTAACCGTACCCAGGCTGGCCCAGCCCGGCCCGTGAGGTTATTGGGCTATGTTTAGGTCAGAGCCTCAGCCCATAGGCCAACACCGCTCAACCCGTCTAAATTAATGGACCAAACGGGCTCGTGTCTAAATAGGCCGCGCCTACATGTGCATGTGTTGTGCTAAGCCATGCCGCCCATTTGGGCACCTCAAGACAAAGACATGTATATGTCTATCTATTTGTACCTCCAATGCATTCATTCACCTTGTTAAGGGCCTGTTCATATCGGTTGTGACCGATGGTTTTTAACTGCGGCTGATGTTTTTGGCTAAAAATAAATAATAGTGATTGAAAAAATGGCTTGTAGAGGAGGCAAGCGGTGGGGAAGTGAGAGAGAGATGTGTGCGCGAGATGGAAGCAAGAGGAATAGGGTACATGATACATCTGTTATCCCTGCCTTATCCTCGAAGTAAGAGGAGTGAGGAAGCCGCTTCAAAAAAACGAATGTTTATATCTGGCTTCTCAGAAGCGAGAGAGAGAGAGAGAGGCTTAATAGGAACAGTGAGATAAAAAATACTACTAACTGAGAGCTGGGCAGCCGAGATATATCTCTACTACTTAAAAATTGGAGTTGGTGACAGTCCGTCCGTTCTCCTCGATCCCCCCCTCACAGACACATACGCGCCGACGCGTGGGCCTCCTGCTCCCCACCGAATCTCTCCCCCGTTTTCCTCGCGTTCTCCGTTCCTCCCCTTCCTCCGCGCCGACACTCCCTGCACGTATCCCCTTCCTCGGCGCCGCTGCTCTCCCCTCCATCCCGCACCGCGCCTCCTCATCACCGATTCCTCTCCCCCGTTCTCCGCGCCGCTCCACGCCATGTCTCCCCCTCCCACCGTCCCGATCGGCAACGCCGCTGCTCTCCCCTCCATCCCGCACCGTGCCTCCTCCCCACCGATTCCTCTCCCCCGTTCTCCGCGCCGCTCCACGCCATGTCTCCCCCTCCTGCCGTCAGGCTCGGCGATGTCGCCGCTCTGCCCTTCCTCCGCGCCGAACCGCGCCTCCTCCCCACCGATTCCTCTCCCCCGTTCTCGCGCCGCTGCTCCACGCCATGTCTCCCCCTCCCACCGTCCCGATCTGCGCCGCTGCTCTCCCCTTCCTCCGCGCCGACACCCTCCCCTCCCACCGTCCCGATCGGCGCCGCTGCTCTCCCCTTCCTCCGCGCCGCCACCCTCCCCTCCCCCCGTCTCTCCCCTCTCAACGTCCCGACCCGCGCGGCCGCATCGCCCCTCGTGCTCGCGCCGCCACTCTCCCCTACCATCGTCCCTCTCCCGCCGCCGCATCGCTCACGCCACGGTGAGCTACGCCGCGTCGCCTCGCGCCGCCCCTCACCGGCGTGGGTTGTGGTGTGCATCGGTGAGAGCAAGGCGGGGCGAGTAAGCTGCGACCTCGTGATTTACAATGAGACACAAAATATGGCGATTGTGGTGGCGATCGTGGCATAAGATATGGCGATTGCAAGCGCGGGCGTGTTTGAATGACGATTGCCTTTAGGTATTTATTCCTCTCGTTCTCCTTTTTAGCTTCTTCTCTTATGTTCTTCTCGGTCTCCCAACTATTCGACTGCTACTATTTCTTGCGCATAAATTGCAAAATCACTGGTGCTTGAGTCTCCAATGTGAAGAAGGGTTGAAGGAACATCTCCTATTTCATTTCTTTGCTACGATAGCGGCAAGGTGAGTACCACCACATTATCAATGCACTTACATCCACTACAAGGTTTAGTCATGCAAGGCAGCAAGTATTAATGTGAGGTTGCTCATTTCCCTTCATGTGAGTCTGTTTTGCTAGGGATGCTTTCATGAATGCTCAAGGCAATCGGTCCTTATTTTTCTTTCTTTCTTTGTGTTGTGGATATAGTGTGTTTCCATTTGAAACCATAGTCCAATATGAATGTATGTCCTTTTATGAATGCGATGTTTTATAGTTACAAGTTTTTAAGAGTAGTTCTAAAATGAATTAAGAGGGTCAAGATGCAAAATCTACCACATACATTAATAACATGGTAGGGTTGAACTGCTCTATTTGTGTTAAATGTGGTTGTTTCACTGTCACAATTTAGAGTCCGGATGTTTGTGTGTGAACATTAAGAGATTAAACAAGTTTATTCGAAGGATGGGGTAAGATTTTGCATGTGTCTTGTATTAAAAATTCTGTCGTCGTGAGAAGATCCACACTCTCAACATATATATTCATGTTATTGTTGTGAGTTCATGACACAATTTGTTCTGCCATGATTTGCATGCTTTTCTGGGTATCTTGCAATCTTTGCTTCTTTCTTGAATGATAGTGCTTATACGCAAAGGTGGGTTTCTCTTTTACGATCCAATCTAATCACTTGTATGTTTGTAATGTGTATATTAAGAGTTCATCAATCTTCTCTTTTGAATCCAATGAAGTGTGCAGTAGAGAGGAGAAGAAACCTATTGCTCTGAACATGTTCTTAAAATATGAGTTTTGATCTAAGCTATTTGTATTACAAATTATTTGTTTGGTAAAGCTACCTTGTCCAACTTTGTGCGAATTAGAAATTTGATGAACCCCTTAGGTGAAATGTATTTTCTATTAACATAATACTTTCCTCTTTTGTGGCGAGTTGAAGTAGAAATATTACGCCTTCTTTGCAAGAGGATTGTTAAAAGAGAAAAGGCAAAGGTAAAGTAGCTGTTGACTGTGTTTATGTGTTATTCCTTTTGGTTTCTCAGGAAATTAAACTTGTTTATTTCCTTCTTACAACCTTTAATTTGTTTACCTAGCAATGTGGATTATGAAATATGATAGCTGCTAATTGTAAACATACAATATACTATATTATGGCTATTGTTAAGTATATGCTACAAGAGTATATGCTACAAGTTATGTGTTCAATCCTGTAAGATTTTGCATGTGTACTGTATTAAAAAATTCCTGTCGTTAGCAGAAGATCCACACTCTCAACATATATATTCATGTTATTGTTGTGAGTTCATGACACAATTTGTTCTGCCATGATTTGCATGCTTTTCTGGGTATCTTGCAATCTTTGCTTCTTTCTTGAATGATAGTGCTTATACGCAAAGGTTTGGGTTTCTCTTTTACGATCCAATCTAATCACTTGTATGTTTGTAATCGTGTATATTAAGAGTTCATCAATCTTACATCTTTTGAATCCAATGAAGTGTGCAGTAGAGAGGAGAAGAAACCTATTGCTCTGAACATGTTCTTAAAATATGAGTTTTGATCTAAGCTATTTGTATTACAAATTATTTGTTTGGTAAAGCTACCTTGTCCAACTTTGTGCAGAATTAGAAATTTGATGAACCCCTTAGGGTGAAATGTATTTTCTATTAACATAATACTTTCCTCTTTTGTGGCGAGTTGAATTAGAAATATTACGCCTTCTTTGCAAGAGGATTGTTAAAAGAGAAAAGGCAAAGGTAAAGTAGTCATTGACTGTGTTTATGTGTTATTCCTTTTGGTTTCTCGGAAATTAAACTTGTTTATTTCCTTCTTACAACCTTTAATTTGTTTACCTAGCAATGTGGATTATGAAATATGACAATGCTAATTGTAAACATACATTATACTATATTATGGCTATTGTTAAGTATATGCTACAAGAGTATATGCTACAAGTTATGTGTTCAATCTGCAAGATTTTGCTTTTGAATAACATGGTTTGGTAGCTCGTTATCTTCTTGCAAAACATAGTCCAATATGAATGTATGTCCTTTTATGAATGCGAGTGTTTCAGTTCTCAAGTTTCTAAGAGTAGTTCTAAAATGAATTAAGAGGGTCAAGATGCACATTTTCCATTTGACATCAATATATATGTACATATTCACTTTATATGATCTATTGTTTTGCTGTACATGAGGAATGGTGTTACGGTTCTTATCTGTGATTCTACACCATATATCGTAGAACAACTTCACAATGTGATGATCCTTGCAAGACAGACTTTTCTATAGAGATGTTTTTGCTCCCAATGAAAGCACATGTCTTGCGGGTTTTGCGATGTGATCATAAGGACCTACACAATTTGTTTTACTGCATATGAATAGAGGGTTATATGTCTTTATTGTGTTCGTAGTCCGTTGTTTTGCAAATTGGATCTTTCGCATCCATTTCTTGATCATGAGAGATATAAAATGCGATTGGATCTCTTTATTTTCATTTGTGATCTGATTTACAAATCTTGCTTAGCACCATTTAGTTCTTATATTTTCACGGTAGGTGCTCCTACATATAAGTTCAAGAGCCCAAATACAGGTAGGTGCTCTTTCTTGTAGTTATTTTCTGAGCAGGATGATGCTCCTACATATAAGTTTAGCTTTGATCATTGTAAAAAACCTGTTTATCTTTCATCCTTCAAACCAAGCGCTTCTACACTATTCTTATTTGACGCAGGTGCTCGCCTTCTTATGTGTAAGTGTCTCAACTCCCAATTTTTCTTACTTTTGTTGTAAGTAATATCTTGATATCTTTCGTTTATGGTGGCATAACTTTAAATTGTCTGCATCTGGAATTCTAGGTGTAAATCCATTTATTATAAGGAAATGGGTAACCAACAAGCAATAGTACCGCTTGATTAAACCGATCGCAGAGTGCCCTTACAAATGCTATCTATGTTTTGATGTAACTTATCCTTTCCTAAGAACTCACGAGCAGAACTTTCAACGGTCTGAATTGATTGATGAACAGATCAGCCAAACAAGCACACATCTATGCAAAATGAAACATATACACCAATGTAATTTATAAATATAATCAAGGAAATGACAGACCAATCTAAGTATTTGATGGGATCTGGAGCTTTTTTCATTTGAAAAGGTCTCCCCTGTCCTCCTTTGAGCTATTGCAAGCATGTAAAGCACAAATGAGAACAGATATTTATGCAACTAATAAATGTACATGTATGCAACTAACAACCTTGTTCGAAAATGAAACCATTAAGCACAAGCAGCACAGATACTTCTACCTAGGAAATAATACATTATCATTAGGAAATGGAGCTCACGGTAGAAATCACCACACGATCATGAAAATGAATCTTGAAATCACCGGCTACCTCTGTTAATCCGGACTCCCGGGCAATGCAAAACCATAATCCCCTTCTTTGGTGCACTAAACCAGAAATCTTACGGCTGAAAATATGATAGTAAAGTTAGTTTCAGAGGACATCACGGAGGATAACTTCCACACATTTAGCATAAGAATCAAATATCTCAGCAGTAGAAAGCTTCCATAGGTCATGGCATGGCTGGAGTAAGGTCCCCAGGAGTGATCTGGTGTCCACTGGACTAAGTGGCGTGAGGCGCCATGACCGGAAGCCACACCGCAAGGGCGGGAAAGAATGGGAATAGAATAACTCTTCTTATTTTCTTGTTTACTGAAAAGAGATGGCAATGTCGTGCTCATATAAAGCTAGCCATCTTACGATGTAATATTATCTTTCCAACTAATAAAAATAAGCATCCTAATAGATAAGATCCAATTCCTATCAATAACTTGATAGCTAAGGAATCCCAGATGACCCTAGCTATTGTGGTCTGCTTGCCCTCCTTTGGTGTGCCATCACATAGGCCCTAATGGGCTGCACGTGATCAATTCATAGGTGGCAGCAAAATAAAAGAGTTTGAAATATTTTTCATGTTTTTGCACTGTTTTAGGGAAACAGAAAGGAGAACCCTATTAAAGACAACTGAAAGAAAGAAAAGAAAGAGAAAACAAAGTAGGCTGCTCATAGCCTCAAACAACAACATTCACAAATTCCAAATGGAATCTTTCTTTCAAGCATTGCTATTGTATTTAGTTTCTATGAAGTAAAACCAGAGAATAGCACAATCTTTCAGCATGCATCATTTTTTCCGACAGATCTAAATGTGGAAGTTAGCATAACTCATGAAAGAAACACCACACACTTTTAGTATAATATTCCTTTGGATTCAAAGTAATGTCCATTTGTCACCATGAGAGATGTCTAGGGGCAAAACGTGGATGATCATAATTTGTAAGTCCTGAAACTCATGTGACACAATTTACGATGATAGTTGGACTAAAGCCTCAAGATAGATATGCTAACTTGGTAATCCAAAGTGTTTGGCACAGGTACAAAGCTTGGGTCAAGCAGTGTAAAATCCTTTTTCCGAAAAGAAAAAAAAGAAAAAAAGCCTCAAGATAGCTCTTGCATAGTTAAGATTTCATGCACTGAAGTGCTATCATCTTTTGCAAATAAGAAGAATGAGGATAATACATTAGCAATACACCACATGGCCCCATCAAACTAGAACAACACAATCTGCCATTTCAAAGTCCACTTTGCAATGCCTTTGTAAGTACTTGTCTGCTTAAGGGCATATTGTGACCAAAACAATCCCTTTCTACTAACCGCATCCGCATTACAGATTCGAATAATAATCTTGCCAAAAACTGCACTTATGGAATGGCTTCTTTGTTATTTATATCTACAGAGGAAAATGGAAAGCAATGTAATGTCTTCCCTTTCATATTTATCTTCCTTTTTAAGCAATCAATAAGCCATGCTAATGAGACATATCCACATGAATACAACAAAGTATTGGCCCCGAATATGTTGGCCCCATGGAACCTGCTTCAAGTTATAGACTAAGCTACTATTTCAAGAGAATATATCCGCCAACCCAAGGAGATATTTGTTTATTTAGCATTGAACCATGGATACAACAAAAACCATTTCCTTTGTATAGCTAATCGAGTATCCGCCATACATCAAGCTTTACTTCTGAGTCATTTCCACTTTGTATTTCAAGTGTTAAACCGATGCTCTTTATTTGTCTCAATTTGTTGAATCCACTTTGGTTCAAACCTTGTGGTTAAGGATAATAAGGAATGGCTCGCGACCTTGATCATTAAAGTTCCTTGCTCATTTCTGCTGATATCATTTGTGTGAGATCTGTCTTGTAAGGGGTGTAAATAATTGCAAATAGCACGAATGTAAGACTTGTGCGATAAAGAGACACCTTCCCTTTCTTCTTTTAAATTTGATGAACCCCTTAGGGTGAAATGTATTTTCTATTAACATAATACTTTCCTCTTTTGTGGCGGGTTGAATTAGAAATATTACGCCTTCTTTGCGAGACGATTGTTACAAGAGAAAAGGCAAAGGTAAAGTAGTATTGGATTGTGTTTATGTGTTATTCCTTTTGGTTTAGTAGGAAATTAAACTTGTCGTGTAGTAGTATAATCTCGCAGAATTACTTGTTTATTTCCTTTGTGTAGTAGTGTTAGTCTTGAGTTTCTCTTAATGTATTGCTTATAAGGAAGATGTCCAGCACTTGCATGAAAAACACATACTGAGATGGAAATAGCTTTGAACTAGCTAGATCCCCACTGGAGTAAATAGACAATTCTCTCTACAAAACATAACTAGACACATTATACGCATATAATACGATTGAAACCCATATTTCCATCAAACTAACTGTAGTATATACACATTTTTTCTTGAATAGACAATGATATATGCATGTCGTATTAGCTAGAGGACCATGAAGTGTTCAAATGCCCTTGTAGGTGAATTGTACCATTCCTCTTTTGTGGCGAGTTGAATTAGAAATATTACGCCTTCTTTGCGAGAGGATTGTTAAAAGAGAAAAGGCAAAAGGTAAAGTAGTGTTGACTGTGTTTATGTGTTATTCCATTTGGTTTCTCAGAAATTAAACATGTTTATTTCCTTTGTGTAGTAGTGTTAGTCTTGAGTTTCTCTTAATGTCTTGCTTGCATAGTTTTCAATTATTTTGTTAAATCGATGTAGCGGTGGTCAATAAAATTGTAATAATACACAAGCGAACTCAAGACCAAACCAAAACTAACCATTTGCCGCTTAGATCCATTGGATCGGCACCCTTCCCCTCGGCCGCTTGCTTGGCGCGCCACGCGGTGCCACCCTTCTTGGCCCCGCGCCTTTGCCGGAAGGAGGCGCTGCGACGGCCCAATAGTTAACAACAAAATGGAATGATCTTTTCAAATGTTGCATGATTTAAATGTATACCGAAATGTAATGATCTTTTCAGTTGTAATGAAATGGAAATATCTTTTCGATATTTGATGAGCAGAGCATTTTGTTGAACTAAAAGCATAGCTCAAATTTTCTAAGTAGTAAGTATAACATCTGAATGCAAGACTTTCCTAACTTGGTCAAATATTGGTGACCAAGTTGATGGCGTGATATTTTCTTTGGGCTTCACATCAATTTCTCCATAGATCACAAAAGATTTTGGTGAAGATGTTGCATCATCCAAACCAATCACGAAAGGAAAAGAAGGTAGCAATTTTCTTTGAGCCTTTTTAATATTGCTTATATTACAACACTCGAGTATACTAAATAAATTTGTGTGTGGTTTTTATAAATTATTGTGAAAAGATGGTGGATGGGCGTCGTGGTCCAAAGAAACGCGCACCAATAATATACCACATGCTCCAACTGGATTTTTATCGTGGCGCATCCAACGTTACATGCGAGTTTTTCATCGTCGAGACGATGAAGATGTGCCTAATCAAACACATACATTATATACGTTTCCATCTCGTAGTACCGTCACGACGGGTATTGCTACAAGGCGATTGCTCAAATGGTATGTTGTTTTATGCACATATGTTATAATAGTACGCACTTTGTTGCACATTCTATTAGTTATTAATTAGATGCCCTACACACTTTAGGTAGGAATCATGACCATGATGTGGCGGCGAGTTACGCTACCATACCACTAGAGCAAACACAACCACATCATGGTCAAGCAAAGGCTCGCATTACATCCGAGCAAAATGGGCGAGGCGTGAAGAACACAACACAAGAAATGCAACCCTTGCGGAAGAAATACGATCAAGGCGTGATCGACAAAATGCTAGGTATGCAGCTCTTACATTAGAGCAAAGGCTAGCAAGGCGAGAACGTGAACGAGCTCGGCGTCAAAGTTTAACACCGAACAAAGGGAAGAGATTAATGCCCGCCGAAGAGCACGAGCACGAGTCATTGCTTAGCACCAAGAGAGGCGGGCTATAAATGCACAACGTGAGAGCACGTGTCCAAAGTTTAACGATCGAGAAGCGGTGTGAGATTAATGCCCGTCGAAGATCAGCCAGCGAAGCATTACATCCGAGGAGAAGCGGGCATTGCTTCATGAGCGTAATGCAAGCTACGCAACCAAGAGAGACACCCCATGCACGAATCAATTGCAATGCAATGCCCACATTTAGAAGCTTCATCGGATGTCAATCCATCATCGATCTCGCATGGCTTCGCTCTGCTGATCTCTCAACACAATCATTTATTACGGATGATGGTAATAACTATATTTATATTTATCGTCCCAACTATAGAATTGAACCATTATTATCCTACTCACACAAAATAACATGTGGTCTAGAAACCATCGTTGAGGGCGATATGGATGAGGAGTACTACATGTTTCTTGGTGGAGGTATTTGAAACATCGTTTGTCTCTCGTATATGTAGAATCCAACACCTATCATCACCCCTTCCCTTTAAATACTTGCGGATGGCGACGCAATTGAAGACACGGACTTTGATGAGCGGTGATGCACATCCGCGGGATCAAATGTTCTAGATCCCTACGATCATGTATACAACAACATACCCGATAGCACGCACGTGTTGAAGCTCGAGACAGATTGCGTGCGCTGCGGTATGAAGAAGTTCCAGTATGAATCAAAGGGTTTTTTTGCGAAATGGTAAAATTAGGTCATCGAACCGGAGCCAACACGAACTCCGTGAGGCTCGGTCAAGTGCGATCGATGCGGGCATTTTCAAGGCAACATTAGATTCTTCAACGGTCACTTCTCCTTTACTACTCTGGCGTGAGTCTTGATAACAACTACACCAACATGAGGTGCAGGTGTACACATTTAGAGCCCATGGACAAATTTACCACAACGTACATTCCTTTGGTTCGAGTGACTCTGCTCCAGAGCATCCGGAGCTCTATTTCTACGATGATGACCCCACTCGATCACCGGTTTCGTTACTCCTAGCCTCGACCGGGAAGTCGTGAGGACGCTTGTACACATTCTTGGGACAACCCTTACTCGCAGACTTTCCGGAGCCTAGGCGATTGAAAACCTCGAGGAATATCGTGTCTCACTAAACACGGACTTAAAGATGGACCGAGAGTCTACAACAGGCCGATAACATCGGAGGTGGCATTGTGTGGGTTGAGGGCAACGAGTTGCGCAAAGAATTCAACCGTAGCGTAATCACATGCGGTAATAATAATGAGAAATATAGTATCAAGCCGTACTACGGATGCTACGACCCTCTGTTGTATCAATGTTCTTCCCGGGAGGAGCTCTACCGGCATCCACAAATTCCAAAGCATGGTGTACCCTTGAAGTCGTAATCCAAGCATGTGAAAATAGTAACAACGAGGGTAGTGACGAGAATCAAGGTTAGTCTTATGGTAAACATGGCATTTGGTCATTGTTGATGTCTTGCTTAATTATGCTTGACCTAACATTTTGTCCCACTCATGTGCGTAGATTCGAATAATCGACTTTGCGTGTGCATGCGAGACTACTCTGCTACAAATTCCAAAAGCGTCCGGGATATTCAATGCCTTATTATACGGCAGCGCCTATTCCAGCATATCATGTCGACATGTACATCAAGGTGGAGGGTACAAGATGGACTACTTTAGGCGCCACGGAAGGAGATACGCGCAGACTTGTATAAAGGATTGGTTGATAGCATAGAGTGCGGAGAGAGCCGTGCGCATGTTGTAGGCAAAAGGATTGTGCTCGGCATCATTCATTGGGGCGATAGAGATATGAAACGAAGGTTCATGGGCGCTATGGCCTTGGTGCAAAAGTATGGAAAGCCGGACATCTTCCTAACTATGACTGCAACCCAAATTGGGAAGAGATAAGGCGTGAGCTAGAGCCTGGACAAACCCCACAAGACCGCCCGATCTCATCGTTCGGGTATTGAGCCAAGTGGAGGACCTCAAGGAGCGATTATTCAAGAGGCATATCCTTGGCGTAGTAGCTGCTTATGTGTGCGTTATTGAGTTCCGAAGAGGGACTTCCTCATGTTCACTTTCTTCTTATCATGAAGGGAAGGTACAAGCTCACTTGTCCCGAACAATCTGTCTGTCTCATCTCCGCTGAGCTCCTGGACAAAAACAAGTACCCAGAGTCATGCGAGATGGTCGTTAAGCATATGATGCATGGCCCTTGCGAGTCCTAAATCCCAAAAATGTGTGCATGCATGATGGTAGATGCAAGAACTACTACCCACGCCCTTTCAACGCAACTACACTACAAGGCAAGGATTCGTACCCGATTAATACGGGAGGCGGGGACGATGGCCGCCGTGCAAAGGTCCGAGGACGGATGCTTGACAACGGTGGGTTGTGCCATACAACCCTTACCTCTTGAGGAAGTATAAGCGCCACATAAATGTTGAGGTTTGCTCAAGCATAAAGGCCGTGAAGTACCTTTTCAAGTATGTTTACAAGGGCCATGACCGAGCATCTGCTTCTCTTGATGAGCCCGATAGCAACGGGAACATCGATGAGATCAAGCGATGCAGGATGCTAGGTGGGTTACCCCACGAAGCTCTTTGGAGGATCTACTGACTTTGACCTTAGCAAGATCTCCCCACGGTGTTGCGGATGCAAATGCATCTACCGAACATGCACATGGTCTCGTTCCACGCGGTCAAGATCTTCATGATGTGGTAGCCCGGCATGGCGTCGAGAGGTCCATGCTAACAGAGTATTTTGAGATGAACCGAACAAATGAGGAGGCTCGAGGCATCTTGTGCAGGATTTTCCAGCAGCATTTGTTTGGCGGCGGGCCGAAGAAGTGGAAGAAGAGGACAGAAAGAACACAAGTTGGCGGAATGTGTCGCCCACCCAAACGAGGGGAGCGGTACTATCTCGGTGCTACTAAACCACGTACTGGCGCCACCTCCTTTGAAGACCTTAGGGCGGTGGATAGTGTAGTCTACCCATTCTTCCGAGATCTTTGCTGAGAAGAGGGGACTTATCGAGGCCGACAACACCCTAGAAGAGTGCTGACAGAGGTGAGCTATTCCAGATGCCATCCTCGCTCAGAAGGCTCTTCGCAATTATCTTGGTGTTCTGTGAGCCAAGCGATGTGCGTGGGCTATGGGACGAGCACCTTGAGGAATGTCGACGACTATCGCCGTTCCCATGTATGCCCACACGGTAGAGCGGATGGTGTTGTTGGACATCGAAATATGCTCCGATCGATGGGTAAGGACATAATATCATTCCCTCTCCCGCTATAGATGAGTCAAACGAAAGCAACGATGGAGAGGCGGGAGATCTATGAGGAGTCAACAATCGAGGTAGACCACACCATATTTCTCTCGTCGTCCCCTCAATCTTGAGCAAAGGCGATACGACGAGATATTATCTGCGGTTGACAACGGCAGCGGAGGTGTCTTCTTTGTTGATGGCCCGGGAGGCACGAGAAAGACATTCTGTATAAAGCTTTGCTCGCAAAGGTCCGAGGCGATGGGAAGATTGCGGTGGCAACCGCAACGTCAGTGTAGCCGCCTCCATCATGCCGGAGGCGGGACAGCGCACTCGAGGTTTAAGATCCCACTCAACATTGGTAATGGGGCGATCGTAGCTTCACAAAGCGAGTGGGACCGCTAAGCTTCTTCACGGGCATCGCTAATAATATGGGATGAAGCATCCATGACGAGGCGACAGCGGTCGAGGCCCTAAACGATACCATGCAAGACATCATGGATCGACACGACTTGCCATTCGGTGGGAAGATAATCGTGTTCGGTGGAGACTTGAGCGAGTGCTTCCAGTTGTTCGTAAGGTACTAGGCCACGATAAGCGATGCGGCGTTGCGTAAGTCATATCTATGGGAATGCATGCGACGGCTAAGGCTCGTACATAACCCGAGGGCCCGAGTGATCCCGAGTTTGCGAGTACCTATTGCGGGTCGGCAATGGTACCGAGGAGACCAATGAGGATGGTTGTGTACGGCTTCGGACGAGATATGTGTGCCGTATACGAGGAAAGGACACAGACCTCGATAAACTTATACAGAGTGTGTTCCCTATGTTAGATCGAAACCTATCGGATGCGGCTATATCACATCGCGGGCCATCTTGTCAACCCGAAATGAGTATATCGATAAGATCAATATGAAAATGATTGACCTATTTCGCGGGAGAGATGGTGTACCATAGCTTTGATCATGCGGAGGATGATCCCCACAACTACTACCCTCCGAATTCTTAAACACACCGACCCCTAATGGGCTACCTCCGCATGTACTTAAGCTCAAGATTAAGCGTCGTGATATCATTGCGGAACATCGATCCGCTAATGGACTATGCAACGGGGCGAGGCGGTAGTCCAGGTTCCAAAGAATGCGATTGATGCCAAGATTGTGCTCGGTCGAGACACGGGAAGAGGGTGTTCCTCCTCGAATACCTTTATGTCCCTTTGATGACGAGATGTTCCGTTTAGATTCAAAAGGAAGCAAATCCGGTCAGGCTCAGCTTTGCAATGACAATCAACAAGCGCGAGGCGGACCATCCGAATGTTGGTGTCTACCTCCTAATCCGGTCTTCTCTCATGGGCAATCATGCGTCGCGCTATCTAGGGCCACGCGAAAGCAACATCAAGGTCCTTGCTTTATTGCGGATAAGGAGGACAAGCGGCGCATATCTAGAAAGACCCGTGGCACCTTCACAAAAACATCGTCTACAAAGAAGTACTCACATCATAGGCGAGGTATTAATCACTCGATTGTAAATTCATGCTTGGCAATTACTTAATTCTGTCGAAATTCCTAAATGTAATTTCTTTGAACAGGCTAAATTTCATATGGTGTCTTTGTTTGGATCTTCACAATGAGAAAAAACCGATGTGATCAATCCTCTACGTTGGTTAATTCTGAATAAATTCATGTATTTTATGAGAGGAATTAATGTGAAAAGTTTGATTGTGAACAATTTAGTCTTGGTTTTATCCGATTGATATCGATGTCGCGTTGTAGTGCAACTATTCTTTTATGCTCACCAAGAGACTTCAAATCGCATATGAGACTTCAAAACACATATGAGATGTTTCGTGTAAATGTAAAATTGTTTTCTTTGTTATCCTTTGTTTTTGCAATGGCATTCTTGTGCGGATGTATGTCTCGTTGGAATGTTTAACACAAAACATGTATGTCGTATCGATTTCTTTCGACAAACTATTTGTTGTGTCGACATGATGTCGGTTAGGAGCCTTTCTGCGAAGAGTCTATGCTCCTTTGATGCCGACATGTCATTCCAGTCTAGGTGAGTGTTCTTGAAGACATATTTATGCATATTCTTATTTTTCCTTAAGTTCATTCTTTGTGTATCTTAATGTACATTTAACACATAAAGTAATGTCATTGATGATTTACCTTTTATAGGTGCATCCACTTTCATGAGTTGGGCCTAGACAAGATATATTACAAATGGAACTTTCGTGTACATATAGTGCACAAATTTCCGATTCGAGAGATTATGATGGATCTATGCTTGACTTATAGTTCTTGATGAGAATGTATGTATCGATATTTACTTTAATATTCGTTACACCATATGTTCTTTTAATTTTCAACCCAATATTATTTCATGCAATGACTTATATGCTTTTGCATTTCTATTATTAGGGCATGAAAATGGAAGTATTTTGCTTCGCAGCAATCTCATAGATTTGATCGATTACTTGCCGAAGGGAGTTTGTATGAGGTCCACTCAAGAAATGTTGACTTCAATCCCGACAATTCGGTTCCTTGGAAAGGAGCTTGAATTAAGGTTCACATACCGAACTACGGTTAGGCGGTGAGCAATATCATTCAATTTTCTCGATCTCCTATGCAATATACACACTTTGAAGATGTTTATTTAAAACCAAACAAGTCAATTGTTGGTAAGATCTCCACTTTTTCACATATGCTGCCTCTTATTTGATATACTTTTGTGTTGCTTTTTTTAATATACTTTTATGTTGTTGCTTTGAATAATCCTTACAATTGATGCAACTTTGGTAAGATGTGGTCGGTTTGGTTGTACATGTCATTGTCGGCACATCAACGACTTCCCATGTCGTATACCAATGAGGGAATTATGCCTCATGGATGACAGGCAAGTTGCATAGAATGCTTCTATTTTCTTGAAAGCAAATAATTTATATTGGATATTATTGATTGAGTCCATTTTTTATGTACATCAGTGAGAACTTACTATTTGTGCGCGTTTGGGATGGACTTATTGTGCGGTATCTAACACAATGGAGACTTGCGGGGGAACAGAACCGTATTTTAAGTGTGACAATGCTGAAAAAGAATAGTCGACATGGTATGTATGCAACTAATACGAATATTTCATCATCTTATATCTTATTTCTGTTCCTCATCAAATTGATACGTTATTGAAAAGGTTGCTTAATGACAATGGATTGTACAAATTTCATATTTGGACCACAAGATGATAGGCTACAAGAGCTTGAAGGTAAAAACCAAGTAAATAATGTATGCATGTATGTATGCCTTTCATAATTTAAATAATACTCCCTTCAAACAGAAATGCGCCATGTAGTACTGCATGATTTGAATGTAAGGAATTTTATCATGAATGCCATTGACATAAGGAACGATGAGCTTGCGAATGTTTGGAAATTAAGTAACGTAAGTAATTCACTAAATCTTTTCATATCTTTTATATGTAACATATAATGGATTTATGATGTTTAATTATTTGTTTTCTATTTTGTAGAGTGTGCTTGCTTTCTCTTTCCTTGACAAGCTAGAGATGAAGATAAGTCTTCCGAAGGATGGCGTATCGTTTCATTTAAAATTTCCGTTAATGTTTATGGCATGATATCCTATTTATCAATTAGTTTGTTATTCTCCAAGACGGTCTGACAGTTATTTATGTATTAAGAATACTGTGGAAAAATATTGTTTACTATCATTTTTGTACATAGATTGTTGTATGTGGTGTTTGTTCTATCATGCTTCACTAATATGATGCTTGATTTATTTACGAGTATGAACATGTATGTTTTGTTTGATACATGATGCCGTAAGATAAAATTGATATTTATTATTCTGTTTGAGATCATATTTGATAATATGCATCACTTTTATTTGGTTTTCCGTTGCAACGCACGGGCACCTTTACTAGTATAGCTTAACATGTATCTTGTTGCCCAGAGTAAAAACAACAGAAACACCAAAGTAACAGACAAAATGCCTGCAGATGCTCAAAAGTACAGTTAGCAAGCATCAAATGGGCACTTAAAATACTCAGAGGGAGATCTGTGTGTAACCAACTAGATACTGAAGACGATGATTCCAAGATGAAGCTATAGTAGGCCCAAAAAACACTGGAACTTGCATTTTGTAATGCAACAAAATATATAAATTGTTCAGGTCTTCAGGGCTTAAGTGTGTAAATCATCTTGGTTGTCCATGTGATTCCAGTACAGACATATGTACACTGACAGCTGCATGCATGCTGATGCCACACTCATCAATAAAACAAAACAAAAAAGAAAAGGAAAGAGAAATAAGCAAAATTACGCTTACGTACCTAGCCAGTACTATATGCCACACTTGCTAGTCTCTTGCAGGTTACAAGAAAGATAATCGGAGTAGCATGCATGCAGTAGATTAACCAAATTAACACCGAATTACTACTAATTAAAATTTTTTTTAGATTATTACTTGCTCGTTTTGGAGATGAGGAGAAGAAGAGATCACTTGGAGAGAGTGTCGTAGTAGCGGCTTCTCCTGACCTCCTCCGGCGCGATGAAGGACTCCGGGCAGAGGCCGGCGACGTTGAACACGACGTCGTCGATGGTCCACGCCTCCTCCATCCGCGTCACCGCGCGCGCAGCGCCGACGTCCGCGCCGAACCGCGCCAGGTGCGCCACCGAGCTGCCGGCGTGCGCGACCACGGCGGCGACGGGGCCGTCCACGGCGCGGTAATCGGCGACGCGGGAGGCGACGGTGGTCTCCCAGTACATCGCGGGCGCGCCGGGCGTCTGGATACGGGTGAGCTGCGAGTCCTCCAGACGCGCCAGCAGGCCGCTCCGCTGGCTGAAGTAGCCCGTCATGCCGTGCCGGATCACCTCCGCCGTGCCGTCGCTCCAGCTCGACAGCACCGACGGCCCCACGTCGATGCGCAGCGCGAAGCAGTCCTCACCGTCCACCTGCTTCTCACCGACGTGCTCCGCCGCCGAGAACACCGACGCGATCATCACCGGGTCCAGCCCCTGCACACACGCACGGACTGACGGTCAGCAGCTCGACACGTGGATGCTTCTCATTGGTAAAAGCATTATACATGTACAACACCACACTACTACTATGCCAACTTTGTTAGGGCATCTGTAGTGTATGAAAATAGAGGATCTTAAGCCACCTTAAGGTCAACCTTATACATTACAGGGGTGACCTTAAGCAGGCTATAAGCAAAAAGGCTTAAGGCTGGTCCTCAAGCTAAAGATCTGGCCATAAGCATTAAAATACAATTTTTCTTTATCTGCCAAGTGGGACCGTCTTAAGGCCCTTTGGGTTATATACACTATGGAGTCGACCTTAAGATTTAGATGGGACTCATCTTAAGGCCTCTTGGGTTATATACACTACAGATGCCCTTATACTACCATTCAAGTGCATGGACAACATAATTTGCAGTACTGAATATGAATGCACACCTGAAACTTCAGACTATTGCATTGCATTCTGTTTCTGAATTAACATTTTTGTTTTGCAGAGTGTAGGTTAAAGTTAGGTGTGCACAGTGGAGTATCAAATGCACAAAGGTTTCATGACATGGCCTCTTCCTTAGACAGCTTCATTACGATGGAACAGTGTTCGTATAGGATTACCTTGCTTTGGTATCTTTTTGGTGTCCTAGGACTGTTGTTCTTTGGAGAAGTTCAGAGGCATTGTCCTTGCCAAGTTTTAAGAACACCATGCAAAATACTACAAAATGGACCAAAATAACCTTATGGTTGTACTTGTACAATGTACACAAGAAGGTGGGAAGTTTCTGAAGTCACTAGTGAACTAGAGTGTGCAAGTGGAAATACAACCTTCAGACATCAGTGGCACTTAACAAACTCAGTGTGGGCACTTAACAAACTCAGTGTGTTCACATACACTCATCAGATACTCTTGGCAATTTAACAGCAAAGGGAAAGTAAATTGGTATAAAAAAAATACTGCACTGGTCACTGGATGAGTCTATATGGATCAGAGATTCAGAGGCAAGCACATGTAGGTTCAGCTTAGGTTATTGCCGTGGGAGACAGAGGGTACTGCGGAAATAGAAACCCAGTACACCTCTATAAAACACACCTTGCCCAAAGCCTTTTATCTCTTTGCATAGTACAAGCAGCTAATGATGCACTAGTACAGGGCCTCCAACATAAAGAATTATTCATAGTACCCCCATCTCCATCTCATTTCACACCCTTTTTTCTCACAGATTTGGTGAAGTTTGGTGGGTTTGCAATTAAATTAAATTAATTACTTGACCAGCAAGGAGTGTGTCATTACATACACAATTAGTACTAATCTGACAGGAGAATATGATGTGTTTCATTCCCATGTTCATCTAGATCAGCTAATCACTTGCCAGAAAGGTACATCTGTTAATGATACCCTAATAAACAATTGCCATTACTCTGATTGGGTTTCAAAAAGACTGAGCGAACTGTTTGGTTGGCTACATGGTTCAGAAAATATCATGGATGCATGACCTCACATGATCTCGCATGTTCACCAGAAGCATAACTTTCTTTGCCATGTTGAGGTAACGGCAGCTTGAGCAAAGTCTAAATCAATTGACTTATTAGGGCAGATTGATCTAACACTCAGGACAGTTAGACCTACTCAGATATGAACTACTATCCTATTACTACTACAACTGCTACATCCTACAATTGTTGAAACTGTTTGGTGAACATGAAGATCACAGGAATCAGAATGCATGACTTGAGCATCACAATTTCCTATTGCCAAGCTGTTCAAGCTAGATTAGCTAACAATAGTATCGGAAGACATTCAAAGGACAGGTCAATTGGTCCAATCACATAGGCCACACTGTCATTTGGTCTCCTTCAGAGGACTGGATTAGATGTTTGTTCAGATCAGCTAGCTGTGCAGTTCACTGAATATTCAACAGAAGGTTAATGATATGTTCAACACTAGGCTAATGATGTATTGAACCAATTTACCTTAGTCAACTTCCAATATCAAAGAAGATCACTAGGATGCTTAGTACTAGTCTTTCACAGATTTTAAATACAAATTAACAACTATCCGCCTGCCAAATTTTCCAAGATATGCGTGAACATGCACCAAATTTTGCAAGTCAGTACATAACCATTGATACTTAGCAGGAGGCAGTGGTCTACACATTCAGACATCCATATTCCATACCCATTGGACACTTTCATATAAGAGTTGAGACCATGAAAGATGAACCTCCTCTGTGTGTGTGCGCGCGCGCAACGACAACAACAACAATGATGATATCATATCAGCTAATGTGAGGCATCAATATCAGATCCCGAGGTGCACACTACGAATGCATGCATGCCATATCTGCTTTTTTTCCACCCCAAAGATTCTTTCACATATCTAAATGCCCCTCTTGTTCATCCCCTTTTTGTGCCATGAACACTCCCACTTCTAGCACACAAATTAAAGCGCAAAAGCAAAGGCGAATTCAGCAAAGCAATCTAAAAAAGCATTGCAAAGAAAGCAACGATGTCTACGTATGCGCGCGTGCATACACCTCCTCACCTCACTTTTAGCTCAGTAGCATATACTTTCAGCTTGTCTCAAATACTTGGCATTTTTAATCAAAACTTCGTTCACAAATACTCGGTACTTTCTCGTTCGAGAAGTATATATTCCCAAATTACCCCAACTAGTACATCTCTCCTCAAGTTTACTATACTACATACATTCTTTAGGGCTACTTGACTACATAATTGTATGGGCTTCCGAAATTATTGGAGGATATTTTGGTTATAACCATGCCTGATTTGGTCAGAAGTCTCTAAGTATTTGGGAATAATGGAGCTCTTTGTTGTCATCGATTATTTTATATACCGGTGCATACCTACCTTTTATACCTATATATATTGTATATTTGTATGTATACGGCCATTTCGATTTGATGTGTAAAGGGAGAAAAGGTAATTAGATTGAAGGGGAACTAATCACAATGCAAATGCCAGTGCCAACCTGAAGCGCGCGCCGGAGGGGTCGCGCGCCGCCGCCACGGGCGGCGTGGGCGCCGAGCCACGGCGTGCGGCGCCAAGCGACGCGGCCGTCGCAGCCGGCGGCGACGGCGTGCCCGGCCACGGCCATCTCAACGAGCCACATGTCCGGCACGAGCTGCCACACCACGAAGCACCCCTCGTGGCCGCCGCCGGGCTCCTGCGCCATGGCCATCCGCACCCTCCCCGAGGCGTACACGCTCTTCACCGCGCCCTCGATCTTGGCACACCCCGTCGTTGCCCGGAACTGCTCGATTATGTACTGCGCCGAGGACGCCACCTGCACATCCACCACGCACACACGCATAAACGCAAGAACTACTCCAAGGGGGCAAGAGGCAGGGCATGGCCATGCAGCGTGGCACGCGTACGTGGCGGGGGTGGCGCGGGAGGACGGGGACGGGGGAGAGCGGGCAGGCGAGGACGGAGAGGAGGACGCGGAGGTCGGCGGAGGGGCGGCCGTCGCCGCCGCCGCCGCCGGAGAGGAAGCGGAGGGGGATGCGCGCCCGGGCCCACCGGTGGAGCGCCGCGTGGAGCCCCGTCTTCCGCCTCGCCCGCGCCGCCTCCTCCTCGCCGCCCCCCGGCTCCTCCGCCAGCGTGGCCAGCGGCGGCGCCATGGACGCCCTGGCTGCTCTGCTTCTTGGCTTCCTCTGCTTGCCAATGCGTTTGCTTTCCTACTGTCTTGGTGGTCGCGCTGCTCGAGAGCTTGCCTGCTTGCTGCTCCTGTTGGTGTAAGCCTAGCTAATAGGAGAGGAGGGAAGAGAGAACTTGTTAATAGGAGGAAGCCTAGCTAACTGTTTGGCTGTGGGCCCAGCAGGGTGGGTGTGGGGCCCACTGGCAGGGGTGGTGGGTGGTGAGGGCATATGCTTGTGTATGTAAGGTGGGGACAGGTAGAGAGTGTTTTGGTGTGTTGTTTTTTCCTGCCCTGCGGTATATGACTTATAACTATAATTTATGATTTTTGGCCTTCCTAGCATAAGCGTTTATGTAAACGAATAAAATACCGATAAATCGTGTTGAAAAAACTATCCTAATAAATTGTTTTGAAATAGCCATACGTAAAGAACTGAGTCTAGCCTTAGGTGCCACTCGGTTGGGTTAAAATAAACTGGCTTATGGTTGAAATTACATTGTAGCTAGCTAAAAGTACACGGTAGCTATTGGTGGCATATTTGGCATAACTAATTTAAAAAATAAAAATAGAAAAAAAAAACATGTTAGTCCAATACGGACAACACAGATGAATAAGAGAAAAAAGAACTGGTAAAAAAAGTTTTAAAAAACCTAAAAACTAGAAAAATAATATTTATGAGTAATAAAAATAAACTAGAAACCAAAAACTTAGTCCAAAATAAACGGAGCTTCAAAATCTTGTTGGCCTTGAGAAATGGGATGCTGTGCTGCTGGTATTGGACTGAATTTTGATGCCTTCAAGACTCGGGAGTTTGTTTGTAAAAGTATCAGTCCAGTGGCTCCGTCAGCATCCTGGTTTCCTGCACCGTGTCAGATGCAGATTAACAGGGTAACAAACAGTGTATACCCGGATAAGGAGAAAGCGGAGTTGTAGGCGTGCAGAGAATCAATGGATGCCGACGGATGATTAGCCTCGACCAGCATGACGCCACAGTTTAAGTGTGAGAAGCAAGGAGCACAACGATCAACAGTGACGTTTCAGTTTAGAAACAAGAACCTGATGTGGTAGCTCTTCCTGACTGACACCACCTGACCTGAGCTTCTATATTTTCGTAGGCTGATTTGACGATTCGTGTCAAGTCATGGATCACGAGTGATCAGAAATTCTGAACCCCAGCACAACTACTACATCACATTGCACTACGTTGCAGGCCGTTCCCTTGAGAGATGATGGCAGAACGAAGGCGACTCTGCAACTCTTGCCGTAGTGGCACACATTCTTTACAGAGAGGTTGCAGCCTGCCATGCGTGTGTTGATTTGCTTGTGGGAGAAGCAGAAAGTGGAGGGGGATGAGGGTGACTTGGTAGCTAGATGTACACCTTACCTACTTCTCTTCTTCTGTATTGGCATGTACTAGATTTTGTACTGGAGAAGCATCCAAGCTTGTACCTCTTTTGGTTCTTTGTAGGACAGATAGTCATGGAGTTCAAGAACTAGAGATAAAAAAGAGTGAACTTGTCTGCGTATTTTCTTTCAAGGAGTTTCTGAACTAGATAGTTGAAGACGGGTCTTTCGAAGAAACAGAATTTCGGAAGCTATGCGCTTCAATCGGAGTGGGAGTTTAGCTGGTTAACTCTTACGCAACTACGACAACAGACCGTCTTCACCGTTAGGATTATGATCCTGCAACATCAAGCCATCTTAACAGCTGAGTTTCTGATCCTGCCCAAATGACTTATTGCCAAGTTAATTCATGGGGCCTCATAGGGGTATATCATCTATGACTAGTGGTGACCAAATGTGCGGAAAAGCCTACCATAGCATGGCCTGTTTAGATATGATCTACTTAGCCTGTTAACCTAAATAGTCCGTGAGCTCAGCCACAGATCTAGACATGACCCACTGAGCTCACAGGGCATGCCGTGCCAGTCTAGGCCTATTTAGCCTAACGGGCCAAGGAGACCCATCTAACCCATTTCAAAAAATAAAAATAAATTATATACGGATATACCCATAAAAGAGACAAAGAGACAAATATTCCAAATGTAATAATGAGCTTTATTACTGTTTAAATAGCTATCTTGTTAAAAACTTTATCAAGTAAAAAACTCAACTTGAGAAAACCTTAACAAAAAAAGAGTATAGCCTATAGCTCTGAGGTACATATAAAAAATAAGAAAAGATATAATGTACATTGATGCTCTAAGTGTTATCGTTAGATAAATATTATCGAACGTGTCTGCCAACTCTGTATTCTCTATAGAGTGTTGAACTCGCGAATCAGCTTTTTCCTAGACTTTCACTGTTATAAGTACTTTCAACATCTCATTCGTGAGACTTATTCTTCTCTCCTTCAATATTCTTCCAGAAAGACTAAAGATTCGGAAGAAACCGTCGAGACAGAAATAGTTAACACATCTCATGCTAATATGGAAAGCATTAGATATGTTATCTTATACTCGTACCACCATTCCAAAATATTAAAGTTTTCCTGGGGATCCACGGGATCACTGTCTAGAAAGGCGGATAGTTTTCCACTGCTACAGTAGCTGTGTATTGCTTTAGTACTTGACGTTGTAGACCTTGATCGTCCGGAGGAACCTGGTGCACCAAAGATTTTGCCCTATGTAGTTTTCTTCTTACTTTTAGTGAGTGCTGGTGGAGGTCATTACAAGTGAACTCCCTAAAACTTTAGTTCATACTTTTGATAAATATCGAACAATTGAGTATGAACATCAAGAATAGTTAGAATAATCTATCCCTGTAGCCTTACTCAGAAGTCCAAGAACATTAGTAAATCCTTGAAGTCTAGCTCCAGGATGTAAAATAAATGCAAATACGTATAAATATCTAAAATAAATCTATCAGGATTGTATTGCAGCTACGTCTGTTTCATGGCTATTCTTTATTTTTCTTTACATCTTTGAGCGTGTCTGATCAAGTGCCATGTTTCACCTGTAGACTTTGCAAACAATTCATGATGACAAATTGTACAAACAACATATCTTATCTGAGCTCCATTTTTGTCTCACTTCAATATCTTATTGAAATTTACCCACACATGCGATGTTCTAGGTCTGGATCTCTTTACTCTAGTGCCTGCAAACATAGAGGCACTCGTAGAGCCTAACGATGGTATTGCTTGCTCTCCCGTTTGAGGTGGAGGCATATCATTCTCGAAGGATACAAGATCCTTTAGTGAAAATTCAAAATCAGCCATAGGAAAATTGTCAAAAATTTTCATGGAGAAAACAACAAATACAAATAAAAAATGCGTTGTTATCTATTTTACATCCTAACAAAGAAAAATAAGAACAAAAAAATTATGAAAATTAATATTGTTACATCTTTTCTTGACTATAGTCGAATTTCAAAATTTTGGATTTTTTGCAAAACAAAATTTGAATTTTGCCAAATTATCACAAAGTGGATCAAAATTTTCACAATGGAATTCGGAGAAGAGAGTCAAGGTTGGATGGTGGCTAGTGAGGAGGTTTTCTACCTATTTATAGAAAAATTGATTTTTTTTTTTTTTTCATATTGTAAGCTCCCTAACGGTTATAAATTGTTAGAATATTAAAACAATTGACTGTTACTGTGCCTAACGGGCTGAAATAGTGCTAAACGCGTCATGCCTAATGGGCCAAATGTGTCTAATGGGCTATTATACCGGCCTAGCCTATCTATGTTATGGGCCATGCCATGCCTGGACGGGGCTAACAACCCATTTGGCCAACCTTTTTATGTGGCATTTATCATGATCCTGTGGACCTCAAGTATCTCATTGACATGTCAAAATAGACCTTTATTTCCTTCTTTTTCTGGTTCCTAATGATTTCAAGCTGTTGGATCGCAATCGGCGATAGAGGGGGGGTGAATGTCGACTTTTTAAAAAGACCCCTCCAAAGTATCCCCAAATGTATCTCCTTTCCAATAGCTATGAAAGCTATGAAACAGAGCTCAAAGGATCACTGCAACCTTAAGCTATCAGAGAGAGGAGCAAGACAACAAAGATTAAATCAAGACACACAGCAGAGACCAAAAGCCAAATTAAATCAGCAGCAAAAGAACCCCTGGCCGGTTTGACCGCAATGGTCTGGGCGGTCAGACCGCCTACCAGCCGCCGGTCAGACCGGTAGCTCAAGGCCGGTCAGACCGCCAACCGCCGGTCGGTCTGACCGCCAACCCCCGGCCGGTCTGACCGTCCCTCGGGAGCAGACAGCAGCACATCCTGACTGAAAATTCAGATCTTGTCCATTTCAAAGAATTATGATAAAATTCCCTGATCTTTTCAAACCAACAGAGCAGAGACTTGATTTAAATAGTAGCAGGGCCCCAAAAACCAAAAGAACTCAAATAGAGAGCAAGGATTTAAGATTTTGACAAAAGTTTCTAACTTCTTCAGAGAATGAACCAAAATCCAAAATACTCAATGATCTCTCATTCTTTGCTCATAATCTTTTGCAAATAGATTAGCAACAACCTCAGACATGCAAGAATCTTAGGCCATCTCCCAAAGGGAATCAAAAGATCCCATTTTCCTCTCCTTGAAAACCCTAGAACAGAGAAGCATATAATGAGGGTTCTAGAAATCACAAAAGATATTGGATCCTCAGCTTGATCTCAAAAATGGAATGGCCAAATGGCCTTGGGTCTTTCCCATCACAGAGAGATCAAGAATCAACTAGAGGATCAAGGATTCAACTCAAGAACTCAAGAAAACCAAGCAAAAACAGAAAATTTCAGAAATTGAAATCTATCACATATGGGCAAGAAAATGAGAGCAACTCATCACAATCCTTCTCATTGACTTTGAGGAAAAGAGATGAATGATTATACAGAGATTAAAACTCTCTCCTCACACAAACCTCTCAAGAACTCATCTCCTCTCACCAACACACACAGGGAGACAAGAACACAACACTCTGCTCTCTCCAACAGCTCTCACCAACTAAAGCACAAAGAGGAGACACAAAGCAAAAGCCCTAACCACTCACTCAAGCCATGAAGCCCATGCAGGAGACACTCCTCCTTTTATAGCCTCCCACTAATGGGTTTGAATTCCTCTTTACCCACTAAGCCTCCAACAACTCTTGTGCTTTACCCAATCCACTTCCTTTAGTGCAGCTTTGCGTATTTCCCAAAACGCTCATCCTGCACCTTCCGGGAAGTTTCCTCCTCTCTTGCCGCTCAAGCCTCGCAACCACCTCGAGCACTCGCCGTCTTCAGCACACCTCGACTGTTCTGATCTCGGCACCACCTGCGCCTAGTCCGGTCCTCCGTGCCTCGCCACGACTCCGCCTCGATGTCCTGCAGTCATCACAGATAAGAAATACATTACATAGCACATCTCGACACATGTAAACACGATTAGCATTAATGAATTGTACTCAAGCATAAACTGGCCCAAAAACTCAAACGGGAAGAAGAATACGCCATAAGACCGTCTAACCAACCCCAACTGAGCCAAATGCCAACATGACACGAAATGCACAAACCAAACTCAATCTTTCCAAAATACTCATCAATTACTCATCACAAACATGGGGTCATAACCACACAGTCTCTCACAAGCTATGTGAGCCCTACACTGATTTCATATGGTGATGTCTAGAGCTGGGAGATGGGCCGTGTTTTCTGGGCTAGCCCGAGGCTCGGCCGGCCCAGCACGGCCTAAGCATGGCACAGGCACGCCACGTGGCGGGCTGTGCTGGTATGGCACGAACGGTGGGCTGGGCCTGGAAAGCCAGCCCGTCGGGCAGCACGGCACGGCGAATCGTGTCCTGCTCGGCCGGCCTGGCATGGGTAGCACGGCGGGCACTAGTGGCACGGTGGGCATGGGCAACCCCTGTAGTCCTTCCGACAGCTGCCTCGGCCTTGGCCTCACCTCCCTTGCCATCCCATGGGTACTTCTCACGGTCATCCCCACATCCACAAACCATCACATACACAGAGCAGAGGGAGGGAGTAGAGGGGAAGGAGTGGAGTATACCGGAGCCTGGAGAGTGGACGACGGCCACAGGAGGAGCAGGACAGCCAGAGCCAAGGGTGACAGATGGAAGCTTGTCCTGCTCCGTATCCCCGCACCGCCCGCGAGTGCATCGACGAAGGGGGTGGGGGTCACGACGATGCCTCCGCTGGCATCAGCGCTGGCACCTTTGCATGCTCCATAGCTCCGGCAGCCCGCTCACCTCGTCTCCCGTGGCGGCGCAGCCGTCATCCTCGGCCTCCCGCATGGCCGCTTCGGCCACATCGGCACCGATCGTGGAGAAGATGGCAGGGAGCCGGGGGAGGTTGAGGAAGGAGGGGTCACCGGGGGAGGTCGAGGGAGGCAGCTGGGGAGGGAAGGGGAAGGAGACATGGCCATAGAGGGGCCTAGGGCGGTGCAGCGTTGAGGACCAAGAGAAGGGAGGGAGGCGGTGGGGAAGGAGAGGAAGGCGGCTAGGGTGTGGGGGTCGAGGGTTTGGGGAGAAGGAGGTGGTCGGGGAAAGAGGAAGGGGTTGGGGGCGGCAGCTGCTAGGGGATGGCCGATGGGGGTGGGGGTCGGGGGAGGAAAAGATGGTCAGGGGTGGTGGGGGAGGCGGCCAGGGGTGGGGGTCGGGGGAGGAGGCCGGGGAGGTCGGGGTTGGGGGAGGCGGCTAGGGGGGGCAGGGGAGGAGGAGGCGGTTGGGGGAGGTTGAGGGAGGAGGGGGCGGCCAGGGGAGGAGGCGGGCGGTGGGCGCAAGGCTGTCGGTGGGATTGTGGGAAGAAAAAGAAGGGATGGGAGAGAAGAGCAGGCTAGCATCGGGTGAAAAAGAAGAGGAGGAGAAAGGAAAAAAAGAGGAAAAAAGAAATAAAGAAGAAAAGAAAGGAGGGAAAGAAAAAAAAGAAAAAGAAAAGGTAGATGGATTATAAAATAATAATAATAATAATACTTAACAAATTTGTTGGATTGACTTATTTTTTGTAGTGAGTAATCAACATTGCTTATAAGAGTTGCTATGGGTTTTCTCCCGTATTTATAATTTTCTTCTATTCTCGTGCAGTCATTGGTTGTATTAATGGATAAGATATTGGGTATTATTTCTTTTATGTCTTATTTGGTTCAATGGTTTCTCAAGCTTAGTTAATGCTTCTTGTATTCATTTCCTTCCTCCTAAGTCTCTCTCAAGGTTTTGTTATTCACAATTGCATTCCGGAAATTGCTACACAATTCATGCTTTCATGCAAGAATGAGAACCATAGAGTTGTAGAATAAGATGCCAACCTTTGCAACAAGGTTGAGATATACTACATTTCAAACATTAAAAGCTCTAGTTTTTGGAAGTGGATATATGATTGTCTCTTGGAAGTGGATGTATGGTGTATGCCGTCTTGTCACATTCATCCTGTCTCCAACATTTGGCCATGGTAGATTGGTATCATCGTCTCAGACTCTCAGCGACTAGAGTACGAGGTGAGTCCTGAGCTGTTGCTAATTGCATTGTTATTTCACTCTGTTGGTTTGAGGTTTAACAGATATAATAGCAGTTCTAAACTTTAGTGCCTTCCTAACATCAAGAAAAGACACACTTGCTATTTCCACTCTCTCTCTCTCTCTCTCTCTCTCTCTGGTAGACTTAGTATCTATACAAATATACAATATACAATATGGTCCTATTCCGTATATGCCTACATTTGGCAAGCACACATGTACATCACAAGACTAGTATATTGTATGCATATTGTTACTTTTCCTGCGAAATATTTACGTGCCCATGTTTTTACACAACTAATTCAATTTTAACTAGTTTTTAATGAGGCGGGTATAAGAGAAATGAAGATGGCGACTGACGCCGCCTTCGTCGTATATAGTCACTTCGGCCTGAGCTTGGCCTAGCACGGTGGGTTTTAGGCCGTGCTTGAGCCTGACCGAAGACAAGGCGGGTTGACACGGCACGGCACGATGAAGCCCGAAGCACGGTGGGCCTAGACCGTGCTGGCATGGCGCGGCCCAATACCCACCTCTAGTGACGTCAGTACTAAAACACCATGGCTCATTGCTGAGACTGAGATCCTGCTACATACAATTGCTGCATGCTTTATTGCTGGGGCCCCAGCAATGATCTGCAGGGATCAATTCAATTGGTGCCTTTATTTATTTTGTCCCCTGCCACTACGCTGTTCAATCACAGAAGCCTCATGCATGTTTGTATTTTAATCCTTGTTGTATATCCGTATATGCAGCCATTTCAGTACTAAATGAGATAAGGATACGATACTTTCTGATTCATTAGAGGAGAGAAAAAAAAGACAAGTAGTTGTAGCTTGCAAACTTCCCCAGGAAGAAGGATGGAAGACAGGGATGTTGTCAACTACTTGCATTGCATACTAAGCAAGAGGATGAAATGGAGGCAGAGTTTCAGTTTCTGGGTTATTGTCACAATTGATGGCTCTGGGTTGCTGTCGCTTGAGCCCTTGCATGTACTGATCCACATAACCAAACTGTTAATGAAGTTGTTTTCCTGTGATGCAGGCATTAGGCTATGATTCATATAAGTTCAAGGTTATGATGACAGTCTTGCAAGGGGTTGTCATTTTCATGCAACCAGAGGTGTTGGTTGACAAAAGACTGAACACAGCCACTTCTTAACATGTGTGTTTATGTTTGTGAAAAGAGTTGCATTCAGTAAATCTCATTGGTGAGAAGAGGAATTTATATCAATTAAAGATGGATGGTTAATCATCTACTCATGTGTGTGTGTATACACGTAGGATAGGAATGCAAAGCTGTGACATCATCACTTAGAGGCCTGACATTGTAACAACACTACCAAAATGTGGTGTCAATGTAGATGTGATGGCATTTCTTTCTCCAGCTGTTATGCAGGTATTGTTTAGCTGGAAGAATATTTTGGCTATAACTCTAAAGCATTTTATTGGTGGTGGCATGATTTAAGTCGCTTTTGATTAGATGTCTTGCCCAATGAATGAATGAATGGTCAATAAATTTGTGACCTCTTACATCGATTTATGCTGTGACACTTTCGGTTATTCACTCTTTCAAGCAACCGATAGCTGTCTAATTGCTGGCACTGAATTAACCACTGGAAAATGAGGACAAGAATTAAAGACAACAGAGGAAAGAAAGTTTCTGCTTCTTGTGATAAGACAAAAGTGCTCAATAACTTCGTGGAAATACTGATTCCATGTTTGTCTGTTCATGACCACTCATTTTGTTTCACTTCTAAGCAATTATCCAAGCTGTGTTTCTGGACTCAAATGTCAGGTTTCTTGCTCTGGATAAGCAAGAAATCTCACCTCTGAAGACAACTTTCTAGGGAACAGGATGCAAACTCTCTTCAACAGGAATAAATTTTCATATAAAAAGGCCGGTGTACAATGGCCCCTTAACAGTCGATTAAGAATTTGTACAGTTCTCTTTTCACTTCACCTAGATTTTCCTTTCCTTTCCTTTTCTTTTTTGTTGTTGACCTGTGTGCTAATTAAATAACTACAATACATTTTTTTCTCCAAAATATGGAGTGCTTCTTATTCAGAATGCATCAGTTGATCAGCATTCTTGATTGCATCATACGGATGCTTAACGTGGTTATGTTGCCGAACACTATTCTACTCTTGTGTAAGAGCTAACACAACAGTTCGCTCAGCAGTAAATGACTAGACATTCCAATGCTCCTTTGTTCTAATTTTCTCACCAGGTATCTGTACATATTTGCAACCCCGTTCGTTTCGGCTTGAACTTCTGTTTCTGATTTATTTTACACTATTTATAAATTTCATCTTTTTCTATAATTTTGACTTTTTTGAGCTTTTTTGTCGGTTCTTTTTTTCTCGTATTTGTTTGCATTATACGTGATGGACTAACATATTTTTTCTATTTTTAAAATTTTTAAATTTAATTATGCTAAATGAGCCTCCATCAACTACAGTATTTTTCAACCAGTTACAATACTTTTTAGCCATAAGCCACTCGAAAAAGCTCTTTTGAGCAGGGAAACCCTTCTGAGTAACACACTACTGGGCTTTACTTACCTGGGAAGATTTCATTTACATAACACTGTTCTACGAACAATAAGAAATTAAACAACGAAAAAACTGGGCCTCGAATTATGCAGCAGTTAACTAGGATAGTAGGGTGCCTGAATGACTCGGAACTAGCCAATGGGCTGAGGTGAGGTCCAAATCCAATCCAATTCGAACACTTGATGAAATACCTAGCTTTTTTTAAACACCTAATTCGTTCTTTCGATGGCAAAAATAAAAGGAATCGAAGGAACTTTAGGTGGCAAAAAAAAAAGATGTTTCATTTAGTTAAACCCAAATGAAGCTAAGACTCCACAAAACTGTGAACTAGTTATTTCAGAGCAACGAATACGATGGATTAATCGTCTTGCCCTTAGTCCTAAAAAAATCGGCTTGCCCTTTTTGTTTCTGTCGATTTTCACTAACTACAATTAGAGATGGCAATGGGTACCCGATACCCGAATACCCGACGGGTTTTACCCGATAAAAAGACGGGTATGAAAATTTTATGTACCCATGGGTACGTTATTGGGCGAAATCCTCTACCCGCCGGGTAGGCGGGTGCGGGTGTGGGTATATACTACCCATACCCGCCTACCCGCGGGTAATGAATACCCGCATTAGACAACTAGACATCCCACTCAAATGTTAATTTTATTATCTACTTGTTGTTGATTGTTTATTTGTTTGTCATACGTTGATATGGTCATGTCAAGTATGTTTATGTGATGTACTAATTTTGATCATTAGACGCTTTTGTGCTTGGCATGTATGATTAATGAATGTCTAAATTGATGATAATTTTATGTGTTGAACCGGTATGCTTATGGTGCGGGTTACCCGTCGGTAGTAATACCCGCGCGGCACGGTATGGGTAACTTTTCCTACCCGCGTGCGGATACGGGTAACCCGACGGGTAAATTTACACCTAGCGGGTACGGGTATGGAATGGCAATACCCGATGGGTATTTACCTGTTGCCATCTCTAACTACAATAGACTACATGATGAATGAGGGCCTGTTTGGCAGAGCTCCACCACTGAAAAAATGAATCTGGAGCAGCAGATCCACCAAAAACAGCTCCACCGTGAATCTGGGATCCCACCATGGAGTTGGACAAAACTATTTGGCTTGCACAGCAGCTCCAGATCCACGAAACTGAGTTTTTGGTGGGAATGACCTGTTTTGCCCATGGGTTTTATGGTGATATGGGATGGAGTGTGTAACCAGTGGCAAAAGGTGGGTAATTACCACCCAACTCCACGAGTAGATACGAAACAAGGTTTCGTGGAGCACCCCTTGAGGTGCTCCATGGATTTCATGAATCTGGAGCTAGATTCAGTATTTTTGTGGATCCAGATTTCGTGGAGCTGGAGCGTTTGGGTAAAAATTCGTGGAGTGGAGCTATTTTTGGTAGATCTAGAGTTGGTGGAGCTGTACCAAACAGGCCCTGAATGTGCGGAGCCTGCTTCTGCGCTTTACTCCATATAGAGTATAGGCCTCCAAATTTCAACTTCTAAAAGTTATTTTTCAGCTTTTCTACAGAAACTAGCTTTTAAAAATAGAGTGCCTTTTAATACGAGATCTACAAATTAATTGTAGTACATACTATAGTGACTTTATTAATATTGGCTAAAACCACACATGAGTTTCTATTACTTAGTACTTTTTCTCATGAACAGACTCTCCGCTCGTTTTGGCTTTAGCTTCTGGTTTTTGGCTTATTTTTCACTATTTATAAATTTCGTCTTTTTCTAAACTTTTGGCATTTTTTGAGCTTTTTTGCTGGTTCTTTTTTTCCCGTATTCGTTTGTGTTGCTCGTGATGAGCTATCATATTTTTTCTATTTAATTTTTTTTAAATTTAATTACGCCAAATAAGCCACCTTTAGCTACAGTGAAATTTCAGCCGCTACAGTGCAATTTCAGTCATAAGCCACATCTTTTCAGCCCAACCGAGCGGGGCCTAAAAGCCTTAAATCGCAATCATAAACTGAAAAAAAAAAGACCTACATGCTAGCCAGCCATGAGTAGCCTATGTGTCCGTGCTGCTCACACGAAAGAATGAAATCAGTAGCAGTCGCATGAGTTAGTGGTGTTCAAACGGATTTCAGCTTTCCATTTTTGTTTGAAGAAATAAAAAACTTATTTAAATACGTCGACTTCCAAAAGCCGCCGGCCGACCACGTCTTTCAAAATCTGTTTTGTAAATTTTATTATAAAAATTCTTCCTTTTAGTATTTACTATTCTATTTTAGCCAAAAGTCACCGGGTCACACGGATTAAAACACCACCTAATAACACCTTTAGAAATAACAGAAACAACAGAAACTTATACCACTATAACAAACAGAAATGCACATCTGTCACTACTAGCCAAGGAATGAATAAAGGCTACATATCATCAAACTAAGCCCCAAGATGTAACAGAGCTCGCCGGTAGATGGCAGAAGGCACAGCAGCTGATGTGTTGGTGGCAACCGGAGCGGAGGAGATGCTAGAAGAGAAAGGGAGGGAGGATGAGGGGAAAGACGTGCCGAGCCTGGTGGCACTACGGCGCCCACACTGCCTCCGCCGGCCTCAACCACCGCCGCCGACAAGGAAGCCCAGAGGCGGAGCTGGGCCTTGGGCCCCTAGGGCAACAGCCCGAGACCCAGCTGAGATATTTCTTTTAATTTACTGTAGCAATTAATAAGTAAAGGTCTTGAATTTTTTGTAATGGGCTGGGCCCGAGGCTAGCTGTTGGGCTGGCTTACGCCCCTGAGGAAGCCGCATCGCTGGGTGGGGAGTTGAAGTTTAGAGCTCTGCGGGGAAGAGGACCAGGTGGTCGGAGAACAAGGGCAAAGAAATTAGCGACAGCCGGAGAAGAGAGAAGACAAGCAGGAAGCAGAGGGGCAGAAAATGCATTTCACTTTTGAGGATTCGGGGAAAAAGAGACGGACAAATGCTAGAATACATAAAGAGTGGCATATTGTGCATGCAAATGTCTTGAATTGGCATATCATAAAACACTGACTTACCATAGTGGCATACAATCTAATTTGATTCCAATGAAAGAGAGGCCCTAGATCAAAATTTTTTTTGGGGGGGACGTCGAATAAAGGTCCCACTCGGTTGGACTGAAAAGCTGTGGCTTATGGTTGAAATTGCACTGTAGTGACTGAAATTTCACTGTGGTTGAAGGTGGTTTATTTGGCGTAATTAAATTTTAAAAAATTTAAAAATAGAAAAAATGTGCTAGCTCACCACAGGCAAAGCAAACGAACAAGGAAAAAGCTCAAAAAAAAATCAAAAATTTATAAATAGTAAAAA